>CM035121.1:111713005-113149568 GCA_020205555.1 Panax stipuleanatus | reverse complement strand
TTAAAGGTTTTAAAGCATAAAAACTTTACAACCTAGGACATAGTTCAAGGTCTTATGACCCTCAGACTGTTCTTTTGATTCCTGTTATTATCCTTGAGTCAAAAGTTGAGTTTCTTTATTCAGATGTCCTTGATTCACTCGCATGTTATTATATTGTTGTCATATTATTATACTTGTGGGCAATCGTGCTCACTCTTGCGTAATAATAACATTGCAGTTAAGAACGAAAGGTCCAACGAGCCTTCTACTAGCAAAGGCAAGGGCAAGGTCAACAAGTGATGAAGACTTGTTGTTTATTTTATGTGTTTATGTTTCAGACTTATGTTAAAGTTGTGTAAGACTTATTTAATTATTTATATTTCCGCACTTGAGATTTAAGGTTAAGTACGACCTGGGATTGATGTATTTCTTTTCAGATGTTGTAACCCCATAAGGGGAGGATTATTTCTATTTATTTCATGGTTTGCATTTACTATGGGTAGATAGATAGATGATATTTGTACAGTGAACACCAAGTCCCGTGGAAATTGAAGTACCCGGATTTGGGGGTGTCACAGGTTGGTATCAAAGCTGTAGGTTATGAACCTTAGGTGGGGAAAAACCTTAGGATAGTAGCCTTTTTAGAGATCGAGAACATAGTAATGATAACTCTTATCGAGTTCTAAGAAAGATAATAACTTACCTTATGTGCTACGTGCTTATACTTATATATTCGAGTCTCGATTAGCATCACGTAATTACTAAAACTTAAAATTTTATTTGTCAGGATGACGAATGCTGGAGAACCTAGTCAGTCCAGGGACCTTGTACCCCTAGAGGCTAGAGAGGAGGAGCCCCGAGATATCCACGTAGTTTGGGAGCAGTTAGTCCGACGAGAGCCATCACCCTTGATCACAGTCATTGGTCAGGAGATTGTGCCGGTGTCTAATTCAGAGGAGGACTCTGAGGAAGACCCTGAGGAGATTGAAGTTCAGGCTGAGGCAGCTGAAGAGGAGGAGGAAGACCCTGAAGAGTTCCCGCCGAGCTCTATCAGTGCTGAGATGTATGACGAGCTGTATGACCGTAACATAGAGTTACGTGATACTGTTCAGGAGCTGAGGGAGACTGTTCAGGAGCTGAGGGAGCGGTCGGTTACTCAACAGTCTACCATCGAGCTGAGGGATGGAGAGGTTGAGGCTCTTCACACACGTTTGGGAAATGTAGAGTGGAATTTGGCTCACGAGAAGGGCCAAACCGAGCAGAAGTCAGAGGAAATTGAGGAATTGAAGAATGAACTAAAAGAGAAATCAGCAAGGCTGGCCATAGCAGAGGAGGCTTGGGTAAGGGAATCACGACGAGCAGATCTCGCAGAAGATAATTGTCGGGCGAAGAAGGCCAAGCTTGAAGAGACGTACTCTATACTTCAGTATGCAATTGACGAGGCCCAGGATCGGGTTATGAGGTACCCAATTCAGTTTGAAGGACTACCGTCGTACATGCTAGATCGCAGGACGATGTCTCGGATTATGGAAGAAGAGCGTGGCAAAGCTGTTCGTCGCCTTAATGGGCAGTGATAGGAACATTTGATTTTGTGAAACCTATCTAGTAGTTAATAATGTAAATTCCAATGTGTTTATAAACAGAGGAATATTTTATGTTTTAAATCCTGTAGATTCTTTATCTCAGGATAGTTGATGTAAATAGCAGTGATGCTATCGTATTATGTTAAAACTTTTGATTTAGTAATATATCAGAGTTTATTTGAGATAATGTGTTGACTGATTGTGTCTAAATGTTTAAGTTAAGCCTTAGATATTTAAAAGATTGAATAAAGTTCTAATACGCGTATTTCTTAACAGTAAAATGCCGCCAAGGAGACGATCTAACCGTCAACAGGCCCAAGAAGGGTCAACTAACAACAACAACGACGCCAATGCTAACCCCGTTCAGCAGTTGGCGAACTTACTTGCTGGAGCGCTTAACAACCAACCTCAAGCTCCACCGACCACAACGTTCAAGGACTTCAAGGCGGTGGGACCGCCAGAGTTTAAAGGCACCATGAACCCGATAGAAGCTCAAACCTGGGTCATGGAGATGGAAAAAGTTTTTGACGTCGCCAGAGTCAGAGAGGACCAGAAAACCGCCTATGCAACGTTCATGCTGAAATCTGAGGCCAGCTATTGGTGGCAAGCGAATAAGGTCCGGGGAGGTGAAGGTGTGATTACCTGGGAGAGGTTCAAGGAGATGTTCTTCGAGATGTACTTTCCGACCAGCTCGCGGAATCAAATGGAGGTCCAGTTCTTGGAACTGAAACAGGGAAATATGTCCGTACCAGAATATGCGGCGAAATTCAATGAGTTGGCTAGGTTTGCCACGTATCAAGTGCACACCGATCAGAGGAAGGCAAGGAGGTTTGAACAGGGCCTGAAGCCCTGGTTGTATAGCAAAGTGTCAATGTTCCAATTGAACACTTTTGCTGGGGTGTTGGAGAAGGCCATTCTCGCTGAAGGCGGGAGTGATGCAGTTACAAAGTATAACCAAGATCAGAAAAAGAAGAAGAGTGAAGGTGAAGGAATTAACAAGGCTAGTGGTAGCAACACGGGAGGGAGTAATAATCAGAAGAGGAGGTGGAATGATAACTCATCGACTGGGAATCAGCAAGGTGGTCAGAAAAAGAGGATCGAAGCTTGTTCGACCTGCGGGAAAGCTCACCTGGGGGTCTGTATGAAGGGAAAACGAGTATGTTATAATTGTGGTCAGGAAGGCCACATAGCACCTAACTGTCCGCACCCAAAGAAGGGCGCTTGCTTCACTTGCGGCTCAAAGGACCATCTGGCAAGGGACTGTCCCAAGAAGGGATCTGGAAGGGAAGGATCAGGTGGAAACAGGGGAAACAGCGGTGGAAGTGCTTTAACTATCACGGGACCAACCGCAACCAACCGACCAACCGCCAGGACCTTCAACATGACCGTGCAGGATGCTGTGCAGTCTCGCGATGTGGTGTCAGGTATCATTCCGATCAATAAAGTTAATGCTTATGTACTATTTGATTCGGGTGCTACTTGTTCATTTATATCCGATGACTTTGCTAAGAACTTAGAACTTCCTATGGACGAGTTAGAATACCCCATGAATATAGAGATTGCGAATAGAGAAGTAATCCCTGTTAAATATGTACACAAGAACTGTAGAGTAGATATTAAGGGTAACATTATGAACGTAAATCTTATCCCGATTAGACTTGGGGAATTCGATGTTATTCTGGGAATGGATTGGCTAGTCAATTATGGGGCTGTAATTGATTGCCAGAGGAAGTGTATCAACCTTATGACCCCGTCAAAGGTTGTGTTTTATGGCAGTAAATCGCCTAGACAAGCGAGTTGTCTGACGATGATGCAGGCCAGGAAGTTGTTAAGACAAGGCTGTGTAGGATATTTAGCCTACATAGTCGATAGTCGTAAAGAAAATTCGAAATTAGAAGATATACCAGTCGTGAGGGACTTCTTAGACGTATTTCCGGATGATCTGCCAGGACTTCCGCCAGACAGAGAGGTTGAGTTTGTGATCGATTTGGCGCCAGGGACGGCCCCAATATCGAAGGCACCATACCGGATGGCTCCGGTAGAGATGAAAGAGTTAATGGTACAACTACAAGAGTTACTGGACAAGAAGTACATCCAACCGAGCGTATCGCCGTGGGGAGCGCCGGTGTTATTTGTGAAGAAGAAGGACGGGACGATGCGGCTTTGCATCGACTACAGAGAACTGAATAAGGTCACAATTAAGAATAGATATCCATTACCGAGGATCGACGATCTGTTCGACCAATTGAAGGGTGCAAGGTACTTTTCAAAGATAGACTTGAGGAGTGGCTATCATCAGCTGAAGGTGAGGCCAGAGGATGTTCCAAAGACAGCATTTAGGACTCGATATGGTCACTACGAATTTTTGGTAATGTCATTTGGTCTAACGAATGCTCCTGCAGCATTCATGGGCTTAATGAATGGAGTGTTCAAGCCGTTTTTGGACAAATTCGTGGTGGTCTTTATCGACGATATTTTGGTATACTCGAAGACCAAGGAAGAACATGTAGAACATCTGAAGTTAACATTAGAGGCGTTGAGAAGAGAGAAGTTGTACGCCAAATTTTCTAAATGTGAATTCTGGATTGAAAGAGTGCAATTTCTTGGACATGTGATCGACAAGGACGGAATTTCGGTAGATCCCTCTAAAGTCGAAGCTGTGATGAACTGGGATCTGCCGAAAACACCGTCGGAAGTGAGGAGTTTTCTTGGATTGGCGGGTTATTATAGAAGATTTATTCAGGACTTTTCCAAGATCGCAACTCCGCTGACAAATTTGACTAGAAAATCGGTGAAATTCGTTTGGACAGAGAAGTGTGAGGAAAGTTTCCAAGAGCTTAAGAGGAGATTGAGTTCGGCACCTGTGTTATCCCTTCCGGATGACACAGGAAATTTTGTGATTTATAGTGATGCGTCGCATAAAGGACTTGGCTGTGTACTTATGCAAAACGGCAGGGTCATTGCGTATGCGTCACGACAATTGAAAGACTATGAGAAGGGGTATCCGACCCATGACTTGGAGTTAGCTGTAGTGGTATTTGCTTTAAAAATTTGGAGACACTATCTCTATGGGGAGAAGTGTGAAATATATACAGACCACAAGAGTCTGAAATATATTTTTACACAGAAGGACTTGAATATGCGCCAGAGAAGATGGCTGGAGTTAATTAAGGACTATGACTGTGAAATCTTATACCATCCGGGTAAGGCTAATGTGGTTGCCGACGCCTTAAGCAGAAAGGGTCGGGAAAAATTGATGATGTTGACTGCTCAGGAGGAGCTAATTTCGGCAATGGAAAAGTTGGAATTGGAAGTGAAGTATCCGATAGAGATTGACGAGAAGTTGTTTCAGATGCAAACTGGTACAACCCTATTGGATAAAGTTAAGGAAGCTCAACTTCAGGACGAAGAATGTGAAAAGGTTAAGAAAAAGATATCTGAAGGAACCGAACCGAGATTCAAGATAGACAGTGAGGGACTACTGAGATTTGAGAACAGAGTTTGGGTACCGTCAGTGCCAGAGATTAAGGATAACATTTTGAGCGAGGCTCATAGCTCACGATATTCGATTCACCCCGGTAGTACCAAGATGTACCAGGATCTTCGACAGCACTTCTGGTGGCCGAATTTGAAACGAGATGTTGCTGAGTGTGTTGCAAAGTGTCTAACCTGTCAGAAAGTGAAAGCAGAACATCAGAGACCAAGTGGTTTGCTACAACCCCTGGAAATCCCAGAATGGAAATGGGAACACATTACGATGGATTTCGTGGTTGGCCTTCCGACGACTCAGAAAGGCTACGACGCAGTATGGGTTATCGTTGACCGACTGACGAAATCCGCACACTTCCTTCCGATTAAAATCAGATTCAACTTAGACCAGTTGGCAAGGCTATATGTGAAAGAGATTGTTTCGAGGCACGGAGTTCCGGTGTCAATTGTTTCCGACAGAGATCCGCGTTTCACATCGAACTTCTGGAAGCGACTACAAGAATGCATGGGGACACAGTTGAGAATGAGTACGGCTTATCACCCTCAGACAGATGGGCAGAGTGAAAGAACGATCCAGACATTGGAAGATATGTTGAGAGCATGCATCATGGATTTTAAGGGAAATTGGGATGATCACCTACCGCTTGTGGAATTCGGTTACAACAACAGTTACCACGCTAGTATTGGCATGCCGCCTTACGAAGCGTTGTACGGAAGAAAATGCAGAACCCCGCTATACTGGGATGAAGTTGGCGAGAGACAACTATTAGGTCCAGAACTGGTACAGCAGACAGCAGAGATAGTCAAAGTGATCAGAACAAGACTGGTAGCAGCTCAGGATAGGCAGAAGAAATACGCCGATCCACACCGTAAGAACGTTGAGTTTGAATCGGGTAGCTATGTGTTCTTGAAAGTCTCTCCCTGGAAGGGGAAGATCAGATTCGGTAAGAAGGGAAAATTGAGCCCAAGGTTCATTGGACCCTTTGAAGTACTGCGAAGGATTGGAGAAGTTGCGTATGAGGTAGCCTTACCTCCGGCGCTTGAGAATGTCCACAACGTCTTTCATGTGTCAGTTTTACGCCCCTACAAACCCGATTACAAACATGTGATTGAATATGAACCCCTACATTTTGAGAAAGACTTATCCTATGAAGAAATTCCTGTTCAGATTGTTGACAGGAAAGAGCAAGTCCTCAGAAATAAAATTATACCTTCTGTTAAGGTAATTTGGAGGAACCACAATGCTGAAGAAGCTACGTGGGAACTCGAAGAGCATATGATGAAGAATTACCCAGATTTATTTACTTAATTTTTTTGTTTATGCGATTCTGGGGACAGAATCTTTGTAAGGGGGGGAGAATGTAACGGGACGAAATTTAATTGAACCGTGATTCTGGGGACAGAATCCTTTTAAGGGGGGAAAGATGTGACAAACAAGATTTTTGTAATTTATTTTGAATATTTATTGAATTAAATAAATATTTTTTGATGATTTAATTATTGAGTTAAATAATTAATTGATGAATTTGTGGTAGATTAATTTAATTATATGTGTCACATTAGTTAAATTAATGTGGTGAATTTTTATATTCAAAGTATGTATTTAATTGAGCTTATTTGATTAATATATTAATTAATAAGCATAATGTTATTCTAATTAATTTATTAATTAATTAGAGATTTATGATTAGACATAATTAATAAATAAGAATTTTAATTATGTGACTATGTGATTTAATGTAGATTTATGCTATTTTATTTAATTGATTTAAATAGCATTATTTGATTTAATTGGGTGTGACATTAATTAACTATATTATAATAAATTAATTAAAATAAATGAGAAAGGATTCCTTAAGCTAGCCAAACAAGGCCTTAAGGGGAGTTGGTCAGTTAACCCACTAAGGGACCAACTGACAACCACTCACCCATTATATATTATACGTATTATACTTATATACATATATACTATATCAATTCATATATTCATATCAGAGAGAATTTTGAGAGAAAAGATTGAGGAAGAAGAAATTGAGAAATTTATATCATCATCCTTGAATCATCTTCACCAACTAGCAAGGGTAAATTCAGTTATATTAAGTTTTAAGCTTTCTATTTTTACGTACTTTGAAGTTCTCTGTAATCGTCAATTTTGAATCATTGTTGGTTATATGGTTTTATATGGGTTAAATTATGTTTATAACATGTTTTATACCATGTATACATAAATCACAGTGATCAATTTTATGTAATTACGTCTTAATTAAGTTTTCAAAACTTCCATTAACGTACTTTGAAGTTTTCTGTAAAAGACTAAATTGATGACTTGTTCATGATATGGCTATATATATATTAATTGATGTCCATAACATATTATATGCCATATATGCATAACTTTCAGTGATCACACCATGGAATTTTGTTGATAATTGGGTTTTCAAAAGTTACAGAGTGTAAAAATTGTACATATGGCCCATATGGCCCTTACGTACAAAATTTACACACCTTATGCGTTTATTTAACTTAAATTAACACTTGAATGTGATTGTGTACATTTAAACGAACAAAATGGAAGTTAAACGAACGGATTCGGTGTTATAACGAATCCGTAACGTTGAATTCTTGTTTTCTTTCAAAACTTTATAAAATATTGAAAATAGTGAAATTAAATGTTGTGATTTGTGTAATTCCGTGATTTAAAGTGTTAAAAGCATGCTTAGAACATGGTATGATGTTTCTGTAAATTCTATATCTCATGGGTAGCCTTAAATTCATTTCGTTAGTTTAATTTGGATTTATTTGGGTTGCTCTATGTGTCATTCGCGAACTGGAAATCTGGGTCTGCGTTGCCGCGCGGCCGCGCTGGTCCCAAGGGTAACTGGCGCGCGGCCGCGCCCCTTGCAGAAATTTGAAATTTTTTGCTAAGTGTTCGTGTGTTCTAAGAGGTGGTTTAAAACCTAATGTAATGAACATAAAGATATGCTAAACATATAATAAGAGGTTAATAACTTATATTACGTGAGTAATTAATAAGTTAATTACATGACTTGAATCGTTAATTGTATAGTCCAATAACGTGCTCAAAACCGATGTGTGTGATTCGATACGTATATCGAGTTATTGATTAATTTGTATTGTGAACGTATTGATATGTAGGATGTAATAAAGAACGTGAATTATAATTGTAGCTTGTGCAAGAGGCAAGTATCCTATCCCTAATTTATTGATTTAGCAAGTTCCCTAAATTCTAATTTATTCATTTATTAAGCCTTAGACTTGTGTTTCTATATCGAGTAAGCTCGTGTTTTTAATTGTTCAAGTTCAAAATTCATATTACATATTGTAACTCTTTTAAAAGCATGATTCAGTGATACAATACTTATTCGATTGTATACTCTTGAGATTTATTATTCAAGTTGAATATCGATGTTATTGTTGAACCTTATAGGACTAGTGAACCCTTATTGATTCGACTAGTCCATAGTTGATGAACGTTCTAAATTCCAAAATACTTATTGAGCTTATCCAAACCAAACTTCCTTTGGTGCGGACTCTGATGTCAAAACTGAGATGAACAACCCTGTAAAAGGGGATTATTTACGCTTTAGCGTTGAGATATTGTGCACAGTATGGTACTAAGGGCTGATCCCCCTAAGTACGAGAAGTAGAGTCCATAGTCTTATGACTGTTAAAGGTTTAAAGCATAAAAACTTTACAACCTAGGACATAGTTCAAGGTCTTATGACCCTCAGACGTTCTTTTGATTCCTGTTATTCATTCTTGAGTCAAAAGTTGAGTTTCTTTATTCAGATGTCTTTGATTCACTCGCATGTTATTATATTGTTGTCATATTATTATACTTGTGGGCAATCGTGCTCACTCTTGCGTAATAATAACATTGCAGTTAAGAACGAAAGGTCCAACGAGCCTTCTACTAGCAAAGGCAAGGGCAAGGTCAACAAGTGATGAAGACTTGTTGTTTATTTTATGTGTTTATGTTTCAGACTTATGTTAAAGTTGTGTAAGACTTATTTAATTATTTATATTTCCGCACTTGAGATTTAAGGTTAAGTACGACCTGGGATTGATGTATTTCTTTTCAGATGTTGTAACCCCATAAGGGGAGGATTATTTCTATTTATTTCATGGTTTGCATTTACTATGGGTAGATAGATAGATGATATTTGTACAGTGAACACCAAGTCCCGTGGAAATTGAAGTACCCGGATTTGGGGGTGTCACAGTTGTGGGCTGCCTAACACCTTCCCCACACTTAACCAAGCCCCCGAACTCAAAACTTTATTTTCAAAGATCAAGTTTCGACAGTGTTCAGCAATTGGGCCTCTTTCAAATAAAACTCGGTTGAGTTGGTACAACCATTTCAAATCTACCAACTGGCGACTCTGTAAAACGTTCAAATCGTCGACATGATACATATTGGCCTTTTCCTTAAAAACCCTTCAAAACCTTTTTCGCAATACAAAGAGTGAGGGTAAAGATAACTTAAGAGGAGATAAAAGATTCGGGTTGTGACCCGTCCCACCGATTTTTTTTCCCGACTTCGACACTCGGTCCAGTGAAAGTTGAGCTTTGTACCTAAAAATCCCAAAAATTCCTTTCGGAAGGCCACGAAATAAGGTCGAGGCTGACTGAATCGTAGTCCGGGAAGATGATTTAATAAGCTAAAAGGTATCTTCTAGTTTCTGAGGGTTGTCAATTGGCTCGTCTCGGATAGTTCGTAGTCCAGTGGTTGCTGCGGTGACTTCTTATGGCCACATCCTCAACTTTACGGTCCTTGTTCGGTGCACGTCGTGTCTGGGCGTCGTTGCACTTTGATTTCTCCACGGGGTTATCTCCGGGGTGAAATGATGCCTCTTCCCTCCCTTAGGGTTGTCTCCAAAGTAAAATTACGCTTTTACCCTCCTAAAATATTAGTCCAAGGAAAATAAAATTTCGAGTGTCTACAGATGCCCCTCTTTGCATTGTTTATGTAATGCAATGGAATAAAAATGACAAAGATTACCAGACACGAAGATACATGACAAGGTATATCCAATGATGCAATGCCATGTGTAAAGTATGCAATGATATGTATGATTTAGATCTTAAAAGGGTTACTCCCATCTGCTGGGGAGGATGAGGATTATGTGAATGGCGTCGGGTATTCCTGACACCTTCGTTAGGGTCAATATAAACGTATCGCATTATCGGGGTTTGCCGACGACTGCGTTGGGTTATTGCCATTAGATTCTACCATCGGGTACTGCCGATGCCTTCATTGGGTTGTTGCCAATGAATTCTATCATCGGGTACTGTCAATGCCTTTATTGGGTTGTTACTAAGGGATTTTATCATCGGGTATTGCTGATGCCTTCATTGGGGTGTTGCCAATATATTCTATCATCTAGTACTATTGATGCCTTCATTGGGTTGTTGCTAACGGATTCTATCATCGGGTACTATTGATGCCTTCATTGGGTTGTTGCCAACGGATTCTATCATCGGGTTATGTTGATGCCTTCATTAGGATGTTTCCAACAGATTCTATCATCGGGTGCCACCGATGTCTTCATTGGGTTGTCTCCAATGGAATCTACATCGGGGTCAAGCCGACGCCTTCATTGGGTTATCACCAATGGATTCAATTATTGGGTACTGCCGATGTCTTCATTGGGTTGTTGCCAACGAATTCTACATCGGGTACTGCCAACGTCTTCATTGGGATTTTTCCAACGGATTCTATCATCAGGTACTGCCGATGTCTTCATTGGATTGTTGCCAACGGATTCTACATCGGGGTTAAGCCGACGTCTTCATTGGGTTGTTGCCAACAGATTCTACATCTGGTACTGTCGACGTCTTCATTGGGTTGTCGCCGACTGATTCTACATCGGGGTCAAGCCGACATCTTAATTGGGTTGTTGCCAACAGATTCTACATCGGGGTCAAGCCTACGTCTGCGTCGGGTTATTGCCAACGTGTTACACCATCGGTGTTATCGACGTTGGTTTAAAAAATTCGAGGGTCAGGTTATAACCCGGGTCTTTTAATCTCTTTTCCTAAGTTCTCTCTACCCTCACTCTTTTTATTTAGAAAAAGGTTTTGAAGGGTTTTTTAGGAGAAAGGCCAACATGTATCATGTCGACGATTTGAACGTTTTACAAAGTCGCTAGTTGGTAGATTTGAAAATGGTTGTACCAACTCAATCGAGTTTTATTTGAAAGAGGCCCAATTACTGGACACTGTCGAAACTTGATCTTTGAAAATAAAGTTTGAGCTCGGGGGCTTGGTTAAGTGTAGAAAAGGTGTTAGGCACCCCACAACTCCCGTGTAAACACGGTACCACATCTTTTCAATATTTCCCTTAAAAATCTGGAATGCGTGAGTGAATGCTATTTTGAAAATTGCGCCTATTGATTTGATTGATTAAAAGCTTTGACAGGCTTCGTTGAACCAATAAACAAAGGATTTGATTTGATTTGAAAATCAGTCTTTGATTTGATTTGCAAAAGTATTTAATTTGATTTTCTTTGAAAAGATTTTCTTTTGATTTGAATTGAATATAATGTTTTGAAAGATGGTTTATCAAACCCTTATGCTAGCATAGGAATTTAAACCTATTGATACTTCCAGTTTTATCTTTATAGCCTTAAGGCTGCATGTGAATGGTGATTTGTCGGGCTGCGAAGCATCCTCGACCACAAAAATAGATAAGTGTCGGTCTCCTCATGGGCATAAAAACCATCAAAGGAACTCTGACACGACAATCCATATTTTTTCATTATATTGAGACCTTAAATCTGGATAACCGTTTTAAGGTCTGTTTACATGTACATTTCTACAGAAAAAATAGCAGGGTACATTTGTAAATCGGAGTTTATCAATCGTGGGAATCAGATTTCGATCGTTTTGATCGTGAATCCCAAGATTCCTATGCTCACATGTGAGTAGCCAATAAACCTGCACAATTCAAATTTGCACAAAAATATATATATCCCAAAATTGCCAGAACCGAGGATTCATTCAGTAAATCCCGGTCCGCAAGGTCGAAGCGACTCGTTCCCACTAGATAGAGATCTAAGGGACGCGAGGTTGCTTTTGAAGCTAAAACTAGAAAGAAAACTAGATTTAAGGAAATCTCAGCCATTCTAGCTTCCCGGTTCAATCTGGATGTTTTGAACCATTTGAAAACTAGAATTGGCGAGATTTAAATAAATCTAGTCCGTCCAAAGATATGTCAGTGCCAATTCATATAAAATGAATATTTAAAGCAGCAGTTAAATAGAAGGCGAGTAAAGCAATATATATATATATATATATATATAAATATATATAAAAGCTGTAAAGAGCTATAATTTTTCACGCACAAGCCCGAACTGGAATTGAAATATATATATATATATATATATATATATATATATATATATATATATATATATATATATATATATATTTATAAAGAACTGTATAAAAAGCCACGAAATGATCTAGGCTTAACAGAAATGAAATATATATATATAGAAAAACTGTAAAAAGGGCGATTCACGCCGATGCCCGGACTGGAAGTGAAATTAACATAAAAGGAGTCAACCAGTGACTGGTAACATCACCCAGTATGGTGAAGAGTGCAAAAGCAGTAAAAAGGCCACGAAATAATCCAAGCCGTACTGGAATGTAAATTACAAAAAAGTAGTCAACCAGTGACTGGGGAGATCACCCAGTATGGCAAAGTGTGCAAAAATAGTATAAAGGGCGATGGGTTTTCACACTAGTGCCCGGACTGCAATTGAAATATATATATATATATATATATATATATATTGACAGAAATGTAGTCAACCAATACTTGGAAGAGAACCCAGTTATGGTGAAAGTCGCTTATATATGCATAGATATATATAAAAGCGATAAACTACCTCGGATTTGACATCCGGGCTTGACAGAATTAAAATGTTAGTATATATACAGTAAAATATATACACAAAAAAAGCCAAACCCAGACAGGGAAGATAACCCAGTTCGGCGAAGTTGCCAGAACATAGGTGCTAGTGCATTGAAGCTGCTGGAGCTGACGGATTGTCAATCCGAGTTGTAGAAATGCCAGAAAATCAATTTATGTACAAAAATATACCAAATTTTGACGAAAACGGCCACAGAACTAAGTTCCGGGCATTTTTAGAAAACGAAACTTAACGTGCAAGTGTATAAAAGTACGAAGAAGTAATATTCACTTTCTGATCGTGAAAATACTTACAATGGACTGCTACACGGGATTGTTGCCAAATCGTAGGCTCTATACGACCAAATCTACCAGTTATTTTCTGATATGTGGTAGTATGTGGGTATATCTACGTGTTAGAGTGAAAAACTTTGGGTTTGGAAGAGGTGTAAAAGTAAAAAAAATTAAACTGGCAGAGCTTCGCTGCGTTTCTGAATTCTTGAAAATAAAAGGGGCACGTTTATTTATAGGCTAGGGAGCCTCCACTCTACTTGCTCCTGCCACATGTAGAGGTGCGGCTCCCCTAGTGGGGACCGCGATGCAGGGTCCTGTCGTCTCGAAGTGCGTACACTCTGAACAATGCGCAGTCGAAGTCGAAACTTTCTAACTTTTGATTGGAGCGTCCGTTTGAGGCGTGCGATACCTTTTCAAAAAGCCCTCGTTGAGAGTGTCACAATGACATGGGATAAAACATTTTTCGGGTCCAAGAAGACGGGTTCATAACCAGGTCTTCGATTCCCCGTAATTTATCCGTTGAGCTTTCTTGCGCTATTTACACTCGGGATCGTCGTTATGGTTTGTTCTGACTTTGTTAGCATCAATTCGACTTGAATTTGACCAAATCGGCTGAGAGTTGATAAAATGACTATTTTGCCCCTCCCGGGGCTGCCTGCAGTGTCGGCACGGCTTTGGTCGACTTCTGGGACTTGTTTCCAAGATTTGGATCCTATTTGAGTTTGTTCGTCCTCAGTGTTTGCATCTGAAGCTGACGTGGTCGTTCCAGGTTTTCTTCTGGAGGTGTTGTGATGCTTCAGGTTTATGCGTGAGGTTATCTTGACTTCCTGGGTTATTGTCGGGGATGACCTGCACTTCTCGGGTTGCTGCCGGGGCTGATCTGTACCTCCCGGGTTAAGACTGGGGCTGAGTTGATATCCCGATATAATTGATCGGGGATGTGGTTATCCTGATATTGGTGACTGGGTTTGAGCTGACGGCCCGATATTGAGATCGGAGTTGATTTGATGGCCCGATATTGAGATCGGGGATGATCTGACGGTCTGATTAGAGATAGAAGTTGATTTGATGGCCCGATATTAAAATCGGGGATGATCTGATGGTTCGATTGGAGATTGGAGTTGATTTGATGGCCCGATATTGAGATCGGGGATGATTTGACGGTTCAATTGGAGATCAAAGTTGGTTTGATGGCCCGATATTGAGATCAGGGATGATCTGATGGTCCGATTGGAGATCAGAGTTGATTTGATGGCCCGATAATGACATCGGGGATGATCTGATGGTCTGATTGAAGATCGGAGCTGGATAAACGGTTCTATTAATGATCGGAGCGGGATAGACGGTCCGATTGACGATCGAAGTTGGATAGACGGTCCAATTGGCGATCGGAGCTGTATTAACGGTTGGATTGACAATCAGAGTTAAATTGACGGTCCGATTGATGATCGAAGCTGGATAGACGTTCTGATTGACGATCGAAGTTGGCTTGAGTACCGACATTGGCGGTCGGATTTGACTGAAGTACAGATATTGGTGATCGAATTTAACCGGAGTATCGATATTGGGGATCAGATTTAATCGGAGTACCGATATTGGGGATCGGATTTAGGTTTACCGATATTGGGGATCGGATTTAGGTTTACCAATATTGGGGATCGAATTTAGGTTTACCGATATTGGGGATCGAATTTAGGTATACTGATATTGGGGATCAGATTTAGGTTTACCGATATTAGGGAGCGGATTTAGGTTGGATGACCGGCATTGGGGCCGGGTTTAGATTTGAAAGCCCGGTGTCGAGATCGGGGTTGATTTGATTGATGGATTTGCCCTCCTACAGTGTTAGTATTGGGGCAAGGAAAATTTTGAGTGTCTACAGGTGTTAAGTTGACGCATTCACTGGATTTTTGCCAGCGGATTACACCATCGGGTTTAAGCAGACGTCTACGTTGGGTTATTGCCAACGGGTTACACCATCGGGTTCAAGCCGTCGCCTTCACTGGGTTGTTGCCAGCAGATTACACCATCGGGGTTAAGCCGACGTCTGTGTTGGGTTGTTGCCAACGGATTCAAAGATCAGTTATCGATAAAAGTTATATGGGTCAAACCTTCTAGTCTTCCGTCGTTTCATTGTGGGGTTTTTGGTTTTCCCTGGTTTTCACCTCCTTTTGGGGGTTTTTAGGGTTTTTGAGACCTAAAAATGACCCGGACGAATACCTTTATAAGTGAACACCTTTTTTCGAACCTGAAAGAACGCGTCTCAAACTGCATTTTACCAAACGGGGAGTCGCGAGGCCTACCTTGGGCAGCCGCATGTATACCTGTAGATGGAGCAGGTAGGCCTGAGGCTGGCTGCAGTTTGGCTTATACCCCCAGGAAGGCCCATTTTCATTTATTCGATTCAAGTTTTCTTTCATTCTCTCTGTAGAATCCGACCCTTGTAAGATCCCGAAACCCTAATAAGACTCTACTATGTAAAATTCTCTACTATCAATAAAATCTCTCCGTTCTAGTTCTGTATCATATTATTATTTACATTATTAAAGACTTAGGTCAAAAATATTTTTTATCCGAAAAATGACGTGCTTAACACCTCGTGCTTAAAATTTTTATTTCATTTTTGGACGTTTTGGTATATTATTTTGTCAAGCTGCTTTGTCGTGCTTACATTGGTAAAATGATTTGTCGTGCTTATATTGACAAAATACTTTGTCATGCTTTGAAAAGAATTAGGTATTAAAAACCTAAGTTAGAAACCATAATAATAGATTAGGAAACCCTAACCCTAATTTACAAACCCTAAAAACCCTAATTAAGGAAATTAAACCCTAATTAGGTTATGTTAAACCCTAATTATGTTAACTAAACCTAAATTAGGTGTTAATAACTTTATTAAGTTATTTTAAACACAAAGATCAAAATCCTAATTCATGATTAATGGAGATTAGGGCAAAATTAGCTATTTAATAAGCATTTAGGTTGCTTACAAGGCACATGCCACCTCCTACTTCGAAATTGGACACCAATCTGAGTTCCCAAGCAGCTGGTCAGCAGCTTAAGATCAGATATGGGATATTTTTGGAGGCAAGTAGGTTAAAAAAAACCTAAAAGCCCTAACTTTGAAATCCTATAAATAGAAGCATAAGATCAGAGTTATAACACACAAAACTCTCATTACTATACATATACTGTCTTCTATAGCAAGCCCCATCAATAGCAACATCATAATCGAAGCCTAGATAGCCAAATTTTATCAACAAAGGTATAAACCCTAATTTTCCAATTGATCTTTGATGTTATGTTAGTTTTGTTGTTTTGATGTTTAGTTATATGTAATAACATACTAGTTAGTGTTCTGGGTTGATAAATCACGATTTCATAACATCTAGGTGCATCAAATAAGTGTTTTTAGCACTCTGAAAAATCGTGAAGAACAGGCCTGACAGCCATATGTCAGGGCCTGTAGATCTTTGTGTGTTAATATTTAGATGTGTTAATGATATGTTAGTTGTAGTATGTCTTGAGCTCTGTAATCTTAAAGAATAATCAAGTACATGGGATTAACAGAATGGAAGATATAAGTGGTCAAAGGTTATTGACCGACCACGAAATTCTCAAATCTAGGTTATCCAGAAATATCGAACTACTGTTTGACCGGCTCAGATCTTCGTGTCCGATTGTTGTTAGATGATAAAAGTGCTTTGTTTTTATACCCTGGCATGAGTAGTAGACCATGAGAGCAGTCTAACACCTTAGAAATTCATAGGATGATCGAAAATTATGGTCAAAATGCGTTGACCGTTCACGGTTTCACTTTCTAGAAAACCCAAAAAATGAAGAACACGAAGAACAGTCTCCGACAAGACTTTGACCGACTTTGATCTATGCCTTATAAGGTTACTAGGTCCTGACCAGTGTTATCTCGTTCAAGTATGACATGTATACTACGCACTACACTCATTAAAACAAAGATCTAATACACAGAATCAGGTCGGTAAGCCTCACAAAAGCGTTGACCGACGTTGACCGACTTTCTGGGTTACCCAGAAAGCCCAGAAACGCTTTGACAGGTTCTTTGAGCCTTAATAACTTGCTGCTAGATGTTGTTTAGAGTCTGGAATTGATACCTAGTTGTAGTACTATATAAGCACTATAACACCAAAGCACTTAACAACCTCAAATCGTAACAGGCTGCAAGAACAAGCCTGGTCAAAGTGACCTCTCGGCCTTGACCAGGGCTGTTCTTCAAGGCTGAAGAACACCTTCAGCAACGCTTTTCGTCGCTGAAGCCCTTTAGCGACGGACAGAAATATAAAATAATTAAAATAAATAGAAATAAATAGTAAATAATTATAATTTTGATTTTAAAAATTATTTTTAGTTATAATAATTAACTTTTAATATTTTGACATAAATTTCATAATTTTTTTTATATATTAATAATTTAGTTAATTAATAAAGTAATTAGTTAAATCATTTATAAATAATAAGTAATTATTTAAAAATGATTTAAATATTCTAAAAATTATAATAAATGATTTTAAGTTATTTAAAAATAAAACTAAGGTTTTAATGAATATACTAAATAATTTATAAATTATTTAAGTATAAATTTAATGATTTAAAATCATTTTAATGGATAAATAAATATTTAAAAATTATTATAAGCTTTCGAAAATTATTATAATGATAATAAAATTATCTAAAAATTATAATAAAGCTTATAAATAAAGTTTTACCAAGTTTTTAACTTATTAAATATCCGGTGAGATTTTAGAGCACCAAAATGGTACCGAACACAAACTAAACGTGTCTAGTTTGATTAGTTAGATACTGCTATCAATACTAATGACTATTATAAACATGTTTAACATATTTTTAGGTATTCTAAACCCTTCAAGTAATTTTTAGATAAACGTTCTTCGCACAGGCAAGTATCTGAACCTTATTTCATTATTGCAAGTGTTCAAACCTTATCTTTTCATTGTGAATATAAACATACTATGTTACGCAAGTTTTATACTTAATCTTATGACATTACTTGATTACCTTTCGATATCTTTTACCGAAACTTGATTATTATCACTGAAAAAGTTATTGCTATTGTTTCAGCATGACTTAAGAAATGAATCATTTATTCATATAAAATTGAAATATTGTTTATCAAGCATAAACTATTAGTCAAACCAAATTATTTTGGTAAGGCATCCTATACTGAGTTGAATTTACCCTAAATTGGGGTTTTCTATATGTGTGTCTATAATAGACAATAGAAGTAGGATGATATGCATACTCCTAGGATACTGAATAGGCTGATCCCCTATCTCAGATCCGAATACGCAAGTTTCTAAGTCTGTGTAACTGATAGAAATGGTTGAGTGAAATAAAAATTCCATAAATGGTCGTCAACCCTCAGTGAAATTGTTGAACTCTTGTTCATTTGAAAGTCAAACCTTTTGTTATATAAACTTGCTGAGCATGTCATAGCTTATTCTTGCAAATTATTTCCTTCGCAATTTTAGATGGTAATCCTGGCACTTCTGACAAACATAGTGGAAAGAGACCTTGCGTAAATTAGCTTTATTTACTGTCTTTATGTACTACAAGTCTTGTAAGACTTCTTTGTTGTAATAAGAACTCAAGTTGAGAACCATATAATTGAATTTGGAATAAATATATATATTATCATCTTTTATTTTCCGCAATCGTGTATTGATACATATTTAGATGATTGGTAGTACGAGTTAAAAACGTTACAGTATCCTTAGTGATTATATATCTGAGTGAGGGTATTGCCAATATGGACTATTCATGTTATTGCTAATACTCTGAATTTTGGATGGATATGAGCCACCGATATGAAAGGGATATTCATAAGATAAGTCTATTTATCCCAGTGAGGGTATCCAAACACAGCAATAGTTCTAGTTAAGAATTGTTATCTGTTATGGGATACTGTGAACCTTGGATGGATAGGAATTATATCTCATTGAATATCTCTAGTATTTGGATAAACGTGAACCCCAAATCAGATACTACGGATGTATAGATTTGGGGGCGTCACAGGTTGGTATCAGAGCTGTAGGCTATAGCTCTAAGAGAGAAGTAGAGTATCTTAGGATATAGTCATTGAGTCGGTAAAAATATTCAATTACATATAAAATAACATTAAAAGATTTATCTTAGATACAGAATTTCTTAGTATATATAACGAAAGAAATTTCTTGTGTAGAAATGGCTGATGCAGAGGAAATGCCGATAGTCATAAATCCACCTCAAGTTATGACCGTGCAAGACAGTGATCCTGAAGAAGAGGAACTACTGTACGATCAAGAGCTGTTAGAGGCTAAAGAGGATAAAGATCCTGCAACTGGTCAACTAATGCGGATTGAGGAACATGAAGCAGCACTCGCTGAAATGACTCAGCAGGCTGAAAACAAAACTGTAAATGTCAAGTTCAGGGCATATATGGCCGAAGGCAGGCTGGAGAATGAGAAGGCTGACACCACCCGACTGAGAATGCTTCTGCATAATGCTCAGAGGGGTAGGCAGGAGGCACATGCTAGGCTAACCAAGTTTGTTCGTGGAACTCATGGTTCATTCGATAGCCTGCAGAATCGAGTCATTAGGTATCCAGTGGAAGATAAAAAGATTCCATACCTTATAGATCGATCAGTGGTATGCCACGTGGTCCAGAATGTATATGAGGAAACAAGGAATTTTTAGGTTTTAATATATAAATCTAGATGCTCAATTATAGTAAAGAGCAACTTTTGTTGTATTAAGCTTGTGGTAGTAATAAACCACTAGTCGGATATGTATTTCCCGTTTATATGAAATATATAAGTTTTATTTTGAAATACCAAAGTTTCTACGGTGTACTTGTATTTATACATGGCTTTATTTTATAGAATCATGCAACAAAACAAGAGGAGAGCACAAACAGAGAATAATGAAGACTCTACCCAGAACTTATTAGACCTGTTATTAGGGGCTGTACAAAATAGACCTACTAATCAAACTACACTGTTTAAAGACTTTAAGTTAGTAGGACCACCTGAGTTTAAAGGTACTGGGAGCCTATTGAAGCACAAGTCTGGATCACTGAAATAGAAAAGTTCTTCCTGGTAACCAATGTTAGGGAAGACTAGAAAACAATATTTACAACTTTTTTCTTAAAAGGGGAAGCAAATTATTGGTGGGAATTTACTAAGAATTGTGCAGGGACAGAAGTTGTCTCATAGGAAAAATTTAAAGAACTATTCTTCGAAAATTGCTTTCCCCAATCATTGAAAGACCGTATGGAGGTAAAGTTTTTAGAATTAAAATAGGGAGAACTTATTTTAGCCCAGTATACAGCCAAGTTTAATGAATTAACACGGTTCGCTTCGCACCAAGTAGATATAGAAGCTAGGAAAACTCGAAGGTACGAGGAGGGTTTAAAACCCCAGGTTCGTAGTAAGTTATCAGTGTTTCAGCTTAGGACTTTCCCTGAGATTCTTGAAAAAGCTATCATTATTGAAAGTGAGAATGAAAACCTTATTAAGTATCATAAAGATAAAAATAATCAAGGTGAAGGGGTAAAATCTAAGGGAGAACCCAGTTCTGGAGGGTTTAATAACAAAAGAAGGTGGAAGACCACTGCTTCAAACAACTATGGGAAAAAGGTGTCAAGATTTAATAACAATAATACCTCTAACACCAACATGAATAATAATAAAGCTGACCCTTGTGTCAAATGTGGGAAAAATCATAAAGGAATGTGTTTAAGGAATAAATGTTTTAATTGTGGACTAGAAGGACACTACTCTCCTCAGTGTCCTACCCCTAACCAAAATAAATGTTTCATATGTGGAACATCGGGGCATATAAGTAGAAACTGTCCTAAGAATAAGAATCAAAGAGGAACTCGAGGAGGGAATCAAGTACCAAACAACAAACCACCAGTAACAGTAACAGGAGGTCCAGGTCGTCCAACGGCAAGAACATTTAATATGTCGGTGATGGATGTTGTTGCTTCACATGACGTGGTAACAGGCATCATCCCTATCAGCACTTTAAATGCATATGTGTTATTCGACTCTGGAGCTACTTGTTCTTTTGTGTCCAAAAGATTTTCTAAAAATTTAAATACACCATGTGAGAAGTTAGACAAACCATTTTATGTTGAAATTGCAAATAATGAGAAAATACCTGTTGAGACTATTTATAGAAACGGTAATGTATACATTAAGGGACACAAATTCATGGTAAATCTTATTCCTATAGAGTTAGGTGAATTTGATGTCATCCTAGGGATGGATTGGCTAGTTAATCATAATGCAATGATTGATTGCCAACGAAAATGGATAAACCTAGTGACTACGTCAAAGTCTAAAGTAGTGTTCAACGGGAGTTGTTCACCTAAGCAGTCTCAATGTTTGACTATAACTCAGGCAGAAAGATTACTTAGAAATGGTTGTACAGGATATTTGGCCTATATAGTAGATACTCGAAAGGAAGGAGTTAAACTAGATCAAATACCTGTGGTGAGGGAATTTTCGGATGTATTTCCAGATGACTTACCAGGTCTTCCTTCTGATAGGGAGATTGAGTTTGTTATCGACCTTGCACCTGGTACGGCACCAGTTTCTAAAGCACCATACAGAATGGCACCAGTAGAACTGAAAGAGTTGCTAGTACAATTACAGGAACTCTTAGACAAGAAATACATACAACCTAGTGTCTCACCATGGGGAGCACCAGTATTGTTTGTAAAGAAGAAGGATGGAACAATGAGATTATGTATCGACTATAGGGAACTTAATAAACTGACCATGAAGAACAAATATCCTTTACCTAGAATTAATGATTTATTCGACCAATTAAAAAGAGCTGAATACTTTTCAAAAATTGACTTACGATCAGGTTATCATCAGTTAAAGGTAAGAATGGAAGATGCACCTAAAACAACGTTTAGGACTCGCTATGGACATTATGAGTTTCTTGTAATGTCTTTTGGGTTAACTAATGCACCAGCAGCATTTATGGACCTGATGAATTGAGTGTTTAAGTCATGCTTAGACAAATTTGTCGTTGTGTTTATCGATGATATTTTGATATATTCGAAAACACGAGAGGAACATGCTGATCATTTGAGAAATGTATTGGAGATATTACGCAAGGAACAACTATACGCAAAGTTTTCCAAGTGTAAATTCTGGTTAGAAAGAGTGCAGTTCCTAGGACATGTGATTGACAAAAGTGGAATTACGGTAGATCCAGCAAAGATAGAAACGGTTGTAAATTGGGAACAACCAACAACTCCAACAGAAATAAGAAGTTTTCTCGGTTTAGCTGGTTATTATCGGTGTTTTTTACAGGATTTTTCAAAATAGCAACCCCGCTAACCAATTTAACTCGAAAGACGGTAAAATATGTCTAGACAGATAAATGTGAAGAAAGCTTCCAAGAGTTGAAGAAACGACTGAGCATGGCTCCAGTGCTATCTTTACCAGATAATACATGAGGCCTTGTGGTTTATAGTGATGCGTTACACAAAGGATTGGGTTGTGTGTTGATGCAACATGGAAAAGTGATAGCTTATGTGTCACGACAACTCAAGGATTATGAAAAGAGGTATCCTACTCATGATCTAGAGTTAGCTGCAGTGGTATTTGCTCTAAAAATTTGGAGGCATTACTTGTATGGGGAGAAGGACGAAATATATACTAATCACAAAAGTCTCAAATATATTTTCACACAGAAGGAGTTGAATATGAGGCAGAGGAGATGGCAAGAACTGATAAAGGATTTTAACTGTGAAATCTTATATCATCCCGGAAAAGCCAATGTAGTGGCAGATGCGTTGAGTAGAAAGAACCAGGAGAAATTAAACATGATAACAGACAACAAGGTACTGATAAAAGACTTTGATAAACTCAAAATAGAGGTAAAAGTTCCAACTACCTCAACCCAAAAACTATTTGTTCTAGAGGGAGTTCTGACCCTATTGGAGAGAATTAAAGAAATACAGGAGAAGGATGAGATGTGTCAAAAATGTAAATCCGATATAACTCATATAAAGAATGTTAGTATCCGAGTTGATAAGGATGGAGTACTACGGTATGAGAATAGAGTTTGGGTTCCATCTGACCAATCAATAAAAGATAATATCTTAAATGAAGCTCATAATTCAAAGTTTGCCGCTCACCCAGGTAGTACGAAAATGTATAGGGACTTATGTCAGCATTTTTGGTGGTCTAATATGAAAAAGGAAATAGCAGAATGGGTCAGTAAATGTCTCACGTGTCAAAGGGTTAAGGCTGAACACCAAAAGCCGAGTGGATTATTACAACCCTTACCAATTCCTGAGTGGAAGTGGGAACATATAACTATGGATTTCGTGGCAGGCCTTCCTGCTACACAAAAAGGCCACAATGCCATTTGGGTAATAGTAGATAGACTTACCAAATCAGCTCATTTTCTACCTATCAAAGTTACTCATACCTTAGATCAACTTGCCAAGCTATATATAAATGAAATTATTTCTCGACATGGAGTTCTTGTTTCCATAGTATCTGATAGATATCCAAGATTTACTTCAAACTTTTGGGGAAGTCTTCAAAAACACCTGGGAACTCAGTTGAGATTAAGTACAGCATATCACCCGCAGACAGATGGGCAGAGTGAGAGGACCATTCAAACTTTAGAAGACATGTTAAGAACCTGTGTTATGGACTTCAAAGGGAGTTGGGAAGATCAATTACCTTTAGTAGAATTTGCCTACAACAACAGTTATCATGCTAGCATAGGTATGCCACCCTATGAAGCTCTATATGGTAGAAAGTGTAGAACACCTTGTGTTGGGACGAGGTCGGGGAAAGACAAATGCTAGGACCCGAGATAATTCAACAAACTACAAAAACGATTCAACTTATACGAGGAAGATTGCAAGCATCTCAAGATCGACAACAAAAGTATGCTGATCCACATCAACGAGAACGGAACTTTAATGTTGGAAGCCACGTATTCTTGAAAGTATCCCCTTGGAAAGGCAAGATACGTTTTGGCAAGAAGGGAAAATTAAGTCCACGATTCATTAGACCTTTTGAAATTTTGAGAAGGATAGGAGAGGTGGCTTATGAAATAGCTTTACCTCATGACCTGAACCATATCCATAATGTGTTTTATGTATCCGTATTACGACCATATAAACCTGACTACAAACATGTTACAAGTTACGAACCTATTTTAATCGAAAAGGATCTATCTTATATAGAAGAACCTATTCAAATCATCTATCGAAAAGAGCAAATTCTAAGAAATAAAGTGATATCATCAGTTAAGGTAATCTAGAAAAATCAGAACGTTGAAGAGGCTACATGGGAGCTCGAAGATAAAATGCGAGAGAACTATTCCCACTTATTTACTTAACCTATACCGTAATTTTGAGGACGAAATTCTTATTAGAGGGGGTGAATGTAAGATCCCGAAACCCTAATAAGACCCGACTATGTAAAATTCTCTACTAATAATAAAATCTCTTCGTTCTGGTTCTGTATCATGTTATTATTTACATTATTAAAGACTTAGGTCAAAAATATTTTTTCTCTAAAAAATGACGTGCTTGATACCTCGTGCTTAAAATTTCTATTTCATTTATGGACTTTTTGGTATATTATTTTGTCAAGCTACTTTGTCGTGCTTACATTGGTAAAATGATTTGTCGTGCTTATATTGACAAAATGATTTGCCATGCTTTGAAAAGAATTAGGTATTAAAAACCTAAGTTAGAAACCCTAATAATAGATTAGGAAACCCTAAACCTAATTTAGGAAACCCTAACCCTCATTTACAAACCCTAAAAACCCTAATTAAGGAAATTAAACCATAATTAGGATATGTTAAACCCTAATTATGTTAACTAAACTTAAATTAGGTGTTAATAACTTTATTAAGTTATTTTAAACACAAAGATCAAAATCCTAATTCATGATTAGTGGAGATTAGGGCAAAATTAGCTATTAATAAGCATTTAGGTTGCTTACAAGGCACATGCCACCTCCTACTTCGAAATTGGACACCAATCTGAGTTCCCAAGCAGCTGGTCAGCAGCTTAAGATCAGATATGGGATATTTTTGGAGGTAAGTAGGTTAAAAAAAACCTAAAAGCCCTAACTTTGAAATCCTATAAATAGAAGCATAAGATCAGAGTTATAACACACAAAACTCTCATTACTATACATATACTGTCTTCTATAGCAAGCCCCATCAATAGCAACATCATAATCGAAGTCTAGATAGCCAAATTTTATCAAAAAGGTATAAACCCTAATTTTCCAATTGATCTTTGATGTTATGTTAGTTTTGTTGTTTTGATGTTTAGTTATATGTAATAACATACTAGTTAGTGTTCTGGGTTGATAAATCATGATTTTATAACATCTAGGTACATCAAAAAGGTGTTTTTAGCACTCTAAAAAATCGTGAAGAACAGGCCTGATAGCCATATGTCAGGGCCTGTAGATCTTCGTGTGTTAATATTTAGATGTGTTAATGATATGCTAGTTGTAGTATGTCATGAGCTCTGTAATTTGAAAGAAGAATCAAGTCCATGGGATTAACAGAATGAAAGATATAAGTGTCCTAAGGTTATTGACCGACCACTAAATTTTGAAATATGGGTTACCCAGAAATTTCCTAGAAATTTCGAACGGCCGTTTGACCGACTCAGATCTTCGTGTCCGATTGTTGTTAGATAATAAAAGTGCTTTGTTTTTATACCATGACATGAGTAGTAGACCATGAGAGCAGTCTAACACCTTAGAAATTCATAGGATGACTGGAAATTATGGTCAAAATGCGTTGACCGTTCACGGTTTCACTTTCTGGAAAACCCAGAAAATGAAGAACACGAAGAACAGTCTCTGACAAGACTTTGACTGACTTTGATCTATGCCTTATAAGGTTACTAGGTCCTGACCAGTGTTATCTCGTTCAAGTATGACATGTATACTACACACTACACTCATTAAAACAAAGATCTAATACACAAAATCAAGCCGGTAAGCCTCACAAAAGCGTTGACCGACGTTGACCGACTTTCTGGGTTACCCAGAAAGCCCAGAAACGCTCTGACAGGTTCTTTGAGCCTTAATAACTTGCTGCTAGATGTTGTTTAGAGTCTGAAATTGATACCTAGTTGTAGTACTACATAAGCACTATAACACCAAAGCACTTAACAACATCAAATTGTAACATGCTGCAAGAACAAGCCTAGTCAAAGTGACCTCTCGGCCTTGACCAGGGCTGTTCTTCAAGGCTGAAGAACACCTTCAGTGACGCTTTTCGTCGCTGAAGCCCTTTACCGACGGACAGAAATATAAAATAATTAAAATAAATAGAAATAAATAGTAAATAATTATAATTTTGATTTTAAAAATTATTTTTAGTTATAATAATTAACTTTTAATATTTTGACATAAATTTCATAATTTTTTTATATATTAATAATTTAGTTAATTAATAAAGTAATTAGTTAAATCATTTATAAATAATAAGTAATTATTTAAAAATGATTTAACTATTCTAAAATCATAATAAATGATTTTAAGTTATTTAAAAATAAAACTAAGGTTTTAATAAATATACTAAATAATTTATAAATTATTTAAGTATAAATTTAATGATTTAAAAATCATTTTAATGGATAAATAAATATTTAAAAATTATTATAAGCTTCCAGAAATTATTATAATGATAAATAAATTATCTAAAAATTATAATAAAGCTTATAAATAAAATTTTATCAAGTTTTTAACTTAATAAATATCCGGTGAGGTTTTAGAGCACCAAAATGGTACCGAACACAAACCAAACGTGTCTAGTTTGATTAGTTAGATACTACTATCAATACTAATGACTATTATAAACATGTTTAACATATTTTTAGTTTTTCTAAACCCTTCAAGTAATTTTTAGATAAACGTTCTTCGCACAGGCAAGTATCTGAACCTTATTTCATTATTGCAAGTGTTCGAACCTTATCTTTTCATTGTGAATATAAACGTACTATGTTACGCAAGTTTATACTTAATCTTATGACATTACTTGATTACCTTTCGATATCTTTTACAGAAACTTGATTATTATCACTGAAAAAGTTGTTGCTATTGTTTCAGCATGACTTAAGAAATGAATCATTTATTCGTATGAAATTAAAATATTGTTTATCAAGCATAAACTGTTAGTCAAACCAAATTGTTTTGGTAAGGCATCCTATACTGAGTTGAATTTACCATAAATTGGGGTTTTCTATATGTGTACCTATAATAGACAATAGAAGTAGGATGATATGCATACTCCTAGGATACTGAATAGGCTGATCCCCTATCTCAGATCCGAATACGCAAGTTTTTAAGTCTGTGTGACTGATAGAAATGGTTGAGTGAAATAAAAATTCCATAAATGGTCGTCAACCCTCAGAGAAATTGTTGAACTCTTGTTCATTTGAAAATCAAACCTTTTGTTATATAAACTTGCTGAGCATATCATAGCTCATTCTTGCAAATTATTTCCTTTGCAGTTTTAGATGGTAATCCTGGCACTTCTGACAAACATAGTGGAAAGAGACCTTGCATAGATTAGCTTTATTTACTGTCTTTATGTACTGCAAGTCTTGTAAGGCTTCTTTGTTATAATAAGAACTCAAGTTGAGAACCATGTAATTGAATTTGGAATAAATATATATATTATCATCTTTTATTTTTTGCAACCGTGTATTGATACATATTTAGATGATTGGTAGTACAATTTAAAAATGTTACAGTATCCTTAGTGATTATATATCTGAGTGAGGGTATTGGCAATATAGACTGTTCATGTTATTGCTAATACTCTAAATTTCAGATGGATATGAGCTACCGATATGAAAGGGATATTCATAAGATAAAGTCTATTTATCCCAGTGAGGGTATCCAAACACAGCAATAGTTCTAGTTAAGAATTATTATCTATTATGGGATACTGTGAACCTTGGATGGATATGAATTATATCTCATTGAATATCTATAGTATTTGGATAAACGTGAACCCCAGATCGGATACTACGGATGTATAGATTTGGGGGTGTTACAACCCTTCTTCTCAGATATACTCATTTCGGGCTTGATTTTGGGTGTTCCGCCAACGTGTGTTTGTTTTACGCACTACAGGTAACGTATAGACTTCCTTTTTTCGCTTTTTCACTAGTGTTTTACCATGATTTCTTCATTAAACGCAATGCAGTGAACATGTATGCATAAATAGCTTGATAAAATGTTATAATGTAATGTATGCTTGCGCATCATCATATGGACCATACAGATGCTATAGATTTCATTTTAAAAGTTAGTCTAGACATGTGTTTTGACAATGCATTAGAAAAACTGTTTAAATTGCTATCTGATTGATGGTTTATGACTATATACCCTCATAGAGTGGTTTGATGCATGCCTACGTGCATGTGGATAGTCCATATTATAGAGAAAACTCTGGCAAAAAATTTTGAGAGTTAGATGATAGTATTCGATGTGCATGCTAAGCTATGCTAGGATATAAAATGATGTGACATTTAATAATGTATATGCAGGACATGTATAATGCTACGACCTAAATTATATTCCTAGGAATCTTTTGTCTCTAGGTTATTGCAACTGCATTAAACTCAAAGTAAGATAGAGTCATACCTTGTCTTATTTTGATTTACATGGACTTATTGTCTAGGCATGGGTTCGAACAGACCCAATAGCTCCACTTCCCACTGGGCTTCATCCGGTGTTTGCCTTCAGAGGCCTGCATCAGATACTCCTGCTCTGCAGATCTCTCGACAGGTGCGCCAGCTTAGGGAGTCAGTGATTCGCTCTATTGATGTAGATATGGCTCATTTGGATAAAAAGGAGGGAGATATCCCCGAGCCTGAGGTTCCACCTCAGCCTAATGCCATGCCCCATTTTTTTCCTGGTATCCAGGTCATTGTTCCTGATCTACTAGATACCGAATTGAGTCGTCATCAATCCATCCATCTTCACGCGAATGATGTACCAAAAAAAAATTCACCTTAATTCTCCATTCTTGCCAACAATTGGTTTTTGACCTTAATGTCATGCAGGTTCCGAAGTTTACCCAGCCTAGGGGTAACTTGTTTAATGTGTACTCGTTATATTGGTCGCTTCACACTAAGTATCGAGCACGAGTAGACTCTTAGGATTTCCAGGCTTTCTTCACCATTGACCCTAGCCGTTGCCCTTAGGGCTATCTCCGGGTTTTATCTGAGCAGTGGTTTCATCAGAGCCAGTCTCTTTATTTTCTAGACTGTGAGGTTATGATGACGTCCATGGATTGGAGATATATTACTGGGTTGCAATTCATTGGTGAACGTGTGCCTTTGGAGGCTAATATTACTGCCACTACTGTTCGCACCCTTCTAGGATTTTCTCCTCAAGAGCGGGCCTTTAATGCCCGTAGTATCCGGTCAGGCTCTTTGAGCGTGGATGCAACCCGAGGTACTTTGCAGGAGCCTTTACCCAAGGACTTGGTGGAGAAGGATCACATCTTACGACGTCTGTTCCTGACCATCATGAGGGGTTGTTTCATTTCGAACAACTCCTCTACTATCCCTTTCAGTTTGGTGGGGGCTCTTCGAGACATAGATCGTATTGGAGAGTATAACTGGGGGTCATTCACATTCGCGATCTTCCTACATAGGATGCGACTACACTCAGAGGGAGTGACCGATGTTTGGCTAGGCTTCTACCCATTTCTTCTGGTGAGTCATCTTGACTGATTTTCGATTCTCCGAATCTTGATTTGTCTTTTCCCATGATTATTGTCGGGTTCTTTGGATAGACAGTTCTCGGCTTACGAGAGGCTTCCTTGCCTTCGACCTTTCACTGTTCTGAGCTTGGATACCTACCCTCGGGGTCATCGATGGCATCAGTCCACTTTTTCAGAGGTCTTGATTTTAGTGGATTTCCCCCACGCCTGCCTTCAGCTAGAATTGTTGTCAACATCTGATGTAGTGTGGGTCCTCTATACTGCAGAGCATCTAACTGAGGGTTTTGAGGATGGCCTCCCGATAGGTCCTGAGTATATATTATCTACTTGTCAGATTTCTTTTTCTGTTTGATGGAGGTTGGGAGTTCTACCGTGGATAACGAGCTTTTAGGTGTATTACCGGGGAGATTCGCCTTCCTTTTCTTCCTTCGCCCCAGCGGTTCTGGCCTTTGGCTCTGCCGATCATAGAGATTCCTACAGCGAGGTATGAGGGATTTCACCTATCAGATGGCCCCATCACTTCGAATGACTTCTCTGCCTGGTGGGGCCCTTATATTATTGGAGCTCAGACCAGGGCTACCCAGTTTTTGGGGGATGTGGTTCTAGGGTCTCTTATGATGACTGATTGGATTGCTTGCTTTTGAGAGCTTTCTCATCTGTCCCAGATCTCTGATTTGACCTATCAGTTAGAGAGGATGTTGATGTATATTCACCATTTGGGCGGGGATCCGTCATTGGCTATCAACTTTTAATTTCCAGGGATATGAGGCTGGACCGTCAGGCACTGGTGGATTTGGTGATGGAGGAGGTCCTTTTGACTATCGCCCATATATGCAGGACATGCCCACTCAGGATGATCTGGCTCAGGTTGAACAATTTAATGACTCCAGTACTTTTATGGATGACATAGAGATCCTTCCATAGGCCTTTTGTTAGCCATCGAGCTCCTGTGCCCCATTATCCTGTACTTTTTATTTTTATTTTCCACATGTATCATAGTTATGACATTGATGTATATAAAAAACTAATGTATTTCATTTGAGACATATATATGATGTTATCTTTTTCATTTATTCAATTCATATGTTGTATTATCGCTCATTACGATGCATGCTTGATATATATATTGGATAGAGATTGACCCCTGTGTGGTCCTTTTGACACAGTTTTTATAGATGGCCACTTCATCCGTTGTTCGCTTAGATCACCTTCCGCCTAGTCGGATAGCCACCAATTTGAGAGCTTGGCTTGAAAGCCTACCGGATTTTGATCGTATCATCATTGGTCGTATGCTAGGCCATTCTATATCTCTATTATCTTTCTAGGTGCCCAACGGGTTTGTAGATGGGATGCTAACTCATTGGATCCCAGAGCACCACATTTTTTATTTGGGCTCGATGAGCTGACTCCTACTTTAGAGGAGTATGGTTACATTTATGGTTTGTCGATGGAGGGACCTTGTGCTCGGGTAGCGATATGGCATATGAGCCGCCAGTTCATGACTACCACTGGCTTGAGGAGTCTGTAGTTTTAGATGAGGTGGGTGGTAGCCGCATCATTTCTATGGACTTTCCGATAGACCATTTTGCTTCTGCCGATAGCTTCACTGTTCATCGGAGAGATTTCTCTATTTTTGAGGAGAGATGGCAAACTGCACGGGTAGATGCCTTGATTATGTGCATAATCTCTTATTGTATATGCCGTTCTACACCGATCATTTAGATGGCAAGATGTCGATGGTCATCAGGGCTCTCAAAGATGATTTCACCAGTCTTCCCCTGATCTTAGTGGAGACATTTATATCAGCATCATTCTGCCGGACCGTCAAAGATCAAGAGTTTCGTGGCAGTCCATTTCTCCTGTATATTTGGTTTATGACCCATCTTAGGCTGATTGGCCGGCTCCGTCGCCATGGGTTCTGCTTTTGTCATGGTATGGCTTTGAACTTTTCTTTCCGCCTAGTTTCATGTGTGGACGTAACATCTTGGACGACATTCTTATATGCCACAGAGGAGCCATTTGAGATAGTTATGTATGCTGTCTATTGCTCTTTCCTGAGCTTTATCACTCATGTGGCTGACCTGGATTTCCTTCCTTTGGCCGGGTTGAAAGGTGTGACCACAGGTTTAGCCCACTTTCGTTATTTCAGTACGTCTAGACCTGTATATTGATCGCCATTCACTACTAGAAAAGCGACCTATAGCGACGGTCTTCGACCCTCGTTATAAGCTAAAAGACTGTCGCTATAGGCTATAGCGACGGTCGCCGACCCTCGCCTTAGCTGCCGTTGCTAACACCTATAGCGACGGTCTTACATATCTATACCGACATTCGGTCCGTAGCTAAAAAGAAACTCAAAAACGTGTTTTGAAGGTTTTTACCGACGATCAATACATATCAATAGTGACGATCCCGACCATCGCTATAGGATGGAGCTATAGCAACGGTCGCCGACCCTCGCTATAGCCTTTTCAGATTTTAAAAAAAATTAAATAATGCTGCAAATATTTATTGAACAAACATAATACAATATAAAATAAAACATAAAAAAATTATATATATCAATAGCTCTAAAGAAGTGTAAATATCACACTAATCGTATATTTTCAGTAATTGTTGTTTACATCTCATCCAAACACAAACACCACGAAACTAAATTCCTAACATGAGAAGTGCCTAAAAGTCTAACTGCAATTAAGTTCTTGAAACTCCAAAAGCAGCATCAGCTACCCTTAGATTTCTCCAGAGCTGCAAAAGAAATCAATGTCATCAACAAAAAAAGAGCAACTCTGTAGATAATGGTAGCAAGAAAAGGAAAAACAAAAAAAACAAACACCAATCTACTCTTTTGATTTATCAATAAAACCTCTCTAAGTTGCCTAGCATATTTTCATGTTCCGGATCAAGTTAATTTCAATGTTTCCATCCCCAAAAAACTATAACACTTTCACGCCACAAATCAACTATATAAACCACAAGTTTCTTATAGCTGTCCAACATTAGTATATTACATGTAATAAATTTTAGGATCTATGGGAGGACCATGAACAAGGAAGACAATCCTCTAAATTAAAACATTGTTTATATGTGTGTATGTGTATTCATACCTTTGCTTACTTGCCTCCACCAATCATCTATTTGCTTTCCTTTTTGAAGCTGCTCATTGTTCAAATATTCCCTGGTTGTTGTATTCAATGACCAGATCAAGCAGGATGCTATGGGGATTATTAGGGTCAGAGCTTCTCTCTTCTTTATGAAACGAAAGAATCTTTCTGGTTGTCTCCACCTACAAGAAGAATTGCCACTCCTAATCAAAACTACATTAGTCCAATTGTTTGGCCAGGCATTAGAACTCCCACAAGGCCATGCTAGTTACATACTAACATCCCAACTCTAAACCCAAAAACAATAACGAATATAATTATGAATTATCCATTTGAAAACATTTACCGAATTGTCACAGTTACATATAGATATAGTAATAAAATAGAAAGACAATTGATACTATTCTAGAAGTCTAAGAACAGAAGCTTGTAATAATTAAATGGGAGTTCAAAGGTAATAAATATAAACATTTTATGAACTACCTTTCAGGAATCTGTATTCAAAGCATTCATCACAAGCTCAATCCGAATAATTTGTGCAAACAACCATGTAACATGATTTGTTCTAAGAATAAGTTGATCGCCCTCTGCAAGGCGTCCAACTAACTTGTCCACAAAATAAACAAAATCAACACACCCACTTTTCAAGAGAAAAAATAATATGTCTAAAAAGATAACCCATTCATGCCAGGAATTTACACCTGCAAGAAATAGTAAAATAAAATTAGCATAAAATGGAAGAAAAAACAAATTTCACTGCAGTTTACCTTTACATAAAGCAAGAAGAATAAACCATGAATCTTAGGAAAACTTTCATCCTTTTCCATCAAAAGGGAGTGTAATTCTCGTATAGTCTTCATAATCATTCTTGAAATCTTTCGCTTTCAAAGTTGGTTTTTCTATTATTAGAAGGAAAAGTTCCACTGCCTCTAATCTATAGGAACCCACAAGGTACGCAATGTCAAGATTCAGGAGTATGCACATATTCTATTGCACATCTATAGCACCTTTGAAAGTTTTTAACAATTACAAGCAATATTGAAGACCACTGATCACTCTAATCTCTGAGCAAGTACACTGAATACTTTTCTTTAATTGTTGTAAAAGAAGAAGCTTAGAAAATCTTTGATCTTTAAGTCCAGATCCTCAGATTTTTCAGTGATATCAAACAACCAGAGAAATCATGACCCTATTAAAATTGAAAGCTGCATGCTTACCACTATAGACTATGCCCCACTAATCTAAGATATGAAAAGAGCATATGCTTCATAAGAGCTTAAAACAACCAAACTCCCAAATACTAATATGAGTTGGCCATCCATGTCTAGCACTCAGTTGGATATAGGTGCTTCAATTAACTTTAGAAAGTGACAAACGGAACTTGGAAATTTGATAGTTTTCGCATTCAAGTGTCCTTAATATAACTTAATATTCAATCCTTGTAAGGAGAAAAAGTGGGGTCCCACCATGCATGCCGAATATACAAAAGAAAATACGACAAATAGAGAAAAAAGAATAATGCTTCATATGACTATCCTTAGCACCCATTAATAAAAAAATTCACACCCAAAAAAAGATTAAGTTATACCAGCAAGTTTCAACCTTAAATGAGTACATGAGAATAATTGCAGCCTTTAAGCTTAAGAAGATGTATAATCATCACATGAATAGATTGAAGGCAACATTAGAGTCACACTAGTCAATAAGCAGTATATAGTAAAAATAGAAACATTCAATTACCAGAATATTTTATTCATTTATTTATTTTGGCCATGAATAACTGAAGGATTAAGAATGCGCATATTGCCTGAATTTGTCAACTTCAAAAGTTCAACAATTCTATCAATTGTTGCCTCACAAATCAGTTTAGTAGTAAAAACGGCACCAACAGTAGTATTAATATTTACTCTTTTGATTTATTTTGTATTGCTAAGTCTTAATTTTAGAATATTTAAAAGAAACCCATTATAGAATTCTTAAACTATTTGTTCCCCTTTTCTATTGATGAATAATTTTGTATTACTAAACTTGCATATAGCTTCTCCAAAAATATTTATAAAAGAGGCAAAACAGAAGTTTAACAGGTTTTCATGTTTCCAGCCTCCTCGATACAACCAAACCCCTCACCCCTTAACATAATGACTATAATAATGAAAATATAAACTGTAAATACATACTTATGGTAGTGAGTAAAAATACATACCTTCCATTTTCTTTGCTTCGGACACGAGGCAATCAATTACAGAAGATGAATTGTTGCTGACAGGAAATACTCTTCCATCATCCTCAGTTTGAGACAAAATGGAAAATCCACAATATAACCCAATTAAAATATATTACAAAAGACATAAAAAAACAAATCATCTTGGAAACTATGACACTTGGTCCGTATGTATATGTACAAAATCCTAACATTGAAAGCTAAGGCGTCCTTTAGTGAGGGGCACAAGAGAAAATGATTTTATTAGCTTAATTCATGCAAACAGATGAAAGTAAATATACTTATATATTATATAATCATAGCACCAGTCTACTCTTTTGATTTATCAAAATAGAGAACTTCAAAAAAATACCAACCAATAAAACAGAGTTAAAACATTGCTTCACTGGTTTTCAAGATAGATATAGAAAAAAGTCTCCTTCAAGTTCTTGTGAAAATCTGAAGCACATACTTAAAATTTATCAGCAGTTCACTTTGCCGCTTCATTTTTCTCTTCCTTTAGTCCATAGCGACGCTTAAATTTAGCAAGTTGCCCAAGATTTTCAGCCATCTGACGTCTGACTCTAATGTGATACACTTTGCCAACCTGGTGAATTTTGGTCATCATTACTGGAATCAATCGGCCACTCTGTGTAACATAAGATATCCATTGCAACTGAGGATGCACCCCTTTCTTCATGTCCTATAAAATAATGCCTAACCTAAGGACAACAAATTTACAAACTAATTTAATCCCAGAAGCAGATATCACCCAGTTGCAATGCTAAATCAATTATTCTGAACAACAATAATACTGCCATAACCGTTTTCTACATTTTCTATATAGTAGGACAAAAAACACATTATTTATACAAGTCCAAAATGAGTTTTATTTCGTACACGAGCTCCAATTTTGTTGGGACATTTTATTAAACATGTGGAGGGCAACATAACATAACAGACAGGTGCATAACATAATTGAAAGGGAGATTTGAGGGGGGGGGGAGAAGGCAAACCAAAAGAAAGGAAATGATTTTTAAAATTTTGGAGAAAGCGTAAAAATAAAAAAAGAACAAAGAGACTCACCTCTATGGTTAGTTAGCTCGATCGATTTGTGTGCTCCGATAACTAGGGTTTTGGGAAGATTGGAGTTCTACTACTAGTAGTATTTATTTTCCCCTTCCGCACTTGGAAACTGTGACACTTGGTCCGCATACTACCTTCAGTTCAACGCCATGATCAGAAAACCAAGACATAATATCCACTATGCCGATTGGAGGAACCTTCGATTTGATTGACCTTCGATTGAGAGTGACCTTTGATTCGATTGAGGGTGACCCTCTACTTAGGGTGTGATTCGACTATGAAGATTTAGGTTTTGGCAATTTAGGGTAGCTGATGAAGGATATTAGAGGATTTAGGTTTTGACGTAGGGAGTCAGGGAGATGTCGAGGGGTAAATCGTGATTCAATTGAATCCATCGATGATAATCTGCAGTGAGATATCGAGGGGAGATGTCGAGGGGTAAATCCTCTTTCTCACGTGAGATTGGGGGAGATGGAGGGGATTGAGTGAAATAATATTTAGTAAAATAAGTTATATATCCATTCTCAAAACTGTAGCTATAGCCCATAGAAGATCCTCGCTATAGGATACATTTTTAAGCTTATTCCTATGGCCAGCACGGGACCGTCGGTATAGATACCCTATAGCGATGGTTCTATTTCGACAGTCGCTATAGCTCGTCGTTATAGGTCGAATTTCTAGTAGTGATTGTTGCTTCATAATTTATTATTTTGATATAGAGTGGCTCTCGTCGTCCTTGTGCGAGATCTGATAGAGCGATGCTAAGATATTGTAAGGTCTTTTTAGCATGGATCGTCGACTTTGAGGGTTTTATATGGGTATTTTTGGTTTTTGGATAGGCTTAATGTTTGAGATTAATATTGGATAAAAGGGTTTGATCTTTTTTTTTTTGAGGGTTAGACCGCACCATAAATAGCTGCCTACGTACTCCCGGGGATGAGGGGAGATCAGATCTTTTGTAGTTCAGGCTTGGCTTGAAAGATTAACTTGATTTTTTTATATCAAGACAAAGATTCAAGTTTGGGTGAAAAGGGGTCTCAGACATAATACCGTTTCACAGAGTCGAAATAGATCAACTGCGGGAATTCTTCACCGTCCATCTCTTCCAATCTTAGGGCTCCACCCGATAAGATTACTTTGACAACAAAGGGTCCTTCCCAATTATGGGAAAATTTTCCTCTGGCTGCATCTTGGCCTGGGATAATCTTCTTTACTACCAAATCATGCTTTTTGAATTCCCGGGGTCACACCTTTTTGTTGTAGGACCGGGACATTCGCTGCTGGTATAGCTGGCCATGAAAGATAGTTGCGGCTCTCTTTTCATCACTAAGGGACATCTAATCGTATCGATCTTGTATCCATTGGCCCTCTTCTATTTGGGCATCCAGTATCACTCTTAGCGATTCCACCTCCACCTCTATGGGGAGTATGGCTTTTATTCCATATACCAGTGAATAGGGTGTTGCCCCAGTTGAGGTTCGAATCGATGTTCGATAGGAGAACAGGGTTAAAGGCAACAAATCAGGCCATTCCCGATGATTTTTCGACATCTTCATCATTATCTTCTTGATATTCTTATTAGTGGCTTCCACCGCGCCATTCATTTTCGGACGATAAATAACTGAGTTGAGGTGCTTGATATTGAACTTGCTACACATTTCCCTCATCATCTCGTTATTCAGATTCTTGGCATTGTCTGGTACTATAACCTTGGGTTGCCCGTATCGACATATGATGTTGTTCCTGATGAAACCTTGGGGAAGGAAGCTGCTTCTACCCACTTGGTAAAGTAATCGATCATGGTGAAAATAAATCTGTGATCGTTGCTGGATTTAGGCTCGATGGGTCCAATCACATCTATTCCCCACATGAAAAATGGCCATGGTGATGTCATGCAATGTAGCGAGTTCAGAGGTGCATGAATAATGTTAGCATGGATCTGACATTGATAGCAGCTAACGAGTGTCTAATATTCATCTATTATGATTCCTTTATGCGTAGTTCATTGTATGTCTTGTTGTTAACACATGCTTAATAGGGTTTTTTATGGATTTCAGGCAATATGGGAGCTTAAGTACTTAATCGGGATGATTTGGAGTTGAATAGGGGAAAAGAGCAAAAGCCAAGAAACAGTGAAATTCGCCCTGATGAAATTCAGTGGCCTAAAAACTCTGCGCCGGCAAAGAACCCTCTAGAAAAGTGCACCCACGCACCTTCTGAAGCCGCCCCAGCGCGCTCCTATATGCACTAATCCACCCCAACGAATTTGGCAAGTACAAAAACTCTGCCCCAGCGGATATGACAGACAGATTCAACAGTTTTCTATTTTCGACAGTTACTTTGCAGACTTCTATTTTAATTAGGATTGTGATTTCTTAGGAATGTGGGATCATGTTTAGGTATTATATACACATGTAAAACTGAGTATTATGAATATTATCTTCTATATTACATTAAAACCCTAGTTTTGGAGAATCAATATATGTCAAGCTAAACTTCTTAATTTAATTCTGAAGAGATGATGAACCTTATTCATTATTAATGGTTTGATCAATTTTACTTTATTTATTCCTTAATGCATGAAATTTATTCTGATTATCTACATAAACTTCTTGTATGCTATTCAATCTACTAATTTGGTTTCTGCAGGATTAAATTACCGAATTGATATCATCTGCTAGATTAGGATATAAAAGTAATATGCACACAAGCTAATCTTGTTTGATGATAAAGCATATAATTTGTAACAATCTTATTCATTTATTAATAAAAGTATTATTTAATTAAAGACATTTAATTATCTATATGATGATGTTATTATAATATGTGATAAACCCATAGTTTTAAGCAATGCTTTTAGAATCATGATGATGATCATGCTAATGAGATCTAAATTCTTAGATAGCTTAAAACTAAAATTGTTCCTAATCGTTGGATTACTAAAAAGGGAATTAGTGAATCCAGATAGATTGGTACATATGTTGCTTGCTCATTGGATGAGGATGATTAATCTCATGATCATTTGTGTGGAGACACTAAAGCAAGTATGTAGGTGCTTATTGGATAATAAGTTCACTGAACGTGGCTAGCTAAGGAATATCTAATGGAGTTTTACTTTCCTGTCAATAGAAATTTCTGTAGTGATAGTAGTACAAGTGATCCTTGGACTTGAGATCATCATAGTATCTTGTGTATGATGAGTTATACTTTGAAATGCCCCTTAAGACCCTTACGGTATATCAAAGGGTATGCTTGGGTGTAATAAGTTATATATGGAGATAATGAATGATTAATAAAGAATCTACCACTTCTAGTAAAACAAGAGATATGTCCTATGTGATTCGATAAATGACAACCCAGGAATCCTTGGCCAAGGTGGAATGAAATTAGAAAGGTGTTTCTAATTTGCATTATTTGGAGTTGTGCATTTTGGGATCGAAATACATATAATTAAATAAAATAAGACTTGACAGTAATTCCATGTCTTATATTTAATTGGGATATTGTATGATGGAAGAATTGAATTGTACGACAACTATTAACTCAAAGGTTCTTTTATGATTAATGTTGAAATCTATATTATCTGGAAAGTCGTTGATCGCTAAGGAGGCTTATCCTTATTTTAGAATAAATGTTATTTATTTAAATGGTTTGTTAGTTTAATTTATTTATTTAAATAAGATTAGAATTGTTCTAATTAATTTATTTACAATCGATTTAATATGGAGAACCTAAAGGGTCACACCATAAAAGGAAGAATATTTATTAAAGAAGCAAATGACATAATCATAACAATAAGTTAAGTATATTTAATTTAATCTATGGTGATAGAATAAATTAAATAGCTTAATATTTATTATTTAATATTTTAGAAATATTAAATAAAAATTAATAAGTGGTCAGCCATATTGAGCATTCACAACCGTCCTTGGTGGCATCTTCATTACAGTTATAGTATGACAGTCTGCCTCTCACAGCCAGAGGAATAGTAGACCAGATGCTAGGGCATTCTCTAGACCTTCTTGATTTCCAGGTTTCGTATGGATTTTTGGATAGCATCTTATCATGCTGGATACCTGAGTGACAGGTTTTCGCTTTGGGCTCCACGAGTTGACTCCTACCTTAGAGGAGTATGAGCGTCTTATAGGCTTAGCACTGGATCTGCCTTGTGCTCGTACAGCCATCTGTGACATGAGGAGACCATTTATAACTATGTCGGGTCTGAGACGCCAGTTGTCACTGAGGAGATCATTTCAAGACATGTGACATCCATTGACTCTCTGATCGATCGCTTCGGCCGGCTAGACAGCTACGAGCGATATTCTGGTGATTTTATCATTTCGGTAGATGAGTGGTAGCTTGCTCGTGTAGACGTCTTATTGATGTGCGTCACGACTCATGTATACATGCCACTATATTTGGACCATTTGGATATCGGCTTGATGGTAGTAATCCGTGCCCTTAGACAGGGTAGTATTATTCTACCGATGATACTGGCCGAGACCTTGAGGTTGGCTACATTTTTTCGCACCCATCCCGAGGGGTTTTTTAGAGGTAGCTCTGTTCTGCTGTATGTATGGCTCATAACGCATTTCCGTCCGATTGGCACCTTTAGACACCATGGGTACTGCTTTACCCATGAGATAGCCATGTCCTACTCCTTCCAACTAGCGGAGTGTTCAGATGCAGCGACATGGTCGGCCTTTTTATCAGATATTGAGCATCCCTTTTCGATCTTACCATACTCAGGGCTTGTCTCCCCTTACAGCTTCATCACTCATGCAGTCGGCATGGATTATTTGCCCTTAGTTGGATTAAGAGGGGTGACCACTTACTATACGTTTGCAATCATGGGTTACTTTGATCAGTTCCAGAGCCTTCACTGATAGTAGTGTGCATACAAGCCAATCATGTATGATGATAAAGCACGTACTTTGTAAACAATCTTATTTATTTATTAATAAAATATTCATTAAAGGCATTTAATTATCTACATGTTGCTGTTTTTATAATATGTAAATAACCCATAGTTTTAAGCAATGCTTTTAGATTCATGATGATGATCATGCTAATGAGATCTAAATTCTTAGAAAGTTTTAAAACTAAAATAGTTCCCAATCTTGGGATTACTAAAAAAGGGATTAGTAAATCCGAATAGATTGGTACATATGTTGCTTGCTCATTGGATGAGGATTATTGATCTCATGATCATTTGTGTGGAGACACTAAAGCAAGTATGTAGGTGCTTATTGGAAAATAAGTTCACTGAACGTGATTCGCTATGGAATACCTAATGGAGATTTGCTCGCCTGTCCATAGGAATTCCTAATGTGATAGTAGTACAAGTGATCCTTGGACTTGAGATCATCATAGTATCTTGTATGTAACAAATTATACTTTGACTTATTCCTTAAGACCTTTCAAGGCATATATAGGGTATGCTTGGGTATAATGAGTTACATATGAAGATAATGAATGATCAATAAAGAATCTACCACCTCTAGTAAAAGAGGAGATATGTCCTATGTGATTCGTTAAATGACAACCCAGGAATCCTTGGTCAAGGTGAAATGAAATTAGAAAGGAGTTTCTAATTTGCATTATTTGGAGTTGTGCATTTTCTAATCGAAATACATATAATTAAATAAAATAAGACTTGACAGTAAATCCATGTCTTATATTTAATTGGGACATTGTATGGTGGAAGGATTGAATTGTATGGTAACTATTAACTCACAGGTTCTTTTATGATTAAAGTTGAAATCTATATTATCTAGAAAGTCGTTGATCGCTAGGGAGGCTTATCCCTATTGTAGAATAAATATTATTTATTTAAATAGATTATTAGTTTAATTTATTTATTTAAATAAGATTAAAATTGTTTTAATTGATTTATTCACAACCAGTTTAATATGGAGAACCTAAAAGGTCACACCATAAAAGAAAGAATAATTATTTAAGAAGGTAATGGCATAATCGTAATAATGCATTAAGTGTAATTAATTTAATTTATGGTGATAGAATAAATTAAATAGCTTAATATTTATTATTTAATATTTTGGAAATATTAAATATAAATTAATAAGAGGAGTCTTATTAATATTATTACAATTATTATTATTTTAATTTCTAAAGGAGTTTAGTAATTAATTTAATATTTAGTACTCTCATTTATTCCTAATAAGATTAGGAGACAAATTAATTAAATGAATTTAATTAATTATTCCCATGTGGTGGGAAGCCTAAATTAATTAAAAGAGTTTAATTAATTAAATGAAATCCCATGTCTAATAGGATTAGAAGGGTTGACCAATATCTATATAAGAGAAGTCTTATAATAGATATCAGTTGATGCAATTTCAATTGTTAGAGAGTACTCCTTTTCCATAGAGGATAGAAAACTAAGCCAGCAACCCTCCTTCTTGATAATTCACCTTCCTTGGTGGATCACCTCTAGAGGCCAAACACTTGGGTAGCTAACGTTAATCAAAGGAAGGAATCTAACCCGGAAATTCAAGGAGATCTCGAAGAACAAGGAGTTTAACTCGTACCTGTGGAAGCTTCGTTCTACAAGGGTATGATTTTATAACTTCTTATTTATCGTTTTAAATTAATAATTTGCATAAAGGATGATCCGGGTAATAGTTTTGTAGAAATTTTTTAAACTCTGATATACCATGCTTCCGCTAATTTTTGCAATTTGATTGCGTCACGATTTCGTACAAACCCAACAGTGGCATCAGAGCCAAACCTTTATGCCATTATTAATTATTTTGATTTTATATACATATGGGTATGTATTTAGAATAATTTATTGGGCATAATTAATTGTATAAAATTATTTTTTTTATAAAAGAAAAAAAAATGAACGATTTTTCCACCTTTCGTTCGCTGCGACGCTGAGTCGTCATGTTCCGCGTTGAATAAACTAAGGGTTGCAGAATCAAAGATATGAAAAGATGAACCTGCATCATGATTTCAAATTCTTTTTAAAAGGCAACTCAGGAGACTTCCATTTTTTTTAAAAAAACCGAAGCTATAAGTCACTTAATATATATTATATATGTGTGCTTGATTATGATCAAAGGACAAATCACGTGAACAAGGCAGGATTTCCGAAAAGGATTTTTGAAAAGTGATTCATATTCACTTTACCATCATATTATATATATATATATATAATATTCTAAATAATTTTATTTTTTTTAAGAAGGACGGTTACTATATATATTATATATAAAACAGTTATATATATATATTATATTTTAAATAATTTTATAATTAAAATAAAGAGTTTATTTTAATCTTGAAATTAGATTTTATGCAAATTAAAATTGTCCATTAAATGATACTCATATATATATAGAATATTTTAATTCATGAGATGGATATTTATTTATTGATATATATGGTGATATGTATGATAATAAATAGGGATTGATTATGGACTATTTGACCAATGCGATTGGATTTTATTTTAGTTGAATGCTTGAATGAATGGATTTTATTAAATGGGGTCTGCGTACCTCGTCTTCTCTAATTATTTTCTTGATGTAAAATTCTATCTCCCTCCTATGAACTTCCCCTTGACTGCTGATCAAAGTTTCTATTTAAATTAAATAGTTTAATGTAATAGAAATAGTTAGAATTATCTTGAAAAAATTGGAGACCAAGGAGCAAGGAGCGCGTGAAGACCCATTTGTATGGAGCCCGGGTTTAAATGTAATAGTTACGTTTAAATTTAAATTCTTGCACTCCTAGGTTTGACCTTTTGGTTCACTTGGTGGCTCTAGTGAACCAAACTAGAATAAAAGTCCATAATCAATCCGGGTAGAATATAGTATTCTATATTGCATGCTAAATATTATATATATTATATTTTATGCAAACATGCTTCGCATGTTTAATAAAATGACGCGTATTTTATATATATATGTGCATGCGCGCTAAACAAGATGAGACAAATAATAACAAACCCCTCAAAGAAATAATATTAAGTCTAAAGCGTTCAAATGATATTTGGAACATCGAACGTCGCCTTCTAGCATGATTAATTAATAGAGTGTTAAATATTTAATATGAGTTTGTTGTGCTATCCACAAGGCGAGTATTGAGTATTTAAGATGTTAATTAATCACATTTGATGCTTATCAAGAAAATTGAACGATCTTGTCTTGTTGTGCTATCCACAAGGACGAACATTTTTCTTTTTTGAATTTGTGGAAGTGCTAGGCTGGACTTAACTTAAATTATTTTAGTTCGGATGTGCAAACACTTGACCATTATGATTTAAGAGGTAAAATAAAAGGAATTACATGGTGATGTAATTGACAAGAGTTGTCTACCTATTTATTTGTATATCGCTTGTTGTGCTATCCACAAGGTTATATACATTTAAAATGGGATCCTTATTCTCACTAGCAAATCTTTAATTAGATGTTGCCGAACTATATAAGTGAGGGTAATATAGTTTGATGAAAATAGTGGGTGATACCAATTTAAAATAAAGACCTAAATTTATTTTGGTATGCAAAGTTAATAAAATGAATGTTTGCTAAAATGTTGTTTTCTTTCACATGCAGAATTTTAAAAATGTCTAAATCACTAATCTCACTACGAAGCATACTTGATGCAAACAAGCTTACCGGGCCGAATTATGAGGACTGGCTAAGAAATCTGAGAATTATTCTCACTGCTGAAAAGATTTCTTATGTCCTAAATTCAACTGTCCCTGAATCTGTTTCAGAAACAGCCTCTGAGGAAGAGATTGCCACTTTCAATAAGTGGCAAGATGATGCATCTGTGGCTCAATGCATCATGCTCGCATCCATGAATAACGAGCTTCAGCGTCAGCACGTAAATATGGATGCTCCTGCTATGCTGCTTCACCTCAAGGAGTTGTATGGTGAACAGAGTAGGACTGCTAGATATGAGATATCTAAGGAGCTCTTCCGATCTCGGATGACCGAGGGTACTGCCGTCGAGACTCATGTCCTAAAGGTGATCAATTTGATTGAACGCCTTGGACAGCTGGGGTTCGTCATGGATGGGGAGCTGAGTCAAGACTTGGTCTTGCAGTCACTCCCTGAGACCTTCTCGCAGTTTGTGGTTAATTTTCACATAAATAAGGTAGATGTCAGCTTGCCCGAGCTGCTTAACATGCTGAAAACTGCAGAAGGTCACTTCCCATCCAAGATAACCATATCTTGATGGTGGATTCTTCCAATAAAAGGAAGAGGCCCAAGGTATCTTCTGAAAAGAAGAAATCTAAGAAGGCTAAGGGAAAGGGGAAAGAAAAGGAACAAAAGAAACCTGAACCAGCTAAAGGAATGTGCTTTCATTGCAACAAGCCGGGACATTGGAAAAGGAACTGCAAGAAGTATCTAGCAGAGAAGAAGCTTGGAGAAGCTTCGACTTCCAATCAAGGTTTGTTTATGATTGAAATTAATTTTTCTGAAAGTCATAATTCTACTTGGGTATTGGATACCGGCTGTGGTTCTCACATATGTAATACTGTGCAGGGACTGGTCAGAAGTAGAAAGCTGAACAATGATGAGGTGATCCTACGAGTGGGGAATGGAGCAAAGGTTGCTGCATTAGCTGTAGGAACTTATTATTTAGCAATGCCTTCGGGCAAGTCCATTTATCTTAATAATTGTTATTATGTTCCAAATATTATTAAAAACATTATTTCAATTTCTGTATTGGATATGGAAGGATTTAACGTTGTTATAAAGAACAATAGTTGTTCTATTTATAAAGACGATGTTTTATATGGTATTGGAAATTTGCGAAATGGACTTTATACACTTGACTTACATGAAAATATATTTCAAATTGAACAAACTAAGAAAATGAAAAGAGATGATATTAATTATACCTACATGTGGCACTGTAGACTCGGTCATATCAATGAAACAAGATTATCTAAGTTGCATAAAGATGGGCTCCTCGAGCTATCCGATTATGAATCATATCCAACTTGTGAATCTTGTCTCATGGGTAAAATGACTAAATCTCCTTTTAGTGGAAAAGGAGAAAGAGTTACAGAGTTATTGGCATTGATTCACACAGACGTTTGTGGACCTATGACAACAAGTGCACGGGGTGGGTATTCTTATTTTATTACTTTCACTGATGATCACTCAAGATTTGGATATGTGTATTGAATGAAATACAAGTCAGAATCATTTGAAAAGTTCAAAGAGTTCAGAAGTGAAGTAGAGAAACAAACGGGCAAGAGTATAAAGATACTTCGATCAGATCGAGGTGGAGAATACTTAAGCGGTGAGTTTCTCAATTGTCTCAAAGAAAATGGTATAATCTCACAATGGACTCCTCCAGGTACACCACAGTTATATGGAGTATCTGAAAGGAGAAATCGAACACTGTTAGACATGGTTCGATCCATGATGAGTTTTACCGACCTTCCAATTTCCTTCTGGGGATATGCCTTAGAAACGGCTGCATACCTACTTAACAAGGTACCTACCAAATCCGCCCCAAAGACTCCATATGAGATGTGGAAGGGGAGGAAACCAAATCTTAAGCATGTTAAGACTTGGGGTTGTCCAGCTTATGTCAAAAAGTTTGAAAATGATAAGCTACAAACTAAATCCGACAAGTGTAGATTTGTGGGATACCCTAAAGAAACTATAGAGTATTATTTCTATCATCCAACTGATCAAAAGGTGTTTGTTGCGAAACATGTTGCCTTCTTGGAAAAGGAGTTTATCCATGAAGGGGTCAGTGGGAGTAAGATATATCTTGAAGAAGTTCAAGAACCACAAATTATCACGGATCAAAATCAGGTACCTGACCAAGTAGAAGAACCTACTATACCACACCCTGTTCGTAAATCTGGAAGAGTACCGAAGATACCTGAGAGGTATGGATTCGTTATAGAGGATGACGATGAGGTACGCATCATGAATGATGATGATCCATTGAATTACGAACAGGCTATGAGTAATAAAGACTCAGGGAAATGGCTTGAAGCCATGAAATCCGAAATGGACTCTATGTATGAAAACAAAGTATGGACTTTGGTTTCACCACGTGAAGGCATTAAGCCTATTGGGTGTAAATGGGTCTTTAAAAGAAAGACTGGAGCGGACGGCAAGGTGGAGACCTATAAGGCCCGACTGGTTGCAAAAGGTTTCAAACAAAGACAAGGAGTTGACTATGATGAAACCTTTTCACCAGTAGCTATGCTCAAGTCCATTCAGATTTTGCTTGCGATTGCAGCTTATAACGACTATGAGATCTGGCAGATGGACGTGAAAACGGCCTTCCTCAATGGGAAACTTGAGGAGGATGTGTATATGACACAGCCAGAGGGATTTATTTCAAAGGTTGGAATAAATCAAGTCTGTAAGCTGCAACGATCCATTTATGGATTGAAGCAAGCTTCTCGTAGATGGAACATTCGTTTTGATGAGACAATCAAAGAGTTTGATTTTATCAAAAACGACGATGAACCATGTGTGTACAAGAAGTTTACTGGGAGCGCAGTTTCATTCCTTGTATTATATGTTGATGATATATTACTGATAGGTAATGACATTCCTATGCTACAATCGATTAAAATCTGGTTATCTAAACACTTCTCTATGAAGGATTTGGGAGAAGCATCCTATATTTTGGGGATAAAGATCTATAGAGATAGATCTAAAAGGATGCTTGGTTTATCCCAAGGAACGTACATTGATGCAATGCTAAAGAGATTTAGCATGGAAGATTCCAAAAGAGGTCTCATGCCGATGAGCCATGGAATACATCTCTCCAAGAAACATGCCCCAAAGACACCTGAGGAGAGAGACCGTATGAGTAAGATCCCTTATGCTTCTGCAATAGGATCTATCATGTACGGTATGATATGTACTAGACCGGATGTTGCTCATGCACTTAGTGTAACGAGCAGATACCAATCGAATCCAGGAGAAGAGCACTGGAAGGCAGTGAAGAATATCCTAAAATACTTAAGAAGGACTAAGGATATTTTTCTTGTCTACGGTGGGTCTGAATTAAAACTCGAGGGCTTCACAGACTCAAGTTTTCAAACGGACCAAGATGATAGTAAATCTATTTTGGGGTATGTTTTTACCTTGAACGGAGGCGCAGTGAGTTGGAAGAGTTCCAAGCAGCAAACAGTTGCTGATTCAGTGACAGAGGCAGAGTATATAGCTGCAAGTGAAGCTGCAAAGGAAGCTGTTTGGATGAAGAAGTTCATAACTGAACTTGGTGTGGTTCCTAGCATTGAAGAAGCAGTTCCCGTTTACTGTGACAACACAGGAGCAGTTGCACAGGCTAAGGAACCGAGGTCTCATCAAAAATCTAAACACGTGTTGCGGCGATTTCATTTGATCAGGGAGATCATTGAAAGAGGAGACGTCACCTTGGAGCGTGTAGACTCTCAAGACAACATTGCAGATCCATTTACTAAAGCTTTAACACAACAGCAGTTTGATCGTCACTTAGAGAAGATGGGTATGAGATACCATGGCGATTAGCTTTAGTGCAAGTGGGAGATTGATAGTAGTGTGCATACAAGCCAATCATGTATGATGATAAAGCACGTACTTTGTAAACAATCTTATTTATTTATTAATAAAATATTCATTTATTAAAGGCATTTAATTATCTACATGTTGCTGTTTTTATAATATGTAAATAACCCATAGTTTTAAGCAATGCTTTTAGAATCATGATGATGATCATGCTAATGAGATCTAAATTCTTAGAAAGTTTTAAAACTAAAATAGTTCCCAATCGTGGGATTACTAAAAAGGAGATTAGTAAATCCGAATAGATTGGTACATATGTTGCTTGCTCATTGGATGAGGATGATTGATCTCATGATCATTTGTGTGAAGACACTAAAGCAAGTATGTAGGTGCTTATTGGAAAATAAGTTCACTGAACGTGATTCGCTATGGAATACCTAATGGAGATTTACTCGCCTGTCCATAGGAATTCCTAATGTGATAGTAGTACAAGTGATCCTTGGACTTGAGATCATCATAGTATCTTGTATGTAATAAATTATACTTTGACTTATTCCTTAAGACCTTTTAAGGCATATATAGGGTATGCTTGGGTATAATGAGTTACATATGAAGATAATGAATGATCAATAAAGAATCTACCACCTCTAGTAAAAGAGGAGATATGTCCTATGTGATTCGTTAAATGACAACCCAGGAATCCTTGGCCAAGGTGAAATGAAATTAGAAAGGAGTTTCTAATTTTCATTATTTGGAGTTGTGCATTTTCTAATCGAAATACATATAATTAAATAAAATAAGACTTGACAGTAAATCCATGTCTTATATTTAATTGGGACATTGTATGGTGGAAGGATTGAATTGTATGGTAACTATTAACTCACAGGTTCTTTTATGATTAAAGTTGAAATCTATATTATCTAGAAAGTCGTTGATCGCTAGGGAGGCTTATCCCTATTGTAGAATAAATATTATTTATTTAAATAGATTATTAGTTTAATTTATTTATTTAAATAAGATTAAAATTGTTTTAATTGATTTATTCACAACTAGTTTAATATGGAGAACCTAAAGGGTCACACCATAAAAGGAAGAATAATTATTTAAGAAGGTAATGTCATAATCGTAATAATGCATTAAGTGTAATTAATTTAATTTATGGTGATAGAATAAATTAAATAGCTTAATATTTATTATTTAATATTTTGGAAATATTAAATATAAATTAATAAGAGGAGTCTTATTAATATTATTACAATTATTATTATTTTAATTTATAAAGGAGTTTAGTAATTAATTTAATATTTAGTACTCTCATTTATTCCTAATAAGATTAGGAGACAAATTTTAATTAATTATTCCCATGTGGTGGGAAGCCTAAATTAATTAAAAGAGTTTAATTAATTAAACGAAATCCCATGTCTAATAGGATTAGAAGGGTTGACCAATATCTATATAAGAGAAGTCTTATAATAGATATCAGTTGATGCAATTTCAATTGTTAGAGAGTACTACTTTTCTATAGAGGATAGAAAACTAAGCCAACAACCCTCCTTCTTGATAATTCACCTTCCTTGGTGGATCACCTCTAGAGGCCAAACACTTGGGTGGCTAACGTTAATCAAAGGAAGGAATCTAACCCGAAAATTCAAGGAGATCTCGAAGAACAAGGAGTTGAACTCGTACCTATGGAAGCTTCGTTCTACAAGGGTATGATTTTATAACTTCTTATTTATCGTTTTAAATTAATAATTTGCATAAAGGATGATCCGGGTAATGGTTTTGTAGAAATTTTTTAAACTCTGATATACCATGCTTCCGCTAATTTTTGCAATTTGATTGCGTCACGATTTCGTACAAACCCAACATTCACCAGTTTGAGGAAGCTATTGATCAGCGGGTATCAGGTTCATCTTTATCGTCAGCTGACTTGATCAGGATTTATAAGTGCTGGACTCATAAGGAGAGGGCTGATTTCTCTACTAGCCATCCGAATCGATCCCCAGAGTATTTGGCTTGGTTGGAGGCTGATATAGCAGCAGCTGCTGTTATCCAGTCAGATCCGATCATAGATTCAAATGAGGAGGAGCCTATGGAGGATCCTGATTCTCCTACAGAGGATGAGTTATTTACCAGCTTGACAACGGATTTAGTTAGTGACCCTCCGAGCATTCCCATCGGGACAGATCCAGCAATTGTTGATTCACTAGCTCGGATGACTTATGAGAGAGATCAGGCTAGGGCGTTGATGTTGACAACCTTTTCTAGCAAAGACACGACTTTTGCTGCGATAGATGAGGCTCGAGCTACTCGGGATGTAGCATTGGTTGAGAGAGACGAGGCTCGATCCACCCGAGATACAGTTCTTGAGGAGAGAGACGATCTGTCAGAGATGCAGCCTTTGAGGAGATGGAGGAGGCCTTAGTTTCCTGGAAAACCGCTTATGTTGAGAGGGATGAGGCCATAGCTACCCGGGATATTTATATTGCGGATAGTACGACACTCAGATCTTATACCCACAGCCTGGTTGCAGATATGAGCACTTTTATAGATGGTCACAGTAGCACTATGCAAATAAATGTGGATGTTCTTGCTCGTATGGAGACTGAGGGTATTGAGCTTGCAGCTGCTCCTCCATCTTCAGAGAGAGATGCCATGTTGGCACTGTTATCCCGCTTGGCCACGGGTTTATAGACTAGCTTTGTTTTTCCTGAACATAATAGATCAGCCATTTTTGTCATGTACAAGACACAGCGTATATATCAAACAATATTATATATCAGAGAAATATATTTTGATTCACTTCCCTGTTGGATATGTATTGTCATTGCTAAATGATTACCACTTCTTTCATGACTTGCTGTTGTTGATGTATCACAAGCTTCTCCTTGATGGATGGACAGTTATATGTCAGAGAATATCTCAGCAGGGCCTGTTGACCAGGGTAACTTGATAGAATTTGGGTTTTATCGGGTTTTGGTGTCTTGGAACTGGTTTTTTATTAGGTTTTTGTTTATTCCTTCTTGGTCACACCACACCATGAATGGCTGCATACATACTCCCGGGTGAAGGGAGATCAGGTCATTCGTAGTTCAAGTTTTGTGTGAGAGGTGTCTCTTTTGAGTTTGGTTTGATGGGTTTTTAAACTTTTATTTGGTTTAACCGCACCAGGAATGGCTGCCTACGTACTCCCGGGCAGTGGGAGATCAGGTCATTCGTAGTTCGATATACTAGTTAAAACCAAAATGATTTGATTGATTCGCAAGACCAGGATGATGGCTGGTATATGTTTTAGACATAGTACCTTTTCACGGTGTCTGAGTTGATAAGCTTGGGAGATTCGCTCCCGTTCATCTCTTGCAATCTGATAGATCCTTCTGTCAACACTTCTTTAAAAATAAAAGGACCTTCCCAATTCGGAGCGAACTTTCCTTTGGCTTCATCTTGATTAGCCAGAATTTTCTTCAATACCAAGTTATTTTCTTTGAATTGCCAGATTCAAACTTTCTTGTTGTATGATCAAGTAATCCTTTGCTGATATAACTGCATGTGAAAAATGATTGTAGCTCTCTTTCCATCTATCAGGGACAGCTGGTGGTACCTCTCTTGCAACCATTGATCTTCTTCCATCTAAGCGTCTATTAACACTCGCAAGGACTCTATTTCTACTTCTATAAGCAGTGCTGCTTCCATGCCATAGACCAATGAATAGGGGGTAGCCCCAGTAAAAGTATGCATTAACGTCCTGTATGCTAACAGGGTCAGAGGTAACAGGTCAGGCCATCCTTTGTGATTGGCAGACATTTTCTGTATAATCTTCTTTATGTTTTATTGGTCGTTTTGACAACACCATTCACCTTGGGCCGATAGATGACGGAATTGGGATGCTTGATATGAAACTTGCTGCATAGCTCTCTCATCATTTGATTGTTTAATTTCTTGGTGTTGTCCAATACGATCACCTCCTATTGTTCATATCGATAAACGACATTATTTCTGATGAAACTAATGATTACCTCCTTGGTGACTTTGGGGAAAGAGGTCGCTTCAACCCACTTGGTGAAATAATCGATCATGGTGAAGATGAATCGATGTTCGTTGCTGGCTTTAGGTTCTATTGGCCCAATCACATCCATTCCCCTTATGGACAAAGGCCTTGGCGAACTCATATTGTGCAGCTCATTTGGAGGAGCGTGAATGGCATTTCCGTGGAATTTACATTGGTAGCATCTCCTGACGTGATCGTAATAGTCAGCTTTGACAGAGATCTAGTAATGCCCCATTCTTAATATCTTCTTGGCCAGCAAATAACCACTCATGTGCGGACAACAAACTCCACCATGGATTTCATCCATCAATCTCTGGGCTTGCTCTTTATCGAGGCATCTTAAAAGACCTATTCCAGCATCCCTCTTATAGAGTGCATCTCCGCTCAGATAGAACTTCATAGCCATCTTGTGAATCCTCTTTCATTCGGCTTGGCTTTCCCCAGCGGGTGTAGATCTATCTCGGAGATATTCCTTGATTTCTTCATACCAAGGCTGTTTTGTAGAAGGAATTTCATCTAATACTTCTCCAATGTAATTCCCATATGTCGGGGCCTTTTGGTTTGTGAATTTGATGTCGAGAATTCCCCTCCTACCAGATATATGGATCAGGGAAGCCAATGTTGTGACGCCCCCAAATCCGGGTCCCCAGAACCTCGGACCTGGTACGTTACGATACATCATTTCTATAACTATTGCGAAAGATATAAACATAAATTGTTTATACAATAACCTTTACACCTAATTCCCAAGGTCTGAAACCTTAACTTAATACCTGAATTCAATATCTTATCCGACATACAATGTCATTTGTATATAATACTATTACAAGTTTTATCTGTACGATAAACCAATGCTGGAACTGTCTTTGACTTTTCCTATATTCGACGTATTCATCCTAATCTGCAATGTTTATCATGATATAGCAAGGGTGAGCAACAAGTTTGCCCAGCAAGTTTAATTTCAAGAAAAGATATATCATGATTGAAAAGAATGAACAATAAGCTGGCTGACTTTCAACAATATAACTATTGTGAAATAGCATGAATCAAATTTACATAACTGAATGACCGAGACAATAAAAATGAATGGTCAATAAGGAACATGAATAAATTCAACTGAACAATATGGTAATGAAGGTGATCAGCCTTTCATACCTGATGAACACATGCAATATGCACAACGTGCGAATCAATAATTCATAGACATGATGTAATCAACAAGGATTAACCACTAGCATAATTGAATAATCATAACTCAAGGCTGAGTTAAAGAAAACTTGCCTTTATCGCCGACTACTGCTACGCAGTCTATTTAGCTTCATCTGAAAACCTAATATTAATAATACCGATCTCCACATTAGAATAATATCATCGCAATAACTATTGCTAATTACAGTTATAAAATAACCTAAACACATTATCACATAATCCTATCGGTCAACAGAACACATAAAACCTAGTATCAAGTCAAACTATTTCAGTCTGAGTTGAGTTCAGTACTATTTTGACTTCCCGATTGCCTAATCGGATAATTATCGAGCCTAATATTAATAAGACTCTACTTAAACACTATTAACTTAGATAATTTATTAATCAGTTAAAATATTTTTCACAAGCTCATAATAATTTTCAAATAATTATTATCATTTATAATGATTTTTCAAACAAAAATATCATATTTAAATGATTTAAATACCACAATATTCCATTATCATTAATATTTATTTAATTTCAAATATTAATGAAATACATGTCATAATATTATAAGTTATTTATAATATCTCGAAGTATTTTTAATACCTTAATATCACTTTTAAATGATTTTAAAATATTTAAAATTATTATTAAATAACTGCCATTAATATTAAAATATTAATGTAATTCATGACAAAATATTAAAAGTTATGTTTTATAACTTAAAACATTTTTTATAACATTTAAATCATTTTTAAATCATTTTTAAAACATTAAAACCATTTTTATATAATTTATTTAATACAATTATTAAATAAATTTATTATCATAATATTAATCTAGACCTTCATTTGATTACCATTTAATATTAATTAAATAGTAATTAATTAATTACCTTTAGTTATTATTTAACTAATAAATAATAGTCAATTAGATCTATTCATTATTTAATGGTAACTAGATAATGAATAGTCAAATTATTGTCTGTCTTTAATTATTATTTAATATTAATTAAATAATAATTAATTAATTTCTTATCCTTGAATAGTAAATAATTATTTTATTTACTTTATTAGTCTTTAATTATTCTTTATTATTATTTAAAGAATAATTAATTAACATTTGGCCTTATTTATTATCTAATATTAATTAAATAACAAATAATTAATTCATCTCATAAATCTTTAATTATTCTTTCTTATTAAAGTTCAGAATAATTAATTATTACTTGTCTTTATTTATTATTTAATATTTAATTAAATAATAAATAATTAAAACCTTTTATGTTAATGTAATTAAGTAATTACATTATTACTACTTAATCTTTACTTAAACCTTCTTTAATCATCATTTAATATTAATTAAATATTAAATAATTGTTTAACTCTATTTATTATTTAATCTTAATTAAATAATAAATAGTTAGTTTATTAACACTAACTCTACTTAATTATCACTTAATATCACTTAAATAATAATTAAATAGTTAATTATATTTAATTTTGTATGTAATTAATTTGCTAACCATTTAATGGCTTTAAATAATTATTTTTAATAATTAATCACTTCCACTTATTTACGATTATGCCATTCTCGCCTAAATTTTTTTAGATTTGGCATCCTTTACGGAAACGCTTGTAAAACGAAATCTACAACTCGGAATTAAGTTCCATCGGAGGCGTTGGATTCGTAACTTCTCAAGCTACAGTTTCCATTTATCAAACACTCAATTTGGATCTATCTAGCTTCCGAAATCAGCCCCAAAGTGGCTGGTCAGAATTTTTTTTTTTCTTGTTTTTCCAACTAGAAAGTGTTTTACTAAAAATTCTATAACTTATTCATTCCTTAACATTTTTGTGTCATTCAAAAGGGATTATACTCATAACTTATAGCTCTAGCACAACCAACAAGTAAATCTCAAATATCAAAAATGAATCTTCATATTAAATCACATGGATCTCACATATTAACTAAAAAATTTCCAGAAATCTCACTAGCCTTGCCTTATCCAAATCTTTCAACAACATCACACATACATGAGCAAGTTACACAACGTAAATAAACATCTAACCTCTTCATAAGGTTTTCACCAACAAGAACATAAAAATTTATGGATCAAAACAAGAATAACCAACTACATAAAGCCTTAACTAATACTTGAAATACTTTTATTTTTTTATACCTTCCTTTGTTGGCCATTCTTCTCTTCTTTCCACAATAAGATATGGACTTTGGGTGCATAAATGCTTGATCACTTCCTCTTCTTCCTCTTTTCTTAGCCGTGACCTCCTTCTCTCTCTCTCTCTCTCCCTAGTTTCTTTTACAATTTTGGAGAGATAGATGAAAGAGAAAGGAAATGGATTTTTGTTTGATAAAAAAAATGTATAGATATGTTTTGTATATATAATATACATCTCCCCCATCTTCTTTCTTTCTTCCTCTCTTAGCCGTATACTCCCTCCATTATCCCCCATTTTTGATTTATTTTTAATTGCTAAATTTGCCTTAATCAAATGACATTAAAGTCCCTACACTAATTTGGCCAGTTAGCTACCATCAAGGGCAAAATTGTCATTAGCCATCACTAAAAAAGGATAAAATGGTCCTTAAGTCATCTTAAGAAAATTTCCTGAAAATTTTCTCATAGGACATATTGGTCATAATCAATTTTCTTTAAGGACAAAATTGTCATCTTACTATAATTAGAAAATTTTCTAGAAATTTCCTTCAAGGATTCCATGGTCATTAACAAATTTCTCTTAGGGCAAAATTGTCATTTCCCTATTACTAGGAAACTTCCTAGCAATTTCCTTCTTAGGACACAAAAGTCATTATTATTTTCTGTTAGGACAAAATAGTCTTTTGCCACTTCAAGAAAATTTCTTAGAAAATTTCTTAACAATCATCACCCATCATTACTAGTGGGGTCCACCTTATATACCAATATTTTTTTACATTTAACTCAAGTATGGTTAGTTCCTAACCATAGTTATTCTGCTAGCACATATCCTATTATTTTGGGTTACTAAATAAATTCTCATTGGGCTACCTAATAATTCTTTTAGGCTTGATAATAAAATAAATGGGTTATGTAAATTAACATAGTCCACTAATTTTAATTATATTCTACCCTAATTATTTAATTAGGATTTCTATTCACTCAATTTGTACATCAATTCTTACTCATGTATATTTAATTACGTAACCCAATTAGACTTGCTTTCCTTAGATTATTTAATTATCATTCCTAATATATATATTAGGTTACATAACTTATATTCTTAATTCTCTTTTGTATACAAAAAAAATGTATACACATTATATAATGTATATTTATTCAATCTATTTCATTATTCACATAAGTCATCACATATACCACTTTTAATTCCAATTTTGACTTTTCTTCATAAAAGTCCACTGTTGACTTTGACCAAAAAGTCAACCTTTACACATTTTGTGTTTATTGCCTTTTCTAACTAAACTTGACGTTCCGGACGCAACCGAGCAGTCCGTGCTTCAAAATTCTATCTCTAACTCAAATTTTGAGTTTTAACGTACTCCATTTTTATTGCTAATCATATTAGCTATTAGCTTTATACTTATTCCTCTTCTTATTTGCCAATCAATGCCAACATTCCAGCTATGCTAATTACTAACATAGTTTTATCTTGATTTTCATATCCCTAACGTAATTCATCATTCCTCTTGCTAAAATATATAGCACCTTACTAAGTATATATATATATATATATATTTCTATACATATACTCATCTTCGTTTAACCTCATAGCTTTTCTTCATGTTAAATTTTATTTTCTTAATAAAATTTCCACATGTATCATTATAACATTTCTTACACCATTTAGTTCACAATAATTTTTTTATAAGTATCGTAATACCTTATTCTTAACATTTCTTCACACCCTTTCTAGGGTTTTAAAATTTTGTAACCCATATTTTCGTTATTCTCATTCAAATAGCAAACCCTATAGGTTTTACTTAAATTTTTTTAATAAATTCTAAAATTCTCATCTAGATTTTATTCTTTAACCTTTATTTTAATCATTTAAGATTTTATAAATTCTCGGGTTATCACAAATGTCGCCAATGCTTCAGCAAAGTCGTTCCTACCTCGAGGGATGTGGATGAAGGTTATCTCTTCAAAATCTATAGATATGTTGATGACCTGCCAGTGATAGGGCAGCAAATGCATTTCTTTGGTGTGATACGCCCCGGTGGTTTGTCTGATGACCAACTCAGAATCTCCAAAGACTAGTAGACGCTGGATACCCATGGATTGGGCTAGTTTCAACCCCATTATGCAGCCTTCATACTCAGCCGTGTTGTTGGTGTTGACAAACTATAACTTGGTGCACACATGATACTGTTCTCCTGTACTAGAGACGAGGACTACCCCAGCTCTGGCATCTTCTAATTTCACTGCTTCATAGAAATACTTTTTCCAAGGTTGAACTATATTCTCCTAGGGGATTTTTTGAATTGCCATGATTCTGTAGTTTGGGAAATAAGTTTCAAACAGCTCAAAACCTCCAGTCGGTGCTTCGGCTAGTTGATCTGCAATACCTTGACCTTTGATGGACTTCTGAGTCACATAGAAAATGTCGAATTATTGAAGTATCAACTGCCATTTGGATTATCGACAATTCAACATTGGTTTGTTGAATACGTACTTCAGTGGATCAATTCGGGATATGAGATAGGTCGTGTGCCCATGTAGTTAATATTGTAACCTCATGGCGGCCCATGCTAACGCACAACATGTCTTCTCAATCAGTGTATACTTCTATTTGCCGCTGCTGAATCTTTTGTTGAAGTAGTAGATAGCTCTCTCCTTGCTACTATCTGAAAGTAGTATGCATACAAGCCAATCATGTATGATGATAAAGCATATACTTTGGAGACAATCTCATTTATTTATTAATAAAAAATATTCATTTATTAAAGGCATTTAATTATCTACATAGTGCTATTTTTATAATATGTAAATAACCCATAGTTTTAAGCAATGCTTTTAGAATCATGATGATGATCATGCAAATGAGATCTAAATTCTTAGAAAGCTTTAAAACTAAAATAGTTCCCAATCGTGGGATTACTAAAAAGGGAATTAGTAAATTAGGATAGATTGGTACATATGTTGCTTGCTAATTGGATGAGGATGATTGATCTCATGATCATTTGTGTGAAGACACTAAAGCAAGTATGTAGGTGCTTATTGGAGAATAAGTTCACTGTACGTGACTCGCTATGAAATACCTAATGGAGTTTTACTCACCTGTCAATAGAAATTCCTAATGTGATAGTAGTACAAGTGATCCTTGGACTTGAGATCATCATAGTATCTTGTATGTAATGAATTATACTTTGACTTATTCCTTAAAGCCCTTTAGATATATAAAAGGTTATGCTTAGGTATAATGAGTTACATATGTAGATAATGAATGATCAATAAATAATCTACCACCTCTAGTAAAAGAGGAGATATGTCCTATGTGATTCGATAAATGACAACCCAAGAATCCTTGGCCAAAGTGGAATGAAATTAGAAAGGAGTTTCTAATTTGCATTATTTGGAGTTGTGCATTTTCTAATCGAAATACATATAATTTAATAAAATAAGACTTGACAGTAAATCCATGTCTTATATTTAATTGGAACATTGTATGGTGGAAGAATTGAATTGTACAGTAACTATTTACTCACAAGTTCTTTTATGATTAATGTTGAAATCTATATTATCTGAAAAGTCGTTGATCGCTAGGGAGGCTTGTCCCTATTGTAGAATAAATATTATTTATTTAAATAGATTATTAGTTTAATTTATTTATTTAAAAAGATTAGAATTGTTCTAATTGATTTATTCACAACCGGTTTAATATGAAGAACCTAAAGGGTCACACCATAAAAGGAATAATAATTATTTAAAAAGGTAATGTCATAATCATAATAATGCATTAAGTGTAATTAATTTAATCTATGGTGATAGAATAAGTTAAATATCTTAATGTTTATTATTTAATATTTCAAAAATATTAAATATAAATTAATAAGAGTAGTCTTATTAATATTATTACAATTATTATTATTATTAATTTCTAAAGGAGTTTAGTAATTAATTTAATATTAGTACTCTCATTTATTCTTAATAAGATTAGGAGACAAATTAATTAAATAAATTTAATTAGTTATTCCTAATGTGGTGGGAAGTCTAAATTAATTAAAGGAGTTTAATTAATTAAATGAAATCCTATATCTAATAGGATTAGAATGGTTGACCAATATCTATATAAGAGGAGTCTTATAATATATATCAGTTGATGCAATTCTAATTGTTGGAGAGTACTCCTTTTCTATAGAGGATAGAAAACTAAGTCAACCACCCTCCTTCTTGATAATTCATCTTCCTTGGTGGATCACCTCTAGAGGCCAAACACTTGGGTGACTAACATTGATCAAAGAAAGAAATTTAACCCGAAAATTTAAGGAGATCACGAAGAACAAAGAGTTGAACTCGTACCTGTGGAAGCTTCGTTCTACAAGGGTATGATTCCATAACTTCTTATTTATCGTTTTAAATTAATAATTTGCATAAAGGATGATCCGGGTAATGATTTTGTAAAAAAAATTTAAACTCTGATATACCATGCTTCCGCTAATTTTTGCAATTTGATTGCATCACAATTTCGTACAAACCCAACACTATCATCATTCTGTCCCAGCATACAACCCATTGCGTTGGTATTGACGGACAGGTACATAAACAGGGGAACTTCATCCCTCGGGGGTACCAAGACAGGAGCTTCGATTAGCTTCTTCTTGATGGCAAGGAAAGGTTTTTGGCAATCCTCTTTCCATTTCTTGGAGGAATTCAACCTTAGTAGTTTGAAGATAGGTTCACAAGTTGCTGTGAGCTGGGAAATGAACCGGCTTATAAAACTGATTCTTCACAGGAAACCGCGTATCTCCTTTTCTGTTCGGGGTACGGGCATCTCTGTGATGGCTTTAATCTTGGCGGGATCCAGTTCAATGTCTCTATTACTCATCAGAAATCCCAACAACTTGCCCGATTTGACACCAAAAGCGCATTTGGTCGGATTCAGCTTGAGGTTGTACTTACGCAACCTGTTAAACAACTTCCTGAGATGGTTGATGTGATCGTCCTCCTTCTAGGATTTTACTATGATGTCATCCACATAAACCTCTATCTCTTTATGCATCATGTCGTGAAACAAGGCCATCATGGCTCGCTGATACGTGGAACCGACATTGATGAGGCCGAAGGATAAACATCTATAACAAAAGGTTTCCCATGAAGTGATGAAAGCTGTCTTCTCCCTATCCTCTTCAACGACCATGATTTGATGGTAACCAGCAAAGCAATTTATGAAAGAATACATGTCATACTGTGCTGTATTATCTATCAGGATGTGGATGAAAGGTATAGGGAAATTGTCCTTAAGGCAAGCTTTGTTCAAATCCCTATAATCCACGCATACTCGTACCTTCCCTCCAGGCTTAGGCACGGGAACTATGTTCGACAGCCACTCCGGGTATGTTGATACCATAATGATGCCGACTTTCAGACTCAATTCATGTTTCAACCACTTGAGCTTCTGCTTGAATAGCTTGAATCCATCTTAGATGAGAAGTCGATGGATGATAATGTTAGTAGACAAGCCAATCATGTCTTCATGCGACCATGCAAACTTATCTTGGAGCTGTGTAAAGATTTCAATCAGGTCGATTCTTTGGTCTGGGGTGAGGTCTAGGCCTATCTGGATTTCTTTGAGGTTTTTTGAGGTTCCGATATTGAAAGTGGTGGTTTGATCGAGGTTGGGTTTGGGTTTGTCTTTGACCCATTCTTTGATTTCCTCAGGCACCTCATAGTCATCTACCTCTTCTTGATCAATCTCCATCAAGTCGAAGTTCAGTTCTACATCGAAGTTGTAGTCATTATGAAAGTTTGGCATCTCATCAGCAATGACAAACGAATTCAATTTTGGTGTCCTGAAAACAAAATTCTTTCACTTTAATATATGAAACTGTTTAAACATACAATACAAAAAATGGACATTTTGCAACGATTTTTCGGGCAACGACTTATAAAGTCGTTACCAAAAATGCATGTTTAGCAACGAAATTTGTCATTCGTTACAGTTTGTAAAAGGCTTTCATTTTTCGTAACGAAATTCGTAGGTCGTTGCAAATTCGTTGGCGGGAAATTAAAAAAAGCCCGCCAATTTATTTTTTTTGTTGCCGATGTGATTTCTCCTCATTGTGGATAACGAAAAAAAATTTGTTGTTATATTTCGTTGCCTAATATGGGCCACATTCATTGTCAACAATTTTTTTTCATTGCGTATTTTGTACATTTTTTGGCAACGACTAGTAAGTTGTTGCCCAAAATTAAGATACACTGAATAAGCACGTTTCGGCATCTTTTTTTATATTTTTATATCGATGATAAAGTTTTTAATTAATATTTTCTTTTATTTTGTTCCAAAACATGTGTTATGCTACTTTTGAATTAGCACGACTTTACTATTATGTTATGTTGTGTAACTTATTCTAAAAGTTTGAATATCACAATAAAATACAAAAGCATTCAATACCATACCCAAGTGATAAGCTGACTGAGGTATTCCACTACACCAAAAATAGCCTCTAATGAAGGATAAATCATTCACAAGACATAATATATCACTCGCAAGAGATTTATTGTGATAAAATACTTCCTTCACACGATTGATCCTTCGCTAAGTAGTAACTAAATATTTTTTGTGAAGGATATATTGTGAATAACTTTTTATTCACAAATTATATTTCGTAATGAAATATTGTTATTTAGTGAAAGGGTGGTTTCCTTCACTAATAATATTTTAAGAAGAAGTATTTGAAATTAGTGAATGACTTTATTCTCTCACAAAAAATATATTGTGAAGAAAAAAAATTAATGAGAGAAAATTTTCTTTCACTAATTATAAATTGAGAATCTTTCTTTAAATTAGTGAGAGAAAAATTCCTTCATTATTGACTAATTAATTAACTAGAAAAGATTTTAGTGAGAGAACTTCACAAATTATAAATTTGTAAATAAAAAATTAATTGGTATATAATCAAAAATCATTACAAATTATAATTAATTTTCAAATAAGTGACTTCATATTTATTATTATTATTATTATTAATTGCTATAATAAATATTAAATTTAATATTTCAAGTTAAAATAAATTTCATACTAGTTTCAAACTAATGCATAAAGGGCCAATAATTAAAACCAATACTATATATAAATAGATAATGCTCAAGTCATGATAACTACATAATTTGTTATTGTATCTTGGTCTCCCAAAGACCTTAGTACCTACAATATTTATTAACTAATATAAGAAAACTAAAAGAATAACGAACTAGAAGGAATGTAGTGTACGCCATGTTAGGTCCACTTTATCATCATTTTTTCAAAAAAATCAAGATTGGGCCTGTAAACTTCATCATTCTGATATCCTAAATTTGCTTTTGATATCCTTGGCATTGCCTCGTGCATTGTACCATCTGAAACTCCTACCTGAAAGTTATGCAGAAGATGCATATTAAAAACATTAGAATGAATCAACATCAAACCACTAATAAACAGGACAAAGTTAGTGCAACCAAGCAGCATAACTCCTTCATTTAATTGCTAGATTCACTACACAACCTCCAATTTTTTAAAAGTACATGATTTTTCCTCTTCAAATTGGTAAATAGTATGAGTAATGCATGACAATTGGTAAAATATTTTCAGAGGGGACTATGTGACCACATGAAAAGAAATGTAACTGATCTGGTGCATTTACAAGTTGCTTGGGGAAATCAAAACCTAACAAATAAAGTAGGGCACCATTATAAGCAGGCTAATGACATCACAATAATGATGTTACTTCATTTCTTTTCAAAAGAAAGTGTATTCTTTGTCAAATCTTAAATAACAGATTCGTAGTAGTAAATGAAGCTAATATGATGACTGTGACATAATGACCAGATCCTGAGCAAGAACAATCATCTGAAGATAGGAGTCGATCAAATTAAATATGGTAGTTTAATTAATACAACTTAATGCTACCAATATAACACAGATTATGTAGCATGAAGCTGTAAGATATTGTTACCTCTCTCTTAAATGGAGGATATCTTCCAAGCCCTTGGGTAGCATTTGCAGAAGCTAAAACTATATCCACAAGTACACGATGCACCTATTTTTGGTGGCCCATCCACAGTAGTTAGCACAATTGAAATATAATGTATAGATGAAAGGAAATGACAGGTATACCCTCCTGCTTCTGGGAGAATAGGCAGCAGAAAGAAGGAAAAAATAATTAAAATAAAATGTGAAACTGCCATGTAACAACTAAAATGAAACTAACTAATTAGCAAATTAAGACAACCCCATAGGATAAATGACCCTAAAAGGCTATAACTATATAAATGAAAGAAGTATGTTCCACATAAAACAAATATCAAGTTCTTATATTCAGATCAAGGCTGCAAAATTGAGAATAACATAAACTCAAAAACTAATGAATAACTCATATTAGGAATTTAAACAACAATCAGTAGATTACATGGAATGGATCTACAAAGTTGAATAGCAAAAAAGACATAGCAGTAGGCAAAATGTAGAGTTACGGAGCTTACAACAATTGGAGTAGAGTTTGCAGCATTCACATTACCATCTTTCTGTGTGCCAAATGATTATGGTTATTCCATTTAAACACATAAATGCAGAAAGCGGAGAGATATCAAACATGACATACCTCCAGAATTGGAACTTAATATTTTCTAGAAAGCAAACAATGAGCTAGCTTCGTTCTGCAATACAAAATAAGTATGTTACAAAGCTTATAACTAAATCTGAACTACACTTTAGTATCAAACAACTTCCACCATCCCTCATGTACTAGTCCTTCATAAGCCACCAAATTTTCGTGAATATTTGAAAAGTAAGTGATGGAAAAGGGAGTGACGAGAGCGAAGAAAGGATTCCACTGTTAAAAACATCACTTTGTCCATGTACAACACAAACAACCTAAATAAATGACCATTAGAACATTTGGAACACTTATTTCATCATTGGAAAAAGTAGACAAAAGCACTGCATTTTATGCTGCAAAGGCACTTCAATCCACAGATAATTTCAGCAAGGAGACAAGCTATCTTCTTGTTTAGCAAGAAAGAAGATAATATATGTTCCCTAAAAGTTGTAATACTTATTATTCAAGATGGTACCCTCAAGATAAAGTTTTTAGTGATTTTATCATGTTAACTTGAGAGAGAAAATACATATCATAAAATGTGCTAGTGTTTTTGAATGGAGAAAGATTTTATCATTTTATCAAAAGATAAGAAGTATAATATGAACAAAAAGATGTAATACGATGACAAGGAGTAAAATATGGACAGAACGATGTATTCATAACGACACAATAATTGTCATACTCAACTATACCTTTTATCCTTGAGATAGGATGGTCCAAGTTCATTAAAATTGAATCATCATGCATGATCAATTCTGCTAGAACCAACCTTTAGTTGCCTACGATTGTAAATACCCAACCATAATGTATTTGAATCCAGTTCCAAAAATGGAAAATTTTCATTTTAAGAACATTATACAAGTTTCAAATAAATACTTCTGATTGTAAGTTTTTCTTTTATGAAGAAAGGAAGGGGAAGGCATAGACCAAATCAAGAGCTTAACATAGACAAGACACACTTGAGAATTTACTTAACATAGATAAGACACACAGAAGCATATAATGCCTAATAGAAACATGTGTAGGCATAACTTAACAATTCACTTCTCACTTCTTCAGTATAAAATTGTATTACACAATAACTAACAACAATTGATAGTACTGTTTAAAATCGCCTCTCTTGACATAGAAAAAGTATAGGTCAGATAATAAGATTCTAAAATAAAGATATTCAGTAGATATAATAGGGGTTACCAAAAACCATCTGATGCTCAGAAATGGATTCATGAACATAGGTTAATAGATTCAAAAACCGAGCATAGGGCAAAAATAATGCAAATAAACATCAAATTGATTTGAAATCATACTTGTTAAACATATGGAAATAAAATTTTGGGATAAATGTGACATTCTCACCGGAGCAGTTGATTCGGATCGAAAATTGACGACCAAGAATCAGAGAACGATGGTGTTTGGTTGAGAATGGTATGGAGCAAGATGGGAAGAAATTGGTACAAAAAAACTTGTGGGAAGAAATTGGTACACAAAATAAATAAATTTACACATACTAGATTATTTTATGGAACTTCGTAAGTGTTGGTCACCTGATAACGAAGAGAAGAGGGATATCAACATGTAGACAAACCAAATAAACACACCCAAAGTCCCAAATCGGAGAACAAAATTGGTAATACCTGAGATTCAATTGATGTGACGAAATTACTTGAGAATCAATTGATGTGACGAAATTACTTAAGAATGAAAAGGATTTGAGAGATTATGTTTGGGTTGCACTTTTGAGGCAGGAGTGGAAACTCGAAGAGGAAGGGAAAGTGGGATTAGAGTATTAAATATAATATGGGATATGGGACTTGGTTTTATTTTATTTTTATTATTTTATTTACTTAAAATTCTAAATCAGTGATTATATTTTTAGAAGTTGTGAATTAATTATTATAGTTTTTTATTGTCAATTTACAAAATTTTAAAATTTAAATTATTGTAACTTTATATTTTAATTAATAAAATATTTAATATTATAAATTATTTAAAATTATTAGTAAGAATAAAATTATATTTTAAAAAATTAATTACATTATAATTTAAGTTGTAAGATTCTATAAATTAACTAAGAATAAACTCAAACTTAACTCTTTATGCAAAATAGATGAGTAATATTTTAGCATTTGTGGTATATTTCACAGAAGAGTCTCATCATTTTTTTTATTTTTGTAATGGTTAGTGTATGAAATTTTAAAGTTTAAATTATAGTAAAATGATTAAAGAAATAGTCGATATTGTAAGTTACTTAAAAAATATTATTACTACTGTAAAAAATTTAATGTATTTATATTACAATTTATATCACCACAGTCAATTCTTAAAAAATTATTTAGAACAAAACAGTTACCAATTATCATGGACAGTTAGTAGAGCATTATCATGCACAGTCACAATGTCTTCCTCCTTGCGAGAAATTTCCTTCTTGTTCAGAGGTCTTTTACGTACCTGCGACAAAAATTGATCTAAGACTTCAAATTTTTCCAAAGACAAATAAATGCATCATGACTAGCCACATAAGCAACACCGTTAAACACCACCTGGCAAAGTAAACTCTCTCTAAGGAAAAAAAACATTGATCAATATTTTATAATACAAAATTAATTCAATTTAACAGTTTTATAATGTTTTACCAATTATTTTTTTAATTTTTCATGTGTTGTAAATGGCAAACAAGTTTTTCGAATGTGTGTGTGAAAAAGTGAGTGATATACAGAAAAGTCAACGAACAGTGAGATCAATGAGATGATAATAATAAGAAATAAGAAGAAAGAACATCCATTTTATGTAACGAAGCCTCATTTTTGTTATTAATTTAATTTAAAAACAAAAACTCAAAAGAAACATGGTGCGGTTTTGATTTTATGCATGTGATTTTCACTAGTAACTAAATCCAAACCGTAAATTTTGGTTTTTAACCCACCTAAAACCATCACATACGCCGAACCGCTGGTGCGGTTTTAATTGTTGCAGTTTGTGCGATTTTTGGTGCAGTTTCAGAGGCTATTTGGTTCCTTGCTCAGTCCTAATTTGAGTACTGTTTGATGTATTAAAGTCAAATTTATCCCCTAAGTTCCATTTAATTTCCCACCCAGCTCCTTCCCATATTTCTCGTAGGACATGTTTGTTTACAAGGTTTTATAATCCGGGAGACTATATTTCATTAATTATAATCCCAAAACTATTAATCATATTATTAAATAATTTTAGTCACATACTTATTTTTAATGAAATTATTAATGAGATAACTTAAAATAATCACATATTGTCTTTTTTTGGTTATTTATTAATATATTTAGTTAAATATAACATATATATGTTTCAGTTAAGATTATGAAAAGATAATTATTAAATTTTAATTAGAATAATCACTACAAGAAATTGGGGCTCTTGCGAAGGAAATTTTGTGAATAAATTGTTTCCTTCTCAAATAAGCCTTTTTTGTGAGGGATTAGTGAAGGAAAAAGATTGTGTGACAAAAAATAATTAGCGAAAGAAATTTCCTTCACAAACTAAGTTTTTTCTTTCGCAAATTTAAGATAATAAAATAATAATTGGCGCCTATTTTTTGTTGAAAAATTGCGAAGGAAATTTTTATTAATGAAGAAAATTTTATTCGCAATATGTAATTAGTTATAATTATTTTTGTGAGAGAAAAATTCTTCATTACTTTACTTGAAGTAAATCTCAGATAATCAACAACGAAGGATATTTCTTTCATAAATTCTAAAAAAATATTCACTAATTAAAGTGCTAGGCTAAACCTAATCTAAGGCCAGTGAGAATTTAACAACATATTTTAAAGTTACTAATATTTAATTAGGGAAATTGATATTTACACGAGAAAATTTGATAGTTCCACAAGTCTCCTATCACATGAATAGTAAATAGGACCAACATTTATGTGAGTAAAAATTTGTGAAAAATATCAAAATTACTTTGTAGAAATAACAATTCCTTTTAACTAATGACCAATAAGAATTTAATATATTTTAAAAGGGCTAGTATTTTGGGATTTAACATATTTTTTTGGTGTCATCAATTTTTTTATTCTAAAAAAACTATTTATCAAATTATAAGAAAAAGTCTCTCATGCAAAAAGGGCCCTTTTTTCATACAATCAACCCCTTTTTTTTAAAGACGGTTTGGAGCTTTTGTTGGTTGTGTTGATACAACTGCGCCTCTTTCCTCAATTACAATCAATTGCCTCTCCCTCCATCGCTTCACCTCCACTGCCTCCCTCTATCGCGCCTATCCTTTCCCTCTATCGCCTCCCCTCAGCTGTTTCCCATCTCTTTCCTCCCTCGGCCCAATTCATCAACAAACCCTAGTTCTAATAGTCGTTCAATCCCTTCTTTTTCTCTCTAAATATCACAAATAAAATCGATTACACTGTGTTTCTAGATCATTTTTGGTCCCCCAAAAGCTTTGAAGCAATTGAAAAGATTTGGAAAATATGCAAGTTTAAGAAAAGGGGACACTAAGAGAAGGTTTGTTTCTTCTTTACTATGACCATTTTCTAATTTCTTCCCATATGTAATGGTTTATTGGTTAATTTTCTTCAGAAATTTGAATCTAATGTATGGGTATTTAATTTTCTTTTTTCTGCACATTTTAGCACACTGGTTTTTCTGGTATATTTTCTTCCGAAGATAGATTTTGGCCTCTAATGGCTATTATCTCATAATATGTAAGTTTCTCTCGCTAAAAACACTTTATACTTCCTTTCCTCATGTTTTTGTCTTGCGGGTGTCTCTCAAAATACTGTCTTTTGGTTTATTAGATCGATCAGGACTTTGGTCTAATATCTTAATTTTTTTGGTTGTTATTGTTTGATTCATCTATCTGATTTGCTATTTTAAAGATTGTTTCATTTTTATTATTTTGTCTTCCCTTTTTTGTATTCCCGAATGTGCAATTTTTTATTAACAAAACTTAAAATTGTGTAATTTGAAGCACAGATTAGTGTACAATTTGTGTTAATTGAAAAAATTAATCAAAATTCTAGCTTGTATGGGTATAAATTAACTGAATCCTGTTATTATTTGGGTTCAACCCCTTAAATTGTGTTGTAAAATACGAAGTTATAAGTTTTCTCCTAGTAGAGCACTAGAGTCTACCCACCTAGGGCTAGTTTTAGTTCAAATATCATGATAAAGATGTTTAAGGAATACTAGGGTAGTGCTACTACGTTTGTGTTGATGTTATTTATTTGTTTTTTCTTTTTAGGTAAACTTATGGTTTGGGGAGTATATGTAGATGGAGTATTTTTATGTTTTATGATATATTCTACTCTGAATATGATCACTAGCTATTTGCTTACATTAAGATCCTTTGATCTAGTTAAAATGCTCATGTTTATGTTGTTTATTTTCATGTTTAAATCTTAATTTTGAATGCACTTTCTCCTTTTGAACATATAGCAAATGATTTCATGTTTTCTTATGGATTATATTGTCCTTCTCTAGCTTTTACTTGTTCTCATCCAAGAAAAGATACATGGTTGCGCGCTTACATGATGAAACTTGCATAATTTATAGAATTGGGGTGTATAAAATTGTTTAAAAGAAAGGAATTGTTTGTTAATATTTGTCATGTCTTCCATTTCAAATTTACTTGTTGATGTAGTTTTTGGGTAGCTTGGTTCTTTGTTCATCTTTTAGTAGAAATATATGACAGGGTAGTTGGTGAAGTATTTGATAGGGTCATTAGTTGGATAAAGGTTAGTGGATTGTTAACGACATGGGTGTTTGTAGTCCAATGGTAGTTCGGTGTTCGAGTCCTGGCAAAACCAAATTCTATACTCCCCTCATTCCACAAAAAGTCCCATTTACCAATTTTTTTTGTTCCTTACACAAAAGATATCCTTATTTTATTTTATTTAATGAACAGAGCTTCTCACTTTCCGAGTTAACTCAAATAGAGCACTCACAGTTATTTGAATCACAAGGCTTTTTGAGTATTTTGACTCACATGCTCTGAGCTTTTTGAGTAAACTTGGTGAGTGAGTCTGACGGAAGGAGTATCATACATCTGGCCATGTTAACATTATCTCTGAAATTAATGAACGAGAATATGGTTTCAACTACATTCTCTTTTTTGATGCGAACACTAGCAGCTTATTTTTTTGGTTCTCTGAAGTCTGATAGTTGGTTTTCTTTTCCCATATTTGGCGCACTGTTGCTAGTATTCTAGAAGCCGCAAGTTACTAACTTTTGTTGTTTGGAATCTCCTCAAACATTTGATTGAGTTTAAATACAATTTGTTCATGTTTTGGTGCATCTATTCTTGTTTGTGAACTGTTGCTGCTTATAAGGTTATACAGACCCTTTCTTTTCTTGGTCAATAGAGATGTGGGTTGTTCAATGTTCTACTCAGGACCCTAATAGTCAATTATAATTTGCAATCTAGCATCTAGATTTTGATTTTATGTGCATCCATTCTCTTGCTGTGCACATCTTCACTTTACTGTTATTAATGTGGCTACCTAGATTAACACCTTCTGGTCATATCATATTTACAGACTGTAATTACTCAAATTAATCATGCAATTGGAGCTTCAGGGGTTATAAGCCAAGAATGCAAGTCTGTGGTTTCCCAGTATGGCAAAACCATACTGGATTTACTGTTATCTGAGGTAAATCATGATATGTACTCAATTTCTTTCATTTCCTTTCCTTAATAACATCTTTTTCTTTCTTTAGTACGACATTTTATTGCTCTTTCCCACCTGATAAATAGCAAAAATTTAGTTATGGTCCCTGGTGGTCTAGTTTACGTGCATCCTCAGCATTTTATTTTACTTACTTTGCACGTTGCGACTGATTTTGGCTTTTATTGATGGTGTTTCATAGGCACAACCCCTGAAAAGCTGCTCTCAAATTGGCTTGTGCTCTTCCCGTGGTACTCATGATGTTAGGTCAGTTTCAACCTGTTACTGTAATGATTAGAATAGTCCTATTAGTTATAGTCATCATTTCAACTGATTACAGATATAAAATATTTATATTTATAAGTTGACTACCATAACTGATAACTATGAAATGGCTACTTATTTGACTTTTGATCTCTTTGTAATTTATTTGCTTGGGGGCCTCTTTGTTGTTCTAATCTGATCTGGTTTGTATGGTGGTTGGGTCTGCTGCTGCAATGCTTTTTTGAGATTGGGTTTGGCTGGGTCTTTTTTGCTGTTATATGGCTACTTTACTGCTGGGCTGTTAGTGCAGTTAGTCTCTGTCTCTGCTGCTTGTCTGTTAGGCTGCTCTATGTCTGCTGCACTTTTTGTCTCTGTCTGGCTGCTTGTCTGTTAGGATGCATCGTCTCTGTTGTGCTGCTGTGATAATGTGCCACCTCCCGTCAATACATTTGCGGAGATTGACTTGGGGGAGGCTCTAAATTTGAATATTTGAAGGTGCAAATATGTGAGGCCTACTCCTGTTCTGCGATACACGATCCCCATTTCCCTAGCAGGAAGGGATTTGATGGCTTGTGCTCAAACTGGGTCTGGCAAGACGGCAGATTTTTGCTTCCCAATAATTAGTGGAATTCTGAGGGGCCATATTGGGCAATGACCACGAGGGACTCGAACTGTGTTTCCACTTGCTCTCATTCTTTCCCCTACAAGGGAGCTCTCTTCTCAGGTTAGTTTTATGAATTTGAACTACATAGCTAGTATAGTCATGCATCTTTGAGCACTTTAATCTCTATGTTGCATTTTGGCATGCAGATAAATGAGGAAGCCAAGAAGTTTTCTTATCAAACGGGTGTCAAGGTGGTGGTTGTTTATGGTGGAGCACCAATCACTCAACAGGTATTTTTTTTATTTGGATATAAGGAGTGAGGACAGAGTAGATCAAAGGACATCTTCACACCTTTGTTTGCTAGAGAGTTGGTCTGGAACAGAGGGAGTATTCCTAACAGGAAAAACCTTTGTTCAACCCTTTACACATCTGCACTCCTTCTCTATTTATCATAATCAAAGGCATGTAAAAGGGCAGAACCACATTAGCCATGTTTCGTATACATAATGGTTCAAGTTATTGACTGCCAGTCGAGTTGTGTTGCAATATCTTGTATTGGTACAGGTAAGGATGTAAGGTGGATTAAGTGAAGTGATAGAACATCAATACCTACTTATAATACTTGAATTCAGTGACATTTTACATTGTTTCCTATATCTTATTATTATTTTTATATAAAGAATTTGTGTATCAGTATTTTATTTTCATATATCTACTGTATAGAACATAGAACTATAAAGGTAGTTATATGATTGATCAATCTTGTGCATGCTCCATCCATCTTTAGTATAGAACTTGTGGATTTTGTATTGGCTTTATGTACTTTAATTTGTTTTATTCAATAAATTATTTTATTGATTATAATATTTATTTGGTTAAAGGTATCTCTTCTCAACCCAAGGGATTTATCAGCATAGTTTTACATATTAAATGTGAATTCTGAAGTTAATAGAAAGAATAAGATGTGTTTAGAGTTTGAAGAAGAGTATCACATTTACTGTCAAGCTATATTCCATCTTTAAAATTTAAAGATAGAGATAAAAGAACAGTATTTGGTGGTTAATGTGTGTCCACCCACCTTTTTTCCGTGGGGGTGGGGGGAATAAGGTTATACCTGTTGGTTTTCTGCACACCTTAAATTCACAGTATAAGATCTTTTAAGAAATAGAAATAGTTTTACACTATAGCGGTATTTAATCATCGTTGTTTTTAATGCAGTCATGTAGATATCTAAACAAATATATATCTTAATAGTTTTTTGTAGATAACTAAAAATATATTTTTTTTTACTCATCAATATGTGTGTTCGCGCGTGAACCTCTTGGTTGTGTTCCTTGATCCGTAGTGTAAATTGAGTTTTAACATATATTATCAGCTGATCTTGTAGTTATATTTCTATTACCCTCTGAATAAGTTACTTGACTTATCTCTGTTGTTGAAGTTGTTGTCATTTGGTTATTTAAGTTAAATCTGAACTGTTGTCATTTGGTTGTTTTGAGTTAATTTTGATCAGTATTAATTCTATTATGGTGACCTGTTACATATTGCTTATTATGTGCTGCAGTTAAGAGAACTTGAAAGAGGAGTTGATATTCTTGTGGCAACCCCAGGAAGGTTAGTCGATTTGCTTGAGAGGGCAAAAATTTCTTTGCAAATGATTAGATATTTAGCTCTTGATGAGGTAGATCGCATGCTGGATATGGGATTTGAACCTCAGATAAGAAAGATAGTGGAACAAATGGACATACCTCCACAAGGTGAAAGACAAACAATGCTGTTTAGTGCCACCTTCCCGAAAGAGATCCAGGTTTGCGGATTCTCTTTATAAATTATTTTCAGCTTAAATTTTTAATGCCACTCTATTTCCTGAAGCTATCTATGGTGCAGTTTATTGCTTTAGAATAGTATCACATATTTTGTTATTCAACCAATGTTTTATGCTTGGATTTTATTTTCATTTCACTATTATGTGGTGGTGTAAGTTGCCTTCGAAAAAAGAAAAAAAGATTAAGACACTTCATAAAAGAGACTATTTTGATCTATCAAGTCAGGTTCTAAATCAATCTTATTGTAGAGTGGGACTGATAAAAGGTGGGGTTTATTGCTTGTTCCTCGTTGTATCCTCAGCCCTATTGCTGTGATTTATCTGTTTCTCAAATTCCAATTTGAGTTGAAAGTTCTCTTTATTCCTGTGTTGCATTTTGTTGTTTTTGTTGTTTTTGTTGGTGAGGCTCTGAGGTATAAGACATGAGGAATATACTAGATATTGGTTTCTTTCAAATTGTATCCATCTTTTGATATGTTTGCAATTCATGTTGCAGAAATTGGCATCTGATTTCAAACTACATATTTTTTACTGTTCGACAGGTCGGTTCAAGTATTGATTTGATTGTTCAAAGAGTTGAATTTGTTTAAGAGATTGACATGAGAAGCCACCTTATGGACCTTCTTCGTGCACAGAAAGATAATGGAGCTCATGGCAAGGTGTATATATATATATATATATATATATATTTATATGTTCAGAATGCATTATTTGATTGGATATACTGTGGATATAATATAGATTTCGTTGATCAATACTAAAGTGTTGCTTGGGAGGCTGGGAGCCAGTTTAGCGGTACCCAAGTTTTGAAGATCGTAAGTTTGCTGACATTGGTAACACAGTGGCGATGCAATATGAAGGGTGAGGTTTTTAATTTTATTTTTCTATACTTGGTCTGTAGTATTTACTTTTCTGTTACTTTCATTAGCTGAGCTGACCTTTTACCATCTTGTGTATAGAGGTATCTTTCATATACTTGATTGGGCAGATATAGTTATGCTCACATTATATCAGGTCCTAGTATTGTGGATGGCCTGAAATTAAAGGTACTTGTCTGTTGTTTAGTTTTGGTTCCTTTTGAAAAATGCAAGTCCTCAACATTGATTATCTTTACTTGTAAATTACTTTACTATACAGGGTTTACCTCGTGGCAGGGGGCTATTGATACTTGCTAAAATTTGTAGAAATATCACAGGTATTAACCTGTTTATTGGTAGAGTGGCTGATGCTGTTTTAATATTGACAGAATACCTAGAGGATGACCCATGGTTGAAACTCATCTGTAACAATCTTAAGTATTGTTTCCCATTATAAATATTTCTTTCTTGATTTTTTTTTCATATAGGGCACTAGTGTTAACCTCTTGATGGCAGATAGTGTCAACTAAGACTGGCTTTGTAGTTTTCAGTCGTACAAAGTTGATAGTTGATTGTAAAGATGATGAATGATCATGTACCGGATGATTTTATTTAATTAATAATATTTGAGTTTTTTTGTATTTCTGTCATAATTTGTTATGGGGTTATTGAGTCACAATTTATTTTGTTTGTAAAATAATTTTGACATTCGTTACATAACAAAAGAAAGGGCAGCATTTATATCGTTGTAAATCATAATAACTTTCGTTGTATAGAAAAAGCAAACCGTAACGTATAGTGTTGTTGCTAATTGACAATAACTTTTGTTGCTCTTTAAAAACAATCATCTTTGAATAGTATCGTTGCTAATTGATCATAATTATCCATAACAAAATCAACGGCAACGCAAAATTTCGTTGCAAATTAATATATAACCGGTTTATTTTGTACATTTAGCAACAAACATCGTTATCAAAAAGTACACAATTAGCAACGAAAATCAATTAAGGCAACAATTTTTATATTGTTGAGTAATGACAAACATCTTTGGCAAATGTGTATCAAATGCAACGAATTTCATCTTCGTTGAGAAAAAAAAGATTCTTTTCGTTGCCAATTACGCGGATTTTGCAACGAAAGTTATTTTTCAGTAACAATTTCTTAATAAATTTGCTACAAAATATTTCGTTGCTAAATGATCTATGATTGTACACAAAAAACAAAATTTCGTTGCGAAATATCTTACTTTCGGTAACGAAAAGAAATATTTCGTTGCTAGATAATTAGCAACGCTTATTGCGCAGCGATTGAAAAATCGTTGCAAATACCCTTTGGCAACGAAATTTCACACATTTAGCAACGAAAACTGTTTGTTGCCAAAGCACCATTTTTTTAGTGATACAAAGCATTTAGCAAAGCATGACAAAAGTTACTGCTATAGCTGTGCAACCAAAATAAGCAGTAAATGAAACCACATTTCAGGGCAGACGGACTCTCTGCCCTTTTACCCTTTTTGAATTAGGCAAGGGACGCTGCTCCAGTATTCTAGGGTCAAATCCTCATGAATAGGGAGGATCAAGGAATTGTGCTCGTATGCCTCGTCTCGGATGATGACTAAGACATCCTTCAAATCAGGGTCAGGATTCTTCTTGGAAATGCCTCCCTTCCCCTTCTTGATGCAAGGAATTCAGATATGATCTTCCTCATCACTGTCTGGGATATCTTCATTCATCCCCTCGTAGTGCATCAGAAAATATATGTTAGCAAATGGGTCTCGTCCTTCATGCAGAAACTTTTCCTTTCCTTTTTTGCTCTCCCCATCTGGCTTTAGGGCTTTTCTCTCACTTATTGGTATGATTGGAGGAAACAACATAGCTGACACAACAGCATGAATCTTCCTCATTGGCTTCACAAATTCAGCATCAATGAGGTTTGGCAATAGTATAGTGGAAGCAGAAACCTTTGGGTGCTTCTGTGGGTTCCGGTGGTTTAACCTGGATGAGTATCCTAATCCAGCTTTTCCTGACTGGCTCGGGATCTACACCAGAATTTTGATACCTTGCTGATTCTTTCCTAACCCTTCTCCAGGGCGAAAACCCAAAGATACCATCTACTGTCTGTTAGAATTTATGCCCTAGAGGCCAATTCTTTGATGTCATTGCTTAATATTTTTGATATTATATTTGATTGAATAAATTAACTATTATTTTATGATTTTATTTACTGCGTTATATAAATGTTAGCATAATAAAAGCCCTTAGAATAGTGATATAAATTATATAGCTTCAAGTATGTGATTTGAACATGAGATCATATAATTACAATTAGTATCATTGCTCTTAAATGTCCCTAGTCGAGTATCATTGTTAATGGGACAACAATGATACATTGAGATTAGTATATGGATTGACTGATGGCCAAATCTCATTGGTCATAAATATATGAGATATTGAGTCAATGCATAGGTACATGTTAGAAAACATTGTACTGGACAGACCCACCATGTGAATTCTATGTGGAGCATTATGCAAAGTGTCATAAACAATTCTCATAGTGACAATGATGTAATGATCCTCCGACCTGAAATCACTATATTACTACACGAGAATTTATGTACTTTGATATTATGAAAAGTCACCTTTAATAGGGTGAACAATAAAGGTGATTATTGAGTACATCATGAATCGTGTGAGAAATATGAGTGATATAGATGGAATTTAACCCTCCTATATATTAGGGGTGATATCCATAGGCCTCTTGATTGAGTAGGACTATGAAATGCATGGCCATGCTCAAATAGTGATTTGTTTCATATAGTCTACTCATTGATCAAGAAAACTCAAATTAAATTATAAAGAGTATGACACATTCCATGGCTCGAGTTTAATCTAGGATGTCAAAGTTAAAAGGATTAAATTACATTGAAACATTGGTCACGAAAAGGTTACATCGAATCACCGATCTTATTATTACTTGGGTAGCAGTGATGCATTACTAGATGCCGCTCACTGTTTATAATTTTATAATATGATTTTAAAATTATTGCCAACGTAATAATAACCTATAGGGTCACACACTTAGAACGTAATTAAAAGAAAATTAATTTAAATTATAAGAATTTAAATATGTCAATATGATTGATAGTATTTAAATTACGAATTTAAATTAATAGGATAATTTGTATATATGTATATTAATTAAGTAAGACTTAATTAAGATATAATATATATAAATTCAGATTTTACTTTTCTAATTGGATTAGGTTTTGGATAATTCCTTTAACTGCTATATATATATATATATATATGATATATCAGCCGTTTTTAGGGTAATCATCATAAACAAAAACCCTAGTCGCTCTTAGAGAGAGACTAGAGAGAAAAGCTTCAAAAATCCAGATCTTGGCGGCTAGTATCGCAGCTTTCTTTGCTGTAGATCATATGACGATTCGCAGGGCGTTCGTGTGGATACCGTAGAGGCGCAGTTCCGTTGAAGATTCGAAGCAGTTCCAGAATTTCCATCGTCTCCATTCAAGCTCGGATAATCGGTAAAACAAATCTAAACATCTGAATTAATATGTTTTCGCATAGATCCCCCCGTCGTAGCGCACGATGGTCGTGACCCTAATATTTAATATATAGTTTTCTTTAATTATATAAATTGTGTCATGTGCTTATTGTGATATGCATGGTGCACAGTTATGGCCCTTTTGACCCATAGGTTAGTGGTTTTTGGTTTTGAAATATGGCTTGCATGTAGTGCCTTTCTATAAATTATGATGTAATATTTTCTTCTCATCTAAATCCCCTCGAATGTAACTCGAGGTTTCTTTATGTCATGTAATGTACAAGTGTAACCTATCAAGATGACAAGATGATGATGGAGAGGAGACACATGCATGAGGAAGGTCCAAGGAAGCTACTAGTTTGAAGATCTTTTACCACATTAGATTGACCTTCAATCTTTTCATTAGCTTGAAAATATTGACATAGGGTTGGGCCATAACTGTGACACATTTAATTTTGCACTTTATTTATGCTTGTATACGATATGATATGATAAATAATGTGCATGCTTAAAAAGATTAAAATTGGTAAGATCTAAATTAATTAATAAAATCCCTCACAAAATTATTAAGTCTAAATCAGATGCCTTCCAATGAATAACACTCATCAAGACCTTGACCGATGGATGTAGGTTTGCCAAAGCAAAATACCCCATTTATCTTGGTAAGATGCAATAGGATAATTATGATATCCAAATTGTTAAAATCATTAGGCCCGACTTAACTAAGTTATCTCAATAGGATTGTCGACTTAGAGGCATTGAGTTTGGTAGGTACCATTAGATGGACTAAAAATAAATGTTGTTAACCAAACTATCTAAGAGTTATATATGATATAATTGACAAAGGGTTGTCTACCTAAATAATTATGTTTTGAGAGATTAGCCAAAGCTAACTTAAGGCATAATGAAACATAGATATTGGCTCACTAGAAAGATTTAATAGAAAATGCTTTCCGAATTAATGGTGAGGGCTATTAATTTGAATAAAATAGTGGGAGGTATATTTTGAATGTACTATTATCAATTACATAATATCAAAACTCTGCAATTTGACTTATTATTTTTGCACTTATAAATTGTAGATATCAATGGCAAACAACAACACAAATAGTCTTTCACTACGATCAGTCCTTGAGAAAGAAAAATTGAGTGGAATTAATTTTCTAGACTGGCATAGGAACTTGAGGATTGTCCTCAAACAAGAGTGCAAGCTATATGTCCTTGATGGGCCCATTCCTGCAGCACCAACTAACACTGCACCACATGTAGAGCATAATGTTTATCAGAAGCATCAAGATGATGCTTTGGACGTGAGTTGTCTCATGCTAGCAACTATGAACTCTGAGCTTCAGAAGCAACATGAGTTAATGGATGCTTATGAGATGATCGAGCATCTCAAGAAATTGTTCGAAGGGCATGCTCGACATGAGAGGTATGATACAAGCAAAGCGTTGTATCACTGCAAGATGGGTGATCGTGATCCAGTTGGTCCACATGTGCTGAAAATGACTGGGTATATTGAGTACCTTAATAGGTTGGGTTTTCCAATTACTCCGGAAGCCCAAACTGATCTTGTTTTGCAATCTTTGAACTGCAGCTACTCTCAATTTGTTATGAATTACCTCATGAATGAAATTGAGAAACCACTTACTGAGTTGTTGAGCATGTTAAGAACTGCCAAGAATAACATGAAAAAGGCAGGACCCGCTCCTATAATGATGGTGCAAAAGAGGAATGCTAAGGGAAAGGGAAAAGGCAAGAAAAAGATAGGATCTGAATCTGGTGCCAAACCCAATTCCAAAACCAAACAAGCTTTAAAACCTAAAGGTGGGGTGGCTAAAGAAGGTGATTGTCACTTTTGTGGAAAACCTGGACACTGGAAGAGGAATTGTCATGCTTATTTGAAAGAACTGAAGAAAAACAAAGGAAGTGTGACTTCTGATTCAGGTATATATGTTATAGAAGTCAATTTGTCCACTTCTACATCATGAGTATTGGATATTGGATGTGGTTCTCACATTTGTGTTAATGTGCAGGAACTCCGAAGGAGTACGACTTTGGCGAAAGGAGAGGTTGACCAACGAGTTAGGAATGGAGCAAAAGTTGCTGCACTAGCCATAGGAACTTATCGTTTATCTTTGCCCACTGGGCTAATATTAGAATTAGAGGATTGTTATTATGTGCCTGCTATGAGCAAAAACATTATTTCTTTTTCTTGTTTAGACAAGAAAGGTTTTTCATTTTTAATAAAAAAGAATTAGTTGTTCGTTTTACTTATATAAAATATGTTATGGTGTTGCACAATTGTTTAATGGTCTTTATATTCTTAATTTAAAAATGCCTATCTATAACATAAATACAAAATGATTTAAATCAAATGATTCAAATTCGACATATCTCTGACACTGTCGTTTAGGCTATATAAATGAGAAACGCATATCCAAACTCCATAATGATGGGTTTTTGGATTTATTTGATTTTGAATCATATGAGAAATGCGAGTCTTGTTTATTAGGAAAGATGACTAAAGCCCCTTTCACTGGACACAGTGAATGGGCTAGCGATGTATTATGACTTATACATAGTGATGTATGTGGACCCATGAGTTCGTTAGCAAGAGGTGGGTTTTATTACTTCATTACATTTACTGACGACTTCAGTAGATATGGATATGTGTATCTTATGAGACACAAATCCGAATCCTTTGAAAAGTTCAAGGAATTCAAGAATGAAGTTCAAAACCAATTTGGCAAAAGCATAAAAGCCCTTCGATCCGATCGAGGAGGTGAATACTTAAGCCAAGACTTTGATGACCTTCTAAAGGATTGTGGTATTATATCACGGCTCACTCCACCTGGAACACCACAATGGAATGGTGTGTCTGAGAGGAGGAATCGCACCTTGTTGGACATGGTACGATCAATGATGAGTTATGCAGATCTTCCAATAAGCTTCTGGGGTCATGCCCTAGAGACAGCTACATTCACACTTAACCGTGTTCCTACAAAGACTGTTCAAAAGACACCATATGAGATGTGGACTGGGAAAACGTCCTAGTATGTCGTTCATGAAGATTTGGGGTTGAGAGGCGTTTGTAAAACATCTAGCTTCTGACAAGCTCAGACCCAAATCTGACAAATGTAATTTTGTGGGATACCTTAAGGAAACAAAAGGGTATTATTTCTACAAACCTTCTAAGAACAAAGTGGTTGTTGATCGAACTGGTATTTTTCTAGAAAGAGAATTTGTCTCTAAAGGAAATAGTGGGAGGAAAGTAGAACTCGAAGAAATTTAAGAACCACAAAATATCATTGAATCTGAATTGGAACATGAGCAGGAAGCACAAGATATTGTGGAAAGTGAACCTGCTCAAATTACACGAGGCATTCGTAGATCTGGTAGGACACGCCAAGAGCCCGAGAGATATTATGGATTTCTTATGACTCAAAACGGCGATGTGATGCTCATAGATCATGATGAGCCTGCTTCCTACCAAGAAGTTATGAATGGACCAAATTCTGAGAGATGGCTTGAAGCCATGAAATCTGAGATGGACTCCATGTATACTAGCCAAGTATGGACTTTGGTTGATCCACCCGAAGGGGTAAAACCGATCGGGTGCAAGTGGATTTTCAAGAAGAAAATCGACATGGATGGTAATGTACAAACCTATATAGATCGACTGGTAGCAAAAGGTTTCAAACAAGTTCAAGGTGTTGACAATGATGACACCTTTTCTCCAGTGGCAATGGTTAAATCCATCCGGATCTTACTTGCTATTGCAGCCTTTTATGATTACGAAATCTGGCAGATGGATGTCAAAACTGCTTTCCTTAACGGAAATCTCCTTGAGGATGTGTATATGACACAACCTGAGGGGTTTTGTCAATCCAAAGGATGCTGGAAAGGTATGTAAGCTGCAGCGATCTATTTATGGATTGAAGCAAGCCTTTCGGAGTTGGAATCTTCGATTTGATGAAGCAGTCAAATAGTTTGGCTTTATAAAAAATGAAGATGAACCTTGTGTATATAAGAAAGTTAGTGGGAGTCACATTGTATTCCTGGTATTATATGTTGACGACATATTAATTATTGGAAATGACATTCCTTCCTCACAAGCTGTAAAAACATGGTTAGAAAAATGTTTCTCCATGAAAGATTTGGGCGATGCAACCTACATTTTAGATATCAAGATCTATCATGATAGATCGAGAAAAATGCTCGGCCTAAGTCAAAGTACATATATTGATGAAGTGCTGAAACGGTTCAGCATGCAAGAGGCAAAAAGAGGACACTTACCCATGTCTCATGGTGTAAAGATCTCTAAGGCCCAATGTCCTAAATCACAAGATAATGAGGAGCGTATGCGAAAGATCCCTTATGCTTTGGCAATTGGATCTATCATATATGCAATGATATGTACTCGTCTGGATGTCTCGTATGCTTTGAGCATGACGAGCATATACTAGTCGAATCCAGGTGAAGGTCACTGAACAGCAGTCAAGAATATCCTCAAGTACCTGAAAAGGACTAAGGATTCATTCTTGGTATATGGAGGTGAAGATGAACTGACAATAAAAGGTTACACAGATGCTAGTTTTCAGACTGACAACGATGACTATAAGTCTCAGTCAAGTTTTATGTTTTACCTTAATGGTGGTGCTGTTAGCTGGAAAAGTTTGAAGCAAGAGACAGTAGCCGATTCTACGACAGAGGCTGAGTATATTGCTGCTTCTAGTGCGGCCAAGGAGGCTATATGGATTAAAAAGTTAGTCACTGAACTTGGTGTTGTTCCAACTATTGTTGATCCAATTGAGCTATACTGTGATAATGATGGAGCCATTGCACAGGCTAAGGAACCCAGATCTCACCAACGATCCAAGCATATACTTAGGCGGTACCATCTCATCCGTGAAATCATTGATAGAGGAGATGCACATATAAGCAGAGTGCCAACAGATGATAATGTTGCAGATCCACTAACCAAGGCTTTGTCGCAGCAGAAGCACGAAGGTCACACTAGTTCCATGGGTATTAGATACATGAGTGATTGGCTCTAGTGCAAGTGGGAGACTGTTAGAATTTATGCCCTAGAGGCCAATTATTTGATGTCATTGCTTAACATTTTTGATAGTATATTTGATTGAATAAATGAATTATTTTATTATGGTTTTAGTTACTGCGTTATATAAATGTTAGCATAATAAAAGCCCTTAGAATAGTGATACAAATTATATAGCTTTAAGTATGTGACTTGAACATGAGATCATATAATTACAATTAGTATCATTGCTCTTAAATGTCCCTAGTCAAGTATCATTATTAATGGGACAACAATGATACATTGAGATTAGTATGTGGATTGACTGATGGCCAAATCTCATTGGTCATAAATATATGAGATATTGAGTCAATGCATAGGTACATGTTAGAGAACAATGTACTGAACAGACCCACCATGAGAATTCTATGTGGAGCATTATGCAAAGTGTCATAAGTAATTCTCATAGTGACAATGATGTAATGATCCTCCGACCTGAAATCACTATATTACTACACGAGAATTTATGTACTTTGATATCATCAAAGGTCACCTTTAATAGGGTGGACAATAAAGGTGATTATTGGGTACATCATGAATCGTGTGAGGAATATAAGTGATCTAGATGGAATTTAACCCTCCTATATATTAGGGGTGATATCTACAGGCCTCTTGATTGAGTAGGACTATTAAATGCATGGCCATGCTCAAATAGTGATTTGTTTTATATAGTGTACTCATTGATCAAGAAAACTCAAATTAAATTATAAAGAGTATGACACATTCCATGGCTCAAGTTTAATCTATGATGTCAATGTTAAAAGGATTAAATTACATTGAAACATTGGTTGCGAAAAGGTTACATCGAATCACCAATCTTATTATTACTTGGGTAGCACTGATGCATTACTAGATGCCGCTCATTGTTTATAATTTTATAATATGATTTTAAAATTATTGCCAACGTAATAATAACCTATAGGGTCACACACTTAGAACGTAATTAAAAGGGAATTAATTTAAATTGTAAGAATTTAAATATGTCAATATGATTGATAGTATTTAAATTACGAATTTAAATTAATAGGATAATTTGTATATATGTATATTAATTAAGTAAGACTTAATTAAGATATAATATATATAAATTCAGATTTTACTTTTCTAATTGGATTAGGTTTTGGATAATTTCTTTAATTGCTATATATATATATATGATATATCAGCCATTTTTAGGGTAATCATCATAAACAAAAACCCTAGCCACTCTGAGAGAGAGACTAGAGAGAAAAACTTCAAAAATCCAGATCTTAGCGGCTAGTACCGTAGCTCTCTTTGCTGCAGATCGTGTGACGATTTGCGGGGCGTTCGTGTGGATACCGTAGATGCGCAGTTCCATTGGATTGCGTTGAAGATTCAAAGCAGTTCCAGAATTTCCATCGTCTCCATTGAAGCTCGGATAATCGGTAAAACAAATCTAAACCTCTAAATTAATATGTTTTCGCATGGATCCTGTTTTAGAGTTTTGGAAAATTTTAAATTTCACTGTGTTTATGTGCCTAAAACCCTACACTGTCCAACTGTCATTACCTCGGGAGAGACTTTTGGTTTCAAAGCTGGTGCCCCAACAGGTAGGTACTTAGTATTGCTCACCTCCAATGCTTGAAAACAAGCAGGTTCAATCCCTTCATCTAGACTGATCACCGACATATCTCCTTGTATGGAGACACGGTATTCGGGTTTGGCATTTACTGTAATCAGATTGCCATTAATAATGTACTGGATTTGTTGATGGAGGGTTGATGCAACTACTCCCGCCATGTGGATCCACGGCCTTCCCAGCAATAAGTTGTATCAAGTGGTAATGTTGATTACCTGGAAGGATACATAGAAAGTGTGGGGACCAATCTCCAATGGAAGCTCAATCTCTCCTACAGCTTCTCGACGAGACCCATCGAAAGCCCATATAACCACATGACTGGTTTTGATCCGGTTTGGGTTGATCTTCATTCTCTCCAAGGTATCATAGGGACAGATGTTTAGGGATGATCCTCCATATATTAGCACACCTTCAATCACATATCCTGATGACATTACTGCTATGTGCAGTGATTTGCGATGACCCGTCCCCTCAGCTGGTATGTCATCATCAGTGAAAGATATCACATTATTGTTGAAGATGTGTTCTATCACATGACGAAATTTCTCAACATCTACTGTTCTTGGCAGATGGGCTTCTTCCAGTACTTTCACCAGAATGTTGCGATGATCCACCAAGGATAAGACCAGATCTAGGATGGATATCTGTTTGGGTGCCTCTTTCAAGCTTTGCACCACCTTGATCTCATTATGCCCCATTTTACTGAAGAATTCTTCAATCTTCTCTTCAGCCACCTTTCCTTTGGCTTTCATAACTGAACTGCTCACCCGCTGAGGCAGGTACAATGAATTCTTCTTTAACACAATGGCAATGTTGTTTGAGGTTGAACCTTCTTCATTCCTATAGTTCCATGGGACTCTTTTCAGACTGATAACAAGGTATTATGGTCTGAAGGATAATATTAAAGGTTCGGGTGCAGCTACCTTCACAGGATTCGGTGCTTCTTGAACACCTTTTCCAGGCAGTACTAAGGGTGTCACAATGAGTTCCTTCTCACAGGAAATAAAAGCCGCTGTTCCCTGATTCCATGCCATGGGAATAATGAGTGTTTCCTCACTGGGATAGCCGTAATTTTGATTTACTTTTATCAGCTCACAATTTTCAATTATATTCTGAATCAGGTGACGAAGTCCCCAACAATCTGCTGTATTATGACCGGGTGCATTGGAATGATACTGGCAGATCCTGTCAGGCTTAAACCTCCTGAATCGAGGGTTCATCAGGGGTAACAAGTCTGCAACCATCCCCTCATTGATCAGCATTTGGAGGATTTCCTTCATCACTTGGTTCAAATTAGTGAAATTCCTTTGGAAGGCGAATTCCCTATTAGCTTGGAAATTCTCCTTCTTGGCCACCTTGTCGGCCCAGGGTTCATATTCATGAAACCTATAATGATCCCTCATAGCAATGGGGCTAAACTCAGGGGTAGGAGGACCTGCTTCATGTTGGTTGGTCTGGTTTATCAGCTGTTTGGTTTGTCTGATGTTGATACACGACCAGATCCGCCAACTGTCCAATCTGTTCCTTAATGGACATGATTTCCTGTTCCATCAGGATTTACATTTTTGAGAGTTCCCAACTATTTGGGCTTGATTGAGTTGACTCTCCGATATAATGAAGGTATTTGGATCCTTCACCACTCTTCGTGCTAATCATGTTGACACTCTTCTCTTTGTGCTGAGGGAAGGGATTATCTTGCATATGCAGTTGCTCTGGTTTGGTTACCACAATCTCCCCGTTGTCTATCAAGTCTTGGATTTTGTGCTTGAGAGACCAACGATCTTGTGTATTATGTTCCGGGGATCCGAAATGGTATGCGCACTTCATACTTGGGTCAAAATTATGTCCAACGGTACTGGTAGATGGAAGGAGTTGAACAATCTTCTTCTGTGCTGTTAACAATTTCAACACATTCTCGAGTGAATCCCTTAAAGGGGCGAACGTTCTCCGACGTCTAGCCTCCGCAATTTTCTAAAATGGAGGATTAGAAGGTTGGGCTGGAGCTTGAAAAGGGGAATAGTTCCTCCTTTGAATGGGCATACTGCTCTAATTGCCCCTTTAACTTTGTCCTTATAGTACTAAGGACCCTTCTTCTTCTTTCTTCTTATGTACTCTCCGGGGATTATTCCCATAACTCCTAGATTGGATATGCTCGGCAACAGCTTCTAAGGCGGTAAGATCTTTTATCTTCCCAGATTTCAGCCCCATTTCAGCCATTTCTCCGTGCTTGATCATCTCCGAGAATGGTCTTCCTATGCCTGCTAGGACGCTTTCGTAATACAGAGTTGCTTGAATGTCGATGAAGGTCATGACTATCTCAGACTCAGTCATAGGTGGGGTGACTTGTGCTGCCACCTGCCTCCATCGTTGGGCATATTCCCTGAATGACTCAGTGTTTTGCTTTTTGATTTTGGTGATTTGATATCTATCTGGAGCCATTTGGGACTGAAAGCTATATTGATTGAGGAAGGCATGTGCTAACTCTTCCCAGCTATGAATTTTTGAATTGTCCAGTCAGGTATACCAGGCTCTAGCCTCTCCGGTTAGACTCTTCTGGAATAATTGCATTATGAGCTTCTCGTCCTCTGCATAGGATCCGAGCTCTCTAATGAATACCTTTAAATGGGTGTAGGGATCTCTTAATTCATCATATTTCTCAAAATCAGGGACTTAAAATTTCTCTGGATAACGAGCACTTGGAAATATACATAAGTCTGAGTAATTGACACTTCTAAATGCCCTAGTCCCTTTACTAGACCGGATGGTTTTTTCCATTTGTTATACTTTCTTCAGAATATCCCCAGCTTCCTGCTCTTTGTTGAGGTTGGTGGTTTCAGGGGTTTTGTTGGCCGTATCTTGGTTCTGGGGTTCAGGAATCTGAGTGTCTTTCTTCCCGGTATCTTGACTGCCACCGGGTGTAGATGGTACTGTATGACTTAATGTTTGCTTCCCCTGAAGGCCTTTGCTTTGTTCTTTCAAGAAAATAGCCAATTCTGCTATCTGGTTCTTCAATCCTTTAAATTCTTCTCTAGAGACAGGGGTGGATTCTGGCTGAGCACTTGAAGCCATGTTCAGAGATGGACTTAGTGCTTTCTTAGATTTCGATCTGGTGACAGGACCAATTTTTACCTACAACAAAATGTAGGTATGTTAATTTCCTGATGTAGGTATCGGTCGGATGCATACTATGCAATGTGTTTATTTTTGAAGGTTTTTTAATCTTATCCTGCAAAACAAAGGTTAGTTGTTTTGATGACAGGATAGTATGACAGGATTCATAATGAAATGTATATTTACATTGAATCTTAAAATTTACATTGGAATTTGGAATTTTGACATTGAATTGAAAGAGGAAGGCATGAAGAAGCTTCCCTTCGGATTTAGTTATTTAGAGACTGACCTATCTTAGGCTACTCTCGCGGTTTTTTGGCATGAAGGTCCCCAGATCATCGCAATCTACTAGAGGGGAAATTAATCTAATCTTTCAATTGGAGCGGATCTGAGTGGTGCCTTTCTTGAGCCTCGCAGAATTATTCTTCTTTGAGTCCAGTAATCAAACACCGACAAGTTTGCCTCCTGGTGGAGGAATCACATAGCATACATTCACATACATCGTGTCTCACCTTATGAAATGATGACATTTTGTGAAGCACTAATATAAAGCAGTAAAGCATTCATTCACATCCATTCAATGTAAAATGCAGCATTCACACATACGCAGATAGAAAATAAAATTTTGAAAAGATTTGAATGCGGCCTAAGCCTTCTACTGTCCCCAGCAGGAGTCGCCACCTGTCGACGTCGGGAAAAAATCTGGTCCGACTTTGGACCCGATCTTTCTCTCTTCCTAAGTCTTTTTGTGGTCTTCTACCCTTATTGCCTTGTCTGTATTATGAAGGGTGGAATTTTTTAGGAAAAGGCCAACATGTATCATGTCGACGATTTGAACGGTTTAGAGAGTCGCCAGTTGGTAGATTTGAAATGGTTGTACCAACTCAACCGAGTTTTGTTTGCAAGTAGGCCCAATTTTTGGACACGGTCAAAATTAGTCTTTGAAACCAGAATTCTATGTTCGGGGGCTTGGTTAAGTGGGGGGAAGGGTGTTAGGCACCCCCCAACTCTCGTGAAACATGGTACCGCATCTTTTTAATATTTCCCTTTTATTTGCAACGTGTGTGTGGATGCTGGAAGAAATTGGGCCTACGTTTTTTTGTTTGAAAGTATTGTCGTGCTTCATTGAACTTATATACGAAGGGTTTGATTTGATTTGCAAAAGTCCTTTTTAGACAAGATATGAAAATGATGTTTTGAAAAGGTTGGTTTTCAAACCCTTACGCTCACGTAGAAATTGAAACATGTTGATACTTTCATTTTAGCCTTTTTAACCTTTGGCTCGATTTGGATGGCGATTATCAGGCTGCGAAGCATCCTCGACCACAAAATATATACAAATATCAGTCTTCTCATGGGCATGACAGCCATCGGAGTGACTCTGGCACGACAAACTATATTTTCATTTTGTTTGAGACCTTAAACCCAGATAACCGTTTTAAGTTCTTTCGAAAGTACATTTTTATAGAAAAACTGGCAGGGTACATTTGTAATGTGGAGTTTGTCCATCGTGGGAATCAGATTCTGATCAGTTTGATCATGAATCCCACGATTCATAGGCTCACATAAGGAAGCCAAGTAAACCTACACAGCACAGATATTCACATAAAATGGATATTTACATCCAGACGTCGCAAAAAAACAAGGATTCATCAGTCAAATCCTGGCATGCGCGTATCCAAAGCTTCTCGTTCCCACTAGATATCGATCTAAGGGTCGCGAGGTTGCTTTAATATATAACAAAAGTAGAAAGAAAGCTAGATTTAAATCAATCTTAGCCATTCTAGCTTCTCGGTTCCGGTTGGACCTATTTTGAACCGTTTGAAAGTTAGAAAAGGCTAGATTTAGAGAAATCTAATTGGCCAAAATTATATCAGTGCAGATTCATATCAAATGAATATTTACAGAAAATGTTTAACCACAATGAGCAGAGAGAAAATATATATATAAAAGCTGTAAAGGACGACAAATTTCACATCTTAGGCTCAGACAGAAATGTAAATATATATATATATATATATATATATATATAAAAGCTGTAAAAGAGCCACGGAATAATCCAGACTTGACAGTATGTGTAAATATATATATATATATATATATATATATATATATATATATATATATATATATATATATATATATAAAAGCTGTAAAAAAGCTACGGAATAATCAAGGCCTGACAGAATGGAAATATATATATATATATATATATATATATATATATATATATATATATATATATAAGCTATAAATGAGCCACGAATTAATCTAGGCTTGACAGAATGGAAATATGTATATATATATATAAGTTGTAAAAAGACCACAAATTTCTAATCCAAGCCAAATTGAAATATAAAGGTTAATATGTAAAGTTAGTGTATATATATATATATAAAAGCAATAAAGGCCACGAATTAGCAATCGAGGCCAAACAAAGTCAGAAAAATTTATATATATATATATATATATATATATATATATATATATAAAAGTAGTAACTACCACAAATTTGCAATCTAGGCTTGACACAATTGAAAATTAGTCTATATATAGTCATTTATATATATATATATATATATATATATAATAAAGCCAAAAAGGCCACGAGTCAGCGACCCAGGCCGAGAAAGTTAATACGTATATATATATAAGCGATTAAAAGCCACGGATCGACGATCCAGGCTATACAAATGCAAGAAAATGCATAAATGTACTAAAATGTAAGCAAAAACTATCACGGAACTGAGTTCTGGGTAAAATCAAAAAATAAAACTTTACGTGCACGTGTATAAATACGCAACGAAGTAGGAAACGAGTTCTGATCGTAAAAATACTTACAATAGATTGCTACACGGGCTTTTTGCCACTTGGTAGACTTCAAATGGACGTTTCCACCGTTCAATTTTTGGTATGTGGCAGTATATGAGTATACCTACGTGTTAGAGTAATAAAATCTAGGTTTGGAGTACTAGAAGTAGGGCTAAGGAACGAAATGTGCGGAGCTTCAGAGCGTTTTCTACTTTTTTTCTTCTTTTTTTGGTAAGGGGGTGGCCTTGTATTTAAAGACCCAATTAGCTGGTCTACAAGTGGCAGTCGTTGGTCAACCTGCGGCTCCACGTGGCAGGCCCCTCCCGGTGGGTCACGTTATCTCGAAGTACATGCACTCCAAGCAACGCGATGTCAGGTTCGAAACTTTTTAACTTTTGATCAAAGCGTCCGTTTGGGCAAGCTATACCTTTTCGAAAAGCCTCGCCGAGAGCGTCACAGAAGAAGATGGGTTCATAACCGGATCTTTGTTTCTTCGTAATTTGTCCGTTGAGCTGTATTATGCTATTTTCACTCGGGATCAATGTGTTAGCTCTTTCTGACCTTAATTGCATCAATTTGACTTGATTTTGACCAAATTGGCTTCAAGTTGGTAAAATGACCATTTTACCCCTCCAGAGGTTGTCTCTTATACTGGCACGGTCTTCGACTATTTTCCTGGGGTTGTCTCCGAGGTTATGATCTCAGCCGACTCTGTTCGTCCTCAGGGTTATCTCTGAGGTTGCTTTGGCCTCTAAAGGTTGTCTCTGGGGATGATGTGATGCTTCGGGGTTATCTCCGAAGGTTGAATTGATCTCTCAGTGTTGTCGCCGTGGCTATTTGACATCCCGGTATAGTGACTGGGTTGAGCTTGACATCCCGGGGTTGTCGCCGGGACTGCTTGACATCCCGGTATTATCATCGGGGCTTCACTTGACATCCCGGTGTAGCCGGGGTTTGACTTAACATCCCGGTGTAGTGATCGGGGTTGAGCTGACATCCAAGGGTTGTCGCCGGGGCTGCTTGGCATCTCCATATTGTCACCGGGGCTTTACTTGACATCTCGGTGTAGCTGGGGTTTGTTTTGACATCCCGGTATAATGACCAGGGTTGAGTTTGACATCCCGGGGTTGTCATCGGGGCTGCTTGACATCCCAGTATTGTCACCAGGGCTTCACATAACATCTCGATGTAGCTTGGGTTTGACTTGACATCCCGGTATAGTGATCGGGGTTGAGCTTGACATCCTGGGGTTGTCGTCGGGGCTGCTTGACATCCCGATAATGTCACAAGTGCTTCACTGACATCCCGGTGTAGTCAGGGTTTGACTTGACATCCCGGTATAGTGACCGGGGTTGAGTTTGACATCCCGGGGTTGTCGACGGGGCTGCTAGACAACCCAGTATTGTCATCGGGGCTGCTTAACATCCCGACATTGTCACCTGGGCTACACTAACATCCCGGTGTAGCCGGGGTTTGACTTGACATCCTGGTATAGTGACCGGGGTTGAGCTTGACATCCCGGGGTTGTCGTCGGGGTTTCTTGACATCCCGATATTGTCACAGGGGCTTCACTTGACATCCCAGTGTAGCCGCGGTTGGACTTAACATCCTGGTATAGTGATCGGGGTTGAGGTTGACATCCCAGGGTTGTCACCGGGGCTGCTTGACATCCCAGTATTGTCACCGAGGCTTCACTTGACATCTCGGTGTAGCTGGGGTTTGACTTGACATCCCAGTATAGTGATCGGGGTTGATCTTGACTTCCCGGGTTTGTCTCCGGGGCTGCTTGACATCCCGATATTGTCACCGTGGCTTCACTTGACATCCCGGTGTAGTCGAGGTTTGACTTGACATCCCGGTATAGTGATCGGGGTTGAGTTTGACATTCCGGGTTTATCTCTGGGGCTGCTTGACATCCCGGTACAGGGCGTCACTTGACATCTCAATGTAGCCGGGGTTTGGCTTGACATCCCGGTATGGTGATCGGGGTTGAGCTTGACATCCCGGGGTTGTTGTTGGGGTTGCTGACATCCCAGTATTATCACCGGGGCTTCACTTGACATCCCGGTGTAGCCGGAGTTTGACTTTACATCCCGTTATAGTGATTGGGGTTGAGCTTGACATCCCGGGGTTATCGCCGGGGCTGCTTGACATCCCAATATTATCACCGGGGCTTTCATTTACATCTTAGTGTAGCTGGGATTTGACTTGACATCACGGTGTAGCGACCAGGGTTGAGCTTGACATCACGGGGTTGTCACCGAGAAGAAAAAGATGATTTTGCCCTCCTGCATAGTCAGTAACAGGAATGCGAAATTTTGAGTGTCTACATAGTCAAATATACATATAATAAAGCTGAAAAGGCCACGAATCAGCGATCCAGGCCGAACAAGTTAGTACGTATATTTTTATATATATATATATATACATAAAAGTAAAGCCGTGTATCGACGATCCAGGCTGTAAAAACGAAGAAAAATGTATATATATACTAATATATACTAAAAAGTTAGCTAAAACGGCCACGGAACTGAGTTCCAGGCAAAACCAGAAGACGAAACTTGATATGCACGTTCACATATATGTAATGAAGTAGGAAATAAGTTCTGATAGTAAAAAAACTTATAATGGACTGCTACACGGGCTTATTTCCACTCGGTAGGCTTCAAATGGTCGTTTCTACCGGTTAATTTTTATATGTTGTAGAATATACGTATACAAACGTGTTAGAAGAATAAAATCGAAGTTTAGAGTACTAGAAGTAGGTCTAAGGGACGAAATGGGCAGAGTTTCAAAGCATTTTTTAATTTTTTTTATTCTTTTTGTGCAAGGGGGGGGGGGGGGGGTTATACTTAAAGACCCGATGGTTGCAGGTGCACTCACGGCAGGTTAGTACGTGCACTCTGAGCAACGCGATGTCAGGTTCGAACATTCCTAACTTTTGATCAGAGCGTCCGTTTGAGGAGTGCTATACCTTTCGAAAAAGCCCTTTCGGAGAGCGACAAAATGACATGGGACTTAACCTTTTCTGAATCTAGGAAGATGGGTTTATAATCGGATCTTTATTTTTTCATAGTTTGTCCGTTGAGCTGTATTGGCTGTTTTCACTCGGGATCGATGTTATGGCTCTTTCTGACCTTCATTGCATCAATTCGGCATGATTTTGACTGAATTAGCTTCAAGTTGGTAAAATAACTGTTGTTCCCTTGCTGGGGTTGGCTCCTATGTTTGCTAGGTTTTTGACTGTTTTCTCAGGGTTGTCTCCGAGGTCTGATCCCAGTCGACTTTGTTTTTCCTCAGGGTTGTCTCCGAGGTTGACTTAGTTTTCAGGGTTATCTCTGGGGATGATGTGATGCTTCGGGGTTGTCTCCTAAGTTAATTTGGCTTCCCAGGATTGTCTCTGGGGTTATGTACCTCCCGGGTTGTTGTCGGGGTTTGACTTGACATCCCGGTTGTAGACACCGAAATTTTCCTTGCCCCAATACTAACCCGATAGGAGGGCAAAATCGTTAATCAATCCAAATCCAGCCACCGACGCCGGTCCTTCAACCTAAATCTGATGCCCAATATCGGTAATCAAGCTCCGACAGTCAATCGGACCATCAATCATGTTCTGACAGTCAATTGGACCATCAATCAAGCTCCGACAGTCAATCAGACCATCAATCAAGTTTTGACAGTCAATTGGACCATCAATCAAGTTCTGACAGTCAATCGGACCATCAATCAAGCTCTGACAGTCAATCAGACCATCAATCAAGTTTTGACAGTCAGTCGGACCATCAATCAAGCTCCGACAACCAATCAGACCATCAAACAAGTTTCGACAGTCAATCGGACCATTAATCAAGCTCCGACAGTCAATTGGACCATCAATCAAGTTTCGACAATCAATCAGACCATCAATCAAGCTCCGACAGTCAATCATACCATCAATCAAGCTCCGACAGTCAATCGAACCATCAGTCAAGCTCCGACAGTCAATCAGACCATTAATCCAGTTTTGACAGTCACTCGGACCATCAATCAAGTTTCGACAGTCAATCGGATCATCAAGATCAACCCAGGTCTCAACCCAGGCTGTCAAAATCCCCGGTCTCAACCCGGGAAGTCAATTCAACCCCGGCAGCAACCCAGGAGGTACCAACCAACCCCAACCACAATATCGGGCCGTAAAGTCGACCATGGTCTCAATTCGGGAAGTCAAGGCAACCTCGACATCAACCGAGGACATGTCAAGCCATCTTCGGTCTTAATCCAGGAAAGTCAGTTCATCCACGATAGCAACCCGGGAAGTCAAACTCAACCTCGGTCTCAACCCGGGAAGTGCAGGTCATCCCCGGTCTCAACTGTAACGACCCCAAAATTCTTACAATATAATTCTCATTCTCGATCGTTAACAATACAACTTTAATCTATCTTTATATCATTATTCGATATTAAAATCACTAAAAAAGCGAAATATTTAAAACTTTTATACAATCTTTCTTTATTGCCCTGAATCTCAACCTTTATCATTACATAACTTTGATTCAAATTTATTTTATGAATTGCTTCGTCAGAGTTATTATAAACTAAAACTTACAACCAGGTTCAATAACCTTTATACACTGGATAAAATTAAACTTTACAACTTAACATCTATTAACCATCATACATTATCAAATACATTATCTGGAACCTTAAACATGGTCCAAAATAATAACAATTCAGCCAAAGTATATAAATCTTCATGCATTACATCTGATTCATTTCTTGCAAGTAGCACATAGCGTTACCTTGAATCCTTAACCTGCAAAAGTGATTATTTGCAAGATTAAGCTCGACAGCTCATCAAGATCTAACAGTTTTCATGCATCACATAGCACATAACAATATGCTCAACATACATCTCATAAACATTGGACTAACATAGCATACATGCTGCAGTTCATATAAAAAGTATAAAGATTGAGTTCCTTACTCAATCAACATTCATTACTAAATCAATTATAGTCATAAATTGACTTTAACGTTTCATACTTTCAACATATATATAACACATCATGCTATTTGAAATAAAAATTTAAAATATTTCATTATCAAGTTCACATAAAAAATAGGAACTGAAAGACTTGCCTTGATCGTTGTTTACCAATAACAGTTTAACAGCTTACAGATATCTGCACTTCACGTGCCCTACACAATTATATAATCATGCACATCAACTATTAGTCACATAGAAACACATAGTAATTGTAATGTAAACTTTACTCTACATCCCATAACCCTTCTTATTAATCAATACACAATGTTCAATTTGATTGTGTTAACTTTCGACTTATATTTCACTATATTTCTTTTTAGTAATATTCAAAATTCATTCAAGTGTTTAAGTCTTGCTAGGACTACTTATTGGTTTTATATTAACTCCATTTTATATCTTATAATGTTCATTTCATTTGACTTAAAACACTTTTTACGTTCATTAACACTTGTCACGGCGTTTCGACGTTCATTCGTCACACGGCCGAATCGTCTCTCTTGTGTATGCTTAGTGTGCCTATATAACTTATCTAATATATCATTTATTAATGTTAACCATCAATATATTTACTAACATTTATATTTTATAACTTAGGACAACATCTTTTAGCGTCAGAAGCACTACACTTGCATACGTGCATGCCCGACGCCCTCCAATTGCCTTTGAATACACATCAGTCCCAAAGATGACCATTTTGACCCCTGCTACTGACCTCAAATTGAAAAACTTAAAGAACAAAATTTGTAGGTCTACTCGTTCTCATTCTGAATCATCTTGAATCTCCTCAATCGGAGTTCGTATGAAAACGTTATGGCTGTTTTACTACAGGACATCAAAACAGTCCACTCGGGGCACGTCTGCGCCTGACATGTATCCGGCGTAGCTGCGCCCCTTTAAGCCTTAGAACAGACGCAGCTGCACCATAGAGGGTAGCTGCGCCCCAAAAGGCTTAGGGCACAGAGCAGCTACACATGGTAGCAGAACCAGACTTTACAGAACACTGTTCTCGCGATTTTTGGATGCTTTCTCCTTTAAATCTTAATAACTTGAGTTATACACATCTGATTGAGTCCGTTTTTGACTCTATGGATTAATAATTCATAGAACTACACCATATCAAAGAACTAATAATTTACAAAAACACTAACCAACCTAAATCTTAACCCAAAACTCATGTTCGTACTAAACTTTCATGTTTTAACATGTTTAGCGAATTCATTCACTACAAATTCGTTTCTTAACCCATTTGATTCATTCAACTTGCGTTCTTTTCGTTTTTTAATGTTCTTAAAACATTCATCATCAATTTAAGGTTTTATCATGATTTCATAACTAATATTTGACTTTAACTAAGCCATAACATACATATTACATCAAGAACACAAGTGTTTCATCTTTAGCGTAATTTCATGAATTCGATTACTCTAAAACCAATTTTAGACGATATAGAATGGATTACACAAACCCATTAACATCTACAACTAATTCCTTCACAAATCAACCCTAGAAATCTATATTTAGCTGAACAACTTAAGAATACCAAAATAAATTTTATAATCAAATTATTACCTTTGATTCGTTATAAAACTTGAACAATCTTCTTGTTTTCTTTCTTCTTTGATTCTCACAAAGTCCTTCTCAATACAAAGAGAATTTCTTCTATTTCTCTATAAATTTTCTATCTTCCTCTCTTCTCTGTGTTTTGTTCTACTTTCTTATGCTTAGGAAAATATACGTAAGAAAAATATAACTGATGGACATGGGTTACGTTATAATAACTATGGGTCTCAGCAGTTACAACTCACCAAGGGTCATAAGACCTTGTTTGGCTAGTACACTATATAACCCTTTTAATTTATTTTAATCATTCACTTATTATATAGTTTACAAATGTCACATATAATTTAATTAAATCATGTTTAATCAAATTATTTAGCAAATATAACTCCAATTTTATTTAACAAATCACTAGCCCTCTAATTTAATTATTTAATTAAATTAGGACATCACCAACACATTAACGTAATAAAATACGCACAAATTATAAAATTATTTATCATCAATTTATTTAATATCATCATACTTAAATAAATTATTCCATAATAATTTTCATTGAATATTTATTTTAATCCATAAATATTTTAACTAAAATATTTATTTTATATGATAAATATTTTAATTATTTACGAACCTCACAATCGTAACATAATAACATATTACATTTATATGTAACATACATTACTCTCTCATTTTATTAAAATACGTCATAATAAGAATTTTATTCATTAAATTCTTAGTTTAATTGTTTTACATTAATTCACTATTTTAACTAAGTGAATTACTCACATTATTTATGAAATTTAATTCATAATAAATTCATTGTCACAAGGCATAATAATCAAATTATATTATTCCATAATATAATTTCCAACTTAATTAAATTAGATTAATTCCCTTTTCAAATAATTCCATTTATCTTCTTCAATAGTTAAATTAAATTAACTACTAAACCTCGTTCTTCTAACATATGAATATATATATATATATATATATATATATATATATATATATATATATCTCTTCTATATTCACACAAAATTATATATTTCACAATATATAACACATATATACACATATTCAAACTCAAAATATCTTGTAATAAGAATTTTATTTATTAAAATTTTATTTTAATAATTCTTAAAAATCTGGGTTGTCACATCAACTCGGGACGTCAGTTCAACTTCAGACATCAACCTGAAGCATCACAACAACTCCAGAGCAAAACCTAGAACGACCACGTCAGCCTCAGAGACAACCCTGAGGTCAAAAGACTCGGCTGGGATCCAAGTCTTGGAATCAACTCCCGGAAGTCAACCAGTGACCATGCCGACACAACAGGCAGCCCCGGGAGGGGTACAACAGTCATTTCATCAACTATTAACTGACTTGGTAAATTCAAGCAAAATCAATGTCACCAAAGTCAGAATGAACCCTAACGACGATCCCGAGTGGCAACTACGTAAGACAGCTCAACGGATAAACTGCGGGAAATCGAAGACCTGGTTATGAAACCGTCTTCCTAGACCCGAAAAATGTTTTTTCCTATGTCATGGCGACACTCTCGGTGAGAGCTTTTTGGAAAGGTTTCGCACGCCTCAAACGGACACTCCGATCAAAAGTTAGAAAGTTCCGACTGGACATCGCATTTCTCAGAGTGCACGTACTTCGAGATGACCAAGTCAGGCACGTGGGCCCCACCTAGGGGAGCCGCAACTCTACCTTCAGCTACCGCAGGTAGAGTGCAGGCTCCCTGGCCTATAAATAAACGTGTTTCCCCGCTCATTTGAAAAAAGAAAAAACGCAGTGAAGCCCTGTCAGTTTGATTTTCCGACTTTTACACCTCTTCCAAACCCAAATATTTTCACTCCAACACGTAGATATATCCATATACTACCACATATCAAAAACCCACCGGTAGATTTGGACGTTTAAAGCCTACGATTTGGCAAAAAGCCCGTATTTCAGTCCATTATAAGTATCTTTACGATCAGAAAGTCAATACTACTACTTTGCACTGCTTTACACTTGCACATAAAGTTTTATCTTCTAAATATGCCCGGAACTTAGTTCCGTGGTCGTTTTTGTCAAAAATTGATATATTTTTGTACATAAACTCCATTTTCAACATTTCTACAATTCGGATTGACGATCCGTCAGCTCAAGTAGCTTCAATGCACTAGCACACATATTTTGGCAACTTCGTCGGACTGGGTTATCTTCCCAGTCCGGGTTTGGCCTTTTTCTGTACTTATTTAACTATTTATGTACTAACATTTCAATTCAGTCAAGCCCGGATGTCAAATCCGAGGTAGTTTATCGCTTTTATATATATTTACGAATATATAATCGAAATTCACCATCACTGGTACTCCTATCAGTCCTGGTTGACTATATTTCTATAAATATATATATATATATATTTATATATTTTCAGTCGGCCTGGTCTATTTTGTGGCTATTTTACTGCTTTTGCACCTTTCCCCATACTAGGTGCTCTCCCCAGTTATTGGGTGACTACTTTATGTCAATTTTAATTCTAGTACGGGCTCCGGCGTGAAAACCCATCGCCCTTTTTACTACTTTCGTATATATATATATATATATACATTTCATTTCTGTCACAGCTTGGATCATCTCATGGCTATTTACAGTTTTTATAAATATATATATATATATATATATATATATATATATATTTCAATTCTAGTCCGGGCTTGCGAGTGAAAACCCATCGCCCTTTACAACTTTTATATATATTTAACTATATATATTGCTTTATTCAATTTATTCAACTGCTGCATTTAACATTCATTTGTATATGAATTTGCATTGACATACCTGCGGCTTACTAGATTTATCAAAATATCGCCAATTCTAGCTTTTAACAGTTCAAACAGGTCCCGACAGAACCTGGAAGCTATAATGGATGAGATTTCTTTAAATTTAGTTATTTTTATAGTTTCAATTTCAAAAGAAACCTCGCCTCCCTTAGATCGCTATCTAGTGGGAACGAGATGCTTTGGCCACGCGCAGCTAGGATTTACTGATGAATCCTTGGTTTCATTGCGACGTGATGATACATACATTTATTTCTGTATAAATTTGAACTGTGCAGGTTTTCTAGCCACTCATATGTGAGCCTAGGAATCGTGTGATTCATAATCAAAATGATCAGAATCTGGTTCCCACGATGGACAAACTCTGATTTAAAGATGTACCCTGCCGGTTTTTTTCCTGTAAAATGTACATGCACAGACCTTAAAACGGTTAGCCAAATTTAAGGTCTCAACATAGTGAAAATGTGGATTGTCGTGTCAGCGCCCCTCCGATGGTTTTCATACCCATGAGGAGACCGACACTTTATATTTCTGTGGTCTAGGATGCTTCGCAGCCCGATAAATCACCACTTGCATGCAGCCTTAAGGCTGTAAAGATAAAATTGAGAGTATCAATATGCTTCAATTCCTATGTCAGCGTAAGGGTTTGATAAAACCAGCTTTCAGAACATAACTGTCAATTCAATTCGAAAGCTTTTGCAAATCAAATTAATTACTTTTTGGAAATCAAATCAAAGACTGATTTTCAAAATCAAATCAAACCCTTCGTATATAGGCTCAACGAAGCCTGTCAAAGCTTTTAATCAATCAAAAGGCCCAATTTTCAAACAACATTCACTCAGGCATTCCAGTTTTAAGGGAAATATTAAAAAGATTACAGTACCGTGTTTACACGGGAGTCGTGGGGTGCCTAACACCTTTCCCACACTTAACCAAGCCCCCAAACTCAAAACTTTGATTTTAAAGATTAAGTTTCGATAGTGTCCAGCAATAGGGCCTCTTTTCAAATCAAACTCGGTTGAGTTGGTACAACCATTTTCAAAACTACCAACTGGCGACTCTGTTTAAATCAAATCGTCGACATATACACATGTTGGTCTCTTTCCTAAAAAACCCTTCAAAACCTTTTTTGCAATAAAAAGAATAAGGGTAGAGATAACTTAGGAAGATCGATTGGAGGAAAACCGGGTTATAAACCGACCCGCGGCATTTTCTTAAATTTTCCAACGTCGACAGGTGGCGACTCTACTGGGGACAGTAGAAGGCTTAGGCCGCTTTCAATCTTTTCAAACATTTTCCTTTCAAAACTATTGAATGCGTGAAATCATGCGTCTCCACAGTCAATGGATAAGTGAATGCTGCGTCTTTCATTGAATGTATGAATGCTATGTCTTTACATTGAATGAATGAGAATGAATGCTTTAGTACTTCGCACCCATATTAGTGCTTTGCACAAAGTGTCATTGCATGCATAAGCGGTGAGGCCGATGTATGTGAATGTATACTGTGAGTCCCTCCACCAGGAGGCCAACCCGGTCGGTGATAAGTAAGGACTCTGGGGACGACTAAGTCTCCGGGGCTGCCTCCTAAAAATGCACCACCCAGATTCGCTCCAGTTGAACGATCGGATTAACTTCCCTTCTAGTAGATTGCGATGATCTGGGAACCTTCATGCCGAAACAAAAGCTGCGAGAGTAACCTAGGATAGGTCAGCTTCTGATCACTCAAATCCGACGGGATGCTTCTTCATTCCTTCCTATTTCAATTCCATGTCAAGTCTCCAATTACTGAGGAGCATAATGTAAATGACAATAATGAAAGATTTACTTTCCTGTCAAATATCCTGTCATCCTGCCATCAAAATAACTAACCTCGGTTTTGCAGGATAAACTTAAAAAATACACATCATAAATGCATCCAGTCATTACCTATCATAGGGAACTGACACTCCTACGTTTTGGTGTAGGTAGGGAAAAATTGGTCCTATCACTATATCAAAGGCCAGAAAAGCACACGGTCCATCTACAGACAAGGCTTCAAGTGCTCCACCAGAATCCACCTTTGTTTCTAGGGAAGAATTCGAAGGATTGAAAAATCAGATAACCAAGCTAGCCGGTTTCCTTCGAGAGCAAAGCAAGGCCTTCAAAGAGAAACAATCTCAAACGCATCCAGAACCAGGATCATCTGGTAGTGGTGCTGGTGGTCAAGATACAGAAAAGGCAGAAACTCAGATCCCTGGACCTCAGAACCAGGATACAATCAACAAAACTCCAGAAATCACCATCCTAAGCAAAGAACAGGAAGCTGGTGACATTCTCAAGAAAATGCAACAAATGGAAGAAACCCTCCGGTCCATTAAAGGAACTGGGGCATTTGGCAGTGTCAACTACTCAGATCTATGCATATTCCCCGGGGCTTGTTATCCTGAGAAATTCAGAACCCCCAAGTTCGAGAAATATGATGGGTTGGGAGATCCATACACACATCTAAAAGTTTTCATCGGAGAACTCGGATCCTATGCTGAGGATGAGAAACTTCGAATATAGCTATTTCAGAAGAGTTTAACTGGTGAAGCCAGAGCATGGTATGTTTGTCTGGACAACACCAAAATCCACAGTTAGGAAGAATTGGCCCATGCCTTCCTCAGCCAGTACAGTTTTCAATCTCAGCTAGCTCCAGATCGATATCAAATTACCAAAATCAAGAAGAATAACACTGAATCATTCAGAGAATATGCCCAACGATGGAGACGGGTCGCAGAACAAGTCACCCCAACCATGACTGAATCTAAAATAGTCATGACTTTCATCAATATTCAAGAAGCTCCTTATTATGAAAGGGTCCTTCCAGGCATAAGAAAACCTTTCTCTGAAATGATCAAACACAACGAAATGGTCGAAATGGAACTCAAGTCCAGGAAAATAAAAGGCCTAACAGCACTTGAAGCTGTTGCTGAGCATATCCAATCCAGAAATTACGGGAGTAATCCCCGGAGGGTCCACAAAAAGAAAGATGAAGAAGTTTCCTTGGTGTTACAAGGACAAAATTCAAGCGATAATTCAAACAATACACCCATTCAAAGGAGGAACTATACCTCTTTCCAAGCTGCAACACAGCCTTCAAATCCTTCATTCTAGAAAAACATAGAGGTCAGACGCAGAAGGACTTTCACCCCACTATGGGATTCACTCGGGAACGTCTTCAAACTTCTGACCTCTCAGAAGAAGATTGGCCAACTCCTTCCGCCAACTAACACTAATGCAACGAATTTCGACCCTAGCAAGAAATGTGCTTATCATTCTGGATCACCGGGACATGACACCCAAGATTGTTGGTCCCTCAAGCACAAGATCCAAGATTTGATTGATAATAGAGAAATTGTGGTCTCAAAGCCCGATCAACCGCATGTCCAAGACAACCCTCTCCCACAGCACAAGGAGGAGAGTGTCAACATGATCAACACTTCAAGTGGAGAAAGATCCAAATACCTCTGCTATGTTGAAGAATCAACTCAATCCAACAACCTCAACCCAATGAGTTGGGAAGCTTCTGAAAATAATTCTTGATAGAGCAAGAGATAAAGTCTATCAAGAAACAAGTCGAGCAGTTGGCTGAACTGGTCGTCTACCAACATCAACTCACCAGAAAGATGTTGAAGCAAATCCATCAATCTATTGGCAGATGCTCTCCTCTAGAGGAAGTTCATTCTAATCAAGATCATAGCCGGACTTGTGAGCTTACACCCTGGACTCACAAGGGGATCGAAGAAGCAAGTGTCCAAGAAGATAGGAAATTCCTATTTCAAAGGAATTTCACCAATTTGAACCAGTCAATGGAAGAAATCCTGCAAATGATGATCAACGAGGGAATGGTTGAAAACTTGCTACCTCCGCTGAACCCTCAATCCAGAAAATTCAAACCCAACCAAATATGTCAGTACCATTCCAGCTCTCCCAGCCATGATACAGAAGAATGCTGGGCACTTCGTAACCTAATTCAAGACCTGATTGAGAAAGATAACCTAATCAAAGGAGATCAAATCCTCGACATGACAGATAAAGGTAGCCTCTGGATCCCCGATGCATGGTATCAGGACACAGTGGCTGTCATATCATGCGATAAAGAATCAATTATCACACCCCTGGTACTGACAGGTAAAGGCGTCCAAGAAGTCCAAAATCATGTGAAGGTGGCTGCACCTTAGCCTCTAATTTTGCCCTTCAGGCTTTAGTATCCAATCCTCAGTCTGAAGAAGGTCCCATGGAACTACGGGGACATTGAAAGCTCTACTTCAAATAACATTTCCATCTTGTCAAAGGATAATCCGTTATACCTGCCTCAGCGGGTGATTAAACCAGTTACCAAAGCAAAAGAAAAAGTGGCTGAAGAAAAGATACATGAGTTCCTCAAAAAAATGGGACATAATGAAATCAAGATAGTGCAAAGCTTGAAAGACGCTTCGAAGAAAATATCCATCCTGGACTTGGTCCTATCATTAGAGGATCACCATAACATCCTAGTGAAGGTACTAGAAGAAGCTCATCTGCCATACACGGTAGACACAGAGAAATTTCGTCAGGTGATAGAACACATTTTCAACAACAATGTGATTTCCTTCACAGACGATGATATCCCAGTTGAGGGAAGGGGCCACCACAAGTCCCTGCATATAGCTGTTATGTCCTCCAGATACGTGATCGGAGGAGTGCTTATTGATGGAGGATCTTTCCTCAACATTTGTCCATACGACACGTTGGAAAGAATGAAGATCAATCCAAACCGGATCAAAGCCAGTCACATGGTTATCCGGGCTTTTGATGGATCTCGCCGCCAGGCTACGAGGGAAATCGAGCTTCTTCTAGAAATTGGCCCACACACCTTCTACGTATCTTTCCAGGTGCTCAATATATCCATCGGATACAACTTGTTGTTGGGCAGGCCATGGGTCCATATGGCCGGAGCTGTTCCATCCACCCTCCATCAGCAACTCAAGTACATTATCAATGGCAGTCTCATCACAGTGAATGTCGAACCAGAATACCCTACCCACATACATGGGGACATGCCAGTGATTAGCCTGGACGCCGGGGTTGAGCCTGTAAGTTTTCAAGCTCTCGAGGTAAGTGATATTCAATATCTACCAATTGGGACACCAGCCCTGAAGCCTAAAATTTCCACTGAAGTAATGGCAGTGGGACAAGAAATGGTAGCTGCTGGTTTCCAGCCTAGAGAAGGGTTAGAAAAAACAAGCACGACATTAAGATGCCAATCCAAATCCCAAGTCAGATGGGAAGAGCAGGACTGAGATTTTCTTTCGGGTCAAACCACCGGAATCCACACAAACATCCCAATGCTCAAGCCTCCACAATTCTGCTCCTAGACCTCACAAATACCGGATGGATGAAACGTGTGAGAAAAATCCCGATTACAGTATCGGCCATGCTATTTCCTCCAGTCATACCTGTCCATGAAAGGAAGCCTCAAGCCCTCAAGACCTCAAGCCTGAGGTAGATAGCGACAAGGGAAAAGAAAAGATCCTGTACAAAGGACGAGACCCATTCGCTAACATAAAAGTCATTATCAACTACGAGTGGATGAATGATGAACTCCCAGATAGTGACGACGAGGATTGTGCCCACTTTCCTAGAAAGAAAACAGAGGAACAATCCCCAAAAAAGCCTCGGCCATATCCTAAAGGATGTCTCAGTTGTCATTCAAGACGAGACGGATGAGCACACTTCCAGCATCCTCCCTATCCATGAGGATCTAACATTGGATAATTGGAGCAGTGTCCCTTGCCTCAGTCGAAAAGGGTAAAGGAGCAGACAGTCAATCTGCCCAAATTATGCTTTCATTTACTGCTTACTTTTGATTGCACAGCTGGAGCAGTCACTTTTATCATGCTTTACAAATGCTATATGTATTTAAGCAGTTGAATATTTTAATGAAAGCATTTTTGTTTTCAGGACCCAAGCATTGGATGTGTGTGTCTCTGCTGATGAGATGCCAACCTGTAAACATAACTCCAACCATGATGCAAGATTGAGCTTCGACTTAACGGATCTTGATCAAGAGGAGGAAGATGACTATGAGGTGTCAGAGGAGATCAAGGAATGGGTCGAAGACAAACCCAAACTAAACCTCGACCAAACCTCTACCATCAACATAGGAACCTCTGAAACCATCAAAGAAATCCAAATAGGTTTAGACCTCACCTCAGATCAAAAAGCCGACCTGATCGAGCTCCTAACACAGTACCAGGATGTATTTGCATGGTCGCATGAAGATATGATCGGTCTATCCATAGACATTGTCATCCATCGGATGCCCATCAAAGAGGGGTTCAAACCAGTCAAACAAAAGCTTAGACGATTGAAACCTGAGTGGAGTCTCAAAGTCAAAAAAGAAATCGTTAAGCAATTCAAAGCTGGGATCATCATGGTATCAACATATCCCGAATGGCTATCAAACATAGTCCCCGTGCCTAAACCAGGAGGGAAGGTATGAGTCTGCGTGGATTATCGGGATCTAAACAAAGCCTGCCTCAAGGATAATTTCCCGGTACCTTTTATCCACATCCTGATTGACAATATTGCACAGTACGATATGTATTCCTTTATAGACTGCTTTGCTGGTTACCATCAAATCTTGGTTGCTGAAGAAGACCGAGAGAAAATTACTTTTTTCACTCCCTAGGGAACGTTTTGCTACGGACGACTATCTTCGGCCTCATCAATACTGGAGCAATATATCAGCGAGCCATGATGGCCCTCTTTCATGATATGATGCACAAAGAAATAGAAGTCTATGTTGACGACATCATCATCAAATCTCGGAGGGAGGATAATCACATAGACCATCTCAGGAAGCTGTTCAACAGGTTACGTAAGTACAACCTTAAGCTAAATCCCGCTAAATGCACTTTTGGCGTCAAGGTAGGGAAACTGCTAGGATTCCTGGTGAGCATTCGGGGCATTGAGTTAGACCCTGCCAAGATCAAAGCTATCTCTGAAATGCCCATACCTTGTACAGAGAAGGAGATACGAGAATTCTTGGGAAGGATCAACTTCATAAGTCGGTTCATTTCATAGCTCACAGCAACCTGTGAGCCCATTTTCAAGCTGTTAAGGAAGAATTCCTCCATCAAATGGAATGAGGATTGTCAACAAGCCTTCCTTGCCATCAAAAAGCAGCTTGTTGAAGCACTTGTTTTGGTACCTCCGAGGGATGGAGTCCCCTTATTTATGTACCTGTCCGTCAATGCCAATGTCATGGGCTGTATGCTAGGACAGAAGGATGATAGTAGCAAAGAAAGAGCTATCTACTACATCAGCAACAGCAGTGGGGAACAAAAATACACCCTGATCGAGAAGACATGTTGTGCATTAGCATGGGCCGCCATGAGGTTGCAACACTATTTTTATGGGCACACGACCTACCTTATATCCCGCATGGATCCACTCAAATATGTATTCAACAAATCAATGCTGAATTGCAGACTATCCAAATGGCAGTTGATTCTACAGCAGTTCGACATTATCTACGTGACTCAGAAGTCTATCAAAGGCCAAGGAATTGCAGATCAATTAGCAGAAGCACCTTCAGGAGGGTTCGAGCCCCTGGAGACATATTTTCCCAGAAGAAGGGATTATGATAATTTAACAACTCTAGTCAGAGATTACATCCAACCATAAAAAATATATTTTGACGGAGCGATAAACATAGAAGGTTCCGGAGCTAGGGCAGTCTTTATCTCTGGTACAGGTGTTTAATATCCTATGGCTACCAAACTTCAATTTGGCAACACCAACAACACGGCAGAGTACGAAGGCTGTATACTGGGGTTGAAACTAGCCCAATCCATGGGTATCAAACACTTATTGGTCCTTGGAGATTCCGAGTTGGTCATCAGATAAACCATCGGCAAATATCACATAGAAGAACTGCATCTGCTACCCTATCATCGGCAAGTCCTCAAATTGTCCCAGGAGTTCGAAGCAATAACCTTCGTCTACATTCCTCGGGGTCTAAATAACTTTGCCAATGCACTGGCAACGTTGGCTTCATTAATCCGCATATCCAACAAGAGTGGGTTTCCCAACATCCAGTTCCAAAATCAAAAAGCCCCAACGTACGGGAATTACATTGGAGAACTATCAGACGAAATACCTCTTGTCAAGCAACCTTGGTTTCAAGACATCAAAGAATATCTCCGTGATGGATCTACACCCGCTGGTGCAAGCCAATTAGTGCAGAAATGGATTCTCAGAATGGCCATAAAATTCTATTTGAGCAGAGATGCACTTTATAAAAGGGATGCTGGAGTAGGCCTGTTAAGATTCCTCGACAAGGAGCAAGCCCAAAGACTAATGGATGAAATCCATGGCTGAAGTCTGTGGTCCACACATGAGCGGCCATCTGCTAGCCAAGAAGATAATCATAACAGGACATTACTGGATCTCGCTCAAAGCTGATTACGATGATCACATCAAGAGATGCTTTCAATGCCAAATACATGGAAATGCCATCCACGCTCCTCCAACTGAGCAGCATAACATGAGTGCACCATGGCCTTTTTCTACGTGGGGAATGGACGTGATAGGTCCAGTCGAACCCAAAGCGAGTAACGATCATCGGTTCATCTTCACCATGATCGACTACTTCACCAAATGGATTAAAGCAACATCTTTTCCTAAAGTTACAAAAGAGGTCATCATCAATGTCATCAGAAATAATGTCGTCTGTCGATTTGGACAGCCGGAGGTGATCGTATCAGACAACGCCAAAAACCCGAACAATCAAATGATGGTAGAACTGTGCGGCAAGTTCCACATCAAGCATCTTAACTCCGTCATCTATCGGCCCAACAGGAACGGTGCTGTCGAAGCGGCCAACAAAAATATCAAGAAGATCATGCAGAAAATGTTTGCCAATCACAAGGACTGGCCTGACCTGCTACCTCTCACCCTGTTAGCCTACAGGACGTCAATGCGCACCTCTACTGGGGCTACCCCCTATTCACTGGTCTATGGCATGGAAGCAGTCCTCCCCATAGAAGTAGAGATGCAGTCTTTACGAGTGTTAATAGATGCTCAGATGGACGAAGATCAATGGTTGCAAGACCAACATCATCAACTGTCCCTTGATAGATGAAAAAGGGCCATAACCATTTTTCGCGGACGGTTATACCAGCAAAGGATCGTCAGGTCCTACAACAAGAAAGTTTGAATTTGGTAATTCAAAGAAAACGCTTTGGTGCTAAAGAAAATCCTGGCCAATCAGGATGAAGCCAAAGGAAAATTTACCCCAAACTGGGAAGGCCCTTTCATTGTCAAGGAAGTGCTGACAGGGGGAGCCATCAGGCTACAAGAAATGGACGGGAACAAATTTTCCCAACTCATCAATTCAGACACCGTGAAAAGGTACTACGTCTGAAGCATATGCATACCCGCATCTGGGTCCTACAAATCAAATCAAGTTTGGCTTTTCACTAGAATAGCATGAACTACGAACGACCTGATCTCCCTCAGCCCGGGAGTACGTAGGCAACCATATATGGTGTGGTCAAATCAAGCAAAAACCCAAAGAAATTGCAAATTCCAGCATCAAATTCCAAAACTCATCAAACCAAATTCAAACACCAGATAAGCTCTTTGCAAACCACCAAACCAGAACTACGCATGACCTGATCTCCCTCAACCCAGGAGTATGTAGGCAGCCATCTACGACGCTGTTTGACCCTCAAGAAAAAACAAAAAAATGGAAGACCAGTTCCAAGACACCAAAGACAAATAAAAGCTAAATACAGTCAAGATGTCTGGCTACCAGACCCATTTGAGGAACTCCCTTGACACCTAAGCTGTTAGTCCATCAAGGAGAAGCTCAAAATGCACCAACAACTGCTAGTCATGACGGAAGTGGTAATCACTCAGCAATGACAATACATAACTAAGCAGGGAAGTATCTCAAAAATATATTTCTCTGATATATAAACTGCTTTATATACATAGTGCCCTGTACATGACAAAAATGGCTGATCTAGTTTGTGCAAGAAAAATAAAGCTAGTCTATGGACCCAAGGACAAGCGGGTCAGCAATGCCAGCATGGACATCTCTCTCTGAAGATGGAGGAGCATCTATAAGAGTAGTCCACTCAGCCTCCATACGGCTCAGAACATCCACAGTCATCTGCAAGGAGGCACTGTGGTCATCAATGTAAGCACTCATCTCGGTAATCAAACCATGGGTGTAAGATCGAAGAGCAGTACTATCAGCAATATGGAAATCACAAGAAGCTATAGCCTTATCCCTCTCTGCAAAAGCTGCATCCCGAGAAATCAAAGTCTCCTCAACCTCAACATATGTTGCATCTCTGGCTGAGCGAACCTCATCTCACTCCACAATGGTGGTTCCTCTCGCTCAATTAATCCAGTATCCAAAGCGGTCCTGAGACCATCCCTCTCAACAAAAGCTAAATCCCTGCCAGATAGGGCAGCCAACAGCTGTGCTCTAGCTGAATCTCTCTCAAAGGTCATCCTGAATAGAGAATCTGACAAAGCTAGATATGTCCCTATGGGAATAACCGGGGGATCACTAATTAAAGCTATCGCCAAATCTGCGAACAGCTCATCCTCAGTAGGAGAATCGGGATCCTCCATGGGCTCTTCCTCGTCAGAATCCACAAGCGGAGGTAAATGAAGCTCTGCTACTGCGACTGCGGTCTCTGCCTCTAACTATGTAGAATACTCCAGAGAACGACCCGGATGTCTACGGGAGAACTCAGACCTCTCCCTATGAGTCCAACACTCATAGACTCTAACCAAGTCGGCCGGTGACATCGATGAAGCCGACATCCTCTGATCAGCAGAATCCTCAAAGAGATACATACTCTGCCACTGATCAAACTACTCCATGACTGCCAAGGGATGATAAGTAGTCACACCCCTCAATCCTGCTAAAGGTAAATAATCCATTCCAGATGCATGAGTAATAAAGCTGAACGAGGTCGCCATCCCTGAGCACAACAAAACTGCGAACGGATGCTCAATATCCGATAAAAATGCTAACCAGGACTTTGAGTCGACGTAATTAGGCTGACAGAAGGTGTAAACTGAGGATATATCGTGGCTAAAACAATAGGCATGAGGTCTAAATGATCTAATCAGTCGTATGTGTGACATCAACCACATATACAGCACGACCGAGCTACCCCAAAAACCCCCCGCTGGATGGGTACTGCAATAGGTGAGCGACCTCAGAGTCTCCGCCAAGATCATAGGGATAATGGTACTACCCTGCCTAAGGGCTCTGACTACGATAACCAATCCCACATCAAGGTGATCTAAATGCAATGGCATGTAAACATACGCCACAATGCACATCAACAACATGTCTATCCTGGCTGTTTGCCACTCCTCTGTGAAAATGACAAAATCTCTGACGTGACAGTCATAGCTATCAAGCTCACCATAGCGCTCTATCAAGAAGTCAAGGGAGATCACATGCCCTGAAACGATCTCATCCATGACTATGCTCTGCCAAAGACCGGACAGCCGAGTAAACGGTCTCTGCATATCACTGATAGAAGTTCGAGCACACAACGACTCTAAATCCAAGCCAGTAAATCTTTGGTACTCCTCTAGAGTAGGCAAAAGCTCACGTCGCACAATGTGGAATACCTGTCTCTCCGGTACCCATAAGGGTAGGACGCTATCAATAAAGCCGTCTGGAACCCTGAAATCTACAAGGGCCATCGAATGCCCTAGCATCTGGTCAACTGTCCCCCTAGCTAGAAAGGGCAGACTATCATACCATGACCGCAACAATGCCGCCACCTCTGACAATGGCAAATGCTCTATACGGCTAACTGTAGACGTCGTCATTTATAGCACCGAATCATAAGACTGTCCATAGATCAAATCAAATCACAGCTGTCTGAATGCATACACATGATACATGCATGATGACAATGATATAAACATGATGCAGCAGATAAAGATGACAGAAATATCTACAAAAAGCTATCTACTACATACATCATCTCTATATCCTGGTACAAAGTGAAAGGAAAAATACAGGGAAATGGGGCACCACCACCCAGCTAATATAGTGGCCTATCAAAATAATGGCACAGACACCGAATAGCCAAAACAGTGGCTGACCAAAAAGATAGCTGCCATAGCAATCACAGGAAATCAAAGACCTCGGTATCAAACCGATTGACCTGCTCCAGATCCTCTGTCTGCACAAAGATGCTGGGATCAGGTATATCTGGGCAGTATAAGGGATGATCTACCCCTGTATAACTGCTACTGAATGGACCTGAAGAGGGGCTTGCTCCAGAGCTGGATGGGTCAAATGAAGATGCCTCTGATGGATCTCGGCCAAGGTGCCTGATAAAGAAACTAGCCTGGTCCAACTCTATGGTCAGATGTGCTATCTGGTCTGCATGAGTAGGCTCTCTAATACAAGCTATCCAATCTGTCATCATCACGGACCCCAACACCATGTTTGCCATAAAATGGGTGGCACAAGTCTGAGCCCCAATAGTGCGAGGACCCACCAACTGTAAAAGCCTGCCTAGCTGTATGGGCCCTCTGATAGATCGAAGCCATCTATACCCTCCAAAGGGATGTCTGTCAAAGGCATGAACAATGGCCAATGATGCTAAACAGGAGGAGCAATGGGAATATAAATCTCCCCTGTAATGCTCTGAATGGCACGCTCTCCAAGAAAGAGCTCCTAGCCTCCCTCCGTCAATATAGGGACTCTGTGGGTCGATAAGGCAAACTCCCAACCAGTGGCGAAACCTCCATCAAATTCGACAGTCAAGTGCTCGGATGTGTATCGCGTCTAAGTGATCGAGCCCGCCGTCAAAAGCTCCAACTGCAGACGGGCATGAGTGAATCCCTCAGCAACAGGGACCTCTATCAAAATAGAGTGATGCCATCTCCGCCCACGTGGATAGGTCTCCAGACCTAATGCTGAAACAGGCCGTAGGCAAAGAAGCCTCTCAAATGCCCAAAGCTATCCATGCAAATATCAAAAGTCCTCAGTGACCAAGACCGCCAAAAATAAGTGTAGGAATCAAAAAGGTACAGAAAGATGTACTCACCAACAAAAACTGATGGAATCCTAACCAAGCCTCCGTCACACCCTCCAAAAGTAGGCACATGCCTCGGAGAAAATAAGCAAAGGTATAGGAGCCCCAATTAAAGTTACTGAGGCACTCTACATACTGAGTGGCGCTGATCAAAGCAAAGGACACCGTCGATGAGTTATTCACCACAAAATAACCCCTGATGATCGACAAAATAATTGCCTCAGAATGTGATCTCTAGCCCTCTGATCATCAGGAGGAGGTAACTGCAAAGTCCCTTCCTGGGCATCTATACTCAAGGGACCAGATCAAACTGCCCGACCCTTGAATGCCGACTGAGGGACTCCCTACAGGGATCTAACTGTGGTGGGCAAAATGTCAGAGACGACAGGCACTGTCTCGCCCTCAAAATCAATGCCGGTGATAAATCTCCAGTCCATAAGAGTCATCATCACCTCGCAATCAATCAGATGAAGGGACTGAGTCTGGTGAAACTAGCGCTCAGACAAAGCCCTTATATACCCCGAAGGGCAACGGCGGGGTAGGATCGAGATGAAGGCCTGAAATCCCCAGTCATCCACGATCTCTCTATAATCCTCGTGCAGAGTCTGATAAAGGGAGTGCACACTAAACCAGTTCCCTCGAAGCTGTGTCAAGCCAGGGACCTGCATCAAAAATCAACCCATATCAAAAACCTGTGCCCCGAGAATGGCCAGAAGATGGGAAAAAAATCCAGAGAGAAGAAAAACTTCAAGTCACCTCGTTGGCCTGAAGATATCTCGAAGGATGGCGACTCAAGTTGCCCAACAACTCTTGTGTCTGCACAGCAATGCCCGAGACTTCCATACGTGGAACCTGAGCTTGAATAGGAGCAACAAAAGCAGCCTCCTCGTCATCAATGTCAATGGGCTGCTCGTCCCAAGCTGGACGTATCCTGCTCTCTACCAATCTGCTAGGCGTCCTAGCTAGACGGGCTTGTGGAACGGCAGAAGCCCTCCCCCATCTAACGCTTGATTAAACCCCGGTAGAGCTGTCGGGTCTATCTCGATCCATCGCATACACCAGTACTCAAAATCACCTCTGACAGGGTGTGGTAAGCCTAAAACCTGTGGCTTATTAATCAATCAATCCAGCATACATATCTAAGTCCTAAAACATGCATGGGTCCATCAAAAATACCCCGTACAATCAAAACTGCATGTTTTCAAAATCCCAAAAGCTCAAAACCTGCATTGGGTCAGTAAAAAACTCCCCACAGAGTCAAAAATGCATGCTTTTCAAAACCTAAGATTTTGGAAATTTTTTTGCCAGAATCTCCTTTGTAAAATGGACTGTCCACATGCACACAGGCATGCCTAGGTGGCCATTCAATAGCACACCTACCCAAAAATAGAAACAGTTCATATTTACTAAAAAAATCAAAAACCAGCCTCACATGGTCTCCAGAATACCATAGGCATTTTTAGTTGAAAGTCCAGGCTCACTAGGCCTCAAAAAGGATGACTAAACTGATCAAAAAGTAGAAAAAATGACTGTCTCAGAACCTAAATTTTCTTACATCCAAACGTGCATTACAGTAAGATATGTATACGTATGTAGACAAAAAAATTTTCACAGGTCATATAGACATACATTTTTTATACATTATATTTAAAAGCACCCTAGGCGGTTCATATGTTTTTAACGATCAAAAACTGCGAAAGAAGGATGGAAAACGTTACCTGCATCGCGCTGAACGCATAGGGACTGACAAATTCAGAATTTGACTGCCAGAACTCCGTAGATCTGAAAAAGAAGATCGAAAATCCTTTCGCTGCTCAAACGGGAAACTTGCAAAATGAAAATCCCGCAGCACATTAAATACCCCAGGTGGCCGCAGCTCCACCTGCGGCTGCCCAGGTGGGTCCCACTTGCCCCGAGCCTAGTTCAGTTCGAGTCGAAACATAGTTTAAACGGACCGACGATTCAAATCTGAAGAGAAATCACTACGCGATTGAGCGGTTTGTCCTGAAATCCTGCATTCAAGCAGTGCAATCCTAACAAAAAGGGAAAATCCATAGAGACCCTTGCCATTCATCTTGGAGCCATGTTCGTGGATTAACAGATCAAACTACGAAAGAACTGCACAAAAATTGCATAAAACTGCCATTTCCGAAGAAGTTTCAGCCGTTGGCTCAGCCCCAGCGAAGCATCGGGTATTGACCGATGACAAATCAGCCGTTGGTTCCAGTCCAGCGAAGCATCAGGTACTGATCGGTGACAACTCAGCCGTTGGTTCCAGTCCAGTGAAGCATCGGGTATTGACCGATGACAACTCAACCGTTGGTTCCAGTCCAGCGAAGCATCGGGTACTGACCGGTGATAACTCAGCCGTTGGTTCCAGTCCAGCGAAGCATTGGGTATTGACCGATGAAAACTCAGCCGTTGTCTCAGCCCCAACAAAGTTTAGGTTCCATCCAAAGCAGTTTTAGTCATTGGCTCAGCCCTAGCGAAGCATCGGGTATTGACCAATGATAACTCAGCCGTTGGTTCAGCCTCAGCAAAGTTTTGGTTCTGATCGGAGCAGTTTTAGCCGTTGGTTCAACCTCAGTGAAGTTCGGGTTCTGAACGAAGTAGTTTCAGCTGTTGGTTCAACCCCAACGAAGCATCGGGTACTGACCGGTGACAACTCAGCCGTTGGTTCCAGTCCAGCAAAGCATTGGGTACTGACCGGTGACAACTCAGCCGTTGGTGCAACCCCAGCGAAGTTCGGGTGCCAACCGAAGTAAATTTCAACCTTCAGACTAGTCCCATAAGATGTCGGGAGACGATCTACGATTGAGAGTCATATAATAATCCATCTTCATAAAGGACAGATGATGGAATCTGTTATACACATCCTCAAAGAAGATCATTGAGGTAGTATCAATCCTGGCCACTTCCTCAATACCTACAAAGCTATCGCAGAGGACGTCATCCCTAGAAGATCAAGACGGGAAAATTTATGATAGCTCACCACCTAAGAATCTATAAAACTATCACAGAGGACGTCATCCCCAGCAGGTCAAGAAGGGAAAATTTGTGATAAATCATCTTCAGCAAACTCATCAGAGTTCAACAAATTATTGTGAATGATGTCATCCACTGTCGAGAATGATAAAACTGGCTCGCAATAACTTCCTAATACCATCAACGGCTATACCGGATAGCGTCATCCCCAGCAAAGTGATAACATACACAGCCAAAAGTAGCCCCATTCTACTCCAAGACACCCAGCTTCAAAATGGCTCTGGCACACTGTATTTCCAGTGTCTACTAATCTTTATCCTATCCATTCCACCACGTGACATGGACATGATAAAGAGGGGCATCTCTAGACACTCAAAATTTTCCTTGCCCTAATACTAACCCGGTAGGAGGGCAAAACTGTTAATCAATCCAAATCCAGCCATCGACGCTAGTCCTTCAACCTAAATCTGATGCCTAATATCAGTAATCAAGCTCCGACAGTCAATCGGACCATCAATCAAGTTTCGACAGTCAATCGGACGATCAATCAAGCTCCGACAGTTAATCGGACCATCAATCAAGTTCCGACAATCAATCGGACCATTAATCAAGTTCCGACAGTCAATCAGACCATCAATCAAGCTTTAACAATCAATCAGACCATCAATCAAGTTTTGACAGTCAATCGAACCATCAATCAAGCTCCGACAGTTAATCGGACCATCAATCAAGTTTTGACAGTCAATCGGACCATCAATCAAGTTTTGACAGTCAATCAGATCATCAATTAAGCTCTGACACTCAATTGGACCATTAATCAAGATCCGACAGTAAATCGGACCATCAATCAAGCTCAGACAGTTAATCGAACCATCAATCAAGCTCCGACAGTCAATCAGACCATCAATCAAGCTCCGACAGTCAATCGGACCATTAATCCAGTTTTGACAGTCAATCGAACCATCAATCAAGTTTCTACAGTCAATCGGATCATCAAGCTCAACCCCGGTCTCAACCCGGGTAGTCAAAATAAAACCTGGTCTCAACCCGGGAAGTCAATTCCATCCCGGCAACAACCCGGGAGGTACCAATCAACCCCGACCTCAATATCGAGCCGTAAAGTCAACCATGGTCTCAATCCGAGAAGTCAAGGCAACCTCGACATCAATCAAGGACATGTCAAGCCATTTCCAATCTTAATTCGGGAAAGTCAGTTCATCCCCGGCAACAACCCGGGAAGTCAAACTCAACCCCGGTCTCAACCCGGGAAGTACAGGTCATCCCCGGTCTCAACCCGGGACGTCAGGTCAACTTCAGACATCAACTTAAAGCATCAAAACAACTCCAAAGTAAAACCTAGAATGACCACGTCAGCCTCATAGACAACCCTGAGGTCAAAAGACTCGACTGGGATCCAAGTCTTGGAATCAACTCTCGGAAGTTAACCAGCGACCATGCCGACACTACAGGCAGCCCCGGGAGGGGTACAACAGTCATTTCATCTACTCTTAACTGACTTGGCCAAAATCAAACCAAATCGATGCCTCTAAAGTCAGAATGAACCCTAACGACGATCCCGAGTGGCAACTACGTAAGACTGCTCAACGGATAAACTGCGGGGAATCGAAGACCTGGTTATGAACTTGTCTTCGTAGACCCAGAAAATGTTTTTTCCCATGTCATTGCGACACTCTCGGTGAGAGATTTCCGAAAAGGTATCGCACGCCTCAAACGGACGCTCCGATCAAAAGTTAGAAAGTTTCGACTGGACATCGCATTGCTTGGAGTGCACGTACTTCGAGATGACTAAGCCGAGCACGTGGGCCCCACCTAGGGGAGCTGCAACTCTACTTGCAGCCACTGCAGGTAGAGTGGAGGCTCCTTGGCCTATAAATAAACGTGTTTCCCCGCTCATTTAAAAAAAGAAAAAACGCAGCGAAGCCCTGTTAGTTTGATTTTCTGACTTTTACACCTCTTCCAAACCCAAATATTTTCACTCCAACACGTAGATATATCCATATACTACCACATATCAAAAAACCACAAGTAGATTTGGACATTTAAAGCCTATGATTTGGCAAAAAGCCCGTATTTCAGTCCATTATAAGTATCTTTATGATCTGAAAGTCAATACTACTACTTTGCACTGCTTTACACTTGCACATAAAGTTTTATCTTCTAAATATGCCCAAAACTTAGTTCCGTGGCCGTTTTTGTCAAAAATTGATATATTTTTGTATATAAACTCCATTTTTTAACATTTCTACAATTCGAATTGACGATCCGTCAGCTCCAGTAGCTTCAATACACTAGCACGCACATTCTGGCAACTTCGCCGGACAGGGTTGTCTTCCCAGTCCGGGTTTGGCCTTTTTCTGTACATATTTAATTGTTTATGTACTAACATTTCAATTCAGTCAAGCCCGGATATCAAATCCGAAGTAGTTTACCATTTTTATATATATTTACGCATATATAAGAGAATTTCACCATCACTGGTACTCCTATCAGTCGTGGTTGACTACATTTCTGTCAATATATATATATATATATATATATATATTTAGTTGGCCTGGACTATTTCGTGGCTATTTTACTACTTTTGCACCTTTCCCCATACTGGATGCTCTCCCCAGTCACTTGGTGACTACTTTCTGTCAATTTTAATTCTAGTACGGGCACCGGCGTGAAAACCTATCGCCCTTTTTACTACTTTCATATATATATATATATATATATATATATATATATATTTCATTTCTGTCGCAGTCTGGATCATCTCATGGCTATTTACAATTTTTATAAATATATATATATATATATATTTCAATTCCAGTTCGGGCTTGCGAGTGAAAACCCATCGCCCTTTATAGCTTTTATATATATTTAACTATATATATTGCTTTATTCAATTTATTCAACTCCTGCATTTAACATTCATTTGTATATAAATTTGCATTGACATACCTGCGGGCGGACTAGATTTATCAAAATCTCGCCAATTCTAGCTTTTAACGGTTCAAACAGGTCCCGACAGAATCTGGAAGCAATAATGGCTGAGATTTCTTTAAATCTAGTTATTTTTATAGTTTCAATTTCAAAAGCAACCTCGCCTCCCTTAGATCGCTATCTAGTGGAAACGAGATGCTTTGGCCACGCGCATCCAGGATTTACTGATGAATCCTTGGTTCCATTGCGATGTGATGATACATACATTTATTTCTGTATAAATTTGAACTGTGCAGGTTTTCTAGCCACTCATATGTGAGCCTAGGAATCGTGGGATTCATGATCAAACTGATCAGCATCTGATTCCCACGATGGACAAACTCTGATTTACAGATGTACCCTGTCTATTTTTTTTCCTGTAAAATGTACATGCACAGACCTTAAAACTGGTTAGCTGAATTTAAGGTCTTAACATAGTGAAAACTACCAACTGGAGACTCTGTTTAAATCAAATCGTCGACATATACACATGTTGGCCTCTTTACTAAAAACCTTCAAAACCTTTTTTGTAATAAAAAGAATAAGGGTAGAGATAACTTAGGAAGATCGATTTGAGGAAAACTGGGTTATAAACCGACCCGCGGCATTTTCTTAAATTTTCCAACGTCGACACCTGTGTTGTCGTCGGGGTTGAGTTTGATCTCCCAGTGTTGTCGCCGGGGCTTTTGTATCTCCCGGGTTATTTTCAGGGTTTGACTTGACATCCCGGTGCTGTTGCTGGAGTTGAGTTTTATCTCCCGGTGTTGTAGTCGGGGCTACTGTACCTCCTAAGTTATGGCCAGGGATTTACTTGACATCCCGGTGTTATCACCGTGGTTGAGTTTGATCTCTCGGTGTTGTCGTCGGGGCTGCTGTACCTCCCAGGTTGTGGCCGGGGTTTAACTTGACATCCCGGTGTTGTTTCCAGGGCTGAGATTTGATTTAAACTTCCAGGGTCGTCTTCAAAAGGTAATAGACGGTTTTTGCCCTCCTGCAGGGTTAGTAACAGGAATGCAAAATTTTGAGTGTCTACAGATGCCCCTCTTTATCATGCATGTTTATGTAATGCAATGGAATGAACAGGATAAAGATTGCTAGACACTGGAAATATGACATGTAAATGTAATGCAATGCGTGGTATGATATGTTATAAATGTTAGATACCTTCGTGGTGTTGGGGCTATTACTGCTTGTTTACGCCATTTTCTACAGGGGATAACGTCATCCTTGATAGCTCTTGGTGAATTCTTTTGAGGCTTACTCGAATGGTATCTTGCAACGTCTAGACCATCACCGAATTTTTCTTAATGCTACATTAGGTTGAATCCAATGGTTTACCACGTCTGTTGATACTCCTTGTGGGGAAGGTTTTCTTTTGGCTGATGCCATTGGACATTTTTGGACTCGATGTTGGAGTTGTCATCAACATCATATGTCTTCATATGAGCTCTTTGCCTTTTTCCTCTGTTGGGGATCCTCTTTTTATCATGAGTGACCTCATTGGGGATTCCCGATGCCTATCTTGATGATAACTTACATCGATTTACATCATCGGATCTTTCCCGATGCTACGTTGGAGTTGTCGCTAACAGTTTGGATTGCTGTTCAGTCGATGCCGACGTTATTGTGGATGCCTACCCGACTGGTAGCTTACACCGATCTATTGATCTTGACTTGATTCCTACTCGAATGGTAGTTTGTACAATTGATCGTCATTGAACCTTCTCGGTGCCTACTCGAACGATAGTCTACAACGGTCGATTGAATCACCGATCCTTCTCGGTGCTCCCGCTGGGGATTTGTATAACAGATTCCATCATCTATTATATGTGGAGATAAACTTATACACTATTTTCATCACCGGCTCATTCCCGATGCTTCGATGGAGTTGTCGTCAATGGCTGATAGTGTCATTCAATCTGACCCTTATTGAAGTAGCCTTCAACGGCTTCACCACTGGATTGTTCTCGATGCTTCGCTGGAGTTGTCGCCAACGGCTGATAGTGTCATTCAATCTGACCCTCGTTGAAGTAACCTTCAACGGCTTCACCACTGGATCGTTCCCAATGCTTCGTTGGAGTTGTCGCCAATGGCTGGAATGTCATTCGATCTGACCCTCGTTAAAGTAGCCTTCAACGGATTCACCACCGGATCATTCCCAATACTTCGTTGGAGTTGTCGCCAACTACTGGAATGTCATTCGATCTGATCTTCGCTGAAGTAATTCTCAACGGCTTTATCACCGGATCGTTCCAGATGCTTCATTGAGGGTTGTCGCTAACGGCTTGCAATGTAAGACCTGATCGATCTTGACGTGGACATGATATTTCTGAGCAATCATACCCTCGGACAAACCTGGATACTTTGACTCATTCAAAATCCATTGTTCATAACGCTAGACTTTCTCGATGCACTGACAGAGGCAGTTTTTAGTAGTTTTCAACAGGTTTTTAGCAGTTTTCATCATTGGCTTCCGAATATCACTTCAGGGTCTTAACCAATGGCTTACATGAAGTTTCCTCCCTTTATCAGAAACTTACAGCTTATACGCAAGATTTCAGGCCAATCCGCTCAATTGCGTAGTAAATTTTTTTTGGATTTAACTTTTCAGCTTCTGGAAACTCCGTTTCCACTCGAACTGGACCGAACCAAAGGGGGTGGGGCCCACCCAAGGGTGCTGTAAGTAGAGGTGTGGCAGCCATAGGTGGGGTTGCTCCTCCATGCGATTTATAACTTGGCTCTCGTGTCTTTCATAGTTCATTTTCAAACATGAAATCTAAAGAAAATCCAATTTTCTTCTTCAGATCTACGGAGTTCGGGCATCATTTTTCAGATTCCGTCACCGTACAAACGTTCTGCACATCTCTGGTAGCGTTTACATCCTTTCTTTTCCAGTTTTGACCGTTAGAATGTTATAAACCGCATATCATTCTTCTAAACACAATATAGCAAATAGGCATGCCTATATGACTTCATAAAAATTTTCAGACTTAGTAAATATGCATATTTTACTGTGCTAAATGTTCTGATGTAAAAAAATTTAACTTCTGAGATGGTCAATTGACGCCCTTTTTGATCAGTTTACTCATCCTTTTTTAAGGCCAAATGAGCCTAGATTTTCAACTAAAAATGCACATGGTAATTTAGCTGCCATGGGAAGTTTAAATTTTTTTTTCTTCATAAATATGAACTATTTCTATTTTTGGGTAGGTGTGATACTGAATGGCCACCTAGTCATGTCGATGTGCATGCGGATAGTCCATTTTACAAAGGAGACTCTGGCGAAATTTTTTCAAAAGCCTGAGCATTTAATAAACATGCAATTTTAACTCTATTGGGGATTTTGGTTAACTAATGCATGCTTTAGGACTTTAAAAAGCATAAAGTAAAGATTTAATTTAATAAGTCGTAGGTTTAAGGCTTTCCTCACCCTTTCTGAGGTGATTTGGAGACTTTGTCCAGGTTATGGAGCCAGATAGACCCGGTAGTGCTAGCAGGGTTACTTCAGGTGTGAGGTGGAGGAGAGCTTCTAATGTTCCTCAGCCAAGTCCAGCCCGGCAGCCTCGCCGGTTGGATGAGTGTGTGATTCGTCCTATCCGGGCTGAGCAGCCGGTTGATGTGGACGATGAGAATGTCTCATTTGTTGATATTGCCCCAGCTCATGCTCCACGTAGGGAGTTCCCAGCTATTGTTGTGTCGATTCAGGAGCTTCTGGGCAATTTGAGACGCCATCCATTGATATACCTTCATGCCAATGAGGTGACTGAAGTTTTCCTTTTGGATTTTATGTCTTTCTTTTTTTTACCATTTCTGGGAACATGTTTAATCTTGACTGGCTATTTGATGCAGGTTCCCAGCTTTACACAGCCCAGGGGGAACTGGTTCAGTGTCCACTCCTTATACCATACTCTACATCCGGAGTATCGGGCTATCGTCGACACCTGGGGGTTCAATGCCTTCTTTTCTATCCCTCCCTGTCATTGCCCCTGGGGTTATCTGAGGGCTTTGTCTCAGCACTGGTTCCACCAGACCCAGTCTTTTTATTTTTTGGACTGCGAGGTGATGATGACGCCTATGGACTGGAGGTTCATCACCGGGATAGAGTTTGCTGGTGAGCCAGTGCCATTGGTGGCTGATACTTCATTGGCTACTGTTCGCTCCCTCTTGGGAGTTCCTACGATGGCCATCAAGGGTCGGACGGTCCTTTCTGGTCCCTTGAGTGTAGATGCCCAGAGTGGGGCTTTGATTGAGTCTCTTGCCAGATGATCAAAGGGTTAGAGATCGCATCCTTTGGCGACTATTTTTGGTGATCATCAGGGGTTAATTCCTTACAGATAACTCCTCGACGGTATCTTTCACCCTGGTCAGCACTACTCTATACGTGGAGCACCTCAGTAATTTTTATTTGGGTACCTACACCTTTGCCTATTTTCTCCGAGGCATGCGCATGCTCTCGGAGGGTGTGGCAGAGGCTTGGCTAAGTTTTTACCTATTCCTGCTGGTGAGTATCTTTCTCTTTTATCTTTCAATTTCATCCTTTGTGTTTGTCAGTCTTTATCACTGAGGACTTTTGATCTTTGTATTGCTAGTTCTGGGTATATGAGAAGCTTCCCTGCCTACGCCCAACCACTACTTTGGGTATGGAGACCTATCCGAGGGGACGACGCTGGCATCACTTCACGTTGGCGGAGGTCCCTGTAGCCGAGGGATTCACCCACTCTCGCTTACAGCTAGAGTTGTTGATGGCCGATTCGATCTCATGGGTCCCCTACACCTCGGACTACTTGACAGTCGGGTTTAAGGATGGCTTCCCTACTGGGCAGGAGATTGCATTGTCCACTAGTCGAGTTCCCTTCATGACCGAGGGAGGTTAGAGCTTTATTTAGGAGAGCGCGCTATCCGAAGCGTCACGGGAGATAATTGCATTCCCTTTGTTCCTCCTGCTTGGCATCATTGGCCACTAGCTCAGCCACTCACAGACATTCCCCTGGTGGGCTTAGATGGCTTAACCTTGTTAGAGGGTCCTTACAGCTAGGAGGTATTTCACAGCTGGTGGAGTCTTTGTACCATTGGGGCTCAGACTCGTGCTACCTAGTTTATGGCAGACATGGTGCCAGGGTATGTGTGATGATAAACTGGATAACTTACCTCTGAGAGCCTACTCATCTGGACCATATTGCAGGATTGACCTAGCAGTTGGAAAGGGCTCATTTCTTCATCAGGCACCTTGGCCGGGATCCATCCGAGGCAGATTATTTTAACCCTTCCAACTCTGGAGCTTGCCCCTCAGCAGGTCCATTTTCTAACAGCTATGCAGTTGCTAATCCTCCCTTGTATCGACCGAACATTCCCACTGGCTGAGATTTTTTTACTCAGGAGGAGCTGCAGCGGGTCGATAACCTGGAGACAGATATTCTAGATCTCTTCGAATAGCTTTTCTCGCTATATCTTTTGATAGGCCTCTGTTAGATATTGGGCGGCTGTGCCCCATTTCTCGCTATATCTTTTGATAGGCCTTTGTTAGTTATTGGGCTGTCGTGCCCCATTTCTTGTACTTTTTATTTTATATTTTATGAGCAGACAGAGATGATGCTTGCAGTAGATAGTTTATTCTAGATATGCATGATATTTCCTATCTATTGCATCTTATTATCATTTATCATTGTCATTATGCATGTATTATGTCATGGATATACATTTAGAAATGAGAGTTTATATTTAACCCTTGGATGGTCTCATGATATGGTTATACAGATATCGTCATCCACTGTTAGCCACATCGAGCATTCGCCACCGTCTTTGGTAGTATCTTTTTAAAGTGAGACATCATGAGTATGTGGTAGATAATTTAATAATACATGAGATAATGTGATGTGATTATATCTGAGTAAATTATACTAGTATGATAAAAATGTACATGGATTATATGTGTACAAGTCACACTTACTACATTATGTGAATTATAGTGTGACATTTCAATAAAAGAGATATGTATAAAATATATATATGTGTAGATAGCCTAAGTATTTAATACATATGTGTATAATGATTTAAGTGTAGTATGTTGCAAATGCTGAGTTAGTATTGTGCCTTGTCCCTAAATGCTAGTCTCATTCTCATTCACTTGAAGAACAAAAAGGCTAAGGAGCTACTCCTTCTTCTCCCAAGCTCCTTCTAGCTCATGATTATGGGGGGAGTGGTTATCATGAGGATCTTCAACAACCATTTACCAACTCTCTTTTAACCATCATGTAATCTAACATTCTCATTGGTTTAATTTGATGTATATATGCATTGTCTGTGTAAGAATTGCTCTATAAATATGGCTCCCTCCCTTCTCTTTTCATTTGCTGAGATTTTGTCTAAGTATTGAATTGAGAGTGTTGTGAGTTTAATAGCAAGATAATCACATAGAGAGAGATTTCAATAAGCTTACTTTGCATTACAGAGGTATAAATCCTTCATTCTTGGTTCATCATTTTGTTTACTGTCAAAGTTTCCAATTCTTGATTTTGATTACAATTCATGCTAGATTGGATTAGAACATGTTCTTAGTTGTTATATAGACTTATAAACATGTTTAAACCATAATGTGGCTGCTTAGAAAAGTTTTCGTGAAGTAATTTCGTGAGTTAGATTTGTTATGTGCCGTTGCAGGCTGCTCTCTGGACTAGAACGGGAGCCGCGCGGCCGCGCGTCTCCCTAGTACAATTTGGGCGCGGCCGCGCGCCACTGCAGAATTTGTTGATGATTTCTTTTATATCTTCTGATGTATTGAGCATGATGTACTGTTAGGATATGCATATAACTCACATTAACATATGGAATAAGGTTACTAGGTTATAGCAATCTATGCTAGTTGTTTTAGTTGAATATTTCAAAGAAAACTTAAAGTTATGAAAAGAGGAACTTGGATATATAAATACCATAATAGTATTCTGACTTTTGAGACACGTTTGTATGACCTAGAAACATATGGAATGCATATTGACTTAAGTATATATGTATCGTGATATAATATGAACATGTGAACCCAAATAGTGAACCTTTCTAACAAAAATACAAGTTTTGAAGGTTGATATTGACATGTAAAGACCATGTATAGGTTCTAATTTTTCGAGCATGTTATATGACCTTGAAATGCGGGTCAAATATGTTAACATATGAATCTAGATAGCATGAGCATGTTAGGCCTTATTAGCAAGCTTTACTAATGACAACATAAGCTTTAAATGTGGACTTTGACATGTTATATTAGGACTCTACATTCTGACATTTTCAACATGATTGAATGTACTTTGAAGGCATCATATATGTACGTACTTGTTAGATGTAATGCAAGTTAATCAAGCATGAGTTTGATTAAGTCACGAACTAGTAATAGTGCTAGAATCACATATCCATGACATAAGAAACATATGAACATGCGTATCAATAAAATATATGACTACTTTATATGTCTAAATGATAAGCATGACAATTTATGTGAATTCATGACATTGTATAACCCTAAGTCGTTAGGGATCTTGAATTAAAACTAAATCATATATGATTAGAACGAGGAAAGGTTGTATACACATAAAAGTATTCTTTAAACATGTATACACGGTACGTGATATTATATGATGTACTTGAACCCGATTTTGACGGTTAACTTATGAGAATGACATAACTTGCTAAAATGAAATATATTTAGTATTGGTTGTAGTCTTATGTGATATTAATAATATGCGAATATGTTTGCTAATTGTGGTAGTCTCACATGATAGTAACGATGTATGAATATGATCAACTTGAGAAAAGAGGAAGTTAAGGGTAGAAATTATATTTTATAACTGTGTAGCTAGGTTAAAACTTAGCTTATGTGTTGATCGTATATTCGAAGATAAAATGTGAAGTTAAATTATATGACTAATGAATATCATATATATACGTAATTGTATTACGATAGGAATCCGAAAGTGTTGGCTAGCTTTACGTGAGTAAACTACGCATAAGGCAAGTTCTCTTACTTACACTTTTTTACGATGCAAGTATCCTAAACCCTTGCATTACTTTATTCAACGGATATCGTAAGCGAGTATCTAAAACTTATCTCTTTGGATACAAGTATTCTATCTTTGTATATTGCGAACTAGTTTCCTACTTAATTGTTTGAATTGAATTAGCATACTTGAACTCTTATTTCATTAAAGCTATTATTCATGTTGAACTTAGTATTGTTCTTGAATATTGTGAAAGTGTCTATGCAATTTGATTCGGCTAGACTTATGTTATTGAAAAATGACCCAAACTAATTGATTGGTGCGGGATCTTGTATTTGACTGAGAAGAACAACCTTCTTTGAAGGGAATATATAATTGTCGGAGAACCGACGTGCACACTTGAGTATGATTGATTGTTATGCATAACGATGGTACTTTAGGCTGATCACCTGTTGTACCTGTTTTTATTGGATTTTCAGTTTATTACTGTAAATTCTAGTAGAAGTTCATAGTAGTCCTTAGTGACTGCTCAGTATTCAATTATTTAAAATCTTGAATTGACGTATTATTGAATCATATTGATATTATTCTGTCCTTAGCGACTGTTATTTAGAACTGTTGATATTCTTGTTATCCTTGAACTATCAAACCTTGTTATACCTGTGGCACCCCCGAATCCGGGTCCTCTGACCCTGGTCCGGTAGTCACGATCTAACATAAACATCCACCTCTAAACAACATACAATAACTAAATGCGGAATATAATAAACGTATGTCGTTCATTCAAAAGGTGTTACTAGTCCCAAGATTCGATAACCTTAAATACAAAACATACAAACATACCCTAGAATAGTCAATAGGGTTCATATTACACAACAGTAAATTAATTAAACATAAAGATAAAGTCTGCTCCTTGCAAACTAATCCTACATCTTCCCTTTACCCTTGTCCTTTCCTGAAGTCTCGGGCTTAACTGCAATATAAGTCATGATATAGCAAGGATGAGCAACAAGTTTGCTCAGCAAGTTGAAATACAACAATAAAGGATATATTATGATGAAAGGAATATATCTGATAATGAATTCAACAATATGAATATCGGAAGCAAGAATAATAAGTGCTTTTAGAATAACTGATAGTCAAGTAGACTTTTGAACTATAAAACTCCAACGAAATCAATAGCTGATTGACCCTTTGGTTACTGGCTACAGAATAAGTACTTGAGGGGATCAGCCTTGCGTACGCTATATATATGCATAACATTCAACTCTGCTGTTTGTATCTTTATACTAGATACCTGGGGTACTCCCCTATACATACAAGGGGTGTTCTTTCAGTCTAAGAATCCTTACCATCAATTGGTTTGGATAACTTTTATAAAAATTTTATACAATTGTCTGACCGAACAAGGGTTCAGACTCTATCTGACGCAGTTTAAGAATTATAGAAGTTTAAATAATGTACAAGTCCAAGACTGTACGAAATCAAGTGCACCAAGTGCGAATAACAATAATATCGATGTGGAATAATTGTAAAGTAATTAAACCACCTATTAGCATGCTTGAAAATAAAGTTCAAGCTTTAAATAATTAACTGTCAATACGATAATAACCTGCTCAATACAATATGAGAAGGATAGGAACTTGTACAAATAAGAATTAAAGAACTTGCACAACCAAATAGTGAAGTTCGGAGACTTGCCTGATTGCTCAGCTACAATTAAGTTCTAGCTTTAATTAAATCTCGCTGAAATAACCTAACATTAATAAGTCGGTATTCCAATTAGCATGTGTAAACTAATACGAGTCTACACTTACAAGAATCTGTTTATCATATCAATCTATCCATAATTCACGTAAGTCAATCTAATCATGTCATAGATTTAATAACTTTAGATTATCTAGTTTCTATGCATCAATATAGACTTGAACACATAATACTTTAAGTTACTTATTTTTTATCAACACACATGCTTTATGATTATAATTTTCAAGTTTGAAAACCTAGCATGCTCATCCTAATCCAATTTAAAATCATATGTCTTTATGCCGACCATTTACATACTTTAAGCAATACACGTTCATGCTTCAAAATCGGTTACTAGAGTCACGTCATCATATAATAAGGCTAAACAATATTTAATATGCATGCTTGAGTATACTACACACATATACTTTAATCACGTAGTTCATGCTTCAGAAATTCATTTCTTATGAATACGTGCATATGCAAAATTCACGCTTTGACCAAACGAGGTCTATGTTAATATGCTTATAGGTATAATGAACGTTAATACACATGCTCGCATGATCATAATATCATTTTCATGGTAATCGACGCTATTTAACTTTCACTTTCTAAGTTTTCTTTCAAAATTGCACTAAGTCCATAAAGGCAACATAAAACATGCAAAGCATCTCGTGGTCATTACTCACATGTGTTAGAACACACATATAAGTCATATAAATGTTCTCATGTGGTCAGAACCTACAAGGCATCATTTTGGTCAAGTTCGTTCCCTCAAAGGTTCTTAAGTTTCTTTCTTTGAAATCGTTGAATCTTGCAATCACGTATGCTAGTGTGTGAACACACTTTAGACTAGCATTTCATGACAATATAAACCACACTATTGTGTTTACAAAATCAGAATGTTCACGTGATATGTCCATGACAAGGTTTACTTTTGAAATTACAAGTTTCATTACAAAATCATAAGATTTCATTACTCGTGTGTACTAACATCGTTACACATGCTCATATTGCATCAATATACTTATGTGTGTGTGCTACATCAGTTTACATGCTTGCCAAAAGAAGTAACATATGTTAGTCATGATAGCAGCTTTAACAGAAAATGAAATCTGGTTTTCAAGCCCGGCGCAGCTGCGCCGCTGGCCAGTGCAACACTGGCGCAGCTGCGCAGTTGCCTGGGCCGTCCAAAAATTGCCTCTGCTCGGCAGAGGCTCAACCCAACTCAGACAATTTAATACAAAATCATCTTAGTCATGCTATGGTGTAATGCTAACATGATTTTAAACTAGTATAGCAATTAACAAACATATTTCAAACACTCAATTCATCAATCATAATCAACTCAAGAATCAAGAATTAGAAGTTTTACAAAAATGAGAATGGAGTTATACCTCTGCTATATGAAAATTGAACTTGTTGCTAACTCTCACCCTCTTAATTCATAGACTCTCACTATAAAGTATACTCACTCAAGCTTGCTTGGTAGAATTCTCAGCAATTGCAATATAGAAGAAGAGAGGGCTTAATTTATAGGCAATTTCAATAACTAGGCAATGCCATTGTCTTTCAAATCAAACCAATGGAAAGAATGAGAATTTGATGGGTAATTGAGGTTTGGTAGAGTTGTTGAAAAACACTGTTATAGCCTCTCCCCTCATGATCATTTGCTACTCTTTGCTGAGATTGAGAAGAGAGAATAGAGTAGGCTAGCCTCTTGAGTGTTCACGTGAGGAAGGGAATGGTCACTCATTATGGGACAATGCTACTAGTCTCAGCAATATGAATAAAACACATGGGGTATACCATATATACACATAATATATACACTTAGGCTATTCTTAGTTTATACATTTAATTTGTTATAATGTCATTTCAATTAATAACACAATGTATTAAATAGGGGTACATCACATATAATCCATGCGCATTTTTCCTTAATACCAACTATAATTTAATTGGGTATTATCATTACTCAATACCATAACTGTTACTTATTGAAATCATTATCAGTTAACAATTGTTTATTGATATTAATATAAGGTAATGGGGTTATATATTAATGTCTATCATGTTACATAAGCAATAATATGTAACTCACATAATGTAATTAATCATACTATATAGTCTACATATATAATATGTAGACGTATTAATACGTCACCTTGTACTATATATATAATATATAGTTAACTACCATATATTGTAAGGTTTACTTATCACATGCTTGTATGAAATAATTAATCAAGTAAATATAATATTATTATATTTATTAATCTCTCATTCATTAATTATTATTTATTCATAATAATTGTTACATTATCAAATATTTACTCATAATTGCAACTAATCAATATGATCAACTCTTGCCACTATATCCAAATAATTTGAATATTTAATTATTAATAATCCTATCAATTTTCTGATATTAAAGTCTCAGGGCTAGTCCACTAATTTAAATAAACTATTAGTGACTCCCCTTAACCATTTCACCATTTCACATAACCACATAAGGTTTAAATAAACTCACAAAACTAACTCGTTAAAATTAAATCACATATTTAATAAATAAGGAGTTTAAAATTCATGGTCGTTACAATACCTTTTCGAGAATTGGGAATCTTATTACTCACCCTTATTATATATTACTTGCTGGGCAATTTGTGCTCATTCTTGCTTTCCCTAAAACATTTCAGTTAAGGCAGAGCATGGCGAACCTTCGGGCGTTGATAAGGGCAAGGGCAAGGCTACCAATTAGCTTGTCTCTTATATGTTTTAAATATTTTAATGTTGTATTAAGATGATGTAGTAAGACTGGTTTTGATTATGTTTAAGCTTAAGTTAGGTTATGTAATAAGTCGTTAATTGATATTATTATGTAATCTATTAAGTATTGTAGGTTGCGAGACTTGGGGGAATAATTATAATAAATCATTGTAAATTATTCTAGAATAGATTTTTCGATGTGATCGTGTGATATTTAGTTATTATTATCGTAATGTATTACCTATGAGCACGTGATGAACCGAATTCGAGAGACCAAGTGGTGGTCCTGGAATTTGGGGGCGTCACAGCAGCGCCGGCACCCTGCTGCAATTTTCTGGCACCCTACAACAAAAACTGTTATGTACTAATTGTTTGATTTTGTTTAAACAAGCATGGAAGCATGATTAATACATATATATAAACCTAATGAGGCAATGTAAGCATGTTTTAGTATATTAACATGCATGGTTAACAAAACGACATGAAGTTTGGAAACGAACTTAAAGTTTCATAAACAATCATTAACATTATAAAGCATGAGTATATTCTGATTTTTGATACGTGGTAGAGCGGCTTAGAAATGCATAAAATGAATGATGACTTGTGTATACATGTTTTATAGTATAACGTGAGCATGCTAAACCTCGATTAGTAAATATTTCGAACGAAAATGGAAGTTTTATGAAACAAACTTTGACATATGTGTGACACATTGAGGTACTGATTTTGCAAACATGTTTACATGACCTAGAATCACATGTAATACATGTTAACTTGCATATATAGATTTTATAAGGTAACGTGAGCACGTGGATCGCGTTAAATGAACTTTACTAGTGAAAGTATAAGTTTTGAACGTAAATCTTAACATGTTATTGTAAGTTTCATATTTTGATATTTATGAACACATGTGATAGTACTCTTAGACTCATTCATATGTCATGCATGTATATATACCATGATTAGTTGCCATGATTCAAGTTTAGCGTAAACAAAGCCTGTTTTCAAGATAATAACAATGCTAGCTACATATATGCGATACGAGTACTCATGAGCATGCCTAATACAAGTTAATATAAATACCTTAAGTGTTTTGAAAGCAAGCATGATAGGCTTTGTAAATTTCATGACCTTGAATGACTGCAAGTGTCGACCTAGAACCTATATCACATATGTTTGGAACAAGGGAAGGTTATACGAATATAAAAAGATTCTTTAACATGTATATATACTATGTGATATATGTGAATCCGATTTTGACGGTTAACTTAGGGGAATGCCATAACTTGCTAAAATGAAATATATTTAGTATTGATTGTGGCCTTATGTGGTATTAATAATATGAGGGCATGTTTGCTAATTATTGCGATCTTATATCATATGAGAATGTGTTTAAACTCAAAAGGAGGAACGTTAAGGATAGAAATTATATTCTATATAACTGTGTAGCTAGGTTAAAACTTAGCTTATGTGTTGATTGTATATTCAAAGATAAAATGTGAAGTTAAATTATATGACTAATGAATATCGTATATATACGTAATTGTATTCCGATAGGAATCCGAAAGTGTTGGCTAGCTTTACGTGAGTAAACTACGCATAAGGCAAGTATCCTAAACCCTTGCATTACTTTATTCAACAGATATCGTAAGCGAGTATCTAAACCTTATCTCTTTGGATACAAGTATCCTATCTTTGTATATTGCGAACTAGTTTCCTACTTAATCGTTTGAATTGAATTAGCATACTTGAACTCTTATTTCATTAAAGCTATTATTCATGTTGAACTTAGTATTGTTCTTGAATATTGTGAAAGTGTCTATGCCATTTGATTCGGATAGACTTATATTATTGAAAGGCGACCCAAACCAATCGATTGGTGCGGGATCTTGTATTTGACTGAGAAGAACAACCTTCTTTGAAGGGAATATATAATTGTCGGAGAACCGACGTGCACACTTGAGTATGATTGATTGTTATGCATAAACGATGGTGCTTTAGGCTGATCACCTGTTGTACCTGTTTTTGTTGGATTTTCAGTTTATTACTGTTAATTCTAGTAGACGTTCATAGTCCTTAGTGACTGCTCAGTATTCAGTTATCTTGAAATCTTGAATTGATTTATTGAATCACATTGATATTATTCTGTCCTTAGCGACTGTTATTGAAAGTTGTTGATATTCTTGTTATCCTTGAACTATCAAACTTTGTTATACCCTTTCGAGAATTAAGAATTATATCACTTACCCTTATTGTATATTACTTGCTGAGCAATTTGAGCTCATTCTTGCTTTCCCTAAAACATTTCAGTTAAGGTAGAGCAGGGCGAACCTTCAGGCGTTGATAAGGGCAAGGGCAAGGCTACCAACTAGTTTGTCTCTTTTATGTATTAAATATTTTAATATTGTATTAAGATGATGTAGTAAGACTAAATTTGATTATGTTTAAGCTTAAGTTAGATTATGTAATAAGTCGTTAATTGATATTATTATGTAATCTATTAAGTACTGTAGGTTGCGAGATTTGGGGGAATAATTATAATAAATCATTGTAAATTATTCTAGAATAGATTTTCCGCTGTGATTGTGTGATATTTAGTTATTATTATTGTAATTTATTACCATGAGCACGTGATGAACCAAATTCGAGTGACCCCGTGACGGTCCTGGAATTTGGGGGCGTCACAGGTTGGTATCAGAGCTGTAGTTATAAACCTTAGGAACGAGTGTCCTTAGACTATAACTTAGGCGAACTTAGAAGTTGGAAAGGAAATAAAACTCACATAGAGTTTTCCCTAGAGCAAGACTTAGCATGTTATGAATTGTAACTTCATTCTATACAATGAACTTATGTTTTATTTAACATTCTAATGGAGTTGTTGTTTGTTTGTCTTGTGTTTGTGATTGTAGGATGACAGACACAGGTGTACCTAGTAGTGTGACAGAGGAGGAGCCCAGGGATATACATATAGTATACGAGGCACCCCTAGAGGTTACACCAGTACAGGCTATTGAACCGTTCGAGTCTGACGACGAGGACGAGATTGAGATAGAGTCTGATCTAGAGGAGGAGCCGATGGAGGACGAGCCGATGGAGGATGAGCCAGTAGAGGACTCTGATGAGGCTATTGTAGAGGGGCAGATGCTAGGAGTGTATGAGGAGCGGATCCTCGAGTTAGACTGCAGGGTTCAGGAGCTGGAGGTAGAGGCCCAAGAGAGAGAGTCCGAGTTCCAGAAACTGAGGGACGAGGACCACCAGAGGAAGCTGGCCATGCAGGAGTTAGAGGTGGAGATCGCCTACCGTAAGGAGGCAGGGATCCAGATGGGGTCTCTGTTTCACAGGTCAGTGGCTAGGAATGTAGATTTGGCAGAGAAGTTAGAAGGGGTTGAGCAGAGGGAGCTGAGTGAGAAGACAGAGAAGGAAGCACTCCGCACTCAGTTTGAATTAGAGGTGATGGATAGGATACACTTCGAGGAGAAGTGGGGGGCTGCCCATGAGAGAGCAGATGACCTGGAAGATGAGGTCAAATGTAAGAAGAGGAAAATGAACAAGATGGGGTACGTGTTCTGTTTGGCATTTGAGAGAGTTCTTGATGGTGTGCACCACTACCCGGCAGAGCAGGACAGACCCTACACACTATTAGCCGAGAGCTGGTTGCTTATATAGCGCAGTTAGAGTACAAGAGCGCTGTGGAGCGTGGCATGATGTGATAAGATGTCCTTAAATGGTCTAGTAGTAGTTGTAGCATTTATCTTTATGTACTGTATATGCTATGTTGTAATCCCAATCTTTTGTGTAAGATATGGGATAGTGATGTGAACCCCGAGTTAGCCTTTGTTAGAGGGGTAGTTTGGTAGTAGGTTGGTATATTCCCCGTCTTTTGTGATATTAGGGGATATATGTGATAACATTTATAGCAGTATGCTAGGGAAATCATGTACTGAAATAATTTGGCATATGAATATAAATGGAGTTTATTTCAGAAGTGTGTTATAAATTTATTCTTTTAGTGCTAAAAGAAATACTTAAGTAATATACTTGAATAATAATAAAATAAAAAATTTATGATGCAGATAATGCCGCCCAGACGTAGATTGACTGCACCCGAAGAATCTGTTAACAACGAGAGGGAACAAGTAGATCTTATTTAGAAGTTGGTGGACTTGTTAGGAGATGCCTTAAGGGGCAGGAACAATGAACCCGTTCGCCCAAACCCTCAGGCTATGCCAGTAACAACCTTTAAAGACTTTAAGAGCGTAGGACCCCCGGAGTTCGAGGGAACTACCGATCCAATCGTCGCACAAACGTGGATCAAGAAGATCGAAAAAGCTTTCATTATAGCTAGAGTAGGCGAAGATCAGAAGACGGTGTTTGCCACGTACATGATGAGGGGAGAAGTGAACTACTGGTGGGAGGTTAATCAACAAAGAGCTGGAGAAGGGATAATAGCTTAGGATAAGTTTAAGACGCTGTTCTTCGAGAATTACTTCCCGAAGAGTATGAAGAATAGGATGGAGGTGAAATTCCTAGAGTTAAAACAAGGTGAGATGACGGTGGCGCAGTACACGGATAGGTTTAATGAACTAGCGCGATTTGCGAAGCACCAAGTTGGGGATGAAGAGAGAAAGGCTAGACGCTTCGAACAAGGGTTGAAGCCGTGGCTGTTCAATAAGGTATCAGTTCTTCAAATTGATTCCTTTACAACATTACTGGAGAAGGCAATCATTGCGGAAGGTGGCAGTGAGGCTTTAAGTCTGCATAACAAAGAGAAGAAAGGAAACAATGCTGGAGGAGAGAATCGTACTGGAGGAAGCAGCACTGGAGGAAGTAATTTGGGAAAGAGAAAATAGGAGAATAACAACAACAACAAAAATAACAATAATCAATCAGGGAATTTTCATGGAGGTTTTAAGAAGAGGGCTGAAGGATGCCCAAAGTGTGGGAAGAATCACCAGGGCGAGTGTTGGAAGGGTCGTGGCACTTGCTACAACTACGGACAGGAAGGGCACATCTCACCCAACTGTTCGAAGCCAAAGAAGATCCAAGGGTGTTTTTCTTGCGGCTCAACTGAGCACCGTATTAAGGATTGCCCAAAGAAGGGAAGTGGCGGGGGTAGCAATCAGCAAGGAGGCAACAAGCTGATGATCAGCGGGCCGACACAATCTAACTGCCCAACCGCCAGAGCCTTTAACATGACAGTCCAGGACGTCGTGGTTTCAAAGGACGTGGTGTCAGGTATAATCCCAATCAATGATATAAATGCTTATGTATTATTTGATTCGGGTGCCACCTGTTCTTTTGTATCTGAAGAATTTTCTAATAGACTTAGTACACCCCGAGAACGATTAGAAAATCCTTTGATCATAGAAGTTGCTAATAAGGAAGTGATCCCTGTAAAATACGTTTATCAAAATTATCGCGCAAACATTAGAGAACATGAATTGAGCGTAGACTTGATTCCTATTAGATTGGGAGAATTTGACGTAATACTGGGAATGGATTGGTTGTATAACCATGCTACGATAATTGACTGTCAGAATAAATGTGTGAACCTTCAGACTTCGAGCAAGTCTATGGTAGTGTTTTATGGTAGCTCATCGCTTAAGCAATTGTGTTGCGTTACGATGATGCAGGCTAAGAAATTGTTAAGGAAAGGATGTGTAGGTTATTTAGCTTACATCGTTGATACTCGAAAAAAGGGAGTAGAAATTAAGGATATATCCGTAGTTAATGAATTTCAAGATGTGTTTCCGAACGATCTGCCTGGTCTTCCGCCAGACAGAGAAATCGAATTCGTAATAGACTTAGCACCGGGAACGGCACCGGTTTCGAAAGCTCCATATCGTATGGCGCCAGTAGAAATGAAAGAATTGATGATACAATTGCAAGAGTTGCTGGATAAGGGTTACATTCGACCGAGTGTGTCTCCTTGGGGAGCACTAGTGTTATTCGTTAAAAAGAAGGACTGATCGATGAGGCTCTGTATCGATTATCGAGAATTAAACAGAGTAACGATCAAGAACCGATATCCGCTACCGAGGATAGATGACCTGTTTGATCAACTGAAGGGAGCAAAGTGTTTCTCAAAAATCGACCTACGAATAGGATATCATCAACTGAAAGTGTGGGATGAGGACATACCGAAGACTGCGTTTCGAACCCGTTACGGACACTACGAGTTTTTGGTAATGTCATTCGGATTAACTAATGCTCCGGCAGCATTTATGGACTTGATGAACTGAGTTTTCAAGCCATACTTGGATAAATTTGTAGTGGTTTTTATCGACGACATTTTGATCTACTCGAAGACAGAGGAAGAACACGCCGAACATCTGAAGATTGTCTTGGAGGCACTAAGGAAGGAGAAGATGTATGCGAAATTTTCTAAGTCCGAATTTTGGATGGAGAAGGTTCAATTCTTAGGCCACGTGGTGGATAAGAATGGAATCGCTTTAGATCCTGCAAAGGTCGAAGCAGCAAGTAATTGGGAACAACCGAGAACACCGACGGAGGTGAGAAGCTTTTTAGGGTTAGCTGGGTACTATCGAAGATTTATCTAAGATTTTTCTAAGATAGCAACCCCGCTGACCAATTTGACTAGAAAGACGGTGAAATTTGTATGGACCGACAAATGTGAAGAGAGTTTTCAGGAGTTGAAGAAGAGATTGAGCGAAGCACCTGTGTTATCATTACCAAATGATGCGGGAAATTTTGTGGTGTATAGTGATGCATCGCACAAGGGACTTGGCTGTGTGCTTATGCAGCATGGCAAGGTCATTGCGTATGCATCATGACAATTAAAGGATTACGAAAAACGATACCCTACTCACGACTTAGAGTTAGCGGCAGTAGTTTTTGTGTTAAAGATATGAAGGCATTATTTGTATGGGGAAAAATGTGAGATATACACGGACCACAAAAGTCTGAAATATATATTCACACAAAAGGAGTTCAATATGCGGCAGAGGAGGTGGTTAGAATTGATCAAAGACTATGATTGCGATATTCTTTATCACCCGGGGAAGGAAAATGTGGTTGCCGACGCTCTAAGCAGGAAAGGAAGGGAGAAGTTATTTAATTTGACAACTCAGGAAGAGTTGATAAGAGAGATGGAGAAATTGGAAATAGAAGTGAAAGAACTAAAGAAGCCTGGAGAGAAGTTGTTTGTAGTGGGAGCTCATCCGACATTGTTGGATAGAGTAAAGGAAGCCCAGGAAAAGGATGAAGAGTGTGAGAAAATTTGAAAGAGGATCACAGAGAATGAGGAAAAGAAATTTCGAATGGATAAAGACGGTATTTTGAGATTTGAAAGAAGAGTGTGGGTACCAGCGGAACCGAGTTGAGGGAAGAGATTTTGCACGAGGCACACAATATGACATATTCCGTTCATCCGGGAGGCACAAAGATGTACCGAGATCTAAAGCAACATTTTTGGTGGCCTAATTTGAAACGGGAAGTCGCAGAGTGCGTCAATAGATGTTTGACTTGCCAACGCGTAAAAGTAGAGCATCAACGGCCGAGTGGTTTACTACAACCGTTAGAAATACCAGAGTGGAAATGGGAGCATATTACGATGGACTTCGTGGTAGGACTTCTAGTTACACAGAAAGGTTATGATGCCATTTGGGTTATCGTGGATCGACTAACGAAGACCGCACATTTTCTACCAATCAAGATCCGCTATAGTTTGAATTAGTTAGCGAGCCTATACAGAAAAGAAATTGTCTCACGACAGGGAGTGCCGGTGTCAATTGTCTCTGATCTAGATCCGCGCTTCACGTCTAATTTTTGGAAGAGTTTACAAGAAAGAATGGGAATGCAGTTGAGCTTGAGTACTGCTTACCATCCTCAGACCGACGGACAGAGTGAGCGAACGATACAAACGCTGGAGGACATGCTTAGGACTTGCGTGATGGATTTTAAGGGAAATTGAGACGACCACCTACCCTTAGTCGAATTTGTGTATAATAATAGTTACCATGCGAGTATCGGCATGCTACCGTACGAAGCTCTTTACTGAAGAAAGTGCAGAATGCCATTATGTTGGGATGAAGTCGGAGAGCGACGAATACTCGGACCAGAGCTAGTACAACAAACCGCAGACGTGGTGATAGTGATAAGAGCCAGACTTGTAGCAGCTCAAGATCGCCAAAAGAAATACGCAGATTTGCATCGGCAGGACCGAGACTATAAAGTCGGCAGTTTTATTTCCTTGAAGGTATCTCCATGGAAGGGAAAAATCCGTTTCGGCAAGAAAGGAAAATTGAGTCCAAGATTCATTGGACCGTTCGAGATACTGAAGCGAGTGGGCGAAGTGGCATACAAAGTTGCGTTACCACCCGAGTTGGAGCACATCCACAACGTGTTCCACATTTCCGTGTTGCGACCGTACATGGCCGACTACAAGCACGTGATTTCTTACGAGCCCATTCAAGTGGAGAAGAACTTGGCGTATGAAGAAATTCCTGTCCAGATATTAGATAGGAAAGAACAAACTTTGAGAAATAAAATTATATCTTCTGTAAAAGTACTTTGGCGTAACCACGATGTCGAGGAGGCAACGTGGGAGTTAGAAGATAGGATAATGAGGGATTATCCCTATTTATTTGTGTAACCTTGTAGTAATTCCGGGACGAAATTTTTATAAAGGGAGGAGGATGTAATACCCGAGAATTTTCATATATTATTAAATAAATATATTAATAGAAATGAGAATTTATTTGAATATAAATGATTTTGTGTTATGAGAATGAATTAATTCAATTATATAAAAAAATTGAATAATTATAATAATTGAGAAATTGATGGAGTTTGCGATAAACTCGTTGATAGTCTTGTGTGGCACAGTGATGAGGATTATTAATGATTATATTAATTAACGAATGAATTATTAAGTGAACGATTAATCTATATTAATTGTTAATTATAGAATATTAATTGACGGTTATGGAATATTAACTGTGATTGATTAATAATACGTGATTATTATTATTGCGAGAAATATAATAATAATAAGCAATGTGTGTATAAATATAATAAGATTTATATTCATTTAATGTGATATTTAATCATATAAGAGTTAATCGATTATTATGGAAATTATAATTTCATTGATTAATGAGGAATAGATTAATATTATTATTAATTAATCAATACGATTAATAATTTGTTTATTTGACATTATGAATAATGAAACAAATAAGTAAATTAATAATATAATGAGATTATATTGAATGTTATGTGCAAATGTGCAAGAATTAAATATAAAGTATATGGAATACGACTATATTATATAGTGTAGAGAAATACTTAGGTGTGACCATGCAAGTATACATAAACTATGTTATATAGTGCAATGTGAATACATTACATATAGAGACCATGTATTAAGATTGATTGAATTATATAAGTTACATGTTTATGCTTGTGTGACAATAAATATGTGGGTATACATTATATAATATATCATGAACATATTGTAAACTATTAGTTTTAATAAAGGAGACAGTGTAATGTGATAACATCCGATTAGATTATATCCAGTATTAACAAAATGTACATGGATTATATGTGTCAATTTACACTTACTACATTATGTGAATAATTGTGACATTTCAATTAAAGACCTAAGTGTCTAAATATGTGTGTATATATAACCTAAGTATTAACACTAGTTTGTTTACAAATTGGAAATGCTAAGATTTCTGTGCCTTGTCCCATATTAATAGACACAAACCTTGTACACGTGAAATGCATCATGAAGCTAGCCTACTCTCTTCTCTTAAACTCAGCATTCTAGCAAATCATGATATGGGGAGTGGGCACAACAGTGTTCTTCAACCACTCTACCAACTCTTCCTTAGCTGATATACAAAGCTTCAATCTATTGGTTCAATTTAATGGACAATTGCATTGTCTGTGTAAGAACTCTTCTATAAATAGCAGCCATGTTTCTTCGTTTTCAATTTGCTGAGAGTTTGCATAAGTGGTGAGTGAAAGCAATATACATATATCAGTAGGAGAAGTTGGATTAGCAACAAACTCTATTTGAATCCTAGCAGAGGTATAATCCCTCTTCCTTTGTTCTTTATTTTCGTTTTCTATTTCTGAAGTTTCCTTCAAATTCTTGATTATGCCAAGTTGGTTCATAATTGGTTTGTAGAACCCTTATATTGTTGTTATATGAACATACATACATGATGGAACCACTATATAGCTTTCTTGATCTTCATTTCCATTTTTGCTCTGCAATTTCTGTAAAACATCAAATTCGTGAATTTGGTTGGAGTTCATAAAATTGGGAATTGATAAATGGCGATTGACTGTTATATAAGCACATATATATATATATGTGTTAGTAAGTTAAAGAAGGCTAATAGCATCTGGGTATGTTGAAATCGATGAAATGGTAAGTTTAGGGACGGTTTTGGCTGCAGCGTGAGCTGCAGGAACTGAGTCTGCATCGCGGCGCCGCAGCACTAATCCTAGGCATTATGCCCGTGCCGCAGCACCATATTGTGGCTATTGTTGCCGCGCCGCAGCGCCGGCACCGTACTGCAATTTTCTGGCACCCTGCAACAAAAACTGTTATGTACTAATTGTTTGATTTTGTTTAAACAAGCATGGAAGCATGATTAATACATATATATAAACCTAATGAGGCAAAGTAAGCATGTTTTAGTATATTAACATGCATGGTTAACAAAACGACATGAAGTTTAGAACGAACTTAAAGTTTCATAAACAATCATTAACATTATAAAGCATGAGTATATTCTGATTTTTGATACGTGGTAGAGCGGCTTAGAAATGCATGAAATGAATGATGACTTGTGTATACATGTTTCATAGTATAACGTGAGCCTGCTAAACCTCGATTAGTAAACATTTCGAACTAAAATGGAAGTTTTATGAAACAAACTTTGACATATGTGTGACACATTGAGGTACTGATTTTACAAACATGTTTACATGACCTAGAATCACATGTAAGACATGTTAACTTGCATATATAGATTTTATAAGGTAACGTGAGCACGTGGATTACGTTAAATGAACGTTACTAGTGAAAGTATAAGTTTTGAACGTAAATCTTAACATGTTATTGTAAGTTTCATATTCTGATATTTATGGACACATGTGATAGTACTCTTAGACTCATTCATGTGTCATGCATGTATATATACCATGATTAGTTGCCATGATTCAAGTTTAGTGTAAACGAAGCCTGTTTTCAAGATAATAACAATGCTGGCTACATATATGCGATACGAGTACTCATGAGCATGCCTAATACAAGTTAATATAAATACCTTAAGTGTTTTGAAAGCAAGCATAATAGGCTTTGTAAATTTCATGACCTTGAAAGACCGCAAGTGTCGACCTAGAACCTATATCACATATGTTTGGAACAAGGGAAGGTTATACGAATATAAAAAGACTCTTTAACATGTATATATACTATGTGATATATGTGAATCCGATTTTGACGATTAACTTAGGGGAATGCCATAACTTGCTAAAATGAAATATATTTAGTATTGATTGTGGCCTTATATGGTATTAATAATATGAGGGCATGTTTGCTAATTATTGCGATCTTATATCATATGAGAATGTGTTTAAACTCAAAAGGAGGAACGTTAAGGATAGAAATTATATTCTATATAACTGTGTAGCTAGGTTAAAACTTAGCTTATGTGTTGATCGTATATTCGAAGATAAAATGTGAAGTTAAATTATATGACTAATGAATATCGTATATATAAGTAATTGTATTACGATAGGAATCCGAAAGTGTTGGCTAGCTTTACATGAGTAAACTACGCATAAGGCAAGTATCCTAAACCCTTACATTACTTTATTCAACAGATATCGTAAGCGAGTATCTAAACCTTATCTCTTTGGATACAAGTATCCTATCTTTGTATATTGCGAACTAGTTTCCTACTTAATCGTTTGAATTGAATTAGCATACTTGAACTCTTATTTCATTAAAGCTATTATTCATGTTGAACTTAGTATTGTTATTGAATATTGTGAAAGTGTCTATGCCATTTGATTCGGCTAGACTTATATTATTGAAAAGCGACCCAAACCAATCGATTGGTGCGGGATCTTGTATTTGACTGAGAAGAACAACCTTCTTTAAAGGGAATATATAATTATCGGAGAACCGACGTGCACACTTGAGTATGATTGATTGTTATGCATAACGATGGTGCCTTAGGCTGATCACCTGTTGTACCTGTTTTTGTTGGATTTTTAGTTTATTACTGTTAATTCTAGTAGACGTTCATAGTCCTTAGTGACTGCTCAGTATTCAGTTATCCTGAAATCTTGAATTGATTTATTGAATCACATTGATATTATTCTGTCCTTAGCGACTGTTATTGAAAGTTGTTGATATTCTTGTTATCCTTGAACTATCTAACTTTGTTATACCCTTTCGAGAATTAAGAATTATATCACTTACCCTTATTGTATATTACTTGCTAATCAATTTGTGCTCATTCTTGCTTTCCCTAAAATATTTCAGTTAAGGTAGAGCAGGGCGAACCTTCAGGCGTTGATAAGGGCAAGGGCAAGGCTACCAACTAGCTTGTCTCTTTTATGTTTTAAATATTTTAATATTGTATTAAGATGATGTAGTAAGACTGGATTTGATTATGTTTAAGCTTAAGTTAGATTATGTAATAAGTCGTTAATTGATATTATTCTGTAATCTATTAAGTACTGTAGGTTGCGAGATTTGGGGGAATAATTATAATAAATCATTGTAAATTATTCTAGAATAGATTTTCCGCTGTGATTGTGTGATATTTAGTTATTATTATTGTAATGTATTACCATGAGCACGTGATGAACCGAATTCGAGCAACCCCGTGACGGTCCTGGAATTTGGGGGCGTCACATCAACGACTTTTCAGATAATATAGATTTCAACATTAATCATAAAAGAACCTGTGAGTAAATAATTACCGTACAATTCAATCCTTCCACCATACAATGTCCCAATTAAATATAAGACATGAAATTACTGTCAAGTCTTATTTTATTTAATTATATGTATTTCGATTAGAAAATGCACAACTCCATTTAATGCAAATTAGAAACTCCTTTCTAATTTCATTCCACCTTGGCCAAGGATTCATGGGTTGTCATTTAACGAATCACATAGGACATATCTCCTCTTTTACTAGAGGTGGTAGATTCTTTATTGATCATTCCTTATCTCCATATGTTACTCATTATACCCAAGCATACCCTTTTATATACCCTAAAGGGCTTTAAGGAATAAGTCAAAGTATAATTCATTACATACAAGATACTATGATGATCTCAAGTCCAAAGATCACTTGTACTACTATCACATTAGGAATTCCTATTGATAGGCGAGTAAAACTCCATTAAATAGTCCATAGCGAGTCACGTTCGGTGAACTTATTCTCCAATAAGCACCTACATACTTGCTTTAGTGTCTCTACACAAATGATCATGGGATCAATCATCCTCATCCAATGAGCAAGCAACATATGTACCAATCTATCCGGATTTATTAATCCCCTTTTTAGTAATCCCACGATTGGGAACTATTTTAGTTTTAAAGCTTTCTAAGAATTTAGATCTCATTAGCATGATCATCATCATGATTCTAAAAGCATTGCTTAAAACTATGGGTTATTTACATATTATAAAAACAGCACCATGTAGATAATTATATGCCTTTAATAAGTTAATACTTTTATTAATAAATAAATAAGATCGTATCTAAAGTAGATGCTTTATCATCATACATGATTATCTTGTATGCATACTACTTTCACTAGTCTGATCGAGCAAAGGTTCAGACTCTTACTGACATAGTTCAAGAAATTTAGGACCTTGAATAATGTACAAGTCCAAGACTATACGAGCTCAAATGCACTAGGTGCGGATATTAATAATATCAATGTGGAATAATTGATAAGTAATTAAACCACTAAATAACATGCTTGGAAATAAGGTTCAAGCAATTAAGTAAACAACTTTCGATTCAACAATAACCTACTCAATACAATATGAGAAGGATAGAGAACTTGCACAAAGTGAAGTTTAGAATTTGCACAATATATGAATTTGTGTAAGTTCGGGGAACTTGCACAATACTCAATGTGTGAAGTTCGGGGAACTTGCACAATACTCAACGTGTGAAGTTCGGTGAACTTGCACAATATTCAACGTGTGAAGTTCGGGGAACTTGCACGATAATAGATTCCTTGCATAAAATAAATGCATAGGCATAGACACTTACAACATCAAAGAGTGAAATTCGGGGAATTTTACCATAATAGATCCCTTGCATAAAGTAAATGCATAGGGTAGGACATTTGCTTACAACGTTCTTTGAGTAAAGTAAACACAAAGATAAGATATTTGCACAATATACGAGTTTGTATAAGTTTAGAGAACTTGCATAATAAAGAAATAAAGTTCGGGAATTTGCAAAATAACCAAAGTGTGAAGTTCGGGGAACTTTCACAATACTCAAAATGTGAAGTTCGGGGAACTTTCACAATACAATAATAACCTGCTCAATACAATATGAGAAGGATAGGAACTTGCACAATAAAGGTGAAGTTTAGAATCTCGCTTACTCGAGTAATTGAATAAAGTAGTGCAAGGATTTAAAATACTTGCACAATAAAAGTAGGGTTCGGATACTAGCTTACAATATATGTTGAATAAAGTAATACAAGGGTCTAGGAAACTTGCATTCAATATAACAATCAACTGAATTTAGGAAACTTGCACTATAAATAAGTGTAAGTTAGGAAAACTTGCTCAAATATAACATGAGGAAGATAGGGAACTTGCACAAATAAGGAGTGTAAGTCAGGGAACTTGCTTATAATATCCGTTGAATAAAGTAATGTAAGGGTCTAGGAAACTTGCATTCAATATAGCAATCAACTGAAGTTAGGAAACTTGCACAAATAAGGAGTGTAAGTCAGGGATATAATAACACATAAGGTTTACAATCCATCAAATATAGTATCACATGATACATATACATTTCTATTAACTATTCCAGAACCTTTCCTTCGCCTTTGTCCTTCTTGGACGATTCTGGCTTAGCTGCAACAATTGTCATGATATAGCAAGGGTAAGCAACTAATTTGCTTTGCAAGTTTAAATTCAAAGGAGATATATCATGATTAGAAAAGAATTTAGCTTTCAATGTTCAACAAAATAATCGATTGTAAAAGAACATGAATTACATCTCTATAATTGTATATTCGAATAAATGAATAACAGATGCTGAGTGATTTTAAATTACCATGAACATATACTAAGATTGTTAGTATTTAAACTGGTTCTTTTAATAAAGTTTGGTAGTCAAGGAGATCAACCTTTCATACCCGGTGAAATATGCATAATCACTTAATATACTAACAACAATTATTTTCCAATAATGCTTTAGTAAAACTGTTCTTTTTCTCAGTCAGGAGTCCTTACCATTTTAATTGGTTAGGCACCGCTTTCAAAATATATTTGATTTAACAAATTTAAACATGCGTGATCTAGCTGATACAACTAGCATAGATCCATATCATAAACAGTTCATGAATGAAAGAACTTTAACAAATTCACAGTTCAATTATAATAGAACAGGAATTTAATTGCACAAAGTGCAATTAATCAACAATCAGTAAGGATGTGAATAATCATCAATAACTATTCACTAACATGCTTTGGAGCATAACTCGAGTTTGAGTTAGAGAACTTGCCTCAATCGCGATCTGCTTCTACACAATTTAGTATAGCTTCTTAGAGAAAAGACCTATAATAGATCTTTCAATCAGTCATAGCATATACTCACTTATAATCTCAGTATTCTATGTTAAATTGTCTAACATTTAATCATATAGTTAAGTATTAGACATTACGTTAAAGTCTTAGTGTTATTGTTACTCTTTGACAACCTTTTAATCACTTCATTGCTTAATCCCTCCTTATATAAGTTCTTCTTTATTACTCAGTAGGTTAAATACCCAATCCAGCAAACTGGATTCTAATTCCAACAATCCAGCAACGTGGATTCAAACTGGATTCTAATCCAGTAGCCTGGATTACAATTCCAGCAACCCAGACACCAATCCAGCAGCCTGGGTTCAAACTGGATTTCGATTTAGTAAATTATTTTCCAATTTAGCAAACTGGATTCAACAGAACTCCAATCCAGCAAGCTAATGGCCAACCCAATAAACTAGATGGCTATCCAGCAAGCTGGATTCCCCTTTTTTAACCTAATCATCTTATTATTTTTTTATCTTTTGTCTACACATAAATACATGTATTCCATACACAACAAATAATTTTTCAGGAATTTTTTAATTTCCTTTAGCATTTTTCAAAAATTAATTTTTAGTTAATTTCTTAAGAAAATAGCTACCTCACGCTTAACTCCAGAAATTCCCAACGCTTGGCGAGATGGTACACATGTTAACGTGAGCCTCCAGTTTAAATTTCGTGGCAATCGGAGTTATACAACTCTGGTTATAGCAATTTTTGTCAAACAAATGCCAATATCTTAATGGTCATAACGTGCTCAATTTAAGTCGGAATGAGTTCATTTTTGAACACAAGCTACTTCATCTCATATATTTTCATGTCACAAAAGGCTTGATTTTATTTCACAAATTAAGTGGCCGAAACAGTTCTTTAAATTTCTAGACAGCCCACTTTTTGGGTTTTTTAGATTTTTTCTACTTTGCTAAAAACAGTCCATACGGAAATCTACAAGGAATTTTTCAGTGATTCTACTTGGAAAGGTTAGAAGACTTATAGGTCTAACTCCAAAAATTGACCACACTCAAAAATTCAAAACACAATGAGAGATATGGTCATCATAAACCATCATAATACATACTAATATACCTTAAGATTAAGGATCCACCATTATCAATGATCTATTACACCAAATATACACCAAATTCAAGCAAAACATAATTTATGCTAAGAAAAATTAAAGTTTTCTAACTTTTGAAACATAGTTTCCTTTTTCTTGCTGTTGATCTAACTTTTGACATTCAAAAGTGATAGATCTAAACACATAACACTTATACATATGTAGATCTAAGGTTTTGGGAAGATGAAACCATAGATTCAAGTTTTGATTCAAACAACTAAAAATAACTTTGATAAAAAGTGTTTATACCTTGATTTGTGAGCTACCCTCCTTGTCCAACCACAATATATAATGAATCTAGTATGAATTAAGAGTAGAACTCTTCTTCTTCCTTCTTTCCTTCCCACCGAATTTTCTCTCCCCCTCTCTCTCTTTCTAGCTTTTGTTAGTTAAATCAAATGACAAGAAAGAGATAGATTTTTATTGGTTTGTGAAATAGATATACTTATGATATGTATACTTAGATTCATTCACCACAATCATTCCCTTTCACTCACTCATTTACTAAATTATTACTTGCAAGAAAGAGTAGTGGCTTGCTTACAAGTGTGACGCATGTGAGAGTTGTTGGAGTAGGTAATTCACTTTTTGACAAAATAGCACATTACTTGCTCTCCTTTTTCTTCCTTATCATGACCGACAATGTGGCCTTATACTCATCCATTTTATTTGTTTTTTAATACTTTATTTAGTTAAGTAAATGCCCAACATGTCCCTCTCTAATTGGGCCAAGACTTGAACAATTGTATTTAATGTTTTGGGCTCACATTTAATTAATTTGGGCCATGTAATTCAATATGGTTCCATTACATTTAATTAATCTTACCCTAATTATTAAATTAGAGGTATCATTCCACACTTTTATAATTTAATTTATTACTCATGTTCATTTAATTTCATAACCCAATTAGACTTGCTTTAATTAGGTTATAAAATTAATTAGTTGAGATATATTTAAAATAAATCTCTTAGGGTTAGTATATATTTTTAATACTAACATTCTCCCATACCATAACACTTAGGTTACTTAATTCTCATACCTAATGTAAGAATTAGCTTATGTAAAATTTCTTCTTAATTTACTTTCTATAAAATAAATAAACACATATAAATATATACAGTACACATTCATTTAGCCTATTATTCACTCCACACATGTCACAAGGTTTTCAATATCACTAATATTTAATTAATATATTTGTTACAAAGTGACTTAAAATTCTTGGTTATTACATTCGCCCCTCGTTATAAGAATTTCGTCCCCAGAATTTCAACTAAGGTTAATTAAAAAGATTCGGATAATTCTTCCTCATCTTTTCCTCAAGTTCCCACGTAGCTTCCTCAGCGTTGTGGTTCCTCCATAGTACTTTGACATAATGTATAACCTTATTCCTTAACTTTTTCTCTTACTTATCCAAAATTTCTACAGGAATCTCCTCGTATGATAAGTCCTTCTCGACTGGAATCGGCTCATACAATATTACATGCTTGTAATCTGGCTTATACGACGTAACACTGACACATGAAACACATTGTGAATATGTTCCAGTTCAGGAGGTAAAGCTACCTCGTACGCCACTTCACCTATCTTCTTCAGTATTTCAAATGTTTTAATAAATCTCGGACTCAGTTTACCTTTCTTCCCAAATCTTATCTTACCCTTCTAGGGAGATACCTTAAGAAAAGCATAGCTTCCCACTTTAAAGTCTTTTTTCTTACGATGAATATCTGCGTACTTCTTTTGTCGATCTTAAGCTGCTACCAGTCGAGCTTTTATCACTTTGATGATCTCTACGGTCTGCTACAATAATTCTGGCCCCAACAGTCTTCGTTCACCGACCTCGTCCCAACATAAGGGCGTTCTGCATTTCCTTCCATACACGGCTTCATACGACGGCATTCTAATTCTTGCATGATAACTATTGTTATATGCAAACTCTACTAATGAAAGATGATCTTCCCAGCTTCCTTTGAAGTCCATCACATAAGCTCTGAGCATATTTTCTAGTGTTTGAATAGTTCTCTCACTTTGTCCATTTGTCTGTGGATGATACGCGGTACTTAACCTTAGCTGTGTCCCCATTCTTTCTTGTAGACTCCTCCAAAAGTTTGACATGAAGCGCGGATCTCTATCAAACACAATTGATACTGGCACTCCATGTCTCGAAATTATTTCCTTGATATACAATTTGGCTAACTGATCTAAAGTATACCTTATCCTGATCGGCAAAAAGTGTGCTGACTTTATAAGCCGATCGATAATCACCCATATGGCATCATAACCCTTCTGTGTCGCTGGAAGTCCTACCACAAAATCCATCGTGATATGCTCCCATTTTCATTTCAGAATTTCCAACGGCTTTAATAGTCCACTTGGTCGTTGATGCTCTGCCTTGACTAGTTGACAAGTTAAACATCTGCTGACGCATTCAGCAACCTCTCTCTTCATGTTTTGCCACCAATAGTGTTCGTAAATTTTGATACATCTTCGTGCTTTCTAGGTGTATTGAGTATCTCGTATTGTGTGCTTCTTGCAAAATCTCCTCTCTTAACTCTGGTACTGCAGGTACCCAAATTCTTCCTTCAAATCTCAGTAATCCAGTGCCGTTAATCTTATACTTCAACTCTTCGCCTTCAGCCAACCGCTTCTTTATGTTACTGCATTCGTCATTATTCTCTTGTGATTCTTTTACCTTGTCTACTAAAGTCGGACTTGCTTCCATTTCTATTAACCTATCCGAATCCTTCGGATTTTTCACCTCAAACTCCATTTTCTTCATTTCTCTTACTAATTCTTCTTGGTCTATCAATACAAAAAACTTTTCTCTGCTCTTCCTGCTTAAAGCATCTGCCACTACATTGGCCTTCCCTGGATGATATAGAATATCACAATCATAATCCTTGATCAATTCTAACCATCTCCTCTGCCTCATATTTAACTCCTTTTGTGTAAAGATATACTTCAGGCTTTTGTGCTCTGTGTATATCTCACACTTTTCTCCGTAGAGATAATGTCTCCAAATTTTAAGGGCAAACACTACCGCAGCCATTTCTAGGTCATGGGTAGGGTATCCCTTTTCATAGTCCTTTAATTGTCGTGACACGTACGCAATGACTTTACCATTCTGCATTAACACGCAACCTAGTCCCTTGTGTGACGCATCACTATACACTATAAACCCCCCATACTATCTGGTAAAGATAACACGGGTGCTTCACTTAATCTTTTCTTTAGTTCTTGAAAACTCTTTTCACACTTTTTTGTCCACACATACTTAACAGTCTTCCTCGTCAGATTAGTCAGTGGTGTCGCTATCTCCGAGAAATCCTGAATAAACCTCCGATAATATCCTGCCAATCCCAAGAAACTTCTAATCTCTATCGGTGTCTTCGGTTGTCCCCAATTTTTCACCGCCTCTACTTTCGCTGGATCAACAGAAATTCCCTAGTTGTCGATGACATGTCCCAAAAATTGAACTCTCTTTAACCAGAACTCACACTTTGAAAATTTTGCATATAACTTCTCTTCTCTTAACGTTTCCAATCCAATTCGCAGATGTTCGGCATGCTTCTCTTCAGTCTTCGAATACACCAGAATATCATCAATAAATATAACCACAAACTTGTCTAAGTACGATTTAAATACTCTGTTCATCAAGTCCATAAAAGCAGCTGGTGCATTCGTTAGTCCAAGCAACATCACTAAGAACTCATAATGGCCGTAACAAGTTCTACATGTTATCTTTGGTACATCCTCCGTCCTCACCTTTAACTGGTGGTAACCAGTCCTTAAGTCAATCTTAGAAAAACATCTCGCTCCTTTAAGTTGATCAAACAGAATGTCTATTCTTGGTAACAGATATTTTTTCTTGATTGTCACTTTATTCAACTCTCTATAATCCATACACAACCTCATCGAACCATCCTTCTTCTTCACAAACAACACTGGTGCTCCCCACGGAGATACGCTAGGTTGAATGTACTTCTTGTCCAATAATTCTTATAGCTGGATCATTAACACTTTCATTTCTACCGGAGGCATTCAATACGGTGCTTTCGATATCAGCGATGTCCCCGGTACTAAATCAATCACAAACTCTATCTCTCTATCTGGCGAAAGTCTCGGAAGTTCTTCTGGAAAAACATCCCCAAACTCATTAACTATAGGTATCTGCCCCATGTCTGAATTCACAATGTGTATCAACTACATGAGCCAAATAACCTTCACATCCTTTTAGTAACATCCTTCTGGCCTGCATCATCGTCAGACAACTTGTTTGTCTTGGTGACTTGCTACCATAAAATACAACTTTAGACTTATTGGTGTCTTACGGCGTATACTCTTGTTCTGGCAATATATAACTGCCTCATGGTTAAACAACTAATCCATCCCTAAGATGACATCAAATTCTCCTAAGCGTATCGAAATCAAATTCACGCTTAACTTATGTCCCCTTATTTCCACACCACAGTTTTTATGGATAAACTGTACAGGGATCACTTCTTTGTTTGCAACTTCTATATTCATTGGGTTCTTTAACTTTTCACATGGTAAGTTTAATCTTCTAGCAAATTCATCAGACACAAATAAACAGGTAGCTCCCGAATCGAATAATACATATGCATTTAAATTATTAATCGGAATTATACCTGACACCACCTCCTTTTGATACAACTGCATCTTGCACTGTCATGTTGAAAGTTCGGGCTGACGGCTTGCTTTGCTGCGTTGGCCCTCCAATAGTTAACTTTGTAGTACTACTCTTGTTTCCACTTCCTCCGTCAGTATTCTTCTTGAATGGAAAATCCTTAAATCGATGCCCCGTTCCTCCACACAAAAAATAACTTCCTTTCTTTGGTTTAGGACAATTAGGTGAGATATGTCCTTCCTGACCGCAGTTAGAACATACATTCTTCCCCTTCATACACTCCACAGAGTGATTCTTTCCACACTTTACACATGCTGGTTTCTTCTGTGGTGTACTCCCTTGTTGAGTTCCTGATTCGTTGCCACTATTCCACTTACGTTTCTTAGTGTTACTGCCCCCGCTGATGGCACCCTGATGTCCACCTTCAATCTTCTTCTTGTTCTTCTCTCGGTTATATTTGGACACTACTTCACTACTACCTTCTGCAATGATAGCTTTCTCTAACAACGCTGAAAATGTAGCAATTTATAGCACTGCGACTTTGCTGTGTATCCACGACTTCAGCCCATTCTCAAACCTACGCGCCTTTCGTAGTTCTGTATCCACCTGATGAGGTGCGAATCTGGCTAGCTCATTGAATTTTGCTGCATATTCGACAACTGTCATACTTTCTTGCTTCAATTCAAGAAACTGCACTTCCATTTTGGCTAGCATGGCCTCCGAGAAATAGCTTTCTAAGAACAACTCCTTAAACCTGGTCCATATTACTACCTCCATTCCGGCTCTAGCTTGGTTCGTCTCCCACCAGTAATTAGCCTCACCTTTCATCAAGTAGGTAGCAAAAGTCGTCTTTTGCTCTTCGGCTACCCTAGCAATGATAAAGGCCTTTTCCATCTCTTTCACCCATGTTTGAGCTGCTATGGGGTCCGTAGTTCCACTGAATTCTGGTGGTCCTACAGCTTTAAAATCTATAAAATTTGCCAATCCATTATTCGTTTGCCCCTTGCTGCAGGTGCACGAGTTCGCATAGCTTGAGCTATTATATTTGCGAAGTTCTGCATTGGGTCATCTTGATTCCTTTCATTGTTCACAGAACGTTCCTCCCTTTGGTTACGATTTTGATGTCTTGGCGGCATTATCTAGTTAAAAAATCTATACATTATTCCTTGAGTTTCTTTATATATCATATCATATTAGTGTTAACGTATTGCACAACTTAAACTCAGGTAATCATAATGGTTTTATATTAACAATTCAGCTTGCTGCATTCACAGTTTAATTTTATTATTTTACAATGTATCTTGTTGGATTTGAATTCAGCTTGTTAAATTACTATTCAACTTGCTGGATTAGCAATTCAGCATTATTAGAATACTATTCAGCTTACTGGTTTCATATTCAGCTTGCTGGATTTACATTTTGGGATTATTAGATTACTATTCAGCTAGCTGGATTCACATTAACCTTGCTGGATTTATATTTTGGAATTACTGGATTAACAATAATCAGATATAAAGCTTACTACCTTGCTTTGTCATATCTTATTTACTTCATCAAACATATATCATATTACTGCATTTATTTTCATATCCCAATTCTTAGTGTCTCACACTTACATGCTTGGAATATTTCTATAAATGTAAACTATCCCATTCTAAACATCCAGAGATGGAATCTACCAAAAGTCATACTCCCCTACACACCTAGTATGGGGATACATCATATTTACATACAACTTCTTACAGCTAGAGGTTTACATCACACATCATCTAACCCTGCTAAACAAAAAGGGTACTATTGCATCTATATACATCAGTAGGAATCAACACCTTACTGGCTGTCAGGTGCCCCTTGGGCATGCTTCTACTCCTGCAATTCATCTCCCATCACACGACGTCGCACCGACAGGCTAGACTGGCCGATCTCGAAACGCGACCTCACCTGACCAACCCTGGGACCCGCATAAGCAGCATCTAAGGCCCTCCCCAGAGACTTTAGTCTGATTTCCTATTCTTCTAGAAGTAACTCAAGCTGGTCCACCATATTGGATGCTCTAATCCATGCTTGCTCAATCCTAATCTTATCAGCAATCTCTAGATCGAACTCAAATCGCATGGCCTCATGCTCAACTCTTAACACTCCTAGCTTTAACTCCTCTTGTTCTAGTCTCTCTCTTAGCTCAGCATTTATGGCAACCGTCTGTGTAGCCAAGGTTGCCTGCCCTTGCAACTGTATCTTTATCTCAGCAAGCTCTGACTGAGCCTGGTATGCCAACTCCTTGTATTGAGTTTCAGTAAATTGATGAGTGGCGTTCTCCTACTCCAACTGTGTCACTCTATTCTCCAGCGCCATGTTCTCTTCGAACAAGTCTTCCATCATATTTTTCGTCATTCTCATCACTATCCTCGTGATCCTCTATCGGATCTATCGGCTCCTGTTCGACTGTATGGCTATCTTGTCCTTCCTCATGCATCCTATAACCAAACAAACACAACATCAGTATCACAATAAAATTTATTCATTGATAAAATGACACAATATTTTATTATGTACAATCTAAAATTGATGAATTTCCTAAATTCATCTCCTAGTATACTCTATACGAGTTTTCTTCTAAGGTTATTACCTAGGTTTTGCAACCTAATGTTTATAACCTACAGCTCTGATACCAACCTGTGATGCCCCCAAATTCAGGTTCTCTAACCTCGAATTCAGTGCTCACGATACATCATCATCATAAGAAGTCTATATACTATTGCAGAATAATAAACATATATTGTTCATTATAGTAAAGTCTTACAAACATATCCCAAGGTCTATTACCTTAACTTAAACATACCTTACTTAAGTTACATATAATAACACAAAAGGTTTACAACCCATCAAACATAGTATCTCATGATACATATACATTTCTATTAACTATTCCTGAACCTTTCCTTTGCCTTTGTCCTTCTTGGACGATTCTGGCTTAGCTGCAACAATTGTCATGATATAGCAAGGGTAAGCAACTAATTTGCTTAGCAAGTTTAAATTCAAAGGAGATATATCATGATTAGAAAAAAAAAATTCTTTCAATGTTCAACAAGATAATCGATTGTAAAAGAATATGAATTACATCTCTATAACTGTATATTCGAATAAATGAATAACAGATGCTGAGTGATTTTAAATAACCATGAACATATACTAAGGTTGTCAGTATTTAAACTAGTCCTTTTAATAATGTTTGGTAGTCAAGGAGATCAGTCTTTCATACCCGGTGAAATATGCATAATCACTTAATATACTAACAATAATTGTTTTCCAATAATACTTTAGTAAAACTGTTCTTTTTCTCAGTCAGGAGTCCTTACCATTTCAATTGGTTAGGCACCGCTTTCAAAATATATTTGATTTAACAAATTTAAACATGTGTGATCTAGCTGATACAACTAGCATAGATCCATATCATAAACAGTTCATGAATGAAAGAACTTTAACAAATTCACAGTTCAATTATAATAGAACATGAATTTAATTGCACAAAGTGCAATTTATCAACAATCAGTAAGGATGTGAATAATCATCAATAACTATTCACTAACATGCTTTGGAACATAACTCGAGTTTGAGATAGAGAACTTGCCTCAATCGCGATCTACTTCTACGCAATTTAGTTTAGCTTCTTAGAGAAAAGCCCTATAATAGATCTTTCAATCAGTCATAGCATATACTTACTTATAATCTCAGTATTCTATGTTAAATTGTTTAACATTTAATCATATAGTTAAGTATTAGATATTACGTTAAAGTCTTAGTGTTATTGTTACTTTTTGACACCTTTTAATCACTTCATTGCTTAATCCCTCCTTATATAAGTTCTTCTTTATTACTCAGTAGGTTAAATACCCAATCCAGCAAACTGGATTCTAATTCCAACAATCCAGATGCTAATCCAGCAACCTGGATTCAAACTGGATTCTAATCCAGTAGCCTGGATTACAATTGCAGCAACCCAGACGCCAATCCAGCAGCCTGGGTTCAAACTGGATTTTGATTTAGTAAATTATTTTCCAATTCAGCAAACTGGATTCAACAGAACTCCAATCCAGCAAGCTAATGGCCAACCCAATAAACTAGATGGCTATCCAGCAAGCTGGATTCCCCTTTTTTAACCTAATCATCTTAATATTTTTTTTTATCTTTTGTCCACACATAAATACATGTATTCCATACACAAAAAATAATTTTTAGGAATTTTTCAATTTCTTTTAGCATTTTTCAAAAATTAATTTCTAGTTAATTTCTTAAGAAAATAGCTACCTCACGCTTAACTACAGAAATTTCCAACGCTTGGCGGGATGTTACACATGTTAACGTGAGCCTCCAGTTTAAATTTCGTGGCTATCGGAGTTATACAACTCCGGTTATAGCAATTTTTGCCAAAAAATGCAAATATTGAAATGGTCATAACGTGCTCAATTTAAGTTAGAATGAGTTCATTTTTGAACACAAGCTACTTCATCTCATATATTTTCATGTCACAAAAGGCTTGATTTTATTTCACAAATTAAGTGGCCGAAACAGTTCTTTAAATTTCTGGACAGCCCACTTTTTGGGTTTTTCATATTTTTCCTACTTTGCTAAAAACTGTCCATACCGAAATCTACAAGGAATTTTTCAGTGATTCTACTTGAAAAAGTTAGAATACTTATAGGTCTAACTCCAAAAATCGACCACACTCAAAAATTCAAAACACAATGAGAGATATGGTTGTTTGAATTTCATGTTCCGTTTTCTCAAAAATATGATTTTCTAACTTTGTGTTTCGTAAGAAAACTTTCATGATCTCTTGATTAATCTAACATTGGTCATCATAAACTATCATAATACATACTAATATACCTTAAGATCAAGGATCCACCATGATCAATGATCTATTACACCAAATATACACCAAATCCAAGCAAAACATAATTTATGCTAAGAAAAATTAAAGTTTTCTAACTTTTGAAACATAGTTTCCTTTTTCTTGCTGTTGATCTAACTTTTGACATTCAAAAGTGATAGATCTAAACACATAACACTTATACATATGTAGATCTAAGGTTTTGGGAAGATGAAATCATAGATTCAAGTTTTGATTCAAACAACTAAAAATAACTTTGATAAAAAGTGTTTATACCTTGATTTGTGAGCTACCCTCCTTGTCCAACCACAATATGTAATGAATCTGGGATGAATTAAGAGAAGAACTCTTCTTCTTCCTTCTTTCCTTTCCACCGAATTTTCTCTCCCCCTCTCTCTCTTTCTAGCTTTTGTTAGTTAAATAAAATGACAAAAAAGGGATAGATTTTTGTTGGTTTGTAAAATAGATATACTTATGATATGTATACTTAGATTCATTCACCACAATCATTCCCTTTCTCTCTCTCATTTATTAAGTTATTACTTGCAAGAAAGAGTAAAATGGTGGCTTGATTACAAGTGTGACACATGTGAGAGTTGTTGGAGTAGGTAATTCTCTTTTTGACAAAATGGCACATTACTTGCTCTCCTTTTTCTTCCTTATCATGATCGGCCATGTGGCCTTATACTCATCCATTTTATTTTATTTTTAATACTTTATTTAGTTAAGTAAATGCCCAACATGTCCCTCTCTAATTGGGCTAAGACTTGGGCCATTGTATTTAATGTTTTGGGCTCACATTTAATTAATTTGGGCCATGTAATTCACTATGGTTCCATTACTTTTAATTAATCTTACCCTAATTATTAAATTAGAGTTTTCATTCCCCACTTTTGTAATTTAATTTATTACTCATGTTTATTTAATTTCATAACCCAATTAGACTTGCTTTAATTAGGTTATAAAATTAATTAGTTGAGATATATTTAAAATAAATCTCTTAGGGTTAGTATATATTTTTAATACTAACATTCTCCCATACCATAACCCTTAAGTTACTTAATTCTCATACCTAATGTAAGAATTAGCTTATGTAATCTTTCTTCTTAATTTACTTTCTATAAAATAAATGAACACACATACATATATACAGTACACATATTCATCTAGCCTATTATTCACTCCACACATGTCACAAGGTTTTCAATATCATTAATATTTAATTAATATATCTATTACAAAGTGACTTAAAATTCTTGGTTATTACATTCTCCCCTCCTTTTAAGAATTCCGTCCCCGGAATTTCAACGAAGGTTAATTAAAAATATTCGGATAATTCTTCCTCATCTTTTCCTCAAGTTCCCACGTAGCTTCCTCAGCGTTGTGGTTCCTCCATAGAACTTTGACATAATGTATAACCTTATTCCTTAACTTTTGCTCTTTCTTATCCAAAATTTCTACAAGAATCTCCTCGTATGATAAATCCTTCTCGACTTGAATTGGCTCATATGATATTACATGCTTGTAATTTAGCTTATACGGACGTAACACTGACACATGAAACACATTGTGAATATGTTCCAGTTCAGGAGGTAAAGCTACCTCGTACGCCACTTCACCTATCTTCTTCAGTATTTCAAATGTTTCAATAAATCTCGGACTCAGTTTACCTTTCTTCCCAATTCTTATCTTCCCCTTCCAGGGAGATACCTTAAGAAATGCATTGCTTCCCACTTCAAAGTCTCTTTTCTTGCGATGAAGACCTGCTTACTTCTTTTGTCGATTTTGAGCTGCTACCAGTCGAGCTCTTATCACTTTGATGATCTCTACGATCTGCTGCACCAATTTTGGCCCCAATAGTCTTCGTTCACCTACCTCGTCCGAACATAAGGGCCTTCTGTATTTCCTTCTATATAGGGCTTCATACGGCGGCATTCCAATGCTTGCATGATAACTATTGTTATACGCAAACTCTACTAATGGAAGATGATCTTCCCAGCTTCCTTTGAAGTCCATCACACAGGCTCTAAGCATATCTTCTAGGGTTTGAATAGTTCTCTCACTTTGCCCATCTGTCTGTGGATGATACGTGCTACTTAACCTTGGCTGTGTCCCCATTCTTTCTTGTAGACTCCTCCAAAAGTTTGACATGAAGCGCAGATCTCTATCAGACACAATTGATATCGGCACTCCATATCTCAAAATTATTTCCTTGATATATAATTTGGCTAACTGATCTAAAGTATACCTTATCCTGATCGACAAAAAGTGTGCTGACTTTGTAAGCCGATCGATAATCACCCATATGGCGTCATAACCCTTCTGTGTCGCTGGAAGTCCTACCACAAAATCCATCATGATATGCTCCCATTTTCATTTCAGAATTTCCAACGGCTTTAATAGTCCACTTGGTTGTTGATGCTCTGCCTTGACTAGTTGACAAGTTAAACATCTGCTGACGCATTCAGCAACCTCTCTCTTCATGTTTTGCCACCAATAGTGTTCGTAAATTTTGATACATATTCGTGCTTTCTAGGTGTATTGAGTATCTCGTATTGTACGCTTCTTGCAAAATCTCCTCTCTTAACTCTGGTACTGCAGGTACCCAAATTCTTCCTTCAAATCTCAGTAATCCAGTGCCGTTAATCTTATACTTCAACTCTTCGCCTTCAGCCAACCGCTTCTTTATGTTACTACATTCGTCATTATTCTCTTGTGATTCTTTTACCTTGTCTACTAAAGTCGGACTTGCTTCCATTTCTATTACCCTATCCGAATCCTTCTGATTTTTCACCTCCAACTCCATTTTCTCCATTTCTCTTACTAATTCTTCTTGGTTTGTTAATACGAACAACTTTTCTCGGCTCTTCCTGCTTAAAGCATCTGGCACTACATTTGCCTTCCCTGGATGATATAGAATATCACAATAATAATCCTTGATAAATTCTAACCATCTCCTCTGCCTCATATTTAACTCCTTTTGTGTAAAGATATACTTCAGACTTTTGTGGTCTGTGTATATCTCACACTTTTATCCGTAGAGATAATGTCTCCAAATCTTAAGGGCAACACTATCGCAGCCATTTCCAGGTCATGGGCAGGGTATCCCTTTTCATAGTCCTATAATTATTATGACGCGTACGCAATGACTTTACCATTCTGCATTAACACGCAACCTAGTCCCGTGTGTGACGCATCACTATACACTGTAAAACCCCCCGTACTATCTGGTAGAGACAACACAGGTGCTTCATTTAATCTTTTCTTAAGTTCTTGAAAAATTTGTTCAAACTTTTTTGTCCACACATACTTAACAGTCTTCCTCGTCAGATTAGTCAATGGTGTTGCTATCTTCGAGAAATTCTGAATAAACCTCCGGTAATATCCTACCAATCCCAAGAAACATCTAATCTCTGTCGGTGTCTTCAGTTGTCCCCAATTTTTCAAAGCCTCTACTTTGCTGGATAAAAAGAAATTCCCTCGTTGTCGATGACATGTCCCAAAACCTGAACTCTCTTCAACCAGAACTCACACTTTGAAAATTTTGCATATAACTTCTCTTCTCTTAACGTTTCAATACAATTCGCAGATGTTCGACATGCTCCTCTTCAGTCTTTGAATACACCAGAATATCATCAATAAACACAACCACAAACTTGTCTAAGTACGGTTTAAATACTCTGTTCATAAAGTCCATAATAGCAGCTGGTGCATTAGTCAGTCCAAACAACATCACTAAGAACTCATAATGGCCGTAACGAGTTCTAAATGCTGTCTTTGGTACATCCTCCGTCCTCACCTTTAACTGATGGTAACCAATCCTTAAGTCAATCTTAGAAAAACATCTCGCTCCTTTAAGTTGATCAAATAGATCTTCTATTCTCGGTAACGGATATTTGTTCTTGATTGTAACTTTATTCAACTCTCTATAATCTATACACAACCTCATCGAACCATTCTTCTTCTTCACAAACAACACCGGTGCTCCCCACGGAGATATGCTAGGTTGAATGTACTTCTTGTCCAACAATTCTTGTAGCTGGATCATTAACTCTTTCATTTCTACCGGAGCCATTTGATACGGTGCTTTCGATATCGACGATGTCCCCGGTACTAAATCAATCACAAACTCTATCTATCTGTATGGCAGAAGTCCCTGAAGTTCTTCTGGAAAGACATCCCCAAACTTATTAACTATAGGTATCTGCCCCATGTCCGAATTCACAACCCGTGTATCCACTACATGAGCCAAATAACGTTCACATCATTTTCGTAACATCCTTCTGGCGTGCATGATCGTCAGACAACTTGTTTGTCTTGGCGACTTGCTACCATAAAATACAACCTTAGACTTATTTGGTGTCTTAAGGCGTATACTCTTCTTCTGGTAATCTATAACTGCCTCATGGTTAAACAACCAATCCATCCCTAAGATGACGTCAAATTTTCCTTAGCGTATCGGAATCAAATTCACGCTTAACTTATGTCCCCTTATTTACACACCACAGTTGTTATGCATAAACTCTACAGGGATCACTTCTTTGTTTGCAACTTCTATAATCATTGGGTTCTTTAACTTTTCACAGGGTAAGTTTAATCTTCTAGCAAATTCATCAGACACAAATGAACAAGTAGCTCCCGAATCGAATAATACATATGCATTTATATTATTGATCAAAATTATACCTGACACCACTTCCTTTGATGCAACTGCGTCTTGTACAGTCATGTTAAAAGTTCGGGTTGTCGGCTTGCTTTGCTGCGTTGGCCCTCCAATAGTTAACTTTATGGTACTGCTCTTGTTTCCACTTCCTCCGTCAGTATTCTTCTTGAATGGACAATTCTTAAATCGATGCCCCGTTCCTCCAGACGAAAAATAAACTCCCTTCTTTGGTTTAGGACAATTAGGAGAGATATGTCCTTCCTGATCGCAGTTATAACATACATTATTCCCCTTCATACACTGCCAGAGTGATTCTTTCCACACTTTACACATGCTGGCTTCTTCTGTGGTGTACTCACTTATTGAGTTCCTGATTTGTTGCCACTGTTCCACTTACGTTTCTTAGTGTTACTGCCCCCGCTGCTGGCACCCTGATGTCCACCTTCAATCTTCTTCTTGTTCTTCTCTCGGTTGTATTTGAACACTGCTTCACTACTACCTTCTGCAATGATAGCTTTCTCTAACAACGCTAAAAATGTAGCAATTTGTAGCACTGCGACTTTGCTGTGTATCCACGACTTCAGCCCATTCTCAAGCCTACGCGCCTTTCATAGTTCTATATCCACCTGATGAGGTGCGAATATGGCTAGTTCATTGAATTTTGCTGCATATTCGGCAACTTTTAGATTTTCTTGCTTCAATTCAAGAAACTGCACTTCCATTTTGGCTAGCATGGCCTCCGAGAAATAGCTTTCTAAGAACAACTCCTTAAACCTATTCCATGTTACTACCTCCGTTCCGGCTCTAGATTTATTCATTTCCCACCAGTAATTAGCCTCACCTTTCATCAAGTAGGGAGCAAAAGCTGTCTTTTGCTCTTCGGCTACCCTAGCAATGATAAAGGCCTTTTCCATCTCTTTCACCCATGTTTGAGCTGCTATGGGGTCCGTAGTTCCGCTGAATTCTGGTGGTCCTACAACTTTAAAATCTTTAAAATTTACCAATCTATTATTCGATTGCCCCTTGCTGCAGGTGCACGAGTTCGCATAGCTTGAGCTATTATATTTGCGAAGTTTTGCATTGGGTCATCTTGATTCCTTTCATTGTTCACAGAACGTTCCTCCCTCTGGTTACGATTTTGATGTCTTGGCGGCATTATCTGGTTAAACAAAACCATACATTATTCCTTGAGTTTCTTTATATATCATATCTTATTAGTGTTAACGTATTGCATAACTTAAACTCAGGTAATCATAATGGTTTTAGATTAATAATTCAACTTGCTGCATTCACAGTTTAATTTTACTATTTTACAATGTAGCTTGCTAGATTTCAATTCAGCTTGTTAAATTACTATTTAACTTGCTGGATTAGCAATTCAGCATTATTAGAATACTATTCAGCTTACTGGTTTCATATTCAGCTTGCTGGATTTACATTTTGGGATTATTGGATTATTATTCAGCTAGCTGGATTCACATTCAGCTTGCTGGATTTACATTTTGGAATTACTGGATTAACAATAATTAGATATAAAGCTTACTACCTTACTTTCTCATATCTTATTTACTTCATCAAACACATATCATAATACTGCATTTATATTCATATCCCAATTTCTTAGTGTCTCACACTTACATTCTTGGAATATTTCTATAAATGCTAACTATCCCATTCTAAACATCCAGAGATGGAATCTACCAAAAGTCATACTCCCCTACACACCTAGTATGGGGATACATCATATTTTCATACAACCTTTCACAGCAAGAGGTTTACATCACACATCATCTAACCCTGCTAAACAAAAAGGGTACTATTGCATCTATATACATCAGTACCAACCAACACCTTACTGGCTGTCAGGTGCCCCTTGGGCATGCTCCTGCTCCTACTCCTGCAGTGCATCTCCCATCATACGACGTCGCACCGACTGGCTAGACTCGTCGATCTCAAAACGCGACCTAACCTGACCAACCTTGGGACCCGCATAAGCAGCATCTAAGGCCCGCCCCAGAAACTCTAGTCTGACTTCCTTTTCTTCTAGAAGTAACTCTAGCTGGTCCACCTAATTGGATGCTCTAATCCATGCTTGCTCAATCCTAATTTTATCTGCAATATCTAGATCAAACTCAAGTCGCATGGCCTCATGCTCAACTCTTAAAACTCCCAGCTTTAACTCCTTTTGTTCTAGTCATCCTCTCTTAGCTAAGCATTTATGGCAACCGTTTGTGTAGCCAAGGTTGTATGCCCTTGCAACTGTATCTTTATCTCAGCAAGCTCTTATTGAGCCTTGTACGCCAACTCCTTGTATTGAGTTTCAGTAAACTGATGAGTGGCGTTCTCCTGCTCCAACTGTGTCACTCTAATCTCCAGCGCCAATTTCTCTTCGAACAAGTCTTCCATTATATTCTCATTATTCTCATCACTATCCTCTTGATCCTCTATCGGATCTATCGGCTCCTATTTGACTGTATGGCTATCTTGTCCTTCCTCAGGCATCCTATAACCAAACAAACACAACATCAGTATCATAATAAAATTTATTCATTGATAAAATGAAACAATATTTTATTATGTACAATCTATACTAGATGAATCTCCTAAATTCATCTCTTAGTATACTTTATACGAGTTTTCTTCTAATGTTATAACCTAGGTTTCGCATTCTAATGTTTATAATCCACAGCTCTGATACCAACCTGTGACGCCCCCAAATCCAGGTTCTCTAACCTCGGATTCAGTGCTCACGATACCTCATCATCATAAGCATTCTATATACTATTGCGGAATAATAACATATATTGTTCATTATAATAAAGTCTTACAAACATATCCCAAGGTCTATTACCTAAACTTAAACATACCTTACTTAAGTTACATATAATAGCACATAAGGTTTACAATCCATCAAACATAGTATCTCATGATACATATACATTTCTATTAACTATTCCTGAACCTTTCCTTTGCCTTTGTCCTTCTCGGACGATTCTGGCTTAGCTACAACAATTGTCATGATATAGCAAGGGTAAGCAACTAATTTACTTAGCAAGTTTAAATTCAAAGGAGATATATCATGATTAGAAAAGAATTTAGCTTTCAATGTTCAACAAAATAATCGATTGTAAAAGAACATGAATTACATCTCTATAACTGTATATTCGAATAAATGAATAACAGATGCTGAGTGATTTTAAATAACCATGAACATATACTAAGGTTGTCAGTATTTAAACTGGTCCTTTTAATAAAGTTTGGTAGTCAAGGAGATCAGCCGTTCATACCCGGTGAAATATGCATAATCACTTAATATACTAACAACAATTGTTTTCCAATAATGCCTTAGTAAAACCGTTCTTTTTCTCAGTCAGGAGTCCTTACCATTTTAATTGGTTAGGCATCGCTTTCAAAATATATTTGATTTAAATAATTTAAACATGTGTGATCTAGCTGATACAACTAGCATAGATCCATATCATAAACAGTTCATGAATGAAAGAACTTTAACAAATTCACAGTTCAATTATAATAGAACATGAATTTAATTGCACAAAGTGCAATTTATCAACAATCAGTAAGAATGTGAATAATCATCAATAACTATTCACTAACATGCTTTGGAACATAACTCGAGTTTGAGTTAGAGAACTTGCCTCAATCGCGATCTACTTCTACGCAATTTAGTTTAGCTTCTTAGAGAAAAGACCTATAATAGATCTTTCAGGCAGTCATAGCATATACTCACTTATAATCTCAGTATTCTATGTTAAATTGTCTAACATTTAATCATATAGTTAAGTATTAGACATTACGTTAAAGTCTTAGTGTTATTGTTACATTTTGACAACCTTTTAATCACTTCATTGCTTAATCCCTCCTTATATAAGTTCTTCTTTATTACTCAGTAGGTTAAATACCCAATCCAGCAAAATGGATTCTAATTCCAACAATCCAGATGCTAATCCAGCAACTTGGATTCAAACTGGATTCTAATCCAGTAGCCTGGATTACAATTCCAGCAACCCAGACGCCAATCTAGCAGCCTGGGTTCAAACTGGATTTCGATTTAGTAAATTATTTTCCAATTCAGCAAACTGGATTCAACAGAACTCCAATCCAGCAAGCTAATGGCCAACCCAATAAACTAGATGGCTATCCAGCAAGCTAGATTCCCCTTTTTTAACCTAATCATCTTATTATTTTTTTTATCTTTTGTCCACACATAAATACATGTATTCCATACACAAAAAATAATTTTTCATGAATTTTTCAATTTCCTTTAGCATTTTTCAAAAATCAATTTTTAGTTAATTTCTTAAGAAAATAGCTACCTCACGCTTAACTCCAGAAATTCCCAATGGTTGGCGGGATGTTACACATGTTAACGTGAGCCTCCAGTTTAAATTTCGTGGCTATCGGAGTTATACAACTCCGATTATAGCAATTTTTGTCAAAAAAATGCCAATATTGAAATGGTCATAACGTACTTAATTTAAGTCGGAATGAGTTCATTTTTGAACATAAGCTACTTCATCTCATATATTTTCATGTCACAAAAGGCTTGATTTTATTTCACAAATTAAGTGGCTGAAACAATTCTTTAAATATCTGGACAGCCCACTTTTTGGGTTTTTCAGATTTTTCCTACTTTGCTAAAAACTGTCCATACGGAAATCTACAAGGAATTTTTCAGTTATTCTACTTGTAAAAGTTAGAAAACTTATAGGTCTAACTCTAAAAATGTACCACACTCAAAAATTCAAAACACAATGAGAGATATGGTCGTTTGAATTTTATGTTCCGTTTTCTCAAAAATCTGATTTTCTAACTTTGTGTTTTGTTAGAAAACTTTCATGATCTCTTGATTAATCTAACATTGGTCATCATAAACCATCATAATACATACTAATATACCTTAAGATCAAGGATCCACCATGATCAATGATCTATTACACCAAACATACACCAAATCCAAGCGAAACATAATTTATGCTAAGAAAAATTACAGTTTTCTAACTTTTGAAACATAGTTTCCTTTTTCTTGCTTTTGATCTAATTTTTGACATTCAAAAGTGATAGATCTAAACACATAACACTTATACATATGTAGATCTAAGGTTTTGGGAAGATGAAACCATAGATTTAAGTTTTGATTCAAACAACTAAAAATAATTTTGATAAAGAGTGTTTATAACTTAATTTGTGAGCTACCCTCCTTGTCCAACCACAATATGTAATGAATCTAGGATGCATTAAGAGTAGAACACTTCTTCTTCCTTCTTTCCTTTACTCCAAAATTTCTCTCCCCTTCTCTCTCTTTCTAGCTTTTGTTAGTTAAATAAAATGACAAGAAAGAGATAGATTTTTGTTGGTTTGTAAAATAGATATACTTATGATATGTATACTTAGATTCATTCACCACAATCATTCCCTTTCTCTCTCTCATTTATTAAGTTATTACTTGCAATAAAGAGTAAAATGGTGGCTTGCTTACAAGTGTGACACATGTGAGAGTTGTTGGAGTAGGTAATTCACTTTTTAACAAAATGGCACATTACTTGTTCTCCTTTTTCTTTTTTATCATGACCGGCCATGTGGAATTATACTCATCCATTTTATTTGCTTTTTAATACTTTATTTAGTTAAGTAAATGCCCAACATGTCCCTCTCTAATTGGGCCAAGACTTGGGCCCTTGTATTTAATGTTTTGGGCTCACATTTAATTAATTTGGGCCATGTAATTCACTATGGTTCCATTACTTTTAATTAATCTTACCCTAATTATTAAATTAGAGTTTTCATTCCCCACTTTTGTAATTTAATTTATTACTCATGTTCATTTAATTTCATAACCCAATTAGACTTGCTTTAATTAGGTTATAAAATTAATTAGTTGAGATATATTTAAAATAAATCTCTTAGGGTTAGTATATATTTTTAATACTAACATTATCCCATACCATAACCCTTAGGTTACTTAATTCTCATACCTAATGTAAGAATTAGCTTATGTAATCTTTCTTCTCAATTTACTTTCTATAAAAAAATTGAACATATATACATATATACAGTACACATATTCATCTAGCCTATTAATCACTCCACACATGTCACAAGGTTTTCAATATCACTAATATTTAATTAATATATCTGTTAAAAAGTAACTTAAAATTCTTGGTTATTACATTCTCCCCTCCTTATAAGAATTCCATCCCCGGAATTTCAACTAAGGTTAATTAAAAAGATTCGGATAATTCTTTCTCATCTTTTCCTCAAGTTCCCACGTAGCTTCCTTAGCGTTGTTGTTCCTCCATAGAACTTTGACATAATATATAACCTTATTCCTTAACGTTCGCTCTTTCTTATCCAAAATTTCTACAAGAATCTCCTCGTATGATAAGTCATTCTCGACTTGAATCGGCTCATATAATATTACATGCATGTAATCTGGCTTATACGGACGTAACACAGACACATGAAACACATTGTGAATATGTTCCAGTTTAGGAGGTAAAGCTACCTCGTATGCCACTTCACCTATCTTCTTCAGTATTTCAAATGTTTCAATAAATCTCGGACTTAGTTTACCTTTCTTCCCAAATCTTATCTTCCCCTTCCAGGGAGATACCTTAAGAAATGCATTGCTTCCCACTTCAATGTCTTTTTTCTTGCGATGAAGATCTACGTACTTCTTTTGTCGATCTTGAGCTGCTACCAGTCGAGCTCTTATCACTTTGATGATCTCTACGGTCTGTTGCACCAATTCTGGCCCCAACAGTCTTCGTTCACCTACCTCGTCCCAACATAAGGGCGTTCTGCATTTCCTTCCATACAAGGCTTCATACGGCGGCATTCCAATGCTTGCATGATAACATTTGTTATACACAAACTCTACTAATGGAAGATGATCTTCCCAGATTCCTTTGAAGTCCATCACACAGGCTCTGAGCATATCTTCTAGTGTTTGAATAGTTCTCTCGCTTTGCCCATCTGTCCGTGGATGATACGCGGTACTTAACCTTAGCTGTATCCCCATTCTTTCTTGTAGACTACTCTAAAAGTTCGACGTGAAGCGCGAATCTCTATCAGACACAATTGATACCGGCACTCCATGTCTCGAAATTATTTCCTTGATATACAATTTGGCTAACTGATCTAAAGTATACCTTATCCTGATCGGCAAAAAGTGTGCTGACTTTGTAAGCCGATCGACAATCACCCATATGGCGTCATAACCCTTCTATGTCGCTGGAATTCCTACCACAAAATCCATCGTGACGTGCTCCCATTTCCATTCCAAAATTTCCAACGGCTATAATAGTCCACTTGGTCGTTGATGCTCTTCCTTGACTCGTTGACAAGTTAAACATCAGCTGACGCATGTAGCAACCTCTCTATTCATGTTTGGCCACCAATAATGTTAGCAAATCTTGATACATCTTCGTGCTTCCTGGGTGTATTAAGTATCTCATATTGTGCGCTTCTTGCAAAATCTCCTCTTTTAACTTTGGTACTGCAGGTACCCAAATTCTTCCTTCAAATCTCAGCAATCCAGTGCCGTCAATCTTATACTTCAACTCTTCGCCTTCAGCCAACCGCTTCTTTATGTTACTGCATTCTTCATTATTCTCTTGTGATTCTTTCACCTTGTCTAATAAAGTCGGGCATGCTTCCATTTCTATTACCCTATCCGAATCCTTCGGATTTTTCACCTCCAACTCTATTTTCTCCATTTCTCTTACTAATTCTTCTTGGTCTGTCAATACGAAAAACTTTTCTCGGCTCTTCCTGCTTAAATCATCTACCACTATATTGGCCTTCCCTGGATGATACAGAATATCACAATTATAATCCTTGATCAATTCTAACCATCTCCTCTGCCTCATATTTAACTCCTTTTGTGTAAAGATATACTTCAGACTTTTATGGTCTGTGTATATCTCACACTTTTCTCCGTAGAGATAATGTCTCCAAATCTTAAAGGCAAACACTACCGCAGCTATTTCCAGGTTATGGGTAGGGTATCCCTTTTTATAGTACTATAATTGTCATGACGCATACGCAATGACTTTACCATTCTGCATTAACACGCAACCTAGTCCCTTGTGTGACACATCACTATACACTGTAAAACCCCCCGTACTATCTGGTAAAGACAACACAGGTGCTTCACTTAATCTTTTCTTTAGTTCTTGAAAACTCTATTCACACTTTTCTGTCCACACATACTTAACAGTCTTCCTCGTCAGATTAGTCAATGGTGTTGATATCTTCGAGAAATCCTGAATAAACCTGCGGTAATATCCTGCCAATCCCAAGAAACTTCTAATATCTGTCGGTGTCTTCGGTTGTCCCCAATTTTTCACCGTCTCTACTTTCGCTGGATCAACATAAATTCCCTCGTTGTCGATGACATGTCCCAAAAACTGAACTCTCTTCAACTAGAACTCACACTTTGAAAATTTTGCATATAACTTCTCTTCTCTTAACGTTTCCAATACAATTCGCAAATGTTCGGCATGCTCCTCTTCAGTCTTCGAATACACCAGAATATCATCAATAAATACAACCACAAACTTGTCTAAGTACGGTTTAAATACTCTGTTCATCAAATCCATAAAAGCAGCTGGTGCATTAATCAGTCCAAATAACATCTCTAAGAACTCATAATGGTTCTAAATGTTGTCTTTGGTACATCCTCCCTCCTCAACTTTAACTGATGGTAACCAGTCCTTAAGTCAATCTTAGAAAAACATCTCGCTCCTTTAAGTTGATCAAACAGATCATCTATTCTTGGTAACGGATATTTGTTCTTGATTGTCACTTTTTCAACTCTCTATAATCCATACACAACCTCATCGAACCATCCTTCTTCTTCACAAATAACACCGGTGCTCTCCACGGAGATACGCTAGGTTGAATGTACTTTTTGTCCAACAATTCTTGTAGCTGGATCATTAACCCTTTCATTTCTACCGGAGCCATTTGATACGGTGCTTTCGATATCGGCGATGTCCCCGGTACTAAATCAATCACAAACTCTATCTATCTGTCTGGCGGATGTCCCTGAAGTTCTTCTGGAAAGACATCCCCAAACTCATTAACTATAGGTATCTACCCCATGTCCAAATTCACAACCCGTGTATCCACAACATGAGCCAAATAACCTTCACATCCTTTTCGTAACATCTTTCTGGCCTGCATCATTGTCAGATAACTTGTTTGTCTTGGCGACTTGCTACCATAAAATAAAACCTTAGACTTATTTGGTGTCTTAAGGCATATACTCTTCTTCTGACAATCTATAACTACCTCATGGTTAAACAACCAATCCATCCCTAAGATGACGTCAAATTCTCCTAAGCATATCTGAATCAAATTCACGCTTAACTTATGTCCCCTAATTTACACACCACAGTTGTTATGGATAAACTCTACAGAGATCACTTCTTTGTTCGCAACTTCTATATTCATTGGGTTCTTTAACTTTTCACAGGGTAAGTTTAATCTTCTAGCAAATTCATCAGACACAAATGAATAGGTAGCTTCCGAATCGAATAATACATATGCATTTATATTATTTATCGAAATTATACCTGATACCACCTCCTTTGATGCTACTGCGTCTTGCACAGTCATGTTGAAAGTTTGGGCTGTCGGCTTGCTTTGCTGCGTTGGCCCTCCAATAGTTAACTTTATGGTACTGCTCTTGTTTCCACTTCCTCCGTCAATATTCTTCTTGAATGGACAATCCTTAAATCGATGCCCCGTTCCTCCACACGAAAAATAAACTCCCTTCTTTGGTTTAGGACAATTAGGTGAGATATGTCCTTCCTGACCACAGTTATAACATTAATTCTTCCCCTTCATACACTCCCCAGAGTGATTCTTTCCACACTTTACACATGCTGGTTTCTTCTGTGGTGTACTCCCTTATTGAGTTCCTGATTCGTTGCCACTGTTCCACTTACGTTTCTTAGTGTTACTTCCCCCGCTACTGGCACCCTGATGTCCACCTTCAATCTTCTTCTTGTTCTTCTCTTGGTGTATTTGGACACTGCTTCACTACTACCTTCTGTAATGATAGCTTTTTCTAATAACGCTGAAAATATAGCAATTTGTAGCACTGCAACTTTGCTGTGTATCCACGGCTTCAGTTCATTCTCAAACCTATGCGCCTTTCGTAGTTCTGTATCCACCTGATGAGGTGTGAATCTGGCTAGCTCATTGAATTTTGCTGCATATTCGGCAACTGTAATATTTTCTTGCTTCAGTTCAGGAAACTGCACTTCCATTCTTGCTTGCATGGCCTCCGAGAAATAGCTTTCTAAGAACAACTCCTTAAACCTGTTCCATGTTACTACCTCTGTTCCGGCTCTAGCTTGATTCGTCTCCCACCAGTAATTAGCCTCACCTTTCATCAAGTAGAGAGCAAAAGCTGTCTTTAGCTCTTCGGCTACCCTAGCAATGATAAAGGCCTTTTCCATCTCTTTCACCCATGTTTGAGCTGCTATGGGGTCCGTAGTTCCGCTGAATTCTGGTGGTCCTACAGCTTTAAAATCTTTAAAATTTGCCAATCTATTATTCTCTTGCCCCCTTGCTGCAGGTGCACGAGTTCGCATAGCTTGAGCTATTATATTTGTGAAGTTTTGCATTGGGTCATCTTGATTCCTTTCATTGTTCACAGAACGTTCCTCCCTCTGGTTACGATTTTGATGTCTTGGCGGCATTATCTGGTTAAACAAAACCATACATTATTCCTTGAGTTTCTTTATATATCATATCATATTAGTGTTAACGTATTGCATAACTTAAACTCAGGTAATCATAATGGTTTTAGATTAACAATTCAGCTTGCTACATTCACAGTTTAATTTTATTATTTTATAATGTAGCTTGTTGGATTTGAATTCAGCTTGTTAAATTACTATTCAACTTGCTGGATTAGCAATTCAGCATTATTAGAATACTATTCAGCTTACTAGTTTCATATTCAGCTTGCTGGATTTACATTTTGGGATTATTGGATTACTATTCAGCTAGCTGGATTCACATTCAGCTTGCTGGATTTATATTTTGGAATTACTGGATTAACAATAATCAGATATAAAGCTTACTACCTTACTTTCTCATATCTTATTTACTTCATCAAACACATATCATAATACTGCATTTATATTCATATCCTAATTCTTAGTGTCTTACACTTACATGCTTGGAATATTTCTATAAATGCTAACTATCCCATTCTAAACATCCAGAGATGGAATCTACCAAAAGTCATACTCCCCTACACACCTAGTATGGGGATACATCATATTTACATACAACCTCTCACAGCTAGAGGTTTACATCACACATCATCTAACCCTGCTAAACAAAAAGGGTACTATTGCATCTATATACATCCGTACCAACCAACACCTTACTGGCTGTCAGGTGCCCCTTGGGCATGCTTCTACTCCTGCAATTCATCTCCCATCACACGACGTCGTACCGATCGGCTAGACTCGCCGATCTCAAAATGCGACCTCACCTGACCAACCCTGGGACTCGGCATAAGCGGCATCTAAGGCCGGCCCTACAGACTCTAGTTTGACTTCCTTTTCTTCTAGAAGTAACTCCAGCTGGTCCACCATATTGGATGCTCTAATCCATGCTTGCTCAATCCTAATCTTATCGGCAATCTCTAGATCGAACTCAAATCGCATGGCCTCATGCTCAACTCTTAACAATCCTAACTTTAACTCCTCTTGTTCTAGTCTCTCTCTTAGCCCAGCATTTATGGCAACCATCTGTGTAGCCAAGGTTGTCTGCCCTTGCAACTGTATCTTTATCTCAACAAGCTCTTACTGAACCTGGTACGCCAACTCTTTGTATTGAGTTTCAGTAAACTGATGAGTGGCGTTCTCCTGTTCCAACTGTGTCACTCTATTCTCCAGCGCCATGTTCTCTTTGAACAAGTCTTCCATCATATTCTCGTCATTCTAATCACTATCCTCTTGATCCTTTATCGGATGTATTGGCTCCTGTTCGACTGTATGGCTATCTTGTCTTTCCTCAGGCATCCTATAACCAAACAAACACAACATTAGTATCACAATAAAATTTATTCATTGATAAAATGAAATAATATTTTATTATGTACAATCTATACTAGATGAATCTCCTAAATTCATCTCCTAGTATACTCTATACGAGTTTTCTTCTAAGGTTATAACCTAGGTTTCACATCCTAATATTTATAACCTACAGCTCTGATACCAACCTGTGATGCACCCAAATCCAGGTTCTCTAACCTCGGATTCAGTGCTCACGATACATCATCATCATAAGCATTCTATATACTATTGCGAAATAATAAATATATATTGTTCATTATAATAAAGTCTTACAAACATATCCCAAGATCTATTACCTTAACTTAAACATACCTTACTTAAGTTACATATAATAACACAAAAGGTTTACAACCCATCAAACATAGTATCTCATGATACATATACATTTCTATTAACTATTCCTGAACTTTTCCTTTGCCTTTGTCCTTCTTGGACGATTCTGGCTTAGCTGCAACAATTGTCATGATATAGTAAGGGTAAGCAACTAATTTGCTTAGCAAGTTTAAATTCAAAGGAGATACATTATGATTAGAAAAGAATTTAGCTTTTAATGTTCAACAAGATAATCGATTGTAAAAGAACATGAATTACATATCTATAACTGTATATTCGAATAAATGAATAACAGATGCTGAGTGATTTTAAATAACCATGAACATATACTAAGGTTGTCAGTATTTAAACTAGTCCTTTTAATAATGTTTGGTAGTCAAGGAGATCAGCCTTTCATACCCGGTGAAATAAGCATAATCACTTAATATACTAGCAACAATTGTTTTCCAATAATGCTTTAGTAAAACTGTTCTTTTTCTCAGTCAGGAGTCCTTACCATTTCAATTGGTTATGCACCGCTTTCAAAATATATTTGATTTAACAAATTTAAACATGTGTGATCTAGCTGATACAACTAGCATAGATCCATATCATAAACAGTTCATGAATGAAAGAACTTTAACAAATTCACAGTTCAATTATAATAGAACAGGAATTTAATTGCACAAAGTGCAATTTATCAACAATCAGTAAGGATGTGAATAATCATCAATAACTATTCACTAACATGCTTTGGAACATAACTCGAGTTTGAGTTTGAGTTAGAGAACTTGCCTCAATCGCGATCTACTTCTACGCAATTTTGTTTAGCTTCTTAGAGAAAAGACCTATAATAGATCTTTCAGTCAGTCATAGCATATACTCACTTATAATCTCAGTATTCTATGTTAAATTATCTAACATTTAATTATATAGTTAAGTATTAGACATTATGTTAAAGTCTTAGTGTTATTGTTACTCTTTGACAACCTTTTAAGCACTTCATTGTTTAATCTCTCCTTATATAAGTTCTTCTTTATTACTCAGTAGGTTAAATACCCAATCCAGCAAACTGGATTCTAATTCCAACAATCCAGATGCTAATCCAGCAACCTGGATTCAAACTGAATTCTAATCCAGTAACCTGGATTACAATTCCAGCAACCCAGATGCCAATCCAGCATCCTAGATTCAAACTGGATTTCGATTTAGTAAATTATTTTCCAATCCAGCAGACTGGATTCAACAGAACTCTAATCCAGCAAGCTAATGGCCAACCCAATAAACTAGATGGCTATCCAGCAAGCTGGATTCCCCTTTGTTAACCTAATCATCTTATTATTTTTTTTATCTTTTGTCCACACATAAATACATATATTCCATACACAAAAAATAATTTTTCAATTTCCTTTAGCATTTTTCAAAAATCAATTTCTAGTTAATTCCTTAAGAAAATAGCTACCTCACGCTTAACTCCAAAAATTCCCAACTCTTGGTGGGATGTTACACATGTTAACGCGAGCCTCCAGTTTAAATTTCGTGGCTATCGGAATTATACAACTCCGATTATAGCAAATTTTGCCAGAAAAATACCAATATTAAAATTTTCATAACTTGCTCAATTTAAGTCGGAATGAGCTCATTTTTGGACACAAGCTATTTCATATCATATATTTTCATGTCCCAAAAGTCCTGATTTTATTTCACAAATTAAGTGGCCGAAACAGTCCTTTAAATTTCCATACAGCCTACTTTTTGGGTTTTTAAGATTTTTCCTACTTTGCTAAAAACTGTCTATACGGAAATCTGAAACAAAAATTCAGTGATTCTACTTGAAAAAGTTAGAAGACTTATAGGTCTAACTCTAGAAATTGACCACACTCAAAAATTCGAAACACAATGAGAGATATGGTCGTTTGAATTTCATGTTCCGTTTTTTTAAAAATATGATTTTCTAACTTTGTGTTTTGTAAGAAAACTTTCATAATCTCTTAATTTATCTAACATTGGTCATCATAAACCATCATAATACATACTAATATACCTTGAGATCATGGATCCACCATGATCAATGATCTATTACACCAAACATACACCAAATCCAAGCAAAACATAATTTATGCTAAGAAAAATTAAAGTTTTCTAACTTTTGAAACATAGTTTCCTTTTTCTTGCTTTTGATCTAACTTTTGACATTTAAAAGTGATAGATCTAAACACATAACACTTATACATATGTAGATCTAAGGTTTTGGGAAGATGAAACCATAGATTCATGTTTTGATTCAAACAACTAAAAATAACTTTTATAAAAAGTGTTTATACCTTGATTTGTGAGCTACCCTCCTTGTCCAACCACAACATGTAATGAATCTAGGATGCATTAAGAGTAGAACTCTTCTTCTTCCTTCTTTCCTTTCCACCGAATTTTCTCTCCCCCTCTCTCTCTTTCTAGCTTTTGTTAGTTAAATAAAATGATAAGAAAGAGATAGATTTTTGTTGGTTTGTAAAATAGATATACTTATGATATGTATACTTAGATTCATTCACCACAATCATTCCCTTTCTCTCTCTCATTTATTAAGTTATTACTTGCAAGAAAGAGTAAAATGGTGGCTTGCTTACAAGTGTGACACATGTGAGAGTTGTTGGAGTAGGTAATTCTCTTTTTGACAAAATGGCACATTACTTGCTCTCCTTTTTCTTCCTTATCATGACCGGCCATGTGGCCTTATACTCATCCATTTTATTTGCTTTTTAATACTTTATTTAGTTAAGTAAATGCCCAACATGTCCCTCTCTAATTAGGCCAAGACTTGGGCCAATGTATTTAATGTTTTGGGCTCACATTTAATTAATTTGGGCCATGTAATTCACTATGGTTCCATTACTTTTAATTAATCTTACCCTAATTATTAAATTAGAGTTTTCATTCTCCACTTTTGTAATTTAATTTATTACTTATGTTCATTTAATTTCATAACCAATTAGACTTGCTTTAATTAGGTTATAAAATTAATTAGTTGAGATATATTTAAAATAAATCTCTTAGGGTTAGTATATATTTTTAATACTAACATTCTCCCATACCATAACCCTTAGGTTACTTAATTCTTATTCCTAATGTAAGAATTAGGGTATGTAATCTTTCTTCTTAATTTACTTTCTATAAAATAAATGAACACATATACATATATATAGTACACATTCATTTAGCCTATTATTCACTCCACACATGTCATAATATTTTCAGTATCACTATTATTTAATTAATATATCTGTTACAAAGTGACTTAAAATTCTTTGTTATTACACCTAATCCCTCTCAAAGGTCACCAGGTGAAGCTGTTTGTCCATCCCCTCCATGGAAACAGAGGACAAACTCGGGACAGTATTGACTAGAGAAGTTGTCAACCCCGCAAACAAAGCATCCTCAGTCAGAGATATAGGATCCTCCATGGGCTCCTCAACGTCAGTAGACCCACCATCATCCTCGGATAGAGATCCTGTCTCAACCTGGTCCGCTGCGTCTGGTGCCAACTCCGACTCTAGCCATGCTGAGTACTCTGCAGATCGGCCCGGATGGCAGTCTCTGAACTCCGCTGTCTGTCGATGAGACCAAAATTCGTAAACCCGTGCTAGATCAGCCTCGGTAACTGAGCAGATGGAGAAGCGATAATCCTTAGTCCCCTCAAATGAATGGACCTCCTGACACTGATCAAACTGGCCCATCACCGCCAGAGGATGATAGGTCGTTACATGCCTCAAACCGGCCAACGGAAGGAAATCCAGGTCAGCTACATGGGTGGTGAAACTCAGAAAGGAGCAGTAACCAGAATATATAACTATCGCAAAAGGATCCTCCATGGCACCCAGAAATGAAGTCCAGGACGCCTTATTGATGCAGGAAATCAGGCGGTATGAGTAGATCTGTGACAGGACATGTCCAAAGAAGAACCCATGACGACGAAGCCGACCGATCGGTCTGAGCTGAGTTAAGAACCAGATATATAGGAGAACGAGGCTACCTCTAAACTCCTGATCCCCAACAGTCCGGCAGATAAATGCTGATATCAATGTCTCTGCCAAAATAAGAAGAAGTATGGTGAAGTTATCTCTAAGAGCCCTGACAGCCATCGACGTCCCCACATCTAGATGGTCAGCATAGAATGGCATGTATAGATATGGTATGAGGCACTTGACCAAGGCGACCACTCGGGCAGTGTGCCATCTCTCCTCTGAAATGAAAAAATCTTCATGATAAACGGCGAAGCTGTCAGCAGATGCAAAGTGGCCTATCATGAAGTCCATTGAAATAATGTGGCTGCCACCCACCTCTGCCAGTACGACTGCCCTCCTCAGTCCGGTAACCGTCATGAACTGGTGGTGCATATGACCTAACGCCATCCGAGCACACAACCCCTCTATCGATAATTCGGAGATGCGATCGTACTCCTCCAGAGTGGGAGTCAACTCATCAAAGCCAAACCAAAAAATATGGCGCTCTGGAATCCAGTAGCTGAGCATCCCATCCACAAACCCCTCTAGAACCTGAAAGGATAACAAAGATAAGGAATGGCTCAGCATACGACCGACTGCAATGCGGTCAGAATTTGGCAAACGGTCATGCCAAACCCTCAAATTGGTAACTATCCGACTTGGCAGAAGGTGATCTAAGCGAGCAATGGTAGAGGAAGCCATCTGTAAAACTGTGTCAAAAAGACCATACAGGGGTCAATCTCTATCTAATCATTTAAATATATATGAAGCATGCATTATAACGAGTGATAATATAGCATGTACAACCAATAAATAGAAAATATCATACATAGATATCTGCCAAATACATAAGTTTTACATCACTGTCATCTCTGTGATACATATGAAAACTAAGAAAAAAAAAGTACATGATATTGGAGCACCCATGCCCAATGACTAATAAGGCGGCAGTAACTCAATGTTAAACTCCTCCAGAGAGGTGCTAGAATCATCAAACTGATCAACCTGGGGCAAGTCACCTTGGGTGGGCATCTCCTGCATGTCTGAGCAATGAGGCATACCTTGCGAATCTGGGCGATAACGTGTCTCTTGCACATCTGGGTGATAAGTAAAGGGATCACCTCCATCGTGAGAGCCACTAGTACCTGAGGGTCCAGCCACATGAGAACCACTAGTGCCCGAGGGTCCAGCCTCGTGATCCTGACCAGCAAAGGAACCAGCCAATGAGGGGTCTCTGCCTAGATGACGACAGTACGTCAACAACTGCTCCACCTGACATCTCAAATCAGCTATCTGAATCTGATGAGAAGGCTCCTCGAAGCATGATAACCACTCCACCATCATCAGAGACCCCAGAACCATATCTCCCAGGAATTGGGTAGCCCGGGTCTCAGATCCTATCGTGCATGGGCCCCACCAAGTGGAAAACTCATCGAAAGTGATATGACCCTCTGACAAATGAAACCCATCGTACCCAGCAGTGGGAATCGCTGCAGTTGGATGAGATAGAGGCCAGAATCGCTGAGCTGGAGGAAAAAAAGAAAGGCGAATCTCCCCAGTAATACATCTAAAAGCACGCTCCTAGAGGTAGAGCTCCCAGCCTCCATCAAACAGGAATGGAATCCAACAAGTAGATAGATAATACTCTGACCCAATCGGTAGACCATCCTCAAATCTCTCAAATAAGTGCTCCGCAGAATAAGGGACCCAAACTACGTCAAAAGCCATCAATGTCTCCAACTGAAGATGGGCATGGGTAAAGCCCTCCGCAACCAGGACCTCTGATAAAGTAGACTGATGCCATCTACGTCCCAGAGGATAAGTGTCCAAGCCCAGAACAGAGACAGGGCGAAGGTAAGGAAGCCTCTCATAAGCCCAGAATTGTTAATTCAAAGAACTCGACATTAGTCATGGGTAAAGATAAACCAATCAAAATTCAAACAAGTGAAATTCAGTCAAAATGACTCACCAGAAGAAACGGGTAGAATCCAACCCAGGCGTCGGTGACTCCCTCGGATCGCAATCGCATCCTGTGTAGAAAGAGAGAGAATGTAAAAGATCCCTAATCGTAGTCCCCAATGCGGTCTACATCTCTAATAGCCCCTACCAAGCTAAAGGGAACAGTGGAGGAGTTGTTCGCAATGAAACAACCCCTCATAATGGTCAAAAACAGACGCCGTAAGATGCAATCTCTATCCCTCAAATCTACAGGTAATGACTGTTGTAGAGTGCCTCGAGCAACATCAACGCTCAGGCATCCCAACTGAATATTGCGAGCCTTGAAGGCCCGCTTCTGAGAAGAAAACCCGGGAAGGGTGTGCACTGTGGTCGGAGTGATACCCATCTCCAAGGGCACTTTGTACCCAGTAAACTCCAGGCCGGTGATGTATCTCCAATCCATGCGTGTCATCAAAACCTCGAAATCCAGCAGATGGAGGGACTTGACTTTGATGAAACCATTGCTCTGATAAAGCTCGTAAATAGCCCCAGGGGCATCGATGGGGAACAATGGTGAAGAAATCCTTGAATCCCCAAGAATCCACTACAGCCCTGTACTCGGGATGAAGTGAATGATATAAAGAGTATATGCTAAACCAGTTACCCCGGGGCTGGGTAAACTCTGGAACCTACACAACCTTAAGGTTAAGAAAACCAGTTGATGACAGAAAAGAGAAGGTAAGACAAATTAATGTAAAGATCATATACCTCGTTCACCAGCAAGTGAATAGAGGGATGGCGGCTCAGATCCATACCCAGCAAATCAGGAATGGCTACCTGAATGCCAGGAAGAAATAGTGGCACCGCAGCGGGATGAGGTATAACCTCAGGCTTAGGGATATCCTCCTCGTCCAAATGAGGGTGGTCCTCACCCAGAGAATGCAAAACTGGCTCCGTCAAACGCTGAACCTGCCTACTAATCCGTGGAGTGGGAACGTCAGAGGGAGATCTCCGCTGGCAAACTTCAGCTGAAACCCGACGGGATGAAGAACTGCTAGGTCCCGCAGAGTCCATACCTGAACAATGAGTTCATAGGAATCAAAGCAAAGTCAGGTATATTCCTACCCTTTTTAAATTTTGAAGTCAATCCCTGAAATATAATTTAGGTCATCACATCATGCATGTCTTACATGTGCCATTATATGTGTACATCATTTTCAACTCGCATCCTAGCATATCTACACATGTATCTAGGACCCTGGCATCTAACTTATGAAAACAATTTTGCCAGAGCTTCCCCTATAAAATGGACTATCCACATGCCTCAAGCACGCATTAAACCACCTTATGAGGGTATACCATCATAGCCAAATAATTAAATAGCAATTTAAACTATTATTCTAACACATAGCTATAATGCATGTATAGATTAAATGATAAATGTTAATATATCACATCCACACGATCCATATTATGATACATAAGAATGCATTGCATTATAAACATGTCCATCAAGCTATCTATGCATACATATTAGATGTAATGCGTTTAAACGAAAGAAATATGATTTTTCATCGATGAAAACATAAAAAAATGGAGTTTATACGTTACCCGTAGTTTGTAGAAGAGATGTACGATGACGGATCACTCCAAATCAAGCCAGAATAGCGTAGATCTGAGAAGAGGATCGGATTTTTCAGAGAGAACGTAAGGAAACTCAAGTCGAATGAATGAAAATGAGCCTTCTCGAGGGTATAAGCCCGATCACGGACAACCTCAACCATATATGCTCCAGCCGCATGTATAGGTGCGGCTGCCCTAGAGGGGTCTCGCGGCCTCCCAGTTGGTAAAGTGCAGTCTGAAACGTGTTATTTTGGGTTCAGAATGGTCACATTACTTAAAATGGTACCCTTATGGGTCAGTTTTAGACCCCGAAAACCCTAAAAACCCTCCGAAAAGGCAGAAATTCCGTAGATATAAAAAATCTCGACGTTGAACACCGGATGACCAAAAAGTCAGTTAAAATCAATACTACATCTCAGAATCCACCAGCATCGATTCCGGTGTAGGTGTCGACACAACCCCGATGGGGCACTCCGTTGGCAGCAAACCAGTAAAGGCATCGACTAGACCCCCGATGATATAATCTGTTGGCAACCAACCAGTGAAGACATCGACTCGACCCCGATGATGTAATCCGTTGGCAACTAACCAGTGAAGGCATCGGCTCGACCCCCGATGATGTAATCCGTTAACAACAAACCAGTGAAGGCATCGGCATAACCCCAATGAGGTAACCCGTGGGCAACCAACCAATGAAGGCATCAGCTCGACCTCCGATGATGTAATCTATAGGCAAAAAACCAGTGAAGGCATCGGCTTGACCCCCGATGATGTAATCTGTTGGCAACAAACCAGTGAAGGAATCTGCAAGACCCCCGATGATGTAATCCGTTGGCAACAAACCAGTGAAGTCATCGGCTCGACCCCCGATGATGTAACCCTTTGGCAACAAACCAGTGAAGGCATCGGCATAACCCCGATGATGTAATCTGTTGGCAACAAACTAGTGAAGGCATCAGCTCGAACCCCGATGATATAATCCGTTGGCAACAAACCAATGAAGGCGTCGGCATAACCCCAATGATGTAATCCGTTGGCTACAACCTAATGAAGGCATCAACACAATCCTGATGGTGAAATCTGTTGACTACAACCCAATGCAGGTTGGCTTAACCCCGATAAAGTAATCTGTTGGCTACAACCCACTGAGGGCGTCGGCTTAATCTCGACGACGTAATCCTTAGGACTTTATCATAATCTCACATATCATTACATATTTTATACATGACTTTGTATCATCAGATATACCTTATCATGCATTCTCCGTGTCTAGTAATCTTTATCATGTTCATTCTATTTCATTGCATAAACATAACAAAGAGGGGCATCTATAGACACTCAATTGTACTAACCTTGCAGAAGGCCAAAAGCTTAATTTAACTTCAGAGACAACTCTGAGGTAGGGCAAAAGTATCTAGTCACCCCAGAGGTAACCCTGTGGATGATTCAAAGGGCCAACGACGTCCGAAAATGACGCGAACCAAACAAGGATTGCCAAGCTGAGACAGTGTCTACCGGAAGTCATCTCAGCAAACCTTGAACTGTGTGCCATCAAAGATAAGCTAGTTAACCACAGTCTAGAACCGAAAGATACCTATCGGCTACCAGCATTATCTTCTCGGATCCCGAATCAGTCAGACTCAATCTTATTCCTCTGCATTTCGTAAAGACTTTCTCTGAACCGGGATCGAAGGAACACAATTCAAGATGACGGGACCGCGGGGCCCAGCCGCATCTATACATACGGCTAGCCGCATGTATATATGTGGCTGGCTCCGGCAGATTAAAAGAGCAATATGAGCTCATTTAGAAAAAAAAGAGTTTTAGAGAGAGAAAATCATTTCTAGAGAGAGAACCCCTCGGGTTGGACTTATATACACCAACTTTTAGCCATTTTATCTTGTTTAGAGACTACTTGGAGTCCCGAGAGTGTTCTAAGTTGATCCCGGGTGATAAAACGCTTGTTCACGCGTCCCCCAAGGTGAAAAAAATGCTCTTTTTAGCTACATTCTTTGTAATTTTTGTTCAATATACTAGATTGATGTTATATATTGTTTAACTCTAGTTAAACTTGTTGTTTTCTATGCATATTGTGTAATAGTTGATAAATATTGCATTTTTATCGGTTATATTGTGCATATAGCGTTGTAAATCAAGTCTGGAGGCTAGATCTACCTAGATCTAAGCCGAATTTAGCCTTTTTATTGGTTATTAAGCATGAAGCTTTAACCCATATGCTAGATCGGTTAAGATCCATGGCAGATCTACGCATTTATTTCTTTAAATCGGTCCCGGTTACCCTGTATAGCCCTAGATCTATATCTAGAGGCTAAAGAGGTCCGAAATGGATTGAAACGGTGATTTCAACCGATAAAATCATCTAATATCAAGTCTAGGACATTGTACATATGTATTCCTGTATAAATAATGTGAGCCTAGGAATCCCAATGTCGAGATCCCCGATTGGATCCCGACTAGATTTCCATGATGGACCGATTTTAGTGACGTAGTGTTTAAATAACGCAAAAATCATTGTATATGTAATATTTGGATCTTAAAAACGAACTCGAGGGTTAGTCCCGAGAAGTTGGATTCAAGATCCCGTGATAGTGAAGACATTAATTGTGGGTGCTAGGATTCATCGAGATGGCTTACATGCCCGATGATGATCCGACCCTTTTGACGCTTTTTTTTACATACATATCATCAAAATGCTTTCCGATAAAACCACAAAGAGCTTTCAATTATAATAAAGCGGGTCGGGAATAGACATTAGATCATAAATGAAAGTATTAAAAGTCCTCGATTACTATTCGGGCAAAGGATTTGAAAACCTTGTGTTTTCTCAAAATATCATATAAAATGTATATTTTGTCTAAAATTGAACTTTTGCTAAATCAAGCCCTTCGTACATAGGTGCAAAAGAGGAACGACACTACTTCCAAATAACTCACAATGAGGTTTAGAATAAAACTTTCCAAATAAAACACACACACACACACACACTCACATTTTATGCATAAGAAATCAATAAAAGATGTGGTATCGTGTTTTCACGGGAGTCTGGGGGTGCCTAACACCTTCCCCCCGCTTAACCTAGCCCCCGAATTCCACGAATCTCGGGTTTCAGACTAATTTTTTGGAGTCACATATTGGACTATTTTGCGAAAACTATTAAAACTCAGATGAGTTAGTACATCCATTTAAACCATACCAACTAGCGACTATCTCATTCGGTCCAATCATAAAATAATAAATTCAATCTTTTTTTCAAAGTCGTCTACACTTATGTCGGTACTGCTTTCCTAAAACCTCACCTTTTAATAAAATCCAAAGACATAGAGAATGAAAAAGGGTAAAAACAAACAAACACAAACTTAGGAAAGACGGACATTCACGTTCGAAAAGAAAGAATTTTTCCCGGCGTTGACAAGCAGATGGGAACGCAACAAAGAATGAGCACGGCGTATCATCCACAGACGGATGGACAAAGTGAGAGGACATATCAAAAGCTAGAAGACATGTTATGGTTTTACGTTATGGATTTTAAAGGAAGTTGGGAAAATCATCTACCTTTAGTAGAGTTCGCCTACAACAACAGTTGTTACGCCAGTATAGGCATGCCGCCTTACGAAGCGTTATACAGACGGAAGTACAGAACTCCACTGTGCTGGGATGAAGTAGGAGAGCGTCGAATGTTAGGACCAGAGATGGTACAATAAACAGTGGAGGTGGTTAAGTTGATATAAACACGGCTAGTTGCAATACCGGGAGGTACAAAAGCCCCAACGACAATACCGGGAGATCTAACTCAACCCTGGTTACAATACCGGGATGTCAAGTCAATCCCCGGCAACACAGGTGTAGACACTGGAAATTTTCTTTGCCCCAATACTAACACTGTAGGAGGGCAAAACCGTCCTTCAATTCAAATCCGGCCACCAATGCCTGTCCATCAATTCAAATTCAGCCACCAATGCCGGTCCTTTAACTCATAATAGGCCGCCAATATCGGTCCTTAAACCTAAATCTGATCCCCAATATCGGTAACCTAAATTTGATCCCTAATATCGGTACTCCAGCCAAATTCGATCCCCAATATCAGTATTTCAGCCAAATCCGATCACCAATGTTGGTACTCAATCTAGCTCCGATAGTCAATCGGACCGTCAATCCAATTTCGATAGTCAATCGGACCGTCCATCCAGCTCTGATAGTTAATTGAACCGTCAATCTAGCTCTGATAGTCAATTAGACCGTCTATCCAGCTCCGATCTCCAATCGAACCGTCTATCCAGTTTCGATAGTCAATCAGACCATCTATCCAGCTCCCATAGTCAATCGGACCGTCTATCCAACTCTGATCTCCAATCGGACCGCCCATCCAGTTTCGATCGACAATCAGATCGTCAGATCAACCCTGATCTCAATATCGGGCCATCAGATCAATCCTGATCTCAATATCGGGACATCAGATCAATCCTGATCTCCAATCAAGCCATCAGTTCAAACCCCGATCTCAATATCGGGCCTTCAAATCAGCCCCGTTAGCAACCCGAGAGAAACTAATCAACCCTGATCTTCACATCGGGCCGTCAAGTCAGCCCCGGTCTCAACCTAGGAGGTACAGGTCAACCTGTACATCAACCCAAGACATGTCAAGTCATCTCCGGTCTCAGCCCGGGAAGTACAGTTCAGCCCCAGAGATAACCCTGGGAAGCCAGATCCATCAAAGGTCGTGCCAACACCACAGGCAATCCTGGAAGGGGAAAAATGGTCATTTTATATCTCAACCAATTCTGTCAAACTCAAGCCTAATTGATGTCATTGAAGTCTGAATGAACCACAACAACGATCCCGAGTGCCAATAGCGCAAGACAGCTTTACGGACAAACTGCGGGGAATCGAAGACTTGGTTATGAACCCGTCCTCTAGGACCCGAAAAATGTTTTATCCCATGTCATTGCGACACTCTCAGCGAGGGCTTTTCAAAAAGGTATCTAACGCCTCAAACAGACACTCTTATCAAAAGTTTGAAAGTTCAGACTTCAACTGCGCATTGACCAAAGTGCACGTACTTTGAGAAGACAGAACCCGGCACTGCGGGCCCCACCTGAAGAGCCTCACCTCTACCTGCGGCAGCCGCAGTTAGAGCTAAGGCTCCCTGGCCTATAAATAAATGTGCACCCCCACCCCTTCATTTTCATAATTCAGAAATGCAGCGAAGCTCTGCCCATCTGATTTTCTGACTATTACATCTCTTCAAAACCTAAATATTTTTACTCCAACAGGTAGACAAACCCATATACTACCACATATCAAAAAATCACTGATAGATTTGGACGTTTAAAGCCTACGATTTGGCAAAAAGCCCGTACTGTAGTCCATTGTAAGTATTTTTAAAATCAGAAAGTCAATACTACTACTTTGCACTATTTTCCACTTACACATGAAGTTTCATCTTCTAAATATGCCTGGAACTTAGTTCTGTGGCAGTTTTCGTCAAAATTTGGTACATTTCTGTACATAAACGTAGTTTTTTTCATTTCTGCAACTCAAATTGACGATCCGTCAGCTCCAGCAGCTTCAATGCAGTAGCACACACATTTTTGGCGACTCCGCCGGACTGGGTTGTCTTCCCAGTCTGGGTTGGCCCTTTTTTGTATATATTTAACTACAAATGTACTAACATTTCAATTCTGTCAAGCCCGGATGTCAAATCCGTGGTAGTTTATCGCTTTTATATATATATTTACACATATATAAGCGAATTTCACCATCATTGGTACTCATATCAGTCCTGGTTGACTACATTTCTGTCAATATATATATGTTTTCAGTCCGGCCTAGATTACTTCGTGGCCATTTTACTGCTTTTGCACACTTCGCCATACGGGGTGCTCTCCCTAGTCAGTAATTGACTACTTTTCTGTCAATTTCAATTCCAGTACGGGTACCGGCGTGAAAACTCATCGCCCTTTTTACTATTTTTCTATATATTTATATATTTTCAGTCACAGCCTGGATTATTTTGTGGCTACTTATAGTTTTTTATAAATATATATATATATATATATATATATATTTCAATTCCAGTCCGGGCTTGCAAGTGAAAACCCATCGCCCTTTTACAGCTTTTGTATATATATAATTATATATATATTGCTTTACTCAATTTATTCAACTGTTGCATTTAATATTCATTTGTATATGAATCTGCACTGACATATCTGCAGGCGGACTAGATTTATCCAAATCTCGCCAATTCTAGCTTTTAACGGTTCAAACAGGTCCCGACAGAACCTAGAAGCTATAAGGGCTGAGATTTATTTAAATCTAGTTATTTTTATAGTTTCAGCTTTGAAAGCAAACTCGCGTCCCTTAGATCGCTATCTAGTGGGAACGAGACACTTTGGCCATTCGCAGCAAGGATTTATTGATGAAACCATGGTTCCATTGCGACATAATGATGCATATATGTCCATTTCTGTGCAAATTCAAACTGTGCAGGTTTATTGGCTACTCATATGTGAGCCTAAGAATCGTGGGATTCACGATCAAATCGATCGGGATCTGATTCCCACGATGGATAAACTCCAGTTTACAGATGTACCCTGCCAATTTTTTTGTAAAATGTACATACACGGGCCTTAAAACGGTTATCCGAATTTAAGGTCTCAATATAATTAAAAAAAATCAATTGTCGTGTCAACGTCCCTCCGATGGCTTTCACACCCTTGAGGAGACCGACACTAGTATATTTCTGTGGTCGAGGATGCTTCGCAGCCCGACAAATCACCATTTTCATGCAGCCTTAAGGCTATAAAAGATCAAATTTGGAATTATTAAAAGGCTTCAATTCCTATGTCAACGTAGGGGTTTGATAAATAGCTTTCAAAACATCACTGTCAATTCAATTTCAAAGATTTTGCAAATCTAATCAAAATGCTTTTGCAAATCAAATCAAAGACTGATTTTCAAAATCAAATTAAACCCTTCGTATATAGGTTCAACGAAGCGAAACATTACTTTCAAATCACAAATCAATAGGCCCAATTTTCAAATAGCATTCACTCACGCATTCACAGTTTTAAGGGGAAATATTGAAAAGATGTGGTACCGTGTTTACATAGGAGTCGTGGGGTGCCTAACACCTTCCCCACACTTAACCAAGCCCTCGAACTCAAAACTCTGATTTCAAAGATCAAGTTTTGACAGTGTCCAGCAATTGGGCCTCTTTTCAAATCAAACTCGGTTGAGTTGGTACAACCATTTTAAAATCTACCAACTGGCGACTCTGTTAAAATATTCAAATCGTCGACATAAATATATGTTGGCCTCTTTCCTAAAAAACCCTTCAAAACCTTTTTCCTAAATAAAAAAAATAAGGGTAGAGAGAACTTAGAAAGATCAATTTGAGGAAACTCGGGTTACGAACCGACCCGCGGGATTCTTAAATTTTCCAACATCAACAACCAGGATGTCCCCGGTAACAACCCCGGGAGATACAATAGCCCTGACAACAACACCAGGAGATCTAACTCAGCCCCGACAACATCGGGATGTCAAGTCAATCCCCCGGTAACATCGGGATGTCAAGTCAATCATTCGGCAACATCGGGATGTCAAGTCAAACCCCGGCGACAACCCCAGGAGGTGCAAAAGCCCTGGTGACAACACTGGGAGATCTAACTCAACCCCGGTCACAATACCGGGATGTCAAGTCAAGCATCGGCAACATCGGAATGTCAAGTCAAACCCCGACGATAACCCCGGGAGATACAGCAACCCCGACGACAACCCTGAGAGATCAGATCAACCTTCAAAGATAGCCCTGAAGCATCAAACATCCCCAAAGACAATCCTAGGATACCAAATCAACCTCGGAGACAACCCTAAGGAAGAACAGAGTCGGCTGGGATCAAACCTTGGAGACAACCCCGAGAAAACAGTCGAAAACCTTGCAAATACAAGAGACAACCCCTGGAAGGGAAAAACAGTCATTTTACCAACTTGAAGCCAAATCAAGTCAAAATCAAGCTAAATTGATGTAATAAGGATCAGAAAGAGCCATAACATCGATCCCAAGTGAAAACAGCACAAGACAGCTCAATAGACAGACTACAAAAAAAATAAAGATCTGGTTAAAAACCTATCTTCCTGGAATTAAAAAAAGGTCAAAACCCATGTCATTGTGTAGCTCTTGGAAAGGGCTTTCCGAAAAGGTATAGCATGCCTCAAACGGATGCCCGGATCAAAAGTTATGAAGATTCGAAGCATACCCAGCGTTGGTCGGAGTGCACGTACTTCAAGATAACGGGATCCACGGGAGTGGGCCCCACTCGGGGAGCCGCAGATAGACTCGCGGCTATCGCTAGTGCACCCGCTACCATCTGGTCTACAAATAAGACCCGGCACCCTTGCAAAAAAAGAGAAAAAATAGGAAAACGCTCTGAAACTCCGCTCATATTGACCCTTAGCCCAACTTCTAGTACTCCAAACTTCGATTTTATTCTTCCAATTCATTTACAGAAGTATATTCTACAACATATCAAACATTAACCAGTGGAAACGTCCATTTGAAGTCCACCGAGTGGCAAAAAGCCCGTGGACCAGTCCATTGTAAGTTTTTTTACGATCAGGAACTATTTCCTACTTTATTACATATACGTGAAGGTGCATATAAAGTTTCATCTTCTGGTTTTGCCCGAATTTCAAATCCGTGATGTTTCTAGCTTACTTTTTAGTATATATATATATATATATATATATATATATATATGTTTTTCTTCGTTTGCACAGCATGGATTGTTAATTTGTGGCTTTTACTCGCTATTATATATATATATATATAACTATATATATATTTGTACTATTTTGTTCGGCCTGGATCATTGATTCGTGGCCTTTTTCAGCTTTATTGTATATATATATACCTGACTATATATATACTAACTTTCAATTCAATTGGGGTTGCTAATTCGTGGCCCTTTTATTGTTTTTATATATATAACTATATATATATATAGCTTTTCTGACTTTGTTGGGCCTGGATTGCAAATTTGTGGCCTTTTTACAGCTTTTATAAATTTATATATTTATTTACCTTTCAGTCGAGCCTGGATTGCAAATTCATGGCTCTTTACAACTTTTATAAATATATATATATATATATATATATATATATATATTTATGTCGAGCTTGGATTAGAAATTCAAGGCTCTTTACAGCTTTTATAAATAAATAAATATATATATATATATATATCTATATACACACATTTCTTTGTCACGCTTGAATTGGAAATCTGTGGCCCTTTACAGCTTTTATATATATATATATATATATATATATATATATATATTCTTTATTTAATGTGATTAAATATTTGCTTTAAATATTAATTTGATATGAATTTGCACTTTTATAAATATTGTGGATTAGATTTATCTAAATCTAACCCTTGTTAACTTTTAAACGGTTCAAAATCGGTCAAACCGGAACCGGAAAGCTAGAATAGCTAAGATTTATTTAAATCTAGTATTTTTCTAGCTTTGTAAATATAAAGCGACTACGTGACCCTAGATCCATATCGAGCGGAAACAGGAAGCTTTGGCTAGGCGCAAGCAATGATTTAACTGACGAATCCTTTGTTTTGCAACGTCTAGAGTACAATTCTCCTTCTGTGTGAATATTTGTGTTGTGCAGGCTTTCTTGGCCCTTTTCTATGAGCCTAGGAATCGTGGGATTAATGATCAAACTGATATAAATCTGATTCCCACGATGGAAAACTCCACATTGTAAACACACCCTACAAGTTTTTCTGTAAAATGTACATCCGAGGGACCTTAAAACGGTTATCCAAATTTAAGGTCTCAAACATATTAAAATATGGTTTGTAGTGCTAGAGTCACTTCGATGGCTGTCATGCCCATAAGAAGACCAGCACTTGTATATACATTTTGTTGTAGAGGATGCTTCGCATCCCTACAATAAACATCCAAATCAAGCCAAAGGCTGAATAGAATAAAATGAAAGTATAAATATGCTTCAATTCCTATGCGAGCAAAAGGGTCCTTTCAAACGTCATTTTTTATATCTTGTCTAAAAAGGACCTTTCACACAAAGCAAACCCTTCGTATATAGGTTCAACGAAGCATGACACTACTTTCAACTCAAACAAACGTAGGCTCAATTACTTCCAGCATACACACACACATTGCAATTAAAAAAGAAAAATATTGAAAAGATGCGGTAACCGTGTTTCACGGAAGTCGGGGGGTGCCTAACACCTTCCCCCCGCTTAACTAAACCCCCGAACTTTAAGAATCTCAATTTTTAGGGCCAAGTTTTGACAGCGTCCAGTAATTGGGCCTATTTGCAAAATCAAACAAAACTCGGTTGAGTTGGTACAACCATTTCAAAATATACCAACGGGCGACTCTTAAACCTTTCAAAATCGTCGACATGATACATGTTGGCCTTTTCCTAAAAATTTCACCCTTCATAAAACAGATAAGATAAACAAGGGTAGAAAACAACAAAATTTAGGAAGAGGAAGATCTGTCCAAAAGCGATTAGATTTTTTCCCGACGTCGACAGGTGGCGACTCTGCTGGGGACAGTAGAGGGCTTAAGACGCTCTCAAATCTTTTCAAAATTTCCCTTTTAAATCTGCGTATGTGTGGATGTTGTGTTTTACGTTGAATGGATGTGAATAAATGCTTTACTTCTTTATGTTAGTGCTTCGCACGAATGTCATCATTTCATATGGTGAAACACGATATATGTGAATGTATGTTGTGTGATTCCTCAACCAGGAGGCGAACCCATCGGTGTTTGATTACTGGACTCAAAGGAGACTAATCCTGCGAGGCTCAGGAAAGGCACCACTTAGATCTGCTACAATTGAAAGATTGGATTAATTTCCACTCTAGTAGATTACGAAGATATGGGGACCTTCATGTCGAAAAACCACGAGAGTAGCCTAAGATAGGTCAGCCTCTGATTAACCAAATCCGAAGGGAAGCCTCTTCATGCCTTCTTCTTTCAATTCAATGTAAATTTTAAGTTAGATAAATGTAAATATACATTTCATTATGAATCATGTCATACTATCCTGTCATCAAAATAACTCACCTTTGTTTTACAGGATAAGATTAAAAACCCACAAAAATAAACACATTGCATAGAATGCATCTGGATTATACCTACAATCAAAAATTAACACACCTACTTTTATTGTAGGAAAAAATTTGTCCCATCACTAGATCAAAATCTAAGAATGCACTAAGCCCATCTCCAAACATGGCTTCAAGTGCTTAACCTGAATCCACCCCTGTCTCTAGGTTGGAGTTTGAAGGATTAAAGAACTAGATAGCAGAATTAGCTATTTCCCTCAAAAAACAAAGCAAAGGTCTTTAGGGTAAACAAACACCCGGTCAACAGAATCTGCCACACTCGATGGCAGTCAGGGCACCGACAAGAAAGATATATAGACCCATGAGTCTTAAAACAAGGACCTTACCAACAAAACCCCTGAAATCATCAACCTTGACAGAAAGCAGGAGGCTAATGATATTCTAAAAAAGGTCCAACAAATGGAAGAAACAATTCGGTCCATCAAAGGGACTGGGGCATTTGGGAGTGTCAACTACTCAGATTTATGTATATTTCCAGGGGTTCGATATCTCGACAAGTTTCAAGTCCCTGATTTTGAGAAATATGATGGATTAGGAGATCCCTACACCCATTTGAAGGTACTCATCGAAGAACTCGGATCCTATGCAGAAGATGAGAAGCTCAGGATGCAATTATTCAAGAAAAGTCTGATCGGAGAGGCTAGAGTCTGGTATGCCCGACAGGACAATTTAAAAATTCACAACTGGGAAAAGTTAGCACATGACTTCCTAATCAATACAGCTTCCAGTCTCAGATGGCTCCAGACAGATATCAAATCACCAAAGTCAAGAAGCAAAACACGGAGTCATTCAAAGAGTATGATCAACAATGGAGACGGATGGCGGCACAAGTTACTCCGCCTATGACAGAGACTGAGATAGTCCTAACCTTCATCGACATTCAAGAAGCTCCGTATTACGAAAGGGTCCTGGCAGGTATAGGAAAACCATTCTCGGAGATGATCAAACAAGGAGATATGGCCAAAATGGGGCTAAAGTCTGGGAAGATAAAAGATCTTACCACCTTGAAAGCCGTGACCGAGCATATCCAATCTGGGAGTTATGGGAGTAATCCCCGGAGAGTACACAAGAAGAAAGAAGAAGAAGTGTCCTTAGTACTGCACGGACAAAATCAAAGAGGAAGTTCAAGCAGCCTGCCAATTCAAAGGAGAAACTATCCCCCTTTCCAAGCTCCTGTACAATCTTCTAACCCTCCCTTTCAAAAAGCGGGAGAGGTCAGACGTCTAAGAACATTCACACCCTTCGGGGAATTACTCAAAAATGAGCTGAAACTGCTGACAGCACAAAAGAGGATTGTTCAACTCCTTCCACCCGTCAGTTCGAGCGGATAAAATTTTGACCCGAGTAAAAAGTGTGTGTTGACGTTGGTTTAAAAAATCCGTGGGTCGGGTCACAACCCGGATCTTTTAATCTCTTTTCCTAAGTTCTCTCTACCCTCACTCTTTTTATTTTGGAAAAAGGTTTTGAAGGGTTTTTTAGGAAAAAGGCCAACATGTATTAAGTCGATGATTTGAACGTTTTACAGAGTCGCCAGTTGGTAGATTTGAAAATTGTTGTACCAACTGAATCGAGTTTTTTTTGAAAGAGGCCCAATTGCTGGACACTGTCGAACTTTATCTTTGAAAATAAAGTTTGAGCTCGGGGGCTTGGTTAAGTGTGGGGAAGGTGTTAGGCACCCCACAACTCCCGTGTAAACACGGTACCGCATCTTTTCAATATTTCCCTTAAAACTGAAATGCGTGAGTGAATGCTATTTAAAAGTTGGCCTATTGATTTGATTGATTGAAAGTAGTGCTTTGCTTTGTTGAACCTATATACGAAGGGTTTGATTTGTTTTGAAAATCAGTCTTTGATTTGAATTGCAAAAATATTTAATTTGATTTGCAAAAGCTTTTCTTTTGATTGAATTGAAAATGATGTTTTGAAAGCTGGTTTTCAAACCCTTACGCTAGCATAGGAATTGAAGCCTGTTGATACTTCTAATTTTATCTTTATAGCCTTAAGGCTGCATATAAATGGTGATTTGTCGGGCTGCAAAGCTTCCTCGACCATAAAAATATACAAGTGTCGGTCTCAGCATGGGTATGAAAACCATCGGAGGGACTCTGACATGGCAATCCACATTTTTCATTATATTGGGACCTTAAATTCGGATAACCGTTTTAAGGTCTGTTTACATGTATATTTCTACAGAAAAAGTGGCAAGGTACATTTGTAAATTAGAGTTTGTCCATAGTGGGAATCAGATTCTGATCAGTTTGATCATAAATCCCACGATTCCTAGGCTCACATATGAGTAGCCAAAACTTGCATAGTTCAAATTTGTACAGAAATAGATAAAAATCCCAATATTGTTAAAACCGAGGATTCATTCAGTAAATCCCGGTCCGCACAGCCGAAGCATCTCGTTCCCACTAGATAGCGATCTTAGAGACGCGAGGTTGCTTTTGAAGCTGAAACTAGAAAGAAAGCTAGATTTAAGGAAATCTTAGTCATTCTAGCTTCTCGGTTCAGTATGGAGGTTTTGAATCATTTGAAAACTAGAATTGGCGAGATTTAAATAAATCTAGTCCGCTCGCAGATATGTCAATGCCAATTCATATTAAATGAATATTTAAATCAGCAGTTGAATATAAAGCGGGTAAAGAAGTATATATATATATATATACAGTTATATATAAAAGCTATAAAGGGCGATGGGTTTTCACGCCGGTGCCCGGACTGGAATTGAAATATATATATATATATATATATATATATATATATATATTGACAAAAACATACTCAACCAAGACTGAGAAGAGAACCCAGTGGTGGTGAAGGCTGCTTATATATGCATAAATATATATAAAAGCAGTAAAAAGGCCACAGAATGATCCAGGCCGAACTAAAATGTAAATATACAGAAAAGTAGTCAACCAGGGACTAGGAAGAGAACCCAGTAATGGTGAAGTGTGCAAAAATAGTATAAAGGCCACGAAATAGTCCAGACCAGACTGGAATGTAAATTGAAGAAAAGTAGTCAACCAGTGACTGGGGAGATCACCCAGTATGGCGAAGAATGCAAAACAGTATAAAGGGCGATGGGTTTTCACGCCGGTGCCCGGACTGGAATTGAAATATATATATATATATATATATATATATATATATATATATATATATTGACAAAAACGTAGTCAACCAAGACTGGGAAGAGAACCCAGTGATGGTGAAAATCACTTATATATGCGTATATATATAAGCGGTAAACTACCTCGGATTTGACATCCGAGCTTGATAAAATTGAAATGTTAGTACATATATAGTTAAATATATACAAAAAAGGGCCAAACCTGGACTGGAAAGATAACCCAATCCAACGAAATTGCCAGAACGAAGAGTTTAGTTCATTGAAGCTGCTGGAGCTGACGGATCGTCAATACGAGTCGTAAAAATGCCAGAAAATGAATTTATATACAAAATGTACCAAATTTTGACGAAAACAGCCACGGAACTAAGTTCCGGGCATTTTTAGAAAACGAAACTTAACGTGCAAGTGTATAAAAGTACGAAGAAGTAATATTCGCTTTCTGATCGTGAAAATACTTACAACGGACTGCTACATGGGCTTTTTGCCAAATCGTAGCCTCTATACGTCCAAATCTACCAGTTATTTTCTGATATGTGGTAGTATATGGGTATATCTATGTGTTAGAGTGAAAATATTTGGGTTTGGAAGAGGTGTAAAAGTCAGAAAATCGAACAGGCAGAGCTTCGCTGCGTTTTGGAATTATAAAATATGAGGGGGGTGCACGTTTATTTATAGGCCAGGGAGCCTCCACTCTACCTTCTACTACCGCATGTAGAGGTGCGGCTCCCCAAGGTGGGGCCCACATGCCTGGCTTCATCATCCTGAAGTACGTGCACTCCGAGCAATGCGATGTCAGGTTCAAAACTTCGTAACTTTTTGATCTGAGCGTCCGTTTGAGGCGTGCCATATCTTTTCGAAAAGCCCTCTCTTAGATTGTCACAATGACATAGGATTTAACCCTTTTTAATTCCAAAAATATGGGTTCATAACTGGGTCTTTGTTTCCCCGCAATTTATCCGTCGAGCCGTCTTGCGCTGTTTTCACTCTAGATCACCGTTATGGTTCTTTCTGACCTTGGTGACATCAATTTGGCTTGAGTTTGACCGAATTGACTTCAAGTTCATAAAAAGACCATTTTTCCCCTCCCAGGGTTGCTTTCAATATCGGTATGGCCTTTGGTCGACTTTCGGGAGTCATTTCCAAGACTTGGATCCCATTCGAGTCTTTTTGTCCTCAGTGTTGCATCTGAAGCTGCCATAGTCATTCCAGGTTTTCTTCTGGAGGTGTTGTAATGCTTCAGGTTTGTTCCTGAGGTTGACCTGACTTCCCGGGTTGAGACCGGGGATGACCTGTACTTCCCGGGCTGAGACTGGGGCTGATCAGGACCTCCCAGGTTGAGACCGGGGCTGACCTGTTCCTCCTGGGTTGAGACCTGGGCTGATGTGATGCTTTGGGTTTATCTCTGAAGGTTGGATTGGCTTCCCAGGGTTATCTCTGGGGCTAAATTGGATCTCTTGGTTGTGACCAGTGCTTAACTGTACCTCCTGGGTTGTGACCAGGGCTGAATTGATATCCCGGTATTAAAACCAGGGATAAACTGACGGCCCGGTATTGAGACCTGGGTTAAACTGATGGCCCGGTATTGAGACTGGGATTGAGCTGACATTTTGATATTGGTGATCGAGGCTCTGGTTGTCCCGGTATTGGCGATCGGGGTTGAGTTGACATCCCAATATTTGGTGATCGGGGTTGAGTTGACATCCCGGTATTGCTGATTGGGTCTGAGAAGACGATTTTGCCCTCCTACAAGGTTAGTAACAGGAAAATGAAATTTCGAGTGTCTACATTGTGCATACCATTCCGGAGCACCGGGCCACGCTACACAAGATTGTTGGTCTCTCAAGCACAAAATTCAAGACTTGATAGATAATGGAGAGATTGTGGTGACAAAGCAAGAGCAACCACGTGTGCAATATAATCCTCTCCCTCAACACAATGAGGAGAGTGTCAATATGATTAGCACAAAGAACAGAGAAGGATCAAAATACCTCCGGTATGTAGGAAAGTCAACCCAATCAAGTACCAATAGCCCAGATAGTTGGGAGTTCTCAGAGAAGCAGTTCCTGATGGAATAGGAAGTCAAGTCCATTAAGGAACAAATTAGACAATTGGCAAAACTGGTCGTGTATCAACATCAGATAACCAGACAGCTAATAAATCAAACCAACCATCATAAAGCAAGTCCTCCTACACCGAAAATTAGTCCCATTGTTATGAGGGATCATTACCGATTTCATAAGCGTGAACCCTTGACCGACAAGGTGGCCAAGAAAGAGAAGTTCCAAACTGATAGAGAATTCTCCTTCCAGAGGAATTTCACTAATTTGAATTAGCCTATGAAAGAAATCCTCCAAATGCTAATCAATAAGGGGAATGTTGCAGATTTGTTATCCCCAGTGAACCCTCGATCCAGGTAGTTCAAGCCTAACCAGATCTGTCAATATCATTCCAACGCGCACGGTTATGACACCGAGGATTGTTGAGGACTTCGTCTCCTGATTCAGAATCTGATTGAAAGTGGTGAGCTGATAAAGGCAAATCAAGATTATGGCTATCCCAATGAGGAAGCACTCTTTATTCCCATGGCATGGAATTAGGAAGTAGTAGTTATAATTTTTGATGAGAATGATATAGCAATAACACCCCTGATACTACAGGGGAAAGGGGTTCAAGAAGTACAAAATCTTGTGAAAGTGTCTGCGCCTGAGCCCCTAATATTGCCCTTCAGACCATAATATCATGTTGTTAGCCTGAAGAGAGTCCTATGGAACTATGGGAAGGATAAAGGTTCAACCTCGAACAACATTGACAATATATCAAAGGAAAACCCGTTGTACCTGCCTCAGTAAGTGATCAATTCAGTCATTAAAGCTAAGGGGAGAGTGGTTGAAGAGAAAATTAAATAATTCCTTATCAAAATGGGGCATAATAAGATCAAGGTGGTGCAAAGCATGAAAGAGGCACCCAAATAGACATTCATTCTAGATCTGGTCTTATCCTCAGAGGATCATCGCAATACTCTGGTGAAAGTACTGGAGGATGCCCATCTACCAAAAAATGGTAGATATTGAGAAATTTCGTCATATGATAGAGCACATCTTCAACAATAATGTGATATCTTTCACTGACGATAATATACCCACAGAGGGGATGGGTCATTGCAAGTCACTGCACATAGAAGTGATGTCATCAGGGTATGTGATCGGAGGTGTGCTGTTAGATGGAGGATCATCTTTGAACATCTGTCCCTACGACACCTTGGAAAGAATGAAGATCAACCCAAACCGGATCCAGACTAGTCATGTAGTTAACAGGGCTTTCGATGGATCTCGTCGAGAGGCCATGGGAGAGATTGAGCTTCCACTGGAGATTGGTCCCCATACCTTCTATATATCCTTTCAGGTACTCAAGATTACCACTGGATATAATTTACTGTTGGGAATACTGTGGATCCACATTGTAGGAGCAGTTCCATCCACCCTTCATCAGCAACTTAAGTACATTATTAATGGTAGTCTGGTCACCGTAAATGCCAAGCCAGAATATCCTGTCTACACACAGAGCGATATGCCGATAATCAGTCTCAACGAGGGGGTTGAGCCTGTCAGTTTTTAAGATTTGGAGGTGAGCAATACTTAGTACTTACCTGTTGGGGCACCAGCCTTAAAACCAAAAGTTTCCCCTAAAGTAATGACAGTCGGTCAGGAAATGATATCCCTGGGATTCTGCCCTGGAAAAAGGTTAGGGAAAAATCAGCAAGGAATCAAGAATCCAGTACAAATCCCTAGCCAGTCAGGAAAAGTCAGATTGGGCTATTAATCTCGGGCGAACCATCGGAACCCACACAAATGTCCAACGGTTCCTGCTTCCACTATCCTACTGCAAAACCTCACTGATGTCAGGTTTGTGAAACCAATAAGGAAGATTCATGCTGCTGTGTCAGCCATGCTGTTTCCTCCAGTCATTACAATGAGTGAGAGAAAAGCCCCAAAGCTTGAGGGGGAGAGCAAAAAGGAAAAAAAAGTTCCTACACGAAGGACGAGACCCATTTGCCAACATGTATTTTCTTATGCACTACGAGGGTTTGAACGATGATATCCCGGATAGTGATAAAGAAGATCAGATCTGAATCCCTTGCATCAAAAGGGATAAGGGTAACAGCTCAAAGAAGAACCCCGACCCTGATCTAAAGGATGTCTTTGTCGTCATCAAAGATGAGGCAGACGAACACAACTCATTTATCCTCCCTATTCATGAGGACTTGACATTGGAAAATTTAAGTAGCGTCCCTTGCCTGATTCAAAAAGGGTAAAAGGGCTGAAAGTCCATCTGCCCTGGAGCATGGTTTCATTTACTGCTTATTTTGTTACACAGCTATAGTAGTTACTTTTGTCATACTTTTTCTAAATGCTTTATATGTTTAAACAGTCTCATATATTAAAGTGAAAGCATTTTGTTTTTAGGACTCCAGAAGTGGATTTGTTTGTCCCTGCTGATGAGATGCCAAATTTTCACAATGACTACAACTTTGATGTAGAACTGGACTTCGACTTGATGGAGATTGATCAAGAGGAGATAGATGACTATAAGGTGCCCGAGGAGATCAAAAAATGGGTCGAACACAAAGCCAAACCAAACCACGATCAAACCACTACTGTCAATATCGAAACCTCAGAAAACCTTAAAGAAATCCAGATATGCGTAGACCTCACCAAAGACCAAAAAGTTGACCTGATTGAACTCTTGACACAATTCCAAGATATGTTTGCATGGTCACATAAAGATATGATTAGCTTGTCCACTGACATTGTCATCCATTGACAGCCTATCAAAGATGGATTCAAACCAGTCAAGAAAAAGCTCTGGCGATTAAAACTCGAATGGAGTCTGAAAGTTAAAGAAGAGGTTGTCAAACAATTCAAAGCCGGTATCATCATGGTATCAACATACCCAGAGTGACTGTCAAACATAGTTCTCGTGCCTAAGCCTGGAGGGAAGGTACGAGTATACATGGATTACCGAGATTTAAATAAAGCTTATCTCAAAGACACCTTTCCAGCACCTTTTATCCACATCCTGATAGACAATATGGCACAGTATGGCATGTATTCTTTTGTGGATTGTTTTGCTGGATACCATCAAATCATGGTCGCTGAAGAGGACAAGGAGAAGATAGCCTTCATCACTCCCTGGGGAACCTTTTGTTATAGACGATTGTCTTTCGGCCTTATCAATGATGGTGCCACGTATCAGCGAGCCATGATGACCCTTTTTCATGATATGATGCATAAGGAGATAGAGGTCTATATGGATGACATCATCGTCAAATCCAGGAAGGAGGAGGACCACATCATCCATCTCAAGAAGCTTTTCAACAGGTTATACAAGTACAACCTAAAGCTAAATCCAGTCAAATGTAATTTTGGTGTCAAATCAGGCAAGTTATTGGGATTTCTAGTAAGAAACAGAGGCATTGAGCTAGATCCCGCTAAGATTAAAGCCATCACTGAGATACCCATGCCCCGAACAGAAAAGGAAATACAGGGGTTCATGGGAAGAATCAATTTCATAAGCAGGTTCATTTCCCAACTCATAGCGGCGTGTGAACCCATCTTCAAGCTGCTAAGGAAGAATTCCTCTATAAAATAGAATGAAGATTGTCAAAAAGCTTTCCTTTCCATCAAGAAGCAGTTGATTAAAGCATCTGTCTTGGTACCCCCAAGGGACAATGCTCCCCTGTTTATATACCTGTCCATCAATGTCATCGCAATGGGTTGTATGCTGGGATAGAAAAATGATAGAAGCCAGGAAAGAGCTATATATTACCTCAGCAAAAGATTTAGCAACGGCGAGTAGAAGTACACCCAGATTGAAAGGACATGTTGTGCATTAGCATGGGCCGCCATGAGATTATAACATTATCTGCATGGGCACACGACCTACCTCATATCTCGCATGGATCCACTGAAGTACGTATTTAGCAAACCAATGTTGAATTCTCGATTGTCCAAATGGCAATTGATCCTCCAATAGTTCGACATTGTCTATGTGACTCAGAAGTATATCAAAGGTCAGTGAGTTAGAAGAGTTCCAAACAGTAAACAGTTGCTGATTCAATGAAAGAGGCAGAGTATATAGCTACAAAGGAAGCTGTTTGGATGAAGAAGTTTATAACAGAACTTGGTGTGGTTCCTAGCATTGGAGAAGCAGTTCCCGTATACTATGACAACACTGGAACGGTTGCACATGAAAGTAGTATGCATACAAGCCAATCATGTATGATGATAAAGCATATACTTTGGAGACAATCTTATTTATTTATTAATAAAAATATTCATTTATTAAAGGCATTTAATTATCTACATGATGCTGTTTTTATAATATGTAAATAACCCATAGTTTTAAGCAATGCTTTTAGAATCATGATGTTGATCATACGAATGAGATTTAAATTCTTAGAAAGCTTAAAACTAAAATAGTTCCCAATTGTGGGATTACTAAAAAGGGGATTAGTAAACTCGGATAGATTGGTACATATGTTGCTTGCTCATTGGATGAGGATGATTGATCTCATGATCATTTGTGTGGAGACACTAAAGCAAGTATGTAGGTACTTATTGGAGAATAAGTTCACTGAACGTGACTCGCTATGAAATACCTAATGGAGTTTTACTCGCCTGTCAATAGGAATTCCTAATGTGATAGTAGTATAAGTAATCCTTGAACTTGAGATCATCATAGTATCTTGTATGTAACAAATTATACTTTGACTTATTCCTTAAGGCATATATAGGGTATGCTTGGGTATAATGAGTTGCATATGGAGATAATGTATGATCAATAAAGAATCTATCACATCTAGTAAAAGAGGAGATATGTCATATGTGATTCGTTAAATGACAACCCAGGAATCCTTGGTCAAGGTAGAATGAAATTAGAAAGAGGTTTCTAATTTGCATTATTTGGAGTTGTGCATTTTCTAATTAAAATACATATAATTAAATAAAATAAGACTTGACAGTAAATCCATATCTTATATTTAATTGGGACATTGTATGGTTGAAGGATTGAATTGTACGGTAACTATTAACTCACAGGTTCTTTTATGATTAATGTTGAAATCTGTATTATCTAGAAAGTCGTTGATCGCTAGGGAGGCTTATCCCTATTGTAGAATAAATGTTATTTATTTAAATAGATTATTAGTTTTATTTATTTATTTAAATAAGATTAGAATTGTTCTAATTGATTTATTCACAACCGGTTTAATATGGAGAACCTAAAGGGTCACACCATAAAAGAAAGAATAATTATTTAAGAAGATAATGGCATAATCGTAATAATGCATTAAGTATAATTAATTTAATCTATGGTGATAGAATAAATTAAATAGCTTAATGTTTAATATTTAATATTTTAGAAATATTAAATATAAATTAATAAGAGATGTCTTATTAATATTATTACAATTATTATTATTTTAATTTCTAAAAAAGTTTAGTAATTAATTTAATATTTGTACTCTCATTTATTCCTAATAAGATTAGGAGACAAATTAATTAAATGAATTTAATTAATTATTTCCAATGTGGTGGGAAGCTCAAATTAATTAAAAGAGTTTAAATTAATTAAATAAAATCCCATGTCTAATAGGATTTGAAGGATTGACCAATATCTATATAAGAGGAGTCTTATAATTGATATCAGTTGATGCAATTCCAATTGTTAGAGAGTACTCCTTCTCTATAGAGGATAGAAAACTAAGGTTTAGCCAAACACCCTCCTTCTTGATAATTCCTCTTCCTTGGTGGATCACCTCTAGAGGCCAAACACTTGGGTGGCTAACGTTGATCAAAGGAAGGAATCTAACCCAGAAATTTAAGGAGATCAAGAAGAACAAGGAGTTGAACTCGTACATGTGGAAGCTTCGTTCTACAAGAGTATGATTCCATAACTTCTTATTTATCGTTTTAAATTAATAATTTGCATAAAGGATGATCCGGGTAATGGATTTGTAGAAATTTTTAAACTCTGATATACCATGCTTTTGCTACTTTTTTGCAATTTGATTGCGTCACGATTTCGTACAAACCCAATAGTGGCATCAGAGCCAAACCTTTATGCAATTATTAATTATTTTGATTCCATATATGTATGGGTATGTATTTAGAATAATTTATTGGGCATAATTTAATTGTATAAAATTACTTTTTATGAAGAAAAAAAATTGGCGAAAAAGTTTTTTTTATTCTTCATGCGGCTGGAGTCACGTTAATTGATTCACAAACCAAAGTTATTCGTGGGTCAAAATCATGTGGTATATATATACTCACTGATTCGTTAATAAACAAAAAGTAAGCCACGAATTAAAAAAAAAGAAAAAAAAGGAACCTGCAGCTTGATTTCAATGTGATTCCACTTTGTAGGAAGTTTTTTTTTTCTCTCAAAAAGGTGATCTAATTACCTTTATATTATATATATATATATATATATATATATATATATATATATATTATATTCTTAATAATTTTATAATTAAAATAAAGAGTTTATTTTAATCTTGCAATTGGATTTCATGCAATTTAAAATTGCCCATTAAATGATACTCATATATATATGGAATGTTTTAATTCATGAGATGAATATTTATTTATTGATACATATGGTGACATGTATGAAAATAAATGGGGTTGATTATGGACTATTGACCAATGTGATTGGATTTTATTTTAGTTGAATGATTGAATGAATGAGTTTTATTAAATGGGGTCTGCGTACCTTGTCTTCTTTGATTTTTTTCTCGATGTAAATTCTATCTCCCTCCTATGTACTTCCTCTTGACTGCTGATCAATGTTTTTATTTAAATTAAATAGTTTAATGTAATAGAAATAGTTAAAACTATCTTGAAGAAATTAGAGACCAAGGAGCGCGTGAAGACCCATTTATATGGAGCTTGGGATTTAAATTTAATAGTTATATTTAAATTTAATTCTTGCACTCCTAGGTTTGACCTTTTGGTTCACTTGGTGGCTCTAGTGAACCAAACTAGAATAAAAATTCATAATCAATCCAAGTAGAATATAGTATTCTATATGTGCATGCTAAAAATTATATATATTATATTTTATGCAAACATGCTTCGCATGTTTAATAAATGACGCGTATTTTATATATATATATGTGCATGCGCGCTAAACAAGATGAGACAAATCATAACAAACCCCTCAAGGAAATTATATTAAGTCGAAAGCGTTCAAGTGATATTTGAAATATCGAACGTCGCCTTCTAGCATGATAAATTAATAGAGTATTAAATATTTAATATGAGCTTGTTGTGCTATCCACAAGGCGAGTATTGCGTATTTAAGATATTAATTAATCACATTTGATGCTTATCAAGAAAATTAAACGATCTAGTCTTGTTGTGCTATCCACAAGGACGAACATTTTTCTTTTTTGAATTTATGGAAGTGCTAGGCTGGACTTGACTTAAATCATTTTAGTTCGGATGTGCACACACTTGACCATTATGATTTAAGAGGCAAAATAAAAGGAGTTACATGGTGATGTAATTGACAAGAGTTGTCTACCTATTTATTTATATATCGCTTGTTGTGCTATCCACAAGGTTATATACATTTGAAATGGGATCCTTATTCTCACTAGCAAATCTTTAATTAGATGTTGCCGAACTATATAAGTGAGGGTAATATAGTTTGATGAAAATAGTGGGAGATACCAATTTAAAATAAAGACCTAAATTTATTTTGGTATGCAAAAATTAATAAAAATGAATGTTTGCTAAAATGTTATCTTTTCACATGCAGAATTTTAAAAATGTCAAAATCACTAATCTCACTACGAATCATACTTGATGCAAATAAGCTTACCGGTCCAAATTATGAGGACTGGCTAAGAAATTTGAGAATTGTTCTCACTACTGAAAAGATTTTTTATGTCCTAAATTCAACTATCTCTAAATCTATTTCGGAAACAGCCTCTGAGGAAGAGATTGCCACTTTCAATAAGTGGCAAGATGATGCATCTGCGGCTCAATGCATCATGCTCGCATCCATGAATAACGAGCTTCAGCGTCAGCACGTAAACATGGATGCTCCTACTATGCTGCTTCACCTCAAGAAGTTGTATGGTGAACAGAGTAGGACTGCTAGATATGAGATATCTAAGGAGCTCTTCCGATCTCGGATGACCGAGGGTACTGCCTTCGAGACGCATGTCCTAAAGGTGATCAATTTGATTGAACGCCTTGGACAGCTGGGGTTCGTCATGGATGGGGAGCTGAGTCACGCGTTGGTCTTGCAGTCACTCCCTGAGACCTTCTCGCAGTTTGTGGTTAATTTTCACATAAATAAGCTAGATGTCAGCTTGCCTGAGCTGCTTAACATGCTGAAAACTACAGAAGGTCACTTTCCATCCAAGAAGAACCATGTCTTGATGGTGGATTCTTCCAATAAAAGGAAGAGGCCCAGAGTATCTTCTGAAAAAAAAGAAATCCAAGAAGCTAAGGGAAAGGGGAAAGAAAAGGAACAAAAGAAACCTGAACCAGCTAAAGGAATGTGCTTTCATTGCAATGAGCCAGGACATTAGAAGAGGAACTGCAAGAAGTTTCTAGCAGAGAAGAAACTTGGAGAAGCTTCGACTTCCAATCAAGGTTTGTTTATGATTAAAATTAATTTTTCTAAAAGTTATAATTCTACTTGGGTATTGGATACCGGCTGTGGTTCTCACATATGTAACACTGTGCAGGGACTGGTCAAAAGTAGAAAGCTGAACAATGATGAGGTGATCTTACGAGTGGGGAATGGAGCAAAGGTTGTTGCATTAGCTGTAGGAACTTATTGTTTAGCAATTCCTTCGGGCAAGTCCATTTATCTTAATAATTGTTATTATGTTCCAAATATTATTAAAACATTATTTCAATTTCTGTATTGGATATGGAAGGATTTGACGTTATTATAAAGAACAATGGTTGTTCTATTTATAAAGACGATGTTTTATATGGTATTGGAAATTTGCGAAATGGACTTTAAATACTTGACTTGCAAGAAAATATATTTCAAATTGAACAAACTAAGAAGAGGAAAAGAGATGATATTAATTATACCTATATGTGGCACTGTAGACTTAGTCATATCAATGAAACAAGATTATTTAAGTTGCATAAGGATGGGCTCCTAGAGCTATCCGATTATGAATCATATCCAACTTGTGAATCTTGTCTCATGGGTAAAATGACTAAATCTCCTTTTAGTGGAAAAGGAGAAAAAGTTACAGAGTTGTTAGTGTTGGTTCACATAGATGTTTGAGGACCTATGACAACGAGTGCACGGGGAGGGTATTCTTATTTTATTCACTAATGATAACTCTAAGATATAGATAAGTGTATTTAATGAAATACAAATCTGAATCGTTTGAAAAGTTCAAAGAGTTCAGAAGTGAAGTAGAGAAACAAACGGGCAAGAGTATAAAGATTCTTTGATTTGATCGAGGTGGAGAATACTTAAGCAGTGAGTTTCTCAATTGTCTCAAAAATTAACGGTATAATCTCACAATGGACTCCACCGGGTACACCACAATTAAATGGAGTATCTGAAATTTGGACATGGTTCAATCCATAATGAGTTTTATCGATCTTTCAATTTGATTCTGGGGTCATGCCCTAGAAACAGCTCATATCTACTAAATAAGGTCCCCTCGAAATCCATCCCCAAGACTCCATATAAGATGTGGACAGGGAGGAAACCTGGTCTTAAGCATGTTAAGATCTAGGGATGTCCAGCTTATGTGAAAAAGTTTCAAAATGATAAGCTAGGGACAAGATCTGAGAAATGTACGTTTGTGGGATATCCTAAAGAAAGTTTGGGATACTATTTCTACAATCCTACTGAGCAAAAGGTATTTGTTGCGAAACACGCTGCCTTCTTGGAAAAGAAGTTTATCCTTGAAGGGGCTAGTGGGAGAAAAATAGATCTTGAAGAAATTCAAGAACCACAAACCACTATAGATCAAGTGGATGAACCTGTCCAAGTAGAGACACCTACTGTACAACACCCTATTCGTAAATCTGGAAAAGTACCGAAGATACCTAAAAGGTATGGATTCATCATAGAGGATGACGATGAGGTACACATCATGGATGATGATGATTCATTGAATTACGAACAGACTATGAGTAATAAAGACTCAGAGAAATGGTAGATGACCATAAATTCTAAAATGGATTTTAAAGCTATGCTCAAGTCCATTTGGATTTTACTTGCGATTGCAACTTATTATTATTATATCTGGCAAAATGGACGTGGAGACGCCCTTCCTCAAACATACATTATTAGAGGAGAATGTATATATGATACAACCAGATGGATTTGTTTCAATAGTTGAAGCAAATTATATATATGAGCTATAACGATCCATTTATGGATTGAAGCAAGCTTCTCGTAGATGGAATATTCGTTTTGATGAGACAATCAAAGAGTTTGATTTTATCAAAAACGACGATGAACCATGTGTGTACAAGAAGGTTAGTGGGAGCGCAGTTTCATTCCTTGTACTATATGTTGATGATATATTACTGATAGGGAATGACATTCCTATGCTACAATCGATTAAAATCTGGTTATCTAAACACTTCTCCATGAAGGACTTGGGAGAAACATCCTATATTCTGGAGAAGATCACTGTGAGACAGTGATAAACACCTTAGAGTACTTAACTGACACTAAGGATGTCATCATATCACATGATGAGTCTGAATTAAACTAGAGTGCTAAACAGACTCAAGTTTTTAGACTGACCAAGACGATAGCAAATCCACTTTAGGGTAAGTCGTTACATTAAAAGATGGTGCAGTGATTTGGAAAGATTCCAAACAACAAAAGGTTGTTGGTTTAGTGACAAAGACAAAGTATATAACTGTAAGTGAAGCTGCAAGTTGATGTTTCGGATGAAAAGTTCATTACAGAACTAGGAATAGTTCCTAAGTCTCATCTTGAATATAAACATGTGTTGTGACACCTTGATTAAAGAAATCATTGAAAGAGGAGCATATAGACTCTCAAGATAACATTGCAGATCTATTTACTAAAGCTTTAACATAACAGTAGTTTGATCGTCACTTAGAGAAGAAGGGTATGAGATACCATGGCGATTGGCTTTAGTGCAAGTGGGAGATTGAAAGTAGTATGCATACAAGCCAATCATGTATGATGATAAAGCATATACTTTGGAGACAATCTTATTTATTTATTAATAAGAATATTCATTTATTAAAGGCATTTAATTATCTACATGATGTTGTTTTTATAATATGTAAATAACTCATAGTTTTAAGCAATGCTTTTAGAATCATGATGTTGATCATGCCAATGAGATTTAAATTCTTAGAAAGCTTAAAACTAAAATGTTCCCAATCGTGGGATTACTAAAAAGGGGATTAGCAAATCCGAATAGATTGGTACATATGTTGCTTGCTCATTGGATGAGGATGATTGATCTCATGATCATTTGTGTGGAGACACTAAAGCAAGTATGTAGGCGCTTATTGGAGAATAAGTTCACTAAACGTGACTCACTATGGAATACCTAATGGAGTTTTACTCGCCTGTCAATAGGAATTCCTAATGTGATAGTAGTACAAGTGATCCTTGAGCTTGAGATCATCATAGTATCTTGTATATAACAAATTATACTTTGACTTATTCCTTAAGGCCTTTTAAGGCATATATAGGGTATGCTTGGGTATAATGAGTTGCATATGGAGATAATGTATGATCAATAAAGAATCTACCACCTCTAGTAAAAAAGAAGATATGTCATATGTGATTCGTTAAATGACAACCCAGGAATCCTTGGCCAAGGTAGAATGAAATTAGAAAGAGGTTTCTAATTTGCATTATTTGGAGTTGTGCATTTTCTAATCGAAATACATATAATTAAATAAAATAAGACTTGACAGTAAATCCATGTCTTATATTTAATTGGGACATTGTATGGTGGAAGGATTGAATTGTACGATAACTATTAACTCACAGGTTCTTTTATGATTAATGTTGAAATCTATATTATCTAGAAAGTCGTTGATCGCTAGGGAGGCTTATCCCTATTGTAGAATAAATGTTATTTATTTAAATAGATTATTAGTTTTATTTATTTATTTAAATAAGATTAGAATTGTTCTAATTGATTTATTCACAACCAGTTTAATATGGAGAACCTAAAGGGTCACACCATAAAAGGAAGAATAATTATTTAAGAAGGTAATGGCATAATCGTAATAATACATTAAGTATAATTAATTTAATCTATGGTGATATAATAAATTAAATAGTTTAATGTTTAATATTTAATATTTTAGAAATATTAAATATAAATTAATAAGAGATGTCTTATTAATATTATTACAATTATTATTATTTTAATTTCTAAAAAGGTTTAGTAATTAATTTAATATTTGTACTCTCATTTATTCCTAATAAGATTAGGAGACAAATTAATTACATGAATTTAATTAATTATTCCCAATGTGGTGGGAAGCCCAAATTAATTAAAGGAGTTTAAATTAATTAAATAAAATCTCGTGTCTAATAGGATTAGAAGGGTTGACCAATATCTATATAAGAGGAGTCTTATAATTGATATCAGTTGATGCAATTCCAATTGTTGGAGAGTACTCCTTTTCTATAGAGGATAGAAAACTAAGGTTTAGCCAAACACTCTCCTTCTTGATAATTCCTCTTCTTTGCTGGATCACCTCTAGAGGCTAAACACTTGGGTGGCTAACGTTGATCAAAGGAAGGAATCTAACCCGAAAATTCAAGGAGATCACGAAGAACAAGGAGTTGAACTCATACCTGTGGAAGCTTCGTTCTACAAGAGTATGATTCCATAACTTCTTATTTATCATTTTAAATTAATAATTTGCATAAAGGATGATCCGGGTAATGGTTTTGTAGAAATTTTTAAACTCTAATATACCATGCTTCCTTTAATTTTTTGCAATTTGATTGCGTCACGATTTCGTATAAACCCAACAGCATAGGCTAAGGAACCCAGGTCTCATCAGAAATCCAAACACGTGTTGCGGCGATTTCACTTGATCAGGGAGATCATTGAAAGAGGAGACGTCACCTTGGAGCGTGTGGACTCTCAAGACAACATTGCAGATCCATTTACTAAAGCTTTAACACAACAGCAGTTTGATCGTCACTTAGAGAAGATGGGTATGAGATACCATGGCGATTGGCTTTAGTGCAAGTGGGAGATTGATAGTAGTGTGCATACAAGCCAATCATGTATGATGATAAAGCACATACTTTGTAAACAATCTTATTTATTTATTAATAAAATATTCATTTATTAAAGGCATTTAATTATCTACATGGTGCTATTTTTATAATATGTAAATAACTCATAATTTTAAGCAATGCTTTTAGAATCATGATAATGATCATGCTAATGAGATCTAAATTCTTAGAAAGCTTAAAAACTAAAATAGTTCCTAATCGTGGGATTACTAAAAGGGGGATTAGTAAATCCGAATAGATTGGTACATATGTTGCTTGCTCATTGAATGAGGATGACTGATCTCATAGTCATTTGTGTGGAGACACTAAAGCAAGTATGTAGGTGCTTATTGGAGAATAAGTTCACTGAACGTGACTTGCTATGGAATACCTAATGGAGTTTTACTCGCCTGTCAATAAAAATTCCTAATGTGATAGTAGTACAAGTGATCCTTGGACTTGAGATCATTATAGTATCTTGTATGTAATGAATTATACTTTGACTTATTTCTTAAGGCCCTTTAAGGTATATAAAAGGGTATGGTTGGGTATAATGAGTTACATATGGAGATAATGTATGATCAATAAAGAATCTACCACCTCTAGTAAAAGAGGAGATATGTCCTATGTGATTCTTTAAATGACAACCCAGGAATCCTTGGCCAAGGTGGAATGAAATTAGAAAGGAGTTTCTAATTTGCATTATTTAGAGTTGTGCATTTTCTAATCGAAATACATATAACTATATAAAATAAGACTTGACAGTAAATCCATGTCTTATATTTAAGTTGGGACATTGTATGGTGGAAGGATTGAATTGTACGGTAATTATTAACTCACAGGTTCTTTTATAATTAATGTTGAAATCTATATTATCTGAAAAGTCGTTGATTGCTAGGGAGGCTTATCCCTATTGTAGAATAAATATTATTTATTTAAATAGATTATTATTTTAATTTATTTATTTAAATAAGATTAGAATTGTTCTAATCGATTTATTCACAACCGATTTAAAATGGGTCACACCATAAAAGGAAGAAGAATTATTTAAGAAGATAATGGCATAATAGTAATAATGCATTAAGTGTTATAAATTTAATCTATGGTGATAAAATAAATTAAATAGCTTAATGTTTATTGTTTAATATTTTAGAAATATTAAATATAAATTAATAAGAGGAGTCTTATTAATATTATTATTTTTTTTAATTCTAAAGGAGTTTAGGAATTAATTTAATAAAACTACTCTCACTTAATCCTAATGAGATTAGGAGATAAATTAATTAAAGAGTTTAATTAATTAATTAAATAAAACCCTATTCTAATAAGATTAGTAGGGTTAACCTAATATCTATATAATAGAGTATTATATCAGATACAAGGTAACGTGAATTCCAATAGTTGGGAGAGTACGCCTCTTTTCTATACAGATAGAAAAATTAGGTTTTTGAGCCAATACACCTCTTGATTCTTGTTCTTCCTTGGTGGATCACCTCTAGAGGCCAAACATTTGGGTGGCTGACATTGATCAAAGGAAGGAGCCACTACAGAGAAGAATTAAAGGAGAACACGAAGGATTAGGAGTTGAACTTGTACCTGAGGAAGCTCGGATCTTCAAAGGTATAATTCTGTTCTCCTACTCTTTATTGACTGATAATAAAAGCACAAGAACGATCATGGTTTATGGTTTGTAAGAAAATTTTAAAATCCGTTTTATCATATCTTTCGCTGCGATTGTGTAATTTGATTGCATGCTCATGTTTCTAGCAAACCTAACAATCAAGATGTCCATGGAGTTTGAAGAGATAACCTTCCTCCGCATCCCTCGAGGTAGGAATGACTTCGCTGATGCATTGGTAACATTGGCTTCCTTAATCCATGTATCTCATAAGAGGGGAATTCCCGACATCAAATTCATAAACCAAAAGGCCCCATCCTATGGGAATTACGTTGGAGAAGTCTCAGATGAAATACCTCCTATCAAACAGCCTTGGAATCAAGATATAAAAGAATATCTCCGAGATGGATCTACATCCGCGGGAGCAAGCCAAGCCAGAAGAAAGCGGATTCATAAGATGGCTATGAAGTTCTATTTGAGCGGGGATGCACTCTATAAAAGGGATGCTGGAGTAGGCCTTTTAAGTTGCCTTGATAAGTATCAAGCCCAGAGACTGATAGATGAAGTACACGGCGGAGTCTGCTGTCCACACATGAGCGGTCATTTGCTGGCCAAGAAAATATTGAGAACCGGGCATTACTGGATCTCTCTCAAATCTGACTGTGATGATCACGTCAGACGATGCTACCAATGCCAAGTCCATGGAAATTCCATACACGCTCCTCCAAATGAAGTACACAATATGAGTTCACCATGGTATTTTTCCATATGGGGAATGGACGTGATTGGGTCAATAGAACCCAAAGCGAGCAATAGTCATCAATTCTTCTTCCCCATGATCGATTACTTCACCAAATGGGTTGAAGCTGCCTCTTTTCCAAAAGTCACCAAAGAGGTGATCTTTGGTTTCATCAGAAACAATGTCGTCTGTCGATATGGACAACCAGAGGTGATTGTATCAGACAATGCCAAGAATCTAAACAACCAGATGATGAGGGAGTTATGCAGCAAGTTCCATATCAAGCATCTCAATTCCGTCATCTATCGGCCTAAGATGAATGGTGTTGTCAAAGAGGCCAATAAAAATATCAAGAAGATCATGCAAAAAATGTCCGCCAATCACAAAGGATGGCATGACCTGTTGCCTTTAACCCTGTTAGCATACAGGACATCAATGCGTACTTCTACTGGGGCTACCCTCTACTCATTGGTCTATGGTATGGAAGTAGTACTTCCCATAGAGGTAGAAATGGAGTCCCTTAGAGTGTTAATAGACGCTCAGATAGAGGAAGACCAGTGGTTGCAAGAGCGGTACCACCAGTTGTCTCTGATATATGAAAAAAGGGCTACAACCATATTCCACGGGCGGTTATATCAGCAAAGGATTGCTCGATCATACAACAATAAGGTTCGACTCTGGCAATTCAAAGAAAATGACTTGGTACTGAAGAAAGTCCTTGCCAACCAAGATGAAGCTAAAGGAAAGTTTGCCCCGAATTGGGAAGGCCCTTTCATTGTCAAAGAAGTGTTAACAGGAGGAGCAATCAGATTACAAGAAATGGATGGGAAAGAATTTCCCCAGCTCATCAATTCAGACATCGTGAAAAGGTAAAATGTCTAAAACACCTGCAAGCCCTCATCCTGGTCCTGCGAATTAATCAAATCATCTTAAGTTTTCACCAGAAGCTCGAACTATGAATGATCTGATCTCCCTCAACTTGGGAGTACGTAGGAAACCATTTATGGTGTGGTTGTCGACATCGGGAAACAATCCGCAGGTCGGGTCATAACCCAGATCTTTCTCTCTTCCTAAGTTATCTTTACCCTTAATCTTTTTATTGTGAAAAAGGTTTTGAAGGGTTTTTTAGGAAAAGGCCAACATGTATCATGTCGATGATTTGTAAGTTTTACAGAGTCGCTAGTTGGTAGATTTGAAATACTTGTACCAACTCAACCGAGTTTTGTTTGAAAAGAGGCCCAATTGCTGGACACTATAGAAAATTGATCTTTGAAAATAAAGTTTGAGTTCGGGGGCTTGGTTAAGTGTGGGGAAGGTGTTAGGCACCCCACAACTCCCGTGGAAACATAGTACCGCATCTTTTTAATATTTCTCTTTTAAATCTGCAATGTGTATGTGAGTGCTGGAAGAAAATTAGGCCTATGTTTGATTAAAAGCATGTCTATGCATCGTTGAACCTATATACGAAGGGTTTGATTTGATTTGCAAAAAGTGTTTGATTTAATTTGCAAAAGCTTTTCTTTTAGATAAGATTATTGAAACGATGTTTTGAAATCAGTTTTTCAAATCCTTACGCTAACATAGGATCTGAAGCATATTGATACTTTAGTTTTATCTTTTTAGCCTTTTGTCTCAATTTAAATGGTGATTTGTCGGGCTGCGAAGCATCCTCGACCACAAAATATATACAAGTGTCGGTCTTCTCATGGGCATGACAGCCATCAGAGTGACTCTGACATGACAAACCATTTTTTCACTATATTGAGACCTTAAATCCGAATAACCGTTTTAAGGTCTTTTGTATGTACATTTTTTTACAGAAAAATTGGCAGGGTACATTTGTAGTGTGGAGTTTGTCCATCGTGGAAATCAGATTCTGATCAATTGGATCATGAATCCCACGATTCTTAGACTCACATAGGGAGGCCAATAAACCTACACAGTTCAATTTTGTACAAAAAAAGATATATATCCAAATATCGCCAGAACCAGGATCAATTCAGTAAATCCTGGTTCGCACATGGTCGAAGCGTCTCGTTCCCACTAGATAGCGATCTAAGGGCCGCGAGGTTGCTTTTATAACTAAAACTAGAAAAATACTAGATTTAAATAAATCTCAGCCATTCTAGCTTCCCGGTTCTGTCTGGACCTATTTTGAACCGTTTGAAAGCTAGAGTTGGCGAGATTTAAATAAATCTAGTTCGCCCGCAGAAATGTCAATGCCGATTCATATCAAATGAATATTTAAAGCAATAATTTAATAAAAATGAGTAAAGCAATATATATATATATAATTATATATACGAAAGTTATAAAGGGCGATGGATTTTCACGCCGATGCCCGGACTGAAATGTATATATATATATATATATATATATATATATATATTTATAAAAGCTGTATAAAAGCTACAGAATGATCCAGGATGGACAGAATGCAAATATATAAAGAAAAGCAGTAAAGGGCGGTGGGTTTTCACTCCGAGGCACGGACTGAAATATAAATATATATTTATAAAAGTTGTATAAAAGCCACGGAATGATCCAGGCTGGACAGAATGTAAAAAAATCAGTAAAGGGCGGTGGGTATTCACTTTGAGGCCCGAACAAAAATATAAATATATATTTAAATATACACAGAAAAATAGTCAAACCAGGACTGGGAAGATAACGCAATAATGGTGAATGGTGCCAAAAATAGTAAAAAGGCCACAGAATGATCCAGGCCAAACTAGAATGTAAATATATATATTTATAATTAAATATAGATAGAAAAGTAGTCAAACCAAGACTGGGAAGATAACCCAGTGTGGTGAATATTGCTTATATATGCATATATATATATAAGCAGTAAACTACCGCGGATTTAACATCCGGGCTTGACAGAATTGAAAAGTTAGTACATATACAGTTAAATATATACAAAAAAAAAAAAGCCAAACCCGGACTGGGAAGATAACCCAATCCGGCGAAGTTGGTCAACATGAAGATGCAAGTATATAAAAGATGCTGGAAGCGACAGATCGTCAATCCGAGTTGTAGAAATGCCAGAAAATGCGTTTAGGTACTAAAATGTACCAAAAGTTAATAAAAACGGCCACGGAACTGAGTTCCGGGCATATTTAGAAAACGAAACTTGATATACAAGTGTATAAAAGTGCGAAGAAGTAATAATAACTTTCTGATCGTAAAAATACTCATAATGGACTGCTACACCTGCTTTTTGCTAAATCGTAGGCTTTAAACGTCCAAATCTACCAGTTATATTCTGATATGTGGTAGTATGTGGGTATATCTACGTGTTAGAGTGAAAAAATCTAGGTTTGGAAGATAAGAAAATAGTTGAAAAACCAGACGAGCAGGGGTTCAGAGCGTTTTTCTTTTTTTTAAATGAGCTGGAGGTGAGCTCATATATATAGACCCAGGAGCCTCCACTCTACCTGCTACTGCCGCAGGTAGAGGTGCGGCTCCACGTGGAAGGGCCCATATGGCAAGTCCCATTGCATCGAAGTACGTGCACTCCAAGCAATGCGATATCAGGTTTGAAACTTTCTAACTTTTGATCGAAGCGTCTGTTTGAGGCGTGATGTACCTTTCCAGAAAGACCTTGCCGAGAATGTCACAATGACATGGGATAAAATATTTTCTGGGTCCAAGAAGATGGGTTCATAACCAGGTCTTTGATTCCCCGCAGTTTGTCCTTTCAGCTGTCTTGCGCTGTTTGCACTCGGGATCATTGTTATGGTTCGTTCTGACCTTGGTGGCATCAATTCGGCTTGAGTTTGACCAAATCAACTTAGAGTTGGTAAAATAACCATTTTTCCCATCTCAGGGTTGCATTTAGTACTGGTATGGCCTTCGACTGACTTCCTAGGGTTGTTTCCAAGGTTTGGATCCCATTCGAGTCTTTTGTCCTCAGTATTGTCTCTAAGGCTGACTTGGTCATTCTAGGTTTTCCTCTAGAGATGTTGTGATGCTTTAAGATTGTTTTTGATGTTGACCTGACCTCCCAGGTTGAGATCGGGGCTGACCTGCACCTCCCGGGTTGAGATCGGGGCTGACCTGCACCTCCCGGGTTGAGACCAGGGCTGATTTGTACCTCCCGGTTTGAGACCGGGGTTGATCTGTATCTCCTGGGTTGAGACCGGTGCTAACCTGTACCTCCTGGGTTGAGACTGGGGCTAATCTGTACCTCCCGTGTTGAGATCGGGGCTGATTTGTACCTCCTGGGTTGAGACCGGGGCTGACTTATACTTCCCAGGTTGAGACCGGGGTTGATCTATACCTCCCGGGTTGAGATCGGGGCTGATCAGTACTTCCTTGGTTGACACCGGGGCTGACCTGTACCTCCCTGATTGAGACCGGGGCTGACCTATACCTCCCGGGTTGAGACTGGGGCTGACCTGTACTTCTTGGGTTGAGACTGGGGCTGACCTGTACGTCTTGAGTTGAGACCGGGGCTGACCTATACTTCTCAGGTTGAGACCGGGGTTGATTTTATTGCCCAGTATTGAGACCGGTTAGTTGATGGCCCGGTATTGAGACCGGGGTTGATTTAACGGCCCGATATTGAGACCGGGGTTAAGTTAATGGCCCGGTAATTAGATCGAGGTTGATTTAACGACCCGATATTGAGACCGGGGTTAAGTTAACTGCCCGGTATTGAGACCGGGGTTGAGTTGAAAAGATAATTTTGCCCTCCTATAGTGTTAATAACAGGAAAATAAAATTTTGAGTGTCTACAGATGCCCCTCTTTATCATGTTCATGTAATGTAACAAAATGAACAGGATAAAGATTAGTAGACATGGGAAATTCAAATGCAAAGGGAAGACAATGCATGATAGGGTATGTCATGAATGTCAAATACCTTCGAGGGGGCAAGGATATCACTAATTTATTATATTAGTTTCTTCTGGGAATAACGTTATTCATGATATCCCTTAGGGCGGCACTGTCAGACGATTACTGGTAGGATAACCACTGACAGGTTATCAGAGTTAGGCTATCACAGATTATTCTTGTCTCGTTCTGCTGGGGATGATGTTACCCGTGATGAACCTGCCAACTCTGATGAAGATGATATTATTGATGCTACCTTGGTTGGAGACCAATGGTTTCCCTTGTCTGTCGAGACTTTTCACAAGGCATATTTTCCTTCCCAACTGATGTCGTCGTATCTTTCTGCTGATTTTTCCTTCGGGGATACATCTTGGTTACCGAGTACCTCAGTGTGTGCTTCAGATGCCTATCCTGATGATAATTTGCACCGAAAGTTGGCAATAGGGGGTTGAAACACCATTCCTTCTTGGTACTCCCTCTGAGGATGTGTATAACAGATTCCATCATTGAGGATGGATTAATATATTACTTCCACCACCAGGATCAACTCCTGATGCTTCGCGGTGGTTGCGCCAACGGCTAAGACATTGCTAGTGTTGAGCAAACGGCTAAACTGTCACCGATCTGTGCCCGATGCTTCGCTGGGTTGTGCCAACTGCTGAACTATCATCGGTCAGTACCAGACGCTTTGCTGGGGTTGTGCCAACGGCTGAACTGTCATCGGTCAGTGCCCGATGCTTCGCTGGGGTTGTGCCAACAGCTGAGACGTTGCTGGTGTTGAGCCAACGACTGAACTGTTATCGGTCAGTGCCCGATGCTTCGCTGAGGTTGTGCCAACGGCTAAACTATCATTGATCAGTGCCCGATGCTTCGCTGGGGTTGTACCAACGGCTGACCTATCACCGGTCTGTACCCGACACTTTGTTGGGGTTGTGCCAACTGCTTGAACTGTCATCGGTCAGTGCCCGATGCTTTGCTGAGGTTGTGCCAACAGCTGAACTATAATCGATCAGTGCCTGATGCTTTGCTAGGGTTGTGCCAACAGTTGAACTGTCATCGGTCAGTACTCGATGCTTCGTTGGGGTTGTGCCAACGTCTGAACTGTCATCGGTCTGTACCCGACGCTTCGCTGGGGTTGTGCCAACGGCTGAACTGTCATCGGTCAGTGCCCGATGCTTCGCTGGGGTTGTGCCAATAGCTAAATTTTCGTTGTTCAGTGCCCGAGGCTTCGCTGGGGTTGTGCCAACGACTGAACTGTCATCGGTCAATACCCGACGCCTCGCTGGTGTTGTGCCAATGGCTGAACTGTCATCGATCAGTTCCCGATGCTTCATTGGGGTTGTGTAAATGGCTGAACTATCATCGATCAGTACCCAACGCTTCGCTGGGGTTGTGCCAATAACTGAACGGTCACCGGTCTGTACCCGACACTTTGAAAATGGCAGTTTTCGGTAGTTTTGCGCAGTTTTTGGCAGTTTTTTGACATTCTTCATCATTGATCCCCAGACATTACTTCGGGATGAATACCAAGGGTTTTTAGGGAGTTTCCCTTTTTGTCAGGATTACGCTGCTTAAATGCAGGATTTCGGGACAAACCGCTCAATCGCGTAGCGATTTTTTTCTCAGGTTTAACTTCTCAGCTCATATAAACTTCATTTCAACTCGAACCGAACCAAACCAAGCTGAAGGGAGTGGGGCCCAAATTGGGGAGCTGCATGTAAAGGTGCGGCAGTCGCAGGTGGGCCCGCTTCTACCTGTGGCTTTATATTTGCTGCGGGAGTTCATTTGTAATCAGTTTTATTTCGAGTTTCAAACAGAATCCGATTTTCTTTTTTAGATCTACAGAGTTCGTGCAGTCTTTTTTAGATTTTGTCAGCTCCCACGCATTCAGCGCATCGAAGGTAACATTTTACATACTTTTTTGGCATGTTTTGACCGTTAAAAGTATGTAAACCACGTAGGGAACTTTTAGACACAATATATGAAAAATGTATGCTTATATGACCTGCTAAAAATTTTCTAACTTCATAAGTATGCATATCTTACTGTAATGCACGTTTTGATGTAAGAAAATTTAGATTCTGAGACTGTCATATTTTTCTTTTTTTGATCGGTTTACTTATTCTTTTTTTAGGCCTAGTGAGCCTAGATTTTTAACTAAAAATGTACATGGAAATTTGGCTACCTTGTGAAGTTTACTTTTGATTTTATTTTATAAATATGAACTATTCCTGTTTTTGGAAAGGTATGCTACTGAAGGGCCACCTAGACATGCTTGTGTGTATATGGACAGTCTATTTTACAAAGGAGACTCTGGCAAAAAAATTTCAAAAGCCCGAGCATTTAATAAATATGTAATTTTGACTATACTGGGGATTTTTGACTGACTCGTGCATGTTTTTAAAATTTAGCTTTTGAAAAACATGCAGTTTTAACTCTACTGGAGATTTTGACTGATCCATACATGTTTTAAGACTTAGAAATGTATAAAATACTGATTTAAAGTAATAAGCCATAGGTTTTAGGCTTACCACACCCTTTCTGAGGTGATTTGGAGACTTTGTCCAGGTGATGGATCGAGACAGACCCGACAGTGCTAGCAGGGTAGTTTCAGGCATTAGACGGAGGAGAGCTTCTAATGTTCCTTAGCCAAGTTCAGCTCGATTGCCTCACAGACTAGGAGAGTCGGTGATTCATCCAGCACATGACGAGCAGCCGATTGATATTGATGATGAGCAGGCTTCTTTTGCTACTCCTGCCCTGGATCAGGCCCCACGTGCCGAGCTTTCTGGCATTATTGTGCTGACCCAGAAGTTGTTGGGAGACTTGAGTCATCATCCATTGAGATTTCTCCATGCCAACGAGGTGACTTGAAGTTTTCTTCTTTCTGGATTCTCTTTCTTTCTTTTGCCATTATCGGGGCACAGGTTTTTGACATGGGTTGGCTTTTGATGCAGGTTCCCGAATTTATGCAGCCCAGAGGGAACTGGTTCAACATGCACTCCCTCTACCACACTTTGCACCAGGAGTACAGGGATATCATTGACGGCTAGGGGTTTCAGGCCTTCTTCTCTATTCTTCCCCGCTGTTGCCTCTAGGGTTATATGAGAGCTTTGTCCGAGCGCTGGTTCCACCAGACTCAGTCTCTTCATTTGTTGGACTGCGAGGTGATGATGACCCCTATGGATTGGAGGTTCATCATCGGCATTGAGTTCGAGGGTGAGCCAGTGCCTGCCGTGGATGACATCACACCCACTGCTGTTTGGTCCTTGCTGGGAGTTCCTGCGATGGCGATCAAGGGTCAGACAGTTTGATCTGGTCCCTTGAGTATAGATGCCCAGAGTGGGGCTTTACTTGAGCCTCTGCCTCATAATCATAGGGTTAGGGATTGCATCTTGAGGTGATTATTTCTGGTAATCATCAGGGGTTATTTTGTGGCGGACAACTCATCGACTGTGTCCTTCGCCCTGGTCAGTTCTACCCGACATATAGAGCGCCTCAGTAACTTTGATTGGCCTACATCTTTGCCTATTTTCTTCGAGGTATGCGCATGCTCTCGGAGGGTTTGACGAAGGCTTGGTTAGGGTTCTACCCATTTCTGCTGCTGAGTACATCTTTCTTGTACCTTTTTAATTTCTGCATTTACATTTGTCAGTCTTGGTTACTGAGGACTTTTGATATTTACATGGCCAGTTCTGGGCGTATGAGAGGCTTCCTTGCCTATGGCCCGCCACTGCTTTAGGTCTGGAGACCTATCCCCGGGGACGGCGTTGGCATCACGCCACTTTGACGGAGGTCCCTACTGTTAAGGGTTTTACTCATTCCCGCCTGTAGTTGGAGCTTTTGACAGCCAGAGCGATCTCTTGGATCCCATATACCTCCGAGTTTTTAACTGTTGGATTTGAGGGAGGCTTCCCCACTGGTTGAGAGTTTGCATTGTCGACCCGCAGAGTCTTGTTTTAGACAGAGGGAAGCTGGGAGCTCTATCTAGGAGAGCGTGCCATCCAGAGTATCACAGGTCAGATCCACATTCCCATTGTTCCTCCTGCTTAGCATTATTAGCCACTAACAGATATCCCTATGGAGGGCATAGACGGCTTTACCCTATCAGAGGGCCCTTACAGCCAGGAGGGATTCAGCAAGCTGGTGGAGTCCTCGTGCGATTGGAGCTCAGACTCGTGCTACCCAGTTTATGGCAGACATGGTGCTTGGGTCTGTGATGATGATAAACTGGATAGCTTACCTCAGGGAGCCGACTTATTTGGATCATATCATAGGGCTGACCCAGCAATTGGAGAGAGCACATTTATTCATCAAGCATCTTGGCAGAGATTCGTCAGAGGCATCTTCTTTTGACCCTTCCAGCTCAGGAGCGGACCCCTCATCAGGTCCATTTTCCAGCAGTTTTACAGGTGCTGATCCTCCCTTGTACTGCCCCGAAATGCCTGTTGACCGCAACTTTGTGTCCACGGAGGAGATGGAGCAGGTTAACCACCTAAGCGTAGATATTTTTGATATTTTTGGATAGCTATTGTAGCTATATCTTTTGGTCGGCCACTGTTTTGGCTGTTGGGCGGCTGTGCCCCATTTTAATAGACCACTGTTAGTAGTTGGGTGGTGGTGCCCCAGATTCTTGTACTTTTCATTTTACTTTATATTATAAGACAGGGATGATGCTTGCAGTAGATAGTTTATTGTAGATATGCATGATATTTCCTATCTGTCGCATCATGTTTTATATTTGTCATCATGAATGTATTATATTATGTGTATGCATTTAGATAGATGAGTTCAGATTTGACCCCTGGATGGTCTTATGATACGGTGTTACAGATGGCGTCTTCCACCGTCAGTCTTATTGAGCATTTACCACCATCTGAGGTGGCATCATCCTTGAGATCGTGGTATGATAGTCTACCCTTCCCAGCCAGAGGGGCAGTGGATCAGACAAGGAGGGGCTTATAGAGGATCCTGAGTCTCCTACGGAGGATGAGTTATTCATGGGTCTGACAGCAGCACTAGTTAGTGACCTGCCGATCATTCCTACAGGGACAGATCCAGCTTTGGCAGACTCACTAGCTATGATAACCTTTGAGAGAGATCAGGCTAGAGCTCTGATGTTGACTGCCCTGTCTGGCAGAGACATAGCTTTTGCTGAGAGGGATGCGGCTTAAGCCGCTCAGGATATGATATTAATTGAGAGAGATGAGGCTCGATCTTCTCGCAACGCTGTTTTTATCGATATTGAGGAGACTTTGATCGCCAGAGACGCAACTTTTGCAGAGAGGGATGAGATTTGATCTGCCAAAGATGCAGCCTTTGCGTAGATTGAGGAGGTTTTGATTGCCAGGGATGCTGCTTTTGTGGAGAGGGATGAGGCAATAGCTTCTCGGGATTTCCACATTACCGACAGTACTACTCTCCAATCTTATACTCATGATCTGGTTACCAAGATGAGTGCATACATTAATGATCACAGTGCCACACTACAGATGACTGTGGATGTTTTGACCCATATGGAGGCCGAGGGTATTGCACTTGTAGCAGCTCCTCCATCTTCGGAGAAAGATGCTATGTTGGCATTGATGTCCCGCTTATCCATGGGTCTATAGACTAGCTTTGTTTTTCCTGCACATACTAGATCAGCCATTTTTGTCATGTGCAGGACACTATGTATATATCAAACATTATTATATATCAGAGAAATATATTTTGATTCACTTCCCTGTTTGGATATGTATTGTCATTGCTGAATGATTACCACTTCTTTCATGACTTGATGTTGTTGATATATCTTGAGCTTTTCCTTGATGGACTGACAGTGAAATGTCAGAGAGTATCTCAGATGGGCCTGCTGACCAAGGAGGCTTGATAGTTTTTAGGTTTTATATGGCTTCGGTGTCTTGGAACTGGCTTTTTATTGGTCTTTATTTTTTTCTTGAAGGTCGAACCTAGCCGTAAATGGCTGCCTACGTACTCCCGGGTATAAGGAGATCAGGTCGTTCGTAGTTCAAATTTTTATGTGAGAGGTTTGAGAAGTGTCTCTTTTGAGATTGGTTTAATGAGTTTTTAAATTTTTTATTTGGTTTGACCGCACCAGAAATGGCTGCCTACGTACTCCCAGATGGAGGGAGATCAAGTCATTCGTAGTTCCGGCTTTCTAGTGAAAAACAAGCTTGATTTAATTTGTAGGACCAGGATGCGGGTATGCATGCATTTTAGACATAGTACCTTTTTATTGTGTCTGAGTTGATGATTTGGGGAAATTCATTTTCATCCATTCCCTGCAATCTGATAGCTCCTCCAGTCGACACCTCCTTGACAATGAAAGGGCCTTCCCAATTCTGGGCAAACTTTCTTTTAGCTTCGTCTTGATTGGCTAAAACTTTCTTTAGCACCAAGTCATTTTCTTTGAATTGCCGTATTCAGACTTTCTTGTTTTGGTATCCAATCCTTTGCTGATATAACTGCCCGTGGAAAATTATGGTACCGGTCTTGCAACCACTGATCTTCGTCCATCAGAGCGTCGATTAACACTAGCAAGAACTCCATCTCTACTTCTATGGGGAGGACTGCTTCCATGCCATAGACCAATGAATAGGGGGTAGCCGTAGTAGAGGTACGAATTGATATCATATAAGCTATCAGGGTTAGAGGCAGCAGGTCAGGCCATTCTTTGTGATTGGCGAACATTTTCTGCATAATCTTCTTGATGTTTTGTTGGCCGCTTCGACAGCACCATTCAACTTGGGCCGATAAATGACGGAATTAAGATGCTTAATGTAGAACTTGCTGCATAGTTCTCTCATCATTTGATTGTTTAGGTTCTTGGCGTTGTCTGATACGATCACCTCTGGTTGTCCATACCGACATACGACATTATTTCTGATTAAACAAATGATGACCTCTTTGGTGACTTTGGGAAAAGAGGCAGCTTCAACCCATTTGGTGAAGTAATCGATCATGGTGAAGATAAATCGATGACCATTATTGGATTTTGGTTCCACTGAACTGATCACATCCATTCCCCACATGGAGAAAGGTCATGGTGAACTCATATTGTGTAGCTCATTTGGAGGAGCGTGTATGGCATTTCCATATACATGGCATTGAAAGCATCTCCTGACATAATCATCACAGTCAGCTTTGAGCGAGATCCAATAATGTCCTGTTCTTAATATCTTCTTGGCCAGCAGATGACCGCTCATGTGTGGACCACAGATTCCACCGTGGACTTCATCCATCAATCTCTAGGGCTTGCTCTTTATCAAGGAATCTTAAAAGCCCTATTCCAGAATTCCTTTTATAGAGTGCATCCTCACTCAGATAGAACTTCATAGCCATCTTGTGAATTCGCTTTCGTTCGGAGTGGCTTGCCCCAGTGGGTGTAGATCTATCTCGGAGATATTCCTTGATGTCTTGATACCAAGGCTATTTGATAAGAGGTATTTTATTTGATATATATCCAATGTAATTCCCGTATATTGGGGCCTTTTGACTTGTGAATTTGATGCAGGGAATCCCACTCCTATCGGATATGTGGATCAAGGAAGCTAACGTCGCCAATGCATCAGCGAAGTCATTCCTACCCCGAGGAATATGGATGAAGGTTATGTCTTCAAATCCCATGGATATTTTGACGACCTGCCGATGATAGGGCAGCAAATGCAGCTCTTTGGTATGATATGCCCCGGTGATTTGTCTAATAACCAATTTAGAGTCTCCAAAGACTAGTAGATGTTTGATACCCATGGATTGGGCTAACTTTAACCCCATTATGGAGCCTTCTTACTCAGCTGTGTTGTTGGTGTTTCCAAATTATAGTTTAGTAGCCACAGGATATTGTTCTCCTGTACCAGAGATAAGGACTACCCCAGCTCCGGCACCCTCCATGTTTACCGCTTCGTCGAAATACATTTTCCATGGTTGGACTGTATTCTCTTGTTGGAGTTATTGAATTGTCATGATCCCATCATCCCGTAAATAAGTCTCCAGGGGCTCGAACCCTCTTGATGGTGCTTCGGATAATTGATCTGCAATGCCTTGACCTTTGATGGACTTCTGAGTTACGTAGATAATGTCAAATTACTGTAGGATCAACTGCTATTTGGACAGTCGATAATTCAACATTGGCTTGTTGAATACGTACTTTAGCGGATCCATGCGGGATATGAGGTAGGTCATGTGCCCATGGAGGTAATGTTGTAACCTCATTGCGGCCCATGCTAACGCACAACATGTTTTCTCGATCAGGGTGTATTTCTGTTCACCACTGCTAAATCTTTTGCTGATGTAGTAGATGGCTCTCTCCTTGCTACTATCATCTTTCTGCCCCATCATATAGCCCATTGCATTGGCATTGATGGAAAAGTACATAAACAAGGGAACTCCATCCCTCGGGGGTACCAATACAGGTGCTTCGACCAGCTGCCTTTTGATGGCAAGGAAGGCTTGTTGACAATCCTCATTCCATTTGGGGGAGGAATTCTTCCTTAGTAGCCTGAAGATGGGTTCACATGTTACTGTGAGCTGGGAAATGAATCGGCTTATGAAATTGATCCTTCCCAGGAACCCACGTATCTCCTTCTCTGTTTGAGGTACTGGCATCTCAGTGATGGCTTTGATCTTGGCAGGGTCTAGCCTATTGCCTCGATTACTCACCAGGAATCCCAACAACTTGCCTGATTTGATGCCAAAAGCACATTTGGCTGGATTCAGCTTGAGGTTGTACATACGCAACTTGTTGAACATCTTCCTGAGATGGTCTAGGTGATCATCTTCCCTCCGGGATTTGATGATGATGCTATCCACATAGACCTCTATCTCCTTGTGCATCATGTCATGAAACAGGGCCATCACGGCTTGCTGGTATGTGGATCCAGCATTGATGAGGCCGACAATCGTCTATAGCAGAAGGTTCCCCAGGGAGTGATGAAAGCTATTTTTTCCCAGTCTTCTTCAGCAACCATGATTTGATGGTAACCACCAAAGCAATCCACGAAGGTATATATGTCATACTGCGCCATATTGTCGATCAGGATGTGGATAAAAGGTTCCAGGAAATTGTCCTTGAGGAAGGCTTTGTTCAAGTCTCGGTAATCCACGCATACTCGCACTTTCACTCAGGGCTTTGGCACGGGGACTATGTTTGACAGCTACTCCGGGTATGTTGATACCATGTTGATGTCGGCTTTGAATTGTTTAACGACTTCTTCTTTGACTTTCAAACTCCATTCAGGTTTCAATTGCCTGAGCTTCTACTTGACTGGCTTGAATCCAACTTTGATGGGCATTCGATGGATGACAATATCAGTAGATAAGCCAATCATGTCCTCAGGTGACCATGCAAACACATCCTGAAACTGCGCTAGGAGTTTGATCAGATCAATTTTTTGGTCTTGGGTGATGTAATACCCAAGAATTTCTGAATTTTATTAAATGAATATATTAATGGGAATGGATATTTATTTGAATATAAATGATTATGTGTTATGAGATGAGTTAACTCAATTATATCAAATTGAATATTTAAATAATTGAGAAGGATTGTGGAGTTATAATAAGCTCAAGAGATGCCTTGTGTGGCATAGAGATGAGAATTGCGATGATTAAATTAATTTAAAGAAAGAATTAATGAATGGATGATTAATAAATAATATATTGTTAATTGAAGATTACTATGAGTAATGACATATTAATGAATAAATATTTGATTGATATTAGAAGATAAATGTTTGTTCAAGTATGTGTTAAAGTATAAAGTATCACTACAACTATATTATATAAAGTGTAGTGAGACACCTTAGTAAGACTATACAATATGGAAACTATATTGTAAGGGTGATAAATTGTATGAGTTACATAAATGAAGCTTATATGACCATGTGGTAGATATAGTATTTTAATAAATACTATATGGTATATTAAATTAAAGTATGTAATAACAATAATTATTTCAATAAGTTACATAATTGGAATAATAAGGTTTGTAATAATGTATTATGCCACTATCCTATTAATTCATAATTTGATATTATTAAAATGTACATGGATTCTATATTAAATGTGTATATATGTACCCCAATTTGCTACCATGTAATGTTGTTGTGACATTTTAGATCTATGTATGCCCTAAGGGAATTTAAACCTAGGTATATAAATATATACAATGGTGTAAGAATAATGTGTTCATATATAATAAACCTATAGTGTGTGGTATTAGTTGGAATGCACAATGCTGAGTATTGTGTCCCATATTGAGTGCCCAATTGCCCTCCCATTTCTCATTTACGTGAAGAACAAAAAGGCTAAGAGTCTACTCCCTCTTCTTCTCCCAAGATCATACTAGCTCATCATTTTAGGGGGAGTAGGATTCATGATGCATATTACCAACTACTTGCCAACTATCTAATGTCCAACATCTTCTTCCTTCATCTCTTGGTTTGTTTTCATGGACAAAGGCTTGGCATGGGTTTTGAATTTTCTATAAATTGAGCATCCCTCTTTATTTTCTATATTGCTTAATTAATTGCTAGATTGCTATAGAAAGAGTGAGAGTATAATTTGATAATTGAGAGAAAGCTCTACCCAATTGAAAGCTCAAGAAGGTATAATGCTTAATTATATCTTGTAGTGTAGCATTTCCAATTCATAGGAATTAGCATGATAAAGTTGGAATTGATATGTGATAAGGTGCTAGCATGGTTAGTAAAGCATATAGATGTGTTACATGTGCAATGTGATAGTTAGCAAGCATGTTTCATGAAAGTAATTGAGAATTGGCTGGGACTCTGCATTAGCAAAACACTTCTTAGCCTGGAACCGAAGTGGCGCGGCCGCGCCACTCCCTAGTACAATTGGCACGCGGCCGCACCCCCCTGCAGAATCTGTTGATGCTTTTTATTATACCTTCTAATGTATTAAGCATGTTATACTAATAGAGTATGCATATAACTCACCTTAACATGTGGAATAGGGTTGCTATGTAAGCCATATTAGTTGTTTTAGCTTGAGTATTTCAAAAGGAACTTAAAGTTTTGAAAAGAGGAACTTTGATATGTTAGCCTTATATTGATGTTCTGACTTTTGATACATGTTAGTATAGTTTAGAAATGCATGAGAGACATATTAACTTAACTACATAGGTTTCGTAATGTAATATAAACATGTGAACCTCACTAGTACATATTCCTAACGAAAATGGAAGTTTTGAACACAAACTTTGACATGCTATGCCATGATAATATTCTGATTTTGCGAGCGTAGTAGTATGGTTTAGAAATGCATGAACAACCCATTAACTTGTGTTTATGTGATTTGTAATGAAGCGTGAGCATGTTGAACTCGTTAGTGAACGTCACTAACAACAACATAAGCTTTAAACGTGGACTTTGACATGCTATATTAGGAGTCTAAATTCTGATATTTTCGACATGTTTGAAGATGCTTTTAAGGCACGTTGACTTGTGTATATGGATTTTATAATATAGCATGAACATGTTAGACTCTACTAACGAAAGTATAAGCTTTGCACGTGAGCATTGACATGTTACATTGAGGTTTAAATTCTGAAATATATGGACGTGTTTGATAGTATTCTTAACCTCATTAACGTCATATATGTATATATGCCATGATTAGGTGTCGTGAAACCAAGTTTAGCGTAAACGAAGTATGCTTTCAAACTAATAACAATGATAGTTACGTGTATGCGATATGAATATTCATGAGTATGCCTAATACAAGATATACGAATACCTTATACGTTTAAAAAGCAACCATGTTAGACTTTGTGATTTTCATGACCTTGAATGACTGTAAGTTGTCAAAAATGTTAACCTAGAACCATATCATGAAAGAGAGAACTTAGATGGACTTGGGAAGCATGAAGGTATCCTTTAATATGCATATATGTTATGAGATATCATATGTTGATACTTGAACCCAATTTTGACGGTTAACTTATAACAATGCCATAACTTACTAAATGAAATATGATTGGTATTGATTATGGTCTTATGTGATAATAATGATATGAGAATGCGTTTAACTCAAAAAGAGGAACGTTAAGGATAAAAGTATATTAGTCGAGAATTATGAATTAATATGATACTAAATATATGACGGTGTAGCTAGAATAAAACCTAGTTTATGTGTTGATTGTATATCCAAGAGAAGATATGATGTTGAAATATATGTCTAATGGATATCATATATATACGTAACTATATTACGATAGGATTCGAAAGTGTTGATTAATTTCGTGGATAAACTACGCATAAGGCAAGTATCCTAAACCCTTGCATTACTTTATTCAACGGATATCGTAAGCAAGTACTTGAACTCTATTCTTATTGAATTCATATTAAGTTATTGTTGTGTAAGTGTGTTATTCAAATTATGACTATCGCGTCATAATTACAATAAAGTCGATTATATTCTTCGAACTTTAAATCCTGAGATTGAACTTATAATTGTTGTGATCTATGCCATTTGATTTGGCTAGACTTATATTGTTGAAAAGCGACCCAAACCAATTGATTGGTGCGAGATCATGTGTTTAACTGAGATGAACAACCTTCTTTGAAGGGAAAATATATTTATCGGGAGACCGACGTGCGCACACTTTAAGTATGATTGAACGATATGCATACCGTAGGGTACTTTAGGCTGATCACCTGTTGTACTTATTTTATTGGATTTTCAGTATATTACTATCAATTCTAGTAAGAGTTCATAGTCCTTAGTGACTGCTCAGTATTCAGTTATCTTGAAATCTTACATTGATTTAGTATTGAATCATATTGATATTATTATGTCCTTAGCGACTGTTATTGGAAATTGTTGATATTCTTGTTATTCTTGAACTATCATATCTTGTTATACCCTTTTTGAGATTCGAGAACTACATTACTAACCCTTGTTGTTATATTACTCGCTGAGCAAACTTGTTGCTCATTCTTGCTTTCCCTAAAACATTTCAGTTAAGGCAGAGCAGTGCGGACCCTCGAGCACAGACAAGGGAAAGGGAAAGACTACTGAGTAGCTTTATTTATGTAGAATTTTATGATTTGTAATAAGAACTTATGATGTTATGTATTAGATAGGGTTACATATGCTTAAGGTATGTTTTAGTTATGTAATCGATGTTTAAGTTACGAGACCTTCGGACGTGAATAAATTATATTAATTAAATGTAATCTATTCGGTAGTAGTTGTGTATTTATTCTGCTGTGCGATGCGACATTTAGTCGTATTATTATTATTGTGTCAGAATATAGAACGTGATGAACCGAATTCGAGAGACCCTAAATTTAGGGGCGTCACAGGTGAGGTCTATGCCTATCTGGATTTCTTTGATGTTTTTGGAGGTTTCTATGTTGATAGTGGTGGTTTGGTCGAGGTTCGGTTTGGGTTTGTCTTCGACCCATTCTTTGATCTCCTCGGGCACCTCAAAGTCATCTTCCACCTCTTGATCAATATCCATTAAGTCAAAGTTCAGTTCTACATCAAAGTTGTAGTCACTGTGACAGGTTGGCATCTCATCAGCAGTGACATAAATCCAACTCTAGAGTCCTGAAAACAAAAATGCTTTCGCTTTAATATATGCAACTGCTTAAATATACAAAGCATTTGGCAAAGCATGACAAAAGTTACTGCTATAGCTGTGCAATCAAAAGTAAGTAATAAATGAAAGCATGTTACAGGGCAGACGGACTCTCTGCCCCTTTAACCTTTTTGACTAAGGCAAGGTACGCTGCTCCAGTTATCCAGGGTTAGATCCTCATGAACAGGGAGAATTGAGGAATTTTGCTCATCTGCCTCGTCTCAGATAATGACTGAGACATCCTTTACAATAAGGCCGGGGTTTTCTTTGAACTGCCCCATTTTCCTTTCTTGATGTGAGGAATTTGAATCTGATCCTCGTCGTCACTGTCTGGAATCTCATCATTCATACCCTCGTAGTTTATGATGACCCGCATGTTAGCAAATGGGTCTCGTCTTTCGTACATGATCTTTTCTTTTCCTTTTTTATTATCCCCCTCAGGCTTTGGGGTCTTTCTTTCACCTACTGGTATAATTGGAGGAAACAGCATGGCTGATACCACAGTATGGATCTTCCTCATTGGCTTTATGAAACCAGCATCAGTGAAATTTGGTAGTAGTATGGTGGAAGCATGAGCCTTAGGGTGCTTATGTGGATTTTGGCGGCTTGACCTGGATGAATAACCCAATCCGGCTCTCCCTAACTGGCTCGAGATTTGCATTGGACTTCTAATTCCTTGTTAATTCTTTCCCAACCCTTCTCCAGGTTGAAAACCCAACGATACCATCTCCTCGCCTACTATCATTACTTTAAGGGGGACCTTTGGCTTTAGGGCTGGTGCTCCGATAGGTAGATACTGAGTATCACTCACCTCTAGGGCTTGAAAACTTGCAGGTTCAATCCCTGCATCTAGGCTGATCATTGGCATGTCTCCCTGTATGCAGACAGGGTATTTCGGTTCGGCATTTACCGTGATTAGGCTGCCGTTGATAATGTATTTAAGTTGTTAATGGAGGGTGGATGGCACTTCCCCTGCCATTTGGATACATGGCCTGCCCAGCAACAAGTTGTATCCAGTGGCGATGTTGAGCACCTGAAAGGACATATAAAAAGTGTGCGGACCAATCTCCAGAGGAAGCTCTATTTCTCCCATAGCTTGTAGGCGAGATCCATCGAATGCTCGAATGACCACATGACTAGTTTTGATCCGATTCAGGTTAATCTTCATTCTCTCCAAGGTATCGTAGGGACAGTTGTTGAGGGATGATCCTCCATCTATGAGCACACCTCCGATCACATACCCGGAAGACATCACTGCTATGTGTAGGGATTTGCGATGACCCATCCCTTCTGCGGGAATATCATCGTCAGTAAAAGATATCACATTACTGTTGAAAATGTGTTCTACTACGTGACAAATTTCTTGGCATCCACGATATGTGGCAGATGGGCTTCTTCCAGTACTTTCACCAGAATGTTGCGATGATCCACCGATGATAAGACCAAGTCACGGATGGACATTTGCTTGGGTTTATCCTTCAGACTTTATAGCACCCGAATTTTATTGTGTCCCATTTTGTTGAGGAACTCTTTGATTTTCTCTTCAGCCACCTTTTCTTTGGCTTTGATGACTGGTTTGATCCTCCGTTGAGGCAGATAGAATAGATTATCCTTTGGTACAATGGTAATGTTGTTTGAGGTTGAACCCTTGTCATTCCCGTAATTCCATGGGACCCTCTTCAGATTGATGACTGGATACTGAGGTCTGAAGGGTAAGATTAAAGGCTCAGGTGCGGCCACCTTCACAGGATTTTGTGTTTCTTGGACCCCTTTCCCTGGTAGTACTAAGGGTTTGAGGACTGGCTCCTTATCACAGGAAACGACAGCCACTATATCCTAATTCCATACAGTGGGAATAAAAAGAGTGTCTTCATCTAGGAGGCCATAATCCTGATTCCCTCTTATCAATTCACCGCTTTCAATCATATTCTGAATTCGGTGACGAAGTGCCCAACAATCCTCAATATCATGGCCAGGTGAATTGGATTAGTACTGACAGATTTGGTCAGGCTTGAATTTCCTGGATTGAGGGTTTAAGGGAGGTAATAAATCTGCAACCATTCCCTCATTGATTAACATCTGGAGGATTTCCTCCATCTACTGGTTCAGGTTAATGAAATTCCTTCGAAAGGCGAATTTCATACTAGCTTGGAAATTTTCCTCTTTGGCCATCTTGTCGTCCCAGGGTTCATGCTCATGAGGCCGGTAGTGATCCCTCATGGAAATGGGACTGATCTCCGGCGTGGGAGGATTTGTATTAGATTGGTTGGTTTGGTTTTTCATCTGTCTGGTGATCTGATGTTGGTATATAACCAACTCTGATAACTGTTCGATTTGTTCCTTGATAGACTTTATCTCCTGCTCCATCAGGAATCGTCTTTCCAAAACTTCCCAACTGTGAGGACCTAGAATTTTAAACAATTAAAATTTTACGAATAATTTTTTTTTGTATTAATTATCAATATTGTGTTGAGTATCTGCGATACGAGTTTAGTAAGATGGTCAAACTAGGTATTGACTGAGAAATATGAGTAGACATATAGTTAACAGATATTGATCAGATAAGGTATAACCTTAGTAAACCCTAATGATAGATTAGAATCCCTAATCTGCAGTTAGGAAACCCTAATTTTTTATTCGGGAATCCTAAACCCTAATTTATAAACCTTAGTGGTGATTAGCAAACCCTAATATTATTTATCAAACCCTAAGGGTTAAATTTTAAGGAAAACATAGGAAATGACTAAACTACTCTTAAAATTGTGAGGGAAATTATTAGAATACCCTTTTGGAGGCAAAATGACCAAATTACCTTTAAAATTATATGTGAAATAACCAAAATACCCTCCAATCCAAGTGAATTTAAATCAACCAATCAGAGAAGAGATGATGCAAGCATGACATCAGCATTAAAGAAACACAAAGATGATGTCATCATAATGATGTCATGATAATGTCACCTGGTGGATATTTTGGGAAATGTCTATTTTGTCCTAACAGAAAATTAATAATGACTTTTATGTCCTAGGAAGGAAATTGCTAGGAAGTTTCCTAATAATATGAAAATGACAATTTTTCCCCAAGAGAGATTTGATATTGACTATGACATCCTTGAAGAAAATTTCTAGGAAATTTTCTAAACGTAGTAAAATGACAATTTTGTCCCTAAAGAAATTTGATTATGACCAATATGTCCTGTGAGGAAATTTCCAGAAAATTTCCTTAAGATGACTTAAAGACCATTTTGCCCTTTCTTAGTGATGGTTACAGACTACTTTGCCCTTGGTCTTAAATTTTATACTAACTTAAACAAAACAAAAGAAAGAAAGAAAAAGAAAAAGAAAAAAGAGAAACCATTTTCTCTCATTTCTCTCACCACCACACCCACCCGAATATAGAAGAGAAAGAAGAGAGGGAGTGCTACCATGGGAGAAGAGAGGGAGAGAAGAAAAGAAGGAGAAATCAAGAGGAAAAAACTCTAAAGGTATAAAAATCTTCCAAACTCAAAACCTTAGTTAGTGTAATTTGTTTTGTTATGGTTGTTTTAGATCAAATGTTAAGCTTAAGGTCTTAAACCATATTTGAGTAGATATACATGTTTTATGATGTTTCATGTTTAGATAGTACCATTTTAAGAGTTGAAAAGCTTGTAAATCAAAAGAAAACCAAAATAGTTTTCTTGCTCAAAAACCTTGAAAATCAGTCCACTTTGAGGCTTTACCATTTAAAATATATATATTATTTTTGTGATCTGTCAAGGAGGTTATTTATATACATGAGTTATCTGTTGAACCCAAGTGGTAGAACTCAAAAATGTTAAACGAATCAACCGTGGGGACATTTTTCGTAAAGCACTCCCTGCCAACAAAAATCTAGAAAAATTAAATGAATTTTCTAGCCATTTTTGGTGAAGGCTGTTTCGGACAGTTTTGTTGTTCTGAAAATTCGGGCCTTTTGTGGTATGATACTATATCAAGTTAACTAGGTCCTGTCCAAAGATGGTAATTTTTCGATGTCTAGAAAGGTAGATATGAATTTTACAAGAAAGTGTGATTTTAAAAGTAAACTATAATAACTCAGTGAGTTCAACTCAGACACATGTGAAATTTTTACATGAGGCTCTTTCAAATAATATGTAGCTACCCTATAAATTTCAGAATATTTGGACAAAAGGATAATTTATGATAAATGTTGCTATTTTGGACAATTTTAACCTATTTAAAAATACCAAACGAATTTGGAAAATTACAAGAAAATTAGTTTGTAATTAAAATCTCATATACTGATATTAACCATAATATAAAAAAATAATAAGTTAGTTTAGTATTTTTCATGCCTATGAAAGAGTTAGGAATAAAAGAGAAAATTAAGTTATATTGAGTTATAAAACTTGGAAATGTGATTTTAATAATTAAATAATTATTATATGATAAAATAAGACTTTATGGGAGTATTTTGATTATTTTTAATAAAAAAAATATATGAATAGCATATTATGTGTGTTAAATAAATTAAATAATAAGAGATAAATAATTAAATTAAATTATTTATAAATGAATAAAATATTATTAATAATATTACTAAGTGATTAAAATATTATTAAAGGATTAATAATATTTATAAATTATTAAAATATTATTAAAGGATTAATAATATTTATAAATGAATAATATTATTAAAGGATTAATAATATTTATAAATGATTAAGATATTATTAAATGATTAATAATATTACTAAGTAATTAAAATATTATTAAAGGATTAATAATATTTATAAATGAATAAAATATTATTAAAGGATTGATAATATTTATAAATGATTAAGATATTATTAAATGATTAATAATATTACTAAGTAATTAAAATATTATTAAAAGATTAATAATATTTATAAATGATTAAGATGTTAAATGATTAATAATATCTGTAAAGGATTAATGATATTATTAAATGGTTAATAATATTAAGAAGTAAATAAAATATTATTAAATGATTAATAATATTAGACGAGAGTCTTAAGATAATGATTAAATAATTAAAATATTATCAAAGAATAATAATATTACTAATAAGTTAAGGAATTATCTAATGTTTGATTATGTGACTAAATGTTAATAACTTATTTGAAGATTAGTTGAGATTACGATATGTTATGCTGATTGAAAGATCAATTTTATTAATGATAGGTCTTCTCTAAGAGATTAAATTAGATTGTTTAGCGGTAATCAACGGTTCAGGCAAGTTTTTCTGCACTATGTGCAAACTTTCTATTTTTATGTAAGGTTTTCTAACTTCATTTAATCTCTATATTAAATGTAAGCCTTGTATATTGATATACGAAATTGTTATAACTATTATTCGTGATATCTGAAATTTTAAAAAGGTTATGACTTATTGTTCAAGCATAACCAAGACATATGAATTGTTACTTGCGTAAATTATTTTGATTTGATATCAAAGCATAGACTGTGGTGAAACCAATATTTTTTGGTACAAATATATATACTGATACTATCAATGACCGGCAGTTTTACATTGATCGGGTGGTTATTAATGACCGACAGTTTGACACTGACCGGGTGGTTGTATAAGATGATATGCATACTCCTAGCTGGTGTGGTTGGCCAAATCAACCCGGGTTTCTAAGTCTATGTGACTAACATTAACTCGTAATGTGTTTGGTTGAACAGATCAATCCGGGTTGCTAAGTCTATGTGACTGACAGTAACTCGTAATGTGTTTGGTTGAACAGATCAATCCAGGTTGCTAAGTCTATGTGACTGATAGTAACTCGTAATGTGTTTGGTTGAACAGATCAATCTGGGTTGCTAAGTCTATGTGACTGACAGTAACTCGTAATATGAGATATCCAGTAGCTCCTATAAGTCTTTGTGACTGTTAGGAGTGTGGTGTGGTTAACCGAATTAACCCGGGTTGCTAAGTCTATATGACTGACAGACGCTCGTAATATGTGGGATTTGCTAGATCAAACCTCAGTATATATATGTGAAAAAACTCTGAACTATATGTTCATTCAATTCAAATCTAGTGTGAGTATAATATACAACTTGTTTAAAACTTACTGAGCTTTCTGTAGCTCATCCTTGCAATTATTCTTTTTCTTTGCAGCTTTAGCTGACTTATCCAAAAGTTCCAGAGTTCAATCATGTGGATGGAACAACTCGGTTAATTTAAATTTTGGTGATATCCTTGGAGACTCTGATGTAATAGTAAGTTGGGATTTATTGTAAGTCAATTTAAGAATATATAATATTGTATTATCATCTTTAACAATTGCTTAACTTTTACCTTTCTAGAACATAGAAAAGTATAGTATTTATATGAACTATACATCTGAATGAGGGTATTGAATGATCATGAAAGTTCTGTATGCACTGAGGTCGCTCCTCAGTTCCAGGAACAATCTTATCATTTGTACTGTGAATGTCAGATAGATAAGAATTATTGATATGAAAGAAATATCCATGAGATTATAAACTTATCCATGCATGTGAGGGTATCCCAACATAGTAAATGTTCTGACGAGAACTACTGTTCGTTGTGGAATACTGTGAATCTTGGATTGATAGGAATTATTATCTTATGGAATATTTACGTGAGCACCAAATCTGCTACAGGGAATGTAGAGAATTTGGGGGCGTCACACCAACTGTCTAGGCTGTTGTTTCTAGATGGAGTTGACTCTCCCATATAACGGAGATTTTTGGATCCTTCTCCATTTCTGGTGCTAATCATGTTGACATTCTCCTCTTTGTGATGAGGTAAGGGATTGTCCTGTACATGCTGTTGATCGGGCTTTGTTACCACAATCTCTCCGTTGTCAATCAAGTCTTAAATTTTGTGCTTGTGAGACCAACAGTCTTGTGTATCATGGCCCAGAGATCCAGAATGGTAGGCACACTTCTTGCTTGGGTTAAAATTTCGTCCACCAGTGTTGGTTGGTGGAAGGAATTGCACAATCTTTTTCTGTGCTGTTAATAATTTCAGCACATTCTCGAGTGAATCCCCTAACGGGGTGAATGTTCTCCGACACCTGGACTCCAGATTTTTCTGAAATGGAGGGTTTGAAGGTTGTGCAGGAGCTTAAAAAGGTGTATAATTCCTCCTTTGAATGGGCATACTGCTTGACTAGCCCCTTTGATTATGTCCTTGTAATACTAAGGACACTTCTTCATCTTTCTTCTTATGTACCCTCCGGGGATTACTCTAATAATTTCCGGACTGGATATGCTCAGCAACAACTTCTAAGGTAGCCGGGTCCTTTATCTTCCCAGATTTTAATCCCATTTTGGCCATCTCACCGTGCTTGATCATTTCATAGAATGGTTTTCCTATGCCATCTAGGACCCTCTCATAATATGGAGCTTCTTGAATGTCGATGAAGGTCATGACTATCTCAGACTCAGTCATAGCTGGGGTGACTTGTGCTGCGACCCGCCTCCACCGTTGAGCACATTGTCTTAATGACTCTGTACTTTATTTCTTGATTTTGGTTTTCTGGTATCTGTCCGGAGCCAGCTGAGATTGGAAGCTGTATTGACTAAGGAAGGCATGGACCAACTCTTCCCAACTGTGAATTTTGGAATTGTCTAGACGGGCGAACCAGGCTCTAGCCTCTCCGATCAGACTCTTCTGGAATAACTGCATTCGAAGTTTCTCGTCCTCTGCATAGGATCCGAGTTCTCCAATGAATACCTTCAAGTGGGTATAGAGGTCTCCCAATCCATCGTATTTATCAAACTTAAGAGTTCTAAATTTTTCGGGATAACGAGCCCTAGGGAAGATATAGAGGTCTGAATAATTGACACTGCCAAAGGCCCCAGTCCCTTTGATAGACCGAATGGTTTCTTCCATCTGCTGTACTTTCTTCAGAATGTCACCAGCTTCCTGGTCTTTGTTGAAGGTGATGAATTCAGGGGTTTTGTTGGTTGTGTCCTGGTTTTGTGGTCCAGGAATCTGAGTCTCGGTTTTTTTGGTCTCTTAACTGCCACCACTACTACCAGGTGTTCCCAGTTGTGTGTGAGCTTGGGCTTGCTTCCCTTTAAAAGATTTACTTTGCTCTCTTAGGAAACTGGACAATTCGGCTATCTGATTCTTCAGTCCTTCAGACTCTTCCCTAGAGACAAGGGGGATTCTGGCTGAGACTCGAAGTCATGTCCGTGGATGTACTAAGTGCCTTCTTAGACTTAGATCTAGCGACAAGGCCAATTTTTCACCTACAACAAAACGTAGGCGTGTCAATTTCCTGAGGTAGGTAGGGATAGGATGGATTCTATGATGTGTTTTTGTGGTTTTTTAATCTTATCCTGCAAAACAGAGGTCAGTTATTTTGATGACAGGATGACAACATGTATCATAATAGGGAATGTAAATTTTTATTATGATATTTACATTATGCTCCTTTACATTGGAATTGAAAACTTGACATTGAATTGAAAGAGGAAGGCATGAAGAAGCTTCCCATCAGATTTGGTTAAATAGAGGCTGACCTATCTTAGGCTACTCTCGCGGCTTTTTGGCATGAAGGTCCCCAAATCATTGCAATCTACTAAAGGGGAAATTAATCCGATCTTTTAACTAGAGCGAATCTGGGTGGTGCATTTTCATGAGCCCCAGACACTTAGCCGTCCCCAGAGACATTACTTATCACCGACTGGTTTGCTTCTCGAAAGAGGAATCACACAACATACATTCGCATACATCGCGTCTCACCGTTATGCATATAATGACATGGGTGCGAAGCACTAATATAGGTGTGAAGCACTAATATAGGTGTAAAGCACTAAAAAGCAGGAAAGCATTCATTCACATTCATTAAATATGAAGACGCAGCATTTAAGCATTCATTCAATGTAAAGACGCAGGATTCACACATACACAGATATAAAAGTGGAATTTTTAAAAAGATTTGAACGCGGCCTAGGCCCTCTACTGTCCCCAATAGAGTCGCCACTTGTCGACGTCAGGAAAAAATCCGCGGGTCGGGTCACAACCCGGATCTTTCCCTCTTCCTAAGTTATCTTTACCCTTACTCATTTTATTGTGCAAAAGGTTTTGAAGGGTTTTTTAGGAAAAGTCCAACATGTATCATGTCGACGATTTGAACGTTTTACAGAGTCGCCAGTTAGTAGATTTGAAATGGTTGTACCAACTCAACCGGGTTTTGTTTAAAAAGATGCCCAATTGCTAGACACTGTCGAAACTTGATCTTTGAAAACAAAGTTTCAGTTCGGGGGTCTGGTTAAGTGTGGGAAAGGTGTTAGGCACCCCCACAACTCCCGTGTAAACACGGTACCACATCTTTTCAATATTTTTCTTTTAAATCTGCAATGTGTGTGTGAATGCTGGAACAAAATTGGGCCTATGTTTGATTGAAAGCATGTCTATGGATCGTTGAACCTATATACGAAATGTTTGATTTGATTTGCAAAAGCTTTTCTTTTCGATAAGATTATTGAAACGATGTTTTGAAAGCAGTTTTTCAAACCCTTACGCTAACATAGGAATTGAAGCATATTGATACTTTAGTTTTATCTTTTCAGCCTTTTGGCTCAATTTGAATGGTGATTTGTCGGGCTGCGAAGCATCCTCGACCACAAAATATATACAAGTGTCGGTCTTCTCATAGGCATGACAGCCATCAGAGTAACTCTGACACGATAAACTATATTTTTACAATGTTGAGACCTTAAATCCGGATAACCGTTTTAAGGTCTTTTGTATATACATTTTTTACAGAAAAACTGGCAGGGTACATTTGTAAAGTGGAGTTTGTCCATCGTGGGAATCAGATTCTGATCAATTGGATCATAAATCCCACGATTCCAAGGCTCACACAGGGAGGCCAATAAACCTGCACAGTTCAATTTTGTACAGAAAAAGATATATGTAACGATTGAGATTTTATATTTAATTTTAAATATTTATTGAGTTAAATAAATATTCTATGTGATTTATTCATTGAGTTAAATAAATAAATTATGTGATTTATGGAGCGATTTAATTAAGTGTTATATATTAATTAAATGAATGTGTAATATTTATTTAATTAATGTATATTAATTTTATAGTGTAGTTATAATTTAATTGAGATAATTAAATTAGATGTATTATGTGATGAAGTGTTACATGAATTATAATTAGCGAGTAATTATAATTATATGGTAAATTTTATGTGATTTATTGATGTTAGATTTTAATTGATTAAATTAGTTGTTTAATATTTAATTGATTAAAATATGACATTAAAGTATGTGTTAAAATGATTTGTTAAAATAAAAGAAAAAAAAATTTAAATGATTTTTACCAAACATGGCCTTAGTAATAATAATCTATTTTTAAAAATAATGTTGTTTTGGCCAAACAAGCCTTAAGGTTTTTCAAATTCAAATAGTTGTAACTTATATAATAATATGTATTTATTATATATCTTAATTAGTTAGCAGTTACATATATATCATTAGTATACGTATATTATATCAGTTATAATATATCTACTACGTTTGTTCTAATCCTAAGTCTAACTAAGAACTAAGAAGAAAAAAAAGAGCAGAGAAGAGTTAGAGAAAAAGAGAAAAGAGGAAGAAGAATTTCTAGAATTGAACTCACATCACCTTCTCTTTCAACCTATTAACAAAAGGTATCATCTATAATCTCTAATTGTTATAGAACTCAGTTATATGTTTTTCATATTCGTTCTCCGTTTAAAAAAATAAGTTATGATGAAATTGTATAAACATGAATGGTATATATATATAGATTGTGTTGATGTGTTGTTTATAGTGGGTTATATGCTATGAATGATTTTCAGAAATCAAAGTACTGTAAAAACAAGTTTTATATGTGAAAATAGTGTTCTTATGGAAATTCATGTATTTGGTTGATTTAGAGTAAAAATTTATGAATTATATATGTGAATTGTGCAAATTGATAGTTGTTTACGTTGCTAGCTTCTATAACAGAAATAATGTATATATATAAAGTTGAATTGCTTGAGAAATTTTATTACATGACTTATTTTGTTAAAATATGAGTTTTATGAAAATAGCCAAATTGGACTTTTAAAACCATGGATTCTTGTTGTTTAGATGGTTTTGTGTTTTAGAAGCATGTTATATATATGTATTATTACATATGTATGATTTACAATGTCTACGTTACTGTAATTTTTTGTTTGTTGGCTTGTTTGGGTTAATCGGTAAAGCAGAGAGTCGTGGCTGTCTGCGTCTGGCCGAGTTGCTGCGCCGACAGCAAGGCCAAGAGCAGCGCAGCTGCGCCGCTTGCCCTTCCCAGATTCTTACCCTGCGCAACTGCGCCGGTTTCAAGGCAGCTGGCTACGCAGCTGTGCCGTGCACAGTGCTTGGACAGTGATTTTAGTTTATTTGTGCAGATTATTTTTTAGCCTTAGTTTAATTATTCCTTGATAGTGGACATGTATCTAAATGATATAACATGTTGTTAACATAGAATTGACAAATTCATATTTGAAAAATAAAAGGAATTTTGAAAACCTTAATTAGATTATAAATGTTTTATTATAAATGAGTTACTTAATTATAATTTGGTTAATTATAATTAAGAGTAAATGTTTAAATTTAATTTATAATTTTGTTAAATTATAATGAATAATAGTTGATTTATTTTAATCAATTAGATGTTAATTTAAATTATAATTTATGTAATTATAATTTAATAATTGCATGTTTAATTATGGATTATAAATTGATAATTGCATGATTAATTATAATCTGTGTAATTATAACGCATGATATAGTTTAGTTGATTATAAATTATAATTTGTTTATAATTTAAAAGGTAATTATAATTTGATTAAGTGTTTGGATTAGAATTGTTTAATTATAATTTAGCTAAATACATAATTGATTTAATTATGTGAATATGTATGTGATGTAATTAACTATGTGATAGTTAATTATTATTATTTATTTAATTAGAGTAAGTTAACCATGAGGGTTAACCACTTATGTGAATTAGTTATGTATTAACTAATTTATATTATTATAATTGAATGTGTATAGGAAGTGTTTAAGTACGTGGTTGAGTTAAGTAGCTTGCGCGTAAGGCAAGTCTTCTAACCCTAAACTTGTTAATTCTATACAATTTTTTGAGTTCATATATTCATTGTTAAGAATTTCCTTTTCATTTCTGTATTGGACAATTGTTTATTTAATTGAAATGATCTTAACTTATTGTTCAAGTAAAATCCAGTTATTATTTTAAATGCTTTAAGTTGATTCTAAAGCATATGTTAGTTCATAATTCTGTTATTTACGAATTATTGAAAGACGATTCAACTAATCCTTAGTTGATGAACGTGAATTCTAAATTACCCTTGTAAGCTTATCCAAACCAAACTTTCTTTGGTGCGGACTTGAATTCAAATTACTGAGATGAACAACCCTTTTATTAGGGGAGGTTACTACGCATAGCATTAAGATGTTTGTGCACAATACATGGTACGAAGGGTTGATCCCCCTAAGTACGAGTTAAGGTCCATAGTCTTATTAACTGTTAAAGGTTTAAATAAAAATATTTATAACCTAGGACAAGAGTTCAAAGGTCTTATGACACTTAGATAAATTCTATATTCGAATTTTAATGTTAATAGAGAATTATTATTCAATTCTTTATTGTTGAAATAAGCTAAGTTATTCAAATCTTTTTAAAGATATCCTTTCATGTATATATTATTATTAAACTCCAGTGAGCTGTGGTTTGCTCACTCTTGCATTAAATAATAATTTCAGTTAAGGTTGATAACGCTGATGCTCCGTCTACGAGTAAGGGCAAGGGAAAGCAAAGCAAGTGAAGACTTGTTTTTATTTATTTGAAATGATTGTAATAAGACTTTTATGTCATGTTTTTATTCTGCACTTTATTGTTTATGTCAAGGTTGGAATATCCCTGGGATTGATTTTTGAGAAGGTTGTAACCCTTGTTTTAAGGGAGATTTTATTATTTTGAATAAAGATTGTAATTTACTTTGAGATATATTGGGTAGATGTTTGTTATAGTTAGAAAGTGAACACCAAATCATGTGGAAACGAAGTACCCGGATTTGGGGGTATCACAATATATATCCAAATATCGCCAGAACCAAGGATTCATTCAGTAAATTCTGGTTCGCACATGGCCGAAGCGTCTCGTTCCCACTAGATAGCGATCTAAGTGCCGCGAGGTTGCTTTTGTAACTGAAACAAGAAAAATACTATATTTAAATAAATCTCAACTATTCTAGCTTCCCGGTTCAGTCTGGACCTATTTTGAACCATTTGAAAGCTAGAGTTGGCGAGATTTAAATAAATCTAGTTTGCCCGCAGAAATGTCAGTGCCGATTCACATCAAATGAATATTTAAAGCAATAATTTAATAAAAATAAGTAAAGCAATATATCTATATATATCTATATAATTATATATACGAAAGCTATAAAGGGCAATGGATTTTCATGCCAATGCCTGGACTGAAATGTAAATATATATATATATATATATATATATATATATTTATAAAAGCCACTGAATGATTCAGGCTGGACAAAATATAAATATATAAAGAAAAGCAGTAAAGGGCGGTGAGTTTTCACTCCGAGGCTCGGACAAAAATATAAATATATATTTATAAAAGCTGTATAAAAGACACGAAATGATCCAGGCTGGACAGAATATAAAAAAAATAGTAAAGGGTGGTGGGATTTCACTCAGAGGCCCGGATGGAAATTTAAATATATATTTAAATATAAACAGAAAAATAGTCAAACCATGGCTGGGAATATAACCCAGTAATGGTGAATGGTGCCAAAAATAATAAAAAGGCCACAGAATGATCCAGGCCAAACTGGAATATAAATATATATATTTATAATTAAATATAGACAGAAAAGCAGTCAAACCAAGACTGGGACGATAACCCAGTGTGGTGAATGTTGCTTATATATGCATATATATATATATATATAAAAGCAGTAAACTACCGCGGATTTGACATCCGGGCTTGACAGAATTGAAAAGTTAGTACATATACCGTTAAATATATACAAAAAAAGTCAAACCCAGACTGAAAAGATAACCCAGTCCGACGAAGTTGCTTAACACGAAGATGCAAGTATATAAAAGCTGCTGGAAGCGACGGATCGTCAATCCGAGTTGTAGAAATGTCAGAAAATGCGTTTAGGTACTAAGATGTACCAAACGTTAACAAAAACGGCCAAGGAACTGAGTTCCGGGCATATTTAGAAAACGAAGTTTGATATGCAAGTGTATAAAAGTGCGAAAAAGTAATAATAACTTTCTGATCGTAAAAATACTCACAATGAACTGCTACACAGGCTTTTTGCCAAATCGTAGGCTTTAAACGTCCAAATCTACCGGTTATTTTCTGATATGTGGTAGTATGTGGGTATATCTATGTGTTAGAGTGAAAAAATTTGGGTTTGGAAGATAAGAAAATAGTTGGAAAACTAAACGGGCAGGGGTTCAGAGCGTTTTTCTTTTTTTCAAATGAGCTAGGGGTGAGCTCATATATATAGACCCAGGAGCCTCCACTCTACCTGCTGCTATCGTAGGTAAACATGCGGCTCCCAATGGTAGGGCCCACGTGGCGGGTCCCTTTGCATCGAAGTACGTGCACTCCGAGCAATGCGATGTCAGGTTCAAAAATTTCAAACTTTTGATTGGAGCGTCCATTTGAGGCGTGCTGTACCTTTCTGGAAAGCCCTTGCCGAGAGTGTCACAATGACATTAGATAAAACATTTTCCAGGTCTAAGAAGACGGGTTCATAACCAGGTCTTTGATTCCCCGTAGTTTGTCCGTTGAGCTGTCTTGCGCTGTTTGCACTCGGGATCATTGTTATGGTTCGTTCTGACCTTGGTGGCATCAATTCAGCTTGAGTTTGACCAAATCGACTTAGAGTTGGTGAAATGACCGTTTTACCCATCCCAGGGTTGCCTTGAGTACTGGCATGGCATTCTGCTGACTTCTTAGGGTTGTTTCCAAGGTTTGGATTACATTCGAGTCTGTTTGTCCTCAGTGTTGTCTCTGAGGCTGACTTGGTGTGACGCCCCCAAATTCGGGTTCCCTAAACCTCGGGTTTAGTGCTCATGATCCATCATATATATCACATCTAACTACCCATTCATTAATGAAAAACATCATTCATAATATTACTTAATACAACTTATAACAATATCTCATGTTAACTAACCTTGACATAGCTTACATACCCTTATATATCCAAAAGGTTTACATAATTAATTTACATAATAAAACATAACTATTAAAAGTTGCCACTAACTACTCCTGAGCCTTGCCTCTGCCATTATTCTTGTTAGAACCTTCTGCTACATCGGCATTAGCTGAAATATTTTATTTAAACAAGGGTGAGCAACGAGTTTGCTCAGCAAGTTAAATTATACAATAAATGATATATATATATATATATATATATATATCATGAATAGAAGAGTCTAGCTTCTATATAACTTCAAAAATAATCAAAGAATTTCGAAGTAGCTGAATAATAATTCAATCTCAATAATAAAACTTTCTCAAATTTTATATTGAATAACATATCTGGGATGAAAGAGTAAAATTCTTTCAAAGATTCAATAATATTCAATTTATTAAGAAGAATTAATAATACTAAAATAATATTCAATAAAGTGGGATATACCCAGATTTCAAACTCGTTGTTTCAAAACTTACTTAACTAATCCAGCAACCTGGATTCAGATTGAATTTAAATTTAATAAACTATTTTCCAATCCAGCAGACTGGATTCAACTGACCTCCAATCCAGCAAGCCTGGATTCAACTAACATCTAATCCAGTAACCTGGATTATCTAACAAACCAATCCAGCATCCTGGATTATCCAAACATCTCATCCAGCAAGCCTGGATTCATTAATCCTTCAATCCAGCAAGGTGGATTTTCCCTTTTTAACCAAATTATTTTATTATTATTTTATCTTTTTTCCACACATAAATACATGTATTTCATACACAAAAATAATTTTTCAGGAATTTTTCAATTTCCTTTAGTATTTTTTAAAAATCCATTTCTAGTTAATTTCTTAAGAAATTAGCTACTTCACGCTTAACTCCAGAAATTTCCAACTCTTGGTGGGATCTTACACATGTTAATGTGACCCTCCAGTTTAAATTTTGTGGCCATTGGAGTTATACAACTCCAGTTATAGTGATTTTCGTAAAAAAAACGCAAATATTGAAATAGTCATAACTTGCTCAATTTGAGTCGGAATTAGTTCATTTTGGGACACAAGCTACTTTATCTCATATATTTTCATGTCCCAAAAGATTGGATTTTATTAAATTAATTAAGTTGCCAAAATTTCCCTTACAATTTTCGGACAACCTACTTTTTGACTTTTTTAGATTTTGCTTCTTTTACTAAAATCAGTCCATACAAAAATCTAGAACATATTTTTCAGTGATTCTACTTGGATATATTAGAAGACTTATAGATATAAGTACAAAAAATTGACCACACTCAAAAATTCAAAATATATTGAGAGATATGCTTGTTTTAATTTCATGTATCGTTTTCTCAAAAATCTAATTTCTTAACCTTTGTGATTTCTAAGAAATCTTTCTTGATCTCTCATATTCACCAACATAAACCATCATAACTTATACTATCACTTCATATACTCATGGATCTAACATAATCCATGATCTAATTCACCAAATAATCATCAAACACTAGATTAAACACAAACAATGCTAAGAAAATTAGGATTTTCTAACTTTTTGAAAACCTATTTTCCATTTCTTGCTTTAGATCTAACTTTTGACACTCAAAATAGTTGGATCTACACATAACACACTAGAAAACTTGTAGATCTAAAGTTTTTGAGTTTAAGAAACATAACTCTTTTATTTTACAAAACAACCCAAAACCATAAATCAAAAGCTCAAAGATAGTGTGTTTATACCTTGATTTATGCTCTTCTTCTTCTTAGGTTTGTTTAAGGAACTAGATAGGTTGAAAAAAATCTCTCTTCTCTCCCTCTATGTGCTGCCCGAAATCTCTCCCTCTCTCTCTTGGTTTCTTAGGTTTTCTCTCTCTTTCTTGGTTTAGCTTTTGTTAGCAAATAAGAGATGAAAGAGAAATGATAAAGGTTTTGTTTGTTTGTAAAAATTATATACATATAACTAGTATATCTATATAATATCTTCCACCACATCTATCCTTCTCTCTCTTCCTTATCACTTTGATATGCCTTGCAAGCTTGGTAAAAGTTGGTGGTTCCATTCCAAGGTTGACACCTTGCATAGTTGGTGACCAAATAAAGTAAGGCAATCATTTCATCCATCCCCCCTTTTCTTCTCCTCTATAACTGGCCATGTGGCCCTTATCTCCTCCTTTTTGGTTTGTTTTTATTACTTTAATTAGTTTATTAAATGCCTAAAATGTCCACTCTCAAGTGGCTAAAAGTGGGGTTAATGTTTTGGGCTTGCTAAGCAATTATTTGGGCTATATAAATTAGGCTAGGTCCAATGCTTTTAATTTTATCTTTCCTTAATCATTTAATTAGGGTTTCCTTACACATATTAGTAAGTTAATTCCTTACTCATATATCTTTAATTTCATAACCCAATTAGACTTATCTTACTTAGGTAATAAAATTAATTAATTGAGATGTATAAAATAAATCTCTTAGGGTTAGTATATATTTTTAAATACTATCATTCTCTTATATTATAACACATTAGGTTATTTAATTATCATACCTAATATATGTATTAGGTTACATAACTTTATGCTTAACTCTCTTTATATACAAATTAATTGTATACACATTACATAATACACATTTATTCAATCACATACATAATTCACCTATATCATAACATATTCCCCTAGTATTTAACTTAATAGCCCTAATTAGCTTAATAAGTTATAAACACCACATATTCAAATGAATAATTAATTACTTAAAGATTGTAAATCCTTTTAATTGATAATCAAGGCTATCATTCAAGCTATGTTAATTTCTAACATAACTTATATTACTCTTCTTTGAAAATGATTAAGTATACTTCTTAGTTAATAAATTAACTATCTAGCTTAATTCACATATACACTTATATGATTAAAGTACTTTCTTAAAAAAAAAATTAATCATAAAAATTACACATATAATCATGTGAAATTCTCGGTCCTTACACTTGGTCATTCCAGGTTTTCCTCTAAAGATGTTGTGATGTTTCAGGATTATTTCTGAAGTTGACCTAACCTCCCGGGTTGAGACCGGGGCTGACCTGCACCTCCCGGGTTAAGACAGGGGCTGATTTGTACCTCCAGGATTGAGACCGGGGTTAATCTGTATCTCCCGGGTTGAGACCGGGGCTAACCTATACCTCCCGGGTTGAGATCGGGGCTGATCTGTACCTCCCGGGTTGAGACCGTGGCTGATCTGTACCTGACCTGTACTTCTCGGGTTGAGACCGGGGCTAATCTGTACCTCCCAGGTTGAGACCGGGGCTGATCTGTACTTCCCGGGTTGAGACCAGGGCTGACCAGTACCTCCTGGGTTTAGACCGGGGTTGACCTGTACCTCCTAGGTTGAGATCGAGGCTAACCTGTACCTCCCGAGTTGAGACCGGGGCTGACCTGTACTTCCCGGGTTAAAACCGGGGCTGACCTGTACTTCCCGGGTTGAGACCGGGGCTGACCTGTACTTCTCAGGTTGAGATCGGGGTTTGGTTACCCGGTATTGAGACCGGGGTTTAGTTGATGGCCCGATATTCAGATCGGGGTTGATTTGACGGCCCGGTATTGAGACCGGGATTAAGTTGATGGCCCGGTCAGCAATATAAATATCCCGGGTAGCTATGGCCTCATCCTTCTCAATAAAAGTAGCATCTTTGGCGACTAAAGCCTCCTCAATGTCAACAAATGTTGCGTCCTGGGTAGCTCGAACCTCGTCTCTATCAGCAAAAGCTGCATCCCTACTAGAAAGGGTTGTCAACATCAGCGCTCTAGCCTGATCCCTCTCAAAGGTCATCCGAGCTAGTGAATCAATAAGAGTTGGATCTGTCCCAGTTAAAATACTCGGGGGGTCACTAACCAAGGATGTTGTCAAACCAGTAAATAACTCATCCTCAGTAGGAGAATTAGGATCCTCCATAGGCTCTTTATCGTCAGAATCAATACTCGAAGCTGACTGAATAACTACAGCCAGTGCAATATCGGCCTCCAACTATGTCAAATACTCTGGAGAATGATCCGAATGGCTAGTAGAGAAATTAGCTGTATCCCTATGAGTCCAACACTCATAAGTCTTGATCAGTTCAACTGACGACAAAGATGAAGCTGATATCCGCTGATCCATAACCCCCTCAAAATGGTGGATTCTCTGAAACTGATCAAACTGGCCCATGACCGCCAGTGGATGATATGTGGTTACCCCTCTCAAACCTGCCAAGGGCAGGTAATCCATACTGTTTGCATGACTGATGAAGCTGTAAGGGGAACTAAGCCCTGAGCAGGGCAAGATCGAAAAGGGATGCTTCTCTGATAAAAAGGCCAACCAGGATGCCGTATCTGCACACTCTGCCCACTGAAAAGAGTAGGACATGGCTATCTCATTGGTAAAGTAGTACCCATGATGTCTGAAAGTGCCGATAGGACTCAAATGTGTCATGAACCACACATACAGCTGAACGGCGCTACCCCTAAAAAAATCCTTTGGATGGGTACTGCAGAATGTAGCCGACCTCAAGGTCTCGGCTAATATCATAGGCAGGATAGTACAATCCTGTCTGAGAGCACGAACCACTACCATCAGGCCAGTGTCCAAGTGGTCCATATATAGTGGCATGTACAAATAAGTTGTGACACACATCAACAAAACGTCCATATGTGCAAACTGTCACTCGTCTGCACAGATGATGAAATCTCTTGAATATCGCTTGTGGCTGCTCAGCCGGCCAAAGCGATCAATTAAAAAGTCCAGGGACACCACATGTCCCGCAGTAATCTCCTCAGTGATGACTATGCGTCTCAAACCAGTCATGGTCATAAATGGACGTCTCATGTCACTAATGGTTGTCCTGGCATAGAGCAGATCTAATGCCAAACCTATGAGGCGTTCATACTCCTCCAGCGTAGGAGTCAACTCATGAAGGCCAAACCTGAAAACCTGGCGCTCGGGTATCCAGTAGGATAATATGTCGTCCACAAACCCCTATGGAACCTGAAAAGCTAAAAGGGCCAAAGAATGCCCCAGCATCTGATCAGCTGTCCCTTTGGCTGTGGGGGGCAGACTGTCATACCAAGATCTCAAAGACTATGCTATCAAAGAAGGTGGCAAGTGCTCGATACGGATGACGATAGATGACGACATCTGTATAACCGTATCATGAGACCATCCAGAGGTCAAATCTAAACTCACCTATCTAAGTGCATATCCATGACATAATACATGCATAATGATAATTATAAATGACAATAGGATGCAATAGATAGAAAAATATCATGCATTTCTAAAATTCACTATCTACTAAAAGCATCATCTTTGTCTGCTCATAAAATGAAAAAATAAAAAAAGTACTGGGAAATGAGGCACATCCGCCCAATAACTAACAGAGTCCTATCAAAAGATATAACTAGAAATGGGGAACAGTCGCTCAATATCTAACAGAGGCCTATCAAAAGATATAGCGAGAAAGTTATCCAAAGAAATCTATGATATCTGCATCCAGGCGATCGACTTGCTGCAGATCCTCCTGAGTCATTGAGTCTCGGCCAGTGGGAAGGTCTGGTTGATACAAAGGAGGATCAGCACCTGCATAGCTACCAGAAAATGGATCTACTGAGGGGCCAGCTCCGGAGCTGGATGGATCAAACGAATCTGCCTTTGATGGATCCCTGCCAAGGTGCCAGATGAAAAAATGAGCCCTCTCCAGCCGCTGGGTCAAGCCTAAAATCTGCTCTAGATGAGTAGGCTCTCTAAGGCAAGCTATCCTGTCTGTCATCATCACAGACCCCGGCACCATGTCTGCTATAAACTGGGTAGCACGAGTCTGAGCTCCGATAGTGCGAGGACTCCACCAGCGATGAAATGCCTCCTGGCTGTAAGGACCCTCTGACAGGGTAAATCCATCTATTCCCACTAGGGGAATGTCTATGAGGGGCTAAGCCAATGGCCAATGATGCCAAGCAAGAGGAACAAAGGGAATGCGGATATCCCCCATAACGCTTCGAATAGCACGCTCTCCCAAGTAGAGCTCCCAACCTCCCTTAGTCAAAAAGAGAACCCGACGAGTGGATAATGTAAACTCCATCCCAGTCAGAAAGCCATCCACGAACCCGACTGTCAAATAGTTCGGGGTGTAAGGGACGCACGTGATAGAATCAGTAGTCAACAGCTCTAGCTGCAAGCGGGAGTGGGTAAATCCCTTTGCTACAAGGACCTCTGTCAAAGTGGAGTGATGCCAACGCAGGCCCCTCGGATAGGTCTCCAGGCCCTAAGTAGTGGCAGGACATACGCAAGGTAGCCTCTCATATGCCCAAATCTGGCAATACAAAGATCAAATGAGCTCAGTGGAAAAATTGTTAAACACAAGTGAGGAAAATTGAAAGGTGCAGGAAAATTACTCACCAGTAGGAAGGGATAAAAACCTAGCCAAGCCTCTGTCATGCCCTCAGAGCGTAGGCGCATTCGACGAAGAAAATAGGTAAAGTTGTAGGTACCCCAATCAAAATCCATGAGGCTCTCCACGTATCGAGTAGCGCTAACCAAAGCGAAAGAGATCGTCGAGGAGTTGTCTACAATAAAATAACCCCTGATGATCACCAAGAACAGTCACCGAATGATGCAATCTCTAACCCTCTGATTATCAAATAGAGGCTCAGTCAAAGCCTCGCTCTGGGCATCTACACTCAAGGGACCAGAACGGGCAGTACAACCCTTGATGGCCGTCGCAGGAACTCCCAAAAGGGATCTAACGGCAGTAGGCAAAATGTCAGCCACCAACGGCACTAGCTCCCCTGCAAACTTTATCCCCATGATGAACCGCCAGTCCATCGGTGTCATCATCACCTCAGAGTCCAACAGATAGAGAGACTGAGTCTGGTGGAACCAGAGCTCAGATAATTCCCTTAGATAACCCCAGGGGAAACGGCGGGGAGGAATATAAAAAAAGGCCTCAAACCCCGAAGTGTTGACGATGGCCTGATACTCTGGATGCAGAGTATAATATAAAGAGTGGACGCTGAACCAGTTCCCCCTGGGCTGCGTGAAGTTGGGAACTTGCATCAAATAGTAAGTCCAGATTAAACCTGTGCCCTAAAATGGCAAAAGAAAGAATAATCCATAATGAAAACTTCAGTCACCTCATTAGCATAAAGGTATATCGAGGGATGGCGTCTCAAATCACCCAGAAGCTCCGGAATTGGCACAATAATGGCTGGAAGCTCCCTACATGGAGCATGAGCTGGAGCAGGATCCATAAATGGGACATCCTCGTCGTCCACAACATCCGACATCTCAGCCCGGATCGGACGAATCATAGACTCAGCCAACCGGCGAGGCTGTCGGGCTGGACGAGGCTGGGGAACATCAGAAGTTCTCCTCTGCCTTATACCTGAAGTGACCCTGCTAGCACTACCAAGTCTATCTGGCTCCATAACCTGGACAAAGTCTCCAAATCACCTCAGAAAGGGTGAGGTAAGCCTTAAACCTGTGGCTTATTAAATTAAATCATTGCTTTATGCATCTTTTAAGTCCTAAAGCATGCATTAGTTAACAAAAATCCATAATAGAGTAAAAATTGCATGTTCATTAAATACTCAGGTTTTTGAAATTTTTTTGCCATAGTCTCCTTTGTAAAATGGACTATCTACATGCATATAGGCATGACTAGGTGGTCATTCAATAGCACACCTACCCAAAAATATGAACAATTCATATATATAAAAAAAAAATTAAAATCAAACTTCCAATGACAGCTAAATTACCATGTGTATTTTTAGTCAAAAGTCTAGGCTCATTTACCCTCATATAGGACGAGTAAACTGGCCAAAAGGGGCGTCAAATGACTGTCTCAGAAATTGAATATTTTTACATCAAAATGTTCAGCGTAGTAAAACATGCATATTTACTAAGTCTAAAAATTTTTATCAAGTCATATAGGCATGCCTATTTGCTATATTGTGTTTAGAAGCATACTATATGAAATCTAACATTCTAACGGTCAAAATTTGAAAAGAAAGGATGTAAACGTTACCAGAGATGTGCAAAACATTTGTATGGTGACGGAGTTTAAAAAAAGCAGCCCGAACTCAGTAGATTTGAAGAAGAAATTTTGGATTTTCTTTATAAGTTGAAAATAAATTTTGAAAGCCATGGGAGCATAAGTTATACTCGTAGGGAGTACAAACTCCACCTACGGCAGTCGCAAGTGGACCTGCGGATCCCTAAGGTGGGTCCCACCCCTTTCGGTTTGGTCCAATTGAAGGAAAAACAGAGTTTACGGAAGCTAAAAGTCAAATATGGGAAAAAATTGCTACGCAGTTGAGCGAATTGGCCTGAAACCCTGACTCTAAGGGTCAAGCTCCTAACGAAGGAAGGAACTTCTTGTAAGCCATTGGTAGAAGCCCTGATGTGGTATTCGGAATGCCGATGACGGAAAACTGCTAAAAACTGCCTCTGTTAGAGCATCGGGAAGGTCCGACGTTGTGAACAACGGGTTTTGAATGCGTCAAAGTGTCCAGATTGGTCCGAGTGTGTGACTTATCAGAAAGATATGACCACGTCGAGATCGATTAGGTCTGACAATCCAAGTCATTGGCGACAACTCCAACAAAGCATCGGGAATGAGCCGGTGATGAAAGCCGTTGAGAACTGCTTCAACGAAGGTCAGAGTATCTGACATGGCAAACAGCTAGCAACAACTCCAGCGTAGCATTGGGATTGATCCGGTGATGAAAACTATGGAGAAATTTCCCCCACAGATAACAAATGATGGAATCTGTTATATAAATCCCCATCAGGAGCACCGAGAAGGATCGGTGGTTCAAATTGACAGTTGTAAACTACAGTTCGAGTAGGCACCGAGAAGGTTCGGTGATGGTCAACTCTGAAAACTACCGTTCAAGTAGGTGATAAGTGCATAATATTCATAATTTTTTATTCCTTTACGTTTGGTTTTATTGCATGTTTCATGTGTATATGAGCTTAATAAAGTTGTTTATTGTTTTCAGGTAAATTAAAGCTAAAAGGATGGAAACAAGTTGATTTGGAGTTGAATTGAAGAGGAGTCTGACCAGCAGTTGACTATCTCAATTTTTGGAGAATCCTACATGGAATTGGATTGATATTACTATTAGATTTAGGATTTCTTTGGACTGAAATTTTATTTCCTTATTAGATTTTATTTCATTATGGAAACTACTTATGTTTTATAATTCCTTTTAGGATTTGGATTCCTAGTTCTCATAAGATTTAGGTCTTTGTCTAACACTATAAATAGAGGATGATAGTCAGGGTTTTAATTCATTTAACTTCTACCAACTATCATACCTCATTGAAGTGCAGACTTGGAGCATGTCAGGTTAGTTTTCTTTATTCAGTTCTAAGGGATGTTGAATCTTATTTATAATTAATGGTTAATTGAGTATTCATTATTTATTCATTCTCACATGAAATTCATTCTTGATAATCTGATTTAATTTCTGAATGCTATTTGGCTTAACTAATTTGATTTCTGCAGGATTAAGTTGGTTAACAGATATCATATGCTAGATCAAGGTAATATGTAATTGATATTGTTCCTAATCACAAGTAGTAATTAGTAATACCTGATTGTGGACAAGCTTTTGAGTATTGCTATGATTATGAGAAGACAAGTTAAACAATCCGAGCTTATGTGTTTGATGCTTGGAATAGTCTAATTCCTTAGTTCTTAATGCTGCTATTATATTAAATCTAGAGAGCTTGTTCTAGGTTATATAATGGTTAGAATCTTGTGAAGAGCTTGTTTCATTGAGTGACAATCTAAGGGGAGTTTCGGGTAGCAGAGCTTGTTGTTACCTAGGACTATTAGTTTCATTGAAGGGTAAATAATGTTATACTTGATTAATCTATTATTGTAAAAAGGTGATACTGAACTGAAGAACTGAAAATTTTTATTCATTGTTAATTATTATTAGTTTATTCTTGTTAATTTAATTAATCAACTCAAAACCCCCCTTTTCTTGGAAAAAAATGAATAAATATAAAATTAATCACTCTCTGTGGAATCGATCCTTGCTTACTACTGTGCTAATTGTTTGAATTTATAAAGTGAAAGTGAGGTAAATTTAGGAGTGTAAACGACAGCTCACAGTAGGAATGAATTCACTTCAACCAACCGTTGTAATCTACCGTTCGAGTAGGCACCGAGAAGGTTTGGTGATGGTCAACTCTGCAAACTACCGTTCGAGTAGGAATCAATTCAATTCAACCGACAGTTGTAAACTACCGTTCGAGTAGGCACCGAGGAGGTTCGATGATGGTCAACTCTGCAAACTACCGTTCGAGTAGGTATCAAATCAAATCAATTCAATCGACCGTTGTAAACTGCCATTCAGGTATGCATCGAGGAGGTTCAATGATGGTCAAATCATTGTTCATTATTGTTCGAGTAGATCGTGAGACTTCTACCCCTGACAAAAACATCAGAGTCAACCGAACAGTAATCCAAACTATTGGCGACAACTCCAACGTAGCGTCAAAAAAGATCTGATTATGTAAACTGGTATAAGCTATCATTAGGATAGGCATCAGGAATCCCCAATGAGGTCATTCATTAAAAGAGGAACATTCCCAGCTGAAACACCGAGAAAGTTCGATGGTTCAAATTGACCGTTGTAAACTATCATTCGAGAAAGCACCGAGAAGGTTCAATGATGGTCAAGACTTTGCAAACTACCATTCGAGTAGGCGTCAAGAGAATTCAGTTAGAGCTATCATGGATGACGTCATCCCCGGTAGAAAATGGCGTGAACAGCCAGTGATAGCATACCCGTGGCAACTAACATCACGAGGGCATATAGCAATCATAACATGGCATATCATGCATTGCATTACATTTACATGTGTCATGTTTCCAGTGTCTAGCAATCTTTATCCTGTTCATTCCATTGCATTGCATAAACATGATAAAGAGGGGTATCTGTAGACACTCAAAATTTTGCATTCCTGTGACTAACCCTGCAGGAGGGCAAAACCGTCTTTTAACTTTCAGCAACACTGGAAGATCAAGCCAAACCCTGGTGACAACCCCGGGAGGTACAAAATCCCCAGCGACAACATCGGTAGATCTAACTCAACCCCAGTCACAATACCGGGATGTCAAGTTAAGCCCCGACAACGCCGGAATGTCAAGTCAAACCTCGGCGACAACCCTAGGAGATACAATAACCCCGACGACAACACCGGGAGATCTAACTCAGCCCCGGCAACATCGGGATGTCAAGTCAAGCCCCAACAATATCGGGATGTCAATTCAAACCCCGACGATAACCCCAAGAAGTACAAAAGCCCCGACAACAACACCAGGAGATCTAACTCAACCTCGGTCACAATACCGGGATGTCAAGTCAAGCATCGGCAACATTGAGATGTCAACTCAAGCCCTGACGATAACCCCAGGAGATACAGTAACCCCGGTGACAACCCTGGGAGATCGGATCAACCTTCGGAGATAGCCCCGAAGTATCAAATCATCCCCAGAGACAACCCTGGGAGACCAAATCAACCTCGGAGACAACCCTGAGAAAGAACAGAGTCGACTAGGATCAAACCTTGGAGACAACCCCGAGAAATAAGTCAAAAACCTTGCTAATACAGGAGACAACCCCTGGAAAGGCAAAATGGTCATTTTACTGACTTGAAGCCAAATCAAGCCAAATTGATGCAATAAGGATCAAAAAGAGCCATAACATCAATCCCGAGTGTAAACAGCACAAGGCAGCTCAACGGACATACTGCAAAAAAATGAAGATTTGGTTATAAACCCATCTTCCTGGATTCGAAAAAGGTCAAATCCCATGTCATCGTGTAGCTCTCGGAAAGGGCTTTTTTGAAAGGCATAGCACGCCTCAAACGGACACCCGGATCGAAAGTTATGAAGATTCGAAGCATACCTAGCGTTAGTCGGAGTGCAAGTACTTCAAGACAACGGGACCCATGGGAGTGGGCCCCACTCGGGGAGCCGCAGATAGACTCGTGGCTGCCGCGAGTACACCCGCTACCATCTGGTCTATAAATAAGACCCCCACCCTTGCAAAAAAAGAGAGAAAAAATAAGAAAACACTTTGAAACTCCGCCCATTTCAACCCTTAGCCCTACTTCTAGTACTCCAAACTTTGATTTTATTCATCCAATATGTTTGCACACGTATATTCTACAACATATCAAAAATTAACTGACGAAAAAGTCCATTTGAAGCCCACCGAGTGGCAAAAAGCCCGCGAGAGCAGTGCGTTGTAAGTTTTTTTACGATCAGGAACTATTTCCTACTTTATTACGTATATGTGAACATGCATATAAAGTTTCATCTTCTGGTTTTGCCCGAATTTCAAATCTGTGGCGTTTCTAGCTTACTTTTTAGTATGTATAAGTATATATATATATATATATATATATATATATATACGTTTTTCTTTGTTTGCACAGCCTTGATTGTTAATCTGTGGATTTTACTCGCTTTTATATATATATTAGTACTATTTTGTTCGGCCTGGATCGCTAATTCGTGGCCTTTTTCAGCTTTATTATATATATAATTGACTATATATATACTAACTTTCAATTCAGTCGGGCCTGGATTACTAATTTGTAGCCCTTTTACTGCTTTTATATATATAACTATATATATAAAACTTTTCTGACTTCGTTTGGCCTAGATTGCAAATTCGTGGCTCTTTACAACTTTTATAAATATATATATATATATTTACATTTCTGTCGAGCCTAGATTGCAAATATGTGGCTCTTTACAGCTTTTATGAATATATATATATATATATATATATATATATATTTACATTTCTGTCGAGCCTAAATTAGAAATTTGTGGCTCTTTACAGCTTTTATAAATATATATATATATATATATATATTTCAGTTGAGCATGGATTAGAAATTCATGGCTCTTTACTACTTTTATATATATATATATATATATATATATATTTGCATTTCTTCGTCGGGCCTGGATTGGAAATCTGTGGCCCTTTACAACTTTTATATATATAAATATATATATATATATATTCTTTATTTAATGTGATTAAATATTTGCTTTAAATATTCATTTGATATAAATTTGCACTGGTGTAAATATTGTAGATTAGATTTATCTAAATCTAGCCCTTTCTAACTTTCAAACGGTTCAAAATCGGTCAAACAGGAACCGGGAAGCTAGAATGGCTAAGATTTATTTAAATCTAGTATTTTACTAGCTTTGTAAATATAAAGCGACTACGTGACCCTAGATCCATATCTAGCGAAAACGGGAAGCTTTGGCTACGCATGATAAGTAGGTTTCATACCTACGAATTGGTATCATTTAAACCTAGGATATCGCTATTTTGAGTATGTTTTAAGTTCTTTTCATGCATGTGTGTGGGTTTTGTGTGTAGGAACTGAGTGGGCGAAGAAGTGGATGGATTGGCAGCTTACAAGTAAAAGTGGGCTGAATTTCTTAGGCTAAAACCACGCCGGGGCGGCGTGCGCCGGGGCGCGCCTCCAAGGGATAAAAGCGAGCTGGGGCGCGTGTCCGACAGATTTGGTGTATTTGTCCTACTTCGAATAGGATTATGGAAAAAAGTTGCTGGAAGTTGATGCTCGTGAGTAAAGCTTATATATGGATACATGGGGCTTATAATAAGGGCACTTAGACAGATTTTGAAACCCTAATTCGTGACTTGAACTAGCAAGGAGAATTGAAGCAGATTGGATCGCGAAGAATGCAAGAACGTGGAGACGAGCAGTGATAAACTTCAGAGTTTATTTTCTCTTCTTTAATATCTTGTATTCAGAATGATTTCTATTATGTGGATTATGGATTTTGATTCATCTATGATGAACTAACTTTCTATTTAAGCCTATAACGGATCTTATTATGTAACGGAGGATTAAATAGCTTTTAATTCAGTTTATAAATATTATTTCCAGATTGTTTGCTATGTGTTGTGCTTAATCTATATAATTGCTTGATCACTAATTATCCGTTATCCCATATGAATTCGGAAGATGTCATATAGGATTGGAACTATCCATAGAGACATATGTTTGTGATTTCTGCATACTTGGGATTCATAATTCATGTATAAGATAGAGATATCTATGCATCATATGTAATATGTTAAGAACTTGATATTAAACCTTATTTAATTGTAATTCACATAGAGATATAGTGAGTTAGTTAATTAAGGTGTCTTGCTTAATTCTATCATCTGTGGATTTAAGTGAGTATAGATGTAATGCATTGAGAGATGGTTATATCTGCGTTAGTGTTCTTGATTAATAATTTGGAGTAATTGATATAAACTAAAGGAAGTATATTATCTGAAGTGAAATAATAAGTGAAGTTGTAGGCTTAATTCTCCAAAACTTGTTAAAATCCTGAGTTAGTATTAAAATTGGTTCAAGTAGTAATTTATTTAGAAAATCATTTTTTAATCATTAGTTTGACAAAGCTGAAATAATATAAAACTGGTACATGTTTGATTAAATAGTAATTATTGTCTCTGTGGGTACGATATCTGATCTTATCAGTATATTACTTGTTGACCACGTACACTTGCGTGTAGCGCGTATAGAAAATACCCAACAAGTTTTTGGCGCCGTTGCTAGAGACAGTAATTGCGTTTATTACTTACAATATCAGTTTTAGTTAAAGATATATATATATATATATATATATATATATATATTCTTATTTTTGTTTGATTGGATATTCCAGGTACGCTCGAGTAGTGCATGCAAACTCGATCACACAAACCAGAGTTGTTTCCTTACGAGGACGACATCGACAAACAGTTTCTGAAGTTAACTAAGTGGATTGCAAAGACTCGAGAAGAACTTGAATCACCCAAAGACAACATGGCTGCTGAACCGGAAGAGAAAGCACTCCGGGATTATGCTACACCGCGAATTTCAGAAATTCAGTCAAGCATCACCAGGCCGGCAATTAATGCTAACAACATTGAGATCAAACCTGGAACAATACAGATGGTGCAGAATAACTGCCAATTTGGGGGTCTTCCGAATGATGACCCAAACGAGCACATAGTCAGTTTTATAGAAATCTGCAATACCTTCAAGTGCAACGGAGTTTCAGATGATGCTATCAGATTAAGGCTATTTCCGTTTACACTCAGAGATAAGGCAAAGGGTTGGCTCCATTCTCTACCACCGGGGTCAATCACCACATGGAACAATTTGGCATAGAAATTTTTGGCTAAGTTCTTCCCACCTTCAAAGACACATAAAATGAGAACATAGATATCTTTATTTGCACAGCTACAAGGAGAGCCATTATATGAAGCATGGGAGAGGTACAAAGAGTTGTTGAGAAAATGCCCTCATCATGGACTATCGCATTAGATGAAGATAAACACATTTTACAACGGGTTAGGAGTCATATACGGACCAGCATCGATGCAGCCTCAGGTGGAGCTTTTCTGGCAAAGAAATTTGAGGTGGCATGGGACTTGATAGAAACAATGGCTACAAACAACTATCAGTGGCCGACTGAGAGAATGACTCAACCCAAAGCGGCAGAAATTTTGGAGGTGGATACTATGACAGCTATATCTGCACAACTAGCAACTTTATCGAAGAAAACGGATGCCATGTCTACCGAAAACGTGTAGTAGGTAGCATTTATATGTGAACTTTGTGCAGGTTAGCATCCGACAGAACAGTGTGCGATCAATCCAGCTTCAGTTCAGTTTGTAAGTAGCTATAACAGGCCACCCAACACATACCAGAATGCATACAATCAGGGGGCTAGGAACCATCCGAACTTTTCTTGGAGCAACAACCAGAATGAAAATCAGCAGCAGGCTCCACGACCATCATACCCCCCTGCTTTTCAAAATCAACATCAATAGGCAGCTCCGCAGCAAGAGAAGAAGACCGATTTGGAGGAGGTACTGACCAAATTCATAACGGGAAACGAAGCGGCAATGAAAACTCATGCGGCTGCGATTAAGAATTTGGAAATTCAAGTGGGACAAATTGCTAATGCATTGAACAGTAGACCCCAACGAGAAGTGCAATGCCATCTCACTTAGGAGTGGAAAAGAATTAAAGGAGAAGGTTGATGAAAATCGACAGATAGTGCCCGAGTCCATGGAAAAAGAACAGGAGCAGAAAAATGTGGAGAAGGGAATCGAGGAAAATCAAGAGGATAAGTCAAAACTAGCAAAACAGAACTCAGATGTACCTCGGGTACCTTTTCCTCAGCGGTTGCAAAGTCAAAAGCTCAAGAACCAGTTCTCAAAATTCATGGACATCTTTAAGAAAATACACATCAATATTTCGTTTGCCGAAGCACTAGAGCAAATGCCAAGCTACATGAAGTTTATGAAAGAAATACTATCTAGAAAACGTAGGCTGAGCGAATATGAAACTGTGGCATTAATGCAAGAGTGTAGTGCAATTCTCCAGAAAAAGCTTCCGCCAAAAGTAAAAGATCCGGGGAGTTTTAACATCCCTTACTCAATCGGGAACCAATTTATGGGAAAAGCCTTATGTGATCTAGGAGCGAGTATCAACTTAATGCCACTGTCAATATACAAGAAGTTGGGATTAAAGGAAGCCAAACCAACAAATGTCACCTTACAATTGGTAGACAGATCGATCACATACCCATTAGGTATAGTGGAGGATGTTCTGGTCAAGGTGGACAAGTTAATCTTACCTACAAACTTTGTGGTATTGGACTATAAAGAAGATGAAAACATTCCCATAATCTTGGGCAGACCGTTCTTGGCCACCGGCAGAATTGTGATTGGCGTGCCAAATGGTGAATTGACTATGAGAGTCAATGACCAAGAAGTAAGATTTCAAGTGTTCAAGGCAATCACATTCCCGAACAGTGCCAAAGATAGCCTGTTGATCACAGAAGTCAACGAAGAGGTTCAGGAAAAGTCCCGAGAAAAAGTTGGTATGTGAAACGGAATTAGCGATGGAATGTGCACTACAAAGCAAATCGCGATGGGTATGCGCAGTGGGGACTAAGAGCATCCACAACATTCCAGCGGAACCAGATTAGCGATCCGCAGAAAGAGTCAGGCTGAAAGACTATAAATCAAGCGCTTGATGGGAGGCAACCCAATCAGTTGTTTAATTTAAATTTTGAAAGTTGTTTGTCTATGGTATTTCATTTATGTAGAGTAGCAGTAGATTAGGATGAACGGTAGAGTAGGAATAGTATTTAATTATCAAGGAAATAATAATACTAATTATGTTATGTCTTGATTGTAGGATGGAAGCCAAAAGGAGAATGAGATAAAAGGAGACACAAAATGAACTTCCAAATAGAGAACCAAAAAGCTGCAGAAAAATAGACCACGCCCCGACACATTTCCAAGGCACAAATATTCACCCCGGCGCAAACCCCTCAGCCAAAATTCGGCCCGGCGAAAATTTGTTAAGAAAATGGCTCGCCCCGGCCCAGACCTCTCTGGCCATATGCGTCGCGGCTCACTTCCACAAATAATTATATTCACCTCGGCGCGCGTCTTATTTTGCTGTTTTTAAAATCCCAAGTCCAACAGTTACACAGCACACTTCCAATCCAATACCACCATCCCCTACATCCAAACCAAAGAGGCATCCACAATATCAATCTCATACATCCCTAATCTAGAACCGATTCCTCCTAAAGATTGCTTTCAGAATTCCATCCTCAAAATCTACTCCTAAATCATCATCTAGGGCTTCTACTTCAACCCAATTTCAAAGAAAAGAGGGAGTTTTCACTACTACAAGCCATACACTCCGAATTCATCACAATCACTAACAGGTAACTTTGATTTTGGGATAATCATTTGATATCTGTTAGGTTCCACACTAGGCTCTGAAGATTGTACCAATTGGGCATAGCAAATCAAGTTTGGGGGTAATAGAAGCAAGCCCTAATAGTCAGCACACCAAGTGTTTGTAAAAAGGCTTCAACAACAATTTCTTATTCCAAGTGCAAGTTAGAGGCACGCTGGCAACACCATGACTTCCAAACAACAGAAAAGACAATGTGGGGAAGGTTCGTCCACCGCCTTACAATAATTCGACAGATGAAAATTCTTGACCCCCTAGGCGGCGGACCGGTTCGAATACCTCACCAATAAGCCGTTGGTGCCGAAGCATGGGTTGGCTCCCGATGAATTCAATAGGCAAATGTTTAATCAGATCCGTGAGAGGAGTTAGGAAACGCTCGTGGCACATCCGGATGCCGCCGTAGTTGCGATGGTCAAAGAATTTTACGTCAATGCTCCCGACAAGTCACCGTTCTTCGCCTTCATGAGGGGCAAAATGGTTCCATTTACCGTTTAAAAGATCAACGACTACTACAATCTGCCACAGATATCTTGTTCGTATTCGGCCCTCAAGGAAAGCGGAGCGAACTTATACCAGATTCTGACTGAATTATGCAAGCCCGACGCCACATGGTCATCAAACGGATCTCATTTTCAGATAAGCCACCTAAGTTTATATGGGAAGATATGGCATGCATTCTTGTGTGCCAAATTTCTACCTTCCACACGTACGAGCAATGTCATGAAGGAAAGGTACATTCTACTGTACTCAATTTGTAAAGACCGATCAATTAACGTGGGTCGGCTCATTCACCATAATATCCGCCAAAATCTTCTTAGAACAGTCCAGAGCGGCCTCCCTCACCCATCGTTGATATGTGCGCTATGTGCCTGGGCAGCGGTACAATGGAGTTCCACGGAGCCTATCCAGCATCCTCTACTATACCTAGAATGCTGGAAAGGAGGGCAGTCGCATCCATGTGGCCTTGGATTTGTATTTCCCGATGATGAGGATGAAGAAGAGGCAGACGCACAAGATGAAGATTTTGTTGAGGAAGAAGAGCAAGAAGATGACCAATCCGGAGATGCAACCTCGTCCCACACAAAGTATACTTTCAGTGCCCATTCTGAAATTTGCAATAATATGTCAATGAGCGGTTCCAAGGGTTAGCAGCTAGGCAAGACCACATGTTTGCCACGCCGAATGAATTCAATGCATCTCTAGCAGCCGCCTTTGCCCGACTCAATACTACCAGTACAGACTTCCAGTTTCCAGTTCCACGGCCTTTACCAGTGTTTCTTCCCCCACCGCCTGTTGAGGACCCGGTTGATGACCCACCTACCGAGGATCCACCGGTCGAGCATGACGCTTGATCGCTCAGGGCAGTCCTCGAACTTTTATTGATTTATCTAATGAGGACATTGAATTGTTTAAGTTTGGGGGTAGTTTAGTCATTTAGTTAGTTAGTTTGCATGTTAGTTATTTGCATATTCATGTCATTTTGCATATTAGTAAACTGCATGTTAGAATAGAGCATATTGTTATTAGTTATATCTACATTAATTACATGATATATATAAAAAAATTAAAAAATGAGAAACATCACAAAAATACTCTCTTTGCATTTAGGTATATAGGTTGCATGAGTTTAAGCAATGGATTGGCATGTATTTAGCTCAGCCGATGATAGGATTGGTATTGCATTTTAATTCGAACAAACGTGAAGATTAATGATGAGTTCTGATGTTAATCAAGATGAAAGTCCGATTCTGTCCAAAACTTGTGTAACTGGTTAGGACGTAAAATTTTAACTATCTAATCAACTCAGTTTAGGGTCATAACTTGTTTCTGGGGGGGAAATCTTAGTTATAATTTGATGAAACTGGAATATTGACATTAAAGGCTTAAAAGTAAGTAATAACTTGAGTTTGAGGGAGTCAGTGGGGTGAAAGAAAATGGAAAAATAGAAAGAAAGTAGAAAATGAAGAAAAAGAAAAAAAATAGAAGAAAGAAAAAGAATAAACACATGGGCTAGTTTGTATCTGTGGCGTTTGTTACTTGAATAAGTAAGCCCTTAGGGGTGTTTTTACACCTAGCGCCCTAAAACCATCTGGTTTGGGAGTCGTTGGTCAAAAGTTCACTAAACGGGTAACATGAAAAGCCTAATAGATGCAGACATTGCACGGTTGATTGTGAATACGGGATTGAGCGTAAAACGCACCCACGAATGAAAAATAAAAAAAATAAGCCTTATCTAAAATCTCCGAACTCAATAATTACTATGTTTAACTGGTTTTGTCATGAATGCAGAATAATTAAGATATAACTGAAATTTTCCAGCTATGAAGTATATATGTGATGTTTTTGAATTGTTGGTGATTAGAATAGTTAACAAGCACACACGCACAACATGAGTGAGGATAGGGTTGGATGGACTAATTGAGTACTGATGAAATGTACATTAAATTTTCAGTATTGTTTGAGTATCGTATGATATCTTTGAGGCCTGTGTTGAATAACATGTTGATCTATTACTTGATTCGTAGGCATGTAGGGAGTAGGTCATGCATAGGCATACATATAGATACATTATTTGATATTTTTAGCTTATTGTTGTTTTCACTTGAGGACAAGCGAAATCTTAAGTTTGGGGGTATTTGATAAGTAGGTTTCATACCTACGAATCGGTATCATTTAAACCTAGGATATCGCTACTTTGAGTATGTTTTAGGTTCTTTTTATGCATGTGTGTGGGTTTTGTGTGCAGGACAGAGTGGGCGAACAAGTGGATGGATTGGCAGCTTACAAGTAAAAGTGGGCTGGATTTCTACAAACCACGCCGAGGCGCATTTCCTAGGCTAAAATCGCGCCGGGGCGAGCTTGCGCCTGGGCGGGCCTCCAAGGGATAAAAGCGCGTCGAGGCGCGTGTCTGGCAGATTTGGTGTATTTGTCCTACTTCGAATAGGATTGTGGGAAAAAGTTACTGGAAGTTGCTGCTCATGAGTAAAGCTTTTATATGGCCACATGGGACTCATAATAAGGGCACTTAGACAGATTTTGAAGCCCTAATTCGTGACTTGAACTAGCAAGGAGAATTGACGCAGAGTGGATCGCGAAGAACGCAATAACGTGGAGACGAGTGGTGATATACTTCAGAGTTTATTTTCTCTCTTCTTTAACATCTTGTATTCAGAATGATTTCTATTATGTGGATTATGAATTTTGATTCATCTATGATGACCTAACTTTCTATTTAAGCCTATAACGGATCTTATTATGTAACAGAGGATTAAATAGCTTTTAATTCAGTTTATAAATATTATTTCCAGATTATTTTCTATGTGTTGTGCTTAATCTATATAATTGCTTGATCACCAATTATCTGTTATCCCATATGAATTCGAGAGATGACATATAGGATTAGAACTAGCCATAGTGACATATGTTTGTGATTTCTGCGTACTTGGGATTCATAATTCATGTATAGGATAGAGATATCTATGCATCATATGTAATCTGTTAAGAACTTAATATTAAACTTTATTTAATTATAATTCACATAGAGATATAGTGAGTTAGTTAATTAAGGTGTCTTACTTAATTCTATCATCTGTGGATTTAAGTGAGTATGGATGTAATGCATTGAGAGATGGTTATATCTGCGTTAGTGTTCTTGATTAATAATATAGAGTAATTGATATAAACTGAAGGAAGTATATTATCTGAAGTGAAATAATAAGTGAAGTTGTAGGCTTAATTCTCCAAAACTTGTTAAAATCCTGAGTTAGTATTAAAATTTGTTTAAGTAGTAATTTATTTAGAAAATCATCTTTTAATCATTAATTTGATAAAGCTGAAATAATATAAAACTGGTACTTGTTTGATTAAATAGGAATTATTGTCTATGTGGGTACGATATCTAATCTTATCAGTATATTACTTGTTGACCACGTACACTTGCGTGTAGCGCGTATAAAAAATACCCAACAACGCGCAAGCAAGGATTGAACTGACGAATCCTTTGTTTTGATACGTCTAGAGTACAATTCTCCTTTTATGTGAATATCTGTGATGTGCAGGTTTTCTTGGCCCTTTTCTGTGAGCCTAGGAATCATGGGATTAATGATCAAACTGATCTAAATCTAATTCCCACGATGGACTGTTGGGTTTGTACGTAACGCAATCATGCAATCAAATCACATAAATAAGGCGGAAGTGCGAAACATAGGTTTTCAAAAATTTATACAAACCCATAACCATGATCATGCTTTGTGCTCGTTATCAATAACAGAAAAGAAGATGGAATTATACCTTTGAAGATCCAAGCTTTCTCAAGTACAAGTTCTACTCCTTTGATTCCTTTGATTCCTCTGTAGTGGCTCCTTCCCTTGATCAATGTCAGCCACCCAAATGTTTGGCCTCTAATGGTGATCCACCAAGGAAGATGAAGAACTCAGGAAGATGGGTTATTGGCTTAACCCTTGTTTCTATCTCTATAGAATATGTGTACTCCCAACTCTTGGAAAAATTCACGTACCTTATTTCTGATATAAGACTCTCTTATATAGATATTAGGTTAACCCTCCTAATCCAATTAGAATAGGGTTTTATTTAATTAATTAATTAAACACTTTTAATTAATTTATATCCTAATCTTATTAGGATTGAGAGAGAGTACTGATATTATATTAATTCCTAAACTCCTTTATTTATAATAATATTAATAAGACTCCTCTTATTAATTTATATTTAATATTTCTAAAATATTAAATAATAAACATTAAGCTATTTAATTTATTCTATCACCATAGATTAAATTAATTATACTTAATGCATTATTACTATCATGCCATTTTCTTCTTAAATAATTCTTCTTCCTTTTATGGTGTCACCCTTTAGGTTCTCCATATTAAACCGGTTGTGAATAAATCAATTAGAACAATTCTAATCTTATTTAAATAAATAAATTAAACTAATAATCTATTTAAATAAATAACATTTATTCTACAATAGGGATAAGCCTCCCTAGCGATCAACGACTTTTCAGATAATATAGATTTCAACATTAATCATAAAAGAACCTGTGAGTTAATAGTTACCGTACAATTAAATCCTTCCACCATACAATGTCCCAATTAAATATAAGACATGGATTTACTGTCAAGTCTTAATTTATTTAATCATATGTATTTCGATTAGAAAATGCACAACTCCAAATAATACAAATTAGAAACCTCTTTCTAATTTCATTCTACCTTGGCCAAGGATTCCTGGGTTGTCATTTAACGAATCACATAGGACATATCTCCTCTTTTACTAGAGGTGGTAGATTCTTTATTGACCATACATTATCTCCATATGTAACTCATTATACCCAAGCATACCCTATATATGCCTTAAAAGGCCTTAAGGAATAAGTCAAAGTATAATTTGTTACATACAAGATACTATAATGATCTCAAGTCCAAGGATCACTTGTACTACTATCACATTTGGAATTCCTATTGACAGGCGAGTAAAACTCCATTAGGTATTCCATAGTGAGTCATGTTCAGTGAACTTATTCTCCAATAAGCACCTACATACTTGCTTTAGTGTCTCCACACAAATGACTATGAGATCAGTCATCCTCATCTAATGAGCAAGCAATATATGTACCAATCTATCCGGATTTACTAATCCCTATTTTAGTAATCCCACAATTGGGAACTATTTTAATTTTTAAACTTTCTAAGAATTTAGATCTCATTAGCATGATCTCATCATGATTCTAAAAAGCATTGCTTAAAATTATGGGTTATTTACATATTATAAAAACAGCACCATATAGATAATTAAATGTCTTAAATGAATATTTTATTAATAAATAAATAAGATTATTTACAAAGTATGTGCTTTATCATCATACATGATTAGCTTGTATGCACACTACTATCATGGACAACTCCACATTGTAAACACATCCTACCAGTTTTTCTGTAAAATGTACATCCGAGGGACCTTAAAATAGTTATCCGAATTTAAGGTCTCAAACATAGTAAAATATGGTTTGTAGTGCTAGAGTCACTTTGATGGCTATCATGCCCATAAGAAGACCAGCACTTGTATATACATTTTGTGGTCGAGGATGCTTTGCATCCCGGCAATAAACATCCAAATCAAGCCAAAGGCTGAATAGAATAAAATGGAAGTATCAATATGCTTCAATTCCTATACGAGCGAAAGGGTTTGAAAACCACCTTTCAAAACATCATTTTTTATATCTTGTCTAAAAAGGACCTTTCACACAAATCAAATCATTCGTATATAGGTTCAACGAAGCATGGCACTACTTTCAACTCAAACAAACGTAGGCTCAATTACTTCCAGCATACACACACACATTGCAATTAAAAAGGGAAATATTGAAAAGATGCGGTAACCGTGTTTCACGAAAGTCAGGGGGTGCCATACACCTTCCCCCGCTTAACCTGATAGTAGTGTGCATACAAGACAATCATGTATGATGATAAAGCACATACTTTGTAAATAATCTTATTTGTTTATTAATAAAAGTATTCATTTATTAAAGACATTTAATTATCTACATGATGCTGTTTTTATAATATATAAATAACCCATAGTTTTAAGCAATGCTTGTAGAATCATGATGTTGATCATGCTAATGAGATTTAAATTCTTAGAAAGCTTAAAACTAAAATAGTTCCCAATCATGGGATTACTAAAAAGGGGATTAGTAAATTCAGATAGATTGGTACATATATTGCTTGCTCATTGGATAAGGATGATTGATCTCATGATCATTTGTGTGGAGACACTAAAGCAAGTATATAGGTGCTTATTGGAGAATAAGTTTACTGAACGTGACTCGCTATGGAATACCTAATGGAGTTTTACACGTCTGTCAATAGGAATTCCTAATGTGATAGTAGTACAAGTGATCCTTGGACTTGAGATCAACATAGTATCTTGTATATAATGAATTATACTTTGACTTATTCCTTAAGGCCCTTTAGGGTATATAAAAGGGTATGCTTGGGTATAATGAGTTACATATGGAGATAATGAATGAACAATAAAGAATCTACCACTGATAAGTGGTTTTATGACCACTTATTCAGATAGTAACCAGCTCATTATGTTGCTTAAACTCAAGTAATCCTGTGCATTTAATATGTTTTTCCTTTGTTTTGCAGCGTTTATGTTTAGGAACTCTCCGGGTGCAAATTGAGCGTAAAAGAACCTAAGATGGCCTAAAAGGGGCATCGCACTGAAATAGGCTAGAAGAGATGATGGCATGATAAGGCAAAGCATGAAGTCAAATGGCGAAATGGGGATGTGATGTTGCAAAGAGGCTAAAAAGGAGTTCACTTGCCAAGCATGGGAGTGGCAAAGCCAAGTGCAGCAAAAAGTAGCAGAAAAACCAGCATCAGAGGCCCGCCCGGCCGCGCCGGTTCAAGGCAGTAGGCACGCACGCCGGCGCCAATCTCCAGAGCCAGAGGCCCAACTTTCCTGCCCGCACAGCCGCGCCCCATCCAAGCCTATTCTTCGCGCGGCCGCGCCAGTCTATTTTCGGCCAGACTTTGACTTTTTAATTTATTGAATGGGAGAAGGCAGAGATATAAGGCCTGAGACCCTCATTTGGTCGATACTCTCCCCTTTGGGAGCTAAAACCCTAGCCCTAATTCCTCTTTCCCTTCTCTTTTCCTTTCTTATTTGTTAGATTAGGAGTAGATTAGAGAGTAGATTAGGTTTAATTAGTTTAGTTAGATTCTAGGGTTTTGTTAGGGTGTGAAGATTGAAGCAAGTAATAGCATCAAGATCCAAGCTTGGAGAAGACACAAGATTTGCATTTCTCTATCTCTTACTCTCCTTGTATTAAATTGTATTCGGATGATGTTTATCTAACTTGTGGATAATATATTCAAGTTATCTATGACTTAGTTTATATTTTGGGGTTTCAATGGAACCCAACACATAGTTTGTATTGATTGCTCTCTCTTTGCTATTATTATGAATTGGTTATCATAACTTGTGCTATTAGATTGTATTCTTGTGAATCTGTATGAACTTGACAAATGGATTATAGGTTTAGACCTAGTTATGATATCATGCGAAAGTTAGAGATTCTTGCGGGTAATCTATGAGATTATGTGACGTGTGTCTCATTCATTGTCCTAAAGAGTTGATAATTTGTTAGTGTTTAGGATAGAAATATACCTAAATGCCGTATGCAACCATTTGAGAATCTAATCGTAATGACTTCCTATGCAAAAGTTGGTAATTGATAGAGTAGTTAACGAGATTTCCCATGACATGTGTCTTATTAATTGTTTTGGATATTAGTTGCTTGATAGTGTGTAGGATAGACATATACCTACATGCCGCATTAGGAAGATTCATAGTTATCCATCGAAAGAGGCTATTATGTAATCGTGATTTCTCGGTTGTCAATTCTAGGTGCTTATTATTCTAAGTGAGAGAGTTAAGAGATTCGAACGAAGTGTTGGGGGAAATTGTAATCCCATGTCTTCAGTATCTGAATTTACCCTAGGATTAGTTATTGTATGTTTTAATTCTTGCCTAGTTTCACTTAGCTTTAATAATTCATTCTCCTTCTCGCCCATTTAAATAAGATTGAGATGATTATGAGCTAGTGCTTTGGCGACCTATTATCCGTTAATTCTCCGTGGGAACGATCTTTACTTACTCTTTATTACTTGCTGGCCGTGTATACTTGCGCGTTAATTGTGTCATCTAAATCGGACCAACAACCACCTCTAGTAAAAGAGGAGATATGTCTTATGTAAATGACAACCCAGGAATCCTTGGCCAAGGTGGAATGAAATTAGAAAGGAGTTTCTAATTTGCATTATATGGAGTTGTGCATTTTCTAATCGAAATACATATAATTAAATAAAATAAGACTTGACAGTAAATTCATGTCTTATATTTTAATTGGGACATTGTATGGTGGAAGGATTGAATTGTACGGTAACTATTAACTCACAGGTTCTTTTATAATTGATGTTGAAATCTATATTATCTGAAAAGTCGTTGATCGCTAGGGAGGCTTATCCCTATTGTAGAATAAATATTATTTATTTAAATAGATTATTAGTTTAATTTATTTATTTAAATAAGATTAGAATTGTTCTAATTGATTTATTCACAACCGGTTTAATATGGAGAACCTAAATGGTCACACCATAAAAGGAAGAATAATTATTTAAGAAGATAATGGCATAATCGTAAAAATGCATTACGTGTAATTAATTTAATCTATGGTGATAGAATAAATTAAATAGCTTAATATTTATTATTTAATATTTTAAAAATATTAAATATAAATTAATAAGAGGAGTCTTATTAATATTATTACAATTATTATTATTTTAATTTTAAAGGAGTTTTGGAATTAATTTAATATTAGTACTCTCAATTATTCCTAATGAGATTAGGAGGCAAATTAATTAACGGAGTTTAGTTAATTAAATCTCAATATGTTGGGAAGCCTAATTAATTAAAAGGTTTTAATTAATTAATAAAAGAAACCCAATTCTAATTAGATTAGTAAGGTTAACATAATATCTATATAAGAGAGTCTTATATCAGATATGAGATATACGTGATTCCAAGAGTTGGAGGGTACAACATATTTTCTACAGAGAATAGAAAAAGAGTTTAGCTAACCACCCATCTTCCTGAGTAATTCCTCTTCCTTGGTGGATCACCTCTAGAGGCCAAACACTTGGGTGGCTAACGTTGATCAAAGGAAGGAGCCACTACAGGAAATTCAATGAGATTAAGGAGAGCAAGGAGTAGAACTCATACCTGTGGAAGCTAGATTCTACAAGGGTATAATTCTGATCTTCCTATTTTTCTGTTATTGATGATTGAGCACAAAGCATGATCATGGCATGGGTTTGTATAAAAATTTTAAAACCTTAATTATCACGCTTCCGCCCTTATTTATGTAATTTGATCTCATGTTTGCGTTACGTACAAACCCAACATAACCAAGCCCCCGAACTTTAAGAATCTTGATTTTCAAGGCCAAGTTTTGACAGCGTCCAGTAATTGGGCCTATTTGCAAAATCAAACAAAACTCGGTTGAGTTGGTACAACCATTTCAAAATATACCAACTGGCGACTCTGTAAACCTTTCAAAATCATCGACATGATACATGTTGGCCTTTTCCTAAAAATTTCACCCTTCATAAAGCAGATAAGATAAACAAGAGTAGAAAACAACAAAATTTAGGAAGAGGAAGATCTGTCCAAAAGCGATAAGATTTTTTCCCAACGTCGACATCCGAGAAACGCGTAATGATAGGATTTAAAGACGGAATGGAATATCTAATAATATTCCAGTTATGACTCATGAAGTTTTCGCGTAAGGACTTAAAACCCTAAGGGTTAGGGAAAGTAAAACCTAATAATAAATGGTTAAGTATGATAATAAATGATTATTATATGGAATGAATACGAGTATAATACTAGATATTATATGAGTATTATACGAAGAGGATATGAGAATTAATACGACGTATAATACAAATTTTATACGAAGTAAATAGATTCAATTTGAATTAAATTTAATAAATAAACTCGTGGATCGAACCGATGGGTTAACAGGTGGGTTAAACCCATGAGGCAACCCATGAGCACATGGAGGAACATGGGGTGACATGGTGGACTTGTGGGGTGCATGTGCTAGCACATGCTAGCGCATGGGCTTCACATGGCAAGAGGAGGTTTGGTATTAATGACCAAAGTGCCCTAAGTTTTGCAAAATCTATAAATAGAAGAGTTGATTGGTCATTTTATGGTTTACCAAACTTGATCAACTAACATATTAAGAGAGAGAGAGAAAGAGAAGCTAGCTTATTCCTTTGATAAGAATCAAGCAAACAAGGAGCAAGAAGTTCATTAAAGTTCTTTATCAAGAACTCCAAGAACAACCAAAGGTATAATGATAAGAAATTAATGATAATTCATTTGTCTTTCAATATAGAATTGATAGAGAAGTGAATTGGTGGAGCATGTTTAGTAAGAAGTAATAAGGTTGGCTATGTAGTGAACTTAGAACACTAATAAGCCATGAATAATGAAATCATAATAATTGATTAAAGAAACCTAACGAAGAGCTATCAAATTCTTGAGAGTTTGAATGATAAGTAAGTAAAACCATAAAAATATAGAAGTTTATATTGGTTAGAATCACTAATGAATAACCAATGGATTGATTCCATTTAGTTCGAAGTAAAAATATTGAATAACGAAGTTATGGCGAAAGTTACGCGATTAGACGTTAAGCGTTGAAATTGTGAATTTTCCCGGAATAGAAGTCAAAAGTCGTCGTTTGATTCGAAAACGTTGGTTTTTGATGACATAACGTATAATTAGGTAAATAAGACTTGTGAGAGCAAGAACGAATTCGAACTTAAACAAAGAATTGAGCGTCAAACGTTTACAAACATTTAACGAACGCGTAAAAAAGGACTAATCGGCGAATTTCTCGCCAACGGATTTTGAAATGAATTTCGACTAAATAGAATCGTAGAACATGGAATTTATAAACTAACGGATTTGGAATGAGCAAATTCTGAGTTGTGAAGATCATGTTACGAGCTCATAAATTTCATAAATTAAAAAAAAGTCTGAGGGACATGGTCGGCGCCGTAGCGCTGCCCAAGTAGTGTCACTCAGCGCCGCAGCGCCAGTTCGACGAGAGAACCCTGTATAGTGGGCATCGCAGCGCCGCTTGGCAAGGTAAACCTGGCACCGCAGCGTCGAGCCAGGGTTAGGGTTATGTGAGAGCAACGCCGCTTTGAGAGGCAAAGTTGGCGCCGCAGCACCCTTAATGAAATATTTTTCGACGTGAATGTTTATTAACCTAGCTTGATACATGGTAATTATGGGGCAATCATATGGTTAATATTCATGAAGAGAAATCACTTGAACAACATGTTTAAGAATGGTTTTAAGAATTAAACGTTGACAAAACGTATTTAAATTAAAATTCAAAGTTCGATAATGTAAACCGTGAATCATAGTCGAGTTGTGAGCGTGCCTTAAGGTTATATGTTATGTAATAAAGGTGCGTAATGCATGAATGATGTCAAATGAAGTTAAAACTTACTTAATTTCTATACAGAGTCCAAGAACGGGAATCTGATGGAATGTGATTGACATAGCGAATCGATTTAGGTTTCGTCCATTATTGTGTCTAACGATGATCGACGAGAGTCGGGTTATGACATATGAATGTTAATAAGCCGTAGCAAATGTTAAATAACTTGAACGGATGTTATTAGTTTAACAATTCGGCTAAGTTATACAAGAAGGAGAAGATAGGTTATACATTGTATATCAATTGTGGAAATCTCATTGGTATGCTATGTGTTTATACTTTGTAGAAGTTGTAAAGACCAAGTAATGTATACTTAAAGGTTTAAAGACGCAAAGGCATGTTTTCTAACTCTTGTATTAACGTTACGTTATGCGAATTTTCTAAACTCTTGTCTACACTTTAGGTTGGACAAGTTGTCAATATGCATGATTTTTTATGCATAAACTGTTATTGAATAGTCGATGTCATTTGATTCGGTTAGACTGAGACTTAGAGTATTTTGGTTGATTTTCCATAAATCTTTCCATAATATTTACAATGTTGCTATCCTATGTCAATTGCTTGGTACGGATTCACAAGTAAGCCTGAGTATGAATAAACAAATATTTTTACATCGTTAATTTGACAGGCACTGGGAGTTGCCACCAATTAAACGTAAATACGTTTAATGTACGAGTGTTGATCAACATAGAGTACTACAGGCTGATCACCTGGATGTGCTCGTAAGCTATATCGAACTTACGGCCTCAGTGCCGGGTTGTTCTTTTCATGAATGAAAATGATATGAATGTTCAAGGTCGTTGACCAGCTCAGATCCCTAAAAGGTTATAAGTCCTTGGGAATGGTTTTAAAAGAATCAAAACGTTGTTTTGATTATTCATAGTAATTCATAGCTATTGTACAACTATTGAAGATGAAGTCATATGATTCTTGATTTTGTGGTTTCAAAATATAATGTTAAACTTATAGAGCTAGTTATGCTCACTCTTGCTTAAAACTAAATGATTTCAGCCAAAAGCGAACAGACAGAAGGATCTGGTAAAGACAAGGGCAAGTCCAAGATGGACAAATAGTTATCCTTGTAATAGCATAGTATTAGTATTGTAATGACTGATATTATGACACAGAGCAATGTAAGGTTACAAAGAACCTGGGAAGGGATATAATAGAATGTAATATTTAGTAAACTTATGCATGTTATTGAAGTCTTCAATTGAATGTATGAATAAATTGTAGCACCGTATAGCATCATGTCCAGGGTTTAAAGGTACCCGAATTTAGGGGTGTCACATACTACATGTAAATAATTTGTTATAAATAATTTATAAATAAAAAGAAAATAATTAAAAGTATACAGAATTATTTTATAAGCTAAATAAAATAAATTAAAATAATTTATAATGTTAAATTATTTTAATATAATAAATGTATGGCATTAAATATAATATATTATTTTATTGGAGGAGTTATGTAATAATAATTCATTATTACAATGTAATATATTAGGTGTATGAGGTGTTATGTAATGTAGGTATGTAATAATGCTTGTATGATAAGTTTGATGTGATAAGTAATCAAATGCAAGCATGAGCTGCTAAGAAATGAAAGTTTAAGGAAGCTGAGTCAGTTAAGTGGGCAAGCATGAGCTGGGAATTGAGAGGAGCTGTAGACTTATTAAGCTTTAGGAATAATACTCAGCAATGCTATAAGACACTAATCAAAGCTAGCCTACGATAAAACTCAGCCATCTAGGCTATTATTAGGGCTGAGCAAGTAACCAAATTGGAACCGAAACAACACCAAAAACCGCACGAACCGCACCAATTAAAACCGCACCAACGGTTCCGGCGCATATGGTGGTTTTAGGTAGGTTGAATAACCAAATTTACGGTTCCGGTTTGGTTACTAGCCAAAATCGCACGTATAAAACCGAAACCGCACCATGTGTGTGTATGTATGTGTTATCTCTAGTAAACTCTAAAGTTACTTTTCACTTGAATACGCTCAAAGAAAACCTTCTTACTTGTTATCGAATATATGGTCTTTGTTGTTTTATATAGCGTATGTTTTAGTTTTAAAGCATCATTCCTTTATTATAAACTAAAACTATTTTATGTGTCTCACTGTTTTATAATTTGATGGTGAATTTGACGTGTTTGGCAGAAGGAGCTTTGGTTTTATGCTTGATATAATTCCCATTGTCGACTCTGTCACCAAGTTAATTTCTCGATGTGAGCTGTGTTAAATTATATTGAAAGCTTAGACCTTTTTGTTGTTTCAATTGATTTTGGAATCGAAACTATGACAACCCGAGAATTTAAACAATTTATTAAAATCTTAAATGATTAAATTAAGGTTAAATAATAGACCTAGACAGAAAATAAGTGTATGGATTTAATATTTTTGTGAAGGATTTTGATAGAATTAAATAACCTAAGGGTTATAATATGTAAGGATGTTAGTATTTAAAATTTTTACTAACCTAAGAGATTAAGTTTATTATCTCAATTTATTAATTTTATTAAAGCAAGTCTAATTGGGTTAAGTAATTAAATGTGCATGAATAAGGATTTGATTTACAAATTTAGTGTAATAGAAATCCTAATTAAATGATGAGGGTAGGATATAATTAAAAGTAGTGGACTATGTTAATTTACATAGCCCATTTATTTTATTATCAAGCCCAAAAGAATTATTAGGTAGCCCAATGAGGATTTATTTAGTAACCCAAAATAATGGAATATGTGCTAGCAGAATAACTATGGTTAGGAACTAACCATACTTGAGTTAAATGTAGAAAAAGTGTGGGTATAGGCCCCACTAGTAATGATGGGTGATGATTGTTAAGAAATTTCCTAGGAAATTTTCTTGAAGTGGCAAAAGACTATTTTGCCCTAACAGAAAATTATTAATGATTTTTGTGTCCTAAGAAGGAAATTGCTAGGAAGTTTCCTAGTAATAGGGGAATGACAATTTTGCCCCATGAGAAATTTGTTAATGACCATGGAATCCTTGAAGGAAATTTTTTAATTATAGTAAGATGACAATTTTGTCCTTAAAGAAGATTGATTATAAACAAAATATGTCCTATGTGGAAATTTTTAGTAAATTTCCTTAAGATGACTTAAAGACCATTTTGCCCTTTCCTAGTGATGGTTAAAGACTACTTTACCCTTGGTCTTAATTTTATATACTAACTTAACAAAGAAAAAGAAAGAAGAAAAGAAAAAATAACGTGATATAGAGAGAGAGAGGCCATGGTCGGCAGCTCCAAGGGGAGGGGAGGAGAGAGAAAGAACCTCCATGGGAGGAAAGTAAGGGAGGAGGAGAAGAAGCACACAAGCTAGGTATAAATCCTATATAACTTATATAATATATGTTTGAGTATTTTCAATCAAAATTTGGATCTAAGATTTTATAACTCTAAAATCTTAGATCTATATGTTAATAAGTGTGCTATGTTTAGATCTATCCTTTTTGATGATCAAAAGTTAGATCAAAAACAAGAAAAAGGAAACTATGTTTTAAAAGTTAGAAAATCTTGATTTTCTTATCCTAAATTATGTTTTGCTTGGATTTAGTGTATGTTTGGTGTAATAAATCATGGATCATGGTAGATCCTTGATCCTAAGGTGTATTACTATGTTTTATGATGGTTTATGATGGCTAATGTTAGACTAATCAAGAGATCATGAAAGTTTTCTTATAAAACACAAGATTAGAAAAACTGTTTTGGGGAAAAACGTAACCTAAACTTCAAACGACCATATCTCTCTTAATATTTTGAATTTTTGAGTGTGGTTAATTTCTAGAGTTAGATCTACAAGTCTTTTAACAGATCCAAGTGGAATCACTGAAAAAATCCATGTAGATTTCCATGTGGACTAAATTTAGTAAAGGACACAAAATCTGAAAAAGGCCAAAATGCAATCTGTCCAGAAATTGTAACGGCTGTTTCGGCCACTTAAGTAATGTAATAAATTCCAATATTTTGGGACATTAACATATATGTTATAAAGTATCTTGTGTCCAAAAATGAGCTCATTCTGACTTAAATTGAGCAAGTTATGACTATTTCAATATTTGAGTTTTTTCGACAAAAATTGCTATAACCGGAGTTGTATAACTCCGATGGCCACGAAATTTAAACTGGAGGCTCATGATAACATGTGTAAGATTCCTCCAAGAGTTGGGAATTTTTGGAGTTAAGCGTGAGGTAGTTATTTTCTTAAGGAATTAACTATAAACGGATTTTTGAAAAATACTTAAGGAAATGGAAAAATTCCTGAAAAATTATTTTTGTGTATGGGATACATGTATTTATGTGTGGACAAAAGATAAAAAAAATAATAAAATGATTTGGTTAAAAAAGGAGAATCCAGCTTGCTGGATTGGCCATCAGGTTACTAGATTGCAATCTGGTTTGCTAGATTGGCCATCAGGATGTTGGATTGGTATGTTTGGATAATCCAGGATGCTGGATTGAAGAATTAGTGAATCCAGGTTGCTGGATTTGAGGTTAGTTGAATCCAGGTTTGCTGGATTGGAAAATAGTTTACTAAATTGAAATTCAGTTTGAATCCAGGTTGCTAGATTAGGTATTCGACTTACTAGATTATAAATGGCTTATAAAATGAAAGACTAAGTATTAATTCACAAGTTATATGATACAGTAGTGTTAAGTCTAAAATAATACAATCGTACTCTTTAATGGTTGATGTATAGTAGCGGGCTAAACGACTCCTTCATATGAGGAAGGGATCTACGAATTAGTAACCGATCTAACTCACTGTAAAAATAGTGTAGACTAGACGAAAACAAATTTGTTAGTTGTTTGTGGGAAACCACTCAGTATACTATATTGAATATTATTAAAGACTCGATGTATGCTAGGTTTAGACTTGTGTATATGTATAGTGTTAAGGTTATCTAATATTTGACTTTGTGTTTAAATGTTAGATAGTTTACTTATAAAGTATGTTACGCTGATTGAAAGATCAATCTTATAACTGATATGTCTTTTTAATAAGGAGATTAAGTTAAATTGCGTAGCGGTAATCGACTATGCAGGCAAGTTTCCTAACTCGAGTTGTTATTGTAAAGCATGTTCGTGATTAATAATTGTTGATTATATCACATCTATGATTTATTGATTCGCACGTTGTGCATATTGTATATATTCATCAGGTATGAAAGGCTGATCACCTTCATTATCATATTGTTTAGTTGAATTTATTCATGTTCATTATTGGCTATTCATCATTATTGATTCATGTTCTTTCACAATTCTTATATTGTTGAAAGTTTGCAGCTTATTATTCTTTTCAATCATGATATATCTTCATTTAAACTTAAACTTGTTGGGCAAACTTGTTGCTCACCCTTGCTATATCATGATAAACATTTCAGATTTAGACAAAATCTCGAATACAGGCAAAGACAAAGACAAACTCCAGAATTGGATTTGGATGCAGGTTAAACTTGTAATAGTATTGAACGCAAATGACATTGTATGTCGTCTAGGTTATTGAATGCAGGTGTTAAGTTAAGGTTACAGACCTTGGGGATTATGTGTAAAAGATTATTGTACAAACAATTTATGTTTATATCTTCCGCATTACTTAGAAATGATGTATCGTAGCGTACTAGGTCCGAGGTTCTGGGGAACGAATTTGGGGGCGCTACAGAAACCGCACCAATTGAAACCGCACCGCACAGTTAAAAATTGCACCACACCGCACCAATCACAAGCGTTTTCGTGTGCGGTTTTGGATTTGTCAAACCGCACCTAAGCGGTTTCGAATGCGGTTTGGACTTCAAACCGCACCATGCTCACCCCTAGCTATTACTGCAGAATGACTAAGCTATTAAAGAAGCTTGATAAATACTCAGCCCTTCCATTTTTCTCTCTCTGTTTTCACCCGTTCCATTCCTTTCTCTCTCGTTCTTAGTATATTTATGATAACCCAAATTTTTTTAAAATATTAAAATAAGGATTAAACAAATAAAATTCTTATTAAATGATATGTTAAGTGAGATTGTATTGCATAAGTGAGAATGAACTATGCAATATGTGATTTTTGTGTATAATAAATATATTAGTATTATATATTCATTATATTTAAGCAATTGTAGGAGCAATTTATTAAAGGAAATAAGATGGGTAATATTAAAATAAGTAAGTTTAAATAATTTATAATATTAAAAAAAATTTAATGTGGTAAATTGGTGACATTAAATATACTTAATGTATAACCACCATTTTATTGAAAAAATCATGTATTACATTATTGGATGTAATGTATGTATGTTTTTAATGTAGTAAGTATATTATTATATGTATTACAGTTAAATTGTTGAAAATAATTTATAGAAGTGAAAAGAAAATAATTTGAATTCCTGATAATTATTAAAATAGGAATTGAGTAAATAAATTTGTACTTTACTGGTATGGTGATAAATATATGTATATATATTTATTACGAGAAAATAAATTTTTAAGATACAATTTATAGACGAAAAAGAAAAAATTTAGTTTAAGTATATAAGAATTATTGTATACTTTAAATAAATGATATTAAAATAAATTCTAGCGTTGAATTATTTTAATAAAGAAAATATATTATTTTAATCATAATATCTTATTTACTGAATAAATTTCCGTTTATAAGGTAAATATATTAAGTTATACTTACTATATATAAATAAATTGACATAAACAATTTATAATGTGAGAGATCAAATTTATTAATTATTTCAAGTGTGATGTGAGTAAATAAATTTGTACTTTTACTGGTATGGTGATAAATATATGTATATATATTTATTACGCAGAAATAAATTTTTAAGATACAATTTATAGACGGAAAAGAAAATAATTAGTTTAAGTATACAAGAATTATTGTATACTTTAAATAAATGATATTAAAATAAATTCTAGCGTTGAATTATTTTAATAAAGAAAATATATTATTTTAATCATAATATCTTATTTACTGAATAAATTTCCGTTTATAAGGTAAATATATTAAGTTATACTTACTATATGTAAATAAATTGACATAAACAATTTATAATGTAAGAGATTAAATTTATTAATTATTTTCAAATGTGATGTGAGTTTATGTGCATCAAATTAGATATTTGCAAGGTAATAAATATTATATATATATATATATATATATATATATATATATATATATATATATATATTACACGATGGAATAAAATTGTTGAGAACAATTTGTGTAATGAATTAGAAGAGGTGGTTTAAGTATATAATATTTATATATACTTTAACCAAGGATATTGGAATAAATTCTTATATGAATTATTTTAAGAAAGAAATGATAATATATTTATATAATATATTAAGAAAGTCAATAAATTCTTAATTGAATTTACATTAATGATGTAAGGATATTATATTTATTATAATATCTTGGGTATGTAAATAATTGTATTTGCATGAGAAATTATGTGTAGCATATTTATTTTTGTAAATATGTAATTCAAGTATGATATGTTATGTTCTATATAATTTATATATCAAATATGGGTTATATAAACTATATGTTTCCATATGGGTAAAACATTTTAAAGTGGGTGAATTAGTAACTTAAGAATTAAATTTTAGTTACTAATTATTGGGTAATTTTAAATTACACAATACAAGTATTATGTGATTTAAGGAGCAAATAAAGAATTAAATAATGCAATAAAAGAAAATTAAAATAAAACCAAATTGGGCAAATGTTTTGGTGCAATGAATTGGGAAAGGAGGGAGTATATTAGCACATGGTTAATTGAATTTGGCAAGATTTGTTTCATATCTCCCTAGCCCATGTGTCTTCCTAATATTAGCTTCTATTATTTTTGTTTAGTTACACAAGGAATCTAAAAGATAAGTGAGAGAAAAGGAAAAGAAAGGAGAACTTCTCTCAATTCTCTCACTCACACCCGACACCTAAGAAGAAAAGAGAAAGAAATAGCAACATGTGGTTAATTCATGTGTATAGATTTTGGATAAATATGAAAAATATAAGAAAGAGAGAAGAAAAAAAAGAAAATACAGAGAGAAAGAGAAAGAGGAAGAGAGAAAAGGAGAGAGAAAGAAGAAGAACAATAAGAGAGGGAGAAGGCTACGGGTGGATGAGGGAGAAGAGGAGAGGAAGAAGATCAAGGCTAGATCATCAAGAAGAAGAAGAAGACAAGCTTTAAAGGTATAAATCCTAACTAGTTATGTAATATATTTAGATTGTTTTAAATCAAATCTTGAGTTTATAATCTTGAACATAAAAATCTTAGATCTAAATGTTTTATAGTATATTATGTATGGATCTACCTATTTTGGGTGTTGATTTGTTGAAAAATAAAAGAAAAACTAGTAGACTGCTGCCCCTAAATGAAAATTCGGGGTTAGCTAGATTGTTCAGAAAATTCTGGGCTTCGGAGATATTATAGTACATTGAATAAGCTTTTCATAGACTTCAAAACGTATTAATTCCGACTTTGGAGCAAAGAGTTATGACCGTTCAAAGTAGTCGTGTCAAAACTGTCCAACCATATCGAAGCAGTCCCCTTGCACGAAATTTCTAGACTAATTTGTTTGGAATTTGGACATAAATCAGTAATTAAAAGTTGTAGTCCCGGAAGATAGCTTCGCGTGGGCTCAAGAATCGCTCAAAAATATTTTGAAACAAAAAAGTTATGACTGTTTTAGCAAGAGAGGGTAAAGTTGGAAAAAATGTTAAAACTGTTATGAACATACACTTTTGACGAATTATTTGGACTGCCTAATGAACCCGAAATGGGAGTTTGATATTTTTTTAAAATACTCTCATATGGTACAAAAAACATATCCAAAAATGGAATCAATCCGATTAACGAGCGGCACGTACGAAAATCGCAAAGTAGCTGATTCGTTAAGCACTGTAGCGGGCAGCGCCTGCCCTGTAGACTGTTGCTGGTTCCATTTTTGAGCATTGTTTTGCTCAACTTCCGTGGTTCATTTTCGCGGTTAGAAAATTTCTAAATGTACTATGATATAAGGACTATAACATACTAGAAATTCGTCGTAATTCGATTAATGGTTTGAGAATTAAAAATAAGATAATGAGCATGTCAGAACTAAAATTTAAGCGACGCCAAGCGTCAAGGCTCCGAGCGATTTTGACGGTCAACGTTCTGAATCGCATTCTGGCAAAATAATAAGTCATAATAAATCTAATAAAGTCCTACGGGACAAGATTTAACTATAAGTGATATTTTATGCCGAAAAACTTTTTTTCGGGCATAAATAAAGCAATAAAAATATGTAATAAGTATAAATTACATATTTGAGCGAAATAAAAATTATAGTTGCCTATAAAATTATTTTGGGGTACAACGAAGAACGTGAAATCTTTAAAAATTTGTATTAATCATAAAAATGATATTTTGAGATTTTCGGAGTTCAAAATGATATTTTTTAGCTGAGATTTATGTAACGAGTATATATATTTAATATATATAAAGAAAAAATGTGAATATTCGTAAAACGAAAAATAAAGCGAATGTGCTAGCAGGATAAAATATTTATATATGAGGCAACGATTCGTGTTTACTCATGAACGGACAAAACGATATATAAATTATTTAAATTAAAAAATATATATATAATAAATTGAGTTTTACTATAAAAGATATGTATTAGTTGTTTAAACCTCGAATTTGTGAGTAAAGGCAAAAGATATTTCTGAAATGGAATATAAAATGTTTAAGCTTCAAGATGTAAAATATTTACATCTTAAAATGTGTGAGACCTTTATTATTTATATTAAGAAGTGAGTTGAATATTATTAAATAATTAATAATATTAGATAATGAGTTGAATATTATTAAATGATTAATAATATTACTAAAGGATTAAAATATTATTAATAATATTAGTAAGGGATTATAATATTATTAAATGATTAATAATATTAGTAAGTGATTAAAATATTATTAAAGGATTAATAATATTTGAAAATAATTAAGATGTTAGTAAATGATTAAAATATTATTAAAGGGTTAATAATATTTGTAAATGATTAAGATGTTATGAAGTGATTATTAAGAAGTGAATAAAATATTATTAAGTGAGTAATAATATTAGACAGAAGTTTTAAGATAATGATTACGTGAATAAAATATTATCAGAAGATGATAATATTACTAATAAGTTAATGATTTATCTAATGTTTGATTATGTGGCTTAATGCTAGATAATTTATTTTAAGAAAAGTTAAATTATGAGGTATGATATGATATGCTAATTGAAAGATCAATCTTATAAATGATAGGTCTTTCATATGCGCTTAAATTAGATTGTGTAGCAGTAATCGACGGACAAGACAAGTTTTCTAACTAAAACTCGAGTTATTATGTTTTAAGCATGCTAGTGGTTTAATTATTGTCAATTATTCCACATCCATGAGAATTAATGTTATTCACACTTAGTGCAAGTTGCATATGTTTATCTGGTATGAAAGGCTGATCACTTTGACTACCAAATTTGTTCATGGTCATTGTTGGCAGTTCAGTGTTATTAATTCAATCATTCATGTATTGAGATTTGATTCAGTCTCTTTCACAATTGTTATAAATTGTTGAAAATTCAGGAAGTTTATTCTTTTCTTCAATCTTGATATATCTTTATTGTATTTAAACTTGTTGAGCAAAGTAGTTGCTCACCCTTGCTATATCATGATAATATTTCACTTTAACCCGTATGCTCAAAGAAGGACAACGGCAATGTGATAATCCTAATTTTCAGTAATTATTAAAATAAAAATTTAATAAATAAAATTCTTATTATGAGATATTTTGAGTTTGAATGGATATATATATATATATATATATATAGTATGTATGTATTATATATATAATTTGAAATTTGCAATTTGGTGTGAAGAGAATTAAATATTTATATATAAAAGAGATTTGTATATATATTCATATGTTGGAGAAAATGAGATTTAATAGTTAATTAAAATATTAAAAAAATTAAATAATGTTAGTTAATTAAGTTAAAAATTATATTATTTAGTAATATAATTTGATTTTCATAAACATACCAATGGAGTTGTTATGAATTAGATTTTATAAATAATGTGAGTAATTCACTTAATTAAAATAGTGAATTAGTGTAAGCATATTTGTTTTAATAAATGAGGAAGTAATATATTACATATGAGTGTAATATGTCAAGATAATATGATTGTCAACCTTGTAAATGGTTAAAATATTTATTGAATAAAATAAATATTTTAGTTGGAATGTTTATGGTATTAAATAAATATTTGATGGAAATTGTTATGAGAGAATTTATTTAAGTGTGATAAAATTGATGGGATTTATGTGTATTTTGTTACGCGAGTATAATGGTGATATTCTAATTTAATTAAATTAGAGGAGTGAGAATTTGTTAAATAAAGTTATAATTATAATGGTTGAATAGAAATTTTAATTTGACTGATAAAGTCAATTTTATTTCTTAAGGAATCAAGTTTAATTTAATTCAATTTAAAATATTAGAATTTAGAATTAAATTAAACGAGGTGTGACATGTGTAACATAGTATATAAATGAGTAACGAAATAAAATGGAAATAGATTAAGGATTTGTTGAATAAATTATAGTTATGTTGGTTAAGTAAATATTGTGCTGACCAAATAAGAACTATGATTTAATTAAATTAGATGGATTATGATTTATCAAATAAAGAGTATAATTTGATTGGATAGTGTGTGACATGAGTATTATAGGATGAAGATTAGAGTTTTGTGGTAAATATATGTGTTTTGGCTTATTTTGAAGTCATAATTGGTTAGTAATTTGAGTTATAATCTGTAAATTAATAATAAATGTTGTTAATACATTGAAAAACGAAAATAATGGAGGTTAAACGGATTGATTTGGTTAGGAATCGAATTCGTGGTGAATGATTACGCTAAACATGTTAAAAATATGAAAATTTAGTATAAATCAATTAAAATTAGTATAAATCAAGTCCCACATCAACTAAATTGAGAACTTTACCCCTTTTCTAAACCTATATATAGAAGGGCTTGGCCCTTTGTTTCATTCACCAACAATAAGGCCTCCAATTTTGAGAAAGGCTTTGTTGTGGGAGGATTTTTTATAAAGATCTCCTTAGTTAAATTTTGGCGCTGAGTGCGTAGGCAGTTTATGGAACTCGTATTTTCGGGTATGTTTCTTACTTAATTTTTGGTGTTGCTATTATTTTAAATATTATATTTAGTTTGTTAGTTAAAGTTGATATTTTGGAATATGTTGTTAGTTCTTAGAAAATATTAAATTTCTGATAGTTCTAAGAATTATGAGTTTATAGAGTCCAAACTGACTCAATTGGATGTCTAATGGCTGAGCTCTGCTAAAAGGCGCCGCAGCGCCACTTATAAACTAAGTTCGAGTGATGCAGCACTGACATGGCAGTCAACAAAAATTCGGACCCGGCGCCGCAGCTCCGATAATATAAAGGGAACGGGCGCTGCAGCACCAGTAGGTAGTCAAGCGCAGACAAGAGCTTTTAATTGCATGTTCAATGGAAACTTAATATTGATAATTCTAATGAGTATTATACACGCTTAATAAGGTATAATGAGAGACTTTAAATACTTAAATTGATGTTAAGTGTTAATTAAAAGAAGAAATCTGGAAGAATAATATAAAGGTTAATTTAATTAATCTAATAAACTTCCACGATGGTGTAGAGACATAAGTGAAGAACTTAACCGATTGTTATGTATCAATTAAAAGAAATACTTTGAAAGTATAAAATGAAATTTTAAAGAATGAGTTAAAGGTTAATTTAATTAGTTGATTAACCTAATGCAATGTGAAGGTAAACTTTAATTACTTAATTAAATGTTGAGTGATAGTTGTAAAGGAACCTAAGGGAACCTAAGAATGATTATTTAAATGTGATACCTCTAATACGATGTAATGACAACTATAACGACTTAACCAAACGATAAGTGTCAATTAAAGAGAAACGTAGTGAGAAGGAAAAGGAAGCCCTAATAGGATTTAAACAAACCTAAAGAAAATGGTTATGGATCGTAAAGTAGAGTTACTTAAACAATTAATCAGTGTTGTTATATGTCTGAGAGTTGATATGCATGGTGATATGTTATGTAGGATTCATGAAGTACAGATAGCTATAAGTTGTTAATCAGTTCTTGTAATCTATAAACCAGGCAAGTCTTTCAGTTTCTATTTGCTATGTGTAATTGATGATGAATTTTTTTAATCTGTATCGCAAAGATATTACATATGTTGTGAGTATGAAATGTTAAAGTCAATTTATGACCATATTAATTGAGTAAAGAATGCTGATTGAGTAAGGAACTCAGTCTTTATACTTGTTATGTGAATTTAAGCATGTATGATATGTTATTCTAATGATTATGATGAGAGGAGCATGTTATTTATGTGCTACATGATGCATATAAACTGTTAGATCTTGCTGAGCTGTCGAGCTCATTCTTGCAAAATAACTATTTTTCCAGGTCAAGGTTTCAAGGTAATGACACTTGCTAATTAAATAATAGAGATCAATAGCAATTCAAGAAGATTATTTTTTTAGATGAGAAATGCGTTTGATGTTTTTGTTTTGATTGTAACATAATTGTTGAGTTGTAAAGTTGAGTTATTCGATGTATAATGAATATTGATTTGTGATGTAACATTTTATATAGCAATTTTGTTGAAGCGATTCACGAAATAAATTTGAATAAAAAATATGTAATAAGAAAGGTTGTGATTCAGAGAAGTATAGAAAGTAGACAGAAGAGTTTTAGTTATTCCGCAAATTTTATTAATTATAATTCCGATTAATGATGTAAAGGTAGATTGTGAATGTATTGTTAACGGCCAAAGTCGAAAGTTGGATTGTCTAGATTTTGGGGTCGTTACAGTTGGTATCAAAGTTATAGGGTATAAACCGTAGGTAGGAGTACCTTAGGCTATAACCTTAGAGAAGAGAGAAATAAGAAATAAGTTTTGAATAGATTATTAAAGCTTATAAAAACGAGATTAAAATATATATGAGAGGATTCAAAGACGAATCTTGAAGAATTGTAAAAGATATGAATAAGGAGTTACCTAACTTCAGTAATAAAGATGTTAATCGATAATAAATATACGATGTCTATAAAATGAAGATGATAGAGATAATAAGAATAAACTCAAATAAAACGAGGATAATTCAGAGAATTCGTATGAAATAAATTAAGATGATATGATTTGGTTCAAAGAAGAACCTGAAGAGCTAAAATTGAGTTGAATAATCATAAGACGATATAATTAAAGAGGAAGTAGTGAGGATTGAAAAATCAAAACGATCATAAATAGAAAAAGAATTAGAAGGGAAGATGATTGTAGAATAAAATCACGACGTGATCAGATTAAGTTTTGAAATAATAGATTGTTTGTAATGATTGAGAAGTTATAGCTTGATGCTATAAATAGAATGTACTATGAAATAGTACGATGTAAACTCACGAGGAGTTATAAATGATGAGATACAAAAAAATTCATATAGAGCAAAGAGCAAGTTATGAGCAAGATATAGTTAGGTGGAATTTCAATTGAGGACTCATGTGATGGTTGAGTTGTACAAACCTTTGTATGGGCGAGGGTTTTGTGCTTGCACTTAGTTTATCACATTGATAATCATTGGAATGTTGGTGTTGTGCTATCAATATATATATGGCGGAAAGGTGATTCTTTTCTCATGTGTATGTTTGATAGTTAGAAACTAGATTAGTCATATATTATTAGGAGTAGGTGCGAGCTCTTAAAACTCAAACTTATAATAAGTTGATGACTCATAATCATATGTATGTTTTTGATCCCCTAAGCGTATAGACAGTCCCTGATGGGTTCTTGGACTACATATTGACAGGGCAAGTTCCTAAACTCATATTATTGTGGCAAGTTCCTAAACTTCCAATGTATGGTAAGTTTGATGAACTGTACTGGGGTATAGGTAGATTGTAAATTGAGATATAAGAATATTTAGTATAAGGGCATTGGTGGTGCTAGAAATAAAAAGAATTAGTAAGTAATAAAGCAATGAAGTAAAGATTGAAGTTGATGGAGAAAATTGGATATACCAAATCTTCTAACTTTGCTAGATTTTTGAAATTTATTGACTTCGTGCTGATGTTTGCACTTATATTTTTATGAAAAACATTGGATCAAATGATTAAACCAATGATTTTTAAAACCAATACCGTTATTCGTATGTCTACTAATTGTTTCGGCTAGACAAAAATGATTTAAAAATATCAAAATGTATTTTGTTTTTTCGTAGTCATTAAAGCATCACTAATTATGATGCTGCTATGACAAACGAGGAAGTCATCAATGCAATTGAACCTAGTGTTGGATGTGATCATAAGATCGTCAACCCACTATGGTATGATGTAGCATGACGACGTCATAAAATGACATAATCTTCAACATATTATTAAAATGGTACGGTATCTTAACATCATAAAAAAAAGATTTTTGGTTTTCTTTAAACTATGAAAGGATATGTCAATTGAATTAGCTAAAATTATTCTGATTGATGTCCGAGTTGTTTTTAAAAGTCTATGCTAATTGATTCAGCTAGACGAATATTGAAAGATGTTTATGACATTCGAGCGTTCTTGATTAGCTATGCCAAACCAAATTATTTTGGTGCAGATTTAGATGTTAAGAAGCTGAGGTGAACAACCCTATAAAAGGGGACATGTTATCGGAGACAATGGTTTCGAAAGTAACGCATATAGTCGTTATGATGTTAAGATGTAATACGTTGTGCACGACGTAGTAGTGCGATAGGCTGATCACCTAGAGCACTGATGTGGAATGTTTACAGTCTGTGTGGTTGTTAAACTTTCTGTTAAACTAAGAGAAAAGTTCACGATCTTGTGACCCCTCAGCATGATTTGAAATCTTTTAAATTCGTGAGTTATTCGTACTGCTTCCAAATTATTGAGCAATTGTGGAAGATTCCTATTATTCTCGAAGGTGGAAATGAAAAGAAGGATGTTCTTTAGAAAGAAGTAAGTTGTAGAATACGACATCTAATTATGAATATATTGAACAAGTAAGGAATGAAGTTCTGAGATGAGAAGGGGATGAGGTTATCAAAGAATAATGTAAAAAAAATTAAAAGAAAAGTTGATAATTTAAGAAAGATCTTTACAGAAGGAATTTGATTATAAAACCCAATAAATGAATAAAGATTAATGTAAAATCTATTTTGATAGATTACATGAAAGAAGATTACTAAATAAAATTTCGAGGACGAAATTCTTAGAAGAATAGGTGAATGTGATAACCCGAATTATGAAGTATATGGTTTCGACGAGTAGAATATATGGCAATGATTCTTAGAATAAGGTAATGAATGGGTTAAGAAATATATAATACTCATATATAATTGGGTTAAAGTAAAGGTTAGAAATTAAAACCTATAAGAATTGGCTGAAGAACCAATGGAATAATAAATACAAAATCTATATCAAGGTAATGCGTTGAAGATGTTTTACGATATAATGTTGAAAGCGAATTGACAAAAACTGAGTAAGGGAGGTTTCGGTGATTTTGAGGACGGAATCCTTATAAGGGGGGAAGGATGTGACAACCCGAATTTTCAGTAATTATTAAAATAAAAATTTAATAAATAAATTTCTTATTATGAGATATTTTGAGTTTGAATGGATATATATATATATATATATATATACATATATATGTTATATATAATTTGAAATTTGTGATTTGGTGTGAATAGAATTAAATGTTTATATATAAAAGAGAGTTGTATATATATTCATATGTTGGAGAAGATGAGATTTAATAGTTAATTAAACTATTAAAGAAATTAAATATCGTTAGTTAATTAAGTTGAGAATTATATTATTTAGTAATATAATTTGATTTTCATAAACATGCCAATGGAGTTGTTATGAATTAGATTTCATAAATAATGTGAGTAATTCACTTAATTAAAATAGTGAATTAGTGTAAGCATATTTATTTTAATAAATGAGGAAGTAATATATTACATATGAGTGTAACATGTCAAGATAATACGATTGTCAACCTTGTAAATGGTTAAAATATTTATCGAATAAAATAAATATTTTAGTGGGAATATTTATGGTATTAAATAAATATTTGATGGAAATTGTTATGAGAGAATTTATTTAAGTGTGATAAAATTGATAGGATTTATGTGTATTTTGTTATGCGAGTATAATGGTGATATTCTAATTTAATTAAATAATTAAATTAGAGGAGTGAGAATTTGTTAAATAAAGTTATAATTATAATGGTTGAATAGAAATTTTAATTTGACTGATAAAGTCAATTTTATTTCTTAAGGAATCAAGTTTAATTTAATTCAATTTAAAATATTAGAATTTAATTAAACGGTGTGTGACATGTGTAACATAGTATATAAATGAATAACAAAATAAAATGGAAATAGATTAAGGATTTGTTGAATAAATTATAGTTATGTTGGTTAAGTAAATATTGTGTTGACCAAATAAGGACTATGATTTAATTAAATTAGAGGGATTATGATTTGTCAAATAAAGAGTATAATTTGATTGGGTAGTGTGTGACATGAGTACTATAGGATGAAGATTAGAGTTTTGTGATAAATATATGTGTTTTGGCTTATTTTGAAGTCATAATTGGTTAATAATTTGAGTTATAATATGTAAATTAGTAATAGATATTGTTAATACGTTGAAAAATGAAAACAAAGGAGGTTAAACGGATTGATTTGGTTAGGAATCAAATTCGTGTTGAATGATTACACTAAACATGTTAAAAATATAAAAAATTAGTATAAACCAAGTCCCACATCGACTAAATTGAGAACTTTACCCCTTTTCTAAACCTATAAATAGAACGGCTTGGTCCTTTGTTTTATTCACCAACAATAAGGCCTCCAATTTTGAGAAAGGCTTTGTTGTGAGAAGACTTTATAAAGATCTCCTTAGTTAAATTTTGGCGTCGTGTGCGTAGGCAGTTTGTGGAACTCGTATTTTCGGGTATATTTTTTACTTAATTTTTGGTGTTGCTATTATTTTAAATATTGTATTTAGTTTGCTAGTTAAAGTTGATATTTTGGAATATTTTGTTAGTTCTTAAAAAATGTTAAATTTCTGATAGTTCTATGAATTATGAGTCCATAGAGTCCAAACGGACTCAATTGGATGTCTAATGGCTGAGCTCTGCTAAGAGGCGCCGCAGCGCCGCTTATGAACTAAGTTCAAGCGCTGCAGAACTGACGTGGCAGTTAACAGAAATTCGGACCCGGCGTCGCAGTGCCAATAATATAAAGGGAACGGGTGCTGTAGCGCCAGTAGGCAGTCAGGCACAAACAAATAGCTTTTAATTGCATGTTCAATGGAAACTTAATATTGATAATTCTAATGAGTATTATACACGCTTAATAAGGTATAATAAGAGACTTTAAATACTTAAATCAATGTTAAGTGTTAATTAAAAGAAGAAATTTGGAAGAATAATGTAAAGGTTAATTTAATTAATCTAATAAACTTCCACGATGGTGTAGAGACATAAGTGAAGAACTTAACCGTTTGTTAAGTATCAATTGAAAGAAATACTTTGAAAGTATAAAATGAAATTTTAAAGAATGAGTTAAAGGGTAATTTAATTAGTTGATTAACCTAATGCAATGTGAAGGTAAACTTTAATTACTTAATTAAATATTGAGTGATAGTTGTAAAGGAACCTAAGGGAACCTAAGAATGATTATTTAAATGTGATACCTCTAATACGATGTAATGACAACTATAACGACTTTATCAAACGATAAGTGTCAATTAAAGAGAAATATAATGAAAAGGAAAAGGAAGCCCTAATAGGATTTAAACAAACCTAAAGAAAATGGTTATGAATCGTAAAGTAGAGTTACTTAAACAATTAATCAGCGTTTTTATATGTCTGAGAGTTGATATGCATGATGATATATTATGTAGGATTCATTAAGTACAGATAGCTATAAGCTGTTAATCGGTTCTTGTAATCTACAAACCAGGCAAGTCTTTCAGTTTCTATTTGCTATGTGTAATTGATGATGAATTGTTTTAATCTATATCGCAAAGATATTACATATGTTGTGAGTATGAAATGTTAAAGTCAATTTATGACCACATTGATTGAGTAAAGAATTTTGATTGAGTAAGGAACTCAGTCTTTATACTTGTTATGTGAATTTAAGCATGTATGATATGTTATTCTAATGATTATGATGAGATGAGCATGTTATTTATGTGCTACATGATGCATAAAAACTGTTAGATCTTGGTGAGCTGTCGAGCTCATTCTTGCAAAATAACCATTTTTGCAGGTCAAAGTTTCAAGGTAATGATACGTGCTAATTGAATAATAGAGATTAATAGCAATTCAAGAAGATTTTTTATTTTAGATGAGAAATGCGTTTGATGATTTTGTTTTGATTGTAACATAATTGTTGAATTGTAAAGTTGAGTTATCCGATGTATAATAAATATTGATTTGTGATGTAAGATTTTATATAACAATTTTGATGAAGCGATTCAAGAAATAAATTTGAATCAAAGATATGTAATGATAAAGGTTGTGATTCAGGGAAGTATAGAAAGCAGACATAAAAGTTTTAGTTATTCCGTAAATTTTATTAATTATAATTCCGATTAATGATGTAAAGGTAGATTATGAATGTATTGTTAACGGCCAAAGTCGAAAGTTGGATTGTCCAGATTTTGGGGTCGTTACAGGCAAAGGCAAAGTTAGAGATTAGTTTTATATGAACATTTATCTATTATGATAACTAACTTCAATTGATGATGTAAACCTTGTGAATTAGTAAAGGTATGTATTCATTTAAGGTTGATAGACCTTGGAATTGATGAAGAACTTGTTATATTAAACAAATTATGTTTATAATTCCGCATTAGTTTATAAAATATGTATGAACATGATGTATCGTGACGCACCAGGTTCGAGATTCAAGGGAGCCGGATTTGGGGGCGCTACAATATTCCATCTTCTTCTTCATCTATTACAAGCAAAACCTCAACAAATCCTCTAGCCAAATTGAAGTTATACATAAGAGTTGTCAAATGAAGTTGAGGAAGAATCAAGAGAAGGATTTAAGTGATCCCAAATCAAGAAATTCAACACAATAGGTAACAATTATACTCTTGTAATATTCTAATAATTAGGTTATGTCATATGTTAAGAAATTATAATTATAATTGACTGATAATTAGTTGGTTGGGATGGAAATCAACTATGAAAACAGTTGGTAAATGATCATATATGTAATGATCAAGCTATGGAAATGGAACTTATAATGTAAACTATGTTTTAGAAACGAAAGGAATCTAATTAGTATGCAAATTAGTTAATTTAATATGTGAATTAGTTGTGTAATCAGTTAGAATTAGAGAGAAGGATATTAGTTTGTTGTTGTGCGGAGTAATAAGGAGGTGATATATGGAGAAATTTTGCTTATAACCAATCTAAATCTCTATGAAATCTGAGATTTTAAATGATGTACACCATGTGCTTGTTAAAATGCCACAAAGATGCTAGGATGCTAAATTATTGAGAATTAGCTAGAGTAATGGATAGGAAGCATGAGTATAAGAGTTATTTTATAACTCTAGTGTATGGGTGTTTTTAAATTAAGTTTTAAAAAGGGATTTTAAAGATTTTTTACCAAACTAGTTTAAAATTGAAAATCTTGACAACATAGAACTTTTGAGCCTAATTTTAGATTTGCAAGTGAATTTTAAAATAAATTTTACCTGGGAAAAATGAAGAGGATGTTACAAGCTTTCCATAGCCTCGAGAACGAACTAATTCTAATATCAGGTTAAGAAGTTATGAGGATTTGAAATAGGTGCATTAAATAGGAAAATTTTGGAAATTTTGGCAAAATGGGCAGTAGGTAGTCTGCAGTTTGGGCGCTGTCACGCTGTCCACAAGCCTTTTTTGGGCACGGTCGCACATAAACAATGCCAAGCGTGACTATTTTGACCTTCTGTATTAAAATGGGCATAACTTTTGCATACAAACTACGATTGAGATGATTCAAGTTGATTCGAAAAGATAAGAGATAGACCTACAACTTTCAATCTTTAAGGTTTGAGATTTGAGATTGGGAGAAGGGTTAAAATTTCCATTTATAAGACTATTATGTAGTCGGAGGCAATCGAAGGGCGCAGGCATTCGCGTATACTACATCCAATACTCCCTACAATAAAAGACGTTGTTTTAAGTTATAAAAGATGAACATTATGAAAAATAAATATGCTTAACACTAATCAATTAATATTAGACAAATTATATAAGCATTTTTAGTATATACAAGGGCGTATCGCTTGGACGTTTTGCATAAGAGAATCGGGAATTCAACACACCATTTTTCAAACATAATTCAATGTTATTAACATTCTAACTAAGGATTATAAAACAATAATAAGTGTTAATGAAAAGATGATATTAGAAGTTATGAATGGAAATGTAATGCATTAATGTATACTTTGCATGAATTAAACCTCTAAATATATGAAAGTTAAAATAACTTAATGATAGAACAACCTTAATCAATGTAGAAGTTAGTTTAAGGAATTAATGAATGTAATGAAATGTTAAGCGTGTGTACGAGCGAGCGTATCGCTTGAGCACTCGTAAAAGACCAAAATGGGCGCATGACGTTCAAGCATTGACACGTCATGACAAGAAGTAAATGGACCTAAATAATGTTTTAATAAATCAAACATTATAAGAAATAAACAACAGTTAATATAAACCAAGAATTTTGTCAAGTATGTAACTAATTGTATGCAAATGTAAACTCAATTGTGTAGGATTCGTGAAGCGTAGGTAGCTATAAGTTGTAACCGACTCGTAAGGCAAGTTTCTCAGTTTATTCCTGTGAACTTATGTTTACAATTATATGGATAATTATGATTTGCTTTATATTGCTCCGTGAATTATTAAAGTCAATGTATGACTAATGTGATTTGAGTTATGGAACTCAATTTATTTAAAGCATGCGATATGTGAATGATGATAGGTTGATGATATTAGAGGTATGATTTAAATATGAAACTATATGCTACGTGATGCATGATAGACTGTTAGACTTGTTGGGCCGTCGTGCTCATTCTTGCAATAATTTGCAGGTTATAATTGTTAGGTTTGTAAGATTCATGAATGCAATCAAATTGCAAAAATAAGCGAAAACATGGTAAATTAGAATTGTAAAATTTTACAAACCTTATACCCGGATCATCCTTTATGCACAATTATTAAATAAACGAAATAGATGGAGATTAGATTCACACCCTTGTAGAACTAAGCTTCCACAGGTACGAGTTCAACTCCAAATCATTTGCACTCTCCTTGAGTTCTCCGGGTTTAATTCCTTCCTTTGATCAACGTTAGCCACCCAAGTGTTTGGCCTCTAGAGGTGATCCACCAAGGAAAAATAGTTATTCAAGAAGGTGGGTGTTTGGTTAAACCCTAGTTTCTATCTCTATAAAAATTGTATACTCTCCCAACTCTTGGAATGTAGTGTGTCACCTTGTTCCATAATAGACTTTCTTATTTATAGATGTAGGCAACCCTCCTAAACCATTTAGGATTAGGATTTCATATTAATTAATTAAACTTTTTTAATTAATTAGGCTTCTCAATCCTATTGGGAATAATTAAACTCTTTTAATTAATTAGCCTCCTAATCTTATTAGGAATATATATATATATATATATATATATATATGAGAGAGTATCTTATTAATTAATTCTCAAACTCCTTTAGGAATTAAATAATAATAATAATAGTAATAATAATAATAAGACACCTCTTATTAATTTGTATTTAATATTTCCAAAATATTAAATAATAAATATTAAGCTATTTAATTTATTCTATCACCATAGATTAAATTAAATATACTTAACTCATTATTACGATTATGTCATTTACTTCTTTAATAAATATTCTTCCTTTTATGGTGTGACCCTTTAGGTTCTCCATATTAAATCGGTTGTGAATAAATCAATTAGAACAATTCTAATTTTATTTAAATAAATAAATTTAACTAATAATTCATTTAAATAAATAACATTTATTCTACAATAAGGGTATGCCCACTTAGCGATCAACGAGTTTTCAGATAATATAGATTTCAACATTAATCATAAAAGAACATTTGAGTAAATAGTTACCGTACAATTCATTCTTTCCACCATACAATGTCCCAATTAAATATAATACATGTAATTACTATCAAGTCTTATTTTATTTAATTATATGTATTTTGATCCTAAAATACACAACTCCAAATAATGCAAATTAGGAACTCTTTTCTAATTTCTTTCTGCCTTGGCCAAGAACTATTGGTTGTCATTTATCGAATCATAGAGGACATTCTCTTCTTTTACTAGAAGCAGTAGATTCTTTATTGATCATTCATTATCTTCATGTATAAATTATTATACCCAAGCATACCATTTAGTATACCCTTAGGGTCTTCAGGGATATGTCAAAGTATAACTCATCATACGCAAGATACTATGATGATCCCAAGTCTAAAGATTATTTGTACTACTATCACTAAAGGAATTCCTATTGATAGGCAAGTAAAACTCCATTAGATATTCCTTAGCGAGCCACGTTCAGTGCACTTATTCTCCAATAAGCACCTACATACTTGCTTTAGTATCTCCACACAAATAATTATGAGATCGATCATCCTCATCGAATGAGCAAGTTAACGTATGTACCAATCTATCCGGATTTACTAATTCCCTTTTTAGTAATTCATTGATTGGGAACTATTTAAGTTTTAAGCTATCTAACAATTTAGATCTCATTAGCATGAACATCATCATGATTCTAAAAGCATTACTTAAAACTATGGATTTATCAAATATTATAAAAATAGCACCATGTAAATAAATAAATGCACTTAAATAACACTTTTATTAATAAATAAATAAGATTGTTACAAAGTATATGTTTTATCATCAAACATGATTGGCTTATGTGTGTAGACACTCAAAATTTTGTTTCCCTGTTGCTAACACTGTAGAAGGGCAAAACTGTCTTTTTAAATCAACCATGGTCTCAATACCGGGCCTTCAAATCAACCCCGATCTCAATACCGGGCTGTCAAATTAACCCCGGTCTCAATACCGATTCATCAAATCAACCCCGGTCTCAATACCGGGTAGTCAAATCAACCCCAGTCTCAATACCAGGTCGTCAAATCAACCCCGATCTAAATACTGGGCCGTCAAATCAGCCACAATCTCAATACCGACCCGTCAAATCAACCCCGATCTCAATACTGGGTCGTCAAATCAACCTCGATCTCAATACCGGGTCGTCAAATCAACCCCGGTCTCAATACCAGGTCGTTTAATCAACCTCGGTCTCAATATCGGGTCGTCAAATCAACCTCGGCCTCAATATCGGGCCGTCAAATCAGCCCCGATCTCAATACAGGGCCGTCAAATCAAATCCCGATCTCAATATCGGATCGTCAAATCAACCCCGGTCTCAATACTGGGCCGTCAAATCAATCGGGTCTCAATATCGGGCTATCAAATCAACTCCTGTCTTAATATCGGGCCGTCAAATCAACCCCGGTTTCAATATTAGGTCATCAACTCAACCCCGGTCTCAATACCGGGTCATCAAATCAGCCATAGTCTCAACCCGGGAAGTACAAGTCAACCCCGGTCTCAACCCGGGAGGTACAGGTCAGCCCCGGTCTTAACCCGGGAGGTACAGGACAGCCCCGGTCTCAACCCAGGAAGTAAAGGTTAGCCCCAGTCTCAACCCGGGAGGTACAGCTCAGCTCCGGTCTCAACCCGAGAAGTACAGGTCAGCCTCGGTCTCAACCCGGGAGGTACAGGTCAGCCCCGATCTCAACCCGGAAAGTACAGGTCAGACTTAGTCTCAACCCGGGAGGTACAGGTCAGCCCCGGTCTCAATCCAAGAAGTACAGGTCAGCCCCGGTCTCAACCTAGGAAGTACAAGTCAGCCCCGATCTCAACTCGGAAGGTATAGGTCAGCCCCAGTCTCAACCCAGGAAGTACAGGTCAGCCCCGGTCTCAGCCCGTGAGGTACAGGTCAGCCCCGATCTCAACCCGAGAGGTACAGGTCAGTCCCAGTCTCAGCCCGGGAGGTACAGGTTAGCCCCGGTCTCAACCCGGGAAGTACAGGTCAGCCCTGGTCTCAACCCGGGAAGAATAGGTCAGCCCCGGTCTCAGCCCGTGAGGTACAGGTCAGCCTCGATCTCAACCCAAGAGGTACAGGTCAGCCCCGGTCTCAACCCGGGAGTAAGGGTGTAAACGAGTCGAATCGAAGCGAACAGAGAGCTACTCGAATTCGACTCAAAATGATAAATTCGTACTCGAATTCGACTCGAATTCGAATTATATTTGAAAAATTGTACTCAGATTCGACTCGACTCGAATATTTACTAGTCGAATTCGATGCGACTCGGCTTGAATTATAATCAAATTACTCGCGAGCTTCAAATTCAAGCTCGAATTCGAGTCTCTACATAATAACTAGTTTTATAATAAATATAATTATAAATTGAATTTGTTATTTTACTTAGAAATGAGAAAATATATTTACTATTACACTTTACAAATATAAAATCATAATTAAAATTAAATAATAATAATAATAATTAATTATTCTAATTTGATTTAAATTTGTATATATTATAAGAGAATTTATTGAATATCTAATCGAATTTGTATCAATCGAGCATGTATCAAATCACACTAAAGAATTCGAGTAGTTTGAATCTTAAATGAGTCGAGTATAACCTTGCTCAGATTCTAATCATATTTTTATGCGAACTACTTTTAATGCTCAGATTTGGATCATATTATTAACGAATCCGAGTCTCGCTCGTATTTTTTCGAATCGAGCCCGAACCGTTAGGCTCGTTTACAGCCTTACCCGGGAGGTACAGGTCAGCCCCGGTTTCAACCCAGGAAGTACAGGTCAGCACCGGTCTCAACACGGGTAGTACAGGTCAGCCCCGGTCTCAACCCAAAAAGTACAGGTCAGCCCCGGTCTTAACCCGGGAAGTACAGGTCAGCCCCGGTCTTAACCCGGGAGATACAGGTTAGCCCTGGTCTCAACCCGGAAGGTACAGGTCAACCCTGGTCTCAACCCGGGAGGTACAGGTCAGCCCCGGTCTCAACCCGGGAGGTCAGGTCAACTTCAGAAACAATCCTGAAGCCTCACAACATCTCCAGAGGAAAACCTGGAATGACCAAGTCAGCCTCGTAGACAACCCTGAGGACAAACAAGAATCAACAAGGATCCAAACCTTGGAAACAACCCAAGAAGTCAGTCAAAGGCCATGCCAGCACTAAAGACAACCCCAGGAGGGGCAAAACGATTATTTTACCAACTTAAAGATGATTCATTCAAACTCAAGACAAATTGATGCCACTAAGGTCAGAACGAACCATAACAATGGTCCCGAGTGGAAATAGCGCAAGACAGCTCAACGGACAAACTGCGAAGAATCAAAGTCCCGGTTATGAACCCGTCTTTTTTGGACTCGAAAAAATTTTTCTCCCATGTCATTGTGACGCGCTCGGCGAGGGCTTTTCGAATACAGCACGCCTTAAACGGACGCTCCGATCAAAAGTTAGAAAGTTTCAAATCAGACCTCACATTGCTCGGAGTGCACGTACTTCTAGACGCCGGGACCCACCACGGGACTCCTGCCACGTGGAGCCGCAGATGGACCCGCGGTAGCCGCGGGTTGAACCGCTTCTCCTAGGTCTATATATATGAGGTGACCCCCAGCTCATTTTATAATTCGAAAACGCTCTGAACCCCTGCCCGTTTGGTTTTCCACCCACTTTCTTGTCTTCCAAACCCAAATTTTTTCACTCTAACACGTAGATATACCCACATACTACCACATATCAAAAACTGAGCCGTAGAATCAGACGTTTAAAGCCTACGATTTGGCAAAAAGCCCGTGTAGCAGTTCATTGTGAGTATTTTTACGATCAAAAAGTTTATATTACTTCATTGCACTTTTATACACTTGCACGTTAAGTTTTGTTTTCTAAATATGCCCGGAACTCAGTTCCGTGGCCATTTTTGCTAACTTTTGGTACATTTTAGTACCTAAACGCATTTTCTAGCATTTCTACAACTCGGATTAACGATCCGTCACTTCTAACAGCTTTTATATACTAATATCTTCGTTTTGAGAAACTTCGCCGGACTGGTTTATCTTCCCAATCCGAGTATGGCTTTTTTTGTATATATTTAACTATATATATACTAACATTTAAATTCTGTCAAGTCCGAATATCAAATCCGCGGTAGTTTACTGTTTATATATATATATATATATATATATATATATATGCACCCTTCACCGGACTAGGTTATCTTTCCAATCCCAGTTTGACTATTATTTTGTCTATATTTAAATTCCAGTTTGGCCTGGATCATTTCGTGGCCTTTTATTGCTTTTATATATATATGGGCCTAGGATAAAATGTCCATTGCCCTTTTACAGCTTTTATATGTATATATATATATATATATATATATATTTTAATTCTGTTGAGCCTGGTTAATTTTGTGGCTCTTTTACAACTTTTATATATATACGGGCCTAGGAGAGAATGTCCATTGCCCTTTTATAGCTTTTATATATATATATACTTCCATTTCAGTCCGAGCAAAGGATAGAATGTCTGTCGCCCTTTATCGCTTTTATATATATATATATATATATATATATATTTCCATTCTGTCAAGCATGGATCACTCTGTGGCTTTTTAGAGCTTTGATAAATATATATATATATATATATTTACATTCCAGTCCGGGCATCGAAGTGAAAACCCATCACCCTTTACTCATTTTATTCAATTGTTGCTTTAAATATTCATTTGATATGAATCGGCACTGACATTTCTATGGGCGGACCAGATTTCTTTAAATCTCGCCAACTCTAGCTTTCAAACGGTTCAAAATAGGTCCATACAGAACCGGAAAGCTAGAATGGCTGAGATTTATTTAAATCTAGCATTTTTCTAGTTTCAGTTATAAAAGCTACCTCGCGGCCCTTAGATCGCTATCTAGTGGGAACGAGATACTTCGGCCATGTGCGAGCCAGGATTTACTGATGAATCCTTGGTTCTGGCGATGTGGGATATATTGTTGTATATATTTGGTTGTGCAGGTTTTATTGGTCTCCCTATATGAGCCTAGGAATCGTGGGATTCATGATCAAATAGATCAGAATCTGATTCCCACGATGGACAAACTCCACTTTACAAAGGTATCCTGCTAGTTTTTCTGTAAAAATATACCAACAAAAGACCTTAAAACGGTTATCCGGATTTAAGGTCTCAACATAGTGAAAATATGGTTTGTCGTCTCAGAGTCACTCTGATGGCTGTCATACCTATGAGAAGACCGACACTTGTATATATTTTGTGGTCGAGGATGCTTCACAGCCCGACAATCACCATTCAAATTGAGCCTTAAGGCTGAAAAGATAAAACTGAAGTATCGATATGCTTCAATTCCTATGTTAGCATAAGGGTTTGAAAAACTGCTTTCAAAACATCATTTCAATAATCTTATTGAAAAAAGAAGCTTTTGCAAATCAAATCAAACACTTTTGCAAATCAAATCAAAGACGTTTTGCAAATCAAATCAAACCCTTCGTATATAGGTTCAACGAAGTAAAAAAATACTTCCAATCAAAGCATAGGCCTAATTTCTTCCAGCATTCACACACACATTGCAGATTTAAAAGGGAAATATTAAAAAGATGCAGTACCGTGTTTACACGAGAGTTGTGGGGTGCCTAACACCTTCCCCACACTTAACCAAGCCCCCGAACTCAAAACTTCGGTTTCAAAGATCATGTTTCGATAATGTCCAGCAATTGGGCCTCTTTTCAAACAAAACTCGGTTGACTTGGTACAACCATTTCAAATCTACCAACTGGCGACTCTGTAAAACGTTCAAATCGTCGACATGATACATGTTGGCCTTTTCCTAAAAAACCCTTCAAAACCTTTTTCACAAATAAAAAGAGTAAGGGTAGACATAACTTAGGAAGAGAGAAAGATCCGGGTTGTGACCCGACCCACGGATTTTTTTCGACGTCGACAGGTGGCAACTCTGCTGGGGACAGTAGAGGGCTTAGGCCGCGTTCAAATCTTTTCAAATATTTCCCTTTTTAAAATCTACGTATGTGTGAATACTGCGTCCTTACATTGAATGAATGTGTGAATGTTGCGTCTTTACATTGAATGAATGTGAATGAATGATTTCCTACTTTTTTTATATGCTTAACGGTGAGGAATGATGTATGTGAATGTATGTTGTGTGATTCCTCCACCAAGAGGCAAATCCGTCGGTGATAAGTAATGTCTTCGAGGACGACTAAGTCTTCGGGGCTCATAAAAAAGCACCACTCAGATTCGCTCCAGTTAAAAGATCAGATTAATTTCTCCTCTAGTAGATTGCGATGATCTGAGGACCTTTATGCCAAAAAGCCGAGAGTAGCCTAAGATAGGTCAGCCTCTAATTAACCAAATCTGATGGGAAGCTTTTTCATGCCTTCCTCTTTCAATTTAATGTCAAGTTTCCAATTCCAATGTAAAGGAGTACAATGTAAATATCATAATAAAATTTTACATTCCTTGTTATATACATCCTGTCATCAAAACAACTGACCTCTGTTTTGCAGGATAAGATTAAAAAACTACAAAAACACATCATGGCATGCATCTTATCCCTACCTACTTCAGAAAATTGACACGCCTACATTTTGTTGTAGGTGAAAATTTGGTCCTGTTACTAGATCTAAGTCTAAGAGAGCACTAAGTCCATCCACGGACATGACTTCTAGTGCTCAGCTAGAATCCACCCCTGTATCAAGGGAAGAGTTTGAAGGACTGAAGAACCAGATAGCCGAATTGGCCAGTTTCCTGAGAGAACAAAGTAAGGCTCTTAAAGGGAAGAAAGCACAGGGTCATACAGAACCAGGAACACCTGGTGGCAATCAAGAGATCGAAAAAATAGATACTCAGATTCCTGCACCACAGAACCAGGATATTACCAACAAAATCCCTGAAAACACTGTCCTTAGCAAAGAATAGGAAGCTGGTGACATTCTGAAGAAAGTACAGCAGATGGAAGAAACCATCCGGTCTATCAAAGGGACTGGGGCATTTGGCAGTGTCAATTATTCAAAACTCTGAATATTCTCTGGGGCTCGTTATCCAGAAAAATTTCAAGTCCCTGATTTTGAAAAATATGATGGATTGGGAGACCCCTACACTCACTTAAAAGTATTCATTGGAGAACTCAGATCCTATGCAGAGGACGAGAAACTCTGAATGCAGTTATTCTAGAAGAGTCTGACCGAAGAGTCTGATCGGAGAGGCTAGAGCATGGTACGCCCGTCTAGACAACTCCAAAATTCACAGTTGGGAAGAGTTGGCCCATGCTTTCCTCAGTCAATACCATTTCTAGTCTCAGCTGGCTCCGGACAGATATCAAATAACCAAAATCAAGAAACAAAACACTGAGTCATTCAGAGAATATGCTCAACGCTGGAGACGAATGGCTGTGTGACACCCCCAAATCCGGGTACTTCGTTTTCATAAGATTTGGTGCTCACTATCTAAATAAAATACAACTATTGCTCAATAATAAAGAATTGCAAAAAGAAATTACAACCTTTATAAATACTTAAAATCTTCCTTATCAAAAGGATTACAACTTCACTCAAAATATCCTAGGGTTTTATCTAACCTTAACATAAACAATAAATGCGGAATTAAATTATCATAACATAAAGTCTTATTACAATTCATAATCAAATAAAACAAGTCTTCACTTGTTCATCTTGTCTTTTTCTTTACTCGTTAACTGTACATCAACGTTCTCCACTTTAGCTGCAATGGTTATTTAAATTGCAAGAGTGAGCAAACAAAAGCTCACTTGGAATAACGATAATAATAATAACGACATCAACTGAATAACTTCAAGAGATTTGAAGAACTTTTCTTTCATCAACCATAAAGAATTGAAATATAATTCTTTCATCAATATTTTAAATTTCGAATATTGAAATCATCCGAGGGTCATAAGACCTTGAACTTTGTCCTAGGTTATAAACATTTATATTTAAAACCTTTAGCAGTCATTTAGACTATGGACTCTCAACTCGTACTTAGGGGGATCAGCCCTTCGTACCATTTATTGTGCACAAACATTTAACACTTTCGCGTAGTAACCTCCCTAATAAATAGGGTTGTTCATCTCAGTATTTGATACGAGTCCGCACCAAAGAAAGTTTGGTTTGGATAGCTAAAAGAAAATTTGGAGTTTCAACTATCATCAACTAAGGAGTAGTTGAAGCGACTCACAATAACTTAGCATAATTCAACAATAAAAGAATTACGAATTAACTTATGCTTTAGAATTTAAATTAAAGCATACGAAAAAATAAGATAGACTTTACTTGAACAATTAAGTCAAGGTCACTTTAATTAAATCATGAACTTTAAATAAGAACTTGTCCATTACAGAAATAAAAAGGGCAATCTCAAATACAATAAATATTTGAATTTAAAACACTTCTATAACAATAACAAGTTTGAGTTTAGAAAACTTGCCTCAAGCGCAAGCTACAGTTATAACTCACGTTCTTTAACACTTCCTACATATATATATATATAACCATAATAATCTAAATTAGTTATCACATAATTAATTCACATAATTAGTTAACCCATCTAGGTTAACTCATTCCTCTTTAATTATTAAATAATTAATAATTAATTATCACATATTTAATCACATCACATGTTCACATAATTAATTAAATAATTATTATGTACTCATATTAATTAAATTATAATTTAAACAAATTATAATTTAAATTAAATGATTCATTTTAATTATAATTAAATTAAATTATAATTACATCTTACATTAATTAAATTATAATTAAACAAATTATAATTTAAATTAAACATGTACTTTGATTAAAATTAATCAAACTAAATTTATGCATTTTTTATAATTTAAACCAATTATAATTTAAATTAAATAATTACTTTGATTATACATAATTAATTTTAATTCATGCACTAATTAAATTATAATTAACAATTTATAATTTAAATTACACATTTTCCTTAATTATAATTATTCAAATTATAATTACATATTATATTTTATTAATATAATTCATTACTGTCCAATTAGCATTTTAATTTTATCAACATGCTTTATAATTTATTACATAATAAATCTTATAATTTTGTACAATTAAAAATAGTTTTCTGCCCAATCTACAGGACCAGTGCGGCCGCGCTCCAAATGGCCTTGGGAGCGGCGCGACTGCGCCACTGTGCAGACTAGTCTGACAGTGTCGCGAACTTTATAAAGAAAAAGTCAATTTGGCTTATTTCTCCACATCAAGTTCCAAATTCAGCCAAAATAATTTATAAACTTTACAGAAAACATAATTCTAAGTTTCTAACATGTTTTAACACATAAAGACATCAAATTACATAATTTAAAACACTTAAGTTTGTAAAAATTGGAGAAAACCATTTTTTCAGTATTCTTGATAAAATTGAACACTGTAAGTTTATTTTTCAATCAAAATATACAATTCAAATCACATTGAATTCATATCTCAACATATTACATAATCTAAAACTAATTTATACAACAATTTATAATAAATCATGAATTTTGATTTTAAAGAAAAACTTTATAAAACCAATTCTCTGTAATTTTTGATGAACATGAATTCTTCATGTTCATCATATTTTTATGAATTAAACGACTAATTTAGGCCTACTATTCATACATAAACATGTTATAAACACCATATAACATATATACATCAAAATCACAAATTCTCATAAAGAATTATTTTACAGAGAACTAAAGTTATGAAGAACGTAAAGACAAAATTCCTAAACTACAAGGTTAGAGATTATACCATTGATTAGTATTAGGAGGAGAAGATGATGATTTTGATTCCTCAAACTCTTCTTCTTTCTTCTTCTTCTCTTCTCTTTCTAACTCTCTGTTTCTTTCTCTCTGACGAACTTTTGTTTTCTTCTTTGTTTTACTCTGATAGTCTAACTAAACTAACGTAGTATAATATAGATAGATATAGGATTAATTGTATATAATATAACTGACAAAAATATTATAACTATATTAAGTTTAATGTCAGTTACAAATTTTGAAATTTAAAAGGCCATAAGGCTTTGTTTGGCCCAAATCCATTTATTTTCAAAAACATATATTTTTAGTAGTTAAGGCATGTTTGACAAAAACTCTTTAAAATAGGTGCAAGGGCCTTGTTTGGCAAAATTCTTTAAAAACCCTTTTAATTCTTTTAATAAATTCTTTTAACACATAACTTAATTGTTATACTACCTTCGTTCCTTAAATAGTGTAGTTTTAGCAAAAAAAAAATTATTCCTTAAAGAATGCAGTTTTAGGAACCCAAAGCCTTCTTTTTTCAAATATACCCTTGTTTTAATTAATTCACTAAATGGGGAAGTTAATGCACTAAAAGAAGAGAAAGGTTAGCTTTGTCATTTTATCCCACTTATTGGTTTGTGTTCTTTTTGCTAAAACTGCACTCTTTAAGGAATGGAGGTAGTACTTTATTTAATTAAATCTTAACATTCTTATTTAATTAAATAAAAGCTAACATCAATTAACCACATAAAAATTGTCACATAACAATTATAATTACTCGCTAATTATAATTTCATGTAACAATTACCACATAAGCTTCATCTAATTTAATTATCTCAATTAAATTAGAACTATACCATAAAATTATTATACATCAATTAAATTAAATATTAAATATTTATTTAATTAATATATTACACTTAATTAAATTACTCCACAACAATCTCATAATTTATTTATTTAACTCAACAAATAAATCAGTAAATCTATTAAAATATTTATTTAATTCAATAAATATTAAAATTAATATATAAAATTCTCATTCGCTACAGGCTGCACAGGTCACTCCACCTATGACTGAGTCTGAGATAGTCATGACCTTCATCGACATTCAAAATGGCTTTCTTAACAGGCATAGGAAAGCCATTTTCAAAAATGATCAAACAAGGCGAAATGGCAGAAATGGGGTTCAAATCTGGGAAGATAAAAGATCTGACCGCCTTGGAGGCCATTGCCGAACATATCCAGTCTGGGAATTACGGGAGTAATCCCCGAAGAGTACACAAGAAGAAAGACGAAGAAGTATCCTTAATATTACAAGGACAAAATCAGAGGGTCGATTCAAGCAGCATGCCCATTCAAAGGAGGAACTATACCCCTTTTCAAGCTTCAGCACAGCCTTCAAACCCGTCATTCCAAAAAAAAATTGGAGACCAGGCGTCGAAGAACTTTCACCCCCCTAGGGGATTCACTCGAGAATGTGCTAAAACTGCTGATGGCACAGAAAAAGATTGTGCAACTCCTTCCACCAACCACTACTGATGGACAAAATTTCGACCCAAGTAAGAAGTGTGCCTACCATTCTGGATCTCTGGGCCATGATACACAAGACTGTTGGTCTCTCAAGCACAAAATTCAAGACTTCATTAACAACGAAGAGATTGTGGTAACAAAGCTTGAGCAACCGCACATACAAGACAGTCCCTTCCCATGGCATAAAGAGGAGAATGTCAACATGATCAGTACAGGAAATGGAGAAGGATCCAAGTACCTCTGATACATAGGAGAATCAACTCCATCCAGCAACAACAGCCCAGACAGTTGGAAAGTCTCAGAAGGCGATTCCTGATAGAACAAGAGATCAAGTCTATCAAAGAACAGATTGGACAGCTAGCAGAATTGGTTATATACCAACATCAGGTCATCAAACAGCTAATCAACCAATCCAACCAACATGAGGCTAGTCCTCCCACACCAGAAATCAGTCCCATTCCCATGAGGGATCATTATCGTTTTCATCAACAAGAACCCTGGGCCAACAAAATGGCCAAGGAAGAAAAGTTTCAAGCGGGTCAGAATTTGCCTTTCAAAGGAATTTCACCAATCTAAACCAGCCTATGAAAGAAATTCTCCAGATGTTAATCAATGAGGGAATGGTTGTAGACTTGCTACCAAACCCTCGATCCAGAAAATTCAAGCCTGACAGAATATGCCAGTACCACTCCAATGCACCCGGCCATGATACTAAGGATTGCTGGGCACTTTGTCATTTAATTCAGAACATGATTAAGAGTGGTGAACTGATAAGAGGAAATCAAGTTCTCAGCCTCCCAGATGAAGACACTTTCTTTATTCCCACTGCGTGGAATCAGGATACAGTGGCTGTTATTTCCTGTGATAAGGAGTCATCTCTCACACCCTTAGTACTGTCAGGGAAAGGGGTCCAAGAAACACAAAATCCTATGAAGGTGGCCGCACCCGAGCCTTTAATCTTTCCCTTTAGACCTCAGTAACCAGTTATCAGTTTGAAGAGGGTCCCATGGAACTACGGGAATGACAAAGGCTCCACCTCAAACAACATTGCCATTGTACCAAAGGAGAATCCATTGTACTTGCCTCAGCGGGTGATCAAGTCAGTCATCAAGGCCAAAGAAAAGGTGGCTAAAGATAAAATCGAAGAGTTCCTCAACAAAATGGGACACAATGAAATCAAGGTAGTGCAAAGCTTGAAAGATGCACCTAAGCAAATGTCCATCCTAGACTTGGTCTTATCATCGGTGGATCATCACAACATTCTGGTGAAAGTATTGGAAGAAGCACATCTGCCACATACCGTGGATGCCGAGAAATTCCGGCACGTGGTAGAACACATTTTCAACAGCAATGTGATATCTTTCATTGACGATGATATACATGCAAAGGGGACGGGTCATCGCAAGTTATTACACATAACAGTAATGTCATTCGGGTATGTGATGGAGGTGTGCTCATAGATGGAGGATCATCCCTCAACATCTGTCCCTACGACACCTTGGAGAGAATCAAGATTAACTCGAACTGGATCAAAACCAGTCATGTGGTCATCCGGGCTTTTGATGGATCTCGCCGATAAGCTATGGGAGAAATAGAGCTTCCACTAGAGATTGGTCAGCACACTTTCTATGTGTCCTTCTAGGTGCTCAACATCGCCACTGGATACAACTTGTTGTTGGGCAGACCATTGATCCACATGGCAGGGGCAGTGCCATCCACCCTCTATCAACAACTCAAATATATTATCAACCGCAACCTAATCACGGTGAATGCTGAATCGGAATACCCTATCTACATACAGGGAGACATGCCAGTGATCAGCCTGGATGCAGGGATTAAAACTGCTAGTTTTCAAGCTTTGGAGGTGAGTGATACTCAATATCTACCAGTTGGGGCACCAACCTTGAATCCTAAAGTCTCCCTTGAAATGTGGCAGTGGGCCAGGAGATGGTATCTTTGTTCCAACCTAGACAAGGGTTAGGAAAGAATCAGCAAGGTATTACAAGTCCAGTCCAAATCCCGAGCCAGTCAGGGAGAGCCGGATTGGGTTATTCATCTGGGTCAAGCCGCCAAAACCCACATAAGCACCCTAAGGCTCATGCTTCCACCATACTGCTGCCAAACCTCACTGATGCTGGCTTTGTAAAGCCAAGGAGGAATATCCCTGTTCTTGTATCAGCCATGCTATTTCCTCCAATCATACCGGCTGGTGAAAGAAAATCCCCAAAGCCTGAGGGTTATAGCAAAAAAGGAAAAGAAAAGATCATGTACGAAGGACGAGACCCATTTTTTAACATGCGGGTTATCATAAACTACAAGGGTATGAATAATGAGATCCCAGATAGTGACGATGAGGATCAAATTCAAATTCCTCACATCAAGAAGGGAAAAGGGGACAGTTCAAAGAAGAACCCTGGCCTTATTGTAAAGGATTTCTCAGTCATTATCTGAGACGAGGCAGACGAGCACAATTCCTTGATCCTCCCTGTTCATGAGGATCTAATACTGGATAACTGGAGCAGTGTTTCTTGCCTCAGTTAAAAAGGATAAAAGGGCAGAGAGTCCATCTGCCCTGTAACATGCTTTCATTTACTGATTACTTTTGATTGCACAACTATAGCAGTAACTTTTGTCATGCTTTGCCAAATGCTTTGTATATTTAAGCAGTTGCATATATTAAAGTGAAAGCATTTTGTTTTCAGGACTCCAGAGTTGGATTTGTTTGTCACTGCTGATGAGATGCCAACCTGTCACAGTGACTACAACTTTGATGTAGAATTGAACTTCGACTTGATGGAAGTTGATCAAGAGGAGGAAGATGACTATGAGGTGCCCGAGGAGATCAAAGAATGGGTCGAAGACAAACCCAAACCAAACCTCGACCAAACCACCACTATCAATATCGGAACCTCAGAAAACCTCAAAGAAATCCAGATAGGCATAGACCTCACACAAGATCAAAAAACTGACCTGATTGAACTCCTAACACAGTTCTAGGATGTGTTTACGTGGTCATATGAAGACTTGATCGGCTTGTCTGCTGATATTGTCATCCCTCGAATGCCCATCAAAGATGAATTTATGCCCGTAAAGCAAAAGCTCAGGCGATTGAAACCTAAATGGAGTCTAAAAGTCAAAAAAGAAGTTGTTAAACAATTCAAAGCGGCATCATCATGGTATCAACCTACCCGGAGTGGCTGTCAAACATAGTCCCCGTGCCAAAGCCCGAAGGAAAAGTACGAGTATGTGTAGATTACAGGGATTTGAACAAAGCCTGCCTCAAGGATAATTTCCCGGTACCTTTCATCCATATCTTGATAGACAATAGGGCGCAATACGACATGTATTCCTTTGTGGATTGCTTTGTTGGTTATCATCAAATCATGGTTGCTGAAGAGGACAAGAAAAAAATTGCTTTCATCACTCCCTGGGGAACCTTCTGCTACAGACAACTATCCTTTGGCCTCATCAATACCGGAGCCACATATCAGCGAGCCATGATGGCCCTATTTTATGACATGATGTATAAGAAGATAGAGGTCTATGTGAATAACATCATCATCAAATCCTAGAAGGAGGACGATCACATCGACCATCTTAGGAAGCTGTTCAACAGGTTATGTAAGTACAACCTCAAGCTGAATCCCGCCAAGTGTGCTTTTGGCGTCAAATCAGGCAAGTTGTTAGGATTTCTAGTAAGCAATAGAGGCATTGAGCTGGATCCTGCCAAAATTAAAGCCATCAATGAGATGTCAGTACCTTGAACAGAGAAGGAGATACGCGGGTTCTTGGGAAGGATCAATTTCATAAGCAGGTTCATTTCCCAGCTCACAGCAACCAGTGAACCCATATTCAAGCTACTAAGAAAGAATTCCTCCACCAAATGGAATGAGGATTGTCAGAAAGCCTTCCTTGCCATCAAGAAACAGCTGATCGAAGCACCAGTCTTGGTACCCCCAAGGGACGGAGTTCCCTTGTTTATGTACTTGTCCGTCAATATAAATGCCATGGGCTGTATGCTGGGACAAAAAGATGATAGTAGCAAGGAGAGAGTCATCTACTACATCAGCAAAAGATTCAGCAGTGGTGAACAGAAGTACACCCTAATCGAGAAAACCTGTTGTGCGTTAGCATGGGCCGCCATGAGGTTACAACATTATTTGCATAGGCACACGACCTACCTTATATCCCGCATGGATCCACTGAAATACGTATTCAACAAGCCAATATTGAATTAGCGACTGTCCAAATGGCAGTTGATCCTACAACATTTCGACATTGTCTACGTGGCTCAGAAGTCCATCAAAGGTCAAGGCATTGCAGATCAATTAGTCGAAGCACCATCAGGAGGGTTTGAACCTCTGGAGACTTATTTCCCGGATGATGGGATTATGACAATTCAACAACTCTAACAAGAGAATACAGTCCAACCATGGAAAATGTATTTCGATGGAGCGACTAAACATGAAAGGTGCCGGAGCTGGGGCAGTCCTTATCTCTGGTACAGGAAATCAATATCATGTGGCTACCAAACTATAATTTGGCAACACCAACAACACAGATGAGTATGAAGGCTGCATAATGGGGTTGAAACTAGCCCAATCCATGGGTATCAAACATTTACTAGTCTTCGGAGATTCTGAGTTGGTCATCAGACAAACCACTGGGGCATATCACACCAAAGAACTGCATTTGATGCCTTATCATCAGAAGGTCGTCAAAATATCCCTAGAGTTTGAAGACATAACCTTCAGCCATATTCCTCGGGGTAGGAATGACTTCGATGATGCATTGGCGACGTTGGCTTCCTTGATCTACATATTCGATAGGAGTTGGAATCCCTACATCAAATTCATAATTCAGAAAGCCCCGACATACGGGAATTACATTGGAGAAGTATCAGATGAAATACCTCATGTTAATCAGCCTTGGTATCAAGAAATCAAGGAATATCTCCGAGATGGATCTACACTCGTTGGGGCAAGTCAATCTAAACGAAAGCGGATTCACAAAATGGCTATGAAGTTCTATCTGAGTGGAGATGCACTGTACAAAAGGGATACTGGAATAGGCCTGTTAAGATGTCTGGATAAAGAGCAAGCCCAGAGATTGATGGATGAAATCCACGGTGGAATCTGTGGTCCACACATGAGTGGTCACCTGCTGGCCAAGAAAATATTAAGAACAGGGCATTACTGGATCTCTCTCAAAGCTGACTACGACGATCACATCAGGAGATGCTTTTAATGTCAAGTACATGGAAATGCCATACACGCTCCTCTAAATGAGCTACATAATATGAGTTTGCCATGGCCTTACTCCATGTGAGGAATGGACGTGATCGGTCCAGTAGAACCCAAAGCTAACAACGGACATCGATTCATCTTCACCATAATTGATTACTTCACCAAGAGGGTTGAAGCAGCCTCTTTTTCCAAAGTCACCAAGAAGGTAATCATTTGGGTTTATCAGAAACAATATCGTCTGTCGATATGGACAACCAGAGGTGATCCTATCAGACAATGCCAAAAACCTGAACAATCAGATGATGAGAGAACTATGCAGTAAGTTTCACATCAAGCATCTCAATTCCGTCATCTATCGGCCTAAGATGAATGATGCTGTTGAAGCGGCCAACAAGAACATCAAGAAGATTATGTAGAAAATGTCCGCCAATCACAAGGAATGGCCTGACCTGTTGCCTCTAACCCTATTAGCATACAGGACATCAATGCACACTTCTACTGGGGCTACCCCCTATTCATTGGTCTATGGCATAGAAGCAGTCCTTCCCATAGAAGTAGAAATGAAGTTCCTGAGAGTTTTGAAAGACGCTCAGATGGAGGAAGATCAGTGGTTGCAAGAACGACACCACCAACTGTCCCTGATAGATGAAAAGAGGGCTACAGCCATTTTCCACGGGCAGTTATACCAGCAGAGGATTGCTCGATCATACAACAAGAAAGTCCAAATATAGAAATTCAAAGAAAATGACTTGGTGCTAAAAAAAGGTTTTGGCCAATCAAGATGAAGCCAAAGGAAAGTTTGCACCGAATTGGGAAGGTCCTTTCATTATCAAGGAGGTATTGACGGGAGGAGCTATCAGATTACAAGAGATGGACGGAACTGAATTTCTCCAACTCATCAACTCAGACACCATAAAAGGTACTATATTTGAAACACATGCATACCCGCATCCTGGTCCTGTAAATCAAATCAGGTTCGATTTTCACTTGAAGCCGGAACTACGAATGACCTGATCTCCCTCAGCCCTGGAGTACGTAGGCAGCCATTTCTGGTGCGGTCAAACCAAACAAAAAATTCAAAAAACTCATCAAACCAAACTCAAAATAAACACTTCTCAAACCTCTCACAAAAAAAAATTGAACTACGAATGACCTGATCTCCCTACACCCGGGAGTACGTAAGTAGCCATTCATAGTGCGGTTTGACCTTCAAGAAAAAACAAAAACCCAATAAAAACTAGCTCCAAGACACCAAAACCATATAAAACCTAAAAACTATCAAGCCTCCTTGGTCAGCAGGCCTATCTGAGATACTCTCTGACATCTCACTGTCAGTCCATCAAGGAGAAGCTCACAAGATACATCAGCAACAGCAAGTCATGAAAAAAGTGGTAATCACTCAACAATGACAATACATATCCAAACAAAGAAGTGAATCAAAATATATTTCTCTGATATATAATATCATTTGATATATACATAGTGTCCTGTACATGACAAAAATGGATGATCTAGTATGTGCAGGAAAAATAAAGCTAGTCTATGGACCCATGGATAAGCGGAACAGCAATGCCAACATGGCATCTCTCTTTGAAGATAGAGGAGCTGCTGCAAGCGCAATACCCTCAGCCTCCATACTAGTCAGAACATCCACATCTATCTGCATAGTCTCGCTGTGATCATCAATATAAACACTCATCTCGACAACCAGACCGTGAGTATAAGATTGGAGAGCAGTACTATCGAGAATGTGGAAATCCCGAGAAGCTATGGCCTCATCCATCTCTGCAAAAGCAGCATCCCTGGCAATCAAAACGTCCTTAATCTCCTCAAAGGCTGCGTCTCTGGCAGATCGAATATCATCCCTCGCTGCATAAGCTGCATCTCTGGTAATCAATATCTCCTTAATATTGACACAAGCAGCGTCTCGAGAAGATCGAGCCTCGTCTCTCTCAACCAATGTCATATCCCGAGTGGCTCGAGCTGCATCTCTTTCAGTAAAAGCTATGTCTCTGCCAGACAGGGCAGTCAACATCAGTGCCCTAGCTTGATATCTCTCAAAGGTCATCCTAGCTAGTGAGTCTGTCAAAGCTGGATCTGTCCCGGCAGGAATGATCGGCGGATCACTAACTAATCCGTCTGTCAGACCCATAAACAACTCATCCTCAGTGGTAGAATCAGGATCCTCCATAGGCTCCTCCTCGTCTAAATCTACAATCGGAGCTGAATGGACGACTGTCGTTGCTGCTATATCGGCCTCCAACCATGATGAATACTCTGGAGAACGATCCGTATGGCTACTGGAGAAATCAACCCTCTCCCTATGAGTCCAACACTCGTACACTCCGATCAAATCGACAGATGACATAGACGAAGCTGACATCCTCTGATCAATAGCCCCCTCAAATTAATGCAGGCTCTAAAACTGATCGAATTGGCCCATAACAGCCAAAGGATGGTAAGTAGTCACTCTCCTCAATCCCTCTAGGGACAAGTAGTCCATGCCAGATGCGTGGGTGATGAAGCTATAAGGAGAGATTAGCCCTGAGCATGGCAGAATCGAGAATGGATGCGCAATATCAGACACAAATGCTGACCATATCTCTGCGTCGGTACACTCAGCTGGCTGAAAGGAGTAAGAAATGGCTATCTCACGGGTGAAACAGTACCCCTGGTGTTTGAAAAATCCAATCAGTCGTAAATGGGACATGAGCCATACGTATAACAAGACCGAGCTACCTCTAAATAACCCTCTAGATGGGTACTGCAATGGGTAGCTGCTCTCAGCGTCTTGGCTAATATCACCGGCAAGATGGTGCAACCCTGTCTAAGGGCCAGAACCACGACCATCAATCTGAAATCCAGGTGGTCCAAGTGAAGTGGCATATAGACGTAGGCTACTATGGACATTAGTAAAACATTTATCTTGGCCAAATGCCACGCCTCTGCAGAGATAATAAAATCCCCAGCATGTCGATCGTAACTATCAAGCTTACCAAAATGATCGATCAAGAAATCTATAGAGATCACATGTCCATAAACGATCTCATCCGAGACTACACTCTGACGTAGACCAGACATCCATAAGAACGGTCTCCTCATGTCGCTGATCGCAGTATGAGCGCAGGGCAAGTCTAAAGCCAAACCAGTAAACCGCTCATACTCCTCTAAAGTCAGAGTCGGCTCGTGCTACCCGAAGCGGAAAACATGTCTCTCAGGTATCCAATGGGATAAGATTCCATCCACGAACCCATACGGGACCTAAAAGTCTATAAGGGCCAATGAATGCTCTAACATCTGATCCACTGTCCCTCGGCTGGGAAAGGCAGGCTCTCATACCACGATCTCAAGGATGATGCCACCACAGATGGTGGTAAATGCTCAATACGACTGATGGTGGACGACGACATCTGTATCACCGTATCACAAGACCATCCAGAGGTCAAATCTGAACTCATCTGTTTAGATGCATACACATGGCATAATACATGCATAATGACAATAATAAACATGATGCAATAGATAGGAAATATCATGCATATCTAGAATAAACTATCTACTGCAAGCATCATCTCTGTCTGTTAATAAAGTGTAAAATAAAAAGTACAGGAATATGGGGCACCACCACCCAACTACTAATAGTGGTTTATCAAAATGGGGCACAGCCGCCCAATAGCCAAAACAGTGGCTGACCAAAAGATATAGCTACAATAGTTATCCAAAAAGATCCAGATAATCTACACTCAAGCTATTAACCTGCTCCATCTCCTCCGTGGACACAAAGTCTTGGCCATCAGGAATGTCAGGGAGGTACAAGGGAGGATCAGCCTCTGCAAAAATGCTAAAAAATGGACCTGATGAGGGGCCCGCTCCTGAGCTGGAAGGGTAAAAAGAAGATGCCTCTGATGGATCTCGACCAAGATGCCTGATGAACAAATGAGCTCTCTCCAACTCCTGGGTCAGTCCTATAATCTGGTCCAAGTGAGTAGGCTCCCTGAAGCAAGCTATCCAGTCTGTCATCATCACAGACCCAGACACCATGTCTGCTATGAACTGGGTGGCACGAGTCTGAGCTCCAATCGTGCTGGGGCTCCACCAACTGCTGAATGCCTCTTGGCTGTAAGGGCCCTCTGATAGGGTAAAGCAGTCCACGCCCTCCATTAGGATATCTGTCAGTGGCTGGACCAATGGCCAATGATGCCAAGCTAGAGGGACAAAGGGAATATAGATCTGACCCGTGATACTCCGGAAAGCACGCTCTCCTAGATAGAGCTCCCAGCCTCCCTCTGTCAAAAATGGGACTTTGCGAGTCGACAATGCAAACTCCCGACCAGTGGGGAAGCCCCCCTCAAATCCAACAGTCAAAAACTCAGAGGTATATGGGATCCACGAGATTACTCCGGCTGTCAAAAGCTCTAACTGCAGGCGAGAATGGGTAAAGCCCTCAGCAACAGGGACTTCCGTTAGAGTGGAGTGATGCCACCGTCGTCCCTGGGGATACGTCTCCAGACCTAAAGCAGTGGCGGGCCATAGGCAAGGAAGCCTCTCATATGCCCAGAACTGACCATGTAAATATCAAAAGTCCTTAGTGACCAAGACTGACAAATATAAATGCAGAAATCAAAAAGGTACAAAAAAGATGTACTCACCAGCAGAAATGGGTAGAACCCTAACCAAGCCTCCGTCAAACCCTCCGAGAGCATGCACATGCCTCGGAGAAAATAGGCAAAGGTGTAGGAACCCCAATCAAAGTCACTGAGGCGCTCTATATGTCGGGTAGCACTGACCAGGGCGAAGGACATAGTCGATGAGTTGTCCACCAAAAAATAACCCCTGATGATCACCAGAAATAATAGCATCAAGATATGATCCCTAACCCTCTGATCATCAGGCAGAGGCTCAAGTAAAGCCCCACTCTGGGCATCTATGCTCAAGGGACCAGATCGGACCGTTCGACCCTTGAGCGCCGACAAAGGAACTCCCAGTAGGGATCTAACGGCAGTGGGCGTAATGTCGGCCACAATAGGCACGGATTCACCCTCGAACTCTATGCCGGTGATGAACCTCCAATCCATAGGCGTCATCATCACCTCGCAGTCCAACAAGTGAAGAGTCTGAGTCTGGTAGAACCAGTGCTCAGACAAAGTCCTCATATAACCCCAGGGGCAACGGCTGAGAAGAATAGAGAAGAAGCCTGAAACCCCTAGCCATTAACGATATCCCTGTACTCCTGGTGCAAAGTGTGGTAGAGGGAGTGCACGTTGAACCAGTTCCCTCTGGGCTACGTAAAGCTGGGAACCTGCATCAAAAGCCAACCCATGTCAAAAAATATGTGCCCAAAGAATGGCAAAAGAAATGAAGAGAATCCAGAAAGAAGAAAGCATCAGTCACCTCGTTGGCGTGACTCAAATCTCCCAATAGCTCCTGGGTGGGAACAACAATGCCTGGAAGCTCCGCACGTGGGGCCTGATCTGGGACGGGAGCAGCAAAAGGAGCCTCCTCGTCGTCTATATCATTCGGCAACTCGTTCTGGGCAGGAAAAATCACCGACTCTACTAATCTGCGAGGCGGCCGAGCTGGACGTGGCTGAGGAACATCTGAAACTCGCCTCCATCTAACTCCTAAAACTACACTGCTAGCACTGTTGGGTCTGTCTCGGTCCATCACCTGGACAAAGTCTCCAAATCACCTCAGAAAAGGTGTAGTAAGCCTAAAACCTGTGGCTTATTAATTTAAATCATTATTTTATGCATTTCTAAGTCCTAAAACATGCATGGGTCAGTCAAAAATCCCCAGTATAGTCAAAATTGCATGTTTTTCAAAAAGCTAAATCCTAAAAATGTGCATGGATCAGTCAAAAATCCCCAGTAGAGTCAAAATTGCATGTTTATTAAGTGCCTAAACTTTTGAAAAAAATTCGCCAGAGTCTCCTTTGAAAAATGGACTGTCCGCATGCACATAGGCATGTCTAGGTGTCCATTCAGTAGCACACCTTCCCAAAAATAGAAACAGTTCATATTTATAAAATAAAATCAAAAGTAAACTTCACATGGTAGCCAAATTACCATGGATATTTTTAGTTGAAAATCCAGGCTCACTAGGCCCCAAAAAAGATGAGTAAACTGATCAAAAAGAGCAAAATATGACTGTCTCAGAATCTGAATTTTCTTACATCAAAACGTGCATTGCAGTAAAATATGCATACTTATGAAGTCAAAAAAAATTTAGTAAGTCATATAGGCATACATTTTTCATACATTGCGTCTAAAAGCACCCTACGTGGTTTACATGCTTTTAACAGTCAAAACTTGCGAAAAAAGGATGTAAAACGTTACCTGAGATGTGCAGAATGCGCAACCACTGACGGAATCTGAAAAAAGCTGCCCGAACTCCGTAGAACTGAAAAAGAAAATCGGATTCCGTTTGAAAGTCGAAATGAAAATTAGTTTTTAAGCCAGCTGCTGCCCATATTAAAAACGCATTTAGAAGCGACCCACCTGCGGCTGCCACACCTCTACATGCTGCTCCCCAAGGTGGGCCCCACCCCCTCAGGTTCGGTCCAATTTGAGTTAAAATAGAGTTCATATGAGCTGAAAAGTCAAATCTGAGAAAAAACTGCTATGCGATTGAGCAGATTGTCCTGAAATCCTGCGTACAAGCTGCGAATTCCTGACAGAAGTAAAATCTTTATGAAAACCATTGGTTATCATCCCGAAGCAATATCCGGGGATCAATGATGAAAACTGCTGAAAAACTGTAGAAAAACGGCACAAGACTGCCAAAAATCAACACTGTCAAAGCATCGGGTACAGACCGAGGACAGTTCAGCCGTTGGCTTAACCCCAGCGAAGCGTCGAGTATAGACCGAGGACAGTTCAACCATTGGCTCAACCCCAGCAAAGCGTCAGGTACATACCGATGACAGTTCAGCCATTGGCAGAACCCCAGCGAAGCGTCGAGTACTGACAGATGACAGTTCAGCCGTTAGCACAACCCCAGCGAAGCGTCGGGTACTAGCCGATGACATTTCAGTCGTTGACACAACCCCAACAAAGTATCAGCCGTTGGCTTAACCCCAGCGTTGTCTTAGCCATTGACACAACCCCATCGAAGCGTCGGGTACTGACCGATGACAGTTCAATCGTTGGCACAACCCCAGCGAAGCGTCGGGTACAGACCAGTGACAGTCGTTGGCTCCCATTAACCTTCTTGTACACACATGGTTCATCCTCGTTTTTGATAAAATTAAACTCTTTGATTGTCTCATCAAAATGGATGTTCCACCTACGAGAAGTTTACTTCAATTCATAAATGGATCATTGCAGCTTACAGAATTGATTTGTTTCAACCGTTGAAACAAAATCCTCTGGTTGTGTCATATACACATCCTCCTCAAGTTTTCCATTGAGGAAGGTCGTTTTCACATCCATCTGCCAGATTTTGTAGTCGTAATAAGCTGTAATCACAAGCAAAATCCGAATGGACTTGAGCATAGCTACTGGCGAGATGGTTTCATCACAGTTAACACCTTGTCTTTATTTGAAACTTTTCGCAACCAGTCCTTATAGGTCTCTATCTTGCCATCCACTCCAGTCTTTCTTTTAAAGACCCATTTGCACCCAATAGGCTTAATGCCCTCAGGTGATGAAATCAAAGTCCATACTTTGTTCTCATACATGGAGTCCATCTCGAATTTCATGGCTTCTAGCCATTTCTATGAGTCTTTACTACTCATAGCCTATTCGTAATTCCAAGGATCATCATCATCTATGATGCGTACCTCATCGTCATCCTCTATGACAAATCCATACATGTCAGGTATCTTCAGTACTTTCCCAGATTTACGAATAGAGTGTGTTACAGTAGGTTCTTCCACTTGGTCGGGTACCTGAATTTGATCCGTAGTAATTTGTGGTTCTTCAATTTCTTCAAGATATATCTTACTCCCACTAACTCCTTCAAGGATAAACTCCTTCAAGGATAAACTCCTTTTCCAAGAAGGCAGCATGTTTCGCAACAAACACCTTTTAATCAGTTGGATGATAGAAATAATACCCTGATGTTTTTTTATGGTATCCCACAAATCTACATTTGTCGGATCTAGTCTGCAGCTTATCATTCTCAAATTTTTTGACATAAGCTGGACAACCCCAAGTCTTAACATGCTTAAGATTTGATTTCCTCCCTGTCCATATCTCATATGGATTCTTTGGGACGGATTTGGTAGGTACCTTGTTAAGTAGGTATGCAGTCGATTTTAGAGCATAATCCCAAAAGGAAACTGGCACTACTAGAAAATCGACCTATAGCGACGGTCGCCGACCCTCGCTATAGGCTAAAAGACAGTCGCTATAGGCTATAGCGACGGTCGCCGACCCTCGCCTTAGCTGTCGTCGCTAAAATGTATAGTGACGGTCTTACATATCTATACCGACGGTCGGACCGTAGCTAAAAAGCAACCCAAAGACGCGTTTTAAAGGTTTTTACCGACGGTCAATACATATCAATAGCGACGGTCCCGACCGTCGCTATAGGATGGAGCTATAGCGACGGTCGCCGACCCTCGCTATAGCCTTTTTAGATTTAAAAAAAAATTAAATAGTACTGCAAATATTTATTGAACAAACATAATACAATATAAAATAAAACATAAAATATATATATATATATATATATATATATATATCAATAGCTCTAAAGAAGTGTAGATATCACACTAATCATATATTTTCAGTAATTGTTGTTTATATCTCATCCAAACACAAACACCATGAAACTAAATTCCTAACATGAAAAGAGCCTAAAAGTCCAACTGCAATTAAGTTCTTGAAAGTTTGATCAGCAAGCTGAAAATAAAGAAGAGATAGAAGATATCTTATAAAAAAATCCTTGTCAAATTGTAAAAATGTTACAAGTCATTCAATAGACTGATTCTTCTTATATACAAGTCAAACAATAAAGACGTTTCCAACCTCATATTCTTCCCTTTCAAAATGAAGAACTCCAATATTATTAAGCATCTCTATCGGTATTTCTTCACACCCCCTTTTCAATAGACCACATGCCTGTAACAAAATATAACTCTATTTTAGTGAAATTGGAAAAATAGGGGAAAATACAAAAAGAAAAAGAAAGCATAAGATGAAACTAAGCATAAAGTAAAAATAAAACTTATCAATCAGAACATAGGAAAAATAATGTGACTACAGCCAAATTATCATGAAAAGCATAATTATATTATCTTCCATGTTCATTTGTTTCACAAATTATCATGAAAAACAGAATTATAATATAATACAAAAACCATATTAACTACTACTAAGGAAAACAACTTCAAACATAAAGAATGAAATAATAGCAACCTTTTTTCCCTTTTTTTCATCTCTTAATTTCTTTCTTTTTTTGGGGGGGGGGGGGGTGGTTTGAGGGGAACAAACAAACTCTCATAGTTACATAGAGATGTATACAACATGTCTAAACTCTTTAGCATCCAGCTGCTTTCAAGAATTTATCATAGGGGCTTGAAGGTGGTAACCTGAAAGATTGTTGTTGCACTGGCTCATGTGAAAAGACAACGAGCTGATCCGGTTGCTCCATACTGGCCTTTTTAATATCCAATTCTGAAAGCTCCATAGTCTGAAATAAAGGCTAGTGAAACAACAATTCAGCAAGTATTTATAGAAATATAAAGAAACCAAAGTGTCATATTGTGCATCTAAGTATCACAGACAACACATTCCTCAAGTCCGGAAGCACACTTCTATTGAGTGGCCTTCAACCTGGACCCGCACATAGAATTATATAATTGGGGAAATTTTTATTTTTTAATTTAATCCTTTATATCTGAAAGACTGAAACCACCCCTGCGGTTGTCACCTAACTCAATTGTAATGTCAGAGAAGGTCACCAATTTTTTAGAAACCACATGGGGCAGCTCACCAACGTATTCAAACCTATGTATAGCCTTTAGTTTAGCAAGTCTCATAACATCATTTAAGTATATAAAGGTTCAAGGGGTCAATTAAAATAATATGTTAGGGACACCTTTAAAGAAAATAAATGAAATAAAAAACTCGTTAGTGGAAAAAGAAGTCTCACCCCGTTCGCAAAGAAGGGGCTTTTTTTGTCAATATCACTGGCAAGAAGTATTGCCTTGGCTTCCTGCTGCAATTTAAAACTTTGAAGGGACGACATGATCTTCTGTTGTTTACCAGTTACAAGGGCTTCACACATAATACAATATTTGAAGGGACGACATGATCTTCTGCTGTTTACCAATTTAAAACTTTTACATTTTCACGAACAAATATCTTTAAAGGAAGACAAAATTAGATAACACGTACGCTAAAAGATTGTCCACTAGGCGCACTATAAGTCTACAAGTACCTTCTCGGGTTAAAATGCTCAACCCCCAAATCTTCATCCCACAGAAATATATAATCATAAATGGCAACAACTGACGAATGTAGAAAGCGTTTTGCAAACCACCTAAAGCAAGAAAAACAGGTCCACACAAACTACAATTAGAAACAGTTAAACAAACATAGGTAAATTAAACCAACACTGTCCTCACTCTCCTTTAAAGGCATTTGTCAAAATAAAACTTCAAAAAGTAAATAAAAATTAACATCATTCCAACACATTTGATAGGCCTCCAGGGAGCTGTTTTACTAAGAAAAATGGAACCATAAACAATGAATTTTCTTCTAATAGAAGATAAAACTCAAGTGATACTTAGAACATAATAAAGAATAACAAACTAATAGTGGTTAGTCTTACCACTTTGTTTGGTTATGAGCAACAATATGTATGGCGTCGTTGCTCCATTCAAGATTCCACCACCCATCCACTTTGCCATCATAATGGAACAAAACAATTATAAAATTCTCTGAAAGAAACTGAATCCAATTATATCAGCTATCAGCTAAACAGGTTATGTTGTGACATGCCAAAGATTAATGAACAAACAATATAAATGAATTATACCTTTTGAACAATAGTATCAACATTATCCATCTGTTTAATACCAACAGGAATTGCAAGCAAGTAACAAGGGCCGGAAACATTTGCCTAATTCAAACATGTAGACAAGTAAATGAAATGATCACCTTAATAAAAATAATTTTTCATAGAATTTGTACATAAGAAGTGTTAGTTTTAGAATGTAAGGAATCCATTGAAATTCCATGTATATGATGAACTAATTATCTTAGGAGTACAAGAGCACTAATCAAATGCAATCTGAATAAGTGCATATTGAGGCCAGAGATGACAGGATAAGAATCCAACCTTTGACTTGGAACTACTGGTTAACCATAGAGGTTTCAAGTCCAAATCAGATCTAGCGTGAATGATGCCACGAGGTAAACCATTCAAACTTGTGGATTCCTCCCCCACTTCCTAGACAAAACATCACAAGCACCACCTTATGTTAATAACAGTTAAAAGGAACATTTACCTTGAATTATCCAGTCCCTGAAAGTGGAATAGGCCAGATAAAGAACCCCAAAAGATTCAAAATTTACTTACGTAATTCCATACAACAATGAGACTTCAGATTTCATGTGTTTTGCATAAAGAGAGAGTAGCGCATAAAGGGAAACAAATGAGAAACTAGAAAGTAATATATCATTACCTGTAATGCATATAGAGGATGCAATTCTGAATCCAACTAATGACACAAAAACACTTGGGTAAACCATTAGTGGAAACGCCATGGAAAAAAAGGTAAAACTAGAAAAGTAAAAGACAGTGAAACTAGATGTATGAGGGATTTTATAGATAGCCATTTCGAAAGATATATTATCAGGAAAACAACACAGCTGGTGGCAAAAAGACGCCCACACCATACAATCATGTAAAAGATGCCCACACCATACAAACAAGAATTAGGAAGCACTAGAAGTTTTCGTTTTGAAAGTATACTCCATAAGCAGCAGAAAATTTATCTTTAAAATACAAAATGAATAATCATTTAGAGCTGTGTTTATATGATTACGCTCTGATATATCATCAAAATTCTACATGTATTGCAACTCACATGATTTGTACTTCAAACTAACTTTGGTAGGGTTGAAATTGATCCTTGAACTCACTTGATTACTAATATCAGCCTTAGTTAAGCAAACATGATAGATTCCCAAAGGATAGTTCAATAATAGAAGAGTACAACTAAAATAAAAATCCACCTAAAATGTGTGGTCCAACACGTAACACGCCTCTTTCATTTCAAATCACTTCCTTAAGTGAACAGAATCATCATTCTAACAAACCAATACATTTCACTCAAAACAATATTGAGTGAACCAAAATAAAATTAACCCCCAATTGGCAACTAAGAAGCCTTGCAAAGTCATAATTATGAACTGAAACAATACATTTCACTCAAAACAATAAAGAATCCAAAGGCATTATAACATTATAAAGTAATTTTTTGCTACCGAGTTCTGAAAATATCCAAGTTCAACCAACACAAGTATGCTTCAAATTACATTAAGGAATTTATACCAATTTTTTTGTATAAAAACCAATTACAGTGGATCCAACACAACAACAATATTGTAAGATATGAGTTCTCATAATCATAATGTTGGAAAACATCAACTATCCTTCAAATTACATTAAGCAATTTTGAAAGAAAAAAAAATCCAATTACAGCAAATTCAACCAAACCCAATTAAAATTAAATGATGTTTTCTCAAATTAAATTTGACCAACTAGCAGAATCAATTTTGTTTTCTCAAATAAGTTTTTCATTCATCCGTTGGTGTATATATCAAATATAAATTAAAGCTATTAAACTAATTAATGAGACTAACCTTCAATTCCAGAGGAAACAATGGAGTAAATTTAGAACTTTTTTGTCTCCCAATAGCCACCTGCTGATTGAGCACCAACAACGCCACAATAACTCTCCCAAACCACCAAAAGGCCACCGCGCGAAAGGAGGTTGTTTTCTTTTTCCTAGTCAGCTTAATTTGACGGCAATAGGAGGTCATTAGGTGGGGACGGGAGATCGGCGGTGGAGGGGAGGATCGGAAGATCAAAGGGACTATAGCCTCTAGGTTTTTTTCTTTTTATCTTAACTACGGCGCAACAGGGAAGCGATTTCAAATCCGAGTAGAAGATGACGAGTGGCTTATTGAGTAACGAGGGGCAGATACTGAAATGATTTGGGTTAGAGAGGAGAGCGAGCGGCAGAGGAAGAGCAACGAGAGAGAATGTTAGAGGAGAGAGACGACTGGAGAGGCGAAGATTTGGGGGGCAAAATGATACTGAAATGAATTAGGGGAAAGAATTCGAGGATTTTGTCTAAAAAACCTCTATAACGACGGCCAAACGATGACCCTCGAAACAAAATATTTGTAGAGGCATGTACTAACGGTCACCCCATGACCGTCGCTATAGATACCCTATAGCGACGGTTCCGTGCCGACCGTCGCTATAGCTCGTCGCTATATGTCGAATTTTTAGTAGTGTGGAAGATCGGTAAAACTCATCATGGAACGAACCATGTCTAACAATGTTCGATTTCTCCTTTCAGGTACACCATTCTATTAGTTTCCAGTATGCACACAATAGATCTAGAAGGGGGGTTGAATAGATCCTTTGCGTTTTTAAAATCTTTTCCATTTTATTTTGTATTGCTAAGAAGTTAGCATATGACAAACATAAGAATCATTTCAAGCACAGCAGAATAGGTTAAATGTCCCCTTCATTGATATATTGATAAACATTGATACATTGTTCTTGGAGTTAGTTTAGTTGTACGTAGTTAATACAAACATAGCAGTTATAGCAGTTAAGTACATAATGTAATGAAAGAAAGTAAATGACAGAATATAAAAGACACAAGGAGTTTTAAGTGGTTCAGAGACACAAGCTCCTAATCCACTCTTCTGCACTCTCGCAGGAAATCCACTAAGGAAGGGCAGCACCCTGAATCACTAAGATTCCTTCAAGGCCCGCAGCCCTGGAACTTCAGTTCACTTAGAACTCTTCAAGTCCTCTGACTTGGAACTCCTTTAGTTCACTAAGAACTCTTCAAGTCCTCTGACTTGGAACTCCTCTAGTTCACTAAGAACTCTTCAAGACCCGCAGCCTTGGAACTCATTTAGTCCCTCTGGACAAGGACCCCTCAGGCCCTGGCTACTCGTTGTTGTAGTTGTTGTTGTTGTTTGTGCTTTGTTGCTAAGATGTCTTTAAGCTTGATCATCTTTGTACTTAGCAGCTTGGCTTGGTCCTCAGCATTTTGCTTTGAGTCTGGACCTTTTCTTCTCTGGTGCAGCTGATCTTCACTCTGTTCAGCCCATCTTCATTCGATGTCAGCTGTGCACCATCACCACATAGGATTGCTAAGGCTTTTCATTGTGGGTCACCTTCTTCTGGTCCTTAGCATTCCTTGAACCCTTCTTCATAGATAAGCAGACATGGTTCTGCATCTTTTCCTTTACAGCTTCTGGTTCTTCATGGTGATCCATAGAGTGGCTCTTCTGATCTTCATTATACTTAGCCACTTTCTTGAATGCTATCTTCAAGGCTTTCTCAGCTCTCAGCTTGGCTGCCATCTTTAATGGCATTCTCATCCCTGTTGAGTGAAGCTTTAGTCTGTTCAATCCTTCTTCAAGTTTACTTCACTTCCACCTTCGTAGTCTAACTGCCACTGAAAACTTGTTCTGTTCAGCTCTGGTGGAACTCGTAGAGTCAACAATATAGCATTCCAACAACTCAACGATTCTACAACGTAGCAACAACTCTTATTCTTGAAGCTCTGTCCATTAAATACCCTTCCATGATCTTCCCGCTGGAAAGTAGCCGTTGGAAGCTATTTGAATTGCTTCGCATATCTTGAGTTATTTGGCGCATACTGCTAATGTGACGTGATAGCTTCTTTTTGACTTTACTGACACAGCAGTCTGCTTTCTCACCTGCCGCCTCAGAGATGTCACTGTTTCGTGTCAGGCTGGTAGTAGTCTTTATATCTCCTTTCTGATTCTCTGATTTGAATCTACAGGAGTTGTCCTTTTCCATCGATGCTCTCAATTAGCAACGTTCGGATGTCAGTCTTCATATCGAGACGTTTCCAGTGCTTCAACATTCAGATGCCCAAACTCCACGATTCTGATGCAGATGTTCTTCGACCTTAATCGTAGTGTGTCTTGTTGAATGTTGCTTCTTTGACTGGTTGAGACAACACTATAATTCTGAAGAGTAATTTTTAGATATTCAATGTAGAACACCTCTCTCTTCTGTTGTGTAGTGCTTCAATGCTTCTGCTTGCCTTTACTGATCTCAGGAACTGATAGCTTGACTTGTCTTTCTGGCCTCCTTCTGAATAGTAAGACACATCAGATTTGTGGCATATCCAGCTCTCTTTCTCCTGGTGATCTTCCGTTCACCTATCAACAATGGTCTGACCCATGCTTAATCACTTCTGTCCTGTTCTTCATAAGTTGGCCAGTATCTCTGTGTAAACTGCATCAGTTCCTGCTCGTTTGGCAAACACTACGATCCTGGTTAATCCCAAGACCGTTGTCTTCTATTCTTTTGATAGTTATTGCACTTGCTGACTTTCTCTAGTTAGTCACTTTATCTGAAGTCTTCTTCTGATCGGCTTGTGGAAGACTTCATCTTGAATGGCTTCACAACTCAATTTGAATGTTGATTGAGTTGGTGCTTAGATCATCTGTTAGCTTGCCTGCCATTCTTTGAGTGTTCTCTGGTTTCCTTTAAGGAATGTATCTTTGCAGCTCAGACGAGAGGCTTCATCTTTGGATTCTATAGGAGTTCTCGTCTGTTGAGAATCGTGTTGACACTACGATTCTACCTTGGCATTGTGAGCAACCTCTGTGAACGCCTTAGTTCTGCAGACTACGATTTAGCCTTGTTTCTGCAGACACTACGACTTCGAGATCAGATCTTGATAGACTACGATTTCTGCTTTCATGCTTGCTGTCCTCGTCTGATCTGGCTCGACTATGATCTCTGCCTCTGATATGATCAGTAGACTCCACTACTACAAGTGTGATCTACGATTCTTGATTTAGCTCTGGCAGATGCTCGGTCGGCTCATAGACAGGCTGTCTTTACGATTCTGAACATGACTTCCTCAGCAGATTACAGCTCTGAGAAAGTTCTTCCCGACACACTACGAACCTGCCTCGTCTCTCTTGGCAGACTACGAACTCCGAGATCTACTATCCTTGCAGATTACGATTCTGCCTTGATAGTTCTCGAGTTTTTCTTGTCTCTCCTGGCAGACTACGATGCTGGTGCAGTGCTCGACGATCAGACAAGCCTATCTATTACATTGTATAAGATCAACCTAACAAGCTTGATCTATCTATATTTATAGTACTTGTACATCATTTCTTTTTAAGAACTTTACAAATCTGTTTTGCTTATATAGGATTAACCTAACATATTTGATCATTTTCAGTCTAAGTCCTTGTACATATATTCCTATTATCTATCAAAGGACTTTACAGCTTTCATCAATGTAAGCATACTTGCATATTCATTCATTTATATCATAATCAAATCATATATAAATAGAAATATCATTCTCATGAATATTCCTAACACATTCAACTGTGGTGTTCCTGGTGGAGTCCATTTTGAGATTATACCATTTTCTTTGAGACAATTGAAAAAAACTCACCTCTTAAGTATTCATCACCTCGATCCTATCGAAGAATCTTAATACTCTTGCCAGTTTGTTTCTCTACTTCACTTCTGAATTCTTTGAATTTTTCAAATGATTCAGATTTGTATTTCATTAAATACACATATCCAAATCTTGAATGATCATAAGTGAATGTAATAAAATAAGAATACATTCCTCGTGCAGTCGTTGTCATAGGTCCACAAACATCTGTGCGTACCAACGCTAACAACTCTGTAACTCTTTCTCCTTTTTCACTAAAAAGAGATTTAGTCATCTTACCCATGAGACAAGATTCACAAGTTGGATATGATTCATAATCAGATAGCTCTAAGAGCCCATCTTTATGCAACTTGGATAATCTTGTTTCATTAATATGACCGAGTCTACAGTGCCACATAAAAGTATTATTAATATCAACTCTTTTCCTTTTCTTAGTTTGTTCAATTTGAAGTATATTTTCATGCAAGTCAAGTACGTAAAGTCCATTCAGCAATTTTCCAACACCATATAAAACATTCTTATTATAAATAGAACAACTATATATTGTTCATTATTATAATATCAAAGTCGTCCATATCCAATACGAAAATTGAAATAATGTTTCTATTAAGTGACAGAACAAAATAACAATTATTTAAACTAATGGACTTGACCATAGACAGTGTTAAACAATAAGTCCCTACAGCTAATGCAACAACCTTTGCTCTATTTTCCACTCGTAGGACGACCTCATCCTTGTTCAGCTTTCTACTTCTAACCAGTCCCTGCATAGTATTACATATGTGAGAACCACAGCCGGTGTCCAATACCCAAGTAGAAGTTTGACTTTTAAAAAAATTAATTTCAATCATGAACAAACCTTGATTGGAAGTCGAAGCTTCTCCAAGCTTCTTCTCTGCCAGAAACTTCTTGCAGTTCCTCTTCCAGTGACCCGTCTTGTTGCAATGGAAGCACATTCCTTTGCTAGCTGGATCAAGTTTCTTTTAATCCTTCACTTTCGCCTTGCCCTTAGCCTTCTTGGTTTTCTTCTTTTCAGAAGACACCTTTGGCCTCTTCCTTTTCTTGGAAGAATCATCCACCAGTAAGACTTAGTTCTTCTTGGATGGGAAGTGTCCTTCAGAAGTTTTCAACATGTTAAGTAATTCAGGCAAGCTAACATCCAACTTATTCATGTGGAATATCACAAAAAATTATGAGAAGGTGTCTGGGAGTGATTGCAAGATTAAATCTTGACTTAACTCCCCATCTATGATGAACCCAAGTTGTCCAAGACGTTCAATCAAATTGATTATCTTTAGGACATGAGTCACAACAGTAGTGCCCTCGGTCATCCGAGATCGGAAAAGCTCCTTAGATATCTCATATCTAGCAATCCTACTTTGCTCACCATACAACTCTTGGAGGTACAACAATATAGTAGGAGCATCCATGTATCATGCTGACGCTGAAGCTCATTACTCATAGATGCGAGCATGAAGCATTGAGCCACAGATGCATCATCTTGCCACTTCTTAAAAGTAGCAATATCTTCCTCAGAGACTGTTTCTGCAACAGTTGCAGGGACGGACGAATTTAGGACATAAGAAAGCTTTTCAGCAGTAAGAACAATTCTTAGATTTCTTAACCAGTCCGTGTAATTTGGTCCAGTCAGTTTGTTAGCATCAAGTATGCTACGCAGTGATAGTGAGTGACATTTTTCAAATTCTTCATGTGAAAGTAAAATAACATTTTAGCATGCATTCATTTAATTAATTACCAAAATAAATTTAGTATTGTTTTAATTTGGTATCTCCCACTATTTTCTTCAAACTATATTACCCTCATAATATATAGTTCGGCAAATCTATTTAAAGATCTGCTAGTGAGATTAAGGATCCTATTTCAAATCTGGTGACACAACAAACTATATATAAATAAATAGGTAGACAACTCTTGTCAATTACATCATCATGTAACTCCTTTTGCCTCTTAGATTATTTTGATCAAGTGGTGACACGTCCGAATCAAAATTATCTAAGTTAAGTCCAACCTAGCACTTCCATATATTCAAAGAGAAAAATACTGTTCTTGTGGTGACACAACAAAACAGCATTGTTCAATTTCTTTATAAGCATCAAATGTGATAAAATAATATCTTAAATATTTAATATTTGCCTTGTGGTGACACAACAAACTCATATTAAATATTTAATACTCTATTAATATTATCATGCTAGAAGGCGACGTTCGATATTCCAAATATCTTTGAACGCTTAAGACTTAATATAAATTTTTTGAGGGGTTTGTTATTATTTGTCTCATCTAGTTTAGCCCGCATGCATATATATATAAAATACGCGTCATATTAATTTACATGCGAAGCATGTTGCATAATAATATATATATATATATATAGTATAATCATGCATATAGAATACTATATTCTACCCGGATTTATTATGGACTTTATTCTAGTTTGGTTCACTAGAGCCACCCAGTGAACCAAAATGTCAAACGGGTCTTCATGCACTCATTGCTCCTTGATCTCCAATTCTTCAAGAAATTCTAACTAATCCTATTATATAAACTATTTAATTTAAATAGAAACATTGATCAGCAGTCAAGGGAAAGTACATAGGAGGGAGATGGAATTTACATAATGAAAAATTAGAGAAGACGAGGTACGCAGACCTCATTTAATAAAACACATACATTCATGCATCCAACTAAAATAAAATCCAATCACATTGGTCAATAGTCTATAATCAATCTCATTTATTATCACATATATCATTATATGCATCAATAAATCACATTCATCTCATTAAAAATAAAACCATTCCATATATGCATCGATATCATTTAATGGGCAATTTAAAATTGTATTTAATCAAATAAAATAAACTCATTTATTTCATTTTTGAGAAATTATGCAAAAATAAAATATTAGAATTTTCTGCTGGTCCTGCGCGCCCCGCGCCTCACCTGCAGAAGAATTCTGAATATCTGCCTATCCGGCGCTCCCCGCGCCGCGGTAAAATCTGGAATTTTGATTTCGCGATTTTTGATTTCTTCTTCCAAAAATTTTGATTCTATACAACAAATTAATAAATTGTTCCAAACACATACCCATGCATATATGGAATCAAAAACATTAATAACTCGCATAAAGATTTGGCTCTGATACCACTATTAGGTTTGTAAGATTCATAAACGCAATCAAATTGCAAATATAAGTGGAAGCGTAGTAAATTAGAATTTTAAAATTTTACAAACTTTATAACTGGATCATCCTTTATGCACTGTTATTAATTAAACGAAATAGATAGAGATTATATTCATACCCTTGTAGAACTAAGCTTACACAGGTACGAGTTTAACTCCAAACCCTTCGCACTTTCCTTAAGTTCTTCGGTTTGATTCCTTCCTTTGATCAACGTTAGCCACCCAAGTGTTTGGCCTCTAGAGGTGATCCACCAAGGAAAAAGAGTTATTCAAGAAGGTGAGTGTTTGGCTAAACCCTAGTTTCTATCTCTATAGAAATTTTATACTCTCCCAACTCTTGAAATGTAGTGTGCCACCTTGTTCCATAATAAGACTTTCTTATTTATAGATGTAGGCAACCCTTCTAAACCATTTAAGATTAGGGTTTCATATTAATTAATTAAACCCTTTTAATTAATTAAGTTTTTCAATCCTATTGGGAATAATTAAACTTTTTTAATTAATTAACCTCCTAATCTTATTAGGAATATATATATATATATATATATATATATATATATATGTGTGTGTGTGTGTGTGTGTGTGTGTATGTGTGTGTGTGTGTGTGAGAGAGAGAGAGAGAGAGTATTTTATTAATTAATTCCTAAACTCCTTTAGGAATTAAATGATAATAATAATAGTAATAATAATAATAAAAGTCCTCTTATTAATTTATATTTAATATTTCTAAAATATTAAATAATAAATATTAACCTATTTAATTTATTCTATCACCATAGATTAAATTAAATATATTTATCTCATTATTACGATTATGCCATTTGCTTCTTTAATAAATATTCTTCCTTTTATGGTGTGACCTTTTAGGTTCTCCATATTAAATCGGTTGTGAATAAATCAATTAGAACAATTCTAATATTATTTAAATAAATAAATTAAATTAATAATTCATTTAAATAAATAACATTTATTCTACAATAAGGGTAAGTCCACTTAGCGATCAACGACTTTCCAGATAATATAGATTTCAACATTAATCATAAAAAAATATTTGAGTAAATAGTTACCGTACAATTCATTCCTTCCACCATACAATGTTTCAATTAAATATAAGACATGGAATTACTATCAAGTCTTATTTTATTTAATTATATGTATTTCGATCCTAAAATGCACAACTCCAAATAATTCAAATTAGGAACTCTTTTCTAATTTCATTCTGCCTTGGCCAAGGACTACTAGGTAGTCATTTATCGAATCACATATGACATTCTCTTCTTTTACTAGAAGCGGTAGATTCTTTATTGGTCATTCATTATCTCCATGTATAAATTATTATACCCAAGCATACCCTTTAGTATACCCTTAGGGTCTTAAGGGACATGTCAAATTATAACTAATCATACACAAGATAGTATGATGATCTCAATTTCTTGTTTAGATTGAGCAAAGATGATGTAGAATTTCTCTATTAATCTTCCACTTCCTTCCTTGATTCTCAGTTTAGCCCTCAAAATTTCACAGGGAGTTGGTTTTCTCTCTAGAGCTCTCTCTTCCTCACTTCTCTGTTTCTCTAAGGCTTAAGCAAATGATATAACACGTGAAATAAAACTGATATAATGCGTATAACAGGTATAACTTGGGTATCAGTTAAGCGCATCATAGCTTTAACTGATCCCATGTTCTCAAGGCCTTGTTTGGCTAGCTCCTTAGAGGCTCTTGTTGGGAATTGCAAATTCAAATTTGATGTTGAAATAAATAAATGTGCATGTATTATCCAAAGCTGTAAAGTCCTTATTAGATCATATGTACAAGGACTTAAATTAAAGATCAAAAATGTTAAGTTGATCTAAGCTGAACGATTATCATTCTGTAAAAGAATTTGTAGTAGAAAGATCAAGCTTGTTAGGTTGGTCTCTTGAGTTGAAATAGATAGGCCTAAACGGATTCTAGTTAGTCGAGCCAGCCAAGAGATTGCAGAAGCCAAGGCAGAATCGTAGTGTGTCAAAAAAGCCTCTCTCGGAATCGCAATCTGTCAAGGAAGCCACTTCCGAAATCGTAGAGACAGTCTGTCGAGTGCCTGCCGAGCCAAGTAAAGAATCGTAGGCTTCTCTCGAAATCGTGGAGTCTGCATATCAATGCAAATAAAGATCGTAGTCAGTCAAGTGCTTTCAAAGCTAAAGCAGAATCATAGAGTACTCTACGATTCTCATCAGTTAAGCAATCTAAAATGAATCGCTTACAAGCACTCACCAACACACAACGATCATAGTGATTAGACAACGATCACAGTGCTCTTCAGTTAGCATCAGAAGTGTCAAGATTCGCCTATCTGATGAAAAAGGATGTCTAACAATAAAGACTAACATATAAACATTGACATTTTGGGAATCTCAATGCTCTCACAAACATCCTTAGTTTAAATCAAAGAAGTAAGGGGGAAAAAAAGGTGACTTCCAACTGGTCTGCTGAAAGCAACTTTTCAGCTGTTAGGTGAGAAAGCAGTCTGCAGTGTCAGGCATGTCAGAAATGAGTGCACCATAATCCCAGAACATCAACATCAAGTGCTCAGAACGTCTGAAGCATTAAACGCTCAAACGAAAGCTTTTTCAACTGGGAATAATTCAAAGACTACTACATAAGGTAAACAGATTTCAGATTTCAGATTAAGCAAGAACGTACAAATCACAAGAACATCTGTCAAAGCCAAATTCTACAATCCTAACGAAATATCTTGCTTCGCTACTCAGTTCTTCAGAACTTATGCTTAAGGCAAATGAGTAGCACCACAACGAACAAACTCTCATCACAGAGCAACAAAGTCAGCTGGGCTTAAAGAGTTCTCAGTGAACTAGTATTCCAAGTCTGCTGGGCTTGAAGTGTTCTTAATGAACTAGAGTTCCAAGGCTGCGGTTCATATTCCGGATTGGGTTCATCCCTGTAGTAATTAGATGAATTGAGTTGTAAGCTGTATGAAGGAATCTTAGTGATTCAAAGTTGTACCTATATTCTTAGTGGATTTCCTACTCGTAGAGTAGAAGAGTGGATTAGGAGTCTTGAGTACTCTGAACCACTTAAAACAACTATGTCATTTACATTCTGTTATTTACTAATTGTCATATCTGTTAAAACTGCTATTTGAACTATAACCTTTGTTTTATCTTAAGGGGAATAATTAAATCATATATTCCGTTGTGGTTAATTAATTATTTAATTAACAAATCTGTTAAGTTACTCTTGAAAAGTAAAAGTCTTAAAATATCTATTCAACCCCCCTTCTAGATAACTATTGTGCCTCCGAGAACTAACAATTGATATCAAAGTAGGTTCTCTCAACTAAAGCTTACAAAGCTTGAGTAGATCAATGGCACATATTATAAGGGAATCTAAGCTTGGTGGAGGCAGCAAACCGCCAATGTGCAACAAGGATAAATTTTCCAACTGGAAAGTTCGAATGCAAGCTTATATGGATTCAATAAATGATGATCTATTTGAAACTGTACTGAGTGGGCCCTACATACCTACAAAGCTTGCACCAACTCCTGAAGATCCAAACCGAACACAAATCAAGATAAAGTCAAAATGGACTAACAATGAGAGGAAAGCTGTCCAACTAGACAAGAAGGCCAAAAACATTCTATTCCAGTCCTTAGAAGATGATCCGTTTGAGAACGTGGTCAACTGCAAAACAGCAAAGGAAGTCTGGGAAGCATTACTCATCATGTATGAAGGAACTGAAGAAGTAAGAGAGAACAGACAATCTCTACTTACTCAACAGTATAAAATGTTCACTCACATACCAGGAGAGAACATTACTTCCACCTATGAAAGATTCAATATACTGCTCAACTCTCTCTGAGCCTTTGGAAAGATCTATCCAAACAAAGATCTTATCATCAAGTTCATGAGGGCTTTACCAAGCAAGTGGGATGCAAAAATAACAGCCATTAGAGAATCAAAGAACCTTCATGAGATGACCGTATAACAGCTATATGACAACCTTCTCACCTATGAACTGGAGCTGACTCAACGAGCAGAAACCCTATTAGAAAAAAGGAAGAAGGACAAAGGAGTTGCTCTCAAGGCAACAGAAGCCACCTCTAAGGCTCGAGTTGAGGATGAATCTGACTATGAAGAAAACGATGATGAAGATATTGCTATGATTGTCAGAAGACTCAAAAGGTTCATGCGTAAAGGCAGAAGCAGCAGACCTAAAAGATTCAACAACAGCAACAATCAAGAGCAGAACAAAGACCTATGCTACAACTACAAGAAGCCAGTCCACTTCATTGCAGATTGCAACAAACCTCTTAGAGAAGAGCTAAAGAGGAAATCAAACCCAAAGAAAGAATTCAAAGGCTACAAGAAGCTTCAGAAGAAAGACAAAGTACTTGTAGCTGGAGGATTATGGAATAACTCAGACAATGATACAAACTCCGAATCAGGAGAAGATGAAGAACCTCAAATAGCCAAACTATGCTTGATGGACAAAGAAGTCAAAAATAAGAAAAGCACTGACCATCATGAAATCAGCATTGATGAGGTATTTGATTTCAACTCTCTTGATGTGGATATTGATAATTTAAGAACTGCATTACATGATATAACTTCTGATCTGCATCAATACATGAAATGGTTCAGAGTTCTGTCAAAAGATTATTCTCTTCTTCAATAAGAGAAAGAGAAAGTTCAAGTAGAACTAGAGACAGCTCTACTCAACACTTCCTCCCTCTCTGATCTTGGAGCTGAAAATAAAAGCTTAAAACAGACCAATGAACTCAATGCACAAAGAGAGTTGAATCTAGCTTCTAAAATTGAGGAGCTAGAAAAGACAATCCTAATGTGGAACAGGTCTTCTTCATCTATGGACTCCCTGATCTCTAGTCAGAGAATTTCCTCTGACAAATCAGGTCTAGGTTTTGGGGATTCTACCTTAGAATCATGTGTGGAAAAATCATTAGAAATTAACATTAGCAGTGCTTCAAATCTCAGTAGAAGCATTACATTTGTAAAATCCACACAGAGTGTAGAGCCAATGTATCCTTGCTCTTCTGATCAAAGTAATGTCCCCTAGACATAACGAATCTTATGCTGGCCTGGGATTCAGAAAAATCAAGAGTAAATCAACTACTATTTTCCAACCTCGAAGGATCGTGGAGTCAAATAAAATCGGCTCCACGAACTAACCAAGAAAGAATCGTAGAGTTGAGGTTCACTTTACAAAATTTCTGAATCACAAAGCAGTATGGAAAAATAAGAATCAATATAAAGAAAAAGCTACCAAATGTCCACATACGTCCCTGTTGAGAAAGAATCCACACACACACAAGCATGCATCATACTAGATGTTTTGTATGTGATAAATATGGTCACAAAACTGCAGCATGCTATTATAACCCTGTGAACTATAGACCTAAAGTAAAATAGATTTAGGTCCCCAAGGGAACTAACAGGGTAGGACCCAAGCAAGTCTGGGTACCAAAATGAAAGCTAAATCTTACTGCAAGAACAGAGCTCCACTGTAACAACCTGGTACCTTGATAGTGGATGCTCAAGGCACATGACTGGAAATAAAGCTCTCCTGTCTAACTTTAAAGAGAAGGAGGGTCCTACTGTCATCTTTGGAGATAATGAATCTGGGAAAAATAGAGGATATGGCTCAACTGGAAATGGTGTTGTGTCCTTCAGCAAAGTAGCTTATGTGGAAGGATTGAAGCACAATCTCCTAAGTATCAGCCAACTGTGTGACAAAGGTTATCAAGTCACCTTCCTCAATAATTAATGTCAAGTCCGAGATCTGAAGACTTCTTCTTTAAAGCTAACTGGAACCAGAGAAGGAAATGTCTATGTTGTCAATCTTGCTGAATTAAGTTTCGTGAGGCAATATGTTTTCTTGCCAAAGCCTCCGAGGAAATGAGCTGGTTGTGGCATAGAAGATTATCTCATCTAAACTTCAAGAGCATGTCGAAACTAGCCTCCAAAGATCTGGTAGTAGGCTTACCTAAATTCAACTTCATCAAAGAAAGACCATGCAATGCTTGTCAACTAGGAAAGCAAACAAGGAGCTCATTCAAAGGCAAAGTAGTCAACTCTAATGATAAGCCCCTACAGTTACTTCACATGGATCTTTTTGAGCCTATCCAACTGTAAGCCTTGGAGGGAAGAGATACTCATTGGTGGTAGTGGATGACTACACCAGATTCACATGGGTATTCTTTCTAAGTTCAAAAGATGAAACTAGCTCCCAACTTATCAAGCTGTTTAAGCTAGTGATGAATAAGAAAGGAGAAAAGATTAAGGCCATTAGAAGTGATCATGGAAGAGAATTCAACTTCTCTGAGATGGATCAGTTCTGTGAAGATAATGGCATCAATCAAAACTTCTCAGCTCCAAGAACTCCACAACAAAATGGAATAGATGAAAGAAAGAACAGAACCCTGATTGAGGCAGGGAGAACTCGACTAGTAGTTGCTCATCTACCTGAATACTTCTGGGCAGAAGCTATCAACACTGCTTGCTACACTCAAAACACGTCTCTTGTTCACTCTACACTTAAGAAGACTCCCTACAAGCTATAGAAAGGAAGAAAGCCAAACGTCAGTTATTTCCATATTTTTCGGCTGTGCTTGCTACATTCTCAACAATGGAAAATAATATCTGACTAAATTCCAACCAAAGTTGGATGAAGGAATCTTTCTTGGATATGCCACAGATAGCAAAGCCTATAAAGTGCTCAACAAGAAAACCCTAAGTGTTGAAGTCTCTATTCACATCACCTTTGATGAAACAGACTTAGACAAATCTGTACCACTTAACACTGCGATCGTCGAACCAGACACTTTGATTGAAGTGGTCGATCCAAACACCACGATCGCAGGCCCAGAAAATGAAATCGTGGAGCAAGAAGAAGAAAACGTGGAAGGCACTACACCAGACAATGAACCTCTGCAACAAGAAGCAGAAGTCAATCTTGAAGTATTCAGACAAGAAGGCACTAGAACAGATGTTCCAACAGAAAGCAGATGGGCAAGCGATCACATCCAAGATATGATTATCGGAGATCCAAATGCAAGAATCAAGACAAGATCAGCTACCCAAAATGAATGTTTTTATATGAGCTTTCTGTCCCAAATGGAACCTAAGAAGATAGAGGAAGCCTTGGAAGATTCGAGATGGATAGAAGCTATGCAAGAGGAGCTAAATTAATTTGAAAGAAGCAAAGTTTGGAGATTAGTTCCTAGACCAAAGAATCACCCAATTATTGGCACCAAATGGGTTTTTAGGAACAAGATGGATAAAGATGGGGTAATCACAAGGAACAAAGCAAGACTGGTGGCTAAAGGTTACTCTCAAGAAGAAGGCATCGACCATGATGAGACCTTTGCACCTGTTACTAGACTAGAAGCAATCAGAATATTTCTTGTTTTTGATGTACACATGAAGTTCAAAGTCTTCCAAATGGATGTCAAAAGTGCTTTCTAAATGGAGAACTTCAAGAAGAAGTATATGTGGAACAACCTCCAGGTTTTATCAATACAACTCTCTCTAATTATGTCTATAGATTAGATAAAGCTTTATATGGACTTAAACAAGTACCTAGAGCATGGTACGAAACTTTAACAAACTTTCTTATTGAAAAGGGATTCACTAAAGGAAGAGTAGACACCACACTATTCCTTAGAAAGCACAAAGATAAAGTTATGTTGGTACAAATATATGTAGATGACATTATCTTTGGTTCTACTGATGAAAATTTATGTAAGAGATTTGCCAAGCTTATGCAGAGAAAATTCGAAATGAGTATAATGGGTGAACTGAATTTCTTCCTTGGACTTTAAGTAAAGCAGACTGATGAAGGTATCTTCATTAACCAAGTCAAGTACATCAAAGACTTACTTAAAAAATATGGCATGGAATCAGCTTCCCCCATTAAAACTCTAATTGCTCCAGCAACTAAGCTTGACAAAGATGAAAAAGGTAAATGTATTGATATTACTCAATATAGAGGTATGATAGGCTCTCTCCTATACTTAACAGCCGGTAGACCAGACATTATGTTTGCTACATATATATGTGCTAGACTTTAAGCTAACCCTAAGGAATCATAATTAACAGCTGTAAAAAGGATTTTCAGGTATCTCAAAGGCACACCTCACTTAGGACTTTGGTACCCCAAGGAGTCCTCCTTTGAATTGACAAGATATTCAGATGTTGATTTTGCAGGTTGTAAAATTAATAGAAAAAGTACAAGTGGCACATGTCAACTGCTAGGAAACAGACTTGTGTCTTGGTTTAGCAAGAAGAAAAACTCTGTATCAACCTCAACAGCAGAAGTTAAATACATTGTAGTTGGCAGCTGTTATGCTCAAATCATATGGATGAAAAATCAGCTAGCAGACTATGGGTTTGACTTCAAATCTATACCTAATCATTGTGATAACACAAGTGTTATAACAATAACTCATAATCCTGTCATGCATTCTAGGACAAAGCATATAGAAATAAGATACCATTTCATTAGGGATCATATTCAAAATGGAAATATTTCTTTACAGTATATCCCAACTGAAAATTAACTTGCTGATGTCTTCACAAAACCTTTAGACGAATCCAGATTTAATAAGCTGATAAGTGAGTTAGGAATGCTAAATTTACAACCATAATTCTATGCTCTAGTAGGTACTAACTATGCAGATAAAAGGCTATGTCCAATCGTAGAGATAGCAGAGTGAGACAACGATCGTGGAGTAGACTCAACAATCGTAGTCCTCATAAGGGAAATACTAGCTCAGGGGGATCTAAGGTAAACTTAGTCTTTTTCATACTTTCAAAATATTGTGGCTCCTTTCAGAATAAGACATGTGCCCCACTCTGCAAAAAGTAAATAGGGAAGTTACAAATACTTTTGAAAAGTTATTTCGATAATTTCACCTCTGAATTTCAAACTCTCTCTCTCTCTCAAACCCTAGACTGAAAAATCAAGCACACTCAGTTAATCTTGACCGTTTTAGAAAAATAATAGAAAGAAATGGCATCTTCAACTGTAGTCTCTGGATATCAACTATGCTTCGACGAGTTCAAAAATGCCGACCCGCAATATCATAAGATCTTATCTTTGCTGAAGAAAGCAAGACTTCGAGAAGCCCTCAGCACCAGTATGAAGATATATCCAAATTTGGTGAAGGATTTCTACTACAATGGAGTTTAGGAAAACAACATTCTTACAACTAAGGTTAAGGATGTACCAATTTGGCTCAAAGTTGTAGATATAAACCTGGCTTTAGGGTTTAAATCTAAGGGCCTTACATCTCTGGATTTCATCAACTTTGATAAAGGATTGAAGAAGATGCATCACAAGAAGAACCAAGATGTGAAGGGCTACAAGAAGAAAGAGTTTCCCCAGAAGTATGAAATTCTGGCTGACATTGTTGGGAACTGCATCTGTTATAAAAATTCTGGTCACGATTATGTCAACGAAGTTCAACTGAAACTCATGACATCAATTTATTTTAAATCTCAACTAAACTATGGAACTCTTCTCATGGGATGGATTGGGAAATGGATACTCATCTCTAAAAAGGCAAAAAGCACAAGTAAAATGTTCTACGAAAGATTCATCAGCATTATTCTCCAATCTGCTCTAGGAGATAAAATTGGAGCGAAGGAAGGTGAAGCTATCAACTCAAATAGGAGGATGACCCAGCAACTCTTCGAGAACTGGAAGAGGAATCCTGCAGAAAATGTGAAGATGATGCAATCTGAGTCCAGTGAAAGAACTGAAGATGCAAAGAAATCTTTTCTACAGGGAAATTTATCTGTTGTGAAGGAAGTCGAAGAAGAAGTGAATCAGGAACCCTCTACTCTGGTCAGAAAGAGTAAGGGAAAGAAGAAACTGAAGGAAATTGTTCAAATTAAAGAAGAACCTCATGGATCAACAACTGATATACCCCAAGGATCTGATCCTGAAGTTCTTGGTCACTCCTCTCCAAGGGAACTCTCCCTAGAAGTGACCGTATCTCCAGAACAAGTCTTAAAGAAGAAGAAGAAGAAGAAGAAGAAGAAACATGAGGAAAAAGTTGAAGAAAGAACTACTCTCTCTCAAATGCTTCATAAGAAAGGGAGGCGCAGTCTACGATTGAAGAAGTCTTCTCTCACTGCGATCATGGAGTCCTCAAGCTTACTGGTCGTAGAATCCATACTTATCGACAATCCTGAAGAAAATGCTAGAACATCTTCACAGCCTGAACAGTCAATCATTATTGAAGCTGAAGAGACTGTTGAGCCTGAGCCTAGAAAAGTAAGGAGAAGGCTAGTCAAAAAGGCTGATCTTGAGCTTAAGGAAACAAGGCTGAAGATTAAGGAAGAAGAAAGAAGAATGTTGGACCAATCAAGAATTGCTGCTGAATAAAGAACTAAGTCTCCAAACTCTGGTTCTCACAATGAATCCTTGGATCAAACCAGGATCATTGAAGCAGTAATAGCTACCCTCAACAATGCAGTAAGTCCTACTGCATCTGATCAAGCTTATGCCCATACTGAGGAAAAGCAACTAGAAGATGATGAGCAAAGTTATGCTTATATTGAGGGGGAGATATTCGAAATCCCTGAGCCAGTAAGTGCTCCAGCTAAGGGGGAGCAATCAGAAGATGTTCATAAAGCCCCCTCTGCCCCTCAAGAAATTGAAGAACTTGGAGAAGATTATCAGGACCCCTCTGTCTCTCATGAAGATGCAGAAATGGTGGAGATTCTTAATGAAGGTGATGAAGAAGATGAAAGGGAAGAAGAGGAAGAAGAAGTAGAAATTATTTCAGAGTTTAGAAGTGAAGACAGAAGCGTCAACTACAATCAACTGTTCTCCTACCTGCCCATGATGCCCTTTCACAAAGCCCTAATACTAAACACTTGGGATCACATATTCTGGACACTCAAAGTCTATCTAGCAATATATGTGCTTGCCCAGGGATTCCCAAGAAATCTCAAGTTTGCTCAAAAGCTGATCACAAACAATACTTCTTCAAAAAATGAGCAAGAGGTACACTTCATTCCCACTTCCTTCAAGTTAAATCACTCCCCTTCATCAAATTTCTACCAGTTTGATGAATTGCCTAAATGGATTGAAGTTATTCTTAACCCAATAAATTAATTTCTAGTTACAGAGTCCCAAAATTATGTAACTAATGGACCAAATGAACCAACTTCTGTCATAGTACCATTTTCCATAAACCCCTTGATTGACTCCACAGTCGTCGAACAACATGACACTACGACCATCAATCTACCAACCCCAATTACTGAGTCATACAACCAAAACAATGAAACAACCTCCTCTCCTATACACCAAACCACAGTACCAATAACTCAATCTGACATTCCCTCGTCTTCCAATAATGAATACTTTGATCTAGCACTTACTCTCTCAAACAAGCCAAATGAGAAAACAAAGACCTCTCCTCCTGATATTCAGAAAATAAGCGATCATCTCTCTTCCCTTCCCACCAAAGATGAGCTCTCTCAAGTATCAAAAAGGGTGGTTCAAGAGATGGAAGAAAACCTTGAAACTCACTCTCTCTTTATTCATTAACGATTCAATAACATGATCGAATCTGCCAACACTCTTCCTGGTAAATTGGGATCTGAGCTCTCTAAGAGACTACGGGAGATCATCAAGGAGATGGTCGAAAGCCTAAAGGAAAGGGATAAACTTCACTTCCAATCTTCGAACAAGCATAAGGAAGCAGTCCTCCTTCTTCAGAAGACTCAGGAGGCTCAGAACAAGATCATTGCTGACCAAATCCATAGTATACGCTCCTCCTTGCATGAGTTTAAAGATTACTCCTTAACTCAGATAAGGCAGACAGACGATGCCTTGGCCATCATGCATCAACAGAAAGTAGAAACTGATGCTATAGGATGAGAGAATCGCAATGATATTACTCAGTACGCTCTCAAATGCACGAACTGGTGCAAGGAATGAATCGTCTGTCCCAAGATATTCGAACCCTGGATGCTAACATAAAGGGGGAGAATACTGGGGAGAAAGGCAAAGAGAAAGGCAAAGGGAAACAGGCAGCACATTCTTCAAGGAGCAATCCTCGTAATCAGCCTCCGTCATGACAGCCTCGCAATCCGCCTCAAAGAACAAAGCAGTGCCAACCGATATTAATGGCAACCCCTCTTAGGAGCCAAGGCCCAACCACTTTTAGTTTACAAGGAGTATCTCACACTGGCTTAAACATGCCCATTGGAGATCCTTCCTTCATGAATAGACATGATCAAAATGAAAATCTTAGTCTAAGTGAGCTAGAAGAGATTGCAAGGCGAGATGAAGCCAACAGGAAAAGGAGAGCTGAAGAATATGCAAATCCTCCTAGGTACAAAAAGCCAGGAAGATAGAAGATAAGTTCCCATTTCTTTTTATTGATGTAACAATTATGAATAATAATACCTGTTAAGAAACATCAATAGATTCATGCTTATTCTTTAGAATTTCAGTTGCTCACTGAAACATTAAGTCATATTTATCTTCTAGCACCCTGCATTAGAAATTGATGATATGATGCAAATCTACTTGGTTATGTCAACATCAAATAGGGGGAGATTGTTGGGAATTGCATATTTAAATTTGATGTTGAAATAAATAAATGTTCATGTATTATCCAAAGCTGTAAAGTCCTTATTAGATCATATGTACAAGGACTTAGATTAAAGATCAAAAATGTTAAGTTGATTTAAGCTTAACAATTATCATTCTGGAAAAGAATTTGTAGTAGAAAGATCAAGCTTGTTAGGTTGGTCTCTTGAGTTGTAATAGATAGGCCTAAACAGATTCTAGTCGGTCAAGCCAGCCAAGAGATTGCAGAAGCCAAGTAAAAATCGTAGTGTGTCAAGAAAGCCTCTCTCGAAATTGCAGTCTGTCAAGGAAGCCACTTCTGAAATCGTAGAGACAGTCTGCCAAGTGCCTGCCGAGCCAAGTCAAGAATCGCAGGCTTCTCTCGAAATCGTGGAGTCTGCATGTCGTCGCAAATAAAGATCTGAGTCAGTCAAGTGCTTTCAAAGCTAAAGCAAAATCGTAGAGTACTCTACGATTCTCATCAGTTAAGCAATCTAGAATGAATCGCTTACAAGCACTCACTAACACACAACGATCGTAGTGAGAAGCCAACGATCACAATGCTCTTCAGTTAGCATCAAAAGTGTCAAGATTCGCCTATCTGATGAAAGAGGATATCTAACAGTAAAGACTGACATATAAACGTTGACATTTCGGGAATCCCAATGCTCTCACAAATATCCTTAGTTTAAATCAAAGAAACAAGGGAAAAGAAAAGGTGACTTCCAACTAGTCTGCTGAAAGCAACTTTTCAGGTGTTAGGTGAGAAAGCAGTTTGCAGTGTCAGGCAAGTCAGAAAGGAGTGCACTATAATCCCAGAACGTCAACATCAAGTGCTCAGAACGTCTGAAGCATTAAATGCTCAAATGGAAGCTTTTCAACGAGAAGAATTCAAAGACTCCTACATAAGGCAAACAGATTGAAGATTTCAGATTAAGCAAGAACGCACAAATCACAAGAACATCTGTCAAAGCCAAACTCTACGATCCTAACGAAATATCTTGCTTTGTTACTCAGTTCTTCAGAACTTATGCTTAAGGCAACTGAGTAGCACCACAACGAACAAACTCTCATCACAGAGTAACCAAGTCTGCTGGGCTTGAAGATTACTCAGTGAACTAGTATTCCAAGTCTGCTGGGCTTGAAGAGTTCTTAGTGAACTAGAGTTCTAAGGCTGCTGGTCTTGAAGGAATCTTAGTGATTCAAAGTTGTACCTATATCTTTAGTGAATTTCCTACTCGTGGAGTAGAAGAGTGGATTAGGAGTCTTGAGTACTCTGAACCACTTAAAACAACTGTGTTATTTACATTTTGTTATTTACTAACTGTCATATCTGCCATATCTGTTATAACTTCTATTTGAACTATAACCTTGGTTTTATCTTAAGGGGAATAATTAAATCATATATTCCGTTGTGGTTAATTAATTATTTAATTAACAAATATGTTAAGTTACCCTTGAAAAGTAAAAGTCTTAAAATATCTATTCAACCCCCCCCCCCCCTTCTAGATAACTATTGTGCCTCCGGAAATTAACAGCTCCCTTTTAGTTTATTCTTATTTCCTTCTTATTATATGGTACAAAATGTCAAACTTTAATTAATCAAATTCTAATATTTAAATTAAAGTCAATATAACTCATTAAATCAAACTATCACATCATTATAATTCTTATTTATTAATTATAATTTTCATTAGCAAATTATTAAATCTCTAATTAATTATCAAATTTAATTAGAACAATATTATAATTATTTAACAACTCATTTAATTTAATTATCCCAATTACATTAAAACTTCGAACTATAAAATTATCCAACATTAATTTAATTAATATATCACACTTAATTAATCTACAATAATTCCATCAAACACTTATTTAACTCAATAAATAATTCAACGAAAATATTTATTTAATTCAATAAATATTTAAAATCAAATACAAAAATCTCGTTCATTACATCTATTATGCCTTTGGGAAACAACATAGTTGTTTTTCATATTTAATACCCTTCAATTGCTCTATTTTTGTAAGGTTGGACAAAGATTACAGAAACAATAAATGTCGAAGACGAAATACGTGAAAAAAATAATTTGAGAACTAAATGTGAAAAACAACAATAATTTAGAGACTAACAAGGAGGTCATCCCAACTTTTTTTATATATATTATCTTTAACTAAAAGACAATTTTCACCCCAAACTTTACACCCATGTTGACTATTGCACCCCAAACTGAAAAAGGTGTCTAAGTACACTCCAAACTTTAATTAAACGTAACAGAAAGTACACTTTCGTTAGTTAACCGGTCAAAAGTGACCGACTAAGGCTGTAATGTTTATTACAGAGGGGTATGCTTGGTAGTTTACATTTATGCCAAATTGCAGTTACTTTTACACCGGTTATTTACTCATATTGGTTATCAGACAAATATTCCCAAATCAGTTGGCCTATGGTTTGCGATTTGAAGGAGAAGTGGAACAATAAGTGATTCGAGATTCTTGAGGGATTCGAAAGACAATGACGTTTATGGAGTAAAGGGTGTCCCAGAATACAGTAAGTGCTTCAAAGAATATCTTGAATAATGGGTTAGTGTAGTTTAGTGTGTTCTTTTTGTAGTTTATTGACTTCTTTTTGTAGTTTATTGACTTTTTTTGTTGTAAACTGGGTAGTGGTCCCTTTTGATGATCAATATATAAGATTCTGTAGTTATGATTTTATAATTTTTGGATATTAGTAAATTAAATAGAATGTGGTCCATACATTTAACCTACAGTATTTACTTTGTGTTTGTGGTTTTGCAGGCAATAAGGAATATTTTACAGTCAAATTTTTTCATGGTGGATACTTTGAAGATAACCCACATAAACAGTGGAGGGGAGGTACTTTTAACTTTTTTGATTTCTGTCATCCTGATTACATCTCTTTACTTGACATAGTCAACATGGGGAAGGAGTTGGGATATTAAGTTGGACACCTTAAGTTCCATTATAAGTCACCTGCAACTGATATTGAGAGGGGATTATGGGAGTTAGAAAATGTTGATGATGTACTGACAATGTGTATGTTTATCCTCCTAGTAGGCTAATTGAAATATATGTGGAGGTGATTAGACCTGTGGGAGCAGAAGATGACTTTGAAGTACAAAGGAAAAGTGATAATAATAATAATGAATGCAGAGATTTGATATCATTTGGGGATGATGAAATAGAGTCAACTGACGAAAGTTATATAGATAGTTCTGGGGAAGAATCAACTGAGGGTGTAATACCCGTGAATTTTATAAATAATATTAATATTGATATTAATAAATGTATGAATATTTATAATAATATAAATGTTTATGTGGTATGAGATGGGATAGCTCAATTAAATTAAATTGAATTTATGATAATTGAGGAATGTGGAGAATTTAAGATAAGCTTATAAAATGCCTTGTGTGGCACGATGATGGACTTAGTGATGGTTTAATTAAATTAAAGAAGAAATAATTTAAATAAGTGGAATGATTAATTAATATTATATTTTTTAATTAATTTTTGCTATGAATAATAGCATATTAATGAGTAAATGATATAATAGACTAATATTTAGTATTATTGAGTTATTGCTACGAACAATAATATTTAATGTGTGATCATATGTTATAAAAACCACTACATCCATTTAATATAAAATAAGGTGTGACATTACAATACGATTACATGATACATGAAACTATATGATAAAATTAGGTGAATCATATAATTCTATTAATGTTACATAAAGGAGCTTATATGACAACATGATGTGTTGTGACACCCCCAAATCCGGGTACTTCGTTTCCACATGATTTGGTGTTCACTTTCTAACTATAACAAACATATACCCAATATATCTCAAAGTAAATTACAAACTTTAATCAAAATAATAACATCTCCCTTAAAACAAGGGTTACAACCTTTTTAAAATAAATCCCAGGGTTATTCTAACCTTGACATAAACAATAAAGTGCGGAATAAAACATAACATTCAAGTCCTAATACAATCTTTCTCAATTAAATAAAAATAAGTCTTAACTTGCTTTGCTTTCCCTTGCCCTTACTTGTAGACGGAGCATCAGCGTTATTAACCTTAACTGAAATTGTTATTTAATGCAAGAGTGAGCAAACCACAGCTCACTGGAGTTCAACAATAATATATACATGAAAGGATATCTTTAAAAAGATCTGAATAACTTAGCTTACTTCAACAATAAAGAATTGAATAATAATTCTCTATCAACATTAAAATTCGAATATAGAATTTATCTGAGTGTCATAAGATCTTTGAACTCTTGTTCTAGGTTATAAATATTTCTATTTAAACCTTTAACAGTCAATAAGACTATGGACCTTAACTCGTACTTAGGGGGATCAGCCCTTCGTACCATGTATTGTGCACAAACATCTTAACGCTATGCGTAGTAAGCTCCCCTAGTAAATAGGGTTGTTCAACTCAGCAATTTGAATTCAAGTCCGCACCAAAGAAAGTTTGATTTGGATAAACTTACAAGGGTAATTTAGAATTCACGTTCATCAACTAATGATTAGTTGAATCGACTTTCAATAATTTATAAATAAAAGAATTATGAATAAACATATGCTTTAGAAGTAAACTTAAAGCATCTGAAAAGAATATACATACCTTGCTTGAACAATAAGCCAAAGTTACTTTAGTTACATCATAAACTTTCAATAGTTTCTTGTCCAATAAACGAACAATCTCAAACAATGAATAATTGAATTAAAATAAATAAACGAGTTTAGAGTTTAGAAGACTTGTATAAAATTAATATAAGATTAGGGTTTAGAAAACTTGCCTCAAGCGCAAGCTACTTAACATAATTCACGTACTTTAATACTTTCCTACACATATATATTTAATCACAATAACCTAAATTAGTTAACACGTAACTAATTCACATAAGTGGTTAACCTTCCTAGTTAACTCACTCTAATTAAATAAATAATAATAATCAACTATCACATAGTTAATCACATCACATAACATACTCACATAATTACCTCAATTATGTATTTAACTAAATTATAATTAACAATTATAATTCAAACATTTAATCAAATTATAATTACCATTTAAATTATAAATAATTATAATTTAAAATCAATTAAACACATCATGCATTTATAATTACACAATTTATAATTAATCATACAATTATCAAATATAATCTATAATTAAGCATGCATTTATTAAATTATAATTTAAATTAACATCTAATTGATTAAAATAAATCATCTTCTATACTTTATAATTTAACAAAAATTATAATTTAAACCTTTACTCTTAATTATAATTATTGAAATTATAATTAAGTAATTCATATTAACGAAATTCCAATTAAACAATTAAAACTTATAATTTAAATATTACATTAAGGTTTTCAAAACTTCTTTTTCTCAAATTATGAAATTCTCAATTTCATGCTAATGATATGGTAATGTCATTTAATATATGGTTATTATTCTAGCAACAATTAAACTATGGCTAAAAATAACTGCACAAAACTTAAACTTTACTGCCTCAGTACTGGGCACGGCGCAGCTGCGCCACCCTTTGCCTTGACACCGGCGCAGCTACACAGGGGTCAAACCTGAGAAAATCCATCGGCGCAGCTGCGCCGCTTCTACCCTTACTACATGCGCAGCTGCGCTGGCAGCGGACAGAAACAGAGCAGCTTCGCGAACAGTGCCGAGAAAAATTAAATTGGCTTAATTCTCCACATCGAGTTCTCAGTTTAGCCAAAGATTGATTCATATACATTACAGAAACATCATATAAAACTTCTAACACACCTTTAACATACCAAGACATCAAATTACAAGATTAAAACATTAAACTTTAAATAAAAACTTGAGAAAATTATTTTTCTCCCAAACTCATAATTTTCATAAAACAATTCACTGTAATTCAATTTCTCAACTAATTCAACTTGTACTACATGCATTATTCTCATGATTCAAGTTAGTATCATAGACAATTCTAAACAACATACTAACATATACCAATTTCTCAATGTAAAACCAACCATAATATATAAACTCATGTAAGCGAAACTTTTTCCATGAAAACTCGTTTTTACCACAATTAAATTTTTAAAACTTGTACATGGCATATAATTCAACTATGAACAACATAGTAATACAATTTCTACATATGTAATCATGTTTACATTACTTCCATGAACTTTCATATCACAGAGAAGTCAAAATACGAATAAACCTAACAAAGTCTTAAAACTATAAAATACCTTTTTGCTTAATAGAAGTGAAGAAGATGATGATGCTTGCTTGATTCACACAAGTTTTTCCTTCTTTCTCCTCTTCTTCTCTTCTGTGTTCTTCCTTTCTTTCTCTGTTCTTCTTTTTCTCTCTTTGTTTTCTTAGTTTAGACTTAGGAAATACTAACGTAGTTTAGACTAACTAACGTAGTTTTATTATACTGATATAATATACATATATTGATAATATGTAACTCCTAATTAATTAATATATATAATAAATACATTTATTATATAAGTTACAAAATTCAAAAGCCACAAGGCTATGTTTGGCAACATGTAGTTTTTAAAACTAATTTTATTAAATTAACCATAGTTTAGGTAATCTAGGTTTAAGCTAGTGTAAGGGCCCTGTTTGGCAACAGTCCTTGAAAACAAAAGCAAGGGCCTTGTTTGGTTAAAAATCATTTAAAATCCTTTTTTTTTATTTTAACAAATCATTAAACACCTATTTTAAATGTCACATTTTAATTAATTAAATATTAATCATCTAATTTAATCAATTAAAATCTAACACCAATCAATCACATAAAATTGTCACATAATTATAATTACTCGCTATTATAATTCATGTAACACTTCATCACATATCTCATCTAATTTAATTCTCTCAATTAAATTAATATACATCAATTAAATTAAATATTACACATTCATTTAATTAATATATACACTTAATTAAATCACTTCCATAAATCACATAATTTATTTATTTCACTCAATAAATAATTCACATAAAATATTTATTTAACTCAATAAATATTTAAAATTAAATATAAAATCTCAATCGTTACATGTGTGGTGGGTAAATTATATTTGTACTTAAATGTTATGGGAGAAATTAAATTAGAATAAATAAATATTTATTATTAAATAATTATTTCAATTATGTTTAATTGAAATAATAAAGTTTTATAAAAATATGGGTTGATAGCACTCAATTAAATTATATTTCAGTATTATCTGGACTAACCAAATGTACATGGATTATATAATTATGTGTATATATACCCCTCAACTTACTACAATGTAATAATATTAACTCATTACAATTATACTTGTGAGTCCAAAAGAAAATAAACTTAAGTATGTTAGCATCATTGTTTTGCAAATGCTGAGTTTAAAAGAGGTTGTCCCATATTCTGTGTCCCTTTTCTTCATTCACGTGTAATGGCCATTGGCCTAGTCTACCTCTTATGCTCAAACTAGCTTGCAAATGATGGTGATCATGGCAAGGGGAGTGGGTTAATGGGGGTGGTTAACTACTATTCCACCAAATCATCAATACCCATCATCTTCTTCCTTCTTCCCTTGGTTTGATTCATTGAGCAAGAACCATGAATTGGTCCCTAGTTTCTCTATAAATGGGAGACTTCTCTTCTCAAAATTCACTTTTTAGATTGTCTGTAAGTTGCAATTAGAGTGTGAACTATTGGCTCGAGTGAGAAATCTGAAATTTGGGTCAAGGAAGTACCAATTTAACTTCACAGAGGTAATACTATTATTCTATGTTTTTGATTTCAAGCTTGACGAATTTCTAGAATTATCATGAATTCGTTGTTAGATTGATTGTGAGTTAATATCTATGTTGTTAGTTAAGTTTTATGCATGTATGAAGCAATGCGGTTACTTGTAAGCATGTTAATGTAGAAGGTTGTTGATTGAGTTCTGAGTTCTGCAGAAGCAGAAGCCAAGTCTGTGTCTATACCGGAGTGGCGCGACCGCACCACTTCCCAGTACAAACACAGCGCAGGCGCGCTGACAGGCAGTTATGAAATCCAACCTTGTTGTTTTCTGTTAGGATGTGCATGCTAGTTTGACTTGATTCTAGTTATAAATGTCCCTGACGTGCTAACATAAGTAACTTATAAATGTATGTGAATGAGTATAACATGTGATCCAAAGCCCTTTGCATGATATGAATTACGTGAGCTTAAATTCTAAAAGAAACATAACGTTCGAAAATAAAACTTGACGGACTTGGTATACTTTAAGTTCTGACCTTGAGCATGCTTATATGGCTTGGTTTAGTATATAATAGTATGATATATGAATCCAATGTATCTTGCATGTTTGGTTGATTTAACATGAGGTTTTCAAGAAAAGTTAAGAGTTTGAAAACTAACTTGTTGATAACTACCCTATGTTGTATTCTGAAATTTAGGACCATTATGATAGGATATGCTATGCATCTAGACATGATCGATACGTTCACCATCTTGCTAAGCATAATTTAGACTTGTCAAAAATAATGTAAAATGACATTTCAAGTGTTAAGCTATTCAACCTATATGTAAACAAGTGGTATACATGCGAACGTGCGTATTAAAGACTTATGGGTAGCAAGATAAGATTTAAGGACTTATATACTTGATCCTTTGATTGTGGTTGAAATCTTGTTGATTGAAATAAAAATAAAACTAAATGATTTGAATGCAAACTTAAAGAAGGATCCCCTTAGTATGTGAATATTTTATGTGTTGATTCCTAAGTATGCTAGTAAGTGAGCTAGATTCCTTTAGGCTCAAGGTTGCTTCTGGTTTTGACTGGGAGCAGCGCGGCTGTGCCACTCCCTAGTCTAAATCCAGCACGACCGCGCCACCCTGCAGTGCAGTCTGTTCATGTTATTTGCACTCTAAAACTTAATGCATGCTTATATTAATATCCTAAAACTACAATACATGATTAATAGGATGTACACGTGTTAATGTATATGTTGACTATAGGAAACCAAGAATTGAGAAGTGTTTCTAAAACTTTCAAAAACGTTAAGTCAACGACGATTACAAAGCTATGTTGTTTGATTGTGTAGTAACGTATAAACTAATTATGTAATGCGAGTAATGGAATACGTGTAGGATCGTCAGCTTATGTATTGAGTTTGCATAGCTAATGTGTGTGTATATATATATACACACATAAATAGGATACTATAAGACCTTGCGGTGACGTTAAGCTTTAGGTTTGTAATCTACGCAAAAGGCAAGTTTCCTAACTTCATTTGATTTTGATATTAAATGCAAATTCCCTAACTTCATTCTTATAATTGAATGCAAGTATGTAGATCTTATTTCTTATTGCGAAACTTCGAATTATTGTTATATCAAACATACTTATATTGAGCAAATATCTACATTCGTATGATTACTATTCATAATCGTAAATTGATTTTATATCTTGATTCATGTTACGAGAAGTGAACTTATTATTCCTAAAAGTCGTCTAAGCCATTTGATTCGGCTAGACTATTATCATGTGTTAGAAAACTATCCAAACTATTTGTCTTGGTGTGGACTCTTATAAATCTATTGAGATGAACAACCCTCATTGAAGCGAAAATTATATAATTGTCGAGAAACCGACGTGCGCACATACAAGCATGTTTAAATGTTATGCATAATGTAAGGTACTTTAGGCTGATCACCTGTTGTACTTGTTTATATTGGATTTTCAGTATAATACTATTCATTCTAGCAAGAGTTCTTAGTCCTTAGTGACTGCTCAGTGTTCATTATTCTTGAACTTCGAAATTATTGAACTTTTAAATCTTGATGATATCTTCAGTCCATAGTGACTCTTATTTGGAACTATTGATACTTCTTGTTATTCTTGAACTATCATTTACCATTATATCCTTGAGAATTGAACTTTATAATTATTCACCCTTATTGCTATAGCAAATTTGTTACTCATTCTTGCTTTCCTTAAACATTTCAGTTAAGGAAGAACAGTGTGGACCCTCAGGCAAAGATAAGGGAAAGGGCAAAGCCACGGATTAGCTTTAGTCCTCTATGCTAGAAGTTTATTATTAAGTTGTAATAGGATTTAATTATGGTTTATGTATTAAGCTATGTTATGGATTTTATTATGTAATGTCTTAGTAACGGTTAAGAGACCTTGGGGGACGTGAATAATTATATTAAATATATGTATATTATTCTATATTCCGTTGCATGAGATTTTAGTATGTTATTAGAATTAGATCGTCATGCACCGAATTCGAGATATGAGTGACTGAATTTGGGTGCGTCACAGAGGGGGCATAGGGTGATCAAACTGAGGGGACTGAGGATGCTGCAAAGGGTGATCAGACTGAGGGGACTGAGGATGGGGAAGAGGGTCAATAACCATTGTGAGGTATTTAATAGCAAAATTCTTAAATCTAGAGTGAAACTAGTAATAGGGTGTCTAAAAGGATTTAGATTATATTGCATGAATAGGATTGTTAAAAGGAGGGAAATGATGTTGAAACATAATGGTGTAGTGTGCCCTAGAATAGCTAAAAAAGTAGAAAAATGGAAAGGTCATGCAGGGGGTGGACTGCTATTGTGGTCAGGTGGTGGTGGGAGGTTTACAATGACAATGACATCTGGGGGTTATTCATTTGTGGTGGATTTGGGGAATAAAACATGTTCCTGTAGGAGGTGGGACTTGTCTGGAATACCTTGTGCTTATGCTGTGTCATGCATTAACAAAATAGGACATGATTCTTACACATATGTACATGAGTGTTTAACCAAGGACATGTATCTAAAGGTTTACAGTCACAACATTGAGCCTATAAGGCACAAATCTAAGTGGGATCCAACTGGGATTGAGCCACCTTTGCCACCAGTTAAACATACTCTTGTAGGCAGGCCTAAAGTTGTTAGGAAAAAAAGTAATGATATTTCAGAATCAAATTCAGAAGGTACGAGTTTGAAGAGGAAATGAACATCATTGAAATGTGGATTTTGCAAGGAATGGGGTCACAATTCAAGAAGGTGTCCTCAAGTAAGTTAAGTGTGTGTTTCTATTTGTGTTTTTTCAAAATCCTATATTGGGTTTAATACATTTCTGTTTGTCTATTTTCAAAAACTCAATAAGCAGCCATATGTGATTTCACAATCTTCCCAGGCTGCACAAAGTCAATCCTCTCAACCTCCTCCAAAGGCTAAGACGGCTAGGAAGGTTCAAAAGACTTCCAAGGCTGCAACACAAGAGTCTACACAAGAGGCTGCAACACAAGAGTCTACACAGACATTGAATGTTGATCAAGAGCAAGCAGGAGGTGGAATGAATGTTGATCAAGGGCAAGTAGGAGGTTCTATAAAGTGGCAAGGTGGAATCCATTATGAGGGTAGCCAAAGAAAGGACTCAGATGATATATTACAACCCAAAGACTACACATGGAAGAGAAAACAATGTACAACACTAAGAGACCTAGAAGCTGCAGCAAGATCCAAAAGAGAGAAGATTCAGTTTAGGAAACCAAACAGTGGAGGGTCTACTGCAGATAACTAGTGTTGGGATGAGATTTTTGGAATCTTTTTGTTCTTTTTTGGGTACATAAATTTGCAGTGTTATGAATGCATTTGATGTATGTATGTTGCCTAGGGCTAAGAAGGTGTGGTTGGGATTGTCCAGTGACAGTGTATGATGCTTTTTGTTAATAGGCATCTTAAGTTAATTGTTTTGAATTGCCTCTCCTTTGGGACATGTACTGGGAATTAAATACTTAATTGAATGGTCTCTGTTTTGAAATGCCTCTGCTTTTTGTTAATTAAATGGAAATAGCATCTCTGGTTTGTGCATTAATGCAGGGCTTGCTATATGATGTGCAATAACAATATCAGTATAGTTGGTGTGCAAGTGATGTGAAGCAGATATCATAACTTGCACACCAACCAAGTTACTGTTAACTTGCACACCAACCATTTTACTGTTAACTTGCACACCAACCATTCACACATGCACCATAATAAAAATTGAAAACTTTCAGCATATTCATTCACACATGCACAATAATAAAAATTTAAAGCTTACATCATCTTCATTTAAAGAAAGTGCTCATAAATTACAACCAATAAACTTCCCAGAGTACTACCAATACATACATTGTCTAGAGTACTACCTAGACTACTACTATATTGCTAGAAATTACAATCCCAGAGTACTACCAATACATTGCCTAGAAATTTACTTGTGGGAAATTTCAACCTTTGTTGAGATGAACATGAAATAGAAAATCACAACCCAAGTTGCAATCAACAGACCCTTTGCAATCCCCGCCCTAATTCTGCACTCCTTCAGTTCATCTTTCAAAGCTTTGATTTCAGCATCCAAATTCTCTAATCTTCTAATTAATCCAGGTATTACTTCCCTTGAACGCTCACACATTGGAGGATCAACCCGAGCGAAGAAATTACAACCACCGTGCCTATCTGCACACTAATCTGGACAACCAATGAATCTTTATATCGGCATTGTTTGAGCTTCTCCAAGCCGTCTTCATCACTGATTTCTTCATGCACCAACAATTTTGATCCATGAGCCCTAATTTTCTCGATCGAATTTCTTGGATTTACAATCTAATCGAGCTACACGAATGCTATTGAATCACTGTGAGCTTTAGTAGCTTGTTCCAGCTCGGGAAGTAGAAGAAGATAAGGAAAATACTTAAACACACCTCCAGATCCACACGTGTGCCTTAGCCGATCACTTTTGACCGGCTAACTGACGAAAGTGTCATTTATGTTACGTTTAATTGAAGTTTGAGGTGTACTTAGACACCTTTTTCAGTTTGGGGTGTAATAGTCAACATGAGTATAAAGTTTGGGGTGCAAATTGTCTTTTAGTCTATTATCTCTCTCTTAATTTCTATCTTACCTCGTACATCTATGTCAAACATACTCTTTAGTTCTTGTGCACCAAAATCTTTGTAAAAATTCATGGGACGAGGGAGTATTTCATATCATCGTTATAGATGGCCCAACTTTACCTAAGCTGGGTGTATCAGGCCTAGACCTAACAAAAAATAGGTTTGGTTTTGAATTACATAAAATAGGTTTGGGTTGGTTTTAGAACCAAAACCATATTACCTGTATTTAATATGGGTTATGTGGTTTGGATTTAAATAGTTATGGGTCGAATCCAGATCGACCTATTTTTCAAATTATAGTTTCACTAAAATCTTAATTTATTTTATACTAAAATAGTCTTATTTTAATTTTTTAGACCCAAATTTGAAATTAAAAATTTTAATTGATGTGACTAATTTGAGTATTAAAAATATTAATTTTGTGATTATAGGCAATTTCAAAAAAAATTACATTAATAATTATTATGTTAATTAAAATTAATGAAATTATTGAGAATTTTATTACAATAACTAATAAATATTATTTTTTTGGAGTGTATTTATAATAAGTAAATTTTTTTTGGGTAGAGGTGGGTGGGGCGGGGGGCGTGATGGTGTATATATAATCAATAAATAATATTTTTTTTGGGGGGGGGGTGGGGGTGGGGGCGCAGGGGGGGGGGACGGGGGGTGTATACATTATTAATAAATATTATTTTTTTGGTGGGGGTGCGGGGTAGGGGGCCGGGGGTTGGGGGGTGGGGTGGGGGGTAGGGTGGGGGGTATACATATATTTTGAATAATCAATAAATATACTATAAAACAATTTATGGAGAGAAGGAGGAAATAAAATTTAATTATATAATATAAATTGTATAATTTAAATGAGTTATTTTAATTAATTAAGAGAGTATATATTAATTATTTAAATTAGTAGTTTGTTACACTAAAAGTGTTAACTTTATTATGGATTAATTCCATAATTAGTGAAATGATTTTTATACATAATTACAAGTGTATAAATTACAAAAGTATGTAATATGTATATAATGTAATATGCACAATGTATATGTGTTATATAAGAATGTAGTGTAATAATGGATACATGTTGATGTATTAGTTCTTCAAAGTGCAAAAAACTATTATAGACTAATATGGGTCAAAACTAATTAAACTAGATCCAACCCATATTTGTAATACTAATATGGGTCCAAAATCAAACCAACCCATCACTTAAAAACTAGTTAACCAACCCAATAGATTCAAGTGATTTTGGTTAACTATATGGTTTTCAACTTAGATTGCCAAGTCTAATCAAGTCCATTTGGAATTGAGCCCTTCAATTCTTTCTTCTATAATAAACTCAATTACGCTTAACCCCTATTTATTATTAGGGTCCTTTGCAAAAATATACAATAATTAGAAAGTAATTACACTATTAGTGCATCTACAAAATAATTACAAAAAAAGTACAAAAAATTCAAACCATTCAATTTCACATTAAATAAGAAAACCTAAAATCAAGGAGAACTAATAATTCAAATTCAAATCTTTTAGATCTAACAACAATTTCAAATTTATAATTCAAAATTCAAAATGAGGAAATTAAAAACAAAAAATTATGAAGGAGTTACTGTTCATCATCCTCCTCCCCCGCCTCCCGCCGCCGCCGCTATATCGTTGCCACCGCCGCTAGATCGCCGGAGTTGCTATTCTGAATTTTTTTTGACGATTTGGTTACCCACAAAAATTAAAATGGTTACCTTTATACGAAATTTGGCTACCAACTGCATCACATTCAAAATAATTTTGGTTATCACATAAAAGTGAATTGGTTACCTTATCGAAAGGTCTGGTAACCAACTGCATGAAGTTTGGTTACCAACTGCATCACATTCAAAATAAATTGGTAACCTAATAAAACTGAATTGGTTACCTTCATACCAAGGTAACCAAATTTTCATACCAAGGTAAACAAACCTTCATAACAAGGTAACCGAACCTTCATATTAAGGAAACCTTCATATTAAGGTTCGGTTACCTTGTTATGAAGGTTTGGTTACCTTGGTATGAATGTTTGGTTACCTTGGTATGAATGTTTCTTTGTATAAATATTTGGTTACCTTGGTATGAAGTTTGGTTACCTTGATATGACTGTTTGGTTACTAACGTATGAAGGTTTGGTTACCGGTGGAGTTGGATAATAGATCAGTGGTAGGGAGGAGGCAATGGGTGGTGGAGGGGATTGAAAGGGCCTCCACTGCGCCCTCTGGAAAGGCCTCCACCGCGGCCAGTGGTGGGGCCACCACCGACTGTCACCTTGGATTGATTTGGGGGAGGAGGAGAAAGGGGGCGGGAGGAGGAGGAGGGGGAGGCAGAGGGAGGGGAGGGGGTGGGGTGGGTTGGGGCGGGGCGGGAGGAGGGGGAGGGGCGGGGGGAGGCGGAGGGAGGGGGTGGGGCGTGGGCGGGGGGAGAAGAAGGGAGATGGAGGAAGGGAAGGGGGTGGGGTGGGGGCGGTAGGAGGAGAAAGGGGGGGGGGGCGGGAGGGGGGGGGGGCGGGAGGGGGAGGGCCGTGGGAGGCGGAGGGAGGGGATGGGGCGTAGGCGGGGGAGGAGAATGGAGGCGGATGAAGGGGATGGAGGGGGAGAGATAATAAAATAATAATTAACGGGAAGAGATAAGGGAGAGAATCGTGGATTATAATTAAAGGGATAAGAATGCACTCTTTTTGTAATTAAATATCGCATATGCACTAATTTTATAAATATTTTATTTATGCATTTTTTTATAATATTTTATTTAAATGTACTATAATATGTAATTGTTCCTTATTATTACAAGCTAATGTAACGGCGTCGTTGTGCTGCATTTGGGCGTTAGTTCTCAAGCCAAACCCTCCACCTCCAGAATCCAAAACCCCTAAACTGAACACTCACAGCCTGTGATTTAGCTGCAAAAATGGAGACAATGGAGGCCAATCAGAAAATCGAAGAAACTACCCTTGTCAACCAAGCCAATGACGACGCCTGTCCTCCTCCGCCATCTCTATCTAAGAGCGCGCAGAAGAAGCTGCTGAAGCAACAGAAATTCGAAGCGAAAAAGGCAGAGAAAAAAGCCTCCGTCAAAGAGCGGAAGAGGAAAGAATCGAAGAGGAAGCGAAAGGAATGGGAGGAAAAGCTGGCGAGCTTATCGGAAGAGGAGAGGTTAAAGCTTATCGGGTCGAGAAAGGGGCTGAGGAAAGAGAGAATGGATAAGAGGTCAGAGGAGAGAGAAAATAAGGTCCAGAGGCTTAATGGGGCTAAGCAAAATGGACAGAATGTAGTTATTGATCTGGAATTTTCTCATCTGATGGCTCCTAACGAAATCAACAGCCTCGTACAACAGGTCTTCTCCTTTTCAATTTCATTTTCTGCCTTAATTGTTTTTTTTTCTAGGTTGTTTTGTATGATTTGTATGATAACTTTGACAGTTCAAATACACTTGAAAAATCTTATATCTTTTAATCCTCCAAATGCACTAAACGCTACTAACGTTAACACTGTAAGCCGAAAAAACCCTAAATGTGAATAGATATAGTTTCATGAATAGATATAGTTTCATTGCTATTATAGCCTTGTTGAATTGAGATCAAGGTGTAAGGAACAGAGAGGAGAAATCAGGAGATAGAACCGTAGAGAGAGAAAGGAATTATCACATTATCATTCACTAACCTCCAAATAGAATTACAACTCAGCTATATACCTGCATTAGAATACCACTATTACAATTATGCCCCCCACTAATCCTATATTGACTTCTATATCCCTGCCTATTCTTTACATTCCCTGCTCCTCAAAAACACCCCTGCCCTCAAGGGTGGGGTTTATCACAAACAAGAGACTGAAAATATGAGAACAACAAATACCACCTATACTAGAACCTCCTTGATTTTCAACAGCTGCAGATTGCGAGTGATTGAGCACAAAAACTCCTGATTGTACGCTGAGTTCATGAAGTTGCTAATGTTGAGCTCATTTTCAGCGCTACCACATAGAGTAACTATTGCACCAAAGAAATTGTTCTTCCCCATAACCCCAACCATCAACTTGGTTTTAATCAATTCTGTAACGTTACCGTCAAAATGGAATTTAAGAGCCTCTCCCACCACGGTTAGTAAAATCATCCCTCCATATGCACTTTGAAAATTTCCACCAATGGCACTCCCTGCTATCAATTTCCTATCTAGAAACAAAGGAAAGGCCGGTAGCTCAAGTGACTTAAATGGTGCACTAAGCATGACCTGTTTTCCATGTGTCTTTAACAAGTTAATCAATTTCCAAATCGGATGATCTGTTGATACATTGTTTATATTACCATCCATTTTGCCTGTATCAGCCTCCATCCATCTGACTTGGATCATGGCTAATCACAAAAATATTTGCGCCTAGTAGATGTTCAAAAGCTGCTTGTTGCTTGGCACAATAGGTAACAACTTGTAATTACCACCAACACTAATGGTTTCACCAACCTTACCAGTCACCATTTTGATATCCAAGCCGGTTGTTGCAAACTGCATTAAAACAGTCCCATTAGTTACACGTATCACAAGCCAACATTTAATTTCTAGCACCTGATGTGGTAGTTTATTTATGTATTGCAGCCAAGAGTATTTGTAACAATGTTTGGAGTGCCCTGGCTCCCTACTTGCATATAATGCCAAGGTCCCACCATAAGACTTTGAGTTCAGATCCTTCTCAAATTTGTTTTTGTCTATGTCTATGTCTGGTTCCCTGTGATGGTATGGAAATTTTGGGATACAATTAACATCAAAACTCGAGTGGTAAGACTTTAGAGCGTCATTTTCCTTGGTACAATAGACAAATACCTTGCAAGTTCCACCAACACTATTAACCATGAAAAGTTTACCAGTAACATCATGGATATTGAAGTTAGTTGTTCCACTGTTCTCTAAGAGAGCACCACTACCTTCTATAATAGCCACCATGATTCCAAGATCTTCAATCCAATCTACCACAACAATCATTATAAAAGAAGCTGTAGTAACAAACCACAGTTTCCATGTAAACGGCTTAAGAAAGACCCATGCACTTGATTTTGAATTTCGGATGGGGGCTATTATGACAAGACCAGTTGCAATGAATGACAGAGTGAAACCAACAATCTTAGTCGTGTTTCTGACAATAGCAATATCTCCAACTGCCGCATCAAAATCTTCATTTGCAACCAGTTTTACAAGGTCATCATAAGAAAGATTAACCTTCCCAAAAGGCACAAATCTGAAAAGAATAGCATATGGGACTAGCTTTGTTGCTTCCTTAAACACATCGATACAATATCCTTGTATTTTATGGTTGTCCAACTCAGTAACAAAGTCAACAAAACTTTCTCTTTTTGGTACTCCAATTCTCAACGGTCTTTCATTATCTCCAAGCACCCAACCACGCGGCTTTGCTTTCTTGCCACCAGGCCAGGTAACATTTTCAAGTTTCTGATCCAGATCGGAATAGCTACTATTTTCAGATTCAAGAATTTCTGGGGGCAATATGGAGAAGCCTGAATTATTAGTCCAATAACCGACCCTATGAATTTTCTTCTGAACAATATTAGTGACCTCATAACCACATGGCACCAAATTTCTATCAACATTAAATTGGACTTTGCCGTTAAACCAGTGAAGTTTGTCTGTGCTAATATCTTGAGCAGGTGATTCCCATCTTCAAAAGTTAAGCTTCCCAAGATTTGTTTCACTTCCTTTCATATTATTATCATTGAAAGAAAATGTTATAGTTGCCCTCATCTAAAAATTTATCAATGGAATGTGCAACTACCCATACTGTATCATAAGCATAAAGTCCATAAAAATTTAACTCTAAAATTATTGACCCATTTTCTTGCATTTTTTTCCACCGAGATCGAAATGCCTTTTCCAAGGTTGTTTAAGGTGTATGTTGACGAAGGCCAACTACCCCTTCAAGCATTTTCAAAAGAACTTGATTCACTGGGGACAATGAATCTAAAGTAGTACAGAACCAATCTATTGCAAGCCACACATAGTTGCTAGTCATCATACGAAGCTTTTCAACTATGCTAAAGATTCTCAACCTAGGGTCAGGATTCATATGAACAACATAAACACGTGGACCTAGTGGTTTGTAGTTATTTAGGACATCGGTGATATCATTGAAATCAAATTGAGAAGGAAAAGCGAACTTGTAGTGAATCTTTGACTTTCTCTTTTGAAGCTCATCACCTAAGACATTTATGCCATTCCTCCCATAATCGTCGTCCACAAAGATTGGCATAACCTCTTTCCACCCGTGAAATTCGATTAAATCAGCCATAACAGCCATTTGGTATGAATCGCTTTGTGTGGTTCTGTAGAAGTAAGGGAATTGGATGGAAGATAAAGTCGAATCGCTGGCAGCAAATGAGGTTAGAGGAACTTGGAGTGCACTAACAATCGGAGAAATCATATGAGCTATTGAAGAAGACTGCGGGCCAATAATTGCAACCACTTCTCTGTCAATTACCTTTATATTTGTCTCTCGTTCCATTGTCTCAGTGTTTGGGGCTTCCTTTTCATTTCCAAATTTAGCTCTAGCTCCAGTTGACTCAGGACTTTTGTCAAACACCTTGTCTGCACCAAGAAATCCCTTTTTATTTGCATAAAATATCTCTCCAACATTGTTTGCCATGGTAGCAACACATGAGTTGGTTGTACCCAAATCAATTCGATTGACATGATTACCAGATTGGACCGAAACGAAATTATCCAGACGAATTTTTTTAACCATTCTCTCATTTACCTCAAGCTGTGAGTTTATGTAGTCAAAAATTCGACTCTCAGTCTCAACAAGCTTATCAAACCTGTACATATTCTCCACATATTCAACAATTAACAACTTATTAGTAACATCAGCAGATTCAATATCAACAATTACCTCCTTTGGTTTCTTAGTTAACCCACAAATAACACTCATTGGAATTTCTGTCCCACCTCCACTATCATTGTACTTTGGCGGATATTGATTAGTTATAACATACAAATAGCCCTCCTTCTCAGCAGAGCCAGAATTTAGAACACTCCTAGGCATTTCATCAAATACCTTGCACGCAACATCAATTTCTTTTTTATTTGCAAAGAACACCCCTTCCCTAGTGCTTGCTGCCAAGTTAGGAGATGAGAATTCACATTTTGTAACAGAAGTTACTGTTGGGTAAAATCTACTATGCACAACACGCAAGTATACGTGTTCCACAAGTACTAAAGTGATGAGTCGAATATCGTTCCCACGGAGAAAACAAGTGAATTTTATCCTAACAATTTCCAACTTTAGATTATCTCAATTTTATTAAACTAATGATCAATTTTGTGAAACTTATGAAAACTACTAATGATTTCAAGATCAACTAACGACCCTTGCTTTTAATCAGATATTGGAGAATTAAGTCTACAATTTCACTTTATGCTTCACTTAGAAGGACACACTTCTTTTTAATTCGAATCAACTATCCCACCTTGTAAATCAAGAACACAATAGTAGATATAACCATCCCTCAATGAATTATACTCATATCTACGTAATTCCACAATTGATAGAATTAAATAGAACACCTTAATTAACTAATCCACTATATCCCTATTCCCTATGTGAATTATAATTAAAGAAGATTTAATCACAATTTCTCATGAGATTACGTGCGATGCATAAATATATCTCTATACTAATCATAAATTATAACTTCCAACACCATGCAGAAATTACAATCACACGCCACTATGATTAGGTCTAAACAAATAATCCTTCTCTCGAGTTCATATGAGTTAAGAAATTGGTGATCAAACAATTTATAAATTAAGCATAAACCATAGTAGACAAGGTTGGAATTAGTATCCCTGAATTAATATAGAAGCATGTCAATCCTCGTTAAACATAAAGATCCATCGTAGACTTAAAAAGTAATTTAGTTCATAATGAATGAATAAAAAACTGAAATCCACAATCATACTAGCATTCTGAATACGAAGATGAAGATAGAGTAAAAACTGTAAGCAAAACTGCTGCTCTCTTCAATCTCCTTCGCGTTCTTCGTGCTTGAAATCCTCACTTCAATCCTCCAAACGTGATCCCAAAGTTAGGGTTATGTTCTTGACCCAGAATGAATGTTCTTTTCCTTCTATTTGCCTCTTTATTCCTTCCTAATTCGCGTCTGAATTCCAGTCCCAAAAGATCTTCAGAATCCTTCTCAAAGATGGAAACCTCCTCTATCTGCCGCGCACCCCGCCCCGACGGGTGTTTTGTACTGAGAATGCCCGCCCTGGCGGGTGTACATTAATTCTGAAATTGTGACCCCCGCCCCGGCGGGTGATTTGGCTTGTGAAAGCCCGCCCCGGCAAGTGTACTGGCTGAGAACTGCTAAATCCTGCCTTAAGTCCTACAATGTTCTAAAAGGCGTTAGGTGGGAGGCGGGCGGCCGAGAGGGGCCTAGCGCCTAGGGGGCCTAGGTGGAATTTTTTTATTTTAAGTCAATTTTAATATTTTATCTTACATTTATCCAAGCAAAATAATAATATAAAGTAAAACAATCTATAATAAAGATAATAAAGGCCTTTCCTTAAAGTTCAGACACATATCTATATTGCCAATGTCAAAGTTCAAATATAAACATGCAATTGTTCAAAGTTCAAACATATCTTTAACATATTAATTAGTTTTATTCATAAATAAGATTGTTATTAAATTGTAAAATTTAAAATTTCAAGAATTCAATTCAATATTAAAACTTAAGAAATTAAACATAAATTTAACAATTATATTGAATTAAACTAAATATTACAAATGTATCATCATTTATATAATTTGAAGTTGGTACAAGTTCAAAAAAGTACAACTATAATAAAATTATTCATTTTGACTTGATCTTATTCACTTCTTGTTGTGATTTGATATGCTATAACTTGCATTATGAATATGGTAAATCATTAGAAAAATAAATATATCAAGATTTGGTTTTGGAAGTTATTAAAATAAAAAAAATCTACGTCTAAGCCCCACCTAATTTTTTGGAGCGATTTTTTTGCCGCATTTGGCCTAGGTGAGGCGCCAAGGGGGGCCTAACGCCTAGGCGAGGCACCAATGGGGCCTAGCGCCTAGGTGGGGCGCCAAGAGGGGGCCTAGGCGGACCTAGGCGGGGATTTTTAGAACACTGAAGTCCTAGTTTCCATCCAATCCAATTCCTGCAACATCAACACAGAAACTGAGTAAATCAACACTAAAACTACTCGAAGTAGTAAGGAATCAAGCTAGAAAGATAATCGATTCGTAGGTATAAAATTAACTCATCAAATACCCCCAAACTTGAGACTTTGCTTGTCCTCAAGCAAAACACAATGCAAATGCAAACCAACTATTTGCCTATAAATTCAGTTGTTAGACAGTATAAAGCTCACAAAGATTGCCTCAAAGAAATCACAACAGATATAAACAGCAAATCCAACCAAGAACATGTCAGCAGTTCAAATCAATCCATAAATCAACGCCTGTTATTATTGATGTCGTGTGTGTGCTCGACAACCATGATAACCAACTACAGTTCAAATATATCGCATAATACGCTTCTTAGAAGGAAAACACAGCTTTAACTCAAGAAATTGTGTAAACAAGCTACGCTCAACTAAGACTCAACATAAACCACGTCAGAAGTCAATATGGGAGAATCTTGCTACCTTTAGTCAGTTACGGGGGCATTTTGCTCTTCTCGTATTTTTACTCCACTCATTACTATGCAATGTCTAGTTCCCTTAGGCTCTTCAGTGTCACCCAATTAGAGCTTTCGACCAACGACTCCCAAACCAGACGGTTTTAGGGCGCTGGGTGTAAAAACATCCCCTAGGGCGTACTTACTCGAGTAACACAGGCCACATAACTAAACTAACTAGTCACGGTGTTTATTCATATTTTTTTTCCTTTTCACACTTTTTTTTTTCTTTTGTTTCTATTTTTTTTATATAGATAGCTCCATATCTTCCCCCAAACTTGTGTCTCTGTCTAATCTTAGTATTCACCACTAGTTCACTGATTTTTTTTCATTAAAACCTCAATTTCTCTCAAGAAGTCAATTATGCAAATAGTCCAACTAAGTTAGCCTACATAGTCATTCTAATGTGCTATCCGGTTACAACAGTTTCAAACATGCAAAGATTTACGTCATGGTCTGAAATTACATTTATGCTTTAGTTGTCATTTCCGTTCAATTTCTATGCAAGTCCAGTCTCATCACCGGCTAAAGTAACTTCATACCTACTGACATGCTAGAATCATGCAACATGAATAAACTATGTGCGAATAACAATTAAACTAACTAAATAAATCTTTTTGTGGTTTTTTGATTTTTTTCAATATTTTTTTTCAAATATATGCAATTAAATGAACTACTATGCAATGCAACTAACTATGCAACTAAACTATACTACTATGAACTACTATGCTCTAAACAAAGACTATCATGATATGACGTACAGTACCCCCAACTTAGAATGCGCAATGTCCTCATTGTGAATAGAATAAGAATTAAAGTATAGAGGACTTCCCTTGAACAACTATGGGTCAGGCTTGACCACCTCAACATCAGAATCCGAAGGTGGGTAAGCTGGGAGTGAATGAGGAGTCGGGAACTGGAACGGCTCAGCATACGTGTTAAGCCGTGCAAACTCCTCGGCTACTGTAGCATTGAAGTTATTTTGCGTCTCTAACATGTGGCTCTGTCGTGCTGCCAACCGGTCGACCTTTTTATCCTCCAGCTTGCTCCGGTCATCCAATTGTCGCTGAAGCGTCCGGAACTGGGAGCTAAATATGAACTTCGCTGTGCGAGATGTGCGAGACGTAGTAGCATCCCCCTCCTCAGGTAATATATCATCTGCAAACTCGTCATACTCTGCCTCCTCTGCCTCCTCTGCTTCCTCATAGTCCGCATCCGCTGCTTCTTCCTCATCCGAGTCTGAAGGAAATATGAAACCGAGTCCGCGTGGATGCGACGTGCCTCCTTTCCATACTGAATACCGAACAATCAACCTATTGTCCAGCAGCTTTAGTTTTTGCTGTACCGGCTCCTCGGCTGCACACCTAACACCAACGCGGTGGCACAACCCACAAATAAGGGACGGATGTGGCAATCCTCTCGAAACAGGCCCTCGTAAGCATTGACGGATTGAAAAGTTGATGATTGGTCCAATGTTAATGGCGAAGTCCTTTATGATGGCGTATAACAGTGAAACTTTTTCCTTTGTGATCTCGCTAGTGTGCTATGAGGCGAGGAGCTTGGCATATAGGAAGGCGTTCCAAATTTTTCCGTAGAGGCTCAAATCCTTACTCAAGAACAGTGTACCTCCTTTCTTGCCTTTTAGCCACACCGTCTCGGGCTTGCAGATTTCTGTCAGAATTTTATCATAATCTGGCCCACTATCTCGAAAAGCTGTGTACTGGCACACTGCAGGTGCTCGTAGGTTGTAGTAGTCATTGATAGCTGCAGCACTGAAGGACGCCATCTTGCCCCTGACGAACACTGTAAATGGAGCCTTGTCTTTGGCGTTCGCGTAGAATTCCTTCACCACTGCTACTACTGCCGCGTCGGGCTGATCAGTGAAGGTGTCCCATCCTTGCTTGATGATTTGGTGCCCCATCTCACCATCAAATTCATCGGGCCGAAGGGCTCGTTCAGGGGTGAGTGCCTTGATTGCCAAATAATCAAATCTGTCTGCGGCTAAGGCACTGATGAATTTATTGCGGTCAAATTGTCTTGTGGGGGTGGATGGACCCTCACCCTTTTGTCGTTTCAGTGCTCTAGGTGGCATGGTGGCTCAACCAAAATCAACTCTCAACTGACGGGTATCCGCTGAAGTTCAACTGTTGAATAGTGCTTACCCCTTATGTGAATTCTTGTTGAGGCCTTTTATCAAACAGTTGGTGGGCAGTGTCAATGGTGCTTGATAATGGTGACTTCCAATTTCAGTTCTTCCCCCAAATTGATCTTACAAAGTAAACTCAAGCATGATATAACCAATTTCAAAACATCTCCCACCCCAAATCAGTACCCAACATACAATTACTCCAACTTTCAATTTCCCCAATTGATTACCCAATTGAACCAAATAAATCAATATGTGACAGAGGCAATCAAAGTGTACTGTTTGTGTATGCTTACCAGTTGGAGTTGTATGTTGCTGCAAGTTTGGAGTGATTTTCAGAGTTGCACAGATTCACTTCAGACCCCTTATCTGCTTGGCTTTTATCTGGAAGGACAATGGAGATTGGAAACCTAGTTGTGTACTTGTGCTTGCTTAGTTGGTGAATCGTCACAATCCGAATTGGATATGGTTTGGGAGGACAAATTGTTGATGATAATCTTTGTATGAGTGGTTTTCTGAAGGTTTGGGTTCGGAAATCTATTTTGGAATGGAGAGGGCTGACTGCAGTTTGGTGTTTTAAAAAAATTGATTTCGCGAACCCCTGCCGGAGCAGGCTAGTTTTTGCTTTGGAGGCCCGCCGGGGCGGCAAATGACAGAGAGCTCGGTGCTGGGGCGGCCTTTGGCAGAGGGTTTGCCGCTGGGGCGACACTTGTACGCTTAAGAAGACCCACCGGGGCGGGCTTGAAAATTTGTTTTTGCCTTAGATTTTTGAACATGTTATGCAGACTTACCCTTGAAATAGAGGCCCTCAACATGTTTTATGATTGCCCAATGAGCTCTAGCATGATTTTCCTTTGTAAGTCACTCAAACCTGTACCGAATACAATAGCAATGTCAGAACAAACATTATGGAGAAAAACTAATACATATTACGCATGACGGTGATTAACTAACAACTATTTACTGAAAACGAAAGTAAAGAATGAGTTACCTCCCATAGAGCGCTTGATTTTAAGTCTTTCAGCCTGACTACTCCCTGTTTTATATTGGCTCGGTAGGTCGACCGAGGTCGCCTGGCGATCGATGTCACCTCCCCAATAATGCTTTAGGTGTTGTCCATTAACTTTGAATGTTTCCGCTGGATCCCGACCATATAGTTCAACGGCGCTGTGTGGAAATACGGTTTTGACAGTGAATAGACCCGACCACCTGGATTTCAGTTTTTCGGGAAAGAGTTTCAACCGGGAGTTGAATAATAGTACTGCTTGGCCCGGTTCGAAATCAAAGTGCTGTGAAATACTTGTTGCAGAAGTGACTTCCCTCATCACTGATGATTGCCCTTGGGGTGCCAAATCTTGTAAAGATATTCTTTTGCAAAAATTTCAAAACAACCTTAGCGTCATTTGTCGGTAGCGCGACTGCCTCAACCGATTTAGACACGTAGTCTATTGCCAACAAGATATATAAATTGTTGTATGAAGACGGAAAAGGTCCCATAAAATCGATCCCCCATACATCAAACACTTCCACTTCTAAGATCATGTTGAGTGGCATCTCATTTCGTTTAGAAATATTGCCCACCCTTTGACATCGATCACAGTTTTTCACACATTGATGTGCGTCTTTGAATAAGGTGGGCCAATAGAATCCTGCCTGGAGTACTTTGGCGGCCGTTCTTTCACTTCCATAGTGTCCCCCATATACCGAGGCATGACATGTCTGTAAGATACTTTCCACTGCACTTTGTGGCACACATTGCCGAATCATTCTATCTGCACACTGTCAGAACAAACATGGATCCTCCCACATATATCACTTCACATCGTGTAAGAATTTCTTCTTTTGTTGGCGTGTCAAATCTGGAGGCAGAATATTACTCACCAGATAATTGGCAAAATCCGCATACCACGTGAACTCGCCGTGAATCACAAACAACTGCTCATCTGGAAAAGATTCATTAATCCACACTTTGTCCGTGTTGTCTTGATTCGGATTCTCCAATTTTGAAAGGTGGTCAGCCACCCGGTTTTTTGTCCCCTTTCTATCTTTGATTTCTAAGTCGAATTCTTGAAGGAGCAAGATCCAGCGAATCAGTCTCGGCTTTGCATCTTTCTTTGCAACCAAATACTGTATAGCAGAATGATCGGTGTACACCACCACCTTAGTTCCAACTAGATACAAGCGAAACTTATCGAAAGCGTACACAACTGCAAGTAGTTCCTTCTCGATGGTTGTGTAATTCAGCTGTGAATCTGTCAACGTTTTGCTTGCATAGTAGATTGCATGAATAACTTTATCTCGGCGTTGTCCCAACACAGCCCCTACCGCATAGTCACTGGCATCATACATCAATTCAAATGACATGGTCCAATCCGGTGCTATGATCACGGGTGTTGTAGTTAATTTCTTCTTTAACTGCTCAAACGCCGATAGACATTCTTCATCAAATCTGAACGGTACATCTTTCTCCAACAAACTGCATAGAGGTTTTGTGATTTTAGAGAAATCCTTGATGAACCGGCGGTAGAATCCGGCATGACCGAGAAAACTCCGAATACCTTTCACTGAAGTTGGCGGTGGCAGATTTTCTATTGTTTCCAATTTCGCTTGATCCACTTCCAACCTCTTTTCCGAGACTTTATGCCCAAGTATGATCCCCTCTTGAACCATAAAATGACACTTTTCCCAGTTAAGCACCAGATTAGTTTCTACGCATCTTTTAAGTACCATGCCCAGATTTTCTAGGCAGTTGTCAAAAGAATCCCTGAACACTGAAAAATCATCCATGAATACCTCGACATTGCGTTCCACCATATCTGAAAATATCGCCATCATGCATCTCTGAAAGGTTGCCGGTGCGTTACACAGCCCGAATGACATCCTTCTAAAGGCAAAGGTGCCATATGGGCATGTAAACGTTGTCTTCTCTTGGTCCTCCAGTGCAATTACAATCTGATTGTACCCCGAATAATCATCCAACAAATAGTAGTATTCATGTCCCGCTAATCTATCTAACATCTGATCAATAAACGGCAAGGGGAAATGATCCTTTCGGGTTGCCTTATTGAGCTTACTGTAATCCATGCAGACCCTCCAACCGGTCACTGTCCTCGTCGGTATCAACTTATTGTTTTCATTCGTTACTACTGTCATACCGCCCTTCTTTGGGACACATTGAACTGGACTCACCCATGCACTATCAGAAATAGGGTAGATTATTCCAGCATCGAGCCATTTCAAAATTTCTTTCTTCACTACCTCTTTCATAATCGGATTGAGCCTCCGTTGTTCCACTGTAGGCTTACCATCCTCCATCAATATCTTGTGCATGCAGAATGAAGGGCTGATTCCCTTGATGTCAGCGATGGTCCATCCAATAACAGATTTATATTCTCGGAGAACTCTTAGCTGCTTACTTTCCTGCAATTCATTAAGCGCAGATGCAATAATAACAGGTAAAGTAGATGAATTACCCAAATATGTATACCTGAGATGTTTAGGTAAAGGCTTGAGTTCGAGTGTAGGTGGTTCCTCTAGAGATGGTCTCATTCGAACTGATGAAGTTCTTGCAACTTCCAACGGCTCAAATGGTATTTTGAATCTGCTCATTCTAGGCTGTGCATCTAACAAATGCAGATACTCAATCAAATTTGGATTGTCGCTCTCAGAATCCCCTATCAATGTCATCTCCAAAGGATCGGTACTCAGTATACGCCCCTGTTCATCCCCCACAACTTTCTCAATCACATCCACGCGATTACACTCCTCATCCTCCTTGGGGAAGTTCATGGTTTTAAAAACATTGAAGGTTACCTCTCGGTCTTGAACCCTCATGGTTAACTCTCCTTTCTGAACATCGATGAGAGTCCTACCGGTTGGCAAAAACGGTCGCCCGAGTGTTATCGGAATATCCTTATCCTCTTCATAATCCAAGATGATGAAATCAGCTGGGAATATAAATTTGTCAACTTTGACCAGAATGTCTTCAACAATTCCCCTTGGATATGTCGCCGATCTGTTCGCAAGCTGTAGAGAAATGTTCGTTGGCCTAGGTGCCGGTAAACCCAACTGAGTATATACTGATTATGGCATGAGATTTATGCTTGCACCTAAGCCACACAAACATTTGTTGAAGGACAAACTATCTATTGTGCAATGAATGGTGAAACTGCGTGGATCTTTCAATTTGGGTGGAAGCTTCTTCTACAATATAGCGCTACACTCGGTTAATGCCACGGTCTCAAATTCCTCTAGCTTCTTTTTCTTTGATAAGATATCCTTCATGAACTTGGCGTAGCTAGGCATCTGCTCTAACGCTTCCGCAAACGGAATGTTGATGTACAACTTTTTGAACACATCTAGAAACTTAGTAAGTTTCTGTTTCCGAATCCGCTGTTGAAAGGGTGGTGGTGGGTAAACTGGTGGTGCGACAACTACCTGTTCTTTTACCATTGATTCTTCTCCTTTATTTCCCTCAACTGTTTCCTCCCCATTTGTCTCAACATTCTTCTCTGTCGACGGCTCTTCTGCATTTTGCTCAACTAACTGTTTTTCACTCCGAAGTGTAACAACTTGGCATTGCTTATGACTTCCCCTAGGATTCTTTTCGGTGTCGCTCGGCAGGGTTCCTTGAGGTCTACTATTCAACGCACTTGCAATTTGTCTCATCTGAGTTTCCAAATTTTTAATCGCAGCCGCTTGAGTTTTTATTGCCGCCTTATTACCTGTTATGTATTTCATTAGTAGCTCCTCCAAGTCGGTCTTCTTCTCATGATGCGGAGCTGACTGTTGGTGTTGATTTTGAAAACCGGGGGGGGGGGGGGTATGGTGGTAGTGGAGCTTGCTGCTGATTCTGGTTCTGATTTTGATTATTGCTCCATGAGAAGTTGGGATGGTTCCTTGCCCCCTGATTGTATGTATTCTGATACGTGTTTTGTGGCCTGTTGTAACTACCCACGAACTGTACTGATGCCGGATTAATTGCACAATGGTCCGTTGGATGCTCCCCTGCACATTGCTCACACACAACTGCTACCTGTTGCATATTTCCGCCCGACATCGAATCCATCTTCTTTGATAAAGCTGCTATTTGTGCTGACAGAGCTGTCACTGAATCCACTTCCAGAATCCCTGCTACCTTGGGTTGTGTCATTCTCTCAGTCGGCAAGTGTTCTAAAAATTCCCACTTAGGTCCGCCTAGGCGCTAGGCCCCCCATGGCGCCCCGCCTAGGCGCTAGGTCCCCTCCTGGCTCCTCGTCTAGGCACTAGGCTCCCCTGGCGTCTCGCCTAAGCTTAAGGCAACAAAAAAATTCATCCAAAAAATTAGGCGGGGCCTAGGCGGAGAGGTTTTTTTTATTTTAATAACTACCCAAACCAGATATTGATATATTTATTTTTTTAATGATTTACCATATTCATAATGCAGTTTGTAATATATCAAATCACAACAAGAAGTGAACAAAATCAAGTTAAAATGAATAATTTTATTATAGTTGTAATTTTTTGAACTTGTATCAACTTCAAATTATATAAATGATGATACAATTTGTAATATTTAGTTTAATTCAATATAATTCTTAAATTTATATTTAGTTTCTTAAGTTTTACTATTGAAATGAATTCTTGAAATTTTAAATTTTATTACTACCTCCGTCCCATAATAAGTGCTTTTTAAGCTTAAATCACACATACCAATACACAAGCTAAAATGACAAAAATACCCTTAATATACTTTCTTTGTTTTGTTTGAGACTTTTTTTATTGCCTTTTGGTCTCTCTTTCTCTTTCTTCAACCTTTCAACTTTCCAATAAATACGCAATAAATACCATTGGTTGCATAAGGGCACATATGGAAAAATATTGTAAAAATTGTATTGAAATTCTAACACATCACTTATTTTGGAAAAAAATATGAAGCCTAAAAAAGCACTTATTGTGGGACGGAGGTAGTATTTAATAGCAATCTTGTTTATGAATAAAACTAATACGTTAAAGATATGTTTGAACTTTGAACAATTGCATGTTTGTATTTGAATTTTGACATTAACAATATGGATATGTGTTTGAACTTTAAGTAAAGGCCTTTATTATTTTTATTATAGATTGTTTGGTTTATATTATTGTTTTGTTTGAATAAATGTAAGATAAAATATTAAAATTGGCTTAAAATAAAAATCATGCTTAGGCTCCGCCTAGGCCCCCCAGGCGCTAGGCCCCCTTGGCCGCCCGCCTAGCGCCTTTTAGAACATTGCAGTCGGCCACTGATAATTGTTTGCAGCCATTGTCTCTATCAAGTCATAAGCTCCCTCAAATTTCTTTGCCGTGAAAGCTCCCCCTGATGCAGCATCAATGCTAGTCCGGGTATGACCTCCTAACCTATTGTAGAAGGTATTCATTTGCATCCACTGAGGTAGTCCATACTCCATAGTGTGGACATTTTCTCAACAACTCTTTATATCTTTCCCATGCTTCGTTTAAAGGTTCTCCCTATTGCTGTGCAAATGTAGAAATTTCTGTTCTGTCTAGCTGTTTTTGCTGGCGGGAAGAATTTAGCCACAAATTTGTGCCAAATCATTCCATGTGGTAATTGACCCCGATGGTAGAGAATAGAGCCAACCCTTTGCCTTATCCCTGAGAGTGAACGGAAATAACCTCAGCCGAATAGCATCATCTGACACCCCATTGCACTTGAATGTATCACAAATTTCTATAAAGATGACAATGTGATCGTTCGGGTCGTCATTCGGTAGACCCCCAAACTGACAAGTGTTCTGCATCATTTGTATAGTACCAGGCTTGATCTCGAAGTTGTTAGCATTAATAGCAGGCATGGTAATACTTGACTGAATTTCCGTTACCCGCGGTGTAGCATAGTCCCGCAGTGCTTTCTGTTCTGCAGCCATGTTGTCCGGTGTTTCAAGTGATTCTCGAGTTTTCTCAATCCACTTGCTCAACCTCTGAAACCGTTTGTCGATGTCGTCCTCGTAATGCAACAATTCAGGCTTCTTTGATCGAGTTTGCATGCACTACTCGAGAGTACCTGAAATTATAAATAAAACAAAAATAAGAATAATAAAAAAAATTGTTTAACTAAAACTGATTTAATTAAACTGATATTGAAAGTGATAAACATAGTTATTCTCCCCGGCAACGACGCCAAAAACTTGGTGGGTAAAATCTACTACGCACAACACGCAAGTATACGTGGTCTACAAGTACTAAAGTGATGAGTCGAATATTGTTCCCACGGAAAAAATAACTGAATTTTATCCTAACAATTACCAACTTTAGATTATCTCAATTTTATTAAACTAATGATCAATTTTGTAAAACTTATGAAAACTACTAATGATTTCAAGATCAACTAACGACCCTTGCTTTTAATCAGATATTGGAGAATTAAGTCTACAATTTCACTTTATGCTTCACTTAGAATGGCACACTTCCTTTTAATTTGAATCAACTATTCCACTTTGTAAATCAAGAACACAATAGTAGATATAACCATCTCTCAATGAATTATACCCATATCTACGTAATTCCACAATTGATAGAATTAAATAGAACACCTTAATTAACTAATCCATTATATCTCTATGTGAATTATAATTAAAGAAGATTTAATCACAAATTCTCATGAGATTACGTGCGATGCATAAGTATATCTCTATACTAATCATAAATTATAACTTCCAATACCATGCAGAAATTACAATCACACGCCACTATGATTAGGTCTAAACCCATAATCCTTTTCTCGAGTTCATATGGGTTGTCAAGAAATTGGTGATCAAACAATTTATAAATTAAGCATAAACCATAGTAGACAAGGTTGGAATTAGTATCCCTGAATTAATATAGAAGCATGTCGTAGACTTAAAAAGTAATTTAGTTCATAATGAATGAATAAGAAACTGAAATCCACAATGATACTAGAATTCTGAATACAAAATGAAGAGAGTAAAAACTGTAAGTAAAACTGCTGCTCTCTTCAATCTACTTCGCGTTCTTCGTGCTAATCCTTATAACGTGATCCCAAAGTTAGGGTTATGTTCCTGACACAGAATGAATGTTCTTTTCCTTATATTTGTCTCTTTATTCCTTCCTAATTCGCGTCTGAATTCCAGTCCCAAAAGATCTTCAGAATCCTTCTCAAAGATGGAAACCTCCTCTATCTGCCGCGCACCCCTCCCTGGCGGGCGTTTTGTACTGAGAATGCCCGCCCCGACGGGTGTACATTAATTCTGAAATTGTGACCCCCGCCCCGGCGGGTGATTTGGCTTGTGAAAGCTCGCCCCGACGGCTGTGCTGGCTGAGAACTGCTAAATCCTGCCTTTAAGTTCTAGTTTTCATCCAATCCAATTCCTGCAACATCAACATAGAAACCGAGTAAAACAACACTAAAACTACTCGAAGTAGCAAGGAATCAAGCTAGAAAGGTAATCGATTCGTAGGTATAAAACCAACTCATCAGTTACCTTGTCCTGAATTGATTCAGTATAAACTTAATTAGTGAGTGAGATTGGGTCTTCAATTCTCGCCAGAAAATCTTCATGACCTCCAATCTCAGGAACAATCGAACCAACATTTTGTTGAATATGCAATTGTGTTTAAAGGCTCTCTTCCTCCTTAAAATCCAGATCCACATCATCTTCATCATTAATATCTTGGTATACTGAATTTAAGGAATTTGTTGCTTCACATAAGCAATCCTCCTCTTCTGTATAGCCACAAATAAGCACTTTTCGATCATGCTTTGGAATGGAAGCTCTTATGTCATCAAATTTCTTCATAATCTGCTTGAACTCTTCATTCATAGAACTCTGTAGTCCTTTCATTAATTCTCGAATTTTCTCAAAATTGTTTTCTAGGGTTATAGAATTTTGATTTTCCGCTGTCATTATGTTTGGGATCGGAATGACTCTGATGATACCAATTGTAAGAAACATAGAAGTAGAACAAGGATTTGAAAAGAATTAAGAAAGAAATTTGGGAAGGAAGAAGACAGAGAGGAGAAATCAGGAGATAGAACCGTAGAGAGGAATGAATTATCACATTATCATTCACTACCCTCCAAATAGAATTACAACTCAGCTATATACCTACATTAGAATACCACTATTACAATTATGCCCCCCACTAATCCTATATTGACTTCTATATCCTTGCCTATTCCTTACACAAGGCTTCCATTTGGTAGCATTTTGTTGTCCCTAAAAAAATGTAATCTTGAAGATCAAAATTGAACTTCAACCATATTTTGGACTACTTTTTTTTTACTCACTCTACTTGCCCAAAAAGAGAGTTTTATTTTAAACATTCATGGATTTAACTTCTTAACTTAATTTTAATGATAATATCCATATTTAAATAAAAGCTAAGTTTAGGCACTAGTCATTGGGGGTAGATTTGGAACATTATGCTACTTTTTCGTCTATTTTTATAATGCTTACTCTCTTTTTGGACGCACAAGATAGATGGACTATCTTTTTGGGGCTGATGAATTACTTTTTTATTTGTATATTTTGTCAATGTTAGTAGTTCATAAAATCAATTACTTTGGTTTTAGTGAAAATGATTTTTAGAATACTATTAAACTTAATCTAAATAAGTAAAAGGGACTCCGACAATATTTAGGGAAAGCAAAGCGCTAGTTTATTACTCCCTCTTTTCCAAAAAAATAGGGTTGAATGACACTTTTGTTCCTCTAAGTTGCCACCCACTTTCAAAGTCGTCCCTACAGTTCAATTTTCGTCAGTTAGGTCCTTCAAGTGACAATTTGTTGGCATTTCCGTTCCTTCAGCACAATTTGACTTCAACCCGACCTATTTTGACCAATTTTAACCCAACCCGACCCAGTTTGACCCAATCTAAAATTTTAATATTTTAAAATATAATATTATTTTAAAATAAGTTAAAAATAATAATTATATTTAACATTTAAAAATAATAATATTTAATATTTTTTAAAAAATAATTATTTTTAAAAAATAATTATTTTTAAAATAATAATTATTTTAATATTTTAAAATAAAATAATTATTTTAAAAATAGTTACTTTTAATATTTAAAAATAAAATATTAGTTTTTTTTAAAAAAAATAAAAATAAAAATTATATTTAATATTCTAAAATAAATATTTTTTAAATAATTATTATTTTTAATATTTTAAAAGTAAATATTATTTTTAAAATAATTTTAAAATAATAATTATATTTAATATTTTAATATAAAATATTTTTTTAAATAATTTGAAAATAATAATTATATTTAATATTTTAAAATAAAATATTATTTTTTAAAAGTTATAAAAATAATTATAATTGTAGTTTATAATATTTTTTCAAAAATGAGTAAAGTTTCATAAAATATAGATTAAAAAAAATTACATATGAAAATAAAACTTTATTCTTTAAAAAATAAAGTAGATTTTTTCATTTTTTATGTAAAACATTATTTTCAGAAAAAAAAAGTGTTAATATATTTACCATTATTATATGTATTCTCTATATTAGAATTTTTAAAAACAAAAAGTAAAAATTGAAATTAAAATAAAAAAACAGTAAAATATAAATAAAAAAAATTGATTCAATTTTTTAAAAATAAATAAATAAATTTTTTATAAAAAATATATATTATTTTTAGGAATTTGTTTTTAGAAATAATTAAGATTGAATCCCTAAAGTTCAATTTTTTTTTTCTAAATTTTTTTCCTGAAAATAATAATTATTTTTTAAAATATTTATTTATTTAAAAAATATTGAATCATTTTTTAATCATTTACTGTTTTTTGTATTTTAATTTTAATTTTTAGTTTTTGTTTTTAAAAATTCTAATATTAAGAATACATATAATAATGATAAATATATATATATATATATATATATATATATATTTGAAAATAGTTTTTTACATAAAAAATTTTAAAATCTACTTTTTTTAAATTTTTTGTTCTTATGGAATTTTTTTGAATCTATATTTTATGAAACTTTACTCATTTTTGAAAAAATAAAAGTTTCTAATATTTTTTCCTTGGAATAATAAATATCTTTATAACTTTTTTAAAAAAATATTTTATTTTAAATAAAATATAAATATATTTTTTTAATAATATTTTCTTTTAAAATATTAAAAATAATAATTCTTTAAAAAAAATTTAAACTATATATTTTATTTAAAATATTAAATATAATTATTATTTAATTTTTTTTAAAAACTAATATTTTATTTTTAAATATTATTACTAACTATTTTTAAAATAATTATTTTATTTTAAAATATTGAAATAATAATTTATTTTAAAATATTAAATATAATTATTATTTTAAAAATAATATTATATTTTAAAATATTAAAATTTTTAGTTAGGTCAAACTGGGTCGGATTGAGGTCAAATTGGGCTAAAGGAACGGAAACGTCAACAAAATGCTACTTTAAGGATCTAATTGACGAAAATTGAACTTTAGAGACGACTTTGAAAGTAGGTGACAACTTGGAGGGACAAAAGTGTCAATTTGCCAAAAAATAGTACCGTTTGCAAAATCTGTATATCGTAAGTTGTCCCTAAATTCATTGGATGTTCAGATTAATAGTGATGGTATCATAACGAAATTATGATAGTAAATTTGAGGACATTTTGTCATTTAATATCACTAGAAATGATGCTCTTTTTTGGAATTTTCTTTTTCTTTTTTTTTTCAAATGGGATTTTTTTGTGGAACAGAGGAAGTATTATTATTATTATTATTCATGATTATTTTCCAAAAAAAAAGATTTGTACGGTTTTGCAATGAATGGGGAGGTAGGAGGAATATTTCAGCGTGGAGCATAGTTGTAAAATCATGAACCGTATCATCTACCAAAAATTCTCAAATTGTGAATCGTATTTTACGATACGGAAAAACTAGCAAAAACACAATCATTACGTATTTAAACATATAGAGAACTCAATTTTATTGGAGAATAAAGTATGTTAGCTTAAGTGCAAGTTAAATGTTAAAGTAGTAAATACGCATATACACAAACTTCATATTTTCAAATTATAGTTTGAAGAGGTTAATCTAGAGGCTTATTTAATAATGAGATAATCTCTTCTTTAGTTTCCAAACTATAGTTGTTTTTCACGTTTAGTCCCCTAACTATTTTCCCGCATATTTCGTCCTCAAATTATATGTTTCTTTCATGTTAGTCCCCAAAAAATAGTATTTTTTTTCACGTTTAGTCCCCAAACTGTGGATGTTGTTCATGTGTTGTCCCCAATGTATACTTGTTTTTCCTATTTAGTACCCTTCAATTGCCCTATTTTTATAAGGTGAAACAAATATTATAGAAATAATAAAGTCAGAGGCCGAATACGCGGAAAAAATAGTTTGGGGACTAAACGCTAAAAACAACTATAGTTTGGGGACTAACGAAGAGGTTACCCCTTTAATAATCAATATTATTTAAGTAATATTTATGGATAATCTCTTTGTTAGTCCCTAAACTACAATTGTTTTTCACATTTAGTCCCCAAACTATTTTTTCTGCATATTTCGTCCTCAAACTTTATTATTTCTGTAATCTTTGTCCAACCTTACAAAAAATATAGTAATTGAAGTGCACTAAGTATGAAAAATATATAATTTGAGGACTAATTGTGAAATACTATATTTTGGGGACTAACATGAAAGAAACATATAGACAAAATACGCGGAAAAATAGTTAGGGGACTAAAAGTAAAAAACAACTATAGTTTGGGGACTAACGAAGAGGTCATCCCTAATATTTATTAAGAAACAAGTGAAACATACTTACCTTTTAACTTATAAGAATAAACTCAACGTGAAAAGTCCAATTTGCAAAGTTTAGACCAAAAGACAACTCCAAAACTATTTATTTACATGAGAAACAGAAAGTGGAGAAAAAGTCCTTTGAAAAAAGATGAGAAATTCTATAAAATATTTTAAAACTTATTATTTTATAGATCGAGTTGACACATATTCTGCTTATAAAAAGTCTTTAACGTATTATGTAACTCTTGTCATGTTCGTCTCTAACTTAAAAATGTATCGATCGTATCGTACGATACGGTTCGCTTTGCTTTCTGATATACTAGCGATAATGTATTGGATTGCTTTTGTATCGTATCATAACCTAAGATACGTACGTGTATCATACGAGTATGATACCAACAATTCTGGCATTGAGCTTCCAATTGCTCTTAAAATGTTGAAGCCTAGTGTGAGTAGCATTGTTGATTAATCTGAAGAAAACTTAATGAGTTGGAAACTAATCAATATACTATTTTATATATTTATGTGTTTTTATCCAAATGTGGTTTTAGAAAAGATGAAATGGCAGTGATTTAGAACAATCAAATGTTGTCATTTTGCTGTTGTCTTAAAGAATTTAGAATACTTTTTATAGCTTGCTATATTTTGTCATACTTGGTGATGCTTTTGGATTAATTTGGTTATGTAGTATCATGCAGGCATTTTGTAGACAGGAAAGATTTAGTGAAAGGTGTAATATTTGAAGAGTTATCATCTTCTGTACCCTTTACTGAATGTCTGAAACTTTGTCTGAAGCATTCAAAGATCTTCAAGTCAGGGTCTATTTACATTTGTACTTTCTTCCTGCCAGCTAGTAGTTTTTTTTCTCTTTTTATTTATATATCCTATGCGTTTTAGCTTGTAGCAAGTAGTACTTTATTCTCCGCAGCGAAATACATTTCATATGTTGCTGTTTCTAGAATGGATCATTTAGACCTCTTAGCTCCAACAGAAATGTGCTCCAAGAACTCGTAGGTTGTCACTTGTCAGACTACTTTAGTTTGGATTTTATTATGCAATCTTTTCTTTTTTTTAATACGTAACATATATTTAAACAAAGAGATAACAAAAGGGGGTGCCATCCAAGTACACACGGACTATACAAAGAGCAGGCAATTAAAAAAAACCCAACTTGCAAATGAAAAGCCCTATGCAACCATGAACACCTACCCCTCTTTGGGCTTAAAGAAACCTCTCTTAGGAAATCAATAAAAGCACCACAAAACTGGGGTAATTTTAGTATGCAATCTTTAATCAACTAATATTATGTTTGGGGCGAGGCTAGGGTGTTTGATGATACTTATCATTCTCCCCCTTTGATTGGGAGAGAGATTCTTTTCCGGATTCTCTTTGGGCTACATCTTTGATAGCTTTTAGAGTGCTGGCATGTCCATAGTGATTGGCGGGCTGCTCTTCATTAGCCTTCTAGTTTTGTTCCACTTTGTTTTTCTTGGAGAACTCCATGTCCTCCCTTGTTGTAATTCTTCCTCTTTTTAATCAAAATTCTTCTTTTATCAAGAATAAGATATAAAACATTATGCTTGGGACCTTGGGTGCTTTATTTATTGAGGCCCCATTAGTACCTCTTTCTTGGTATCATGAAAGTTTCTAACTGGTGAACTGGAACTTCATTCACATTCATGATTATCAATGATGTGCATCACCCACCACGGGTGATATGCAATACAAAATTATTATCAAGATTATCAATGATGTGCTTTGTTTCGTTTGTTTGTTTGTGTGTGTATTATCTGTTTTATTGTTTTGAGTTTGACACTGGATGCCTTAAATAGTGTTATGTTGTCTTCTAATTTCCAAGGCGACAAAATTATCATATATTGGTAACATGCAGATTATGTATTGCTACGCGGTAAATGGTAGATGTAGTTCCCCTGCCCATCTTTGGTTGACTGGCTGCCAGGGTGAAATGGAAAGACAACTGCAAAGGCTACCAGGGTTTGATAAGTGGATTATTGACAAGGATACTCAACCCTATATTGAAACATTTGAAGATCAGAAGGAACATCTGGTATACCTCACAGCAGATTCAGAAACTATGCTAGATGAGCTTGATCCAAAGAAAATATATATTGTTGGTGGATTAGTGGATCGGAATCGATGGAAGGGGATAACCATGAAGAAAGCAGAAGATCAGAACATTCAAACAGCAAGACTCCCAATAGGAAACTTCTTGAAGATGTCTAGTTCCCAGGTATTGTTTATTATAGTATTTGCCATGTTTCTTTTTTTAAGTGTACTCCACTTCTCTTCTTCGTCTAATGCAAACTTTTTCTAGGACATTTCTGCCTGTCAGAACTGAAATAAAATGATGACAAATTACACTTTTTGTTGTTTCACTAGAACTCGTCGCGCATGATTCTTATATTTTGGCAGCACTTGTTGCTGTTCAATATACAGCCTAAAACTGCATATATTGAATGAAACGAGCATATGAAAAGGCAATAATATATAGTATGCTCTTGCAGAACTGAAAGGATGAATAATTTCACATCAAGTCATTTGCTAATAATTTATTTTTAGTTTGGTAAGATACCAAAGTTTCATGCATTTGATGCAACTAGCAAGTATGTAGGATGTGAAATCCATTTAATCAGTTTGTACACGACTCCATGGAATCTATATGTTGACTTTGACCCTTACTATTACGCGAGGCCAAGTATGGTCGAGCTCGTGGTTAGTGCCATCAGTTTTGACTTGGTTTTCTTAGGAGTCTGGATTCATTTTGAGAGAGGTCTCCTTAGATTTATTAGTGATGAACATGGACAAAAATGTTTGAAATGTTCTCCCACTTGAACAGAATCTGCAATTTACGCTCTTGTAGTAATACAACTAACGTATACTCAGAAATTGTGTCTCACAAATGTGTTGTGACACAAATTTATCTTAGTTGTTGTGATTCACAATAGCTCATGGTAAATAGAATAAAGGTGAACTTTTTTGCTCTTCCTGTAATGTGTAACTGGAAAATAGTTACATTCATATTCATAAAATACACTCTATCCGTCTGGTTTTAGCTGCCCCCCTATTTATTTGTGTTGGAAAACATGTTTCCTTTTATTCTGGAAAACATGTTTCCTTGTTTTACTCCTAGAATTAGGCTACATGTTTCCTTATTTTACTCCTAGAATTAGGCTAAACTTTGTGTATAAATTTTGTAACTTACAATCTGAAAAATCAATAAAAAGAGTTCATTTCTTACATGGTATCAGAGCTAAGGATATTCTAACAGGATATTCTAAACAGATTTTTCCATTCCTTTGTTCATTTTTCTGCAGTTTTCCAATTCTGTGATTCTGCAGTATTTTATTATGTGAATCAAAGCAGCTTTGCATAAACCAAAATCCCTTCTTGGTATCAAAGCAGCTTTGTAATTCTGTTAGTAATTGGACTTGATAGTCAGTAATTTGTGACTTGTGAAGGATGTTAGAAGTTATAGAAACAGCCTCGACGGAGACATAGAAACAGCCTCGACGGAGACAACCGCTACAGCACAGTCAGAGGTAATTCAATCCCAACAGCCTGGAGAATTGCAAAATATCCAGGCTGCCTATAGATTGAATGAAAAAAACTATCTCAAATGGTCCAGCTCGTTCGTACCATACTTAAAGGAAAGGGAAAGTTAAGTCATCTTATGGGTACGCGGCCAAAATCGGGAGATCCTAAGTTTGAAGCATGGGATGAAGAAGATTTGATGATTATGGCGTGGCTGTGGAACTCAATGGTTCCTGAGTTTAGTGACACTTGTATGTTCTTGGCTACTGCTAAGGATATTTGGGATGCAATACAACAGACATATTCGAAGGCAAGAGATGCGGCTCAAGTATATGAGGTGAAGGTGAAAACGATGGCTGCTAAACAAGACAGTAAAACAGTTGCCGAATATGCTAATCAATTGAAAGCCTTGTGGCAAGAACTTGATCATTATAGGGTGATTAAAACCAAATTTCCTGAAGATAAAGAATTTCATTGAGCAAGATAGAGTCTATGAATTTCTTGTTGGGCTTAATCCAGAATTTGATCAAGTGATAGTCTAGATTCTTGGCAAGCAGGAGGTTTCATGCTTTAATGAAGTAGTAGCGCTGGTTCGAGGTGACCAAAGCAGAAGAGGACTTATGTTTGAACCACAAAGCATGGACAGCTCGACTATGGTAGCTAGTGGGGGAAATAATTCAGCCACAAACATGAAAAAAACACCATTTTTTGAGGATAAGAAACCTGAACAATCAAAGGCTGATTATCACGACAGTTTCTGGTGCACTTTTTGCAAGATGAAACGTCATACTTGTGAGCGGTGTTGGAAGCTTCGTGGAAAACCACCAAGGTACAATGGTCAGACGCATGTCACAACGGCACATCAGAATGAAGCAGCACCAAAGGAGTTGGGCAGTCTCAACCGAGAAGAGGTCGAGAGGGTGAGATCTCTAATTGGCAACCTTGACAAACCTTCAGGTACTTGTTCATTAGCGTATTCAGGTAAATCTCCATCATCTGTTGGATTAAATGTCTCGATTACAACCTTGGCCGGCTCCTGGATCATGGATTCAGGAGCTACCGATAATATGACTTACTCACCAAATAACTTTTCCACATACTTACCTTGCCCAAGCAGTAGGAAAATATCCACAGCTAATGGTTCTTTGACCACTGTAGCAGCTGTAGGACATGTTAAAATAGGCCCATCATTGACTTTAAAAAATGTTCTTCATGTCCCCAGATTATGCACAAACCTTGTCTCCATACAAAAGCTTACTCAAGATTTAGGTTGCAGTGTGATCTTTCATCATAATTATTGTGTATTTAGGGACCAGAATTCGGGGAAGATGATTGGACATGCTAGAGAACGGGATGGACTCTATTACCTAGAAGCATCAAGCCAGCCAAATATCACAAAGGGCAAATTACCTTCTTTTGTTTCAGAACTTTATTCATCCAATGAAGAAAAAGTTTGGCTTCACCACCACTGACTTGTACATCCGTCATTTAGTCATTTAGAGTCATTCAAATTATGCTTCTGTCTTTATTTCAAGGTCTAGAGGTTGAAAACTTTCATTGTGAAGTGTGTGAACTTGCCAAACACAAACGCGTACCTTTTCCAAGTCGTGATAATAGAAGTTCTCTTCCATTTTATCTCATTCACAGTGATATTTGGGGTCCATCTACTATTCCTAATGTTTCTGGGGGAAGATGGTATGTGTCATTCATTGATGATTGTACTCGTGTAATTTGGCTTTCTTACTTAAACATAAATCTGAAGTCAGTACTGTTGTCCCAAATTTTTGTTCCATGATTAAGAACCAATTTGGGGTCGCTATCAAAAGGTTTAGGCCACATAATGCCAGGGATTATTTCAATCAAGTACTAACTCCTTATTTTCAAAAGGAAGGAATAGTACACGAGTCATCCTGTGTCAATATGCCACAACAAAACGGAGTCACGGAAAGAAAAAATGGTCATCTCCTTCAGTCGACCCGAGCCTTCTTATTCCAAAAAAACGTGCCTAAATTTTTTTGGGGAGAAGCAGTTCTTATAACCACTCATCTTATAAATAGTTTGCCTTCCAGAGTCTTGGGATTCAATACTCTCAACATTCTATCCAAACATACACACTACAAATAATTTTGTACCTAAGATATTTGGGTTCGTATCATTTGTTTATGTTCATAGTCAAAATAGAGGGAAACTAGACCCAAGGGCATTAAAATGCGTATTTGTGGGTTATTCTTCCACTCAAAAAGGGTACCAGTGTTATCACCCTCCATCGAAGAAATTTTATGTCTCGTTGGATGTTACTTTCAATGAACAAACACCTTACTTCATCTCACCTTATCTTCAGGGAGAGAATTCAATACTTGAAGACAAGGACAAGGATTTCTTGCTCGATCTGTCGTCACTTCCTAAACCAGTTTCTAGTAATCCGAGTTATGTGTCTGAGCCAGTGTCCGAGTCCATGCCAAATCTTGTGTTTGAACTCGTGTCGGAAATTTTAGACACTCTCAACTCTGTCCTTTAGAATGTGAGATTTGACCAAGGTAAGGTGTATTCGAGGAAGAAGACAATTGTCCCTGAATCAGCGCAAGTCCAAGAATCCAGCCCAGATCCTGAGAATGAGGTAACATTTTCTAATTCTTCATTACAAGCTGAAATTGAATCCCATAATAACAATAATGACCAGGACCTTCCCATTGCTATTAGAAAACTAGAGTGCACAAAACGACCTTTATATCCTCTTGCATACTTTCTTTCCTTTAAACATTTTTTACCATCACATAGAGCCTTCCCTGTTAACTTGAACACCATTACCATCCCTACCACCTTATCCGAGGCTTTGACCAATGAAAAATGGAGACAAGCCATGAATGTAGAAATGAAAGCATTGGAGAAGAATAAAACGTGGGAGTTAGTGAAGTTGCCTGACGGAAAGAAACCTGTAGGGTGTAAATGGGTCCATACAGTGAAATCTAGAGCAGATGGGTCAATCGAGAGATATAAGGCAAGGTTGATAGCCAAGGGTTAAACTCAAACCTATGAGATTGACTACCTAGAGACTTTTGCTCCGGTTGCAAATATGAATATTGTTAGAATCCTACTGCCATTAGCAGCTAATTATGGTTGGGAGTTGCAACAATTTGATGTCAAGAATGCATTTTTGCACGGAGAACTAGAAGAAGAAATTTATATAGAGGTCCCACTGGGTTATGGTGGGTGTTCATACTATGTGTAAATTGAAGAAAGCCTTGTATGGACTTAAGCAATCACCACGGGCATTGTTTGGCAGATTTGCGAGAGTTATGATTGCCATGGGGTATAAACAAAGCCAAGGGGATCACACGCTGTTCATTAAACACTCACCTTCGGGGGGAGTCACAACACTATTAGTGTATGTTGATGACATAATAGTAACTGAGAATGATGATAATGAGAGACAACTTCTAATTCGGTGTTTGGCTAAGGAATTTGAGATCAAAGCATTAGGAAAGCTTAAATATTTTCTTGGGATCGAAGTGGCTCACTCTAGGCAGGGCATTTTTATCTCCCAACAGAAGTATGTTACTGATCTCCTTAAAGAAACATGCAAGACGGCATGCAAACCAGCAAGTACTCCAATAAACCAAAATCTTAGACTTGGAATAGCAGAGGAAGACGTTGCAATAAGTAAAGAAAAATATTAGCGCTTGGTAGAAAAACTCATTTATCTGTCGCATACACGACCGGACATAGCATACGCAGCGAGTGTGATTAGCTAGTTCATGCGTAGCCCAAAGGAAGTTCATCTGCAAGAAGCACACCGAGTGTTACAATATCTCAAAGGACATCGGGAAAATGGTGTTATGTTCAAAAGAAACGGAGGTTTGGTGCTTGAGGCATATACGGATGCTGATTATGCTTGGTCAATAGTTGACAGAAGGTCAACGATAGGATATTGTATATTTCTTGGCGGTAATCTTGTGACATATGGAGGAGCAAGAAACATGTGGTAGCACGGTCTAGTGCAGAGGCAAGGTGTGTGTGAACTACTTTGGTTGAAGATCATCTTAGAAGACTTGAAAATCAAGTGGGATGGCCCAATTAGACTTTATTGTGACAATAAGTATAGCTCACAACCCGATACAACATGATCGCACAAAGCACATCGAAATTGACAGACACTTCATCAAAGAGAAATTGGAGAGTGGACTGATTTGTACCCCTTATGTGTCTACACATGGCCAACTTGCAGATGTACTTACTAAGGGGTTAAGTAGCTCAGTATTTCAGAGTTGTATCCAAGCTGGGAATGAAAAACATTCATTCACCAACTTGAGAAGGAGTGTTGGAAAACATGTTTCCTTTTATTCGGGAAAACATGTTTCCTAATTTTACTCCTAGAATTAGGCTACATGTTTCCTAATTTTACTCCTAGAATTAGGCTAACCATTGTGTATAAATTTTGTAACTTACAATCTAAAAAATCAACGAAGAGAGTTCATTTCTTACAATTTGTCTTTACTTTTTTTCTACATTAACAAATGTGCAATTTCTTCTCTCTTGATATTCACTGGTGGATCGAAGATGTTTATAGTAATGGCAATGTGTTGTTATATTGTTCAAAAACTGTTATGTCAATTTCTTTTAGTTTTATTACGATCTGATATTATATTGTTTGGAAACAGCCCTTGGATGTGTTTTGTTTTTGAAGAACAGTTTAAATGCCCATTCTTTTGAATACGTACTCTAATTATGGAAAGCTTGTCAACATTCATTCGGTACGATTTTTTTTTTCTTTCCTATTAGTCAAAATGTTGTTATTTTGTTCTTCTGAGAACATCAAATTTACTTTTGACCTCTTCTAAGGCTTATTTGCTACCTAATCGATTGAATCCTGATCAACCATCAGGCAGTTTATTTTTTCTCTGAAAATTTGTTTATGGTCAATGTGATTGCAGGTTCTCACAGTGAATCAAGTGATAGAGATACTCCTCACGTTCTTGGAAACTAGAGACTGGAAGGATTCATTCTGTCAAGTGATTCCTCAAAGGAAAAGATTTGAAGCTGATTCAGAAGAAAATAAAGCAGAAATAGCAGGGCAAGAAAATGAAGAAAAGTGTGATCAAGAGCGAAAAAGGTCCTGTATCGGAAGTTGAAGAAAGTATGGGTAATTGTTGCAGGTCTGCGGCATTGTCACAATATGTTTTAAAGCAAGCAGATCCTAAAATCAAAATGAAAACGTCCTAGCACAAAGAATGTTTCTTTTCTATTTATCCATTAACAATGTGTTAAATTAGATCTCGAATTGAGGATACGGTTGATGTCCAATCCAGTCAGTTCTATGCTTGGCAAACTATTTACAACAATTGTTGGCAACAAGCACTGCAGCATTACCCTTACCTTGTTTCTGAAATAGGCAAGCTTGGAGAAAAAAAATGCTATTGATCTTTGTATATGATGACATTGAGCAGAAGACAACAAAGATGCGATGAATTCTAAAGCACTTGCGAGTAATTTGTACGAAAACTCTTCAGTCTCAAGTGTGCAATTTTTTATACCAGTTTTGATTAGTTCAAGTATTTCAATAGCTGATGTTTTAATAATTACATCATTCCAGATTCAGCTTCCTCTGGTGTGGTTAATTAGTTCAATTATACTCTTATGTTTCAAATTATAAGATATTGACTTTTGAAAGTTAATTTGAAATTTTTTCAAAATTGAGGTAATTTATTAGAAATTATGACAAATTGAACTTGTAGTATTTTTTAACTAGTTTATAATATTAATTATTATATTGACTAAAATTAAAGAAATGTATATAGTTTTGAGTTTGAAATTGTTTCAAGTTGTCTTCAAAAAGTTAAAATGATCTTAAATTTTAAAACGGAGGTTGTATTTGTTTTAGTTACACTAGTTCAGGTACTCCAATTTCTTTTTGTTAACGGTCTTGATATGTATTGTGATAAATTTATATTTACTTACAATTGCGAATTTTATCAATACATGAGATTGGTAAGAATTATAATAGGGTCCTATTTATTATACATCCCTCTAAACAAATTACCATTAATACTTATGAAAATTACTATTAATACTTATGAAAATTACTATTAATACTTATGAACATAACCTGTAGACACTCGAAATTTTGCTTTCCTTGGACTAACATTTTAGAAGGGTAAAAGCGTAATTTCATTTCGAAGGTAACCCCGAAGTAGGGCAAAAGCATCATTTCACCTCGAATACAACCCCGTGGAGAAATAAAAGTGCAACGACACCCAGACACGACGTGGACTAAACGAGGACCGCAAAGCTGAGAATGTGGCCATAAGAAGTTACCGCAGCAACCACTGAACTACGAGCTATCAAAGACGAGTCGATTGACAACCCTCGGGAACCGGAAGATACCTTTCAGCTAATTGCATCATCTTTTCGGTACCCGATTCAGTCAGACTTGACCTTATGTTGAAGCCTTCCGCAAGGACTTTCTGGAATTTTTGGGTACGGTGCTCAACTTTCACCTGACCGAGACCGAAGGAACTTGGACTAACATTTCAGAAGGGTAAAAGCGTAACTTCACTTCAAAGGCAACCCTGAGGTAGGGCAACAACATCATTTCACCCCAGAGACAACCTCGTGAAGAAATCAAAGTGCAACGACGCCTAGACACGACGCGGACCGAACGAGGGCCGCAAAGCTGAGAATATGACCATAAGAAGTCACTGCAGCAACCACTGAACTGTGAGCTATCAAAGATGAGCCGACAATCCTCGAGAACCAAAAGATACCTTTCAGCTAATTGCATCATCTTCCCGATACCTGATTCAGTCAGACTCGACCTTATGTCGAAGCCTTCCGCAAGGACTTTCTTGGATTTTTGGGTACGAAGCTCAACTTTCATCGGAACGAGACCGAAGGAACAAACTTCAAGGCGACTGGACCCGCGGGGCCCAGCAGCAGGTATACATGTGGTTAGCCGCAGGTATAACTGCGGCTGCCCCAGATCTCTATATCCAGCAGCCAACAACTCATTTGAAAGAAAGAGAAGAAGTTAGAGAGAGAGAGAGAGAAACCCTCGGGTTTGGCTTTTCTTTAACAAATGTAAGTTGTTTGATCTTATATATCATACATCTTAAGTGTATAGAGTGATATAAGTTGATCCCGAGGCAAAAGATGCTTGTTCACGCGTCCCCCAAGGTGAAAAACGCTCATTTTGGGTCACTTTCTTTGTAAATAATGTTCTAAATACTAGATCCATGTTATATCTTGTTTAAATCTAGTTAAACTTGTCGTTTTATACATATTTTGCGTAGTAGTTGGTAGATCTAGAGTTTCTACAGGTTATTTTGTGTATATATAGTTGTAAATCAAGTCCGGAGACTATATCTACCTAGATCTAAGCCGGATATAGCCCTGGAATGGTTATGGAGCATGAAGCTCTAACCTATATGCTAGATCAGTTTAGATCCACGGTAGATCTGTAGGGTTTTCGGCACATAAACGCAGCGAAAATTAAAAATTTTTCGAAACCCTAAAACAGGATCCATGCGAAAAACATATTAATTCAGAGGTTAAGATTTGTTTTACCGATTATTCAAGCCTGAACGGAAACGATGGAGATTCTAGAACTGTTTCGAATCCTCAACGCAATCCAACGGAACTGCCCCTCTACGGTATCCACACGAACGTCCCGCGAATCGTCACACGATCTGCAGCAAGGAAAGCTGCGGTACTAGCCGCCAAGGATCTGGACTTTCGAAATTTTTCTCTCTAGTCTCTCTCTAAGAGAGGCTAGGGTTTTGATATCGATAATCCCCTAAACGGCTGATATATCATATATATAGCAGTTAAAAGAATTAACCAAAACCTAATCCAATTAGAAAAATAAAATTTAAATTTATATATATATATATATATATATTATATCTTAATTAAGTCTTACTTAATTAATATACATATATATATATATATATATATATACACACAAATTATCCTATTAATTTAAATTCGTAATTTAAATACTATCAATCATATTGATATATTTAAATCCATACAATTTAAATTAATTCCCTTTTAATTACGTTCTAAGTGTGTGACCCTATAGGTTATTATTATGTTGGCAATAATTTTAAAATCATATTATAAAATTATAAACAGTGAGCGGCATCTAGTAATGCATCACTGCTACCCAAATAATAATAAGATCGGTGATTCGATACAACCTTTTCGTGACCAATGTTTCAATGTAATTTAATCCTTTTAACCTTGACATCCTAGATTAAACTCGAGGCATGGAATGTGTCATCCTCTTCATAATTTAATCTGAGTTTTCTTGATCGATGAGTAGACTATATGAAACAAATCACTATTTGAGCATGACCATGCATTTCATAGTCCTACTCAATCAAGAGGCCTATGGATATCACCCCTAATATATAGGAGGGTTAAATTCCATCTAGATCACTCATATTCCTCACACGATTCATGATGTACCCAATAATCACCTTTATCGTCCACCCTATTAAAGGTGGCCTTTGATGATATCAAAGTACATAAATTCTCGTGTAGTAATATAGTAATTTCAGGTCGGAGGATCATTACATCATTGTCACTATGAGAATTGCTTATGACACTTTGCATAATGCTCCACGTAGAATTCTCATGGTGGGTCTGTCCAGTACATTGTTCTCTAACATGTACCTATGCATTGACTCAATATCTCATATATTTATGACCAATGAGATTTGGCCATCAGTCAATCCACATACTAGTCTCAATGTATCATTGCTGTCCCATTAACAATGACACTCGACTAGGGACATTTAAGAGTAATGATACTAATTGTAATTATTTGATCTCATGTTCAAGTCATATACTTGAAGCCATATAATTTGTATCACTATTCTAAGGACTTTTATTATGTTAACATTTATATAACGCAGTAAATAAAACCATAATAAAATAATTCATTTATTCAATTAAATATAATATCAAAAATATTTAAGCAATTACATCAAAGAATTAGCCTCTAGGGCATAAACTCTAACAAGATCTAGATGTTTTACTGCTTGTGGTCAATCCCAGTCACTCCGTAGAGCCCTAGATCTATATTTAGAGGTGAGGGGTCTTAATGGCTCGTAAACGGGATTCTAACCGATGAAATCACCTAATAACGAGTTTAGGATATGTTGTACATACATATTTAAGTTTAATAATGTGAGCCTAGGAATACCGATGTCGAGATCTAATGATCAGATCTTGGCTCGATTCCCACGATGGATGTTTCATTTTTAATATAATGTTTAAATAACGTGAAATCGTTGTACGTGTACTAATGGATCTTAAAACGAGTTTGAGGGGTTCGTCTTGAGAAATCAGATTTAAGATCCCGTGATAGTGAAAATTTGTTCTCGACGCCGGGAAAAATTAGGTGTCCGTCTTTCCTAAGTTTGTGTTGTTTGTTATACCCTTTTGTGTTCCCTATGTCTATGGATTTTATTAAAGGGTGAGGTTTTAGGAAAACGAGACCGATATAAGTGTCGACGACTTTGAAAAGATTGATTTATTATTTTATGATTGGACCGAAGGAGACATAGCCGCCAGTTGGTATAATGTAAATAGATGTACCAACTTATCCAATTTTGAAGGTTTTCGCAATGTGGTCCAATATGTGACTCCGTAAGATTGGTATGGATACCTGAGATTCATAGAGTTCGGGGGCTTGCTTAAGCGAGGGGAAGATGTTAGGCACCCCCCGACTTCTGTGAAAACACGGTTACCGCATCTTATTGATTTCATATGCATAAAGTGTGTGTGTGTATATATGTGTTGTAAGACCCCAACTTTTATGAATAAAGATTTAATTTTCTTTATATTATTTCGAAATAGTAAGGTGTTGATTTGATAAATATGAAAGTTATGGGTGAAATGTGCAAACATTTTTAAAATGAGCAAGTGGTTATAAAATATTCTGGTTGTCGGGGAATATTCGTTTGGTCGTGGAATATTCTTGTTGTCGGGGAATATTCGTACGACGGCGCAGCTATTTGTGGACCCCCACAACGGAATAACTGTCGGATATAGAAAGCGACAGAAATAACTTTTTTACAAGATAACGGCGTAGTTATTACCGTTAGTACTTTTGAAATACCCGGTGGTTAAAATACAGTTATACGCGGTGTTGCACAGTAGCACACGGTATCGCACAGTATTTCGAATTATTGAGTCTTACGTGAGAAGCCATTACTCAATAATGGTTACAGTAATTACTGTTCAATATTTTACGTTGATACTTTATATTATTGACTCAATAATTGTTACATTGATATTTTATTGACTCAATAATTGCTACGTTGCCATTTTATATGATTGATTCAATAATGGCTACAGTTGATATTTTGTAGTATTGATTCAATAATTGTCATTGCACAGTATTTTACGTTATCAACTCAATAATTCATATTATTTGAATAATATTATTAGATAGCATTATTGACAATGTCTAAGGAAGTTCTGTCTAGGAGGGGTTATTTAATTGCGCGCCAGTAAGGAGAAGTCCTTATCGGAAGGTCCCCTCTTTTCTGGGAACGACCTGGTTGTCAATATTGTAGTTCTGTAACATTATCTGTGAATAATTAATTATTGATTTATATGATAAGGAAATATTTATTTGGTGGATATTAAAGAAGGAATTGGCGCTGATGAGTTTTTATCAATATTTTGGTGTGAGAAATCATCTGTTTATGGATTTCGGATAATTTATGTTTGGAATTTGGAAAAACTTTCTTCTGCAAAGTTGTAGAGAATTAAATTTCCTATGGAAGGACATAGAATTTGTATTTTTCTGACAAAGGGGCTATTTGTTATGAATTATTGAAGTTTCAAAAAATAAATATTTTTTAAATAAAATGGTGGGCCCCACTTTTGTTGTTGAAAAATCTGAAATTTTTAGCCGCCAGGCGGCGGAATTTTTTTTAAAAATATATTATTTTAGTCTCCTTTGGCATCCTAAGCTTTTCCTATAAATAGGGTGCTTAGGTTAGAATTGAAAATCACACCAGAATCAGAAGTTTTCTCTCTCTATAATATCGAGCGTATTTTTGTGAGTATTTCAATACTTTGAGTATTACTATTCAGTACAAGCTTCCGTCGGTATTATATCCGATATTCCAGTCAGAGATACTGTTCTTTTGAGGTAAGGGATGTTATTTTCTTTCGTAAATGATGTTATTCTTTTCAATATCATTATACAAAAATATTGTCATGGATTTTATGTTGAAATTCTTACTTTTTCCGTCGGGGTTACTATTCACGTATACGGCACTATTCACGTATATGGCACTATTCACGAAAAAACTAAATTTTCTTCTATTTGTCCAAATTGCTTGTTAAGGTTACTATCTTTGATTGTATCCAAGTTTTGAGCTCTATTCTTGAATTTTGCTCCATAATTGATTATTACGAGGTATTTTTGAATTGGATATACTAAAATACGAATCCTTAGTCTTTGTCTTTTATCTCACTGGATTTGTTTTTTTTAAATGTTTTTCATCATTCTCAGTCCTAAAAGGTGATGTAACTGAATATCTTTGGCCTGTAGAGCAAAGATGAATGATTACTTGATGAATATCTTTGGCCTGTAGAGCAAAGATGAATGATTACCTGATGAATATCTTTGGCCTGTAGTGCAAAGATGACAGGTGTTGAGATGAATATGACCACTGATGATACAAATGAATATCTTTGGCCTGTAGTGCAAAGATGAATATTTGATTCGAGATGTATATTGATTGATGTTACAGGGATAAAATATTGATGATGGACTTTTAAATCATAGAAGATAGTAGACTTGATTCTCTGCTTAACTCTTCTAATGAATTGTTATTTCCGCTGCGAATATTGATCTAAGATTGGTTGTCCATTATATTTTATCTGATTTATTGAAGGCTAACGATGATTTATTTTTCATTATCTTAGTCATAATATTCTTTACTGAGCTAGTTGAGCTCACCCTTTTCATCTGTTGTCCTCTTCAGGAAATGAGAATGTTGCGGGAACTAGTCGGGGGACAGGGTGATGGTCCGAGTTAGAGCATTAGTAGTCCTCACTATTTCTGATAAATAGTGTGATAATAATTGTAATGAGGACTTAGTTTGAATCTTAATATTTTCTATATATTTGTATTGACACTCACAGTTGTGTGGTCGTATTTTGCACGACCGTATGATATAAAGTTTGTATTTGAATTCTGTACCATGTATTTGGCGACTCAGAATGGATTGGGTTGAATGGACCTATTCTGGGGGCGTCACATGTGTGTTCTTTATTTTAAGTTTATTTATCTTATTCTAAGTCTTTTTCTGAGTTAGGGGAAAGTAGTGCTGTACCTCTTTTGTGCATAGGTACGAAGGATTTGATTTAGCAAAAAGTTCATTTTAAACAAGATATATGAATTGAAATGATGTTTTGGATAACAAGGTTTTCAAATCCTTCGCCCAACTAGGAATTGAGGACTTCGATACTTCTTTTTCATTATCTTTATGTTCATACGATGATATACCCCGAATCACTTTTTTTCTTTATGAAAGCTCTTTGTGGTTTTATTGGAAATAGTTTTGGTGATGTGCATGCGAAAAGCGTTAAGAAGGAGTCGGATCATCATCGGGCATGAAAGCCATCTTGATGAACCAAGCACCCACAATCACAAGTTCACTATAATGGGATCTTAAATCTGACTTCTCGGGACTAACCCCTCGAACTCGTTTTAAGATCCTAAAATTACACATACAAAGACTCGATGTTATTTAAACATTACATAGTGAATAAAATGTCCATCGTGGGAATCTAGTCTAGATCTAATCATTAGATCTCGATCCCGGGATTCCTAGGCTCACATTTATTGAAATAAACATATCTACAATATGTCCTAAACTCAAGATCCGGTGGTTTCATCGGTTGAAAACCCCATCACGAGGGCTTAGGACCCTCCTCACCTCTAGATATAGAACTAGGGCTCAACAAAGTGATCAGGAATGATATAAAGCGGTAAAACATATAGATCTACCGTGGATCTAAGCCGATCTAGCATACGGGTTAAAGTTTCATGCTTGATAACCACTCAAAAGGCTAGATTCGACTTAGATCTAGGTAGATCTAGCCTACAGACTAGATCTACAACAATAAAATCGCAAAATAACCGGTGGGAACTCAATATCCGCCACCAACTATACAATATCTATGTAAAACAACAAGTTAGACTACGTTTACACAATATATCACATAAAACTAGTGTTTCAAACAATATTTACAAAGAAAGTGACCCGAAAAGGGCGTTTTTCACCTTGGGGGACTCGTGAACAAGCTTTTTGAGGCTCAAGATCAACTTATAACACTCAAGACTCTCAATATATGTAATATAGAAGATCAAACAATTCAAAGTTGGTAAAAAACTCTCAAACCCGAAGGTTTCTCTCTCTAGAAATCTCTCTCTCTCTAACTTCTTCTTCTTTTTATTTATGAGCTGCTGGCTGCTGGTATAGGCCATCTAAGGCTGCCGCAGGTGTACCTACGGTTGGAGCAGGTACACCTGAGGCTGGGCCCCATGTGTTCGATTGTCTCAAAATGCGTGCATTAGGTCTTAGTTTGGTGAAAGTTGAGCTCCGTACCCAAAAATCCCAAAAAATCCTTGCGGAAGGCTTTAAAATTAGGCCGAGTTTGACGAAATCGGACTCCGAAAAGATGATGCAGTAAGCTAAAAAGTATCTTCCGGCTCCCGAGGGCCGTCGATCGGCTCATCTTGACAGCACGCAGTTTGATGTTTGTTGAGGTGAGTTCTTACGGACACTTTCTCAGCTTTGCGATCCTCGTTTGGTTCGCGTCATGTTCGGACCTCATTGGCCCTTTGAATCATCCACAGGGTTGTCTCTGGGGTGACCAAATGCTTTTGTCCTACCTCGGGGTTGTCTCCAAAGTAAAATTACGCTTTTGCCCTTCTTCAAGGTTAGTATAAAGAAAGCAAAATTTTGAGTGTCTACACTTGTGATTGTGGGTTCGGATCTATCGAGATAGCTTTCATGCCCGATGATGATCCAACCCTTTTTAGCTCTTTCCTGCATACAGTATCACCCAAAAATGATTTTCCAATAAAACCACAAAGAGCTTTTATGAAAAATAAAACGAGTCGGGGGTAGATCACTTTATCAACATAAAGATAATAAAAGGTAGTATCAAAGGTCCTTGATTACTATTCAGGCGAAGGATTTGAAAACTACGTTTTCCAAAATATCATTTCAATATTTATATTTTGTCTAAAAATAAACTTTTCACTAAATCAAATCATTCGTACATAGGTGAAAAAGAGGAACATCTCGACTTCCAAATAAATCACAATAAGGCTTAGAATAAACTTTCAAATAAATGCATTGAGCGAACGCGCGCGCACACACACTCACACACACACTTTATGCATATGAAATCAATAAGATGCGGTAACTGTGTTTTTACGGAAGTCGGGGGGGGGGGGTGCGTAACACTTTCCCCTCCCTTAAGCAAGCCCCCGAACTCTATGAATCTCGGGTTTCCAAACCAATCCTACGGAGTCACATATTGGACCATATTGGGAAAACATTCAAAATTCGGATGAGTTGGTACATCCATTTAAAATCATACCAACTGGCGGCTCTGTCTCATTCGGCCCAATCATCAAAATTAAATCATTTAAATCAATCTGTTCAAGTTCGTTGACATTCATGTCGGTCTCATTTTCCTAAAAATTCACCTTTCAAATAAATCAATTGACATAGCGAAATACAAAGGGTAGAAGCAATCAGGAACAAACACGTGTATTATTTTTCCAGGCGTCGACATAACTGACAATCAAATAGTCGACATAAAATATTCGTAATATATATCATTATCATTGTGGATTAGATTAGTTGCCAAGTAGCTGTGCTCTATCATCAAACATCTATGGTCAATTTAAGGGGACAGAGAATCAAAAAGGAAAAAATAAGGAAGGTCCCACTGTAGTTTGCACGTTTTACTTATTACACCATTAAATTTTTAAAAATTCAAATTACCCCATTGAACTAATTAAAATTATGAAATTACACCATTCCGTTAATAAGATTGGACGTCCGTCAAATTAGCTTAGATTCTTTCAGGAAAAACTAAGAAAACCCACTATAGTTGACATGTTTTACTTATTACGTCATTAAACTTTTAAAAATTAAAATTATCCCATTGAACTAATTAATATTTTGAAATTACATCATTCCGTTAATAAGATTAGACGTCCGTCATATTGACTCAGATTTTTTCAGACGTGGCTAGTGAAAACAGAAAAGAAAATGACATCTGTCATTCCTACATGGTTTAGGCAGTCAAATCAACTCATCTTCCAAGCATGTCTCCAAAGCCTAAATAAAATACATAAAGAGAGAAAACCTACCAAGTGTAGAAGAGGGCGGTGGCACAAGGTGAGGCAACAGTGGAGGCTCTATGTGGCCGTGGCGGTGGTGGTGGCGACGACAGTGGAGACTTATTGTGATGGTGGTAACGTTGGAGGCTCTTTATGGTTGTAGTAGCTCCTTTGGTGTTGAAGTTTTTAATGACAGTGTTGGGTGCGCTGTTAACTGGTTCACTTCTTCTCCACTTTTTTGATCTAGTTTATGTGGGTTGATATTACAGTGGGGTTGGTGCTAGTAATTAGGCAAATAAAGGCTGATTTGGGATGTTGGGGGCTGATAATGGGGCTATGTTTTGGTAAATAGAATTGGGGTTTCGATAGAGGCGACTAGGAAAACATACTTATTATAGTAGTTAGGGTTCTAAACCTCTCCTCTAATTTGTCTATAAAAATGGTGGTGTATATATGTAGACACTCAAAATTTTGCTTTCCTTGGACTAACATTTCAGGAGGGTAAAAACGTAAATTCACTTTAGAGACAACCTCGAGGGTGGGCAGAGGCATCATTTTAGCCCGGAGACAACCCCATGGAGAAATCAAAGTGCAACGATGCCCAAACACGACGCGAACCGAACGAGGACCGCAAAGCTGAGGATGTGGCCATAAGAAGTCACCGTAACAACCATTGGACTGCAAATCATCCAAGATGAGCCAATTAACAACCCTCGGGAATCAGAAGATACCTTTCAGCTTATTGCATCATCTTCCCGGACTTTGATTCAGTCAGACTCGATCTTATTTCGCATCCTTCCGTAAGAACTTTATGGGATTTTTGGATACGTACCTCAACTTTCACAGGATCGAGACTAAAGAAATGAACTTCGAGGCGACAGGGTCCATGGGACCTAGCCATAGGTTTACCTGCGACTAGCCATAGGTATACCTGCGACCATCCGCGGGTATACCTGCGGTTGGTTCCCAGGCCTATAACCAGTAGCCAAGAGCTCATTGACAAAAAAAGGAAGAAGTTTTAGAAAGAAGCTAATTTTAGAGAGAGAAACCCTCAGGTTTGAGCATTTTATACCAACTTTAAGTTGTTTGATCTTCTATATCATACATATTGAGTGTCTAGAGTGATATAAGTTGATCTTGAGCCAAAAGAAACTTGTTCACGCGTCCCCCAAGGTGAAAAACGCTCATTTTGGTCACTTTTTTGTAACAATTTATTCTAAATACTAGATCTATGTTATATATTGCTTGAATCTAGTTTAAACTTGTTGTTTAACATATATCTTGCGTAGTAGTTGGTAGATATAGAGTTTCTACCGGTTATTTTGTGATTATATAGTTGTAAATCAAGTTTGAAGACTAGATCTACCTAGATCTAAGCTGGATGTACCCCATTGGGTGGTTATGGAGCATGAAGCTCTAATCTATATGCTAGATCAGTTTAGATTCATGGTAGATCTAGAAGTTTTAATGCTTTTGATCGATCCCGATCACCCCGTAGAGCCCTAGATCTATATCTAGAGGTGAGGGGGTCCTAATGGCTCGATATGAGGATTTCAACCGATGAAATCACCTAATATCAATTCTAGGATTATATATATATTTTTTAATATAATAATATGAGCCTAGGAATCCTAGGGTTGAGATCTAATGATCGGATCTTTACTCGATTCCCACGATGGACGTTTCATTTGCTATGTAATGTTTAAATAACGCGAAATTATTATACATATAATATTGGATTTTAAAACGAGTTTGAGGGGTTAGTCCCAAGAAGTCGAATTTAAGATCCTGTGATAGTGAAGATATTGATTGTGGGTGCTTGGGTTCATCGAGATGGCTTTCATGCCCGATGATGATCCGACCCTTTTTGGCGTTTCTTTGCATACATTATTGTTAGGTTTGTAAGTTTCATGGATACAATAAAATTGCATAAAAATAGCGAAAGCGTGAAAAATTAGATTTTAAAATTTTACAAACTATATACCCGGATCATCCTTTATGCACAATTATTAATTAAACAAAATAGATGGAAATTAAGATTCATACCCTTAAAGATTCCAGCTTCCTTAGGTACGAGTTCAACTCTAAATACTTTTCGCGTTCTACTTGAATCCACCAGCTTGATTCCTTCCTTTTATCAACGTTAGCCACCCAAGTGTTTGGCCTCTAGAGGTGATCCACCAAGAAAGAATAAGAATTTACGAAGAAGGGTGTTTGGCTAAACCCTAGTTTTCTTCTCTCTAGAAAAGGAGTGCTCTCCCAACTCTTGGAATTAAAATGTCTAACCTTGTTCCATAATAAGACTTTCTTATTTATAGATGTAGGCAACTTGTAGACACTCAAAATTTTGCATTCTTGTTACTAACCCTGCAGGAGGGGCAAAACTGTCTTTTACCTTCCGAAGACGACCCTGGAAGTTTAAAACAAATTTCAACCCCGGCGACAATACCAGGAGATCCAATTCAGCCCCGACGACAACACTTGGATGTCAAGTCAAGCCCCAGTCACAACTCGGGAGGTACAAGAACCCCGACGACAACACCGGGAGAACAAATTCAGCCCCGACGACAACACCAGGATGTCAAGTCAATCCCTGGTCACAACCTGGGAGGTACAGGAACCTCAGCGACAACACCAGGAGATCAAATTCAGCCCCATTGATAATATCGGGATGCCAAGTTAAGCCGCGGTCACAACCCGGGAGGTTCAGGATCCCCGGCGACAACACCGGGAGATCCAACTCAACTCTGGCAAAAGCGCCGGGATGTCAAGTCAAGCCCCGGTCACAACCTAGGAGGTACAGGAACCCCGGTGACAACACCGGGAGATCAATCTCAACCTCGGCGACAACATCGGGATGTCTAGTCAAGCCCTGGTCACAACCCGAGAGGTCCAATCACCCCAGGGATAACCCTGGGAAGCCAAGTCAAATTCGGAGACAACCCCAAAGCATCACATCATCCCCAGAGACAAACCTGGGAGACTAAGTCAACCTCGGAGACAACCCTGAGGATGAACATAATCAAATGGGTTCAAACCTCAGAGACAACCCTGAGAAAACAGTCAAAGATCGTGCCAACACAGGAGACAACCCCTGGAGGGGCAAAACAGTCATTTTATCAAATTGAAGCCAATCCGGTCAAAATCAAGCCGAATTGATGTAATGAAGGTCAGAAAGACACATAACATTGATCCCGAGTGAAAACAGCACAATATAGCTCAACGGACAAACTGTGAAAAAATGAAGATTCAGTTATATACCCATCTTCCTGGATTCGGAAAAAGTTAAGTCCCATATCATTATGTCGCTCTCGAAAAGGGCTTTTCGAAAAGGTATATCACGCCTAAAACAGACGCTCTGATCAATAGTTATGAAGATTTGAACCTGATATCGAGTTGCTCGGAGTGCACGTACTTCAAGACGACGGGATCCATGGGAGTGGGCCCCACTAGGGGAGCCTCAGGTAGACCCGTGGCTGCCGCGGTTACACTTGTAACCATCGGGTCTTTAAATATAAGACCCCCTTGCCAAAAAATAAAATAAAATAGAAAACGCTCTAAAACTCAGCCCGTTTCGTCCCTTAGCCCGACTTCTAGTACTCCAAACTTAGATTTTATTACTCCAATATGTTGGTATACGTATATTCTACCACATATCAAAATTTAACTGATGGAAACGCCCATTTGAACCCGTGTAGCAGTCCATTGTAAGTATTTTTACAACCAGAACTCGTTTTCTACTTTTATTACGTATATGTGAACGTACATATCAAGTTTGATCTTCTGGTTTTGCCCGAAACTCAGTTCCATGGCCGTTTTAGCCAACTTTTAGTACATTTTAGTATATATATACATTTTTCTTCGTTTGCACATCCTAGATCGCCGATCTGTGGTTTTTAATCGCTTTTATGTATATATATATACGTATTAACTTTTTCGGCATGGATCGCTGATTTGTGGCCTTTTTAGCTTTATTATATATATAACTGACTATATATATATACTAATTTTTAATTCTGTCAAGCCCGGATTGCAAATCCGTGGCAGTTACTACTTTTGTATATATATATATATATATATATATAAAATCTTTTTTGACTTCGTTTGGCCTGGATTGCTAATTCGTGGCCTTTTTCGCTTTAATAGTGCCAATAACGCAAGACAGCTCAACAGACAAACTGCGAAAAATCGAAGACCTGGTTATGAACCCGTCTTCTCGGACCCGGAAAATATTTTATCCCATGTCATTGCGACACTCTCAGCGAGGGCTTTTCGAAAAGGTATTGCACGCCTCAAACGGACGCTCCGGTCAAAAGTTTGAAAGTTTTGACTTCGACTGCACGTTGTTCGGAGTGCACGTACTTTGAGATAACGGAACCCGGTATGTGGGCCCCAACTAGGGGAGCTGCACCTCTACGTGAGGCAGCCGCAGGTAGAGCTAGAGCTCCCTGGCCTATAAATAAACGTGCACCCCCCTTCATTTTCAAGAATTCTAAAACGCAGCGAAGCTCTGCCTGTTTGATTTTCTGACTTTTACACCTCTTTCAAACACAAATATTTTTACTCCAACACGTAGATATACCCATATACTACCACATATCAGAAAATAATAGGTAGATTTGGACGTATAGAGCCTACGATTTGGCAAAAAGCCCGTATTGCAGTTCATTGTAAGTATTTTTATGATCAAAAAGTTAATACTACTACTTTGCACTGTTTTTCACTTGCACACGAAGTTTCATCTTCTAAATATGCCAGAAACTTAGTTCCGTGGCCGTTTTCGTCAAAATTTGGTATATTTCTGTACATAAACGTAAATATTTACATTTCTACAACTCGGATTGACGATCCGTCAGCTCCAGCAGCTTCAATGCACTAGCACACACATTCTGGCAACTCCGCCGGACTGGGTTATCTTTCCAGTCCGGGTTTGGCCCTTTTTTGTATATATTTAACTATTTATGTACTAACATTTCAATTCTGTCAAGCCCGAATGTCAAATCCGAGGTAGTTTACCGCTTTTATATATATGTACGCATATGTAAGCGACTTTCACTGTCACTAGTTCTCATATCAGTCCTGGTTGACTACATTTCTGTCAATATATATATATATATATATTTATATATTTTCAGTCCGACGTGGATTACTTCGTGGCCATTTCCTTACTTTTGCACACTTCGCCATACTGGGTGCTCTCCCAAGTCACTGGTTGACTATTTTTCTGTCAATTTCAATTCCAGTATGGGCACCGGCGTCAAAACTCATCGCCCTTTTTACTGTTTTTCTATATATATATATATATTTCATTTCTATCACAGCCTGGATTATTTCGTGGCTATTTACAGTTTTTATAAATATATATATATATATATATATATATATATATATTTCAATTCCAGTCTGGGCTTGCGAGTGAAAACCCATCGCCGTTTTACAGTTTTTGTATATATATAATTATATATATTACTTTACTCAATTTATTCAACTGCTGCATTTAATATTCATTTTTATATGAATCTGCACTGACATATCTGCAAGCGGACTAGATTTATCTAAATCTCGCCAATTCTAGCTTTAAACGATTTAAACAGGTCCCGATAGAACCTGGAAGCTATAATGGCTGAGATTTTTTAAATCTAGCTCTAATGGATAGGAATCGTGGGATTCACGATCAAATCGATCAGGATCTGATTCCCATGATGGACAAACTCCAATTTACAGATGTACCCTGCCAGTTTTTCTGTAAAATGTATATATACAGACCTTAAAACAGTTATCCGGATTTAAGGTCTCATCATAGTGAAATATCAAAATTGTTGTGTCAGCGTCCCTCCAATGGTTTTCATACCTATGAGGAGATTGACACTTATCTATTCCTGTGGTCGAGGATGCTTCGCAGCCCGGTAAATCACCATTCACATGTAGCCTTAAGGCTATAAAGAAAAAAATTAAAAGTATCGATAAGCTTTAATTCCTATGGCAGCGTAAGGGTTTGATCAACCAGCTTTCAAAACATCATTTTCAATCAAAAGAAAAGCTTTTGTAAATCAAATTAAATGCTTTTGCAAATCAAATCAAAGACTGATTTTTAAATCAAATCAAACCCTTCGTATATAGGCTCAACGAAGTCTGTCAAAGCTTTTAATCAATCAAATCAATAGGCCTAATTTTCAAACAGTATTCACTCACGCATTCACAGTTTTAAGGGAAATATTGAAAAGATGCGGTACCGTATTTACACGGGAGTCGTGGGGTGCCTAACACCTTCTCCACACTTAACCAAGCCTCCGAACTCAAAACTCCAATTTCAAAGATCAAGTTTCGACAGTGTCCAGCAATTGGGCCTCTTTTCAAATCAAACTCGGTTGAGTTGGTACAACCATTTTCCAATCTACCAACTGGCGACTCTAAACGTTCAAATCGTCGACATAAAAACATGTTGGCCTCTTTCCTAAAAAACCCTTCAAAACTTTTTTCCTAAATAAAAAGAATAAGGGTAGAGAGAATTTAGGAAGATCGATTTGAGAAAACTCGGGTTATGAACCGACCCGAGGGGTTCTTAAATTTTCCAACGTCGACAAGCCCCATAACAGAAAACTGTCGGATGAAAAAAATGACAAGAATAAGTTTTCTAAAAATAACGGCATAACGGTTACCGTTAAAACTGTTGAAATGCCCGATAGTTAAAATAAAGTAATACGCGTTGTTGCACAGTAGCACACGATATTGCATAATATTTTATATTATTGTTGATTCAATAATTGTCACTGCACAGTATTTTACATTATCAAATCAATAATTTATATTGTTTGAATAATATTATTAGACAACATTATAGGCAATATCTAGGAAGTTCTGTCTAGGAAAGGGGTTAGTTAATCTAATTGCGCGCCAGTAAGGAGAAATCCTTATCGGAAAGCCCCCTCTTTTCTGGGAATGACCTGGTTGTCATTATTATAATTCTGTAATATTATTTGTGAATAATAATTAATTATTGATAAAGATGATAAGTAAATATTTATTCAATGTGGATATAAATGTAGAAATTTTTAGCAAAAGAGACAATTATTGGAAATTGATATTTTATCTTTTCTGATAAAATAATTTATTCAAATATATTATTATAATATTACATTATAAGTGTATAATGCGATAATATAATAATATAACTTTATAATATTTTTACAATAAATTCATGATATGTGAATAAAATAAAGAAGAAGAGAGCAAATTGGGTCTGAATTGATTTTTGTTGCAAAAAATGATTAATGCATGCTAAACAAGTGGGTGGGCCCCACTTGTCCTTTTGTTGGTGTGTTTTTGGCTTATGAAAAATATTCAAAGTAAGGGTGCGAAGGAATTCGTTCGAATAATTTTTTTCTGCTTTGGTGTGCTAGCATTTTTCTATAAATAGGGTGCTTAGTTAGAAATAAAAATCACACTAGAATTAGAAAATTCTCTCTCTATAGTGTCAAGCATATTTCTTGTGAGTGTTTAGATATTTTGAGTGTTGATAACAGTGCAAGTTTTTGTCAGCATAATATCCGATATTCCAGTCAGATATAGTATTCTACTGAGGTAAGGGATATTATTTTTTTTGTAAATGATGTTATTTCTTTCAATATCATTTTATCGAAATATTGGTATGAATTTTGTTATGAAATTTTTACCTTTTCATTTCGGAGTTACTATTTACATATATAGCACCATTTACGTATACGACACTATTTACGAATGCGATACTATTCACAAAAAAATTAATTTTTTTTCTTTGTCCAAGTTGGCTGTTATGGTTCCTATATTTGATTGGATCCAAGTTTTGATCTTCATTCTTGAATTTTGCTCCAAAATTAATTATTATGGAGTATTTTTAAACTTGGATAAACTAAATTACGAATTCCTAATTTTTATCCTTTATCTCATTGGATTCGTTATTTATATTATTTTTCATCATCCTCAGTTCTAAATGGTGATATAACTGAATATTTTTGGACTATAGTGCAAAGATGAATGATTACTTGATGAATATCTTTGGCCTGTAGTGCAAAGATGAATGATTACCTGATGAATATCTTTGGCCCGTAGTGTAAATATGGACAGGTGTTGAGATGAACATGACCACTGGTGATACAAATGAATATCTTTGGCCGTAGTGTGAAGATGAATATTTGATTTGAGATATATGTTACAGGGATAAAATATTGATGATGGACTTTTAAATCATAGAAGATAGTAGACATCATTCTCTACGTAACTCTTCTAATGAATTGTTATTTCTGCTGCAGTTGTTGATCTAAAACTTGTTGTCCATATTATTTTATCTGATTTGTTGAAGACTAACTATAATTTATTCTTTATTATCTTAGTCATAATATTCTTTACTGGGCTAGTTGAGCTCACCCTTTTATTCTATTGTCCTCTTCAGAAAATGAGACTGTCGCAGGGACTAGTCGGGGGACAGAGTGATGGTCCGAGTTAAGGACAGTAGTAGTCCTCACTATTTTTATAAAATAGTGTGATAATAATTGTAATGAGGACTTAGTTTGAGTGTTTATATTTTTTACATATTTGTATTGACACTCACAGTTGTGTGGTCGTATTTTGCACGACTGTATGATATAAAAGATTGTATTTGAATTCTGTATCATGTATTTGGCGACTCAGAATGGATTGAGTATTAAACTTATTTTGGGGGGCGTTACATTAGTGGTCATAACTCATTAAGTCAATTATGGCTATTTAGTTAACAAACTAATAGAATATGTGATGACTTGTGAGAATGATGTATGTGATTAAATAAATATACATTATATAATGTGTATACATTTATTTTGTATATAAAGAGAATTAAGAATAAAGTTATGTGACCTAATACATATATTAGGTATGAAAATTAAAAACCTAATGGGTTATAATATAAGAGAATGATAGTATTTAAAAATATATACTAACCCTAAGAGATTTATTTTATACATCTCAATTAATTAATTTTATAATCTAAGTAAAGCAAGTCTAATTGGGTTATGAAATTAAAGATATATGAGTAAGGTATTGGACATAACTTTTAACCCAAGTGGGAAGGGACATATTGGACATTAAGCAAGAAATATGGGCCTTAAAAAGAAAACCAATTTGGGCCCAAGAAGGCCACTTAGCAGAAATTTACAAGGAGAAAGAAAGGGGGGATGTGTTGTAATGATTAAACCTACCAACTCTCACCAACCACACATAGGTGTCCAATTCTCATCTCACCAACACTTTAACCAAACTTGCTAGTAACCTTTAGTGTGTAAGCAAGCTATTAATGATGAAGAAAGAGACAGATAGAGGGAATGAGGGGGAATAAATATTAGATATACAAATATATCTACATATCTTGCAAACAAACAAAATTTATTTATTATCTCTTCCATTTCATTTCCTTAAACTAGTCAAAGAAGGCAAGAGAGAGAGAGAGAGAGGGAGAGCCTAGAGTTCGGCCACTATAGAAGAAAGAGAGGGAGAGTTCTTGAAGGTTCATAGTTCTTTAATCAAGTATTAAGAAGAAGGAGAGAAAAGAAAAGCAAATGTATAAACAAAATTCCTACTTATATAGTCTATTTTCCTTTCTGTTTTGATTTAATTTTTGATAGTATGAATTTTTTATCTTGGGATTAAAAACCTTAGATTCATATGTTTATAAGTGTTTCATGTTTAGATCTAACCCTTTTGTGCATCAAAAGTTGGATCTAAACTAAGAAATGGGAACAAAGTTGTTCAAAATGTAGAAAACTTAATTTTTTTAGCCTTGATTGTGTTTATCTTGTATTTAGTGATTATTTGATGAAATAGATCATGGATCATGGTAGATCCATGAGTATATGAGATATTAGTATGTATTATGATGATTGATGATGGGTAATATTTGATTAATCAAGATATCTAGAAGTTTTCTTAGAAATCACCAAGTATTGAAAATATGATTTTTGTAAAAACGAAGTATAAAATGGAAACGACCATATCTCTCATTCTATTTTGAATTTTTAAGTGTGGTTAATTTCTAGAGTTAGATCTATAAGTATTCTAACTTTTTCAAGTTGAATCACTGAAAAAAGAGTTATAGATTTCTGTGTGGACTGAATTTAGCAAAGGACGCCAAAACTGAAAAATGACAAAAAGCTTGCTGCCACAAATTGCCAAGGGCAGTTTTGGCAACTTAATTTATGAAATAAATTCCAATCTTTTAGGATATTAAAATATATGAGATAAAGTATCTTGTGTCCAAAAATGAGCTCATTCTGACTTAAATTGACCAAGTTATGACCATTTCAATATATAGGTTTTTTCGACAAAAACCGCTATAACCGGAGTTTTATAACTCCGATGGCCACGAAATTTAAACTAAAAGTTCACGTTAAAACATATAAGATCCTTCCAAGAGTTGGGAATTTCTTGAGTTAAGCGTGATATAACTAATTTCTTAAGGTTTGAACTAGAAATGGATTTTTGAAAAATACTTATGGGAGTTGAAAAATTTCAGAATTTTTTTTTGTGTATGGAATATATGTATATATATTTGGCCAAAGGATATAAAAATAATAAACTGATTTGGTATTTTCGGGAAAAGGTTATTTCAGCTTCCTGAAATAAACAATTCAGGGTGCTGAAATGGAAACTGAAATGTCAGGAAGAGAAGTCAGTTTTGTTTCAGTTTGCTGAAATAAAAATTGAAAAGGTTAGGAAGGGAAAATAGTTTGGTTTTAGTTTGTTGAAATGATATATTAAGTCTCCTGAAATTCATAAATAGTTTACTGAGTTATAATAAGAACTTATAAATGAACAAGTAAGTGTTAAGTCTAAGGTAGTGCAATCGTATCCTTTAATGGTTGATGTATAGTAGCTGGGCTAAACGATTCCTTCAGGGAGCGGAGGTATATATGTACGAATTAGTAACCGATCTAACTCACTGTGAAAATAGTGTAGACGAGACGAAAACTAAGTTGTTGGTTATTTGTGGGAAACCACTCAGTATACTATATTGAATACTATTAAAGACTCGATGTGTGCTAGGTTTAAACTTGTAAATAAGTATGGTGTTAAGGTTATCTAATATTTGACTATGTGGTTAAGTGTTAGAAGGTTTATTTTTAAAGTAATAGTATTATGAGATAAGTATATTATACTAATTGAAAGATCAATCTTATAACTGATAGGTCTTTACAATAAAACGATTATATTAGATTGCGTGCAGTAATCGACGGTACAGGCAAGTTCCCTAACTCAAACTTGAGTTATATTTTCAAAGCATCATAGTGAATAATTATTGTTGATTATTCACATCTATACTGATTATTGATTCGCACTTAGTGCATGTTGCATATGTTCATCAGGTATGAAAGGCTGATCACCTTCATTACCCTAAGGTTCAGTTAAAGTTGTTCATGGTTCTTGTTGACATTAAATATTATTGGTTCAGTCATTCATTTATTGAAACTCTGATTTATGCTCCTTCACAATTATTATATTGTTGAAAATTTAAAAACTTATTTTTCTTTCAATCATGATATATCTTCATTGTATTTAAACTTGTTGGGCAAATTAGTTGCTTACCCTTGCTATATCATAATAACAAATTTCAGATTAAGACGAAGGCTCGAAGAAAGACAGTGGCAAAGGCAAACTCCAAGAGTAGATTATATACAATTATAACTATTAGTTATCTGATGCAAGTAATATTGTAAATCTTTTTAATTACTTCAGGTATGTATTCAGTTAAGGTTAATAGACCTTGGAAAATGCTATAGAATCATATGAAATAAACAATTTATATTTATATTTTCTGCAATAGTTAGAGAATATGTATGAAGATGATATATCGTGACGCACCATGTCCGAGGTTCTGGGGATCAGGATTTGGGGGCGCTACATTTTTAATTATATATATATATATGCATATATATAAGCAACATTCACCACACTGGGTTATCTTTCCACTCCTGGTTGACTATTTTTCTGTCTATATATATATATATATATATATTTATATTTTAGTTTGGCTTGGATCATTCTGTGGCCTTTTTACTATTTTTGGCACCATTCACCATTATTGGGTTATCTTCCCAGTCCTGATTTGACTATTTTTCTATCTATATTTAAATATATATTTATATTTTCGTCCGGGCCTTGGAGTGAAAACCCACCGCCCTTTATTATTTTTATATATATTTCAATTCTGTCCAGCCTGGATCATTCCGTGGATTTTATATAGTTTTATATATATATATATATATTTACTTCCTAGTCCGGGCACAGACTTGAAAAACCATCGCCCTTTTTACTATTTTTCTATATATATTTCAATACTGTCTAGCCTAGATCATTCCGTGACTTTTATATAGCTTATATATATATATATATATATATATATATATATTTCAATTCCAGTCCGGGCACCGACGTGAAAACCCATCGCCCTTTACAGCTTTCGTATATAATTATATATATATATATAGCTCACTCATTTTTATTAAATTATTGCTTTAAATATTCATTTGATATGAATTGGCACTGACATTTCTGCGGGCGAACTAGATTTATTTAAATCTCGCCAATTCTAGATTTCAAACGGTTCAAAATAGGTCTAGACAGAAACGGGAAGCTAGAATGTTTGAGATTTATTTAAATCTAGCATTTTTCTAGTTTCAGTTATAAAAGCTACCTCGTGGCCCTTAGATCGCTATCTATTGGGAACGAGACGCTTCGGCCATGTGCGAACCAGGATTTACTGAATGAATCCTTGGTTTTGGCGATATTTAGATATATATCTTTTTCTATACAAATTTGAGTTGTGCAGGTTTATTGGCCTCCCTATGTGAGCGTAGGAATCGTGGGATTCATGATCCAATTGATCAGAATCTGATTCCCACGATGGACAAGCTCCACTTTACAAATGTACCCTGTCAGTTTTTCTATAAAAATGTACATACAGAAGACCTTAAAACGGTTATCCGAATTTAAGGTCTCAACATAGTGAAAATATGATTTGTCGTGTCAGAGTCACTCTGAAGGCTGTCATACTTATGAGAAGACCGACACTTATATATATATTTTTGTGGTCGAGGATGCTTCGCAGCCCGACAATCACCATTCAAATTGAGCCAAAAGGCTGAAAAGATAAAAAAAAGTATCAATATGCTTCAATTCCTATGTTAGCGTAAGGGTTTGAAAACCTTCTTTCAAAACATCACTTCAATAATCTTATCAAAAAAAGAAGCTTTTGCAAATCAAATCAAACACTTTTGCAAATCAAATCAAAGGCTTTTTGCAAATCAAATTAAACCCTTCGTATATAGGTTCAACGATGCATAGACATGCTTTCAATCAAACATATGCCCAATTTTCTTCCAGCATTCACACACACATTACAAATTTAAAAGGGAAATATTGAAAAGATGCAGTACCGTGTTTACACGGGAGTTGTGGGGTGCCTAACACCTTCCCCACACTTAACTAAGCCCCCGAACTCAAAATTTATTTTCAAAGATCAAGTTTTGACAGTGTCAAGCAATTGGGCCTCTTTTCAAACAAAACTCGGTTGAGTTGGTACAACCATTTCAAATCTACCAATTGGTGACTCTGTAAAACGTTTAATCGTCGACATGATACATGTTGGACTTTTCCTAAAAAACCCTTTAAAACCTTTTTCACAATAAAAAGAATAAGTGTAGAGATAACTTAGAAAGAGAGAAAGATCCGGGTTGTGACCCGACCCGCGGATTTTTTCTCAACGTCGACAATTGACAACCAGATCATTCCCAGAAAAGAGGGGGCTTTCCGATAAGGATTTCTCCTTATTGGCGCGCAATTAAATAACCTAACCCATTTCCTCGATAGAACTTTCTAGACATTATCAATAATGCTAATAATAATATGAGTAACTGTGTCATGTCAATTATTGATTTAATAATATAAAATATTATGCAGATGTTACTGTAATAATTATTGAATTAATAATATGAGATACTATGCAACAACTACTGTGGCAATTATTGAATGAAATACTTAGTAGTGACTTCTTACGTAAGAATCAATAATCAGAGATACTGTGCAATACCGCGTGCTACTATGCCAACGCGTATTACTGTACTTTTATCACCGGGTATGTCAACAGTTTAACGGTAAAAGTTTTGCCGTTATTTTTATAAAAAAGTTATTTCTGTCGCTTTCTATATCCGACATTTATTTCATTGTGGGGTCCACTAATAATTGCGCCGTCGTACGAATATTCCCCGACCAAACGAATATTCCCCGATAAAATAAATATTCCCACTTGGGGAGCCGCATCTCTACTTGCGGCTGTCACGATTAGACTCGCGACCATCTGGTCTATAAATAAGACCCCCCACTTAGCAAAAAAAGAGAAGAAAAAAAAGAAAAAAGTAGAGAAACTCCGCCCATTTCGACTCTTAGCCCTACCTCTAGCACTCCAAACCTCAATTTTATTCTTCAAATACGTTTGCATACGTATATATTACAACATATCAAGTTTTAACCGGTGAAAACAAAGTTTTGAAGCCCTCCAAGTGGTTTAAAGCCCGTGGTGCTACACACTGTAAGATTTTTTACAATCAGAAACAGTTTAATGCTTTATTATATATATATGAGCGTATATATATATTTATAGCTTCTGGTTTCGCCTGGATTTCAAATCCGTGGCCTTTCTAGCTTACTTTTATGTATATATAAGTATATATATATATATATATATATATATATATGTTTTTAATTGCTTTTGCAGCCTGGATTGCTAATCCGTGACTTTTTATCGCTTTCATATATATATATATATATAACTATATATATATTTATACTAACTTGTTTGGCCTGGATTGCTAATCCATGGCCTTTTTAGCTTTAAGATATATACAACTAACTTTATATATACTAACATTCAATTCCATCAAGCGTGGATTGTAAATCCATGACATTTATTGCTTTCGTATATATACATATAACTATATATATATATATATATATATATATATTTATTCTAGCATTGTTAGCCTGGATTGCTAATCCGTGGCCTTTTTAGCTTTAATATATATATATATATATATATATATAACTAACTATATATATATATATTTACATTTCTCAGTCGAGTCTGGATTGGAAATCCATGGCTCTGTACAGTTTTAATATATATATTCTTTATTCAATGTGATTAAATATTTATTTTAATTGTTAATTTGATATGAATCTATTCTAATGTAAATTTTTTGGACTAGATTCATCTAAATCTAGCCATTTCTAACTTTCAACCGGTTCAAAAGCTGTCAAATCGGGACTGTTGAGCTAGAATGGCTAAGATTTATTTAAATCTAGATTTATTTATAGTTTTGTAGATATTAAAGCGACTACGCGACCCTAGATCCATATCTAGAGGAAATATGAAGCTTTGGCTATGCGCATGCGATGATTTAACTGATGAATCCTTTGTCTTGCGACATCTAGATTAGAATTTTTATTTTATTTCCATATCTATATTGTGCAGGTTTTGTGGTCATATTCTATGAGCCTAGGAATCATGGGATCTACGATCAATCGTATGGATCTAGATCCGATTCCCATGATGGATAATTGTATTGTAAATATAGCCTACCTGTCCTTTCTTGTAAATGTAAATCAGAGGGACCTTAAAACGGTTATCCGAATTTAAGGTCTCAGTATAGTAAAAGACGCTGATATATTCATTCTTTGGTCGAGGATGCTTCGCATCCCGACAATAAAATCAAAATCAGCTGAATGCGGAATAAAAATGGAAGTATCAAAAGGCTCAATTCCTATGAGAGCGAAAGGGTTTGAAAACTGTCTTCCAAAATATCACTTTCATATCTTGTCTAAAAATGGACTTTTCATCAAATCAAACCCTTCATATATAGGTCCAACGAAGCACAACACTACTTTCAAATCAAGCTTATAGGCTCAATTACTGCAAGCACACACACACACAATGCAAATAAAAAAGGGAAATTGAAAAGACACGGTAACCGTGTTTCATGGAAGTCGGGGGGTGCCTAACACCTTCCCTCCGCTTAATCAAGGCCCCGAACTTTATGAATCTCAATTTCCAAGGCCAAGTTTTGACAAAGTCCAATAATTGGGCCTACTTGCAAAACCAAACAAAACTCGGTTGAGTTGGTACAACCATTTTTAAACATACCAACTGGCGACTCTGTAAAGTCAAACCTTTCAAATCGTTGACATGATACATGTTGGCCTTTTCTTAAAAATTCACCCTTCAGATAAAACATATAAGAAAAACAAGGGTAGAAAACACAATTAGGGAAAGGAAGATCTGCCAAAGATTTTTTCCAACGTCGATAGATGGCGACTCTGCTTGGGACGGTAGAGGGCTTAAGCCGCATTTGAATGTGTGTGGATGCTGTGTTTACATTTAATGGATGTAAATAAATGCTTTACTGCGCTTTATATTAGTGCTTCGCACAATGTCATCATTTCATACAATGAGACACGATGTATGTGAATATATGCTGTGTGATTCCTCCACCAGGAGGAAAACCTGTCGGTGATTGATTACTGAACTCAAAAAGGAGATTAATCCTGCGAGGATAAGGAAAGACACCACTCAGATCCGCTCTAATTGAAAAAAGGGATTAATTTGCCCTCTAGTAAATTGCGATGATCTGGGGACCTTTATGCCGAAAAATCGCGAAAGTAGCCTATGATAGGTCAGCCTCTGATAAACCAAATTTGAATGGGAGTCTCTTCATGCCTTCCCCTTTCAAATTCCATGTAAATATACATTCTATATCTTGTAAATCCTGTCACGCTATCCTGTCATCAAAATAACTGACCTTTGTTTTACAGGAAAAGATTAAAAAACTTCAAAAAATCATAACACATTGCATATCATGCATCCTATTGACATATACATCAAAATTAACATACCTACTTTTATTGTAGAAAAATATTAGTCCCGTTACCAGATCAAAATCTAAAAAAGCACTAAGCCCATCTCCAGTCATGGCTTCAAGTGCTCAACCTAAATCCACCCCAGTCTCTCGGAAAGAGTTCGAAGTATTAAAGAACTAGATAGCAGAATTGGATATTTTCCTTAAAGAGCAAAGCAAAAGTCTTCAGGGTAAACAAATACCCGGTCAAACAGAATCGTCCACACAAAGTGGCAGTCAGGATACCGGCAAGAAAGATACTCAGACATCTGAACCTCAAAACAAGGATCTGACTAACAAAACCCCTGAAATCACCAATCTCAACAAAGATCACGAAACTGGTGATATTAGGAAAAAGGTCCAACAAATGGAAGAAATAATCCGGTCCATTAAAGGAACTGGGGCATTTGGGAGTGTAAATTACTCAGATTTATGTATATTTTAAGGGGCTCGATATCCAGACAAATTTCAAGTCCCTGATTTTGAAAATTATGACGGATTAGGAGATCCTTACACTCATTTAGAAGTGTTCATTGGAGAACTCGGATCCTATGCAAAAGATGAGAAACTCAGAATGCAGTTATTCCAAAAGAGTCTAACTGGGGAAGCTCGAGCTTGGTATTCCCGACTCAAAAATTCCAAAATCCACAGCTGGGAAGAGCTAGCACATGCCTTCCTAAATCAATATAGCTTCCAGTCTTAGATGACCCCGGATCGATATCAGGTGACTAAGGTCAAAAAGAAAAGCAATGAGTCTTTCTGTTAGTATGCCCAATGATGGAGACGGATGGCTGCACAAGTCACCCCTCTTATGACAGAGACTGAGATAGTCATGACTTTCATAGACATCCAGGAAGCTCCATATTATGAGCGGGTCCTAGCAGGTATAGGAAAACCATTCTCAAAAATGATTAAACATGGAGAAATGGCCGAAATGGGACTAAAGTCTGGGAATATCAAAGACCTTACCACTTTGGAGGCCGTGGCTGAGCATATTCAATCTGGAAGCTATGGGAGTAATCCTCGGAGAGTATACAAGAAGAAGGAAGAGGAGGTGTCCTTGATACTTCAGGGTCAGAATCAGAGAGGCAATCTAAGCTTGCCCATTTAAAGGAGAAATTATTCCCCTTTCCAAGCTCTTGCACAACCTTCTAATCCTCCCTTTCAAAAAGCTGGAGAAGTCAGACATCGAAGAACGTTCACACCCTTTGGGGACTCACTGGAAAATGTGCTGAAACTGCTGACTGCATAAAAGAAGATCGTCCAGCTCCTTCCGCTAGGCCAAATCAAGCGGACGAAATTTTGTCCCGAGTAAAAAGTGTGCTTATCATTCTGGAGCACCGAGCTACGATACCCAAGATTGTTGGTCTCTCAAACATAAAATCCAAGATTTGATAAATAATGGGGAGATTGTGGTGACAACACAAGAATAACCACATGTTTAAGATAATCCTCTGCCTCAACACAATGAGGAGAGCGTCAATATGATTAGCATGGGAATTGGAGAAGGATCCAAATACCTCCAGTATGTTGGAGAGTCAACCCAAGCAAGCACCAATAGGCCGGACAATTGGGAATTCTCAGAAAGGCAGTTCCTAATAGAACAGGAAATCAAGTCTATCAAGGAACAGGTCGGACAATTGGCAGAACTGGTAGTTTATCAACATCAGATAATGAGGAAATTGATCAATCAGACCAACGAACGGGAAGTAAATCCTCCTACTCCTGAAGTTAGTCCCATTGCCATGAGGGATCATTACCGATTTTATGAGCGTGAACCCTTGGCCGACAAGGTTGCCAAGGAGGAAAAGTTCCAAGATAGCAGGGAATTTGCCTTCAAAAAGAATTTTACTAATTTGAATAAGCCTATAAAAGAAATCCTCCAAATGTTGATCAACGAGGGGATATTCATATAATTATTACCCTTGGTCCAGGAAGTTCAAACCTGATAGGATCTATTAATATTATTCCAACACACCTAATTATGACACATATGATTGTTGGGGACTTTGTCATCTGATTCAAAATCTAATTGAAAGCGGTGAGCTGATGAAGGCAAACTAAGATTATGGCTATCCTGGTAAGGAAGCAATCTTTATTCCCATAACATGGAATCTGAAAGAAGTAGTGGCTTTCATTTCCTGTGAGAAGGATCTAGCCATAACGCCCCTAATTCTTCAGGGAAAAGGGGCCCAAGAAGGGAAGAATCATGTGAAAGTGGTTTCGTCCGAGCCTCTAATATTGCCATTCAGACCTCAATATCCTATATTCAGCCTGAAGAGAGTACCATGGAACTATGGGAAAGATAAAGGATCGACATCAAACCACATTGCTATTATATCAAAGGAAAACACGTTGTACCTACCTCAGCGAGTCATCAATTTGGTCATTAAAGCCAAAAAAAGAGTGTTTGAGGAGAAAATTGAAGAATTCCTCTGCAAGATGGGACATAATGAGATCAAAGTGGTGCAAAGCTTGAAAGAGGCACCCCGACAGATATCCATTCTGGGTCTGGTCTTATCTTCGAAAGATCATCGTAAGATTCTAGCGAAAGTACTAGAAGAAGCACATCTACCAAAGACGGTAGATACCGAGAAGTTTCATCACGTGATAGAGTACATTTTCAAAAGTAATGTGATATCTTTCACTGACAATGATATTAAAAGTAGTATGCATACAAGCCAATCATGTATGATGATAAAGCATATACTTTGTAAATAATCTTATTTATTTATTAATAAAAGTATTCATTTATTAAAGGCATTTAATTATCTACATGATGCTATTTTTATAATATGTAAATAACCCATAGTTTTAAGCAATGCTTTTAAATCATGATGTTGATCATGTTAATGAGATCTAAATTCTTAGAAAACTTAAAACTAAAATAGTTTTCAATCGTTGGATTACTAAAAATGGGATTAGTGATTCCGGATAGATTGGTACATATGTTATTTGCTCATTGGATGAGAATGATTGATCTCATGATCATTTGTGTGGAGACACTAAAGCAAGTATGTAGGTGCTTATTGGAGAATAAGTATACTAAACGTAACTCGCTAAGGAATACCTAATGGAATTTCTAATGTGATAGTAGTACAAGTGATCCTCTGACTTGAGATCATCATAGTATCTTGTGTGTAATGAATTATATTTTGACTTATTCCTTAAGACCCTTAGGGTATATCAAAGAGTATGCTTGGGTGTAATAAGTTACATATGAGATAATGAATGATTAATAAAGAATCTACCACTTGTAGTAAAAGAATAGATATGTCCTATGTGATTCGTTGAATGACAACCCAGTAGTCCTTGGCCAAGGCAGAATGAAATTAGAAAGGAGTTTCTAATTTGCATTATTTGGAGTTGTGTATTTTTTTGATCAAAATACATATACTTGAATAAAATAAGACTTGACAGTAATTTCATGTCTTATATTTAATTGGGACATTGTATGGTGGAAGGATTGAATTGTACGGTAACTATTTACTCACAGGTTCTTTTATGATTAATGTTGAAGTCTATTTTATCTAGAAAGTCGTTGATCGCTAGGGAGGCATATCCCTATTATAGAATAAATATTATTTATTTAAATAGATTATTAGTTTAATTTATTTATTTAAATAAAATTAAAATTATTCTAATTAATTTATTCACAACCGATTTAATATGGAGAACCTAAAGGGTCACACCATAAAAGGAAGAATAATTATTTAAGAAGGTAATGACATAATCATAATAATATGTTAAGTGTAATTAATTTATGGTGATAGAATAAATTAAATAGTTTAATATTTATTATTTAATATTTTGGAAATATTAAATATAAATTAATAAGAGGAGTCTTATTAATATTATTACAATTATTATTATTTTAATTTCTAAAGGAGTTTAGGAATTGATTTAATATTAGTACTCCCATTTATTCCTAATAATATTAGTAGGCAAATTAATTAAAGGAGTTTAATTAATTAAATAAAATCCAATTTCTAATTGGATTAGAAGGGTTGACCAATATCTATATAAGAGGAGTCTTATGTTAGATATCGGTAGATGAAATTTTAATAGTTGGAGAGTACTTCTTTTTCTACAGAGAATAGAAAACTAGGGTTTAGCCAACAACCCTCTTTCTTGAATAATTCCTCTTCCTTGGTGGATCACCTCTATAGGCCAAACGCTTGAGTGGATAACGTTGATCAAAGGAAAGAATCTATCTCGGAGATTCAAGCAGATCACAAAGAGCAAGGAGTTGAACTCGTACCTGTGGAAGCTAGTTTCTACAAGGGTATGCTTCTGATTTATCATTCTCTTTCTATTGATTGATAATTGAGCACAAAGCATGATCATGTTGAGGGTTTGTATAAAATTTTTAAAACCTAATTTATCGCGCTTCCGCCTTTATTGTGTGATTTGATTACATGTATGCGTAACATACAAACCCAATAGTGGTATCAGAGCTTAAATTTGTTCTAATTATTAACTTTATGATTCCATGTATGAATTGATGTGAGATTGGATAGAATTTTTTGGACAAAAACCGAAGTCTGCTGTTTCTGCTACGCAGCGCGTGTAACAAATAAGATTTTGTATTTTAATTTTAAATATTTATTGAATTAAATAAATATTTTAGTTGATTTATTTATTGAGTTGAATAATTAATTGATGTGATTATATTGTGGAGTAATTTAATTAAGTGCAATATATTAATTAAATTGATGTTTAAAAATAAATTGATGTTTAAGTTATTTTGTGGATGAAGTTCTAATTTAATTGAGATAATTAAATTAGATGAATATTATGTGGTAATTTGGTAAATAATATTTTAATGAGTAATTATAGTAATGTCTAATTTAATTTAAATAATTAAATTAGAGATTTCCTTATTTGTTACATGAAATTATGATTAATGAGTAAATTATAATTGTGTAGTAATTTAATTTATGTGGCAATTTTATTTAATAAATTGATGATAGATTTAATTTAATTAAATTGGAATATTGAGATTTCATTAAATAAGGCGTGACATTTAAAACTATGTAGTAAAAAGGGTTATTAAAATAAATTAAAATGGTTTTAATTCAGTTTTACCAAACAAGGCCTAAGTCTTTTAAAATTTTATTTTTAATGAGTTTTTCCAAACAAGCCTTAGTGGCTTTTGATTTTTAAAAAACTTGTAACTGATATATTATTAATAGAGGATATTATGTTTTATCAGTTATTATATTGTATTATATGTGACGCCCCCAAATTCAGACCACACGTGTCTCGAATTCGGCGCATCACGTGCTAAATTCTAATAACATACTAAAATCTCATACAACTGAATCATATAATAATTTACATTGATTTAATATAATTATTTGCGTCCCACGGTCTTGCAACTTAAACACATCTTAAACATATCTTAAACATAATATATAAAATAAAATGAGTCTTATTACAACATCATAATGATCTAAAGAGAACAAAGCTACGCCGTAGCCTTGCCCTTGCCCTTATCTGTGCCCAAGGGTCCGTACTGCTCTGCCTTAACTGAAATGTTTTAGGGAAAGCAAGACTGAGCAACAAATTTGCTCAACAAGTAATATAGCAATAAGGGTGAATAATATGAATTTTGAATCTTAAGGGTATAACAGTAAATGATAGTTTAAGAATAACAAGAAGTATTAATAGCTCTCAATAAATGTCGCTTATGGACAGAAAGATATCAACATGATTCAAGGTTTAACCATTTCATGGTTCAAGAATAATGAACACTGAGCAGTCGCTAAGGACTATGAACTCCTACTAGAATTAACAGTATTATGCTGAAAATCCAACAAAACAAGTACAACAGGTGATCAGCCTAAAGTATCCTACGTTATGCATAAATTTAATCATACTTATGTGAGCACGTCGGTTCCCCGACAGTTGTATATAATTTCCCCTTCCATGAGGGTTGTTCATCTCAGTAGATTTATAAGAGTCTGCACCAAGTCAATTAGTTTGGATAACTTTCTAGCATACGATATTAGTCTAGCCAAATCAATTGGCTTTGACAACCTTTGTAAATGCATTTAGGAATGATAAGTTCAATGCTCGCAACCGTCGTACAAATATTCTCCGACAAAAAGAATATTCTCCGACTAAGCGAATATTCCCCGACACAACGAATATTATATGACAACTTGCTTACTTTGCAAAATTTACACAATTCACCCATAACTATAGCATTTAATAAATTATCACCTTACTATTCAAAATAAAATTTAGAGAGAATTAAATCTTTATTCATAAAAGTTGGGGTCTTACAATTTCAAAGTGTATAAATTGGTAAACTACGCTTAAGGCAAGTTCTCTAACTCTCTTAACTTTACATATGGTGTAAATTCGAATTGTTGCTATATCGACCATATCTACATCAAGTAAATTCTTGTTATTATTTGGAAATCAACTTTATATCTTGACAATCATTGGTGGACCCTATAATGGAATAACCGTCGGATATAGAAAGCGACAGAAATAACCTTTTTATAAAAATAACGGTAAGACTGTTACTGTTAAACTGTTGATATACCCGGTGATAAAGGTACAGTAATACGTGTTGTTGCAAAGTAGCACATGGTATTACACAGTATCTCTGATCATTGATGCTTACGTAAGAAGTCACTCAGTTCATTCAACAATTGTCACAGTAGTTGCTGTATAATATCTCATATTATTGATTCAATTATTATCACAGTATCATCTGCACAATACTTTATGTTATTAAATCAATAATTGACATGACACAGTTATTCATATTATTATTATTAGCATTATTGACAACGTCTAGAAAATTCTGTCAAGAAAATAGGTTAGGTTATTTAATTGCATGCCAGTAAGAAGAAATTCTTATCGGAAAGCCCCCTCTTTCCTGGAAATGATCTGGTTGTCAATATTGTGAGTTATAATAGTAATGATGAATTGTTGATATAAATAATTCCATTGTGTTGGGATATAAACGTTAGTGAAAATCAACATTTATTTCGATAATAGTTAATTTTCGTATATTAAATTGACCAAATAGGCAATTAATTGAATAAAATGAGCAATTAATTGCTATTGGTTCACATGAAAGGAGCTATTGGTTCACATGCAATGAACTATTGGTTCACATTCTGGTACTATTAGGGGAGGTGGTGCAAGATTGATGATACTTGAGGGACTAAATTAAAAATGGAGGTAAAGGTACTAAAGTGTAATTAACCTTATAATTTGCCACCTTTTCCTAGCTTATAAATACTCCTCCATCCATTCATTATTTCCTACCATTTTGAAGAGCAAAGTTATAATTACAAGCTATAGTGAGAGAAACTATAGAGAGAAAGAAGAAGAGTATTCGGCTACTACCCTACTTCAGTATTCAATCTCCTACTAAGGTAAAGGATGTTATTTTCTTTCAATTCTCGTAAGGGTTGTCATTTTATTCCTTATTAAGCTGTGGGAATAACTTGTCTACGCGGACTACCGCATGCATGGTGAATAACCCTTCGTATTCATTTTTTATTAAGCTGTAGGAATAACCTGTCTACGCGGACTACCGCATGCCTGGTGAAAATCCATTTGTAGTTTCGTATATTATTTTATTTCAGATTCCTAAATCTAAACTTACTACGGTAAGTATTGCTTCTTTAATTCCTGAAATGGTTAGAAATTGCTTAACGTTTTTGCTTCATCTAATATTATTTCATTGGAATATTGTTCTGAACTTCTTATTGAAATTTTAATCTTTTCATGTCGGGGTACTATTCATTCGGGTACTATTTATTCGAGTACTATTCACGCCAAAATTGATTTCTTTTTCTGTCTAAATTATCTTTGATTTATGAATCTTATTCTTGAAATTGGATCCATGTTTTGATCTTCACGTTGATAATTTGAACTCTGAATAAATTGAATTACAAATCTCTAATATTTATCCTTGATCTCACTTGATTCGTTCTTTATATCATTTTTCATCATACTCGGTCTTAAATTGTGGTGAAAGTTATCTTTGGTCAGTAGTGCAAAGATGAACTGTTGATTGATGAATATCTTTAGCTCGTAGTGTAAAGATGAACAATTGATTGATGAATATCTTTGTCCCGCAGTGCAAAGATGGACAGGTGTTTGGCATGATCATGACCACTGGTGATACAAACGATTATCTTTGGCCCGTAGTGCATAGATAATTCGTTGATGGGAAATAATTATTGATTGGTGTTATAGGGATAAAATATTGATGATGGACTTTTAAATCATAGAAGATAGTAGACATCATTCTCTACTTGACTCTTCTAATGGATTACTATTTCCACTGCAGTTGTTAATTTAAAACTTGCTGTTTATTGTATTCTATCAGATTTTTCCCTGTTGAGGACTAAGTATAATTTATTCTACATTATCTTACTCATAATATTCTTTACTGGGCTAGTTGAGCTTATCATTTTCTTTCATTGTTTTCTTTAGAAAATGAGAATATAGCGGGGACTAGTCGGGGAATGGAGTGATGGTCCAAGATGGTGTTAAAGTAGTCCTCACTATTTTGTAAAATAGTTTGATAATAATTGTAATGAGGACTTAATTTGAGTTTTTATATTTTCGTATTATATATGAAATAATATTTGTATTAAAGCTCACAGTTGTATGGTCGTATGTTGCACGACTGTATAATAGTTGGAATTTGAGGATGTGTATTTGGATTATGTACCATGTATTTGGTGACTCAGAATGGGTTGGGTAATGAACCTATTTTGGGGGCGTCACAGTTGGTATTAGAGCTTAGGAATATGATCTCTGGCGGAGATCTGGGAATAAAACTAGGAGGGAAGAGACGAGCAAAACCTTCGCTAGTGTGTCCTACCTAAGCTTATTTGTTATTTAATTAGTCGGTCGAAATATAGGGATAATATGTGACATGTCAATTTCTTTAATTAACCCTTGTTTTGTGGCAGTATTTGAGAATGACATCTGAAAATATAAGCAATGGAGCATATGAGACCATTGAGACACCGCCAATCACTAACCAGGATAATGTGCCTCAGGAAGGCAATAATCCTCATGTAAACAACACCACCGATCAAACGATGAACGATGGGGTGTTTAGGAGCTTTCTACAATTCATGCAAAACCAGACGAGAGAGACTCCTGTTTAAAATACAAGTGGAAACAATGGTAAGTCGCGACTTGTCACTGCCAAGCAATTCAAGGAGTTGGGACCGCTGGAGTTTTTGGGAAAGCCAGATCCACTCAAGGCAGAAGCTTGGGTTAAGCCAATCACCAAAATATTTGATGTCTTGGGATGCACAGAGGAGCAATAGGTTCCCTTTGCCACCAAAATATTTGATGTCCTAGTGGGAATCTGTGAAGTGTACTAATCTTTTGGCACTTAAGATGTCTTGGGAGAAGTTCCAGAAATTGTTCAATGACAAGTACTTTCCAGAAAGTATTCGTCATATGAAGGAGGTGGAATTCATCAAACTGGAACAAAAAATATGACTGATCACAATACGAGGCCAAGTTTGCGGAATTATCCCGGTTTGCTTCCCATTTGGTGGATAATGAGGAACAAATGACATGAATGTTTTTGGGAGGTTTGAAACTTGAAATTTGTCTGTAGACTCTCAAAATTTTCTTTCCCTGTTACTATTACTGTAGGAGGGCAAAATTGTCTAATCAACTTAACCCTGGTCTCAATACCGGGTCATCAAATCAACCTCGATCTCAATACCGACCGTCAAATCAACCCTGGTCTCAATACCGGGTTATCAATTCAACCCCGGTCTCAATACCAGAACGTTAAATCAACCCCGATCACAATACCGGGTCATCAGTTCAATCCCGGTCTCAATACCGAGTCATCAAATCAACCCCGGTCTCAATATCGGGACATCAGTTCAACCCCGATCTCATTACCGGGCCATCAGTTCAACCCCGGTCTCAATACTAGGCAATCAGTTCAACCCCGGTCTCAATACAAGGCCATTAACTCATCCCCGGTACTAATACCGAGCCATCAGTTCAACCCCGGTCTCAATGCCGGGCCATCAAATCAACACCGGTCTCAATATCGGGCCATCAACTTAACCCCGGTCTCAATACCGGGCCATCAACTTAACCCCGGTCTCAATACCGGGCCATCAGTTCAATCCCGGTCTTAATGTCGGGCCATTAAATTAACCCCGGTCTCAATATCGGGCCGTCAAATCAACCCAGTCTCAATACCGGGCCATTAAATCATCCCCGATCTCAATACCGGGTCAACAACTCAACCCCGGTCTCAATACCGGGCCAACAAATCGATCCCGGTCTCAATACCGGGCCATTAGTCTTAATATCGGGCCATCAAATCAACCCCGATCTCAATACCGGGCCATCAGTTCAACCCCGGTCTCAATACCGGGCCATCAAATCAGCCCTGATCTCAATACCGAGCCATCAGTTCAACCCCGGTCTCAATATCGGGCCATCAACTCAACCCCAGTCTTAATATTGGACATCAAATCAACCTCGGTCTCAATATTGGGCCATCAAATCAACCCCGGCCTCAATATCGGGTCATCAGTTCAACCCTGGTCTCAATATCGGGCCATCAACTCTACCCCAGTCTCAATACTGAGCCATCAAATTAACCCTAGTCTCAATATCGGGCCATCATGTCAGCCCCGGTCTTAACCCGGGAGGTACAGGTCAGCCCCAGTCTCAACCCGAGAGGTACATGTCAGCCCCGGTCTCAAATTGGGAGGTACAAGTCAGCCCCGATCTCAACCCGGGAGGTATAGGCCAGCCCTGGTCTTAACCTGGGAGGTACAGGTCAGCCTCAGTCTCAACCCGGGAGGTACAGGTCAGCCCCAGTCTCAACCCGGGAGGTACAGCTCAGCCCCGGTCTCAACCCGGGAAGTGCAGGTCAGCCCCGGTCTCAACCCGGGAAGTCAGGTCAACTTCAGGAACAAACCTGAAGCATCACAACATCTCCAGAGGAAAACCTAGAGCAACCAAGTCAGCCTCAGAGATAACCCTGAGGACAAACAGGATCAACTGGGATCCAAGTCTTGGAAACAACTCCAGGAAGTCAACCAAAGGTCATGTCGACACAGAAGGCAACCCCGAGAGGGGCAAAACGGCCAGTTTACCAACTCTAAAGTCGATTCGGTTAAACTCAAGTTAAATTGATGCCACCAAGGTCAGAACAAACTATAACAATGATCCCGAGTGCAAACAATGCAAGACAGCTCAACCTGGGAGGTACATGTCAGCCCCAGTCTCGACCCGGGAGGTACAGGTCAACCCCGGTCTTTACCCGGGAAATACAGGTTAACCTCGGTCTCAACCCGGGAGGTACAGATCATCCCTGGTCTTAACTTGAGAGGTACAGGTTATCCCCGTTCTCAACCCGGGAGGTACAGGTCAACTTCAGAAACAATCCTAAAGCATCACAACATCTCCAGAGGAAAACCTGGAGTGACCACGTCAGCCTCAGAGACAACACTGAGGACAAACAGATTCGAATGGGATCCAAGTCTTGGAAATAACTCTAGGAAGTCAAATAAAGGCCATGCAGACACTAAGAGCAACCCCGAGAGGTCAAACTCTAAGCTGATTCAGTCAAACTTAAGCCGAATTGATGCCACTAAGGTCAGAACGAACCATAACGATGATCCCGAGTGCAAACAATGCAAGACAGGCCAACGGACAAACTGCGAGGAATCGAAGACCTGGTTATGAACCCGTCTTCTTTGTCCCAAAAAATGTTTTATCCCATGTCATTGTTACACTCTCGGCGAGGGCTTTCCAAAAAGGTATTGCACGCCTCAAACGGACGCTCCGATCAAAAGTTAAAAAGTTTCGACTTTGACCTCGCGTTGCTCGGAGTGGACGTACTTTGAGATGATAGGACCCACCACGTGGGCCCCACCACATGGAGCCGCACCTCTACTTGCGGTAGCAGTAGGTAGAGTTAAGGCTCTATGGTCTATAAATAAGAGGGCACAACCTCTCATTTAAAATAATTCAAAAACGCTCCGAACCTCTGCATGTTTGGTTTTCTATCTAATTTCTTTTCTTCCAAACCCAATTTTTTTTACTCTAACACGTAGATATACCGACATACTACTGTATATTAGAAAATAACCGGTAGATTTCGATGTTTAAAGCCTACAATTTGGCAAAACGCCGGTGTAGCAGTCCATTGTGAGTATTTTTACGATCAGCAAGTCAATACTACTTCTTTGCACTTTTATACACTTGCATATCAAGTTTTGTTTTCTAAATATGCCTGGAACTCAGTTCTGTGGCCGTTGTTGTCAACTTTTGGTATATTTTTGTACATAAACGCATTTTCTGGCATTTCTACAACTCGGATTGACGATCCGTCGCTTCCGGCAGGTTGCATATACTTACATCTTCGTACTGAGCAACTTCGCCGGACTGGGTTATCTTCCCAGTCTGGGTTTGTCTTTTTTTTTTGTATATATTTAACTGTATATATACTAACTTTTCAATTCTGTCATGTCCGGATGTCAAATCCGTAGTAGTTTACTGCTTTTATATATATTTATGCATATATAAGCAACTTTCACCATCGCTGGGTTATCTTTCCAGTCTTGGTTGACTATGTTTCTGTCTTTATATATATATATTTATATATTTTAGTTCGGCCTGGATTATTCTGTGGCCTTTTTATGTCTTTTATATATAATTATTCATATATAAGCAACTTTCACCACTACTGGGTTATCTTCCCAATATTGGTTGACTACTTTTCTGTACATTTACATTCCAATTCGTCCTGGATTATTCTGTGGCCTTTTACTGCTTTTATATATATTTATGCATATATAAGCAACCTTCACCACCATTGGGTTATCTTCCCAGTCTTGGTTGACTACTTTTCTGTACATTTATATTCCAGTCCGGCCTGGATTATTCTGTGGCCTTTTTAATATTTTATATATATCTGCAACATTCACCAGACTGGGTTATCTTCCCAGTCTTAGTTGACTACTTTTCTATCTATATTTAAATATATATATATATATTTTAATTTCAATCCGGGCACAGGGTTGAAAACCCATCACCCTTTTTAATATATATTTTAATTTTGTCCAACCTAGATCATTCCGTGGCTTTTATATAGGTTTTACAAATATATATATTTCAATTCCAGTCCGGACACCGGTGTGAAAACCCATCGCCCTTTACAGCTTTCGTATATATAACTGCATATATATTGCTTTACTCGCTTTATTAAATTGTTGCTTTAAATATTCATTTGATATGAATCGGCACTGACATTTCTGTGGGCGAACTAGATTTATTTAAATCTCGCCAATTCTAGCTTTCAAACGGTTCAAAATAAGTACAGACAGAACCGAAAAGATAGAATGGCTGAGATTTATTTAAATCTAGCATTTTTTCTAGTTTTAGTTACAAAAGCAACCTCGCGTCCCTTAGATTACTATCTAGTGGGAACGAGACGCTTCGGCCAATTGCGAACCAGGATTTACTGAATAAATCCTCAGTTTTGGAGACATTAGGAATATATATGTGAGCCTAAGAATCGTAGGATTCATAATCAAACTGATCAGAATCTGATTCCCACGATGGACAAACTCCACTTTACGAATGTACCCTGCCAGTTTTTCTGTAAAAATGTACATACAAAAGACCTTAAAACGGTTATCTAGGTTTAAGGTCTCAAAAGAATGAGAATAATGGTTTGTCGTGTTATAGTCGCTCCGATGGCTGTCATGCCATGAGGAGACCGACATTTGTTTATTTTGTGGTCGAGGATGCTTCGCAGCCCGACAAACACCATTCAAATTTAGCCAAAAGGCTGAAAAGATAAAATTAAAGTATCAATATGCTTCAATTCCTATGTTAGCGTAGGGGTTTAATAGCCTGCTTTCAAAAACTCATTTCAATAATTTTATCAAAAAAGAAAGCTTTTGCAAATCAAATCAAACACTTTTGCAAATCAAATCAAAGACTTTTTGCAAATTAAATCAAACCCTTCGTATATAGGTTCAACGAAGCATAAGACATGCTTTTCATCAAACATAGGCCCAATTTGCAAACAGCATTCACACACACATTTTAGTTTTTAAGAGGGAAATATTAAAAAGATGCGGTACCGTGTTTACACGGGAGTTGTGGGGTGACTAACACTTTCCCCACACTTAACCAAGCCCCCGAGCTCAAAACTTTATTTTCAAAGATCAAGTTTCGACAGTGTCCAAGCAATTGGGCCTCTTTCAAATAAAACTCGGTTGAGTTGGTACAACCATTTCAAATCTACCAACAGTCGACTCTGTAAAACGTTCAATCGTCGACATGATATATGTTGGCCTTTTCTTAAAAAACCCTTCAAAACCTTTTTCGAAATAAAAAGAGTGAGGGTAGAGATAACTTAGGAAGAGAGAAAGATTAGGGTTGTGACCCAACCCGCGAATTTTTTCCTGACGTCGACAGGTGGCGACTCTACTGGGGATAGTAGAGGGCTTAGGCCGCATTCAAATCTTTTCAAAAGATTTCCCTTTCAAAACTACGTATGTGTGAATGCTGCATCTTTACATTGAATGAATGCGTGAATGCTGCATATTTACATTGAATGAATGTGAATGAATGCTTTCTTAATTTTTAGTGCTTCGCACCCATATTAGTGCTTCGTACCTATGTCATCATATGCATACGGTGAGGCGCGATGTATGTATGTTATGTGATTCCTCCTTCGGGAGGCAAAACTCGTCGGTGATAAGTAATGTCTCTGGGGACGGCTTAGTCTTTGGGGCTCATAAAAATGCATCACCCAGATTCTCTCCAGTTAAAAGATCGGATTAATTTCCCCTCTAGTAGATTGCGATGATCTGGGGACCTTCATGCCAAAAAGCCGCGAGAGTAGCCTAAGACAGGTCAACTTCTGATTAACCAAATTCGATGGAAAGATTCTTCATGCCTTCCTCTTTCAATTTAATGTCAAGTTTTCAATTCCAAATGTAAAGGAGCACAATGTAAATATCATAATAAAAGATTTACATTTCCTATCATATACATCTTGTCATCCTGTCATCAAAACAACTAACATCTATTTTGTAGGATAAGAAAAACCACAAAAAAAACATAGCATGCATCCTATCCCTACCTACATCAGGAAATTGACACACCTACGTTTTGTTATAGGTGAAAAATTAGTCCTGTCATTAGATCTAAAGTCTAAGAAAGCAATACGTCCATCCACGAACATGACTTCGAGTGCTCAACCAGAATCCACCCCTGTCTCTAGGGAAGAATTTGAAGGACTGAAGAATCAGATAGCTGAATTTGCCAATTTTTTGAGCGAACAAAGCAAGACCCTTAAAGGGAAGCAAGCCCAAACTCATATGGAACCAGGAACACCCGGTGGTAGTGGTGGCAGTCAAGAGAACGAAAAGGTTGAGACTCAGATTCCCGGACCACAGAACCAGGACACGACCAACAAAACCCCTGAAATCACCATCCTCAACAAAGAACAGGAAGCTGGTGACATTTTGAAGAAAGTCCAGCAGATGGAGGAAACTCTCCGGTCTATTAAAGGGACTGGGGCATTCGACAGTGTTAATTACTCTGACCTCTATATTTTTCCCAGGGCTCGTTATCCTAGAAATTTTAAGTCCCCGATTTCGAGAAATATGATGGATTGGGAGACCCTTATACCCACGTGAAAGTATTTATTGGAGAACTTGGATCCTATGCAGAGGACGAGAAACTTCGAATGCAGTTATTCCAAAAGAGTCTGACCCGAGAGGCCAGAGCCTGGTATGCCCGTCTGGACAACTCAAAGATTCATAGTTGGGAAGAGTTGGACCATGCTTTCTTTAGTAAATATAGCTTCCAATCTTAGCTGGCTCCAGACAGATACCAAATAACCAAAATTAAGAAAAAGAACACTGAGTCATTCAGAGAGTATGCCCAACGATGGAGATGGGTTGCAGCACAAGTCACCCAGCCATGACTGAGTCTGAGATTATCATGACCTTCATCGACATTCAAGAAGCTCCGTATTATGAGAGGGTCCTAGCAGGCATAGGAAAACCATTCTCTGAAATGATCAAGCATGATGAAATGGCAGAAATGGGGCTCAAGTCCAGGAAGATAAAAGATCTGGCCGCCCTCGAAGCTGTTGCTGAACATATCCAATCCAAAAATTACTGGAGTAATCCCCGGAGGGTACATAAGAAGAAAGATGAAGAAGTGTCCTTAGTGTTACAAGGACAAAATCAAAGAGGCGAGTCAAACAATATGCCCCTTCAAAGGAGGAACTATACCCCTTTTCAAACTCCCGTACAACATTCAAACCCTCCATTTCAAAAAAATATAAAGGTTAGGCGTCAAAGAACTTTCACCCTTCTAGGGGATTCACTTGAGAATGTGCTAAAGCTATTGACGGTACAAAAGAAAATTGTCCAACTCCTTCCACCAACCAACACTGGTGGACGAAAGTTTGACCCAAGAATTATCATTCTGAATCTCTGAGCCATGACACTCAAGACTGTTGGTCTCTCAAGCACAAAATTCAAGACTTGATTGACAATGGAGAGATTATGATTACCAAACCAGAGCAACCACAGGTACAAGATAATCCCTTCCCTCTGCACAAAGAAGAGAATGTCAATATGATCAGCACCACAAGTAGAGAAGGATCTAAATATCTCTGTTATGTGGGAGAGTCATCTCCATCCATTAACAGCAGCCCAGACAGTTGGGAAGTCTCAGAAATTAGATTCCTGATAGAGCCAGAGATAAATTCTATCAAGGAACAAATCGAACAATTAGCATAACTGGTCGTCTACCAGCATCAGATCACCAAAAAGATGATAAAACGGGCCAACCAGTCTGACGACGATTGTCATCCCACATCGGAGATTAATCCCAGGAGGGATCATAACCGGCATCATGAGTATAAACCTTGGGCCGACAAGGTGGCCGAAGAGGAAAATGTCCAAACTGGTAGGAAATTCTTATTTCAAAGGAACTTCACCAACCTGAACCAGTCTATGGAGGAAATCCTCCAGATGCTAATCAACGAGGGAATGGTTGCAGATTTATTACCTCCACTAAACCCTCGGTCCAGAAAATTCAAGCCTGACCAAATATGTCAGTACCACTCCAATTCACCCGTCCATGATACTGAGGATTGCTGGGCACTTTGTAACTTGATTCAGAATATGATTGAAAGCGGCGACTTGGTAAAAGGGAATAGGGATTATGGCCTCCCAGATGAAGACAATCTCTTTATTCCTACTGCATGGAATCAAGATACAGTGGCTGTAGTTTCCTGTGATAAGGAGCCAACCCTCACACCCTTAGTACTGCCAGGGAAAGGGGTGAAAGAAATATAAAATCCTGTGAAGGTGGCCGCACCTGAGCCTCTAATCTTTCCCTTCAGACCTTAATACCCAGTTATTAGTCTGAAGAGGGTCCCATGGAACTACGAGAATGATGAAAGTTCCACTTTAAACAACATTGCCATTGTACCAACTGATAATCCATTGTACATGCCTCAACGGGTGATCAAACCAGTCATTAAAGACAAAGAAAAGGTGACCGATGAGAAAATCGAAGAGTTCCTCAACAAAATGGGACATAATGAAATCAAAATAGTTCAGAGTCTGAAGGATGCACCTAAGCAAATATCCATCCTAGAGCTGGTCCTGTCATCGGTGGATCATCGCAACATTCTAGTGAAAGTACTGGAAGAAGCCCATCCGCCAAAGACAGTGGATGCCAAGAAATTCCGTCACGTGGTAGAACATATTTTTAACAACAATATGATATCCTTTATTGACGATGATATCCCTGCAGAGGGAGCCGGCCATTGTAAGTCCCTGCATATAGCTGTAATGTCTTCCGGGTATGTGATCGGAGGTGTGCTCATAGATGGAGGAATATCCCTCAACATCTGTCCCTACGATACCTTGGAAAGAATGAAGATCAACTCAAGCCGGATCAGAGCCAGTCATGTGGTCATCCGGGCTTTCGATGGATCCCGCCGACAAGCTATGAGAGAAATAGAGCTTCCTCTAGAGATTGGCCCACACACTTTCTATGTGTCCTTTCAGGTGCTCAACATCGCCACTGGATACAACTTGCTATTGGGCAGGCCATGGATCCATATGGCAGGGGCAGTGCCATCCACCCTCCATCAACAGCTCAAATACATTATCAACGACAACCTAATCATGGTCAATACTAAATTGAAATACCCTGTCTGCATACAGGGAGACATGCCAGTGATTAGCCTGGATGCAAGGATTGAACCTGCTAGTTTTCAAGCCCTGGAGGTGAGTGATACACAGTATCTACCTATTGGAGCACCAGCCCTGAAACCAAAGATCTCCACCGAGGTTATGACAGTGGGCCAAGAAATGGTATCTTTGGGTTTCCAACCTGGAAAAGGGTTAGGAAAGAATCAGCAAGGTATCAAGAGTCCAGTGCAATTCCCGAGTCAGACTGGGAGAGCCGAATTGGGATTTTCATCCGGGTCAAACCACCGAAACCCACATAAGCACCCTAGGGCTTGTGCTTCCACCACAATCCTATTGCCAAACCTCAATAATGTCAGATGGGTGAAAGCAATGAGGAAGATCCCTACTATGGTATCAGCTATGTTGTTTCCTCCAATCATACCTGTCAATGAAAGAAAAACCCTCAAGCCTGAGGCGGATAACAAAAAAGGAAAAGAAAAGATCCTGTATGAAGGATGGGACCCATTCACTAACATGCGGGTAATCATAAACTACGATGGAATGAATGATGAGATTCCAGAAAGTGACGACGAGGATCAGAATTGAATTCCTCGCATCAAGAAAGGGAAAGGGGGCAGTTCAAAGAAAAACCCCGGCCCTGTTGAAAAGGACGTCTTCGTCATCATTCGTGATGAGTCAGACGAGCAAAATTCCTTGATCCTCCATGTTCCTGAGGATCTAACCTTGGATAACTGGAGCAGTGTCCACCCTGCCTCAGTCGAAAAGGGTAAAGGGGCAGAGAGTCCATATGCCCTTTAAACATGCTTTCATTTACTGCTTACTTTTGATTGCACAGCTATAGCAGTAACTTTTGTTATGCTTTGCCAAATGCTCTGTATATTTAAGCAGTTGTATATATTAAAATGAAAGCATTTTTATTTTCAGGGCTCAAGCATTGGATGTGTTTGTCTCTGCTGATGAGATGCCAACCTGTCACAGTAACTACAACTTTGATGTAGAACTAAACTTCGACTTGATGGATATTGATCAAGAAGAGGAAGATGACTATGAGGTACCCGAGGAGATCAAAGAATGGATCGAAGACAAACCCAAACTAAACCTCAACCAAACCACCACTATCAACATAGGAACCTCCGAAAAACACCAAAGAAATCCAGATAGGCTTAGACCTCACACGAGACCAAAAAGCAGACCTGATCGAACTCCTAACACAGTTCCAGGATGTATTTACATGGTCACATGAAGACATGATTGGCCTATCCACTGACAATGTCATCCATCGAATGCCCATAAAAGATGGATTCAAGCCGGTTAAACAAAAGCTCAGGCGATTGAAACCTGAATGGAGTCTGAAAGTCAAAGAAGGAGTTGTTAAACAATTCAAAGTCGGTATCATAATGATATCAACATACCCGAAATGGCTGTCAAACATAGTCCCCGTGCCTAAGCCCAGATGGAAGGTACGAGTATGCGTGGATTACCGGGATTTGAACAAAGCCTGTCTCAAGGATAATTTCCTAGTACCTTTCATCCACATATTGATAGACAATACGGCGCTGTACGATATGTATTCCTTCGTAGATTGCTTTGCTGGTTACCATCAAATCATAGTTGCTGAAGAAGACCGGGAGAAAAAAGCTTTCATCACTCCCTGGGGAACCTTCTGCTACAGGCGACTATCCTTCGGCCTCATTAATGCCGGAGCGACGTATCAGCGAGCCATGATGGCCCCGTTCCATGACATGATGCACAAAGAGATAGAGGTTTATGTGGACGACATCATCATCAAATCTCGAAGGGAGGATGATGACCTTGACCATCTCAGGAAGCTGTTCAACAGGTTGCATAAGTACAACCTCAAGCTAAATCCTGCCAAATGTGCTTTTGGCGTCAAAGCAGGCAAGCTGCTAGGATTCTTGGTGAGTAATCTAGGCATTGAGCTAGACCCTGCCAAGATCAAAGCCATCACTGAGATGCTAGTACCTCGAACAAAGAATGAGATACGTGGGTTTTTGGGGAGGATCAACTTCATAAGTCGATTCATTTCCCAGCTCACAGCAACCTATGAACCCATATTCAAGTTACTAAGGAAGAATTCCTCCACTAAATGGAACGAGGATTGTCAATGAGCCTTCCTTGCCATCAAGAAATAATTGATCGAAGCACCAGTACTGTTACCTTTGAGGGATGGAGTTCCCTTGTTCATGTACAGGTACATTTGCTGTGAACAGGTACATGTACATATACATTTACATTCCAGTTTGGCCTGGATTATTCTGTGGCCTTTTTACTGTTTTTTATATATATCTGCAACATTCGCCAAACTGGGTTATCTTCCCAGTCTTGGTTGACTACTTTTCTGTCTATATCTAAATATATATAAATATATATATTTCAATTTCAGTCCGGGCACAGGCGTGAAAACCCATCGCCCTTTTTAATATATATTTTAATTTTGTCCAGCCTGGATCATTCTGTGGCTTTTATATATTTTTTACAAATATATATATTTCAATTCCAGTCCGGGCACCGGTGTGAAAACCCATCACCCTTTACATCTTTCGTATATATAACTGTGTATATATTGCTTTACTCGCTTTATTAAATTGTTGCTTTAAATATTCATTTTATATGAATCGGCACTGACATTTTTGCGGGCGAACTAGATTTATTTAAATCTTGCCAATTCTAGCTTTCAAACGGTTCAAAATAGGTACAGACAGAACCAAGAAGCTAGAATGGCTGAAATTTATTTAAATCTAGCATCTTTTCTTGTTTTAGTTACAAAACCAACCTCGCGTCCCTTAGATCACTATATAGTGGGAACGAGACACTTCGGCAAAGTGCGAACCAGGATTTATAGAATGAATCCTCAGTTCTGGCGACATTTGGGATATATATCTTTTTCTGTACAAATTTGAATTGTGCAGTTTTATTGGCTACTCATATGTGAGCCTAGGAATCGTGGGATTCATGATCAAACTGATCAGAATCTGATTCTCACGATGGCCAAACTCCAATTTACGAATGTACCCTACCAGTTTTTTGTAAAAATGTACATACAAAAGACCTTAAAACGGTTATCCGGGTTTAAGGTCTCAAAATAATGAGAATAATGATTTGTCATGTCAGAGTCCCTCCGATGGCTGTCATGCCCATAAGGAGACTGACATTTATTTATTTTGTGGTCGAGGATGCTTCGCAGCTCGACAATCACCATTCAAATTGAGCCAAAAGGCTGAAAAGATAAAATTAAAGTATCAATATGCTTCAATTCCTATATTAGCGTAGGGGTTTGATAGCCTGCTTTCAAAAACTCATTTCAATAATTTTATCGAAAAAGAAAGCTTTTGCAAATCAAATCAAACACTTTTGCAAATCATATCAAAGACTTTTTGCAAATTAAATCAAATCCTTCGTATATAGGTTCAACGAAGCATAAGACATGCTTTTCATCAAACATAGGCCCAATTTGCAAATAGCATTCACACACACATTTTAGTTTTTCAAAGGGAAATATTAAAAAGATGCGGTATCGTGTTTACATGGGAGTTGTGGGGTGCCTAACACCTTCCCCACACTTAACCAAGCCCCCGAGCTTAAAACTTTATTTTCAAAGATCAAGTTTCGACAGTGTCCAACAATTGGGCCTCTTTCAAACAAAACTCGGTTGAGTTGGTATAACCATTTCAAATCTACCAAATGGCGACTCTGTAAAACGTTCAATCGTTGATATGATACATGTTGGCCTTTTCTTAAAAACCCTTCAAAACCTTTTTTGAAATATAAAGAGTGAGGGTAGAGATAACTTAGGAAGAGAGAAAGATCTGGGTTGTGACCCAACCCGCACATTTTTTCCCGACATCGACATTGTCAATACCTCGTTTCTCATAAACTTTGTTTGTATTAAGATGTTATGAATAGGGCTCAATTATTAGAGCGAGATATTGATACGGTTCAACCAAAGGAAAATAATCATAGTCGTACCGGTGGCAACAATCATCATAACCAGCGTGGAGGAAATTATCATGCCAGAAGTGGTAACCACTTCGGTGGTAATCATGGCCAAGATAATAGAAGAAGTGAGTCAGGTTGAAACTTCAAAAGGAGAAGATTCAACAACAACAAAAGAAAGACATCGGCACCAGCACCACCAACCGTTCCTAGGGGAGGGGAACGACCACCGATCGTATGTTACAAATACAGACAAGAGGGACACATCAGTCCAAACTGGACACAACAATCCAAGGTGTGCTACAATTACAGAAAGGAAGGTCATATAGCTCGAGTGTGCCCTATAGCAAAGTCAAGTTCAGCTGGGATGGTGGCACCAAAGGCTGTCCCAAACAAGTCAAAGTCAGTGGTTCAAGGGAGAGCGTTTGTCGTGACTTACCAAAATGCGAGGAACCTGAACAAAGTTATCACGGGTAAGCTAATCATAAACTCTTGCGAAGTCTATATCTTATTAGATACCGGTTCTACCCACTCTTTTATTTCACCTGCTTGTGCTCAACGTTTGAACTTGACCCCTGAGAAATTAGACTTTGATTTATCTGTTGAAACTCCGTTGGGAGAAACTTTCGTTACATCCACAGTTTACAAATCTTGTTTGATTCAAATTGGCACCCTCACATTACCTGTTGATTTCATCTCTTAAAAATACTTGCATTTGATGTGATTTTAGAAATTGACTAGTTAACCACTCATCATGCTAAAATTAATTATTTTCGTAAGGTTGTTAGCTTTCATATTCCTAACCAACCTATTATGCGAAATTAAACAACCAAACCACTAAAATTAATCACTGTCATTTCAAGTCATAAAGCTATTCGTTTATTAAAAAATGGATGTTAAGCCTTCTTAGCCCATATCACCGATTTAAATAAGAATACGTCAGATTTGAATGATATTTCTGTTGTTAATAAATTCCCTGATGTATTTCCCGATGAACTTCCTTGCCTACCCCCCGGAACGTGAAGTTAAATTTTTTATTGACCTTGAACCCGATACAAAACCCATTTCCAGAACCCCATATCGAATGGCCCATATTGAACTTCAGGAGTTAAAGGTCCAACTACAGGAGTTGTTAGACATCGGCTTTATACGTCCTAGAACATCGCCTTGGGGTGCTGCTGTTTTATTCGTAAAGAAGAAAGACGGGAGTATGCGACTTTATATTGACTATCGGGAGTTGAACCATGTCACCATCAAAAATAGGTATCCGTTACCTAGCATTGATGACTTGTTTGACCAGTTTCAAGGTGCTAAATTCTTCTCAAAGATCAATCTTCATTATGGATATCATCAGTTAAAGATTAAAATTGATGACATTCCAAAGACTGCTTTCAGTACTCGATACGGGCATTATGAATTCTTAGTCATGTCTTTTGGATTGACTAATGCTCCTGCTGCATTCATGGATACGATGAACAGGATATTCAATGAATATTTGGATCATTTTGTTGTTGTCTTTTTTGATGACATTCTCATTTACTCCAAAAGTCGTGAAGATCATGAGCAACAGTTGAGGCTGATACTCCAAAAGCTTCGTGAAAACAAGCTATATGCCAAGTTGAAGAAATGCTAGTTCTGGCTTGAGGAAGTAGCATTCCTTGGGCACGTGGTATCGAAACATGGAATATTCGTTGATCCAGCAAAGATTAAAGCAATACAAAGTTGGAAGAAACCTAAGTCAGTAACCAAAATACGTAGCTTTCTGGGCTTAGTTGGTTATTATCGGAGATTCGTAGAAGGATTTTCTCGAATCTCTACTTATTGTCCCCGATTAGGTAATGACAATTATGCGCAAGTATACACAGTCAACAAGTAATAAAGAGTAAGTACAGATATCGTTCCTACGGAGAATTAAATAATAAAAGTTCGCCAAACCACTAGCCCATAACCATCTCAGTCTTATTTAAACGAGCGATAGAGTGTTTTAATTAAAAACTAAATAAGTAAACTTAAACTAATTAACCCTAGAGTAAAGTTAGATAATGAAGATATGAGATCTCAACTTCCCCTAATGATTCATCTAAATCAATATACTCATAGTTATGTCAAATTAATCGTCACAGATTGTTAGTCGAGAACACGAAAGTGAGATAAGGCCATCTTTCAATGCACCTAATCCATATCACATATAATCCACAGATAATAGAATGCACATGAACACCCACATTACCTAAACCACTATATGTCTATGCGGTCTACAAATAATTAAGGTTTAAGTTCAGGTTCTCAATTGACTACGAGCGGCGCTTCGGTATATGTCTATCCTAAGCACAAATCATACAATCACCTGCTACTACTATTAGATCTAAACCCATATTTCATCTTTCAAGTCCATATAGGTTATCATAGTAATTGGTAGCTAATCAATTAAGCAATGAAAGCATGAATCGTAACAGACAATCTCATAGCAATCAATAAGACCAACATGGAAGCATATCAATATAAACTACTCAAAAGGTTCCATTGAAATCTCAAAATAGAGTTTAAGATATCATAATGAAGCACATCTATCATCCACAAGTTGAATACACATCATGAGATTACAAATAGAGAGCAAAGAGAGTATAAAGATAGAAAAATACAAATCTGAGTTCTCAAGCTCCAATATTGAATCTTCAATGCTCTCCACTTGTTTCAATCTTCTTCTCTAATTAAACCCAGGGTTCTACTCTAATCTAACCTAATCTAATCAAGAGAAGAAGAGAAGAGAGGAGAATTTGTAATCTAATCTAACCTAAGGGTGGAATCCCCTTTAATCTACTCCTATGTTTCTATCTCTAAGCCCTAATATGAATGCCCCCCTCCATTTGCTTCAAAGCTCACTCTTTAATGAAAAAGTCAAGTTTGGTCACGTTCAGGAGTGGCGAGTCCGCGCTGGGAATGGTATGGAATTGGGCGCGGGAGCACTGGAAGCAAATATCATATTTTTGGCTTGGGGACGGGCGCGGCCGTGCCAAAAATACACTATAAACTAGCGCGGTCGCGCCGCTAAAATTCTGTTGCAGTGCACTCTGGTAGAACAGCCATAACCTTTAATCCAGGAGGAGTTACGGGGCCTGTTACCTGTCAAATCGAAGCTAACGAAGAGATCTACAACTTTAATCCTTTGAGAATTGATAAATAATGGACGAATGAAGGTCTAAATTAAGCTCTAAGTAACAGCTGTGCAATAGAAACCCAAAACTGTGAAGTTAAGTTCAATGTCCGTTGGTAAAAAGGCCATAACTCTCGCCTCTGAACTCCGATTGGGATGATTCAAGATGTACCAAAAAGCTTATAAGATGCTCTATAATATGATCTAAGATCCAATCCAAGAACATAAAAGTAACATGAAACCCCCAAAAGATGTCCGGATTTGCATTTCTTTCCCATTTTTGCTTCAAATGCCACCAAGAGAGTTCCCAATATGAAAACTACAAAAGAACGCAAAAATGCATAAAAAGCATAATGATACTTGAGTTTAATCAACAAAAAAAGTTAGATAATATCTGAATAAGTGGTCATAAAAACCACATATCAAATACCCCCAAACTTAAACGTTGCTCGGCCTCAAGTAACCAAAACAAAACCAACACAAGATGCAATGCAGTATCTACAATGAATGAAACCTATCCTATCATGAAAGCGAATCCAAGTCACAGTCAGAATTTATATTCAAATGAAATGACTCAGAAAAATCACAAGATAATTAAACAGGAAAGCTACCCAAGACAAGGTCATAAGGCATATCCTCGCAAATCCAAACCTGTCAGCACTAATGCATTGTGTGTGTGCCTAGCAAACATTAAACATGCTTTTGAACAAATTTATCACATACTATGATTCTTAGGGGAAAAACCAGTTTCAACTTAAGAAAAGCAGTAAATCAGATAAGTTCTAACCAAGACCATACATTACTTAAGCTAAGAGTCACAGAGGGTTTATTATGCTTTTTATTTACTCACGAGGGCATATTTGCACTTTCCCGTGTACACACTCGACTGTGCAATGCCTAGTCCTCTTAGGCTTTTCAATGATACCCGTGTAGCGAGCTTTCGACCAACGACTCCCAGACAAAAAGGCCTTAGGGCGCTGGGTGCAGAGACACCCCTAGGGCTTACTTGCTCGAATATCAAACGCCACAGAACTCGACGTAGCCGAAGTGTTTATTCTATTTTTTTACTGCATTTTCTTTTCTTTTCTTTTTCAAAGGAGAGTGCTTCTTACTCTCCATCTCCCCAAATAACATGCATACCTCCTATTTCCCCCAAACCTAAGCTTTTTACAGCCTAGTTATTATCACATGAGTACTGAAACTCTTCCATTAAAACATAGATTTCCCACCAGAAGATAAGTATGTGAAAATTTAAACTAAGAAAGTCATGGTGGTTACTCTTAGAGTGCTAACCGGTTACATCAGTATCTGACAGATAAGGATTTACATATATGACATTATAATCAAGCTTAAGTCTCAAATCAGTTCAAAAATCAAGTAATTTCCATTTCCTCATAGGCTAAATAAATGACAAACCAACAGAAAACTGGATTTATGTAATATGCCCTAACACAGTTAACTAAAACAAAAAACAAATTTTTTTTGACAAATTTTAACAAAACATGCAAAACACGACCTACATGCACTATATGAACTAAACACAATATGCACAATGAAATGAACTACACTATATGCAAAAATAACCCTAATACCCCCAAACTTAAAAACTACAATGTCCTCATTGAAGGTAAAAGGAAAAATGGGAACTCCCCTAGTCAGTCTCGTCTGCTACATGAAATGATGTGGTGCTCAATTTCTGCTGAATTTTTGCCTTAAGTCTGAGAAAACTTGCATGCCGCGCAGCCGCGCGCCTATTAGCCCCTATTCCGGCGCGACCATGCCCTTCTCCAAATTTTTGATATGCAGCTTTTGACATGCATTGAGGATGGGCCTTTTGACTTTGATTCATTCCAGCAAATTTAACCTGAGAAAGGCACGCAACATTTATTAAGCCCTCTAATCCACCAAAACATAATATGAACTATTTATAACTATGCGGAGAATCATCATAAGGTGAGAATCATATGCACGTGAACTCCTAAAAATATACTACATGTGCGAAAATGCATGACGCTAGTGCTTCATGAATATGTTCCATAAGCTTCTAAGTCCCAAAAATGTCTACACAAATGCCTAAGTCCAAAAATGTAGTCAATGAGCTCCTAAATCCAAAAGTATTCAAAAATTTTAAACAAAGAATTAAACAGGGGAAGGGAAATGGAGATAGGTAAATAGAATTAAACATGAGGGAGAAGAGAGAAAATGATGGGGTGCCTCCCATCTAGCGCGCAGTTTATAGTCCGTTAGCTGGACTTTCTCTTTGACACCGCTATCCGATCCCTAGACGATATTTAAGAAACCCTCCATCCATTAAAATTAAAATTGCCGTGTGAGTTTGGAGGTTCCCCATCATAAGAGGCTTCGGATTTGAGTCGCCTAGCATATGATGTGTATATGAATTCCCCATTTTGAAGTTCGGGGAGCTAGGCACTTCTTCCGTTGTGTTCGTGAAGCTATTGGGGTATTGAGGCACAACTAACACAATGGGCTCTTCTTCAATTCTCTCTTCTTTGTACTACAATGGCTTCAAGGATAAGTCACTATCATAAAGATAATTCCCTGCAACGTGACTACCAAGGGGACACAGGTGTGCAAACTTCACTGGATTTTCCAACTTTGGCGGAGAAGGCACTTGGGGTGTCGTCACGGTTGGCTCACATTCATAATTTTTCACGTCCCCAATTGTCTCCTCGATATCCATTTCCTTCAGTTTGTCAAGTTGTATGTGCACTTCGGGCTCTCCATAAATTTCAGCATCCAATTCATAGCACCAAGTATTCTGAGGGCCATTGCTCACGACATCAAACAGTTGAGGCATTGGATTATGAAGATCTTGAGTCTTTATACCTTGCTCAATCATTTCCTCCTTCATTAAAGCCAAGTTGATTTGCTTCGCCCAATTCTGAAGATTCTCAATCGACTTCGCTTGCTCAATTAAGATCTCCTTTGTTGATGCTATGGAATTGACCCACAAATTTTCCAATCTTGCCTTTTTTGCTTCAGCTTCAAAATTTATATATTGAGGCTCATTGATTGGAGTATTGATGATTTGTGCCATCAGGTTCTGAAAATTTGGATTTGATAGCTCCTGGCTCCTAATCATCTCCTCTTGGTTTGCTAAGGCCCTATACATAAATTCCTTTGTCGACTATTCTTCTTGTAAACACGGAGATTGATATGTGGGGTCTGGTGCATATATTGGACTTTGATCGCAGTATTGGTCTTGATAATAGCTCGTTGAAGAGTTTAGGTGATACTCCAAATCTTGGTGATAATTGGAATACTCGTGGTTGAAGTAATCACCCCCATACTACTCTTGTCCATAACAGATGGGATCCTGATGGCTCATATAGTTTCCAGTACCATAATCATAAGTAATTACTGGCTCTCGATTCTGTTGGGCTGTAACACTGTCCAACTTCCTTGAGAGATCCTCTAGCTGTGATGATAATGTTGCAATTGGGTTGAGTCCATCAGTGTATGTTTCCCTTGGGTGATCATTCCTCATGTAAAACCATGGATAAGCGTTGAGATCCATTGTACTTGAAAAGAGAATATAGGAAGAGAATTAAAACAAAATAAAAATGTTTAAATTAAGACTAATTTGATTGAAGCTAATGTTGGCAAAAATTTATCAAATTAATTCCCCGGCAACGGTGCCAAAAACTTGTTGTCCTCGATTAGGTAATGACAATTACGTGCAAGTATACACGGTCAACAAGTAATAAAGAGTAAGTATAGATATCGTTCCCACGGAGAATTAAATAATAAAAGTTTGCCAAACCACTAGCCCATAACCATCTCAGTCTTATTTAAACGAGCGATAAAGTGTTTTAATTAAAAACTAAATAAGTAAACTTAAACTAATTAACCCTAGAGTAAAGTTAGATAATGAAGATATGAGATCTCAACTTCCCCTAATGATTCATCTACATCAACATACTCACAGTTAGGTCAAATTAATCGTCACAGATTGTTAGTCGAGAACACCAAAGTGAGATAAGGCCATATTTTGATGCACCTAATCCATATCACATACAATCCACAGATGATAGAACACATATGAACACCCACATTACCTAAACCACTAATGTCTATGCGGTCTACAAATAATTAAGGTTTCAGTCCAGGTTCTCAATTGACTACGAGCGGCGCTTCGGTATATGTCTATCCTAAGCACAAATCATACGTCTAACGCCATGTAGACATACAATCACTCGCTACTACGATTAGATCTAAACCCACATTTCGTCTTTCAAGTCCATATAGGTTATCACAATAATTGGTAGCTAATCAATTAAGCAATGAAAGCGAATCGTAACAGACAATCTCATAGCAATCAATAAGACCAACATGGAAGCATATCAATATAAACTACTCAAAAGGTTCCATTAAAATCTCAAAATAGAGTTTAAGATATCATAATGAAGCACATCTATCATCCACAAGTTGAATACACATCATGAGATTACAAATAGAGAGCAAAGAGAGTATAACGATAGAAAAATGCAAATCTGAGTTCTCAAGTTCCAATACTGAATCTTCAATGCTCTCCACTTGTTTCAATTTTCTTCTTTAATTAAACCTAGGGTTCTACTCTAATCTAACCTAATCTAATCAAGAGAAGAAGAGAAGAGAGGAGAATATGTAATCTAATCTAACCTAAGGGTGGAATCCCCTTTAATCTACTACTATGTTTCTATCTCTAAGCCCTAATATGAATGCCCCCTCCATTTGCTTCAAATCTCACTCTTTAATGAAAAAGTCAAGTCTGGTCACGTTCAAGAGTGGCGCGGCCGCACTGGGAGTGGCCTAGAATTGGGCGCGGGCGCGCTGGAAGCAAATATCAGATTTTTGGCTTGGGGACGGGGGTGGCCTTGCCAAAAATACACTACAAACTGGCGCGGACGCTCTGCTGGAATTCTGCTGCAGTGCACTCTAGTAGAACAACCATAACTTTTAATCCGGAAGGAGTTACGGGGCCTGCTACCTGTCAAATCAAAGCTATGGAAGAGATATACAACTTTCATTCTTTGAGAATTGAGAAATAATGGACGAATAAAGGTCTAAATTGAGCTCCAAGTGACAGCTGTGCAATAGAAACGCAAAACTGTGAAGTTAAGTTCAATGTCCGTTGGTAAAAGGGCCATAACTCTCGCCTCCGAACTCCGATTGGGATGATTCAAGATGTTCCAGAAATCTTATAAGATGCTCTAGAATATGATCCAAGTTCCAATCCAAGAACATGAAATGAACATGAAACCCCCAAACGATGTCCGGATTGCATTTCCTTTCCATTTTTGCTTCAAATGCCACCAAGAGAGTTCCCAATATAAAAACTACAAAAGAAAGCAAAAATTCATGAAAAGCACAATGATACTTGAGTTTAATCAACAAAACAAGTTAGATAATATCTGAATAAGTGGTCATAAAAACCACTTATCACTACTCCATTAACTCAGCTGACTCGAAAAGATACAAAATTCGGATGGAGCGAGGAATATGAGAAGAGTTTCCAGGAACTCAAGAGGAGACTCATTTCAGCACCTGTTCTGATAATACCATCTGGTTCGGAGGGATTTGTCATCCACAACAATCCGTCAGGCAAAGGGTTAGGATGTGTTCTCATGCAACATGGGAAAGTTATAACCTATGCCTCGCGATAACTCAAAGAATATGAGAGGAATTATTTTACTCATGATCTAGAGTTGACAGCAATCATTTTCGCGCTAAAGATCTGGAGACACTACCTGTATGGGGAGTAAGTGGAGATTTATACGAATCATAAGAGCCTTAAATATTTTTTCACTCAAAAAGAACTAAACATGCGGCAATGAAGTTGGCTTGAGCTATTGAAAGATTACGACCATACCATCCAATACCATCCTGGAAAAGCGAACGTGGTAGCTGATGCGTTGAGTAGAAGATCATATGCGGGAACGAGTGCGATGCTGTTAACACATAGGCCCATTTTATGACTTACAAAGGATGGAGATAGAGTTAAAAACTTTAGGGATCCACGTGAAGATAGCAAATATATGCGTAAAACCAGCTTTAATTGATAGAGTCAAAGCTGCTTAGGATACAGACCCGGAGCAGATGAATATGAAGAAGAAGGTGCAAGAAGGTGTTATTCCAGAAGCAAGAATCGACGAAGAGGAAATACTTCAATTCAACTCCAGACTTTGTGTTCCTAACGACTCTGATTTAAAGTATAAAATCATGATGGAGGCACTGATGAGTGGGTTTTATACCCGCGAATCGGATACTTTATGGCTTAAATAGTTGCCTGATCTTCGTAGTTTTTATATGGTTTTATATGTTTATAGTATTATTATGCTTAACCGACGTATTGCAGGGCTTTACAGGACTTTTCTAGCTTTCAGGGGACAAAACGGATAATTTACATACACCCGCACCGCAGCGCCAATGCCCAGTCTTAACCTCGCACTGCGGCGCCGCCCCTGGTCCTTGCTGATGTCATCTTGGCGCTGCAGTGCCACAATTCCTTTATGGACTCGCGCTGCAGCACGACCTCCGGTCTTTTGGTGCTAACGTGGCGCCGCAGCACCACCCATAAGCTCTAATACCCGCACTGCAGCGCGACCTCCGGTGCCCAGATAGAGAAGGCTTGCTTTTGACCTAGCTAAAGACAAAAAAGAGATATAGATATGAGGAGAGCCTATGAAAAACCATATAGGGATACTGGGATATAATCGGATAGCTGAGGATAGATTAGAAGAGTATAGTTCTCTCTCCTCTTTTGTACTTTCTCTCTCTAGTTATTAGGTAATGTTTGTAAATATAGATTAGGTAGATTAGGGAAAAGTCTGGGATTTCCTTGGAGCAACAAGAGTAGTGAGCTACACGGATTGGAGAGCTTGAAAGGAGCAAAATGTTTGGAGATTGAAGAGCCTCGATAGAGTTTATTCTTATCCATTTATTTCCTCTGATTTTGTAATCCATAAATGTTGACTTTATTGCTACTTATATTTTGTTCAATAGCTATGAACTAAGTATTGGCTCTAAGGTTATAATGGAACCCTTTGTTATTTAAATTGACTGTCTTATCTCTTTGGTTGGCACCATATGGTTTGGTTTAATATATTCATGCTTAATGATTCTCGCTAAGATATTAGTGATGATTTTGGTAATCTATATGATATTAAAAGAAGGATTACAGATTTACACCTAAATATATTAGCATGTGATTATGGGTTTCGACTGCATAAGTTGTGCGTAGAATAGATATATATCTGTGTGCCACGTGTGACCTAATTGAGAACTGATGCTTAAATCCTTGTTAGGTTAATTCTCATAGACATGTGTAGGATTATCACCTAGCTTGGATGTTCTTTTCTGTTCTATTCTCTATCGGGTGGATCTGGAGAGGATACGTTTGTGCATACCTCGACAGAGGTGTATGAGCACCTGTGGGTTCTCGGTCGACAAACTGTCGTGACCATTAAGACCAAAGAGTGAAGGGTAGGAAGTTTGATGAAGCATGTCACGCTAGGTGTTCGACGGAATGCCTTTGTGGGGTGAAGTTGTAACCTTAGCTTGTAATTCCTTCGATTACCATTCGTTATCCATTTACTTGCTTTAATAATTAGTTATAACTAGTTTAACCACACTCCTATTAGGTAACTATTCGAGTAAGACTTAAGTGATACAAAGTTGGTATTTGGTAAATATTAGTGATAGTTCCTCATGGGTACGACACTCCACTTATCACTGTATTACTTGTTAAGCCGCGTATACTTGCGCATGTTTAGTGATCGATTTTCCGACCAACAAGTTTTTGGCGCCGTTGCTAGGGAACTATTATTCTAATATTGTCTAATATTGATTTAAATCAATTTAGTCTTAATTTGAAAGTATATATTTATTTCTTTTATTTGTTTGATCTTCCTTTTGTTTTTTAAGTTATAGGTTATGGAGGATCAATGTTATCAATGGCCTTATGAGAGGACGACATAACCAAGCTCGGAAGAAGGACTCGAGCAATTGCGAGTTCAAATTGCAAATATCTTGAGGTTTTTTGATAATCTTGAGTGTCAGTCCACTCAGACTGCCGACTGTCAGGAACGAGCTAACATTGAACCGATTTCCTATCATTTAAACTGTCAGGGTTATCCAAACTCTTGGGACTACAGTCAAGAACAATATTATGATCCGAATTACTCTTATCCGAATCTAGTTGAATATCCGTCTCCGCCGTAGTATAAGGTGACATTCCAACCCAATGCGAGCTTTTTGGTAGACTCAACAGAAGAAGAGAAAAGGCTTGAAGAGCTCCTCACCAACTTTATAGAGAGAAATGAGGTTCGAATGGCAAGCCAAGATGCCGCATTACAAAGCCTCAAAAACAATTTGGACAACTCATCAATGCCATCATAAATCCACCGCAAGGTAATCTACCGGTCATAATTGATCTCAACGATGAAGCAGTAGAGCATTGCACTGAGGATACGCAAGGAGAAGGCGATGAGTCTCACAAAGTTGTTGAGGGAGATGTCATGGTGCAAATTGTCCAACCGATGGAGTCTGAAGTTGGAGAAAAGAGGATTAACAGTGGTTGTATAGTCAAGACTAATCAACAACCAGAAACCACGCTCACGATGGTAGAAACCCTGGAGGGCCCACTAGTGCACAAAGAATGCTTTCAACTTGATCAAAATGGCGAATTAGTGGATAATTCCAGTGGTGAAAGATTCTTTATGCCAATGGGTGAAGAAAACGAGGATGATCAATCATCCATGTCCGCCATAAATTTAAAGGAATTGACAAATAGGCGGCATGAAATGGCCATTTTTGCTTATGAGCCGGATTGAGCGGCATCGGTATAGTCAAGCCGACGACTTTAAAACAAGCGCTTGGTGGGGAGGCAACCCCATCTCAGTATCAATTTTCTATGTTTTTCTTTACTTATGTTTATTTTATATTGTGTCTTTTCTTTTTACTATGTAAACATCGTTGCCAATGCACATGTTTTTATGATGATAGGATGTAGGCAGTATGTTATTTAGTATATTGCTAGTGTCTATCTTAGTTAGAAATTAGTATCTAGCATGTTGTTTACTTAGCATGATATCTGTGTAATATATGTTGGCTAATAACATGATTTTTGTGCAGGAAAAACTCAGATACAAGGCTGGCGTCGCAGCGCCAGCATATACACTTAACTTCGCGCCGCAGCGCCATGCTAAAAATTTAAATTTCCTGTCTCGCGTCGCAGCGCCCAGGAACAAAGGGGGACTCACGCCGCAGCGCGCCACAAGTGAGCCAAAAAACCCATTCCCTGTTAAGTCGCGCTGCAACGCCAAGCTATGAAGGAATGTTTGCGTCGCAGCGCCGGTAGCGAGTTTTGGTTTTTAAAAAACAGATTGAGGCCAGCAGTTTAGCCATTCACCTCCCCTCTCTCTTGGCAGTTTCGGCAAACCCCAAACATTACCTCTTCTCCACATCTACCAGTACGACTCCTTGATACTCCAGCCAATTTCTGCTCCATACCCACCAATATACAAATTGGCCCTAATTGATTACACAACTAAGGACTATCAAGAGGAGACCATAATCAAGCAAGGGTTTCCCACTCGAGGTAATTTTGGATTTCATTCATTAGAAATGTATTTGGATCGAATTGTTAGGATTGTCCATCTTTTGTTGTTTGTTTGGGTGATTTCCACTGACGAAAATCTGGTTAGAGCATTCACAAACAAAGGGCTATCTAGTTGGGTTTTGAGAGCACGCACAAGGTGTTTGATAAATTGACTGAGAGATAATTTGACTGTTTGGGGCTATTAGACATTGAAGTTGCATTGGGGATTATTCTAGCCTAAGTTTGGCAGAGTTTGGGATCGAGTTCTGCTTGTGTTCAAACCAATTACTGCAAATTCTGACATGGCTTCAAAAAGGCAACTCCTGAGCGTCGGCGATTCATCGTCCGCAGAACCAGCAGCTTGAGACAACACCAAATTCATGAACGAAGAGGCATGGAAACGATTCAAAAGCTCTTTTGCGGCCCAAAATTTGATTCCTGAGCGGGGGTTGAGGCCTGACAAAACAAAGGATGGAGAGTTGTTGGCCATGATTGCGGGGCGCCAGTGGGTGCACTTTACAAAACCTCCCGAGTCAGCCATTGTATCTGTGGTCAGAGAGTTCTATGCAAATGCCAGTCCCGAAGGTCCTGCTATTGTTTAAGTTAGGGGGCGGTCAGTGGAGTTTGGAAGCCAAGCCATCAATGCACTGTTTGCGACGCCCGATTTTGAGGGTAGGGACTATATGAAGCAGGGACTCCGCAGCTATGACCTCGAGGATATTATTAGGAGGCCCTACAAGCCCGGGACTACATGGAAGACAAATGACTTCATGGGTGAGAGGACCAGTTTCCCGCATGCTGCACTCAGTCGCTATGGGAAGGCATGGTTCAGCTTTATTTATGCTAACATGATCCCGACTCGTCACCTAAGCAACGTGACTAAGGATAGAGCGATCCTATTATTTGCCATTATCACAGGTCTGAACATAGACATCGGAGTTCTCATACATGAGTCCATCTTGAAGGCGATCAAGAGTAACATCTCTGCGGGATTTCCACATCCATCCTTGATCACCCGGCTGTTCAAGAGGGCAGGTATCCATTGGGGGCCAGAAGAGATAGCTCTGCTGCCCATGTCAGTCATTGACCATCAGACCATCTCACGTTTTAATGTGTGGGACGGGGATGTTTCTCATGTTAGAGGCGAAGGATTTGGGCCACCTACTGAGCCACCTCCTACAGCAGAGCCCTCGCAGGCCCAGCTTTACAGGGACTACTGGTAGAGATCATGGCATCCCTCACTCTGCTACATCAGAACCAGGACGCTAATGCTCAGAGGCAGCAGAGGCACATAGCAGCGGTGGCCTTGAGGCAAGACATAGCAATACAGTATCAGACTGAGCTGGTCAACATGATGCAGAGCATATACACTGTGTATAGTGGCGAGGATTCTGAGTTCACGCCATTCCAGTACCCAGAGCCTCCTGTCTTCACACCATACCCTCCACAATCACCACCCGCCGAAGCTGACGAGGACGATGCTGCTGCTGAGTGACCAGACTTCAGGGAAGCCCTCTTGTTTAGATTGATATATGTTTAGCAATGAGGGCATTGCTCACCTTAAGTTTGGGGGTGTTCTGTTATGGTTTATTATCTGTGTTATTTCTGTCTATTGCCATGTTAGGTTGCCATATTTTAGTACTTTGCTTATGTTTTTATCAGGATTATAGTGCAGTCATTTTGAACTGCGGTATTATGTTTTGGGTTTATTATTATGGATGCCATGAACAGTTTTTGGTTATTTATGAATGCTTGGATTATTATCAGTATGTATGTTTGGTTTATAGCCATTTTTTTGGGGGCTTTTACAGGCCATCTTTTTGGGGCTTTTATAGATTTAGATGTTTGTGCCATGTGAATGGCCTTATTACCCTATTTTGAGCTGTTATTATACAAGGGTGTTATATTTATCATTAATTTTTGATTGTGGCTAACGACAAGTGCCAAGTAATTATGTCTATCTCTTAGAGTCGTGTCAAGCATGTATGAGCTAGGGGTTGTTCAATCGATAAGTTGAGACTATTATTGATCCGTCCTTCTTAGCAAGCACCGACCAACTGTGTTAACTAGTTATTTTTTGAATTTAGTTCGAGTGTTTATTGCTTTGAGAGTATGTTCACTTTTATAAACTTTCATTTTTACAAGGTAATAAAAGACTTAAATGCTTATACAGTTCTGGATCTTGGATTCTGGCATGTTGACATTTTTTTTAAAAAATTTAATAAAAGAATAAAAAGAAAAGAAGATTGAATATTGAAAGTCTTGCGGTGGGTCGAGATGGAGAGTGAAATGTACTCGCCCATAAACGCAGGACTGATGTTGAGATGGAGCATAAAATGCACTCGCCAAATAATCTTCGGATTTCGTAAAGTCTAATTTAGCTTATATTGATTACGTGTCCTTTGATGCTCGAGTTATTAGATTCATAGGGGTGTTCTACACCTAGTTCCCTAAAGTCATCTGACTTAGGAGTCACTGATCAAAAGCTCATTAATGGGTAGCTCTGAATAGCCTAACGTAATTAAGGACTGTTCGAGTCAGATTTTACTGTCTTCATGCTAGAGCCTTTTGATCCTTTCCTGCACTTGCATCTTAGTCTTAATGCTTGTTGAATGTTTAAGTTACGAAGTGTGCATATTGGTATTAACAATCGACTGTGCGAACTTATTTTAGCTATGATTAGTTAGGATGGTTAGTCTCCACACACACATAGAATGGATTGAATACAGTCTTATGCTTAAAAATGAATGAACCCTTACTAATATCTGTGTTTTCCCTGTTCTCTGGGAGTAGCTATGTTCGAGCTTAGAAGCCATGATACTAGTATACAGTTTTATTGTTCTTTCGCGTGTGTTTTACTATTGTGAGTTTTGTGTTAGATAGTTTGCTCGAGGACAAGCAAAGACTTAAGTTTGGGGGTATTTGATGAGTGGGTTTTATACCCGCGAATCGGATACTTTATGGCTTAAATAGTTGCCTGATCTTCGTAGTTTTTATATGGTTTTATATGTTTATAGTATTATTATGCTTAACCGACGTATTGCAGGGCTTTACAAGACTTTTCTAGCTTTCAGGGGACAAAATGGACAATTTACATACACCCGCGCCGCAGCGCCAATGCCCAGTCTTAATCTCGCACTGCGGCGCCGCCCCTGGTCCTTGCTGATGTCATCCTGGCGCTGCAGCTCCATAGTTCCTTTATGGACTCGCGCTGCAGCGCGACCTCTGGTCTTTTGGTGCTAACGTAGCGCCGCAGCACCACCCATAAGCTCTAATACCTGCGCCGCAGCGCGACCTCTGGTGCCCAGACAGAGAAGGCTTGATTTTGACCTAGCTAAAGAAAAAAAAGAGATATAGATATGAGGAGAGCCTCTGAAAAACCATATAGGGATACTGGGATATAATCGGATAGCTGAGGATAGATTAGAAGAGTATAGTTCTCTCTCCTCTTTTGTACTTTCTCTCTCTAGTTACTAGGTAATGTTTGTAAATATAGATTAGGTAGATTAGGGAAAAGTCTGGGATTTCCTTGGAGAAACAAGAGCAGTGAGCTACATGGATTGGAGAGCTTGAAAGGAGCGAAATGTTTGGAGACTGAAGAGCCTCGACAGAGTTTATTCTTATCCATTTATTTCCTCTGATTTTGTAATCCATAAATGTTATCTTTATTGCTACTTATATTTTGTTCAATAGCTATGAACTAAGTATTGGCTCTAAGGCTATAATGGAACCCTTTGTTATTTAAATTGACTGTCTTATCTCTTTGGTTGGCACCATATGGTTTGGTTTAATATATTCATGCTTAATGATTCTCGCTAAGATATTAGTGATGATTTTGGTAATCTATCTAATATTAAAAGAAGGATTACAGATTTACACCTAAATATATTGGCATGTGATTATGGGTTTCGACTGCATAAGTTGTGCGTAGAATAGACATATATCTGTGTGCCACGTGTGACCTAATTGAGAACTGATGCTTAAATCCTTGTTAGGTTAATTCACATAGACACGTGTAGGATTATCACCTAGCTTGGATGTTCTTTTCTGTTCTATTCTCTATCGGGTGGATCTGGAGAGGATACGTTTGTGCATACCTCGATAGAGGTGTATGAGCACCTTTGGGTTCTCGGTCGACAAACTATCGTGACCATTAAGACCAAAGAGAGAAGGGTAGGAAGTTTGATGAAGCATAGCACGCTAGGTGTTCGATGGAATGCCTGTGTGGGGTGAAGTTGTAACCTTAGCTTGTAATTCCTTCGATTACCATTCGTTATCCATTTACTTGCTTTAATAATTAGTTATAACTAGTTTAACCACACTCCTATTAGTTTACTATTCGAATAAGACTTAAGCGATACAAAGTTGGTATTTAGTAAATATTAGTGATAGTTCCTCATGGGTACGACACTCCACTTATCACTGTATTACTTGTTAGGCCGCGTATACTTGCGCGTGTTTAGTGATTGATTTTTCGACCAACAGGCACACAACACACCGTTTGCAATCCATCTTGGAAGTACCAAAATGTATCATGATCTTCAACATATATTTTGGTGGAGCAACATGAAGAGAGAGATCACGGAGTTTATCTCGAGGTTTTTAACGTGTCAACGTGTCAAGGCGGAGCATCAAATGCCAAAAGGTCCATTGCAACCACTTGAAATTCCAAAATGGAAGTGGGAACACATCAACATGGATTTCGTTACGGGTCTTCCTAAGGTTTCTCAAGGCATAGATGCAATTTGGGTTATTATCGATAGATTAACCAAGTCTGCTCATTTCTTGCTTATACGAGAGACTTATTCACTTGAACATCTTGCTCGTCTGTACATAAATGAGATTGTAAGACTATATGGTATACTAGTTTCCATAGTTTCTGATCGAGACCCAAGATTCACTTCACGATTTTGGGTCAGCTTGCAGAAAGCTATGGGCACTGATTTACGATTCGGTTCTGCATATCATCCTCAAACGGACGGGCAATGAAAAAAGACTATTCAAACTCTTGGAGATCTATTGAGACTATGCGTTCTAGACTTCAAAGGAAGTTGGAACAAGTACTTACCATTGGTGGAATTCTCCTACAACAACAGTTATCAAGCAAGTATATGCATGGCTCCATTCGAGGCGTTGTATGGACGAAAGTGTCGTTCTCCAGTATACTGGGATGAAGTGGGTGAAGCAACATTGTTGGGACCTGAGTTGGTACGCATGACTAAGAAAATGATTCAAATGATCAAGCAACGTATACAAACAGCACAAGATCAACAAAAGAGTTATGCTAATTTTCATCAAAGAGACGTGGAGTTTAATGTCGGAGACCATGTATTATTACGTGTTGCTTCATGGAAAGGAGTTATGAGATTCAAAAAGAGAGGGAAGCTCCACCCTCGATTCATTGGTCCATTTGAAATTCTCGATCGAGTAGGAACTGTGGCTTATAGACTCGTCTTACCACTAAGCATGTCTCGTGTTCATAACATTTTTCACATATCCATGCTACATAAATATGTGAAAGATCCGAACCACATTATTGAATTAGAACCAGACGAGAAAGCCGAAGATTTAACGTATGAGGAAGTACCTATCAAGATCTTGGATAAGAAGAAACATATTCTACGATTAAAGGTTATACCTCAAGTAAATATTTTATGGAGAAACCATGATATTGAAGAAATGACCTGGGAGTTAGAATCTGAAATAAAAGAAAGGTATCCTCACCTCTTCGAAATACCTGGTACGTACGTCAATTTAGAGGACAAAATTTTATAACGAGGGGAGGTTGTAAGACCCCAACTTTTATGAATAAAGATTTACTTCTCTCTAAATTTTATTTTGAATAGTAAGGTGATAATTTATTAAATGCTATAGTTATGGGTGAATTGTGTAAATTTTACAAAGTAAGCAAGTTGTCATATAATATTCGTTGTGTCGGGGAATATTCGCTTGGTCAAATAATATTTTTTTTGTCGAAGAATATTCGTACGACGGCGCAATCATTGGTGGACCCCACAACGGAATAACCGTCGGATATAGAAAATGACATAAATAACCTTTTTATAAAAATAACGGCAAGACTGTTATCGTTAAACTGTTGAAATACCCAGTGATAAAGGTACAGTAATACACGTTGTTGCATAGTAGCACACGGTATTGCACAGTATCTTTGATTATTGATGCTTACGTAAGAAGTCACTTAGTTCCTTCAATAATTGTCAAAGTGGTTTCTGTATAATATCTCATATTATTGATTCAATTATTATCACAGTATCATCTGCACAATACTTTATGTTATTAAATCAATAATTGACACGACACAGTTACTCATATTATTATTATTAGCATTATTGACAATGTCTAGAAAGTTTTGTCAAGGAAAGGGGTTAGGTTATTTAATTGCACGCCAATAAGGAGAAATCCTTATCGAAAAGCCCATTCTTTCCTGGGAACGATCTGGTTGTCAATATTGTGAATTATAATAGTAATGATAAATTGTTGATATAAATAATTCCATTGTGTTGGGAATATAAACGTTAGTGAAAATCGACATTTATTTCGATAATAGTTGATTTTCGAATATTAAATTGACCAAACGGGCAATTAATCGGATAAAATGAGCAATTAATTGCTATTGGTTCATATGCAAGGAACTATTGGTTCACATGCAAGGAACTATTGATTTACATTGTGGTACTATTAGGGGAGGTAGTGCAAGATTGATGATACTTGAGGGACTAAATTAAAAATAGAGGTAAAGATAAAGGTACTAAAGTGTAATTAACCTTATAATTTGCCACCTTTTTCGTGTCTATAAATACTCCTCCATCCATTCATTATTTCCTACCATTTTGAATAGCAAAGTTATAATTACAAGCTATAGTGAGAGAAATTATAGAGAGAAAATAAGAGAGAAAGAATAAGAATATTCTGCTACTACCCTACTTCAGTATTCAATCTCCTACTAAGGTAAAAGATGTTATTTTCTTTCAATACTCGTAAGGGTTGTCATTTTATTCCTTATTAAGTTGTGAAAATAACCTGTCTACGCTGACTACCGCATGCATGGTGAATAACCATTCATATTCATTATTTATTAAGCTGTGGGAATAACCTGTCTACGCGAACTACCGCATGCATGGTGAATAACCCTTCGTATTCATTATTTATTAATCTGTGGGAATAACCAGTCTACGCGGACTACCGCATGCATGGTGAAAATCCATTTGCAGTTTCGTATATTATTTCTTTTCAGATTCCTAAATCTAAACTTACTATGGTAAGTATTGCTTCTATAATTCCTGAAAAGATTAGAAATTGCTTAACATTTTTGCTTCATCTAATATTATTTCACTGGAATATTGTTCTGAACTTCTTATTGAAATTTTAATCTTTTCATGTTGGGATACTATTCATTCGAGTACTATTCACGGGGTACTATTCATGACAAAATTAATTTCTTTTTCTGTCCAAATTATCTTTGATTTATGAATCTTATTCTTGAAATTGGATCCATATTTTGATCTTCACATTGATAATTTGAACTCTGGATAAATTGAATTACAAATCTCTAATATTTATCCTTGATCTCACTTGATTCGTTCTTTATATCATTTTTCATCATTCTCAGTCTTAAATTGTGGTAAAAGTTATCTTTGGCCAGTAGTGCAAAGATGAACTGTTAATTGATGAATATCTTTGGCCCGTATTGCAAAGATGAACAATTGATTGATGAATATCTTTAGCCCGTAGTGCAAAGATGGACATGTGTTTGGCATGATCATGACCACTGGTGATACAAACGATTATCTTTGGCCCATAGTGCATAGATAATTCGTATGATGGGAAATAATTATTGATTGGTGTTATAGGGATAAAATATTGATGATGGACTTTTAAATCATAGAAGATAGTAGAAATCATTCTCTACTTAACTCTTCTAATGGATTGCTATTTCCGCTGCAGTTGTTGATTTAAAACTTTTTGTTTATTGTATTCTATCATATTTTTCCCTGTTGAGGACTAAGGATATTTCATTCTACATTATCTTAGTTATAATATTCTTTAATGGGCTAGTTGAGCTCACCCTTTTCTTTCATTGTTCTCTTCAGGAAATGAGAATATAGCGCGGACTAGTCGGGGAATGGAGTGATGGTTCGAGATGGTGTTAAAGTAGTCCTCACTATTTTGTAAAATAGTGTGATAATAATTGTAATGAGGACTAAATTTGACTGTTTATATTTTCGTATTATATACGAAATAATATTTGTATTAAAAATCACAGTTGTGTGGTCGTATGTTGCACGACCGTATAGTAGTTGGAATTTGAGGATGTGTATTTGGATTCTATACCATGTATTTGGTGACTCAGAATGGGTTGGGTAATGAACCTATTTTGGGGGCGTCACAGAAATCCTATTGTAACATAGTTACGTATATAGGGATATTCATAGTTACATAAGTTGAATACATATACTTGACATGTAAGTTAAACACATATATTAGGTTATATCTTAGTCTTACAAATCCGACTCGTACGTCATTACGTACCTTACAGACACATAGTACAAAATCAGCTTATACGTTACTATGTAATCAATTATTATATAGCTTATAATTGTCGTTGACTTAGTGTTTTGAAAGTTTTAGAAACGCTTATCAATCCATGGTTTCCTATAGTCATCATATACATTACACTTGTACAATCCTACCAATCGTGTATTGCAGTGTTAGAATATTAATATTAGCATGCATGAAGTTTCAGATTACAAACAATATGAACAGACTGCACTGCAGGGTGGCGCGACCGTGCTGGAATATGACTAGGGAGTGGCACGGCCGCGTTGCTCCTTGTCACAACCAGAACTGAAAATGAGATTGCATGATCCTAGCTCACTTACTAGCATACATTGATGATGGTACATACTGTACATACATGTTATGAGGTTCAAGGCTAGGTTTGGTCTCTTCTATCTCCTTACAATCAAGTCTTAGTTTTATTAGGGAAATCTCTATTTAATAAGGCTACAAGAGTTTATTGCACAAAAGACTAACCATGTTACCCATTATATCACCTAATGATACCAACAAACCTTTAGTACGCATGCTCACACATATACCACTTATTTACACTTAGGTTGAATAGTTTAACACTTGAAATCTCATTTTACATCATGCTTGAAAAGTCTAAATCATGCTTAGTTAGATGATGAACTTGTCCGCCATGTCTAGAGGCATATAATGTCCTAACATACATGCTTGAATGGTCAGAATACAAATTTCACCAGGTTCAAGAAAATTAATTTTCAAAACTTCAAGTTTCCTTTAGAAAATCAAGCTAACGTAATTCATTATACACAAAGCAAGCTCATACCATATGTTAGACTCATTTATATAAATATCTAAGTTGTTCACACATGCTCTCAAGGTCAGAGTTCAAGGTATACCGAGTTCGTCAAGTTTCACTTCCTAACGTTATGTTTCTTTTAGAAGTCAAGTTCACTTAACTCATATCATGCAAAGCTTTGGTTCACATGTTATACACGTTCATATATTGTCATAAGTTATTTACGTTAGCATATCTGAATTCAAGTTAACTCCTAACAGAAAAAAATAAAACATGGGCTGCAGGACTGCCAGAAGGCGCGCCCACATTGGGTTTGTGATGGGAAGTGGCGCGGCTGCGCCACTTCAGTACAGACTTAGTTTGACTTCTGCATTAGCAGAGCTTCAAAACCTAATCAAGAAGTCCTTCATGAAATATGCTTGTAACCAGTCACATTGTATTTATAACATACATATAAGCTTAGATAACTTATATATGTCAACTTACAATTCAATTAACAATGAATTCATGGTAATTTTAGAAATTCTTCAAGTTTGAAATCAGAAATGTAGAATAGTAGTATTACCTATTGAAGTTAGATTGGTGCTTCCTTGACCCAAATTTCAGATTGCTCACTCAAGCCAATAACTCACACTCTAATTGCAACTTATAAATAGTTTAACAAAATGAATTTGAGAAGAGAAGTCTTTTAGTTATAGAGAAACTAGAGACCAATAAATATGCATATTTTTTAGTGTGCAGGTAATTGTTTCAATTCAAGTGCTGGAGCTCGCTCTACAGATGGTAATAGTTTTTGGTGAGACACAGGTAATTGAATTAACTGAACTGCATGCTTATCTTAGAGTTTAGGCAATGAGTGTAGTGCAGCCACAGTTTCCTTCAATTCCTGATTTTGCTCAATTTCATACTTCACATCCATGTCCAAACTGCTAGAAATAGCAACCTCCAAGCTGTCTCTCTAAATTTGTTTAAAAGTTTCCTGCACTAAATAGTCATACACATCAATTGCAAAAACTTGACAAATATCACTAGGGTACCTTATGGCATCATAGATGTTAAATTGGATCTTTTCGCCATCAAACTCCATTGTTAATGTCCCATTGTGCACATCAATCATAGTTCTTGCTATTTTTAGGAATGACCTTCCTAACAAGATGTGGGATGGGTTTGGTAATGTATCATCCTCCATATCCACTATGTAAAAATCTGCAGGAAAGATTAGGTCGTTCACCTGTACCAAAACATCTTCAACTACCCCTCGAGGGTAGGTGTTAGTATGATCTGCTAATTGAATAATCACACCAGTATTTTTCAAAGGACCTAGATTTAGAGACTTATAAACAGATAATGGCATAACATTAATTGAATCACCTAAATCTAGCATGGCCTTCTCAAATCTAGTGTTTCCTATCTTGCATAGGATCGTGAACATGCATGGATCTTTACATTTAAGGGGCATTTTTCTTTGAAGAACAAATGATACATTCTCCCCAACTATGACTTTTTCATCATTTTCTAATTTTCGTGTGTTAGTGCACAATTCTTTTAAAAATTTCGCATACCGTGACACTTGTTTAATTGCATCAAGTAATGGAATATTTACTTCTACTTTCCTAAAAGTTTTTAGAATTTCTTTTTCCTGTTCATCTTTCTTTGAATTTCTATGAGGAAAAGGAAGAGGAATAGCTTAAAGCTGACAAGGAGGGTTAGGATGTACCTTAGATTTTTTCGGTTCCTCCTTAGATTGCTCTCTCTCAAACACAACTGTGGCTGTAGGTGTATCTATCTGTTTTCCGCTTCACAGGGTTACAGCACTGGCATTCTCCTTAGGATTCACAACAGTTTGAGATGGAAGCTTCCCTAAACCTTGAGAGTCCAACCGACCCACAGTAGTAGCTAATTGGCTCATTTGACTCTCCAAACTATGGATGGAAGATTTCGTCTCTTGTTGGAACTGTTGCATCTGTGTCATAAATGCTTTGAACATGTCCTCCAAGGATGTTCCAGAATTGGCCGGTGCTACTGGTCTGGGTTGGTATTGTGGCTGATTTAGCTGAAATTGTGGTTTATTTGGGTAGAAACCTTGCGCTTGTGGCCTAGCACCCCCATAACTCAAATTGGGATGATCCCTCCATTCTGGATTGTAAGTATTGGAACAAGGATCATATTTTCTCTGCGGTTGTGTCTGGTAATTTCCCACTGCATTAGCTTGCTAAGGATTGTCTTCCTCTTGTAATGTCAGGCATGTATCTGTAGGGTGCCCAGCCATTAAACATATTTGGCAAGCCTTTAAAACCGGCAAGTTTGCTGTTGCTAATTGTTTCACCACAGCAGTTAAGTCAGAAATCTGTTGCTCTATATTACTCGTGCTTACCTCACTTACCCTTTATGCTGGATGATCATTCCGTGTTCCATATTGTTGTGCATTGGCGGCCATATTTGCAATCAAATTCTTTGCAGCCTCTGGTGTTTTATCCACTATTGCTCCTCCACTAGCAGCGTCAATCATACTCCTATCCATCGGTACAAGTCCCTCATAAAAGTATATGATAAGGTGTTGATCATCAATCTGGTTGGGTGGACAGTTGCAGCAAAGCTTTTTGAATCTTTCCCAGTATTCATACAATGTTTCACCGCTGAATTGTCGGACTCCGCAAATTTCTTTCCTGATGTTGGCTACTCTTGAAGCAGGAAAGTATTTCTCGAAAAATAGCCTTTTCATGTCATTCCAGGATTGTATTGATCTCGAGGGGAGATAATACAACCAATCTTTTGCTAAATCTTCCAGTGAGAATGGGAAATCTCTCAGCTTTATCTGCTCCTCCGTAACATTATGTGGTTTCATGGTTGAGCACACATCATGAAACTCCTTCAAATGCTTGTAAGGATCCTCACCTGTAAGACCAAAAAAAGTAGGCAAAAGGTGAATAAGTCTGGATTTTAATTCAAACGTAAAATTTATAGCAGGATATTCAATGCACAGAGGTTGTTGAGTGAGATTAGGAGTTGACAACTCCTTTAAAGTCATGTTATTTGGCATCGTCATCTCCTTGTCTGACTCGCTCGAAGAAATGGTCTGAAAGTAGTGTGAGTGCGATGTTGAGGCCTGGTGATGGAACTTCGTCAGAATCTTCAAGTGTACCTTGGGATTTTCGAGCTTCCTTCCTAAGCCTTCGCGTGGTTCTCTCTATTTTTGGATCAAATTTCAATTCAAGAGAGTGAGAGGATCGAGGCATAAAAAATATAAAAATAAAATGAAAACAATTGAATAAATAAAAACAAATAACACTCCCCGACAACGGCGCCAAAATTTGGTAGCTGTCGTCTAGCACTACAAAATTAACCTTACTCTTATTCCACTAACTCAAGAATTAGTATAGTAATAAGCAAGGATCGATCTCACAGAGAGCGTTCCATTTTATAGTTATCCAAGTATTTTCTAATGAATTGGGAATTTTAGTTTGAAAAGTTTAATTAACGAAAGTGAATTTAAAGAAAATATCAATGAGTAAAAAGCTTCAATTCTTCAGTTCAGTATTCCCTTTTCACAATTTTGGATTAACCAAGTTTTACAATATTTATCTTCCAATGAGATTAATAACCCTAGATAACCGCGATCACTAATTATCCAACATTCTCCTTATGTGTAAATCTAATGCGACGATCGCCAACAAAAGATCCTAACTATCATACAACCTAGAACTATCAGTCTAGAATTAATACAATAGAAGCATGAAGAATGAGAATTAGATTATTCCAAACAATAATTACACAATTAGGAATTATTTAACTTGTCTTATGAAAACCTTAATAATATTCAAAAGCTTGACCACAATTAAATATCATTAATTATTACTTATGATCAGACATACATCGTTTGCTTAATATATATCTTAATCTAGCAGATGATATCAATTTACTAAGTTAATCTTGCAGAAACCAAATTAGTCAATTGAATAGCATACATGAAAGTTTATTTAGAAAATCTGAATAAATCTCATATACGAAAGAATAAATAATATAAACTTGATCAAACCATTAATTGTAAATAAGGTTCAGCATCCCTTCAGAATTGAATTGAGTAAATTAGCCTGACATTCCTTGAATCTTTAAAACTAGGGTTTGAGTAGCCTCCAAGAATTCCAAGATAAAAGATAATTCAAACTAAGTAGAATAACAAATATTTAAAGTCTATCAAAACCCTAGTATAATTAGGTAAGTCCAAATCCTATTCCTAATCAACATTTGCTCAAAAAAAATAACTAAATCAAATTTTCCCGTCAGCCACGCACAGTCTGCGCCTGGGCTGTTCTCAGAGCAGCGCGCTCCGCGCCTCTCATGCAGGAACTTGATTTTGATCTCGCACGGTCAGCGCGTCTGGTAACACTGATAGAGCGCGCTCATCGCTTGGGTGGCAAAAACTCTGGTTCGACTCGCGTACTCAGTGCCTTCTCCTTTATGTCAACCGCGCGGTCCGCGCCTTGCTGCCATCATGCTTCTTTTTCAGCTTTTGCACTTGAATCCAACTCTAACCCTCATTTCTGCACAATAAACATAAAACACCAAAAATACTACGAACAATACTTAAAGACTCACAATATAACAAGCTAAACGAGATTAAATCATAGGTTTTCAACCTACTCATCATTAGCCAACCGCCCTCCTTCTTGAATAATTCTTATTCCTTGGTGGATCACCGCTAGAGGCCAAACACTTGGGTGGCTAAAGTTGATCAAAGGAAGGAATCTAACCTAAAAATTCAAGGAGATCACGAAGAACAAGGAGTTGAACTCGTACCTGTGGAAGCTTTGTTCTACAAGGGTATGATTCCATAACTTCTTATTTATCATTTTAAATTAATAATTTGCATAAAGGATGATCTAGGTAATAATTTTGTAGAACTTTTTTTAAACTCTAATATACCATGCTTCCGCTTATTTTGCAATTTAATTGCGTCACAATTTCGTACAAACCCAACAAGATCAAACAACATTCCAGACACCTGCGAACCCCCAAAATCCTACGACACCGAGAGTCAGGGAAAACAAGCGAAGAAGGATATTCACTCCCCTGGGGGACTCGTTAGAGAATATATTGGCATTGCTGGTAGCACAGAAGAAGATCACTGAGCTTGATCCACCTGTTAATCCTGAAGGAAGACAGTACGATCCTAGTAAGATATGTGCTTATCATTTCGGAGCACTGGGGCATAACACTCAGAATTTTTGGACCCTTAAGCACAAAATCCAGAATCTAATTGAAAATGGGGAGCTGGAGATAGATATCCCCATAACCAAAAAAGGCGAAAGGGAAATAAAGAGCTTGAGATTTTCACTCGAGACAGACAGTTCAAAGGAAGTGACGACTATGAACACTAATCATAGCGGAACACCAAGTGGACTGGTGATAATGCGGGGAGTGGTAATAGAAAGAAGAGAGTCCCCTAAGGAAATTCCTCCGCCACCGCTAAACATCCTTTTGCCCGAAGTTAGCAACCACACTCATGATTCTACCCTGCTGGATGATGAGGAGGAAATATTGATCCTTTCCAGTGAAGAAAAAGCCAAAAGGGAAAGTTTTTGGCGAGAAATGCAACAACAGTTCGAGAGAACTTTCAAAGTCGAAACCTCCCAGGCCCAGGGAAAAGATGAAGGAACATATCAAGAAAAATGTGGCAAGGGTGTTGGGAAAGTTAACCCATCAAGGAAACAAGAGCTCATCCCTTTTTATGACGGGTCTAGTTTGAGCGTCCCCGAGGGATGTGCCAAATCAGGAGGTGATCAAGTTATGGCGGTAATTGAAGATGTTCCAGACAAGGAAGTAACCTAAGCTACTAGCATCAGAGGCAACCTGACCACTTGCAACCAGACTATCAAGCCTCAGATATCTAGGAAAGCGTAGATCTAGGGGATACGGTTGCGGGTCCCAAGAAGTGTGGGGACGTTATCATTTGCTTAGCTTTATATCTTGTTTTATTTACCATTCGTTATTATGTTATGCTTTGTTTATGTGAAAAAAATAAAAAAACAATAAAAAAATAAAAAATCTAATCTGTTGATATCCTTTGTGTGAACTACGTAAGACCTTATCTCCTTTCAAAGGAGTACGTAGGTAGCCTGTAATGACGCGGTCTAACTATCACAAAAGTCACAAAACCCTTTTCAACAATTCAGCTATCCCAATATGCGACTCTTCAACAACTCATCAACCCCGAAAGTGCGAGAAGACTTGATCTCCTTTGACCTACAGAAGTGCGTGAGTGGCCATCGTGACAAAGTTTATCTCATATCTGACGACATGGTCTCTGAGATAAAAGCCACAAATCAAGCCTTATAGATCAAACCACGCTTGGTTGAAACTGTCATAATCAGAAATCAAGTCGAGCTCTTAGATCTAATTCAATGGAATCTGAAGGCCTCTCGACATCAATCATCAAAGCCAAAGAGATAACATAAAATGAGAAACACAACGATATATTAAGCATGATCATCAGCAAGGACATATATAACCCAAGGCGATCATAACAAATATTGACTCAACAATGCGAACTGACACCCTCAATCACGAGCCTTCATCAAATCAGAAGAAAGGGGTTATCAAACCCAAGTGCACCTATAAGTCAGGAGCGAGGATTGGGGCACCTCGAGCGTCAAAAGCTCAGACTACCTGTTCACCATGTGGTTCAGGAGGTAAAAGACTCTTGCGATCTCGACATATTATCAGCCCATTTGTCAAATATATAACAAAGCGACAACCCCGAGACGACAAGCGAGACTGGGGAAATTTTAGAATCGACGAAAACTCGATATTGGAACCCTAACAACAAACGAGACTGGGTCAATGTCGAAGACAACGACAAGTCGACACTGGGGCATTCATCTACCATCCTAAAAGGGAAAATGCAAGTCGGCACCCATTAATGCGACCCCATTAGCATGCGACGTCATCATTAGAGTTTCTCTCATATCATTTCACTGGCGATCCGGTACTATCATTTGGTATTTTTTGATTCTAATTTTCTTAGAATGCAACGATCCACGTGTGAGTTACGACTCTTTCAACTCTTTATCTATTTTTTGTCTCCCTATTATAGCGATGATAACCAGTTTAAGTATAGATAAATCTTGCGTTAGAATCTTAGAAAAAAGGTTTTAAAAGAGAAGATTTTGTTTAACTTGTTATGAATAGATTAATTCTAATAAGCATCCGTGGAGCAAGAATCACTAGAACGATTAGAGAATTAAGACTATTTAATCTTTTGATTAGGCACGACATCCTAATTCAAAGTGCTTTTTGGAGTAGAATTGACCTCATATGCATGCCTGCACTTTGCGGTTGCCCTGACTCTTAATTGTGGGGTATGAAACTATGGCGACATTGATGATAATTAATGCAAAGACAGAAGATAAGTGATGGCGAACCTAATGTCTCGAATCATGGCATGGGTTACTCGAGTAATTAAGCCTGAGGGGTGTCTTTACACCTGGTGCCCTAAAGCCGTCTGGTTTGGGAGTCACCGGCCTAACGCTTGCTACATGGGTAACTTAGTGCATAAGAAAATGAGCATTGCGAGGAGGTAAAAGGCGATACCTGAGCAGATCCAAATCGTGGCATGGGTTACTCGAGTAATTAAGCCTGAGGGGTGTCTTCACACCTGGTGCCCTAAAGTTATCTGGTTTGGGAGTCACCGGCCCAACGCTCGCTACATGGGTAATTCAAGCCTAAGAAAATGAATCTTGCATATGATCAGGCAAAGAACGAATTGAGTAGACTGCCTGATTTATCTCGAAGTGTGGCCTTTGTTACTCGAGCAAGTAAAACCGAAGGGGTGTCTTTACACCTAGTGCCCTAAAGCCATTTGGTTTGGGAGTCATTGGTCCAAAACTCGTTAAATGGGTAACTTTGAATAGCCTCAGAAAGCGAGACAAGTTAAGCAAGGAGAAAAAGAAAAAAGAAAATTGGAGTTAAGAAAAATTTTACGAGATCAGAATGAGATCATCTAAAGTCACAGAAGAGAAATCCCTGCTAAGGGTTGTGTCACTCATAGTGCACATGTCATATGACGTTAATTCTGCAAAGAACGATATCTAGAGCGAAGACGAAGTATCTTTGATAAAGGGAGATAATTCTTTTGAATCTAATCTTATTCATGAACAATGACCATGGATGCTTAAAAGTTTTCTTGCGATTTCATAACTTGTTAAATGAAAAAATTCCTTAAGATGAAAGATATAAAAAAGTAACCTTGAGGTTAGTGATTCACAACTTGCTTAGAGAAAAATTCATTTTCATACTTAAGTTTAAGATTTTTAGCAATAAGATAAAAACACAGCAATTACGAGTTAAGTGGCAGACCCAATGAGCATTCAATTTCATACACTTTAAATGTGTCTCATTGACAAGATCATACTATTCTTTATATACAAGCTACCCTCGACGGCCTGAGCCGTCAAGCTTTTGGCGCATGTTGTTATTCATCTGATGTGCAGGATATCGCTCACTCTTGACGTGGTCAACAAAGCGAGTTTCTTATAAGAATCCCCGGTAACAACATGTGAAAGGGCTGGGGCATTTTTACGATTCAATGAAAAGGAAGGAGCTTAAGGCAGGACCAAGCTTCTCATCAAAAGAAATGAGAGGACTTCTAAAAGAAATTACAATGACATGAGCTTGCGAAGACAAAAGAAAGGAAAACTTCCTTGAATATCCTATCTGAGGAAAAAACTAACGCCTTATCTGTAAAACAGTATCAAAAGACCACGCAGGGGTCAATCCTAACTCATAATTTATAAATGCGAATCTATGACATATAATGCATGCATCATTATATATGCAGTGAATGAAAAGCATTATATATACATCTCCGCGAAATAAATAAAACTATATACATCAAATATCATCTCTGTCCTACAAATAAAAGTAAAAAGTATAGGGAAATGGGGCACAACCGCACATCAACTAACAAAAGGCCTAGTAAATGAAATGTACATCATCAAACATATCAACATGTGCCAAGTCCTCCTAAGTCGAGGCCTCTGCACCGAAGTTCAAATCTGTGTAGTGAAAGGACGGGCCGCATCCTACAGGGATGTCAGCAGCACCCGAGTCATCAGTCAAGCTAGTATCTAATCCAGCGAGGTCGCAAGTAAAAATAACTCACCCTGTTATAATCAATGATGAAATCCGTTGGCAAAAACCCAACACAAACGTCGGCTCAACCCCGATGATGTAATCCGTTGGCTATGATGCAGTGAAGGCGTCGGCTCAACCCTGATGATGTAATCTGTTGGTAACAACCCAGTGATGGCATCGGCTCAACCCCAATGATATAATCCATTGACAACAACCCAATAAAGGCATCGGCACAACCCCGATGATGTAATTCGTTGGCAACAACCCAATGAAGGCATCAGCACAACCCCGATGGTGTAATCCATTGGCAACAACCCAATAAAGGCATCGTCTCAACCACGATGAAGTAATCTATTGGCATTAACCCAATAGAGGCGTCGACACAACCCTGATGGTGTAATCTGTTGACAACAACCCAATGAAGGCATCGGCTTAACCCCGATGATGTAATCCGTTGGCAACAACCCAATGAAGGCATCGACACAACCCCGATAGTGTAATCCGTTGGCAACAACCCATAAAAGGCATCAGCACAATCTCAATGGTGTAATCTGTTGACAACAACCCAATGAAGGCATCGGCTAAACCCCGATGGTGTAATTCATTGGTAACAACCCAGTGAAGGCGTCAGCTCAACCCTGATGATGTAATCTGTTGGCTACAACCTAGTTAAGGCGTCGGCTCAACCCCGATGATGTAATTTGTTGGCAATAACCCAATGAAGGCATCTACACAACCCCGATGGTGTAATCCGTTGGCAACAACCCAATGAAGGCATCGACTAAACCCCGATGGTATAATCTTTTGGCAACAACCCAACGCAGACGTCGGCTCAACTCCGATGGTGTAATCCGTTGGTAACAACACAATGAAGACATCGACATAACCCCGATGATGTAATTCGTTGGCAACAACCCAACACAGATGTCGGTACAATCCTGATGGTGTAATCTGTTGGCAACAACCCAATGAAGGCATCGACTTAACCTCGATGATGTAATCCGTTGGCTACAACCCAGTAAAGGCGTCAACATAATCCCGATGATGTAATCCATTGGCTACGACCTAGTGAAGGCATCGACTCAACCCTCGATGATGTAATCCACTGGCAACAACCCAGTGAAGGCATCGGCTCGACCTCCGATGATGTAATTCGTTGGCAAAAACCCATTAAAGACATCGGCTCAACCCACGATGATATAATCCATTGGCAATGACCCAACGCAGTTCGGCTCAGCCACAATGGTGTAATCCGTTGGCTACAACCCAATGTGGGCATCGGCTTAACCCCGACGACGTAATCCTTATCTTCCCTAGCAGGGGGGAGTAACCCTTTTAAAATCACACATATTATTACATACTTTATACATGACATTGCATCATAAAATATACCTTCTCATGCATTCTCCGTGTCTAGTAATCATTGTCCTGTTCATTCCATTACACTGCATAAACATGATAAAGAGGGGCATCTGTAGACATTCAAAATTTCTCTTTCTTTATACTAACCTTGCAGAAGGGCAAAAGCATAAATTTACTTCAGGGACAACTCCGAGGTAGGGCAAAAGCATCTGGTCACCCCGGAGACAACCCTATGGATGATTCAAAGGAAAAATAACGTCCGAACATGACGCGAATCGAACGAGGATCGCAAAGCTGAGAAAGTGCCCGTAAGAAGTCACCTTAACAAACATTGAAATACGTTCTATCAAGACGAGTCGATCGACGACCCTCGGGAGCCGAAAGATACTTTTTAGCTTACTGCATTATCTTCCTGGACTCCGATTTTGGCAAACTCGGCCTAATTTTAAAGCCTTCTGTAAGGACTTTTTGGGATTTTTGGGTACGGAGCTCAACTTTCACCAAACTGAGACCTAAGGCACACATTTCGAGGTAACCAGACACATGAGGCCATGCCTCAGGTGTACCTGCTCCAGCCGCAGGTACCTGCGGCTGCTATAGATAGTCTATATCAGCAGCCAGCAGCTCATAAACACAAAAAGAGGAAGAAGTTAGAGAGAGAAACTAATTTTAGAGAGAGAAACCTTTGGGTGGGAGAAATATACATACATTTTGAGTTTTTTTAATCTTGTTCGATACATAGTTTGAGTCTCAAGAGTGTTTTAAGTTGATCCCCGATGATAAAACGCTTGTTCACGCGTCCCCCAAGGTGAAAAAATGTTCTTTTTAGCCACTTTCTTTGTAAACTTTGTTTAATGTACTAGATTGTTGTTATATATTACTTAAATCTAGTTAAACTTGTTGTTTTTAAGTATATTGTGTAGTAGTTGGTAGATATTGAGTTTCTACCGGTTATATTGTGCATATTTGGTTGTAAATCAAGTCTGGAGGCTAGATCTACCTAGATCTAAGCCGGATATAGCCTTTTGAGTGATTATTAAGAATGAAGCTTTAACCGTATGCTAGATCGGCTTATGTGACGTCCCCAGAATAGGTTCAATCCACCCAACCCATTGTGGGTCACCAAACACATGGTACAGAATCTAAATACAATCTTTTATATCATACGGTAGTGCAAAATACCACCACACAACTGTGAGTGTCAATAAAAATATGTAGAAAATATAAACACTCAAACTAAGTCCTCATTATAATTATGACCACAATATTTTACAAAAATAGTAAGGACTACTACTGCTCTAACTCGGACCATCACTCTGTCCCCCGACTAGTCTCTACGACATTCTCATTTCTTAAAGAGGACAATAGAAGAAAAGGGTGAGCTCAACTAGCCCAATAAAGAATATTATGACTAAGATAATGAAGAATAAATTATCGTTAGTCTTCAACAAATCAGATAAAATATTATGGACAACAAGTTTTAGATCAATAACTGCAGCGCAAATAACAATTCATTAGAAGAGTTAAATAGAGAATGATGTCTACTATATTCTATGATTTAAAAGCCCATCATCAATATTTTATCCCTGTAACATCAATCAATATATATCTCAAATCAATATTCATCATTGCACTATGGGCAAAAGATATTCATTTATATCACCAGTGGTCATGATTATATCAACACCTGTCCATCTTTGCACTACGGGCCAAAGATATTCATCAGATAATCATTCATCTTTGCACTACATGCCAAAGATATTCATCAAGTAATCATTCATCTTTGAACTACAGGTCAAAGATATTCAGTTATATCACCATTTAGGACTGAGGATGATGAAAAACAATATAAATAACGAATTCAGTGAGATAAAGGACAAAGAGTAGGGATTTATAATTTAGTTTATCCAAGTTTAAGAATACTTTATAACAATCAATTGTGGAGCAAAATTCAAGAATGAAGTTCAAAACTTGGATCCAATCAAAGATAGGAACCATAACAGACAACTTGGACTAAAGCATAAAAAATTTAATTTTTCTGTGAATAGTACCGTATTCGTGAATAGTGCCATATACGTGAATAGTAACCCCGACATGAAAAGGTAAAAATTTCATAATAAAATTCATACAAATATTTCGATGAAATGATATTGAAAGAAATAACATCATTTACAAGAAAAATAATATCTCTTACAAGAAAATAACATCCCTTACCTCAGTATAATACTCGATCTGACTGGAATATCGGATATTACGATGAGGAAAAATTGCACTGTTATCAACACTCAAAATATCTAAACACTCACAAGAAATATGCTTGATACTATAGAGAGAGAATTTTCTGATTCTGGTGTGATTTTCATTTCTAACTAAGCACCCTATTTATAGGAAAATGCTTAGTACACCAAAGCTGACAAAACATTTCCTACGGTTGATTTTGAAGAATTTGCAGCATCTTAATTTGGAAAAATCAATCTCAGCAAAAACACACCAAACAAGGAAAAGTGGGGCCCACACATGTTTTAAATTTAAAAAATATTCAGAAACTTCAATAATTCATTATAAATAGCCCATTTATCAGAAAAATACGAACCTTATATCCATTCCATATGAAATTTAATTCTCTACAACTTTGTAGAAGAAATATTATCCAAATTTCGAACGAAAAATGACCCAAATTTACATACGGATGAAATTTCAATTTCCTTCTCTCCCCTTTCTCTTTCCCCCCTTTTCTTCTTTTTCCTCCTCCTTTCTTTCTTTCTTCATTTTCAATCATTTTCCACTAACTCTCTCTCTTCTCAATCTCTCCCCCCCTTTTCTTCTTTTCTTCTCTCACCTCCATCAACCATATATACATACATATATATATATATATATATATATATATATATATATATATATATTAAAACATTTATAATTATATAAAAAAATTTCCAATTCCATTTTCTTTTTTCCACCTCATTTTATTCATATACCATGAATAAATTATAAAAATATTATCATTTAAATTATAAAATTATACTATTATATTATCACATTATACACTTATAATGTAATATTATAATAATATATTTGAATGAATTATTTTATCAGAACAGATAAAATATCAATTTTCAATAATTGTTTCTTTTGCTAAAAATTCCTCCATTTATATCAAAATTGAATAAATATTTCCTTATCATTTTTATCAATAATTAATTATTATTCATAAATAATATTACAGGATCACAATAATGACAATCAGGCCGTTTCCAAGAAAGAGGGGGCTTAGACATTAGATCATAAATGGAAGTATCAAAAGACCTCGATTCCTATTTGACGAAGGATTTGAAAACTTTATTTCAAAACATCATTGATATATATTGTGTTCTAAAAATGATCTTTTATATAAATTAAATCCTTTGTGCATAGAGTTAAAGAGGTACAACACTACTTTCGTAATAATTACATATATTTAAAAATCAATAATGGAAGTATCAAAGGTCCTCGATTACTATTCGGGCGAAGGATTTGAAAACCTTGTGTTTTTTCCCAAAATATCATATGAAATGTATATTTTGTCTAAAAATAAACTTTTGCTAAATCAAACCCTTCGTACATAGGTGCAAAAGAGGAACGATACTACTTCCAAATAACTCACAAGGAGGCTTAGAATAAACTTTCAGACACATACACTCACACTCACACACACACACACACTTTTATGCATAGGAAAGCAATAAAGATGCGGTACCGTGTTTTCACGGTAGTCAGGGGGTGCTTAACACCTTCCCCCCGCTTAACCTAGCTCCCGAATTCCACGAATCTCGGGTTTCAGACCAATCTTACGGAGTCACATATTTGACCATATTGCGAAAACCTTCAAAACTCGGATAAGTTGGTACATCCATTTACATTATACCAATAGGCGGCTCATTTGGTCCAATTATAAAAATAATAAATTAAATCTTTTCAAAGTCATCGACACTTATGTCGATCCCGCTTTCCTAAAACTCATTGTAGACACTCAAAATTTTCCTTGCCCCAATACTAACACTGTAAGATGGCAAAACCGTCAGTCAATTCAAATCCAGCCACCAATGCCGGTCCTTCAATTCAAATTCGGCCTCCAATGGCTGTCCTTCAACTCAAAACAGGCTGCCAATGCTGGTCCTTAAACCTAAATTCGATCCCCAATATCGGTACTCTAGCCAAATTCAATCCCCAATATCTGTAATTCAGCCAAATCCAATCACCAATATCGGTACTCAATCCAGCTCTGATAGTTAATCGAACCGTCAATCCAGCTTCGATAGTCAATCGGACCGTCCATCCAGCTCTGATAGTCAATCGGACCATCTACCCAGTTTTGATAGTCAATTGGACCATCTATCCAGCTCCGATAGTCAATCGGATCGTCTATCCAGCTCCGATCTCCAATCAGACCGTCCATCCAGTTCTGATCGACAATCAGATCATCAGATCAATCCTGATCTCCAATCAAGCCAGCAGTGTAAACCCCGATCTCAATATCGGGCCTTCAAATCAGCCCCGTTAGCAACCCGGGAGATACCAATCAACCCCGATATTCACATCGGGCCGTCAAATCAGCTCCGGTCTCAACCTGGAAGGTACAGGTCAACCTGGACATCAACCCAAGATATGTCAAGTTTGTTGGGTTTGTACGTAACGTAATCATGCAATCAAATCACTTAAATAGGGCGGAAGCGCGAAACATAGGTTTTCAAAAATTTATACTAACCCATAACTATGATCATGCTTTATGCTAGTTATCAATAACAGAAAAGAGGATGGAATTATACCTTTGAAGATCCAAGCTTCCTCAGGTACAAGTTCTACTCCTTTGATTCCTCTGTAGTGGCTCCTTCCCTTGATCAATGTCATCCACCCAAATGTTTGGCCTCTAACGGTGATCCACCAAGGAAGATGAAGAACTCAGGAAGATGGGTTATTGGCTTAACCCTTATTTCTATCTCTATAGAATATGTGTACTCCCAACTCTTGGAAAAATTCACGTACCTTATTTCTGATATAAGACTCTCTTATATAGATATTAGGTTAACCCTCCTAATCCAATTAGAATAGGATTTTATTTAATTAATTAATTAAACACTTTTAATTAATTTATATCCTAATCTTATTAGGATTGAGAGAGAGTACTGATATTATATTAATTTCTAAACTCCTTTAGAATTAAAATAATAATATTAATATTAATATTAATAAGACTCCTCTTATTAATTTATATTTAATATTTCTAAAATATTAAATAATAAACATTAAGCTATTTAATTTATTCCATCACTATAGATTAAATTAATTATACTTAATGCATTATTACTATCATGCCATTTTCTTCTTAAATAATTCTTCTTTCTTTTATGGTGTGACCCTTTAGGTTCTCCATATTAAACCGGTTGTGAATAAATCAATTAGAACAATTCTAATCTTATTTAAATAAATAAATTAAACTAATAATCTATTTAAATAAATAACATTTATTCTACAATAGGGATAAACCTCCCTAGCGATCAACGACTTTTCAGATAATATAGATTTCAACATTAATCATAAAAGAACCTGTGAGTTAATAGTTACCGTACAATTCAATCCTTCCACCATACAATGTCCCAATTAAATATAAGACATGGATTTACTGTCAAGTCTTAATTTATTTAATCATATGTATTTCGATTAGAAAATGTACAACTCCAAATAATGCAAATTAGAAACCTCTTTCTAATTTCATTCTACCTTGGCCAAGTATTCTTGGGTTGTCATTTAATGAATCACATAGGACATATCTCCTCTTTTACTAGAGGTGGTAGATTCTTTATTGACTATACATTATCTCCATATGCAACTCATTATACCCAAGCATACCCTATATATGCCTTAAAAGGCCTTAAGGAATAAGTCAAAGTATAATTTATTACATACAAGATACTATGATGATCTCAAGTCCAAGGATCACTTGTACTACTATCACATTAGGAATTCCTATTGACAGGCGATTAAAACTCCATTAGGTATTCCATAGCGAGTCACGTTCAATGAAATTATTCTCCAATAAGCACCTATATACTTGCTTTAGTGTTTCCACACAAATGGCCATGAGATCAGTCATCCTCATCTAATGAGCAAGCAACATATGTACCAATCTATCCGGATTTACTAATCCCCATTTTAGTAATTCCATAATTGGGAACTATTTTAGTTTTAAGCTTTCTAAGAATTTAGATCTCATTAGCATGATCTCATCATGATTCTAAAAAGCATTGCTTCAAACTATGGGTTATTTATATATTATAAAAACAGCACCATGTAGATAATTAAATGCTTTAAATGAATATTTTATTAATAAATAAATAAGATTATTTACAAAATATTTGCTTTATCATCATACATGATTGGCTTGTATGCACACTACTATCAATCTCCCACTTGCACTAAAGCCAATCGCCATGGTATCTCATACCCATCTTCTCTAAGTGACGATCAAATTGCTGTTGTGTTAGATCTTTAGTAAATGGATTTGCAATGTTGTCTTGAGAGTCCACAGGCTCCAAGGTGACGTCTCCTCTTTCAATGATCTCCCTGATCAAGTGAAATTGCCGCAACACGTGTTTGGATTTCTGATGAGACCTGGGTTCCTTAGCCTGTGCAACCGCTCCGGTGTTGTCACAGTATACGGGAACTGCTTCTCCAATGCTAGGAACCACACCAAGTTCAGTTATGAACTTCTTCATCCAAACAACTTCCTTTGCAGCTTCACTTGCAGCTATATACTCTGCCTGTGTCACTGAATCAGCAACTGTTTGCTGCTTGGAACTCTTCCAACTCACTGCGCCTCCGTTCAAGGTAAACACATACCCTGAAACAGATTTACTGTCATCTTGGTCTGTTTGAAAACTTGAGTCTGTGAATCCCTCGAGTTTTAATTCAGACCCACCGTAGACAAGAAAAATATCTTTAATCCTTCTCAAGTACTTTAGGATATTTTTCACTGCCTTCCAGTGCTCTTCTCCTGGATTCGACTGATATCTGCTCGTTACACTAAGTGCGTGAGCAACATCCGGTCTAGTACATATCATACCGTACATGATAGATCCTATTGCAGAAGCATAAGGGATCTTACTCATACGGTCTCTCTCCTCAGGTGTCTTTGGGGCTTTTTTCTTGGAGAGATGTATTCCATGGCTCATCGGCATGAGTCCTCTTTTGGAATCTTCTATGCTAAACCTCTTCAGCATCGTATCAATGTACGTTCCTAGGGATAAGCCGAGCATCCTTTTAGATCTATCTCTATAGATCTTTATCCCCAAAATATAGGATGCTTCACCCAAGTCCTTCATGGAGAAGTTTTTAGATAACCAGATTTTAATTGATTGTAACATAGGAATGTCATTACCTATCAGTAATATATCATCAACATATAATACAAGGAATGATACTGCGCTCCCACTAACCTTCTTGTATACACATTGTTCATCCTCGTTTTTGATAAAATCAAACTCTTTGATTGTCCCATCAAAATGAATGTTCCATCTACGAGAAGCTTGCTTCAACCCATAAATGGATCGTTGTAGCTTACAGACTTGATTTGTTCCAACTTTTGAAATAAATCCCTCTGGCTGTGTCATATACACATCCTCCTCAAGTTTTCCATTGAGGAAGGCTGTTTTCACGTCCATCTGCCAGATCTCATAGTCGTTGTAAGCTGCAATCGCAAGCAAAATTTGAATGGACTTGAGCATAGCTACTGGTGATAATGTTTCATTATAGTCAACTCCTTGTCTTTGTTTGAAACCTTTTGCAACCAGTCGGGCCTTATAGGTCTCTACCTTTCCCGTCTGCTCCAGTCTTTCACTTAAAACCCATTTACACCCAATAGGCTTAATGCCTTCAGGTGGTGAAACCAAAGTCCATACTTTGTTCTTATACATGGAGTCCATTTCGGATTTCATGGCTTCAAGCCATTTCCCTGAGTCTTTATTACTCATAGCCTGTTCGTAATTTAATGGATCATCATCATTCATGATGTATACCTCATCGTCATCCTCTATAACGAATCCATACCTCTCAGGTATCTTCGGTACTCTTCTAGATTTACGAACAGGGTGTAGTACAGTAGGTTCTTCTACTTGGTTAGGTACCTGACTTTGATCCGTGGTAACTTGTGGTTCTTGAACTTCTTCAAGATATATCTTACCCCCTTCATGGATAAACTCTTTCTCCAAGAAGGTAGCATGTTTCGCAACAAATAACTTTTGATCAGTTGGATGATAGAAATAATACCCTATGGTTTCTTTAGGGTATCCCACAAATCTACACTTGTCGGATTTAGTCTGTAGCTTATCATTTTCAAACTTTTTGACATAAGCTGGACAATCCCAAGTCTTAACATGCTTAAGATTTGGTTTTCTCCCTTTCCACATCTCATATGGAGTTTTTGGGGAGGATTTGGTAGGTACCTTGTTAAGTAGGTATGCAGTCGTTTTTAGGGCATATCCCTAGAAGGAAATTGGAAGGTCGGTAAAACTCATCATGGATCGAACCATGTCCAACAGTGTTCGATTTCTCCTTTCAGATACTTTATTTAACTGTGGTGTACCTGGAGGAGTCCATTGTGAGATTATACCATTTTCTTTGAGACAATTGAGAAACTCACCGCTTAAGTATTCTCCACCTCGATCTGATCAAAGTATCTTAATACTCTTGCCCGTTTGTTTCTCTACTTCACTTCTGAACTCTTTGAACTTTTCAAATGATTCTGATTTGTATTTCATTAGATACACATATCCAAATCTTGAGTAATCATCAGTGAAAGTAATAAAATAAGAATACCCACCCCGTGCACTTGTTGTCATAGGTCCACAAACGTCTGTGTGAATCAATGCCAACAACTCTGTAACTCTTTCTCCTTTTCATTAAAAGGAGATTTAGTCATTTTACCCATGAGACAATATTCATAAGTTGGATATGATTCATAATCGGATAGCTCTAGGAGCCCATCCTTATGCAATTTGGATAATCTTGTTTCATTGATATGACCGAGTCTACAGTGCCACATATAGGTATAATTAATATGATCTCTTTTCCTTTTCTTAGTTTGTTCAATTTGAAATATATTTTCTTGTAAGTCAAGTATATAAAGTCCATTTCTCAAATTTCCAATACCATATAAAACATCGTCTTTATAAATAGAACAACCATTGTTCTTTATAATAACGTCAAAACCTTCCATATCCAATACAGAAATTGAAATAATGTTTTTTAATAATATTCGGAACATAATAACAGTTATTAAGATAAATGGACTTGCCCGAAGGCATTGCTAAACAATAAGTTCCTACAGCTAATGCATCAACCTTTGCTCCATTCCCCACTTGTAGGATCACCTCTTCATTGTTCAACTTTCTACTTCTGACCAGTCCCTGCACAGTGTTACATATGTGAGACCCACAGCCGGTATCCAATACCTAAGTAGAATTATGACTTTCAGAAAAATTAATTTCAATCATAAACAAACCTTGATTGGAAGTCGAAGCTTCTCCAAGCTTCTTCTCTGCTAGAACTCTTGCAGTTCCTATTCCAATGTCCCGGCTCGTTGCAATGAAAGCACATTCCTTTAGCTGGTTCAAGTTTCTTTTGTTCCTTTTTTTCCCCTTTCCCTTAGCCTTCTTGGATTTCTTCTTTTCAGAAGACACCTTAGGCCTCTTCCTTTTATTGGAAGAATCCACCATCAAGACATGGTTCTTCTTGGATGAGAAGTGACCTTCTGCAGTTTTCAGCATGTTAAGCAGCTCAGGCAAGCTGACATCTAGCTTATTCATGTGAAAATTAATCACAAACTGCGAGAAGGTCTCAGGGAGTGACTGCAAGACCAAGTCTTGACTCAACACCCCATCCATGACGAACCCAAGCTGTTCAAGGAGTTCAATCAAATTAATTACCTTCAGAACATGAGTCTCGACGACAGTGCTCTCGGTCATCCGAGATCAGAAGAGCTCCTTAGATATCCCATATCTAGCAGTCCTACTCTGTTCACCATACAACTCCTTGAGGTGAAGCAGCATAGCAGGAGCATCCATTTTTTCGTGCTGACGCTGAAGCTTGTTATTCATGGATATAAGCATGATACATTGAGCCACAGATGCATCATCTTGCCACTTATTGGAAGTGGCAATCTCTTTCTCAGAGGCTGTTTCTGAAACAGATTCAGGGATAGTTGAATTTAGGACATAAGAAATCTTTTCAGCAATAAGAACAATTCTCAGATTTCTTAGCCAGTCCTCATAATTCGAGCCGGTAAGATTATTTGCATCAAGTATGCTTCGTAGTGAGATTAGTGATTTTGACATTTTTAAAATTCTGCACGTGAAAAGACAACATTTTAGCAAACATTCATTTTATTAACTTTGCATACCAAAATAAATTTAGGTCTTTATTTTAAATTGGTATCTCCCACTATTTTCATCAAATTATATTACCCTCACTTATATAGTTCGACAACATCTAATTAAAGATTTGCTAGTGAGATTAAGGATTCCATTTCAAATGTATATAACCTTGTGGATAGCACAACAAGCGATATACAAATAAATAGGTAGAAAACTCTTGTCAATTACATCACCATGTAACTCCTTTTATTTTGCCTCTTAAATCATAATAGTCATGTGTGTGTACATCCGAGCTAAAATGATTTAAGTTAAGTCCAGCCTAGCACTTCCATAAATTCAAAAAAAGAAATTCATCCCTGTGGATAGCACAACAAGACTAGATCGTTCAATTTTCTTGATAAGCATCAAATGTGATTAATTAACATCTTAAATATTCAATACTCGCCTTGTGGATAGCACAACAAACTCATATTAAATATTTAATACTCTATTAATTAACCATGCTAGAAGGCGACGTTCGATATTCTAAATATCATTTAAACGCTTCGGACTTAATTTTATTTCTTTGAGGGGTTTGTTATTATTTGTCTCATCTTGTTTAGCTCGCATGCACACATATATATAAAATACACTTCATTTTATTAAACATGGGAAGCATGTTTGCATAAAATATATTATATATATAATATTTAGCATGCTATATAGAATACTATATTCTACCCGGATTGATTATGAACTTTTATTCTAGTTTGGTTCACTAGAGCCATCAAGTGAACCAAAAGGTCAAACCTAGGAGTGCAAGAATTTAAATTTTAAATGTAACTATTACATTTAAACCCGGGCTCCATACAAACGGGTCTTTACGCGCTCCTTGCTCCTTGGTCTCCAGTTTCTTCAAGATAATTCTAACTATCTCTATTACATAAACTATTTTTTAATTAAATAGACACCTTGATCAGCAGTCAAGGGAAAGTACATAGGAGGGAGATAGAATTTTACACTGAGAATAAAACTAGAGAAGACGAGGTATGCAGACCCCATTTTATAAAACCCATACATTCAAGCATTCATCCAAAATAAAATCCAATCACATTGGTCATAGTCCATAATCAACCCCATATATTATCATACACATCAACATATGCATCAATAAATATCTATTCATCTCATGAATAATAAAGCTATTCCATATATGGATCGATGTTATTTAATGGACAAAAGTTTTGCTAAAATTTATTTTTGAAACAAAATAAACTCTTTTATTTTAATCAAAAATAAATCCAAATTAAACTCCTTTAATTGTAGCAATCTGAAATCATATTTCAGATAAAATAAACATCTTTATTTTAAAACTTTATCAATTAAATAAACAGTTTACTTAATTAATAAAAATTAAATTTCAGGGTCTGTTCGGGAACTGGCTCAGCTGTGCCAGTAATGAATTGGGCAGCTGCGCAGCTGCGCAGGTAGCCTGAAGTAGCAGTTTTTACAGACCGGCGCAGCTGCGCCAGTAATGAACTGGGCAGCTACGCAACTGCGTCGTTCGTCGCAGAAACTTGCAGAAAATGATTTTGTCCAAAAAAACGATCCAATTCTCACATCAATTCATACATGGAATCATAAAATTGATAATTAGCACAAAGTTAGGCTTTGATACCACTGTTGGGTTTGTACGTAACGCAATCATGCAATCAAATCACTTAAATAGGGCGGAAGCGCGAAACATAGGTTTTCAAAAATTTTTACAAACCCATAACCATGATCATGCTTTGTGCTAGTTATCAATAACAGAAAAGAGGATGGAATTATACCTTTGAAGATCCAAGCTTCCTCAGGTACAAGTTCTACTCCTTTGATTCCTCTGTAGTGGCTCCTTCCCTTGATCAATGTCAGCCACCCAAATATTTGGCCTCTAACGGTGATCCACCAAGGAAGATGAAGAACTCAGGAAGATGGGTTATTGGCTTAACCCTTGTTTCTATCTCTATAGAATATGTGTACTCCCAACTCTTGGAAAAATTCACGTACCTTATTTCTGATATAAGACTCTCTTATATAGATATTAGGTTAACCCTCCTAATCCAATTAGAATAGGGTTTTATTTAATTAATTAATTAAACACTTTTAATTAATCTATATCCTAATCTTATTATGATTGAGAGAGAGTACTGATATTATATTAATTCCTAAACTCCTTTAAAATTAAAATAATAATAATAATAATAATATTAATAAGACTCCTCTTATTAATTTATATTTAATATTTCTAAAATATTAAATAATAAACATTAAGCTATTTAATTTATTCCATCACTATAGATTAAATTAATTATACTTAATGCATTATTACTATCATGCCATTTTCTTTTTAAATAATTCTTCTTCCTTTTATGGTGTGACCCTTTAGGTTCTCCATATTAAACCAGTTGTGAATAAATTAATTAGAACAATTCTAATCTTATTTAAATAAATAAATTAAACTAATAATCTATTTAAAAAAATAATATTTATTCTACAATAGGGATAAGCCTCCCTAGCGATCAACGACTTTTCAGATAATATAGATTTCAACATTAATCATAAAAGAACCTGTGAGTTAATAGTTACCGTACAATTAAATCCTTCCACCATACAATGTCCCAATTAAATATAAGATATGGATTTACTGTCAAGTCTTAATTTATTTAATCATATGTATTTCGATTAGAAAATGCACAACTCCAAATAATGCAAATTAGAAACCTCTTTCTAATTTCATTCAACCTTGGCCAAGGATTCCTGGGTTGTCATTTAATGAATCACATAGGACATATCTCCTCTTTTACTAGAGGTGGTAGATTCTTTATTGACCATACATTATCTCCATATACAACTCATTATACCCAAGCGTACCCTATATATGCCTTAAAAGGCCTTAAGGAATAAGTCAAAGTATAATTTGTTACATACAAGATACTATGATGATCTCAAGTCCAAGGATCACTTGTACTACTATTACATTAGGAATTTCTATTGACAGGTGAGTAAAACTCCATTAGGTATTCTATAGCGAGTTACGTTCAATGAAATTATTCTCCAATAAGCACCTACATACTTGCTTTAGTGTCTCCACACAAATGACCATGAGATCAATCATCCTCATCTAATGAGCAAGCAACATATGTACCAATCTATCCGGATTTACTAATCCCCATTTTAGTAATCCCACAATTGGGAACTATTTTAGTTTTTAAGCTTTCTAAGAATTTAGATCTCATTAGCATGATGTCATCATGATTCTAAAAAGCATTGCTTAAAACTATGGGTAATTACATATTATAAAAACAGCACCATGTAGATAATTAAATGCCTTAAATAAATATTTTATTAATAAATAAATAAGATTGTTTATAAAGTATGTGCTTTATCATCATACATGATTGGATTGTATGCACACTACTATCAAAGTTATCCCCGGTCTCAGCCCGGAAGTACAGTTCAGCCCCAGGGACAACCCTTGGAAGCCAGATCCATCAAAGGTCGTTCCGACACCACAGGCAACCCCAGTAGGGGTAAAATGGTCATTTTATTCAACTCTCAATAGATTCGGTCAAACTCAATGCGAATTAATGCCATTGAAGTCAGAATAAACCAGAAAAATGATCCCGAGTGCCAACAGTGCAAGACAGCTCAACGGACAAACTGCGGGGAATCAAAGACCTGGTTATAAACCCATCTTCTTGGACCTGGAAAATGTTTTATCCTATGTCATTGCGACACTCTCGGCGAGGGCTTTCCGAAAAGGTATCGCACGCCTAAAATTGATGCTCCGATCAAAAGTTTAAAAGTTTTGACTTTAACTACGCATTGACCGAAGTGCACATACTTCGAGATGACAGAACCAGATACCGCGGGCCCCACCTGGGGAGCCGTACCTCTACCTAAGATAGCCGCAGGTAGAGCTAAGCCTCCCTGGCCTATAAATAAACGTGCACCCCCCTTCATTTTTATAATTCAAAAACGCAGCAAAGCTCTGCCTGTCTAATTTTCTTACCTTTACACCTCTTCCAAACCAAAATATTTTTACTCCGACACGTAGACAAACCCATATACTACCACAGATCAAAAAACCACAGGTAAATTTGGACGTTTAAAGCCTACGATTTGGCAAAAAGCCCGTATTGCAGCCCATTATTTATCCAAATTTTGCCAATTCTAGCTTTCAACGGTTCAAATAGGTCCCGATAGAACCTGAAAGCTATAAAGGCTGAGATTTCTTTAAATCTAGTTATTTTTATAGTTTCAGCTTTGAAAGCAAACTTGCATCCCTTAGATCGCTATCTAGTGGGAACGAGACGCTTTGGCTATTCACAGCCAGGATTTATTGATGAATCCTTGGTTCCATTGCGACGTGATGATGCATATATGTCCATTTTTGTGCAAATTTGAACTTTGCAGGTTTATTGGCTACTCATATATGAGCCTAGGAATCGTGGATTCAAGATCAAATCGATCGGGATCTGATTCCCACGATGGACAAACTATAGTTTACAGATGTACCCTGCCAGTTTTTCTGTAAAATGTACATATACGGACCTTAAAATGGTTATCCGAATTTAAGGTCTCAATATAATGAAAATATGTCAATTGTCGTGTGAGCGTCCCTCCGATGGTTTTCATACCCATGAGGAGACAGACACTAGTATATTTCTGTGGTCGAGGATGCTTCGCAGTCCGATAAATCACCATTTGCATGCAGCCTTAAGGCTATAAAAGATAAAATTTGGAAGTATTAAAAGGCTTCAATTCCTATGTCAGCGTAGGGGTTTGATAAACAGCTTTCAAAACATCACTGTCAATTCAATTTCAAAGATTTTGCAAAACTAATCAAAATGCTTTAGCAAATCAAATCAAAGACTGATTTTCAAGATCAAATCAAACCCTTCGTATATAGGTTCAACAAAGCGAAGCATTACTTGCAAATCAATCAAATTAATAGGCCCAATTTTCAAACAGCATTCACTCACGCATTCACAATTTTAAGAGAAATATTGAAAAGATGCGGTACTGTGTTTACACGGGAGTCGTGGGGTGCCTAACACCTTCCCCATACTTAACCAAGCCCCCGAACTCAAAACTCCGATTTCAAAGATCAAGTCTCGACAATGTCCAACAATTGGGCCTCTTTTTAAATCAAACTCGGTTGAGTTGGTACAACCATATTCAAATCTACCAACTAGCGACTCTGTTAAAACATTCAAATCGTTGACATAAATACATGTTGGCCTCTTTCCTAAAAAACCCTTCAAAACCTTTTTCCTAAATAAAAAGAATAAGGGTTGAGAGAGCTTAGGAAGATCAATTTGAGGAAACCCGGGTTACGAACCTGTTAGTTCCCAAAGGCACGTTAGTTATCTAGAAGGGGGGTTGAATAGATATTTTAAAAATTCTTTGTTTTAAATACTTTATCAGTATTGATTATACTGACAGCAGCGGAATATATATTTTTTCCCCTTCAAGATATTGCAGTTATGGTTTGATAAGCAGTTATTACAGTTATAATAGTTATGACAGTTATAGCAATTAATGAGAGACAATGAGACACAAGGTTTTAAGTGGTTCAGAGCACACAAGGCTCCTAATCCACTCTTCTACTCCACGAGTAGGAAATCCACTAAAGATGTCTCTTACAGTTGGATCACTTAGATCCCTTCAAGGCCAGCAACCCTGGAACATCTCTTAGTTCACTTTTGAACTCTTCAAGTCCTTTGACTTGGATCTGCTCTTAGTTCACTTTTGAACTCTTCAAGTCCTCTGACTTGGATCTTCACTTAGTTCACTTTTGAACTATTCAAGTCCTCTGACTTGGTTCCTCACTTGGATTGACAGTAGTTATTTGAGGTGTGCTACTTTGTTGCAATTAAGCATCAGTTCTGAAGGACTGAGTAGCAAAGCAAGCTTTCCTCTTTCAGGATCGTAGAGTTGATCATTGAGTGTTCTTGAGCTTTTCTCTTGATAATCTTTCTTTTTGTATCTTGCTTGCTTGCTTAGTCTGAATCTTTGTCTGATGTCCTTATAAAAGAGCCATTCAAAATATATCCATTTGAATGCTCCCGTTGCTGCATTTAATGCTTCTGACATTTCTAACCGGAGAAGCGTCGAATGCAACTATTCCAGAAGAGTCTAACCGGAGAAGCCAAAGCTTGGTATGCCCGCTTGGACAACTCCAAAATTCATTGTTGGGAAGAATTGGCCCATGCCTTCCTCATCCAGTACAGTTTTCAATCACAGCTGGCTCCCGATAGATATCAAATAACCAAAATCAAGAAAAAAAACACTGAATCATTCAGAGAATATGCCCAGCGATGGAGACGGGTCGCGACACAAGTTACCCCAGCCATGACTGAATCTGAAATAGTCATGACCTTCATCGATATCTAAGAAGTGCCTTATTATGAGAGGGTCCTAGCAGGAATAAGAAAAACATTCTCTGAAATGATCAAGCATGGCAAGATGGCGGAAATGGGGCTCAAATCCGGGAAGATAAAAGATCTAACCGCCCTCGAAGCTATCGCCGAACATATCTAATCCAGAAATTACGGGAGTAATCCCCAGAGGGTACATAAAAAGAAAGACGAAGAAGTCTCCTTGGTATTACAAGGATAAAATTCAAGGGGCAAATCAAACCACATGCCCGTTCAAAGGAGGAACTATACCCCTTTCCAAACTTCAGCACAGCCGCCTATAAACCCTCAATTCCAGAAAAACATGGAAGTCAGGCGTCGAAGAAATTTCACCCCACTAGGGGATTCCCTCGAGAATGTGTTCAAACTTCTGACAGCTCAGAAGAAGATTGTTCAACTTCTTCCACCAACCAACACTAACGGAAGGAACTTCGACCCTAACAAGAAATGTGCTTATCATTCTAGATCCCCAGGCCATGACACCCAAGACTGTTGGTCTTTCAAGCATAAAATTCAAGACTTGATTGACAACGGGGAAATTATGGTAACAAAGCCTGACCAACCCCATGTCCAAGACAATCCTCTCCCACATCACAAAGAGGAAAATGTCAACATAATCAGTACCTCAAATGGAGAAGGATCTAAGTACCTCCGCTACGTTGGGGAACCAAGTCAATCCAATCTCAGCAGCCCAGAGAGTTGGGAAACTTTTGAGAAGCGATTCCTGATGGAGCAAGATATCAAGTCTCTCAAGGAATAAATTGAGCAGTTGGTTGAACTGGTCGTCTACCAGCATCAACTTACCAGGAAGATGCTGAAGCAAATTTATCAATCTATTGGCAGTCATGCTCCTCCGGCGGAAGTCAATTCCATCCTCAATAAGGATCATTACCAATTGCACGAACAACCAATGGTCAAAAATGAGTATACCCGAGAAGGGAGAAAATTCTTGTTTCAAAGGAGCTTCACCAATCTGAATCAGTCAATGGAAGAAATCCTCCAAATGATTATCAACGAGGGGATAGTTGCAGATCTATTACCCCCATTAACTCAATCCAAAAAATCCAAACCTGATCAAATATGTCAGTACCATTCCAACTCTCCGGGCCATGATACAGAAGAATGCTGGGCACTTCGTAATCTAATTCAAGACCTGATTGAGAAAGGTGACCTAATCAGAGGAGATCAAATCCTTGACATTTCAGACAAAAATAGCCTCTGGATCCCCAATGTATTGTACCAGGACATAGTGGATGTCGTATCCTGCGATAAGGAATCAATCCTCACACCCCTGGTACTAACAGGGAAAGGGGTCCAAGAAGTCCAAAATCCTATGAAGGTGGCTGCACCTCAGCCTCTAATCTTTCCCTTCAGACCTCAGTATCCAATTATCAGTCTGAAGAAGGTCCCATGGAACTACGGGGACATTGAAAGCTCTACTTCAAATAACATTTCCATTATGTCAAAGGATAATCCATTGTACCTGCCTTAGCTGGTGATTAAACCAGTTACCAAAGCAAAAGAAAAGGTGGCTGAAGAAAATATCAGAGAGTTCCACAAAAAAATGGGACACAATGAAATTAAGATGGTGCAAAGCTTGAAAGACGCACTCAAGCAAGTGTCTATCCTCGACCTGGTCTTATCATCAGAAGACCATCGTAACATTCTAGTGAAGGTACTAGAAGAAGACCATCTGCCACACACGATAGACATAGAGAAATTCTGTCACGTGATAGAACACAACTTCAACAACAATGTGATTTCCTTCACAGACGATGATATCCCGGCAGAGGGAAGGGGCAACCACAAGTCCCTGCATATAGCTATAATGTCCTCTGGATACGTGATTGGAGGAGTGCTTATTGATGGAGGATCTTCCCTCAACATTTGTCCATATGACACATTGGAACGAATGAAGATCAATCCAAACCAGATCAAAGCCAGTCATGTGGTCATCCGGGCTTTCGATGGATCTCGCTGCCAGGCTATGGGGGAAATCGAGCTTCCTCTAGAAATTGGTCCACACACCTTCTATGTAACCTTCCAGGTGCTCAACATCGCCACTGGATATAATTTACTACTGGGTAGACCATGGATCCACATGGCAGGGGTAGTGCCATCCACCCTCCATCAGCAACTCAAGTACATAATTAACGGCAGCCTCATGACGGTCAATGCTGAACCAGAATACCCTACCTACATACATGGGGACATGCCAGTGATTAGCTTGGACGCAGGGATTGAACCTGCAAGTTTTCAAGCTCTTGAGGTGAGCGATACTCAATATCTAACAATTGGGGCACCAGCCCTCAAGCTTAAAGTCTCCACTGAAGTAATGACCGTAGGCCAAGAAATGGTATCTTCGGGTTTCCAACCTGGAGAAGGGTTGGGAAAAGATAAGCAAGGTATCAAGATGCCAGTCCAAATCCTAAGTCAGATGGGAAGAGCAAAATTGGGATATTCATCCGGGTCAAGTCACCGGAATCCACACAAACATCCCAAGGCTCATGCCCCCACGATTCTGCTCCCAAACCTCACAAATGCCGGATGGGTGAAACCAACGAGGAAAGTCCCGACTGTAGTATCAGCCATACTATTTCCTCCAATCATACCTATCCATGAAAGAAAAGCCCTCAAGCCTTAGGCAAATAGTGAAAAGGGAAAAGAAAAGATCCTGTACGATGGACGAGACCCATTCACTAATATGAGAGTCATTCTCAACTACGAGGGTATGAATGACGAACTCCCCGATAGTAACGACGACCATGTCCAAATTCCTCACATCAAAAAGAGGAACAATCCATAGAAAAGCCTTGGCCTTATTCTCAAGGATGTCTCAGTCATCATCCAGGACGAGGTGGACGAGCACAATTCCTCGATTCTCCCAATTCATGAGAATCTGACACTGGATAACTGGAACAGTGTCCCTTGCCTAAGTCAAAATGGGTAAAGGGGCAGAGAGCACATATGCCCTTAATCATGTTTTCATTTACTGCTTACTTTTAATTGCACAGCTGGAGCAGTAACTTTTGTCATGCTTTTGCAAATGCCATGTGTATTTAAGCAGTTGCATATATTAATGAAAGTATTTTTGTTTTCAGGACCCAAGCATTGGATGTGTGTGTCTCTACTGATGAGATGCCAACCTGTCAAGATGACTCCGACTTGGATGTAGAATTGAACTTCGACTTAATGGATATTGATCAAGAGGAGGAAGATGACTATGAGGTGCCAGAGGAGATCAAGGAATGGGTCGAAAACAAACCCTAAACCAAACCTCGACCAAACCCTCACCATCAATATAGGAACCTCCGAAAACATCAAAGAAATCCAAATAGGTTCAGACCTCACACCAAATCAAAAAGCCGACCTGATCAAACTCCTAATACAGTACCAGGAAGTGTTTGCATGGTCACATGAAGACATGATCGTTCTATCCACAGACATTGTCATCCATCGAATGCCCATCAAAGAAGGGTTCAAACCAGTCAAACAAAAACTCAGGCGATTGAAACTTGAGTGGAGTCTCAAAGTCAAAGATGAAGTCGTTAAGAAATTCAAAGCCGGGATCATTATGGTATCAACCTACCCCGAATTGCTATCAAATATAGTCCCCGTACCTAAACTGGGAGGGAAGGTATGACTATGTATGGATTACCGAGATTTGAACAAAGCCTGTCTCAAGGACAACTTCCCAGTACCTTTCATCCACATTCTAATCGACAATACTGAGCAGTATGGCATGTATTCCTTCGTGGATTGCTTTTCTGGTTACCATCAAATTATGGTTGCTGAGGAAGACAGGGAGAAAATAGCCTTTACACTCCCTGGGGAACTTTTTGCTACCGACGACTATCCTTCGGCCTCATCAATGCCGGGGCAACGTATCAGCGACCCCATGATGGCCCTCTTTCATGATATGATGCACAAAGAAATAGAAGTCTATGTTGATGACATCATCATCAAATCTCGGAGTGAGGATGATAACATAGACCATCTCAGGAAGCTGTTTAACAGGTTACGCAAGTACAACCTCAAGCTAAATCCAGCCAAATGTGCTTTTGGCGTCAAAGCAGGCAAACTGTGAGGATTCCTGGTTAGCAATCGGGGCATTGAAACCCCGCCAAAATCAAAGCCATTACTGAAATGCCCGTACCTTGTATAGAGAAGGAGATACGTGGATTCCAGGGAAGGATCAACTTCATAAGCAGATTCATTTCCCAGCTCACAGCAACCTGTGAGCCCATCTTCAAGCTGTTAAGGAAAAATTCCTCCACAACGTGGAATGAGGATTGTCAACAAGCCTTCCTTGCCATTAAGAAATAGCTGACTGAAGCTCCTGTTCTGATGCCCCCAAGGGAGGGAGTCCCTTTGTTCAAGTAACTGTCTGTCAATGCCAATGCAATGGGATGCATGTTAGGACAGAAGGATGATAGTAGCAAGGAAAGAGCCATTTACTACATCAGTAAAAGATTTAGCAGTGGGGAACAGAAATACACCCTGATCGAAAAGACATGTTGTGCATTAGCATGGGCCGCCATGAGGTTGCAACACTATTTGCATGGGCACACGACCTACCTCATATCTCGCATGGATCAGTTCAAATATGTATTCAACAAACCAATGCTGAATTGCCGACTGTCCAAATGGCAGTTGATCCTACAGCAATTCGACATTATCTATATGACTCAGAAGTCAATCAAGGGTCAAGGCATTGCAGATCAATTAGCAGAAGCACCTTCAGGAGGGTTCGAGCACCTGGAGACGTATTTCCCAAATGTTGAGATCATGACTGTAAGACCCCAACTTTTATGAATAAAGATTTAGTTTTCTTTATATATTATTTCGAAACAGTAAGGTGTTGTTTTGATAAATATGAAAGTTATGGGTGAAATGTGCAAACATTTTTAAAATGAGCAAGTGGTTATAAAATATTCTTGTTGTCGGGGAATATTCGTTTGGTCGTGGAATATTCTTGTTGTCGGGGAATATTCGTACGACGGCGCAGCTATTTGTGGGCCCCCACAACGGAATAACTGTCGGATATAGAAAGCGACAGAAATAACTTTGTACAAAATAACGGCGTGGTTGTTACCGTTAGTACTGTTGAAATACCCGGTGGTTAAAATACAGTGATACACGGTGTTGCATAGTAGCACACGGTATTGCACAGTATTTTGAATTATTGAGTCTTACGTGAGAAGGAACTTGTTCAATTATTGTTACAGTAATTACTGTTCAATATTTTATATTATTGACTCAATAATTGCTACGTTGATATTTTACATTATTGACTCAATAATTGTTACATTGATATTTTATTGATTCAATAATTGCTACGTTGCCATTTTATATGATTGATTCAATAATGGCTACAGTTGATATTTTGTAGTATTGATTCAATAATTGTCGTTGCACAGTATTTCACGTTATCAACTCAATAATTCATATTATTTGAATAATATTATTAGATAGCATTATTGACAATGTCTAAGGAAGTTCTGTCTAGGAGGGGTTATTTAATTGCGCGCCAGTAAGGAGAAGTCCTTATCGGAAGGCCCCCTCTTTCCTGGGAACGACCTGGTTGTCAATATTGTAGTTCTGTAATATTATTTGTGAATAATTAATTATTGATTTATATGATAAGGAAATATTTATTTTGTAGATATTAAAGAAGGAATTGGCGCTGGTGAGTTTTTATCAATATTTTGGTGTGAGAAATCATCTGTTTATGGATTTCGGATAATTTATGTTTGGAATTTGGAAAAACTTCCTTCTGTAAAGTTGTAGAGAATTAAATTTCCTATGGAAGGACATAGAATTTGTATTTTTCTGATGAAGGGGCTATTTGTTATGAATTATTGAAGTTTCGGAAAATAAATATTTTTTAAATAAAATGGTGGGCCCCACTTTTGTTGTTGAAAAATCTAAAATTTTTAGCCGCCAGGTGGCGGAAATTTTTTAAAAAATATAATATTTTATTCATTTAGTCTCCTTTGGCATCCTAAGCTTTTCCTATAAATAGGGTGCTTAGGTTAGAATTGAAAATCACACCAGAATCAGAAGTTTTCTCTCTCTATAATATCGAGCGTATTTTTGTGAGTATTTCAATACTTTGAGTGTTGCTATTCAGTGCAAGTTTCCGTCGGTATTATATCCGATATTCCAGTCAGAGGTACTATCTTTTTGAGGTAAGGGATGTTATTTCTTTCGTAAATGATGTTATTCTTTTCAATATCATTATACAGAAATATTGTCATGAATTTTGTTATGAAATTCTTACTTTTTCCGTCGGGGTTACTATTCACGTATACGGCACTATTCATGTATACGGCACTATTCACGGAAAAATTAAATTTTCTTCTATTTGTCCAGATTGCTTGTTAAGGTTACTATCTTTGATTGTATCCAAGTTTTGAGCTCTATTCTTGAATTTTGCTCCATAATTGATTATTACGAGGTATTTTTGAATTGGATATATAAAAATACGAATCCTTAGTCTTTGTCTTTTATCTCACTGGATTCGTTTTTTTTAAAAATATTTTTCATCATTCTCAGTCCTAAAAGGTGATGTAACTGAATATCTTTGGCCTGTAGAGCAAAGATGAATGATTACTTGATGAATATCTTTGGCCTGTAGAGCAAAGATGAATGATTACCTGATGAATATCTTTGGCCTGTAGTGCAAAGATGACAGGTGTTGAGATGAATATGACCACTGATGATACAAATGAATATCTTTGGCCTGTAGTGCAAAGATGAATATTTGATTCGAGATGTATATTGATTGATGTTACAGGGATAAAATATTGATGATGGACTTTTAAATCATAGAAGATAGTAGACTTGATTCTCTGCTTAACTCTTCTAATGAATTGTTATTTCCGTTGCGAATATTGATCTAAGATTGGTTGTCCATTATATTTTATCTGATTTATTGAAGGCTAACGATGATTTATTTTTCATTATCTTAGTCATAATATTCTTTACTGAGCTAGTTGAGCTCACCCTTTTCATCTGTTGTCCTCTTCAGGAAATGAGAATGTCGCGGGAACTAGTCGGGGGACAGAGTGATGGTCCGAGTTAGAGCAGTAGTAGTCCTCACTATTTTTGATAAATAGTGTGATAATAATTGTAATGAGGACTTAGTTTGAATCTTAATATTTTCTACATATTTGTATTAACACTCACAGTTGTGTGGTCGTATTTTGCACGACCGTATGATATAAAGTTTGTATTTGAATTCTGTACCATGTATTTGGCGGCTCAGAATGGGTTGGGTTGAATGGACCTATTCTGGGGGCGTCACAATGACAATTCATCAACTCCAGTCTGAGAATACAGTGCAACCATGGAAAGTGTACTTTGACGGAGCGGTAAACATAAAAGGTTCCGGAGCTGGGGCAGTCCTCATCTCTGGTATAGGTGATCAATATCCTATGGCTACCAAACTTCAATTTGGCAACACAAATAACACGGCCGAGTATAAAGGCTGTATCATGGGGTTGAAGCTAGCCCAATCCATGTCTATCAAACACCTACTCGTCCATTTGGTGAATTAGTCGATCATGGTAAAGATGACCCGATGACCGTTGCTGGCTTTGGGTTCAACTGGACCTATCACGTCCATTCCCCACATAAAAAAAGGCCATGGTGCACTCATGTTGTGAAGCTCACTTGGAGGAGTGTGGATGGCATTTCCATGTGTTTGGCATTAAAAGTATCTCTTGACGTGATCATTGCAATCAGCTTTGAGTGAGATCTAGTAATGTCCTGTTCTGATTATCTTCTTGGCCAGCAGATGACCTCATGTGTGGACCACAGACTCCGCCATGGATTTCATTCATTAGTCTTTGGGCTTGCTCCTTGTCGAGGCATCTTAACAGGCCTATTCCAGCATCCCTTTTATAGAGTGCATCTCCACTTAGATAAAATTTTATGGCCATTTTGAGAATCCGTTTCCGCTCTGATTGGCTTGCACCAGCAGGTGTAGATCCATCACAGAGATATTCCTTGATGTCTTGAAACAAAGGTTGCTTGAGAAGAGGTATTTCGTCTGTTACTTCTCCAATGTAATTCCTGTATGTTGGGGATTTTCGAACTCCTGGGACATTTTGAGGACTTGCCTATGATATGGCAGCAGATGCAGTTCTTTTGTGAGATACTTGCCAATGGTTTGTCTGATGACCAACTTGGAATCTCCAAAGACCAATAAGTGTTTGATACCTATGGATTGGGCTAATTTCAACCTCAGTATACAGCCTTCATACTCGGCCGTGTTGTTGGTGTTGCCAAATTGAAGTTTGGTAGCTACAGTATATTGATCACCTGTACCAGAGATAAGGACTTCCCCAGCTCCGGAACATTCCATGTTTACCTCTCCGTCGAAATACATTTTTCATGGTTGGACTGTATTCTATGACTGGAGTTGTTGAATTATCATAATCCCATCATCTGGGAAATATGTCTCCAGGGGCTCGAACCCTCCTGAAGGTGCTTCTGCTAATTGATCTGCAATGCCTTGGCCTTTGATAGACTTCTGAGTCACGTAGACAATGTCGAACTGCTGTAGAATCAACTTCCATTTGGACAGTCGGCAATTTAACATTGGTTTGTTAAAGACGTATTTTAGTGGATCCATGCGGGATATGAGATACGTCATGTGCCCATGCAAGTAGTGTTGCAACCTCATGGTGGCCCATGCTAATGCACAACATGTCTTCTCGATTAGGGTATACTTCTGTTCCCCACTGCTGAATCTTTTGTTGATGTAGTAGATAGCTCTTTCTTTGCTACTATCATCCTTCTGTCCTAGCATACAGCCCATGGCATTGTCATTGACAGATAGGTACATGAATAAGGGGACTCTATCCCTTGGAGGTACCAAAATAGGTGCTTCGACAAGCTGATTTTTGATGGCAAGGAAGGCTTGTTGACAATCCCCATTCCATTTGATGGAGGAATTCTTCCTTAACAGCTTGAAGATGGGCTCACAGGTTGCTGTGAGCTGTGAAATGAATCGACTTATGAAGTTGATCCTTCCCAGGAATCCTCGTATCTCCTTCTCTGTACGTGGCACGGGCATTTCAAAAATGGCTTTGATCTTAGCAGGGTCTAACTCAATGCCCCTATTGCTCACCAGGAATCCTAGCAGTTTGCTTGCCTTGACGTCAAAAGCGCATTTGGTGGGATTTAACTTGAGGTTGTACTTGTGTAACCTGTTGAACAGCTTCCTGAGATGGTCTATGTGATCATCCTTCCTCTGGGACTTGATGATGTTGTCGTTAACATAGAATTCTATTTCTTTGTGCATCATATCATAAAAGAGAGCCTTCATGGCTCGCTGATACATTGCTCTGGCATTGATGAGGCCGAAGGATAGTCGTCGGTAGCAAAAAGTTCCTCAGGGAATGATTAAAGCTATTTTCTCCCGATCTTCTTCAGCAACCATGATTTGATGGTAACCAGAAAAGCAGTCTACGAAGGAATACATGCCGTACTGCGCAGTATCGTCAATTAGGATGTGGATTAAAGGTACCGGGAAATTATCCTTGAGGCAGGAAAATAAGGACCTGCCTATGATATGGCAGCAGATGCCGTTCTTTTATGAGATACTTGACGATGGTTTGTCTGATGACCAACTCAAAATCTCCAAAGACCAATAAGTGTTTGATACCCATAGATTGGGCTAGTTTCAACCCCAGTATACAGCCTTCGTACTCGACCGTGTTATTGGTGTTGCCAAATTGAAGTTTGGTAGCCACAGGATATTGATCACCTGTACCAGAGATAAGGACTGCCCCAGCTCCAGAACCTTCCAAGTTTACCGCTTCGTCGAAATACATTTTCCATGGTTGGACTGTATTCTCTGACTGGAGTTGTTGAATTGTCATAATCCCAACATCTGAGAAATATGTCTCCAGGGGCTCGAACCCTTCTGAAGGTGCTTTTGCTAATTGATCTACAATGCCTTGACTTTTGATAGACTTCTGAGTCACGTAGACAATATCGAACTGCTGTAGAATCAACTGCCATTTGGACAGTCGGCAATTTAACATTGGTTTGTTGAAGACATATTTTAGTGGATCCATGCGGGATATGAGATACATCGTGTGCCCATGTAAGTAGTGTTGCAACCTCATGGCGGCCCATGCTAATGCACAACATGTCTTCTCGATTAGGGTATACTTCTGTTCCCCACTGCTGAATCTTTTGCTGATGTAGTAGATAGCTCTTTCTTTGCTACTATCATCCTTCTGTCCTAGCATACAGCCCATGGCATTGTCATTGACAGACAGGTACATGAATAAGGGGACTCTGTCCCTTGGAGGTACCAAAATAGGTGCTTCGACAAGCTGCTTTTTGATGGCAAGGAAGGCTTGTTGACAATCCCCATTCCATTTGATGGAGGAATTCTTCCTTAACAGCTTGAAGATGGGCTCACAGGTTGCTGTGAGCTGTGAAATGAATCGACTTATGAAGTTGATCCTTCCCAGGAATCCTCGTATCTCCTTCTCTGTACGTGGCACGGGCATTTCAGAAATGGCTTTGATCTTAGCAGGGTCTAACTCAATGCCCCGATTTCTCACCAGGAATCCTAGCAGTTTGCCTGCCTTGACGCCAAAAGCCCATTTGATGGGATTTGGCTTGAGGTTGTACTTGCGCAACCTATTGAACAGCTTCCTGAGATGGTCTATGTGATCATCCTCCCTCCGGGACTTGATGGTGATGTCGTCAACATAGACTTTTATTTCTTTGTGCATCATATCATGAAAGAGATCCTTCATAGCTCGCTGATACGTTGCTTCGGCATTGATGAGGCCGAAGGATAGTCGTCGATAGCAAAAAGTTCCCCAGGGAGTGATAAAAGCTATTTTCTCCCGGTCTTCTTCAGTAACTATGATTTGATGGTAACTAGAAAAGCAGTCTATGAAGGAATACATGTCGTACTGCGCAGTATCGTCAATTAGGATGTGGATTAAAGGTACCGGGAAATTGTCCTTGAGGCAGGCTTTGTTTAGATCCCGGTAATCCACGCAGACTCGTACCTTCCCTCCTGGTTTAGGCACGGGGACTATGTTTGATAGCCATTCGGGATATGTTGATACCATGATGATCCCGACTTTGAATTGCTTAATGATTTCTTCTTTGACTTTGATACTCAACTCAGGTTTCAATCGTCTGAGCTTTTGTTTGACTGGTTTGAACCCTTCTTTGATGGGCATTCGATGGATGATAATGTCTGTGGATACCTGATCATGTCTTCATGCGACCATGAAAACACATCCTGGTACTGTGTCAGGAGCGCGATCAGGTCGGCTTTTTGATCCGATGTGAGGTCTAAACCTATTTTGGTTTCTTTGATGGTTTCGGAGGTTCCTATGTTGATGGTGGAGGTTTGGTTTGGGTTTGTCTTCGACCCATTCCTTGATCTCCTCTGGCACCTCATAGTCATCTTCCTCCTCTTGATCAAGATCCGTCATGTCGAAGCTCAATCTTGCATCATGGTTGGAGTTATGTTGATAGGTTGGCATCTCATCAGCAGAGACACACATCCAATGCTTGGGTCCTAAAAACAAAAATCCTTTCATTAATATATACAACTTCTTAAATACATATAGCATTTGTAAAGCATGATAAAAGCGACTGCTCCAGCTGTGCAATCAAAAGTAAGCAGTAAATGAAAGCATAATTAAGGGCAGATTGACTGTCTGCCCCTTTACCCTTTTTGATTGAGGCAAGGGACACTGCTCCAATTATCAAGGGTTAGACCCTCATGGATAGGGAGGATGCTGGAAGTGTGTTCGTCTATCTCGTCTTGAATGGCAACTGAGACATCCTTTAGGATATGGCCAAGGCTTTTTCGGGGATTGTTCGTCTGTTTTCTACGAGGAAAGTGAGCATGATCTTCGTCGCCACTATCTGGGAGTTCATCATTCATCCCTTCGTAGTTGATAATGACTTTTATGTTAGCGAATGGGTCTCGTCCTCCGTACAGGATCTTTTCTTTTCCCTTTTCGCTATCTGCCTCAGGCTTGAGGGCTTTCCTTTCATGGACAGGTATGATTGAAGGAAATAGCATGGCTGATGCCCCCGTAGGGATCTTCCTTGTAGGTTTCACCCATTCGACATTTGTGAGGTTTGGGAGCAGAATCGTGGAGGCTTGAGCCTTAAGATGTTTGTGTGGATTCTGGTGGTTTAACCTGGATGAAAATCCTAATCCTGCTCTTCCCATCTGACTTGGGATTTGAATTGGCATCTTAATGCTGTGCTTGTCCTTTCCTAACCCCTCTCTAGGCTGGAAACCCGCAGCTACCATTTCTTGGCCCACTGTCATTACTTCAGTGGAAATGTTAGGTTTAAGGGCTGGCACCCCAATTGGTAGATATTGAATGTCGCTCACCTCAAGAGCTTGAAAACTTGCAGGCTCAACTCCGGCGTCCAGGCTAATCACTGGCATGTCCCCATGTATGTGGGTAGGGTATTCCGATTCAACATTCACTTGAGTTGATAATGTACTTGAGTTGCTGATGGAGGGTGGATGGAACAACCCCGGCCATATGGATCCATGGCCTGTCCAACAACAAGTTGTATCCGGTGGCTATGTTGAGCACCTGGAAAGATACGTAGAAGGTGTGCGGACCAATTTCTAGAGGAAGCTCGATTTCCCCCATAGCTTGGCGGCGAGATCCATCGAAAGCCCGGATAACCATATGACTGGCTTTGATCCGATTTGGATCGATCTTCATCCTTTCCAACGTGTCGTATGGACAAATGTTGAGGGAAGATCCTCCATCAATAAGCACTCCTCCAATCACGTATTCGGAGGACATAACGGCTATATACAGGGACATGTGGTGGCCCCTTTTCTTAGCCGAGATATCATCGTCTGTGAAGGAAATCACATTATTGTTGAAAATATGTTCTATCACGTGACTGAAATTTCTCTGTGTCTACCGTGTATGGCAGATGAGCTTCTTCTAGTACCTTCACTAGGATGTTACGGTGATCCTCTGATGATAGGACCAAGTCCAGGATGGATATTTGTTTGGGTGCGTCTTTCAAGCTTTGAACTATCTTGATTTTATTGTGTCCCATCTTTTTGAGGAACTCTTGTATCTTTTCTTCAGCCACCCTTTCTTTTGCTTTGGTAACTGGTTTAATCACCCACTGAGGCAGGTACAATGGATTATCCTTTGACAGGATGGAAATATTGTTTGAAGTAGAGCTTTCAATGTCCCCGTAGTTCCATGGGACCTTCTTCAGACTGGTAATCGGGTACTAAGGCCTGAAGTGCAAAATTAGAGGCTGAGGTGCAGCCACCTTCACAAGATTTTGTTTATCTTGGACCCCTTTACCTGTCAGTATCAGGGGTGTGATGATTGATTCTTTATCACAGGATATGACAGCCACTGTGTCCTGATACCATGCATCGGGGATCCAGAGGCTATCTTTATTTGTCATGTCGAGGATTTGCTTTCCTCTAATTAGGTCACCTTTCTCAATCAGGTCTTGAATTAGGTTACGAAGTGCCCAACATTCTTCTGTATCATGGTCGAGAGTGTTCGAATGGTACTGACATATTTGGTCATGTTTAAATTTTTTGGATTGAGGGTTCGGCGGAGGTAGCAAGTCTTCAACCATTCCCTTGTTGATCATCATTTGCAAGATTTCTTCCATTGATTGGTTCAAATTGGTGAAATTCCTTTGAAATAGGAACTTCCTACCTGCTTGGACACTTGCTTCTTCAATCCCCTTGTCAGTCCTGGGTGTAAACTCACAAGTCTGGCTATGATCTTGATTGAATTGACTTCCGCTGGAGGAGAGCGACTGCCAATAGATTGATGGATTTGTTTCAACATCTTCCTGGTGAGTTGATGTTGGTAGACAACCAGTTAAGCCAACTGCTCGATTTGTTCCTTGATAGACTTTATTTCTTGCTCTATCAGGAATTATTTTTCAAAAGCCTCCCAACTCATTGGGCTGATGTTGTTGGATTGAGTGGATTCATCAACATAGCAGAGGTATTTGGATCCTTCTCCACTTGAAGTGTTGATCATGTTGACACTCTCCTCCTTGTGCTGTGGGAGAGGGTTATCTTGGACATGCGGTTGATCGGGTTTTGTGACCAAAATTTCTCTATTATCAATCAAATCTTGGATTTTGTGCTTGAGGGACCAACAGTCTTGAGTGTCATGGCCCGGTGATCCGGAATGATAAGCACATTTCCTGCTAGGGTCGAAGTTCTTGGCATTAGTGTTAGTTGGCGGAAGGAGTTGGCTAATCTTCTTCTGAGCTGTCAGAAGTTTGAAGATGTTCTCGAGTGAATCCCCTAGTGGGGTGAAAGTTTTTCTGCGTTCGACCTCCATATTTTTCTGTAATGAAGGATTTGAAGGCTGTGTTGCGGCTTGGAAAGGGGTATAGTTCCTCCTTTAAATGGGTGTATTGTTTGAATTATCGCTTGAATTTTGTCCTTATAACACTAAGGAAACTTCTTCATCATTCTTTTTATGGACCCTCCGGGGATTACTCCCATAATTTTTGGATTGGATATGCTCAGCAACAGCTTCGAGTGCCGTTAGGTCTTTTATTTTCCCAGACTTGAGTCTATTTCGGCCATTTTGGCGTGGTTGATCATTTCAGAGAAAGGTTTTCCTATGCCTGCTAGGACCCTTTTATAATAAGGAGCTTTTTGAATATCGATGAAAGTCATGACTATTTCAGATTCAGTCATGGCTTGGGTGACTTGTGCTGCGACCCGTCTCCATCGCTGGGCATATTCTCTGAATGATTTAGTGTTCTTTTTCTTGATTTTGGTAATTTAATACCGATCTGGAGCAAACTGAGATTGGAAACTGTACTGGCTGAGGAAGGCATAGACCAATTCTTCCCAATTGTGGATTTTAGAGTTGTCCAGACGGGCATACCAGGCTCTGGCTTCTCCAGTTAATCTTTTCTAAAATAGCTGCATTCGAAGTTTCTCGTCCTTAGCATAGGATTCGAGTTCTCCGATGAAAACTTTCAGGTGCATATAAGGATCCCCTAATCCGTCATATTTCTTGAAATCAGGGACTTGGAATTTTTCAGGATATCTAGCCCCTGGGAAATATGCATAGATCTGAGTAGTTGACACTGCCAAATGCCCCAGTCCCTTTGATGGACCGGAGGGTTTCTTCCATTTGTTAGATTTTCTTGAGAAGGTCACAAGCGTCCTGTTCTTTGCCTAAGAAGGTGATTTTCGAAGTTTTGTTGATTGCATCCTGATTCTGGGGTCCAGGAATCTGAGTTTCGGCCTTTTTTGTATCTTGACCGCCAGCACCACTACCAGATGCTCCTGGTTCTGGATGAGTTTGAGATTGTTTCTCTTTGAAGGCCTTGCTTTGTTCTCGAAGGAAATTGGCTAGCTCGGCTATCTGATTTTTCAATCCTTCGAATTCTTCCCTAGACACATAGGTGGATTCTGGTGGAGCACTTGAAGCCATGTCCATAGATGGACTGGGTGCTTTTCTGGCCTTTGATCTGGTGATAGGACCAATTTTTCCCTATGTACACCTAAACGTATGCGTGTCAGTTCCCTATGGTAGGTAATGACTGGATGCATTTATGATGTGTGTTTTTTAAGTTTATCCTACAAAACCGAGGTTAGTTGTTTTAATGGCAGGATGACAGGATATTTGACAGGAAAGTAAATCTTTTATTATTGTCATTTACATTGCGCTCCTCAGTAATTGGAGACTTGACATGGAATTGAAAGAGGAAGGCATGAAGAAGCATCCCGTCGGATTCGATTGATCAGAAGCTGACCTATCCTAGATTACTCTCGCGGCTTTTTTTTCGGCATGAAGGTTCCCAGATTATCGCAATCTAGTAGAAGGGAAGTTAATTCGATCGTTCAACTGGAGCGAATCTGTGTGGTGCATTTTCAGGAGGAAACCCCGGGGACTTAGTCGTCCCCAGAGTCCTTACTTATCACCGACCGTGTTAGTCTCCTGGCGGAGGGACTCACAGCATACATTCACATACATCGGCCTTACCGCTTATGCATGAAATGACAGTTCATGCGAAGCACTAATATGAGTGCCAAGCACTAAAGCATTCATTCTCATTCATTCAATGTAAAGGTATAACATTCATACATTCAATGAAAGACGCAGCATTCACTCATCCATTGACTGTGGAGATGCAGGATTTCACGCATTCAATAGTTTTAAAAGAGAAATGTTTGAAAAGATTGGAAGCGGCCTAAGCCCTCTACTATCCCCAGTAGAGTCGCCACCTGTCGACGTTCGAAAATTTAAGAAATATTGCTGGTCGGTTTATAACCCGGTTTTCCTCAAATCGATCTTCCTAAGTTATCTCTACACTTATTCTTTTTATTGCAAAAAAGGTTTTGAAGGGTTTTTTAGGAAAGAGGCCAACATGTGTATATGTCGACGATTTGATTTAAACAGAGTTGCCAGTTGGTAGTTTTGAAAATGGTTGTACCAACTCAACCGAATTTGATTTAAAAAGAGGCCCAATTGCTAGGACACTGTCGAAACTTGATCTTTTGAAATCTGAGTTTTGAGTTCGGGGGCTTGGTTAAGTGTGGGGAAAGTGTTAGGCACCCCACGACTCCCGTGTAAACACGGTACCACAATCTTTTCAATATTTCCTTTAAAACTGGAATGCGTGAATGAATGCTATTTGGAAATTGGGCCTTTTGATTGATTGAAAGCTTTGACAGGCTTCGTTGAGCCTATATACGAAGGGTTTGATTTGATTTGAAAATCAATCTTTGATTTGATTTGCAAAAAGCATTATTTAATTTGATTTGCAAAAGCTTTTGAATTGAATTGACAGTGATGTTTTGAAAGCTGGTTTTATCAAACCCTTACGCTGACATAGGAATTAAAGCATATCGCTACTCTCAATTTTATCTTTATAGCCTTAAGGCTGCATGCAACTGGTGATTTGTCGGGCTGCGAGGCATCCTTGACCGCAGAAATATAAAGTGTCGGTCTCCTCATGGGTATTAAAACCATCGGAGGGACGCTGACACGATAATCCATATTTTCACTATGTTGAGACCTTAAATTCGGATAACCGTTTTAAGGTCTGTGCATTAACATTTTACAGAAAAAAACCGACATGGTACATCTGTAAATCGTAGTTTGTCCATCGTGGAAATCAGATTCTGATCAGTTTGATTATGAATCCCACGATTCCTAGGCTCACATATGAGTAGCCAGAAAATCTGCACAGTTCAAATTTGTACAGAAATAGATAATTATCCCAAGATAGCCAGAACCAGGGATTCATTTAGTAAATCCTGGTCCGCACGGCCGAAGCGTCTCGTTCCCATTAGATAGCGATCTAAGGGACGCGAGGTTGCTTTTGAAGCTGAAACTATAAAAATAACAAGATTTAAAGAAATCTCTGCCATTATAGCTTTCAGGTTTTGTCGGGACCTGTTTGAACCGTTTGAAAGCTAGAAGTGGCGAGATTTGGATAAATCTAGTTCGCCCGCAAATATGTCAGTGTAGATTCATATACAAATGAATATTAAATGCAACAGTTAAATAAATTGAGCAAAATAATATATATAGTTAAATATATATAAAAGCTGTAAAAAGGGCGATGGGTTTTCACTCGCAAGCCCGGACTGGAATTAAAATATATATATTTATAAAATAACTGTAAATAGCCACGAAATAATCCAAGCTGTGACAGAAATGAAATATTTATAGAAAAAAATGAAAAGGGCGATGGGTATTCACGCCGGTGCCCGTACTGGAATTAAAATTGACATAAAACAGTCACCCAATGACTGGGGAGAGTACCCAGTATGGGAAAGTGTGCAAAAGCAGTAATATAGCCACGAAGTAATCCAGGTCGGACTGAAAATATATAAATATATATATATTGATAGAAATGTAGTTAACCAGGATTGATATGAGTACCAGTGATGGTGAAAGTCGCTTATATATGCGTAAGTATATATAAAAGCGGTAAACTACCACAGATTTGACATTCGGGCTTCACAGAATTGAAATGTTAGTCCATTTGCAGTTAAATATATAGAAAAAAGGGCCAAACCCGGACTGGGAAGATACCCAGTCTGGCTAAGTTGCCAAAAAGGTGTGTGCTAGTGCATTGAAGCTGCTAGAGCTGACGGATCATCAATCCGAGTTATAGAAATGCAAAAAACTGCGTTTATGTACAGAAGTGTACCAAATTTTGATGAAAACGGCCACGGAACTAAGTTCCGGGCATATTTAGAAGATAAAACTTGATGTGCAGGTGTAAAACAGTGCAAAGTAGTAGTATTGACTTGCTGATCATAAAAATACTTACAATGGGCTGCACTACGGGCTTTTTGCCGAATCGTAGGCATTAAACGTCTAAATCTACCAGTGGTTTTTTGCCGAATCGTAGGCTTTGCCATGTTAGGTTGCCATATTTTAGTACTTTGCTTATAAGTGGAGTGTCGTACCCACGAGGAACTATCACTAATATTTACCAAATACCAACTTTGTATCGCTTAAGTCTTATTCGAACAGTAAACTAATAGGAGTGTGGTTAAACTAGTTATAACTAATTATTAAATCAAGTAAATGGATAACGAATGGTAATCGAAGGAATTACAAGCTAAGGTTACAACTTCACCCCACACAGGCATTCCGTCGAACACCTATTGTGATATGCTTCATCAAACTACCTACCCTTCTCTCTTTGGTCTTAATGGTCACGACAGTTTGTCAACCGAGAACCCACAGGTGCTCATACACCTCTATCGAGGTATGCACAAACGTATCCTCTCCAGATCCACCCGACAGGGAATAGAACAGAAAAGAACATCCAAGCTAGGTGATAATCCTACACATGTCTATGCGAATTAACCTAACAAGGATTTAAGCATCAGTTCTCAATTAGGTCACACGTGGCACACAGATATATGTCTATTCTACGCACAACTTATGCAGTCGAAACCCATAATCACATGCCAATATATTTAGGTGTAAATCTGTAATCCTTCTTTCAATATCATATAGATTACCAAAGTCATCACTAATGTCTTAGCGAGAATCATTAAGCATGAATATATTAAACCAAACCATATGGTGCCAACCAAAGAGATAAGACAGTCAATTTAAATAACAAAGGGATCCATTATAACCTTAGAGCCAATACTTAGTTCATAGCTATTGAACAAAATATAAGTAGCAATAAAGTCAACACTTATGGATTACAAAATCAGAGGAAATAAATGTAGAAGAATAAACTCTGTCGAGGCTCTTCAGTCTCCAAACATTTCGCTCCTTTCAAGCTCTCCAATCTGTGTAGCTCACTGCTTTTGTTGCTTCAAGGAAATCCCAGACTTTTCCCTAATCTACCTAATCTATATTTACAAACATTACCTAATAACTAGAGAGAGAAAGTACAAAAGAGGCGAGAGAACTATACTCTTCTAATCTATCCTCAGCTATCCGATTATATCCCAGTATCCCTATATGGTTTTTCAGAGGCTCTCCTGATATCTATATCTGTTTTTTTTCTTTAGCTAGGTCAAAAGCAAGCCTTCTCTGTCTGGGCATCGGAGGTCGCGCTGCGGCGCGGGTAATAGAGCTTATGGGTGGCGCTGCGGTGCCACGTTAGCACCAAAAGATCGGAGGTCGGGCTGCAGCGCGAGTCCATAAAGGAACTGTGGCGCTGCAGCGCCAGGATGACATCAGCAAGGACCAGGGGCAGCGTCGCGGCGTGAGATTAAGACTAGGCATTGGCACTGCGACGCCAGTGTATGTAAATTGTCCGTTTTGTCCCCTGAAAGCTAGAAAAGTCTTGTAAAGCCCTGCAATACGTCGGTTAAACATAATAATACTATAAACATATAAAACTATATAAAAAATACGAAGATCAGGCAACTATTTAAGCCATAAAGTATTCGATTCACGGGTATAAAACCCACTCATCAAATACCCCCAAACTTAAGTCTTTGCTTGTCCTCAAGCAAACTATCTAACACAAAACTCACAATAGTAAAACACACGCAAAATAACAATAAAATTGTATACTAGTATCATGGCTTCTAAGCTCAAACATAGATACTCCCAGAGAACAGGGCAAACACAGATATTAGTAAGAGTTCATTCATTTTTAAGCATAAGACTGTATTCGATCCATTCTATGTGTGTGTGTGGAGACCAACCATCCTAACTAATCATAGCTCAAATAAGTTCGCACAGTCGATTGTTAATACCAATATGCACACTTCGTTACTTAAACATTCAACAAGCATTAAGACTAAGATGCAAGTGCCGGAAAGGATCAAAAAGCTCTAGCAAGAAGATAGTAAAATCTGACTCGGACAGTCCTTAATTACCTTAGGCTGTTCAGATCTACCCATTAATGAGCTTTTGATCAGTGACTCCCAAGTTAGATGACTTTAGGGCACTAGGTGTAGAACACCCCTATGAATCTAATAAATCGAGCATCAAAGGCCACGTAATCAACATAAGCCAAATTAGACTTTACGAAATCCGAAGATTATTTGGCGAGTGCATTTTATGCTCCATCTCAACATCGGTCTTGCGTTTATGGGCGAGTGCGTTTTACGATCCATCTTGACCCACCGCAAGACTTTCGATATTCAATCTTCTTTTCTTTTTATTCTTTTATTACACATTTTTTATATGTCAACATGCCAGAATCCAAGATCCAAAACTGTATACGTGTCTAAGTATTTTATTACCTTGTAACAATGAAAGTTTATAAGAGTGAACATACTCTCAAAGCAATAAACACGCGAACTAAATTCAAAAAATAACTAGTTAACACAGTTGGTCGGTGTTTACTGAGAAAGACGGATCAATAACAGTCTCAACTTATCGATTGAACAACCCCTAGCTCATACATGCTTGACACGACTCTAAGAGATAGACATAATTACTTGGCGCTTGTCGTTAGCCACAATAAAAAATTAATGATAAATATAACACCCTTGCATAATAACAGCTCAAAATAGGGTAATAAGGCCATTCACATGGCACAAGCATCTAAATCTGTAAAAGCCCCAAAAAGATGGCCTGTAAAAGCCCCCAAAAAAATGGCTATAAACCAAACATACATGCTAATAATAATCCAAGCATTCATAAATAACCAAAAACTATTCATAGCATCCACAATAATAAACCCAAAACATGATACCGCAGTTCAAAACGACTGCACTATAATCCTGATAAAAACATAAGCAAAGTACTAAAATATAGCAACCTAACATGGCAATAGACAGAATAACATAGATAATAAACCATAACAAAACACCCCCAAACTTAAGGCGAGCAATGCCCTCATTGCTAAACATATATCAATCTAAACAAGAGGGCTTCCTTGAAGTCTGGTCACTAGGCAACAGCATCGTCCTCGTCAGTTTCGACGGGCGGTGATGGTGGAGGGTATGGTGGGAAGACAGGAGGCTCTAGGAACTGGAATGGCGTGAACTCAGAATCCTCGCCACTATACACGGTGTATATGCTCTGCATCGTGTTGACTAGCTCAGCCTAATACTGCATCGCTATGTCTTGCCTCAAGGCCACCGCTGCTATATGCCTCTGCTGCCTCTGAGTATTAGCGTCCTAGTTCTGATGTAGCAGAGTGAGGGATGCCATGATCTCTGCCAGTAGTCCTTGTGAAGCTGGGCCTGCGTCTGGTGGCTGCGAGGGCTCTGCTGTAGGAGGTGGCTCAGTAGGTGGCCCGAATCCTTCGCCTCTAACATGAGAAACAACCCCGTCCCACACATCAAAATATGAGATGGTCTGATGGTCAATGACTGACATGGGCGGCAGAGCTATCTCTTCTGGCCCCCAATGGATACCTGCCCTCTTGCACAGCCGGGTGATCAAGGATGGATGTGGAAGTCCCGCAGAGATGTTACTCTTGATCGCCTTCAAGATGGACTCATGTATGAGAACTCTGATGTCCATGTTCAGACCCGTGACAATGGCAAATAATAGGATCGCTCTATCCTTAGTCACGTTGCTCAGGTGACGAGTCGGGATCATGTTGGCACAAATAAAGCTAAACCATGCATTCCCATAGCGACTGAGTGTAGCATGTGGGAAACTGGTCCTCTCACCCGTGAAGTCATTTGTCTTCCATATAGTCCCAGGCTTGCAGAGCCTCCTAATAATACCCTCGAGGTCATAGCTGCGGAGTCCCTGCTCCATATAGTCCCTACCCTCAAAACTGGGCGTCGTGAACAGTGCATTGATGGCTTGGCTTCTAAACGCCACTGACCGCCCCCTAACTTGAACAACAGTAGGACCTTCGGGACTGGCATTTGCATAGAACTCTCTGACCACAGATACAATGGCCGACTCAGGAGGTTTTGTAAAGTGCACCCACTGGCGCCCCGCAATCGTGGCCAACAACTCGCCATCCTTTATTTTGTCAGGCCTCAACCCCCGCTCAGGATTCAAATTTTGGGCGGCAAAAGAGCTTTTGTATCGTTTCCATACCTCTTCGTTCATGAATTTGGTGTTGTCCCAAGTCGCTGGTGCTGCGGACGATGAACCGCCGACGCTCAGGCGTTGCCTTTTTGAAGCCATGTCAGAATTTGTAGTAATTGGTTTGAACACAAGCAGAACTCGATTCCAAACTCCGCCAAACTTAGGCTAGAATAATCCCCAATGCAACTTCAATGTCTAATAGCCCCAAACAGTCAAATTATCTCTCAGTCAATTTATCAAACACCTTGTGCGAGCTCTCAAAACCCAACTAGATAGCCCTTTGTTTGTGAATGCTCTAACCGGATTTTTGTCAGTGGAAATCACCCAAACAAACAACAAGATATGGACAATCCTAACAATTTGATCCAACTACGTTTCTAATGAATGAAATCCAAAATTACCTCGAGTGGGAAACCCTTGCTCGATTATGGTCTCCTCTTGATAGTCCTTAGTTGTGTAATCAATTAGGGCCAATTTGTATGTTGGTGGGTGTGGAGCAGAAATTGGCTGGAGTATTGAGGAGTCATACTGGTAGATGTGGAGAAGAGGTAATGTTTGGGGTTTGTCGAAACTGCCGAGAGAGAAGGGAGGTGAATGGCTAAACTGCTGGCCTCAATCTGTTTTTAAAAACCAAAACTCGCTCTCGGCGCTGCAGCGCAAACATTCCTTCATAGCTTGGCGCTGCGGCGCGACTTAACAGGGAATGGGTGTTTTGGCTCACTTGTAGCGCGCTGCGATGCGAGTCCCCCTTTGTTCATGGGCGCTGAGGCGCGAGACAAGAAATTTGAATTTTTAGCATGGCGCTGTAGCATGAAGTTTAGTGTATATGCTGGCGCTGCGGCGCCAGCCTAGTATCTGAGTTTTTCCTGCACAAAAACTATGTATTAGCCAACATATATTACACAGATATCATGCTAAGTAAACAACATGCTAGATACTAATTTCTAACTAAGATATACACTAGCAACATACTAAATAACATGTTGCCTACATCCTATCATCACACAAACATGCGCATCGGCAACTATGTTTATATAGTAAAAAGAAAAGACACAATATAAACTAAACATAAGTAAAGAAAAATAGAGAAAATTGATACTAAGATGGGGTTGCCTCCCCACCAAGAACTTGTTTTAAAGTCGTCGGCTTGACTATACCGATACCGCTCAATCTGGTTCATAAGCAAAAATGACCATTTCATGCCGCCTATTTGTCAATTCCTTTAAATTTGTGGCGGACATGGATGATTGATCATCCTCATTTTCTTCACCCATTGGCACGAAGAATCTTTCACCACTGGAATTATCCACTAATTCGCCTTTTTAATCAAGTTAAAAGCGTTCTTTGTGCACTAGTGGGCCCTCCAGGGTTTCCACAATCGTGTGCGTGGTTTCTGGTTGTTGATTAGTCTTGACTATACAACCACTATTAATCCTCTTTTCTCCAACTTCAGACTCCACCGGTTGGACAATTTGCACCATGACATCTCCCTCAACAACTTTGTGAGACTCATCGCCTTCTCCTTGCGTATCCTCAGTGCAATGCTCTACTGCTTCATCGTTGAGATCAATTATAACCGGTAGATTGCCTTGCAGTGGATTTCTGATAGCATTGACAAGTTGTCCCAATTGATTTTTGAGGCTTTGCAATGCGGCGTCTTGGCTTGCCATTCGAACCTCATTTCTCTCTATAAAGTTGGTGAGGAGCTCTTGAAGCCTTTTCTCTTCTTTTGTTGAGTCTACCAAAAAGATCTCATAGGGTTGGAATGTCACCTTATACTGTGGCGGAGATGGATATTCAACTTGATTTGGATAAGAGTAATTCAGATCATAATATTGCTCTTGACTGTAGTCCCAAGAGTTTGGATAACCCTGACAGTTTGGATGATAGGAAATCGGTTCAATGTCAGCTCGTTCCTGACAGTCGGCAGTCTGAGTGGACTGACACTCAAGATTGTCAGAAAACCTCAAGATATTTGCAATTTGAACTCGCAATTGCTCGAGTCCTTCTTCCGAGCTTGGTTGTGTCGTCCTCTCATAAGGCCATTGATAACATTGATCGTCCATAACCTGTAACTTAAAAACAAAAAGGAAGATCAAACAAATAAAAGAAATATATATATACGTTCAAATTAAGACTAAATTGATTTAAATCAATATTGGACAATATTAGAATAATAGTTCCCCCGCAACGGCGCCAAAAACTTGTTGGTCGGAAAATCGATCACTAAACACGCGCAAGTATACGCGGCCTAACAAGTAATACAGTGATAAGTGGAGTGTCGTACCCACGAAGAACTATCACTAATATTTACCAAATACCAACTTTATATCGCTTAAGTCTTATTCAAATAGTAAATAATAGGAGTGTGGTTAAACTAGTTATAACTAATTATTAAAGCAACTAAATGGATAACGAATGGTAATCGAAGGAATTACAAGCTAAGGTTACAACTTCACTCCACACAGGCATTTCGTCGAACACCTAGCATGCTATGCTTCATCAAACTTCCTACCCTTCTCTCTTTGGTCTTAATGGTCACGATAGTTTGTCGATCGAGAACCCACAGGTGCTCATACACCTCTGTCGAGGTATGCACAAACGTATCATCTCCAGATCCACCCGATAGGGAATAGAACAGAAAAGAACATCCAAGCTATATGATAATCCTACACATGTCTATGCGAATTAACCTAATAAGGATTTAAGCATCAGTTCTCAATTAGGTCACACGTGGCACACAGATATATGTCTATTCTACGCACAACTTATGCAGTCGAACCCATAATCACATGCCAATATATTTAGGTGTAAATCTGTAATCCTTCTATCAATATCATATAGATTACCAAAATCATCACTAATGTCTTAGCGAGAATCATTAAGCATGAATATATTAAACCAAACCATATGGTGCCAACCAAAGAGATAAGACAGTCAATTTAAATAACAAAGGGTTCCATTATAACCTTAGAGCCAATACTTAGTTCATAGCTATTGAACAAAATATAAGTAGCAATAAAGTCAACACTTATGGATTACAAAATCAGAGGAAATAAATGTAGAAGAATAAACTCTGTCGAGGCTCTTCAGTCTCCAAACATTTCGCTCCTTTCAAGCTCTCCAATCTGTGTAGCTCACTGCTCTTGTTGCTTCAAGGAAATCCCAGACTTTTCCCTAATCTACCTAATCTATATTTACAAACATTACCTAATACCTAGAGAGAGAAAGTACAAAAGAGGAGAGAGAACTATACTCTTCTAATCTATCCTCAGCTATCCGATTATATCCCAGTATCCCTATATGGTTTTTCAGAGGCTCTCCTAATATCTATATCTATTTTTTTTCTTTAGCTAGGTCAAAAGCAAGCCTTCTCTTTCTGGGCACCAGAGGTCGCGCTGCGGCGCGGGTAATAGAGCTTATGGGTGGTACTGCGACGCCACGTTAGCACCAAAAGACCAGAGGTCGCGCTACAGCGCGAGTTCATAAAGGAACTGTGGCGCTGCAGTGCCAGGATGACATCAGCTAGGACCAGGGGCAGCACTGCGGCGCGAAATTAAGACTAGGCATTGGCACTGCAGCGCCAGTATATGTAAATTTTCCGTTTTGTCCCCTGAAAGCTAAAAAAGTCCTGTAAAGCCCTGCAATACGTCGGTTAAGCATAATAATACTATAAACATATAAAACTATATAAAAACTACGAAGAACAGGCAACTATTTAAGCCATAAAGTATCCGATTTACGGGTATAAAACCCACTCATCAATAGGCCAGGGAGCCTCCACTTTACTTGCGACAGTCATAGGTAGAGTTGTGGCTCCCCTAGGTGGGGCCCACGTGCCAGGCTTGGTCGTCTTGAAGTACGTTCACTCTGAGCAATGCGATGTCTGGTCAAAAACATTCTAACTTTTGATCGGAGCATCTGTTTGAGGCGTACGATACCTTTCCAGAAAGCTCTAGCCGAGAATGTCTCAATGACATGGGAAAAAACATTTTTTGGGTCCAGGAAGACGGGTTCACAACGAGGTCTTCGATTCCCCGCAGTTTGTCCGTTGAGCTGTCTTGCGTAGTTGCCACTCGGGATCGTCATTAGGGTTCATTCTGACTTTAGCGGCATCGATTTGGCTTGAGTTTGACCAAGTCCATTGAGAGTTAATGAAATAACCGTTGTACCCCTCCCGGGGCTGCCTGTAGTGTCGGCATGGTCGCTAGTTGACTTTCGGGAGCTGGTTCCAAGACTTGGATCCCAGTCGAGTCTTTTGACCTCAGGGTTGTCTCTGAGGCTGACGTGGTCGTTCCAGGTTTTTCTTTGGAGTTGTTGTGATGCTTTAGGTTGATGTCTGAAGTTGACCTGACGTCCCGGGTTGAGACCGGGGTTGAGCTGCACTTCCCGAGTTGAGACAGGGGTTGAGTTTGACTTCTCGAGTTGCTGCCGGGGATGAACTGTGTTTCTCGGATTGAGACCAGAGATGGCTTGACATGTCCTTGGTTGATGTCGAGGTTGCCTTGACTTCCCGGATTTAGACCAGGGTTAACTTAACGGCCCGATATTGAGGTCCGGGTTGATTGGTACCTCCCGGGTTGCTACCGGGGTTGAATTGACTTCCCGAGTTGAGACCGGGGTTGATTTTGACTTCCCGGGTTGAGACCGGGGTTGAGCTTGATGATCCGATTGACTGTCGAAACTTGATTGATGGTCCGATTGACTGTCGGAGCTTGATTGATGGTTCGATTGACTGTCGAAACTTGATTGATGGTCCGATTGACTGTCGGAACTTGATTGATGGTCCGATTGACTGTCGGAACTTGATTGATGGTCCGATTGATCGTCGGAGCTTGATTATCGATATTGGGAATCAGATTTAGGTTGAAGGACTGGCGTCGGTGGCTGGATTTGGATTGATTGACGGTTTTGCCCTCCTACCGAGTTAGTATTGGGGCAAGGAAAATTTCGAGTGTCAACATTCACAAAATAATTTATTTTATTATTTGTTATTTTATTCCTCATTCTCTTTATCATCCTATTTATTCCATAAGATAATCTGTTATCATCTTTATTGTCCATTTAAGGTGTCACACCTTATTGTGTCCATAAGGTATCCTTACTTCATTTTTTTAATTATTCTTTAAGTAATTTCCTTAATTACTCTTCGTACTTTATTAGTCCATAATTAATTCGTTATTACTTTGGTTTATAATTAGAGATATCTCTTTATATCATTCTAATTTACAATTAAATAAGTCTTTCAAGTATTTAATTGTTTATCATTATCATTCCATAGTCAAAGTAATTATTAACTTTTAATATTACTTTAATTGTCCACAATTAAAATGTTACGTATGGTCATCTTAATTGTTTATACTTCATTAATTCCACAATTAGAAATAGTCTTTACTATTATTGTAATTGTTTATTATTTAATAAACTACATTATTATTCACATGGTTTAAAATTTTAATTAAAATAAGTACTATTTTAATTGATTATTAACTAATTAAAATTATCTTTAGTTTTAATTGTTTAATTATAGTTTAGGAATTCCATAAAGAAATCCTTAATATTAGGAAAATTGTAAATTAATATTTCACAATTAAAATTTCTTTAATCGTTTAACCATCTTTTTAAAAAAAAATCTTTTAGTATTATTTTAATTATTTATTATTGTAATTAATATTTTATTTTAGGAAAATTTTCATTTTTTTGGCTCGGTTTGACCCGAACCGACCCAACTCGATCCACCATGACCCGACCCCGTTTAACCTGGATCTGAGTAACCTGTGAAAGGAGGCTCGGCGCAGGGCGCGTCGGTTCAGGCATACTAGCAGTGCGGGTCGCGCTACTCCTGCAGAGTTCCTGGTTCGATCCCGGCGCGGGGCGCGTCGAGTTTTGTTCATGGGCGGCGCTGGGCGCGCTACCCTGATATAACTTTTTGACAAGTTTTTCACTATTTTAATTTTCTACCTCTTTTGATTCAAACATCCAAATAAGTTTAAACCATATTCATTGTCTTGTAAACTTACATATCTTCAATATTTGATATCTTGAATAATTTTCCAAAATAGTTATTTAATCAAATTATTTGTTTTCCAAGCTAGGGTTCACTCTTGGACATGTTTCACTACATGTTTCGCTACGCGTTCGTTTTAAGTCCGAATTCGATGATTCCACTTAGGTTATGTTCGTATTTCATAGATGTTCAACTTAACATTTTAGGATCACATACATAGATTACACATTTTATGACATTTAATATCAAATCTCATGCTTTCAAGTATTATATTTAGGTTTCATGCTCATGTGTTTTTTCTTAATTCATTTTAAACCTAGATCGCATACCAAGACATATAGATCACATATTCTCTTTCCAAAACCAATCCTTATACCTTCGGATCCATAATGATCCCACAACATAAAATCTCTCACAACCAAGCATGCATCTCTACCTAGAATCATATATACTAGATTAACTTATAAAATTATAACTAGGTTGTGAACCTACCTCTTTGATGCTTTCTTCCTCTTAGCTAGAAACTTCAAGTAACTCTCCTCCTTCTTCCTTCTTCTTGGACTCCACCAAATGCAAGAGTTCCTCTAGGTGTTCTTCTTTACTCTCAATTTCTCTCTAGCTCTCTCTATACTTCTAATACTTAGCCAATGAAAACTAACTCTAGCAAATGAATTGGGAGATCCTTTTTATAGGCAAACTCCATGTACAAAATACATGTACTAATACATGTATACTACTTGTATTTTTACACCCAACTAGGTAATAACCATTGGTAAAAGTTGATTAGGTGAAAAGTGGCTACCAACCCTAGTCTAGCTATGTTATAGCTCATCATTCAACACATGGCATGGCTTGTAAGCTTAGTTAAGCAACAAAAATTAGCACTTTTGAATTTAAAGGAGGGGGTGGTTGGTTAGGAGGTCTCATTGCTCACATGTTACATTTTTTATTCCATCTCTTACAATTTGCTAGCTTTGGTACACATAGACTTATATATATACACACATATAGATGAAAGTAGTATGAACACAAGTCAATCATGTTTGATGATAAAGCATATATTTTGTGACAATCTTATTTATTTATTAATAAAAGAATTGTTTATTTAAATGCATTTATTTATCTACATGATGCTGTTATTATAATATGTGCTAAACCCATAATTTTAAGCAATGCTTTTAGAATCATGATGATGATCATGCTAAAGAGATCTAAATTCTTAGATAGCTTAAAGACTAAAATTGTTCCCAATTGTTGGATTACTTAAAAGTGGATTAGTGAATCCGGATAGATTAGTACATAGGTTGCTCGCTCATTGAATGAGAATGATCGATCTCGTGATCATTTGTGTGGAGACACTAAAGCAAGTATGTAGGTACTTATTGGAGAATAAGTTCATTGAACGTGGCTCGCTAAGGAATACCTAATGGAGTTTTACTTGCCTGACAATAGGAATTCCTGTAGTGATAGTAGTACAAGTGATCCTTAGACTTGAGATCATCATAATATCATGTGTATGATAAGTTATACTTTGACATGTACCTTAAGACCCTTAGGGTATATCAAAGGGTATAATTGGGTGTAATAAGTTATATATGGAGATAATGAATGATCAATAAAGAATCTACCACTTCTAGTAAAAGAAGAGATATGTCATATGTGATTCAATAAATGACAACTCAGGAATCCTTGACCAAGGTGGAATGAAATTAGAAAGGAGTTTCTAATTTGCATTATTTGGAGTTGTGCATTTGAGAATCAAAATACATATAATTAAATAAAATAAGACTTGACAGAAATTCCATGTTTTATATTTAATTGGGACATTTTATGGTGGAAGGATTGAATTGTACGATAACTATTTACTCAAAAGTTATTTTATGATTAATGTTGAAATCTATATTATCAAGAAAGTCATTGATCGCTAAGGAGACTTATCCTTATTGTAGAATAAATGTTATTTATTTAAATGATTATTGTAGACACTCGAAATTTTTCTTGCCCCAATACTAACCCGGTAGGAGGGAAAAACCGTCAATCAATCCAAATTCGGCCACCGACGCCAGTCCTTCAACCTAAATCTGATTCGCAATATCGGTAATCAAGCTCCGACATTTAATCGGACCATCAATCAAGTTCTGACAGTCAATCGAACCATCAATCAAGTTCCGACAGTCAATCGGACCATCAATCAAGTTCTGACAGTCAATCGGACCATCAATCAAGTTTCGACAGTCAATCGGACCATCAATCAAGTTCCGACAGTCTATCGAACCATCAATCAAGTTTTAGCAGTCAATCAGACCATCAATCAAGCTCCGACAATCAATCAGACCATCAATCAAGTTCTGACAGTCAATTAGATCATCAAAATCAACCCCGGTCTCAACCCGGGAAGTCAATTCAACCCCGGTAGCAACCCGGGAGGTACCAATCAACCCTGACCTCAATATCGGGCTGTAAAGTCAACCCTGGTCTCAATCCAGGAAGTCAAGGCAACCTCGACATCAACCGAGGATATGTCAAGCCATCTCCGATCTCAATCCGGGAAACACAGTTCATCCCCGGCAGCAACCCGGGAAGTCAAACTCAACCCCGGTCACAACCCGGGAGGTGCAGCTCAACCCCGATCTCAACCCGGGACGTTAGGTTAACTTCAGACATCAACCTGAAGCATCACAACAACTCCAGAGCAAAACCTGGAATGATAACGTCAGCCTCAGAGACAACCCTGAGGTTAAAAGACTCGACTAGGATCCAAGTCTTGGAATCAGCTCTCGAAAGTCAACTAGCGACCATGCCGACACTACAGGCAGCCCCGGGAGGGGTACAATGATCATTTCATCAACTCTCAACCGACTTGGTCAAACTCAAGCCAAATCGATTCCGCTAAAGTCAGAATGAACCCTAACGACGATCTCGAGTGGCAACTACGCAAGACAGCTCAACGGACAAACTGTGGGGAATCAAAGACCTGGTTATGAACCCATCTTCTTGGACCCAGAAAATGTTTTTCTCATGTCATTGTGACACTCTCGGCGAGTGCTTTCCGAAAAGGTATCGTACGCCTCAAACGGACGCTCCGATCAAAAGTTAGAAAGTTTCTGACCGGACATCGCATTGCTCGAAGTGCACGTACTTCGAGATGACCAAGCCGGGCACGTGGGCCCCACCAAGGGGAGACGCATCTCTACTTGCGGCTACGGCAAGTAGAGTGGAGGCTCCCTGGCCTATAAATAAACGTGCCCCCCGTTCATTTAAAGCAATTCGAAAAAGCAGCTAAGCCCTGCCAGTTTTATTTTTTGACTTTTACACCTCTTCCAAACCCAAATATTTTCACTCCAACACGTAGATATACCCATATACTACCACATATCAAAAAACTATTGCTAGATTTGGACGTTTAAAGCCTATGATTTGGCAAAAAGCCCGTAGTGCAGCCCATTGTAAGTATTTTTACGATCAGTAAGTCAATACTACTACTTTGCACTGTTTTACACCTGCACATCAAGTTTTATCTTCTAAATATGCCCGGAACTTAGTTCCGTGGCCGTTTTTGTCAAAATTTGGTACATTTCTATACATAAACGCAGTTTTTGTATTTTTACAACTCGGATTGACGATCCGTCAGCTCCAGCAGCTTCAATGCACTAGCACACACCTTTTTGGCAACTTCGCCGGACTGGGTTATCTTCCTAGTCCGGGTTTGGCCCCTTTTTTGTATATATTTAACTGCAAATGAACTAACATTTCAATTTTGTCGAGCCCAAATGTCAAATCCGTGGTAGTTTACCGCTTTTATATATATTTACGCATATATAATCGACTTTCACCATCACTGGTACTCATATCAATCTTGGTTGACTACATTTCTGTCAGTATATATATATATATATATATATATATATATATATATATATATATATATATATATTTATATATTTTCAGTCCGGCCTGGATTACTTTGTGGCCATTTTATTGCTTTTGCACACTTCCCCATACTGAGTGCTCTCCCTAGTCACTTGGTGACTATTTTATGTCAATTTCAATTCTAGTACGGGCACCGGCGTGAAAACCCATCACCCTTTTCACTGTTATCTATATATATTTCATTTTTGTCACAGCTTGGATTATTTCGTGGCTATTTACAGTTATTTTATAAATATATATATTTTAATTCTAGTCCGGGCTTGCTAGTGAAAACCCATCGCCTTTTTTATAGCTTTTATATATATTTAACTATAAATATTGCTTTGCTCAATTTATTCAACTGTTGCATTTAATATTCATTTGTATATGAATCTGCACTGACATATCTGCGGGTGAACTAGATTTATCCAAATCTCGCCACTTCTAGCTTTCAAGCGGTTCAAACAGGTCCCGACAGAACCTGGAAGCTATAATGGCTGAGATTTCTTTAAATCTAGTTATTTTTATAGTTTCAGCTTTAAAAGCAACCTCTCGTCCCTTAGATCGCTATCTAGTGGGAACAAGACGCTTTGGCCGTGCGGACCGGGATTTACTGAATGAATCCCTGGTTCTGGCTATCTTGGGATATTTATCTATTTCTGTACAAATTTGAACTGTGCAGGTTTTCTGGCTACTCATATGTGAACCTAGGAATCGTGGGATTCATGATCAAACTAATCAGAATCTGATTCCCACGATGGACAAACTACGATTTACAGATGTACCCTGCCAGTTTTTTCTGTAAAATGTACATGCACAGACCTTAAAATGGTTATCCGGATTTAAGGTCTCAATATAGTGAAAATATGGATTGTCATGTCAGCGTCCCTCCGATGGTTTTCATACCCAAGAGGAGACCGACACTTTGTATGTCTGTGGTCGAGGATGCCTCGCAGCCCGACAAATCACCAGTTGCATGTCGCCTTAAGGCTATAAATATAAAATTGAGAGTAGCGATATGCTTCAATTCTTATGTCAGCGTAAGGGTTTGATAAAACCAGCTTTCAAAACATCACTGTTAATTCAATTCAAAAGCTTTTGCAAATCAAATTAAATAATGCTTTTTGCAAATCAAGTCAAAGATTGATTTTCAAATAAAATCAAACCCTTCGTATATAGGCTCAACGAATCCCGTCAAAGCTTTGAATCAATCAAAAGGCCCCATTTCCAAACAACATTCATTCACGCATTCCAGTTTTAAAGGAAATATTAAAAAGATTGCGGTACCATGTTTACACGGGAGTCGTGGGGTGCCTAACACCTTCCCCACACTTAACAAAGCCCCCGAACTCAAAACTCCAATTTTAAAAGATCAAGTTTCGACAGTGTCCAGCAATTGGGCCTCTTTTCAAATCAAATTTGGTTGAGTTGAGCTACCAACTGGCGACTCTGTTTAAATCAAATCGTCGACATATACACATGTTGGACTCTTTCTTAAAAAACCCTTCAAAACCTTTTTTGCAATAAAAAAATAAGGGTAGAGATAACTTAGGAAGATTAATTTGAGGAAAACAGGGTTATAATCCGACCCCGCGGTATTTCTTAAATTTTCCAACGTTGACAGGTGGCGACTCTGCTGGGGACAGTAGAGGGCTTAGGTCGCTTTCAATCTTTTCAAACATTTCCCTTTCAAAACTATTGAATGCGTGAAATCCTGCGTCTCCACAGTCAATGGATGAGTGAATGCTGCGTCTTTCATTGAATGTATGAATGCTATGCCTTTACATTGAATGAAGGAGAATGAATGCTTTAGTGCTTCGCACCCATATTAGTGCTTCACACGAACTGTCATTTCATGCATAAGCGGTAAGGCCGATGTATGTGAATGTATGCTGTGAGTCCCTCCAATAGGAGGCTAACCCGGTCGGTGATAAGTAAGGACTCTGGGAAAGACTAAGTCTCCGGGGCTGCCTCTTAAAAATACACCACCCAGATTCGCTCCAGTTGAACGATCAGATTAACTTCCCTTCTAATAGATTGCGATGATCTGGGAACCTTCATGCTGAAACAAAAGCCGCGAGAGTAACCTAGGATAGGTCAGCTTCTGATCAACCGAATCCGACGAGATGCTTCTTCATGCCTTCCTCTTTCAATTCCATGTTAAGTCTCCAATTACTGAGGAGCGCAATGTAAATGACAATAATGAAAGATTTACTTTCCTATCAAATATCCTGTCATCCTGCCATTAAAACAACTAACCTCGGTTTTGCAGGATAAACTTAAAAAACACACATCATAAATGCATCCAGTCATTACCTACTACAGGGAACTGACACGCATACGTTTTGGTGTAGGTAGGGAAAAATTGGTCCTATCACCAGATCAAAGGCCAGAAAAGCACCCAATCCATCTACGGACATGGCTTCAAGTGCTCCACCAGAATCCACCCCTGTGTCTGGGGAAGAATTCAAAGGATTAAAAAATTAGATAGCCAAGCTAACCGATTTCCTTCTAGAGCAAAGCAAGGCCTTCAAAGAGAAACAATCTCAAACTCATTCAGAACCAGGAGCATCTGGTAGTGGTGCTGGCGGTCAAGATACAAAAAAGGCCGAAACTCAGATTCCTGGACCCCAGAATTAGGATGCAATCAACAAAACTCTGAAAATCACCTTCTTAGGCAAAGAACAGCAGCTAGTGACCTTCTCAAGAAAATCCAACAAATGGAAGAAACCCTCCGGTCCATCAAAGGACTGGGGTATTTGGCAGTGTCAACTACTCAGATCTATGCATATTTCCCGGGGCTAGATATCCCGAAAAATTTCAAGTCCCTAATTTTGAGAAATATGATGGATTAGGGGATCCTTATACGCACATAAATGTTTTCATCGGAGAACTCGGATCCTATGCTGAGGACGAGAAACTTCAAATGCAGCTATTTCAGAAGAGTTTAACTGGAGAAGTCAGAGCCTGGTATGCCTGTCTAGACAACTCCAAAATCCACAGTTGGGAAGAATTGGCCCATGCCTTCCTCAGCCAGTACAGTTTCCAATCTTAGTTAGCTCCAGATCGGTATCAAATTACCAAAATCAAGAAAAAGAACACTGAATCATTCAGAGAATATGCCCAACGATGGAGACGGGTTACAACACAAGTCACCCCAGCCATGACTGAATCTGAAATAGTCATGACTTTCATCGATATTCAAGAAGCTCCTTATTATGAAAGGGTCCTAGCAGGCATAGGAAAACCTTTCTCTGAAATGATCAAACACAGCAAAATGGCCGAAATCAGACTCAAGTCCGGGAAAATAAAAGACCTAACGGCACTCGAAGCTGTTGCTGAGCATATCCAATCCAGAAATTACGGGAGTAATCCCTGGAGGGTCCATAAAAAGAAAGATGAAGAAGTTTCCTTAGTGTTACAAGGACAAAATTTAAGCTGTAATTCAAACAATACACCCATTCAAAGGAGGAACTATACCCTTTTCCAAGCTGCAACACAGCCTTCAAATCCTTCATTTCAGAAAAATATGGAGGTCAGACGCAGAAGGACTTTCACCCCACTAGGGGATTCACTCGAGAACGTCTTCAAACTTCTGACAGCTTAGAAGAAGATTGGCTAACTCCTTCCGCCAACAAACACTAATGCCAAGAACTTCGACCCTAGCAAGAAATGTGCTTATCATTTTCGATCACCGGGCCATGACACTCAAGACTGTTGGTCCCTCAAGCACAAAATCCAAGATTTGTTTGATAATGGAGAAATTGTGGTCACAAAACCCTATCAACCGCATGTCCAAGATAACCTTCTCCCACAGCACAAGGAGGAGAGTGTCAATATGATCAACACTTCAAGTGGAGAAGAATCCAAATACCTCCGCTATGTTGAAGAATCCACTTAATCCAACAACATCAGCCCAATGAGTTGGGAGGCTTTTGAAAAATAATTCCTGATAGAGCAAGAAATAAAGTCTATCAAGGAACAAATTGAGTAGTTGGCTGAACTGGTTGGCTGAACTAGTTGTCTACCAACATCAACTCACCAGGAAGATGTTGAAACAAATCCATCAATCTATTGGCAGTCGCTCTCCTCCAGCGGAAGTCAATTCCAATCAAGATCATAGCCAGACTTGTGAGCTTACACCCATGACTGACAAGGGGATCGAAGAAGCAAGTGTCCAAGCAGGTAGAAAGTTCCTATTTCAAAGGAATTTCACCAATTTGAACCAGTCAATGGAAGAAATCCTGCAAATGATGATCAACGAGGGAATGGTTGAAGACTTGCTACCTCCGCTGAACCCTCAATCCAGAAAATTCAAACCTGACCAAATATGTCAGTACCATTCCAACTCTCCGGGCCATGATACAGAAGAATGCTGGGCACTTCGTAACCTAATTCAAGACCTGATTGAGAAAGATGACCTAATCAGAGGTAATCAAATACTCGACATGACAGATAAAGATAGCCTCTGGATCCTCGATGCATGGTATCAGGACACAGTGGCTGTCATATTCTGTGATAAAGAATCAATCATCACACCCCTGATACTGATAGGTAAAGGGGTCCAAGATAAACAAAATCCTGTGAAGATGGCTGCACCTCAGCCTCTAATTTTGCCCTTCAGGCCTCAGTACCCGATTACCAGTCTAAAGAAGGTCCCATGGAACTACGGGGACATTAAAAGCTCTACTTCAAACAACATTTCCATCATGTCAAAGGATAATCCATTGTACCTGCCTCAGCGGGTGATTAAACCAGTTACCAAAGCAAAAGAAAGGGTGGCTGAAGAAAAGATACAAGAGTTCCTCAAAAAGATGGGACACAATGAAATCAAGATAGTGCAAAGCTTGAAAGACGCACCCAAACAAATATCCATCCTAGACTTGGTCCTATCATCAGAGGATCACCGTAACATCCTAGTGAAGGTACTAGAAGAAGCTCATCTGCCATACAAGGTAGACACATAGAAATTCTGTCACGTGATAGAACACATTTTCAACAACAATGTGATTTCCTTCACAGACGATGATATCCCGGCTGAGGAAAGGGGCCACCACAAGTCCTTGCATATAGCCGTTATGTCCTCCGGATACGTGATCGGAGGAGTGCTTATTGATGGAGGATCTTCCCTCAACATTTGTCCATACTACACGTTGGAAAGGATGAAGATCAATCCAAACCGGATCAAAGCCAGTCACATGGTTATCCGGGCTTTTGATGGATCTCGCCGCCAAGCTATGGGGGAAATCGAGCTTCCTCTAGAAATTGATTGATGAATATCTTTGGCCCATAGTGCAAACATGAACAGTTGATTGATGAATATCTTTGGCCCGTAGTGCAAAGATGGACATGTGTTTGGCATGATCATGACCACTGGTGATACAAACGAATATCTTTGGTCTGTAGTGCATAGATAATTCGTTGATTGGAAATATTTATTTATTGGTGTTACAGGGATAAAATATTGATGATGGACTTTTAAATCATAAAAGGTAGTAGACATCATTCTCTACTTGACTCTTCTAATGAATTGCTATTTTCGCTGCAGTTGTTGATCTAAAACTTGGTGTCTTATGTATTATATTAGATTTTTCCCTGTTGAGGACTACGGATAATTTGTTCTACATTATCTTAGTCATAATATTCTTTACTTGGCTAGTTGAGCTCACCCTTTTCCTTTTGGTTCCATTGTTCTTCTCAGGAAATGAAAGTGTAACTGGGACTAGTCGGAGAGTGGAGTAAAGATCCGTGATAGTTATGATAAAAGTCTTCACTATGTTGTAAAATAGTGTGATAATAATTATAATAAGGACTTAATTTGAGCTATGATATTTTCGTATTATATACGATATAATATCTGTATTGAAGCTCACAGTTGTGTGGTCGTATTTTGCACGACAGTTTAATAGTTGGAATATGAAGATTGTATTTGGATTCTGTACTATGTATTTGGAGACTCAGAATGGGTTGTGTGAACCTATTTTGAGGGCATCACAGTATATTCATATATATATATATATATACTGCTTGGTTGTGCATAGATCTATCTTTTTATCGATTATTGTGTAAATATATTGGTATTTAAAGTGTTGTGACTAGATCTAGCTAGATCTAGCATTTAACCGGTTCAGAAGATCTATATCGTGCAACAAGCTTATGGTAAATGAGGAGTTGATACAGCCAGGTCCTATAGATACATCACTGCTGACTCGTCAGTCAACTTATCGAGAATAAATGGTCCACACACATTCTACGTATCTTTCCAGGTGCTCAACATAGCCACCGGATACAACTTGTTGTTGGGCAGGCCATGGATCCATATGGCCGGGGCTGTTCCGTCCACCCTCCATCAGCAACTCAAGTACATTATCAACGGCAGCCTCATCACAGTGAATGCTGAACCAGAATACCCTACCCACATACATGGGGACATGCCAACGATTAGCCTGGACGCCGGGGTTGAGCTTGCAAGTTTTCAAGCTCTTGAGGTGAGCGATATCCAATATCTAGCAATTGAGGCACCAGCCCTGAAGCCTAAAATTCCCACTGAAGTAATAACAGTGGCCAAGAAATGGTAGCTGCGGGTTTCCAGCCTGGAGAGGGGTTAGGAAAGGACAAGCATGACATTAAGATGCCAATTCAAATCCCAAGTCAGATGGGAAGAGCAGGATTGGGATTTTCATCCGGGTTAAACCACTGGAATCCACACAAACATTCCAAGGCTCAAGCCTCCACGATTCTGCTCCCAAACCTCACAAATGCCAGATGGGTGAAACCTACGAGGAAGATCCCTACGGGGGCATCAGCCATGCTATTTCCTTAAATAATACCTGTCCATGAAAGGAAAGCCCTCAAGCCTGAGGCAGATAGCGAAAAGGGAAAAGAAAAGATCTTATACAGAGGACGAGACCCATTCGTTAACATGAAAGTCATTATCAACTACGAAGGGATGAATGATGAACTCCCAGATAGTGACGAAGAAGATCGTGCTCACTTTCCTCGTAGCAAATAGAGGAACAATCCCCAGAAAAGCCTTGACCATATCCTAAAGGATGTCTCAGTTGTCATTCAAGACGAGACAGACGAACACACTTCCAGTATCCTCCCTATCCATGAGGGTCTAACCCTGGATAATTGGAGCAGTGTCCCTTGCCTCAGTCGAAAAGGGTAAAGGGGCAGACAGTCAATCTGCCCTTAATTATGCTTTCATTTACTTCTTACTTTTGATTGCACAGCTGGAGCAGTCACTTTTATCATGCTTTACAAATGCTATGTGTATTTAAGTAGTTGTATATATTAATGAAAGCATTTTTATTTCTAGGACCCAAGCATTGGATGTGTGTGTCTTTGCTGATGAGATGCCAACCTGTCAACATAACTCCAACTATGATGCAAGATTGAGCTTCGACTTGATGGATCTTGATTAAGAGGAGGAAGATGACTATGAGGTGCCAGAGGAGATCAAGGAATAGGTCAAAGACAAACCCAAACCAAACCTTGACCAAACCCCCACCATCAACATAGGAACCTCCGAAACCATCAAAGAAATCCAAATAGGTTTAGACCTCACATCGGATCAAAAAGCCGACCTGATCGTGCTCCTGATACAGTACCAGGATGTACTTGTATGGTTGCATGAAGACATGATCGTTCTATCTATAGACATTATCATCCATCGAATCCCATCAAAGAAGGGTTCAAACCACTCAAACAAAAGCTCAGACGATTGAAACCTAAGTGGAGTCTCAAAGTCAAAGAAGAAATCATTAAGCAATTCAAAGTTGGGATCATCATGGTATCAACATATATCGAATGACTATCAAACATAGTCCCCGTGCCTAAACCAGGAGGGAAGGTACGAGTCTGCGTGGATTATCGGGATCTAAACAAAGCCTGCCTCAAGGACAATTTCCGGTACCTTTTATCCACATCCTGATTGACAATACTGCGCAGTACGTCATGTATTCCTTCATAAACTGCTTTGCTGGTTACCATCAAATCATAGTTGCTGAAGAAGACTGGGAGAAAATAGCTTTTATCACTCCCTGGGGAGCTTTTTGCTACCGACGACTATCCTTCAACCTCATCAATGCCGGAGCAACGTATCAGCGAGCCATAAAGGCTCTTTTTTATGATATGATGCACAAAGAAATAGAAGTCTATGTTGACGACATCATCATCAAGTTCCGAAGGGAGGATGATCACATAGACCATCTCAAGAAGCTAATCAATAGGTTTCACAAGTACAACCTCAAGCTAAATCCCGCCAAATGCGCTTTTGGCATCAAGGCAGGCAAACTGCTAGGATTCCTGGTGAGCAATCAGGGCATTGAGTTAGACCCTGCTAAGATCAAAGCCATTTCTGAAATGCCCATGCCTCGTACAGAGAAGGAGATACGAGGATTCCTAGGAAGGATCAACTTCATAAGTCGATTCATTTCACAGCTCACAACAACCTGTGAGCCATCTTAAAGCTATTAAGGAAGAATTCCTCCATCAAATGGAATGAGGATTGTCAACAAGCCTTCCTTGCCATCAAAAAGTAGCTTTTCAAAGCACCTGTTTTGGTACCTCCAAGGGATGGAGTCCCCTTATTCATGTACCTGTCCGTCAATGACAATGCCATGGGCTGTATGCTACGACAGAAGGATGATAGTAGCAAAGAAAGAGCTATCTACTACATCAGCAAAAGATTCAGCAGTGGGGAACAGAAGTATACCCTGATCGAGAAGACATGCTGTGCATTAGCATGGGCCGCCATGAGGTTGCAACACTACTTGCATGGGCACACGACGTATCTCATATCCCGCATGGATCCAATAAAATACATCTTTAACAAACCAATGTTAAATTGCCGACTGTCCAAATGGTAGTTAATTCTACAGCAGTTCGACATTGTCTACGTGACTCAGAAGTCTCTCAAAGGCCAAGGCATTGTAGATCAATTAGCAGAAGCACCTTAAGGAGGGTTCGAGCCCCTAGAGACATATTTCCCAGATGATGGGATTTTGACAATTCAACAACTCTAGTCAGAGAATATAGTCCAACCATGGAAAATGTATTTCGATGGAGCGGTAAACATGGAAGGTTCTGGAGCTGGGGCAGTTCTTATCTCTGGTACAGGTGATCAATATCCTGTGGCTACCAAACTTCAATTTGGCAACACCAACAACACGGCCGAGTACGAAGGCTGTATACTGGGGTTGAAACTAGCCCAATCCATGGGTATCAAACACTTATTGGTTTTTGGAGATTTTGAGTTGGTCATCAGACAAACCATCGGCAATTCTCACAAAAGAACTGCATCTGCTGCCATATTATAGGCAGGCCCTCAAAATGTCCCAGGAGTTCGAAGCAATCACCTTCGTCCATATTCCTCGGGGTCGAAATGACTTTGTCGATGCACTAGCAACGTTGGCTTCATTAATCCGCATATCCAATAGGAGCGGGTTTCCCAACATACACTTCACAAATCAAAAAGCCCCAACATACGGGAATTACATTGGAGAAGTATCAGACGAAATACCTCATGTCAAGCAAACTTGGTTTCAAGACATTAAGGAATATCTCCGTAATGGATCTACACCCTCTGGTGCAAGCCAATCAGAGGGGAAATGGATTCTCTGAATGGCCATGAAATTCTATCTAAGTGGAGATGCACTCTATAAAAGGGATGCTGGAATAGGCCTGTTAAGATGCCTCGACAAGGAGCAAGCCCAAAGACTAATGACATGAAATCCATGGCGGAGTTTGTGGTCCACACATGAGCAGCCATCTACTGGCCAAGAAGATAATCAGAACAGGACATTACTGGATCTAGCTCAAAGCTGATTGCGATGATCACGTCAAGAGATGCTTTTAATGCCAAACACATGGAAATGCCATCCAAGCTCCTCCAAGTGAGCTGCATAACATGAGCGCACCATGGCCTTTTTCTATGTGGGGAATGGACATGATTGGTCCAATCGAACCCAAAGCCAACAACGGTTATTGGTTCATCTTCACCATAATTGACTACTTCACTAAATGGGTTGAAGCAGCCTCTTTTCCTAAAGTCATAAAAGAGTTCATCATCAGTTTCATTAGAAATAATGTTGTCTGTAGATATGGACAACCGGAGGTGATCGTATCAGACAACGCCAAAAACCTGAACAATCAAATGATGGTAGAACTGTGCGGCAAGTTCCACATCAAACATCTCAACTCCGTCATCTATCGGCCCAAGATGAACGGTGCTGTCGAAGCATCCAACAAAAACATCAAGAAGATCATGCAAAAAATGTCCGCCAATCACAAAGACTGGCCTGACCTGCTACCTCTCACCCTGTTAGCCTACAAGACGTCAATACGTACCTCTACTGGGGCTACCCCTATTCACTGGTCTATGGCATGGAAGCAGTCCTCCCCATAGAAGTAGAGATAGAGTATTTACGAGTGTTAATAGATGCTCAGATGGACGAAGATCAAAGGTTGCAAGACCGATATCATCAACTGTCCCTAATAGACGAAAAGAGGGCCACAGCCATTTTCCACAGACGATTATACCAACAAAGGATCGCCAGGTCCTACAACAAGAAAGTTCGAGTCCGGCAAATTAAAGAAAATGATTTGGTGCTAAAGAAAATCTTGGCCAATCAAGATGAAGCCAAAGGAAAATTTGCGCCAAACTGGGAAGGCCATTTCAATGTCAAGGAAGTGCTGACAGGGGGAGCCATCAGGCTATAAGAAATGGACAGGAACGAATTTCCCCAACTAATCAATTCAGACACCGTGAAAAAGTACTACATCTGAAGCACATGCATACTCGCATTTGGGTCCTATAAATCGAGTCAGGTTTGGCTTTTTACTAGGGAAGCATGAACTACGAATTACCTGATCTCCCTCAACCCAGGAGTACGTAGGCAACCATCTATGGTGCGGTCAAACCAAGCAAAAATACAAAGAACTTGCAAATCCTAGCTTCAAATTCCAAAGCTCATCAAACCAAATTCAAACCCTAGATAAACTCTTTGCAAACCTCTTCAACCAGAACTACACATGACCTGATCTCCTTCAACTCGGGAGTACGTTGGCAGCCCTCTACGGAGCGGTTTGACCTTTAAGAAAAAACAAAAAAATGGAAGACCAGTTCCAAGACACCAAAGACAAATAAAAGCTAAATGCTGTCAAGCTGTCTGGTTACCAGACCCATTTGAGGAACTCCCTTGACACCTCAACTATCAGTCCATCAAGGAGAAGCTCAAAATGCATCAATAAATGCAAATCATGACAGAAGTGGTAATCACTCAGCGATGACAATACATATCTAAGTAGGGAAGTATCTCAAAAATATATTTCTCTGATATATAAACTGCTTTATATACATAGTGCCTTGTACATGACAAAAATGGCTGAGCTAGTCTGTACATGAAAAATAAAGGTAGTCTATGGACCCAAGGATAAGCAGGTCAGCAATGCCAGCATGGAATCTCTCTCTGAAGATGGAGGAGCATCTGTAAGAGTAGTCCACTTAACCTCCATACGGCTCAGAACATCCACAGTCATCTGCAAGGTGGCACTGTGGTCATTAATGTAAGCACTCATCTCGATAACCAAACCATGGGTGTAAGATCAGAGAGCAGTACTATCAGCAATGTGGAAATCACGAGAAGCTATAGCCTCATCCCTCTCTGCAAAAGCTGCATCCCGAGAAATTAAAGTCTCCTCAATCTCAATATATGCTGCATCTCTGGCTGAGCGAACCTCATCTCGCTCCACAATGGCAGTATCTAAAGCAGAGCGAAGCTCTTCCCGCTCAATCAATCCAGTATCCAAAGCGGTCCTAAGACCATCCCTCTCATCAAAAGCTAAATCCCTGCCAGATAGGGCCGCCAACAGCTGCACTTTAGCTGAATCTCTCTCAAAGGTCATCCTGAATAGAAAATTTGACAAAGCTGAATCTGTCCCTGTGGGAATAACCAAGGGATCACTAATCAAAGCTATCGCCAAATCTACGAACAGCTCATCCTCAGTAGGAGAAACGGGATCCTCCATGGGCTCCTCCTCGTCAGAATCCGCAAGTGGAGGTAAATGAAGCTCTGCTACTGTGACTGCAGTCTCTGCCTCTAACCATGCAAAATATTTCAGAGAACGACCCAGATGTCTACTGGAGAACTCAGCCCTCTCCCCGTGAGTCCAACACTCATAAACCCTAACTAAGTCGGCCGGTGACATCGATGAAGCCGACATCCTCTGATCAGCAGAATCCTCAAAATGGTGCATACTTTGCCACTGATCAAACTGCTCCATAACTTACAAGGGATGATAAGTAGTCACACCCCTCAATCCTGCCAAAGGCAAATAATCCATACCAGATGCATGAGTAATGAAGTTGAACGGGGTCGCCATCCCTGAACATAACAAAACTGCAAATGGATGCTCAATATCCGATAAAAATGCTAACCAGGACTCTGAGTTGACGCAATCAGGCAAACAAAATGAGTAAACTGAGGATATCTCATGGCTAAAATAATAGGCATGAGGTCTAAAGGATCCAATCGATCGTATGTGTGACATCAACCACATATACAGCACGACCGAGCTATCCCGAAAAAACCCCGCTGGATGGGTACTGCAATAGGTGAGCGACCTCAGAGTCTCCGCCAAGATTATAGGGATAATGGTACTACCTTGCCTAAGGGCTCTAACTACGACAACAAATCCCACATCAAGGTGATCTAAACACAATGGCATGTAAACATACGCCACAATGCACATCAGCAACATGTCTATCCTGGCTGTCTACCAATCCTCTGCAAAAATGACGAAATCCCCGACGTGATGGTCGTAGCTATCAAGCTCACTATAGCGCTCTATCAAGAAGTCAAGGGAGATCACATGCCCTAAAACGACCTCATCCATGACTATGCACTGCCGAAGACCGGACAGCCGAGTAAACGGTCTCCGCATATCACTAATAGCCGTTCGAGCACACGACGACTCTAAATCCAAGCCAGTAAATCTCTGGTACTCCTCCAGAGTAGGCAAAAGCTCACACCGCCCAATGCGGAATACCTGTCTCTCAGGTACCCATAAGGGTAGGACGCCATCAATAAAGTCGTCTGGAACCCTAAAATCTACATGGGCCATCGAATGCCCCAACATTTGGTCAACTGTCCCCCTAGTTGGGAAGGGCATACTATCATACCATGACCGCAACGATGCTGCCACCTCTGACGGTGGCAAATGCTCTATATGGCTAACTGCAGAAGTCGTCATCTGTAACACCGTATCACAAGACGTCCAGAGGTCAAGTTAAATCGCAACTGTCTAAATGCATACACATGATACATGCATGATGACAATGATATAAACATGATGCAGTAGATAAAGATGACAGAAATATCTACAAAAAGCTATCTACTGCATACACCATCCCTATATCTTGGTACAAAGTGAAAGGAAGAATACAGGGAAATGGGGCACCACCACCCAGCTAATACAGTGGTCTATCAAAATGATTGCACAGACATCGAATAGCCAAAATAGTGGCTGACCAAAAATATAGCTGCCATAGCTATCACAGGAAGTCAAAGACCTCGGTATCAAACCGATTGACCTGCTCCATATCCTCTGTCTGCACAAAGCTGCTGGGATCAGGCATACTTGGGAGGTATAAGGGAGGATCTGCCCCTGTATAACTGCTACTAAATGGACCTGGAGAGGGGCCTGCTCCAGAGCTGGATAGGTCAAATGAAGATGCCTTTGATGGATCTCAGCCAAGGTGCCTGATAAAGAAACGAACCTGGTACAACTCCCTAGTCAGATGTGCTATCTGGTCTGCATAAGTAGGCTCTCTAATACAAGCTATCCAGCTCGTCATCATCACGGACCCCGGCACCATGTCTGCCATAAAATAGGTGGCACGAGTCTGAGCCCCGATAGTGTGAGGACTCCACCAACTGTAAAAGGCTACCTAGCTGTATGGGCCCTTTGATAAAACAAAGCCCTTATATACCCCGAAGGGCAACGACGGGGCAGGATCGAGAAGAAGGCCTGAAATCCCCAGCCATCTACAATCTCCCTATAATCCTTGTGCAAAGTCTGATAGAGGGAGTGCACACTAAACCAGTTCCCTCGAGGCTGTGTCAAGCCAGGGACCTGCATCAAAAATCAGCCCATATCAAAAACTTGTGCCTCGAGAATGGAATGGCCAGAAGATGGGAAAAGAATCCAGAGGGAAGAAAGACTTCAAGTCACCTCGTTGGCCTGAAGATATCTCGAAGGATGGCGACTCAAGTAGCCCAGCAACTCCTGTGTCTGCACAGCAATGCCCGGGACCTCCACAAGTGGAACCTGAGCTAGAACAGGAGCAACAAAAGCTGCCTCCTCGTTATTAATGTCAATGGGCTACTCGTCCTGTGCTGGACGTATCCTGCTCTTTACCAATCTGCTAGGCGTCCTAGCTGGACGGGCCTGTGGGATGGCAGAAGCCCTCCTCCGTCTAACGCCTGATGAAACCCCGGTAGAGCTGCCAGGTCTATCGCGATCCATCACATACACCAGTACTCGAAATCACCTCAGACAGGGTGTGGTAAGCCTAAAACCTGTGGCTTATTCATCAATCAATCCAGCATACATATCTAAGTCCTAAAACATGCATGGCCATCAAAAATACTCCGTATAGTCAAAACTGCATGTTTTCAAAATCTCAGAAGCTCAAAACCTGCATTGGGTCAGTAAAAAACTCCCCACAGAGTCAAAAATGCATGCTTTTCAAAACCTAAGATTTTGAATTTTTTTTGCCAGAGTCTCCTTTATAAAATGGACTGTCCACATGAACACATGCATGCTTAGGTGGCCATTCAGTAGCACACCTACCCAAAAATAGAAATAGTTCATATTTACTAAAAAAAATAATCAAAAACCAGCCTCACATGGTCTCCAAAATACCATAGGCATTTTTAGTTGAAAGTCCAGGCTCACTAGGCCTAAAAAAGGATGACTAAACTGATCAAAAGGTGGAAAAATTGACTATCTCAGAACCTGAATTTTCTTACATCCAAACGTGCATTATAGTAAGATATGCATACATATATAGATAGAAAATTTTTCACAGGTCATATAGACATACATTTTTCATACATTGCATTTGAAAGCATCCTACGAAAAAAGGACAAAAAATGTTACCTGCGCTGCGCTGAATTCGTAGGAATTGACGAATTCAGAATCTGACTGCCAGAACTCCGTAGATCTGAAAAACAAGAACGAAAATCCTTTCGCTTTTCAAACAGGAAACTTGCAAAATGAAAAATCCCGCAGCACATTAAGTAGCCCAGGCAGCCACACCTCCACCTGTGGCTGCTGCACCTCCACCTGTGGCAGTCCAGGTGGGTCCCACCTGCCCCGGCCTGGTTCGGTTCCAGTTGAAATGGAGTTTAAACGGGCCGCCGAATCAAATCTGAAGAGAAATCGCTACGCGATTGAGCAGTTTGTCCTGAAATCCTGCGTTCAAGCAGTACAATCCTGACAAAAAGGGAAACTCCACAGAGACCCTTGACATTCAGCCCGGAGCCATGTTCGAGGGTCAACAGATCAAACTACAAAAAAGCTGCACAAAAATTGAGCAAAATTGCCGAAAACTACCATTTTTGAAGCATCGGGTACTGACCAGTGACAACTCAGCCGTTGGTTCCAGTCTAGCGAAGCATCGGGTACTGACCGGTGACAACTCAGCCGTTGGTTCCAGTCCAGCGAAGCATCGGGTACTGACCAGTGATAACTCAGCCATTGGTTCCAGTCCAGCGAAGCATCGGGTACTAACCGGTGACAACTCAGCCGTTGGTTCTAGTCCAGTGAAGTTCGGGTATTGACAGAAGCAGTCTCAGCCGTTGGCTCAGCCTAAGTGAAGTTCGGGTACTGACCAAAGCAGTCTCAGCCGTTGGCTCAGCCCCAGCGAAGTTCGGGTTTCGACCGAAGTAGTCTCATCCTTTGGCTCAGCCCCAGCAAAGTTCGGGTACTTACCAAAGCAGTCTCAGCCATTGGCTTAGCCCCAGCAAAGTTCGAGTTTTGACCGAAGAAGTTTTAGTCGTTGGCTCAACCCCAGCGAAGTTTGGGTTCCGACCGGAGCAGTTTCAGCTATTGGCTCAGCCCTAGCGAAGCATCGAGTAAGGTCTGATGATAACTCAGCCGTTGGTGCAACCCCAACGAAGTTCGGGTGCAGACCAAAGTCAATTTCAACCTTCAGACTAGTCCCATGAGATGTCGGGAGACGATCTACGGTTGAGAGTCATATAATAATCCATCTTCACAAAGGACAAATGATGGAATCTGTTATACACATCCTCAAAGAAGATCATTGAGGTAGTATCAATCCTGGCCACTTCCTCAATACCTACAAAGCTATTGTAGAGGACGTCATCCCCAGCAGATCAAAATAGGAAAATTTGTGATAGCTCACCCTCTCAGAATCTACAAAGCTATTGCAAAGGACGTCATCCCCAGCAGATCAAGATGGGAAAATTTGTGATAAATCATCTTCAAGAAACTCATCAGAGTCAAACAAATTATCATGAATGATGTCATCCACCACTGAGAATGGCAAAACTGGCTCGCGATAACTTCCTAATACCATCAATGGCTATACCGGATAGCGTCATCCCCAGCAAAGTGATAACGTACACAGCCAAAAGTAGCCCCATTCTACTCCAAGACACCCAGCTTCAAAATGGCTCTGGCACTCTTTATTTCCAGTGTCTACTAATCTTTATCCTGTCCATTCCACCACGTTATATGGACATGATAAAGAGGGGCATCTGTAGACACTCGAAATTTTTCTTGCCCCAATACTAACCCGGTAGGTGGGCAAACCGTCAATCAATCCAAATCTGACCACCGACGCCGGTCCTTCAACCTAAATCTGATTCCCAATATCGGTAATCAAGCTTCAACAGTCAATCGGACCATCAATCAAGTTTTGACAGTCAATCGGACCATCAATCAAGCTCCGACAGTCAATCGGACCATCAATCAAGTTCTGACAGTCAATCGGACCATCAATCAAGTTTTGATAGTCAATCGGACCATTAATCAAGTTTTGACAGTCAATCGGACCATCAATCAAGTTCCGACAGTCAATCGGACCATCAATCAAGTTCTGACAGTCAATCGGACCATCAATCAAGTTCCGACAGTCAATCGGACCATCAATCAAGCTCCAACAGTCAATCAGACCATCAATCAAGTTCTGACAGTCAATCGTATCATCAAGCTCAACCCCGGTCTCAATCCGGGAAGTCAAAATCAACCCCGGTCTCAACCTAGGAAGTCAATTCAACTCCGGCAGCAACCCGGGAGGTACCAATCAACCCCGACCTCAATATCGGGCCGTAAAGTCAACCCTGGTCTAAATTCAAGAAGTCAAGGCAACCTCGATATCAACCGAGGACATGTCAAGCCATCTTCGGTCTCAATTTGGGAAACACAGTTCATCCTCGACAGCAACCCGGGAAGTCAAACTCAACCCAATCTCAACCCGGGAAGTGCAACTCAACCCCGGTCTCAACCCAGGACGTCAGGTTAACTTAAGACATCAACCTGAAGCATCACAACAACTCCAGAGCAAAACCTGGAATGACCACGTCAGCCTTAGAGACAACCCTGAGGTCAAAAGACTTTACTGGGATCCAAGTCTTGGAATCAGCTCCTGAAAGTCAACTAGCGACTATGCCGACACTACAGGCAGCCCCGAGAGGGGTACAATGGTCATTTCATCAACTCTCAACCAACTTGGTCAAACTCAAGCCAAATTGAGGCTGCCAAAGTCAGAATGAACCCTAACGACGATCCTGAGTGGCAACTACGCAAGACAGCTCAACGGACAAACTCCTGAGAATAGAAGACCTGGTTATGAACCCGTCTTCCTGGACCCAAAAAATGTTTTTCCCATGTCATTGCGACATTCTCGGCGAGAGCTTTCCTGAAAGGTATCGTACGCCTCAAATGGACGCTCCGATCAAAAGTTAGAAAGTTTATGACCAGACATCGCATTACTCGGAGTGCACGTACTTCGAGATGACCAAGCCAAGCCGCAGCTCTGCCTGCTGCTGCCACAGGTAGAGTGGAGGCTCCCTGGCCTATAAATAAAAGTTCCCCCCTGTTCATTTAAAATAATTCAAAAACGCAGCGAAGCCCTGCCAGTTTAATTTTTTGACTTTTACACCTCTTCCAACCTCAAATATTTTCACTCCAACACGTATGTATACCCATATACTACCACATATCAAAAAACCACCAGTAGATTTGGATGTTTAAAGCATACGACTTGGCAAAAAGCCCGTAGCACAGCCCATTATAAGTATTTTTACGATCAACAAGTCAATACTACTACTTTGCACTGTTTTACACCTGCACATCAAGTTTTATCTTCTAAATATTCCCGAAACATAGTTCCGTGGCTGTTTTCATCAAAATTTGTTACATTTTTGTATATAAACGCAGTTTTTTGCATTTATACAACTCGGATTGACGATTCGTCAGCTCCGACAGCTTCAATGCACTAACACACACCTTTTTGGCAACTTCGCCGGACTGGGTTATCTTCCCAGTCCGGGTTTGGCCCTTTTTTGTATATATTTAACTGCAAATGGACTAACATTTCAATTATGTCAAGCCCGGATGTCAAATTCATGGTAGTTTACCGCTTTTATATATATTTACGCATATATAAGCGACTTTCACCATCACTGGTACTCATATCAGTCTTGGTTGACTACATTTCTGTCAATATATATATATATATATTTATATATTTTTAGTCCTACCTGGATTACTTCATGGCCATTTTACTGCTTTTGCACACTTCCCCATACTGGGTGCTCTCCCTAGTCACTGGATGACTATTTTATGTTAATTTCAATTCCAGTACGGGCACCGACGAAAAAACCCATCGCCCTTTTCACTGTTTTCATTATATATTTCATTTCTGTCACAGCTTGGATTTTTTCGTGGCTATTTACAGTTATTTTATAAATATATATATATTTCAATTCCAGTCCGGGCTTGCGAGTGAAAACCCATCGCCCTTTTTACAGCTTTTATATATATTTAACTATATATATTGCTTTGCTCAATTTATTCAACTGTGGCATTTAATATTCATTTGTATATGAATCTGCACTGACATATCTGTGGGTGAACTAGATTTTTACAAATCTCGCCACTTCTAGCTTTCAAGCGGTTCAAACAGGTCCCGACAGAACCTGGAAGCTATAATGGCTAGGATTTCTTTAAATCTAGTTATTTTTTATAGTTTTAGCTTAAATAGCAACCTTGCGTCCCTTAGATTGCTATCTAGTGGGAACGAGACGCTTCGGCCGTGCGGACCGGGATTTACTGAATGAATCCCTGGTTCTGGCTATCTTGGGATATTTATCTATTTTTATACAAATTTGAACTGTGCAGGTTTTCTGGCTACTCATATGTGAGCCTAGGAATTGTGGGATTCATGATCAAACTGATCAGAAACTGATTCCTATGATGGACAAACTACGATTTACAGATGTACCCTGCCAGTTTTTTTTGTTAAATGTACATGCACAGACCTTAAAACGGTTATCCAGATTTAAGGTCTCAACATAGTGAAAATATAGATTGTCGTGTCAGCGTCCCTCCGATGGTTTTCATACCCATGAGGAGACCGACACTTTATATTTCTGTGGTCGAGGATGCCTCGCAGCCCAACAAATCACCAGTTGCATGCAGCCTTAAGGCTGTAAAGATAAAATTGAGAGTAGCAATATGCTTCAATTCCTATGTCAGCGTAAGGGTTTGATAAAACCAGCTTTCAAAACATCACTGTCAATTCAATTCAAAAGCTTTTGCAAATCAAATTAAATAATGCTTTTTGCAAATCAAATCAAAGATTGATTTTTAAATCAAATCAAACCCTTCGTATATAGGCTCAACGAAGCCCGTCAAAGCTTTCAATCAATCAAAAGGCCTAATTTCCAAACAACATTCATTCACGCATTCCAGTTTTAAAGAAAATATTGAAAAGATTGTGGTACCGTGTTTACACGGGAGTCGTGGGGTGCCTAACACCTTCCCTACACTTAACCAAGCCCCCGAACTCAAAACTCAGATTTCAAAAGATCAAGTTTCGACAGTGTCCAGCAATCGGGCCTCTTTTCAAATCAAATTCGGTTGAGTTGTTACAACTATTTTCAAAACTACCAACTGGCGACTCTGTTTAAATCAAATCGTCGACATATACACATGTTGGACTCTTTCCTAAAAAATCCTTCAAAACCTTTTTTGCAATAAAAAAAATAAGGGTAGAGATAACTTAGGAAGATCGATTTGAGGAAAACCGGGTTATAAACCGACCCGTGGTATTTCTTAAATTTTCCAACGTCGATAATTATTTTTAGTTTAATTTATTTATTTAAATAAGATTTGAATTGTTCTAATTGATTTATTCACAATCGGTTTAATATGGAGAACCTAAATAGTCATACCATAAAAGGAAGAATATTTATTAAAGAAACTGTTGGGAATTGCATATTCAAATTTGATGTTGAAAGTAAATATAAATGCTTAAGTGTAAAGTCCTTCAAAGATCATATGTACAAGGACTTAGAAGATACATCAAAATTGTTGGGTTGATCTGTGCTTTAATGTTTACCATTCTGTAAATGAATGCATAGAAGAGAGATCAAATCTGTTAGGTTGATCTATTTTTGAGAATGTAATTGTTAAGCCTTGACAAAAGGCAGTCTGCAGAAGCCAAGGCAGAATCGTGGAGCTGCAATGAAGATGTCCAAAGATCGTAGTCTGTCCTGGAAGCCACACTCTAAATCATGGAGGTGATCCGAGCGCCTGCCGAGCTAAATCAAGAATCGCAGTGTGCTCTCAGAAGCGTGGAGTCTGCAAGACAAGCAAGAAGAAATCGTAGTCTACCAAAGAGCTTAAGAGAAATCGTAGTGTTCTCTACGATCAGGACTGAGTCCAGCCTGTGCAAGCCAACATACAACGATTATGATACAAAGACCATGATCGTGGTGACCCTCCTGTCAGCATCAAAGCCAGTCTATCTGATGAAGGAGGAAGATCATCATATGAAGAAAGGCTTATAGACGTTGACAAATTGATAGTCCCAATGATCCTATAATTATCCTTAGTATATATCGAAGAAGCGTATTCGAGAAGCTAAGGAAAGGATTATCATGCCTACAGAAAATAGCTTTTCAGGCATTAGGTGAGAAAGCAGTCTGCTGTGTCAGTGGGCCAGTCGGCTATGCAGCAGAAAAGCAGGAAGTCAACATCAGTGCACAGAACTGTCTGAAGCATTTAATGCTACAACGGATGACTTTAACGGCTAGATTTCAAGGGCTCCTTAATAAGCAAATCAGACAAAGATTCAAAAAGTAGCAAGAAAACAAGAAAGAAAAGAAAACTCAGAACACTCAAGAGCACTCAACGATAATACTCTACGATCCTGAAAGAGGAAAGCTTGCTTCGCTACTCAGTTCTTCAGAACTGATGCTTAACTGCAACTGAGTAGCACACCCCAGGATATAACTCTCAATTCAAAGTGTACTAAGTCAGAAGGACTTGAAAAGTTCTAAGTGAACTAAAGAAGTTACAAGATTGTTGATCTTGAAGAGTTCTAAGTGAACTAGAGAAGTTCCAAGGCTACTGGCCTTGAAGGAATCTAATTGATTTAAAGTGTAAAGACATCCTTAATGGATTTCCTACTCGTGGAGTAGAAGAGTGGATTAGGAGCCTTGTGTGCTCTGAACCACTTAAAACCTCTGTGTCTCTTATTAACTGCTATATCTGTTATAACTGTCATAACTGCTTATCAAACTATTACCGAATCATCTTTAAGGGGAATAAACATATATTCCGCTACTGTCAGTATATTCAATACTGACTAGTATTTTAAAACAAAGAAAAAGTTTAAAATATCTATTCAACCCCCCTTCTAGATAACTATTGTGCCTTTGGAAACTAACAATTGGTATCAGAGCAGGTTCTCTCAACTAGCATACAAAGCTTGAGTAGATCAAATGGCACTCTGATATGCGAGACCAAGACAGGTGGAGGCAGCAAGCCACCTATGTGCAATAGAGACAAGTCTGCCAACTGGAAAGTTCGAATGTAAGCCTACATGGATTCAATAGATGATGATCTATTTGAAACCGTTCTGAATGGGCCCTATATTCCAACAAGGCTTGCACCAACTCCAGAAGATCCAAACAGAGTTGTGGTAAAGGTTAAATCTAAATGGATTGACAACGAGAAGAAAGATGTATAACCAGATAAAAAGGCTAAGAACATCTTATTCCAGTCTTTAGAAGACAATCTGTTTGAGAACGTGGTCAACTGCAAAACTGCTAAGGAAGTCTGGGAAGCATTGGTCATCATACATGAAGGAACTGAAGAAGTCAGAGAAAACAAGCAATCTCTACTGACTCAACAGTATGAGATGTTTACCCATGTTCCAGGAGAAAACGTCACTTCCACTTATAAAAGATTCACCTTGCTATTCAACTCTCTTCGAGCTTATGGAAAGATCTATCCCAACAAAGATCTTATCATCAAGTTCATGAGGTCCTTGCCAAGCAAGTGGGATGCCAAAACCACTGCAATCAGAGAGTCAAAGAACCTACATGAAATGACTGTTCAACAATTCTATGGCAACCTTCTTACCTACGAACTAGAGCTGACTCAACGAGTAGAAACTCTATCTGAAGGAAGAAAAAAGGATAAAGGTGTTGCTCTCAAGGCAACAGAAGAGATCTCCAAAGCTCATGATGAAGATGCATCTGCATCTAAGGATGATGATGATGATGATGATGATGAAGTTGTAGTGCTGGCCAGAAAACTAAGAAGGTTTATGCGCAAAGGAAGAAGCGGCAGACCTAAGAGATCCAACAACACCAGCAGTCAGGAGCAGATCAATGACTTATGCTACAACTGTAAGAAGCCAGGTCACTTCATTGCAAACTGCAACAAACCTATTAGAGAAGAGCTGAAAAGAAAGACAAAGAAGGAGTTCAAAGGCTACAAGAAGCATTAGAAGAAAGACAAAGGTCTTGTAGCTGGAAGCTCATGGAGTGACTCAGATAACAACATCAATGCTGAGTTTGGAGATGATGAAGAGCCTCAAAAAGCCAACCTATGTCTGATGGCCAAGGATGCAAACAATAAGAAAAGAACTGACCATCTTGAGGTAAACATAGATGAGGTATTCGACTTTAACACTCCTGATGTAGATATGGATGACTTAAGAACTGCTCTGCATGACATAACATCTGATCTATATCAATATATGAGGTGGTTCAGAGTTCTGTCTAAAGATTATTCTAGCCTTCAAAGAGAGAAAGAGAAAGTTTAGAAAGAACTAGAAACATCTCTACTCAGTTCTACCTCTCTCTCACAGTTTGAAGCTGAGAATAAAATCTTAAGACAGACCAATGAACTGAGCACACAAAGAGAGTCAAAACTAACGTCTAAGATTGAGGAGCTAGAAAAGACTATCTCTATGTGGAATAAGTCTTCCTCATCCATGGACTCCCTGATCTCTAGTCAGAGATGTGCATCTGACAGAACAGGTTTGGGTTTTGGGGAATCTACCCCAGAACCAAGTGTAAAAAAAATTAAGGATACAAATAGTAGCAGTGCTTCTAATCCAAATAAAAGCATTGTATTTCTGAAATCCACACAGAAGGAAGAACCAGTGCAACCCTGCTCTTCTGATCCAAGTCATGTCCCAAGACATAATGGATCCCACGCTAGCCTGGGGTTCAGAAAAGAAAAGAGTAACTCAGTCACCACTGCCCAACCTCAAAGAATTGTAGAGTCAAGTAAAACTGACTCCACGAATCAACCTGTAAGGAATCATAGTGTTGAGGCTCACTCAGCATGAACGGTGAATCCCAAGGCTGCATGGAAAAAGAAGAAGCAATACAAGGGTAAGGCCACTCAGTATCCATAAAAGTCCAAATGGAGAAAGAATCCACACACACACACAAGCATGCATTATATTAGATGCTTTGCATGTGGTAGAAATGGTCATAAAGCTGCATTATGTTATCATACCACTGTGCATGGAAGGCCCAAAGTCAAGCAGATTTGGGTTCCCAAGGGTACTAACATTGTAGGACCCATGCAAGTCTGGGTACCAATATGAAAGCTAAAACTGTCTGCAGGAAATGAGCACCACGATCACAATATGGTATCTGGACAGTGGTTGCTCAAGGCATATGACCGGGAACAAAGCCCTCCTGTCTAACTACTCAGAGAAGGAGGGACCAACAGTTATCTTTGGAGATAACGACTCTGGCAAGACAAAAGGTTATGGCTCAACTGGGAATGGTGTTGTGTTCTTCAACAAAGTGGCTTATGTAGATGGACTAAAGCATAATCTTCTTAGCATCAGCCAACTCTAAGATAAAGGCCATCAAGTCACTTTCTCAATAACCAGTGTCAAGTCAGAGATCTGGAGACATCCTCTATCAAGCTGACAGGAACAAGAGAAGGAAATGTCTACACTATCAATCTTGCTCAACTAAGTTCTGATGAGACAGTATGCTTTCTTGGTAAAGCCTCTGAAGAAATAAGTTAGCTTTGGCATAGAAGGTTATCCCATCTCAATTTCAAGAGTATGTCAAAATTGGCCTCCAAAGATCTTATAGCAGGTTTACTCAAGTTCAGTTTCGTCAAAAAAAAGGCCATGCAATGCTTGCCAGCTTGGAAAGCAAACAAGGAGCTCATTCAAAGGCAAAGCAGTCAACTCAATTGACAGGCCCCTACAGTTACTTTATATGGATCTCTTCGGGCCAATTCCAACTGTGAGCCTAGGAGGAAAGAGATACTCACTGGTCGTAGTGGATGACTACACCAGATTCACATGGGGTGTTCTTTATTACTTCTAAAGATGAAACGAGCTCCCAACTAATCAAGATGTTCAAACTGGTGATGAATGAAAAAAGGAGAAACCATCAAGGCCATAAGGAGTGATCATGGTAGAGAGTTTGACTTCTAAGAAATGAATCAGTTCTGTGCAGACAATGGCATCAGTAAAGCGTATCATGACTAGAGATAATTAAATTATTAATAGCCTTCATTAGTAATGATTAAGATATTTAGAACCTTAGTCCTCAACAGGGAAAAATCTGATAGAATATAATCGACAACAAGTTTTAGATCAACAACTGCAGCGGAACAAGCAAACCATTAGAAGAGTCAAGTAGAACATAATGTCTACTATCTTCTCCATGTTAAAAGTCCACCAACAATATTTTATCCCTGTAACATCAATCAACAGTTCCTGCCCACAATCATGTAAATAGTTCATGATCATAATTATGTTGATAAATTCCTTTTCGCACCCATGACGAGGATAATTTTCATCACCTATCTTTACCTGTAACACCAAAGATTATGGTTATATTAATTCACAATTCATGTTAATAATCATGTAAATCAACAGTTTCTCCTTGCCACAAAGGCTTCATATAACTTTCACTCAATATCATTGCCACAAAGGCTAAAGACACTTAATAATCATATCGTCTTCACACTCTACACCAAAGACCTTCAAGCGTAACATTAATGGTCATGATCATACCAATCAATTGTCTATCATTACACTATGGGCCAAGTATATTCAACTGTAATATCAATGGTCATGATCATGCCAAACAACAGTCCATCTTTGCACTACGGGCCAAAGATATACAATTGTAAAACCAATGGTCATGCCAATCAACATTTCATTTTTGCCACAAAGGCTAAAGATATTCATCAATCAACAGTTCATCTTTGCACTACGGGCCAAAGATAACTTTAACCACAATTTTAAGTCTGAGGATTATGACAATGATATAAGGAATGAATCAAGTGAGATCAAGGACAAATATTAAAGATTTATAATTCAATTTATCTAGAGTTCAAAAATATCCAAATTATCAACATGAAGATCAAAATATGGATCCGATTTCAAGAATAAGATTCATAAAAGATAACTTGGATAAAGAAAAGAAAATTCAATTTCGTTGTGAATAGTACTCTGGCATGAATAGTACCTTGGATGAATAGTACTCTGGCATGAATAGTATTCCGGATGAATAGTTCTCCGGCATGAATAGTACCCCAGATGAATAGTACTCTGGTATGAATAAAAGATAATTTGGACAAAAAAAGAAACCAATTTTGTCGTAAATAGTACCCCGACATGAAAAGATTAAAATTTCTATAAGAAAGTCCAAATCAATATTCCAGTGAAATCATATTAGATGAAGCGAAAACATTAAGCAATTTCTAATCATTTCAGGAATTATAGAAGCAATACTTACCATAGTAAGTTTAGATTTAGGAATATAAAATGCAATAATATACAAAACTGCAAATAAATTTTCACCCGTTATGCGGTAATCCGCGTAGACAGATCATTTTCACAACTTTAATAAAGAATGAATACGAAGGGTTATTCACCAGGCATGCGAAAGTCCGCGTAGACAAGTTATTCCCGCAGATTAATAAGGAATAGAATGAATACGAAAGATTCTTCACCAGGAATGCGGTAGTCCGCGTAGACATGTTATTCCCACAGATTAATAAAGAATGAATACGAAGGGTTATTCACCATGCATGCGGTAATCTGCGTAGACAGGTTATTTCCACAGCTTAATAAGGAATAGAATGACAACCTTTATGAGTATTGAAAGAAAATAACATTCTTCACGAATATGAAAGAAATAATACCCCTTACCTTAGTAGAAGTTTGGATACTGCAATAGTGTAGCAGGCAGAATAATCTTCTTCTTTCTCCCTTATTTTCTCTCTATAGTTTTTCTCTATATAGCTTTGTGAATTGGTGAGAAATAATGAAGAATTGAACTTCTATTTATAAGAGAATGGACTAAATAGTAACTGATTCACGGACGGCCCATATTTATTTATTATTAAAACTTTAATCCTACGGTCCATATTAATTTACTATAAAGCTTCAACCGATAATCCATATTGATTTACTATTAAAGTTTCAACTGACGATCCATAATGATTTACTATTAAAGCTTCAACCGACGGTTTATATAATTACCACGTCTCCCCACAGAATAATAAGTCAAACTTACAACAAACGCCTTATGACAAACCCCTCTAATTATATCAAAAATTGAATAAATATTTACCACAATTCACTTATCAACACATTTTTACTTTTTCAATAATTATTCATCATTAATATTATAATTCACAATATTGACAACCAGAACGTTTTCAGGAAAGAGGAGGCTTTTCGATAAGGATTTTTCCTTATTGGCACGCAATTAAATAACCTAACCCATTTCCTCGACATAATTTTTTAGACATTGTCAATAATGCAAATAATAATATGAGTAACTGTGTCGTGTCAATTATTAATTTAATAATATAAATTATTGTGCATATGATACTATGACAATAATTGAATCAATAATATGAGATACTATGCATCAACTACTATAGCAATTATTGAATACTGAGTGACTTCTTACGTAAGCATCAATAATTAAAGATACTGTGCAATACTGTGTGCTACTCTGCAACAACGCGTATTACTGTATCTTTATCACCGGGTATTTCAACAGTTTAACGGTAAAAGTCTTACCGATATTTTTATAAAAAAGTTATTTCTGTTGCTTTCTATATCTGACGGTTATTCCGTTGTGGGGTCCACCAATGATTGTGCCGTCGTACGAATATTCTCCAATAAAAAAAATATTCCCCGATCAAACGAATATTTCTCGACACAACTAATATTTTATGACAACTTGCTTACTTTGTAAAATTTGCACATATCACCTTTAACTTTAACCTTTTATCAATTTAACCATTTACTGAATAGAATAATACTTATAAGAAAAATTGAATACTTTTTATTTCATAAATTTCGGGGTCTTACAATCTCCCCTCCTTATGAAATTTCATCCCCGAAATTTATGTACCCGGTAATTCGAAGAGGTGAGGATTCCTTGCTTTCATTTCAGATTCTATCTTCCCGGTTATTTCTTCTGTATCATGATTTCTCCATTGCTCATCTCTTAGATTTTAGATATCATTCTAGAATACAGCTTCAAAACAAAGGTTAATTGACATATCACAATTTGTCAATTTATTAAGTAAGAAAATTCAGCTTAGGTAAGTCACACACTAGCGAAGTATATTACTCGTCTCTCCCCTCCTAGTTCTAGTCTCAGATCTTTGCCAGCGACCATATCCCTAAGCTCTGATACCATTGTCGACGTCGGTTTAAAAAATTCACGGGTCGGGTCACAACCTGAATCTTTTAATCTCTTTTCCTAAGTTCTCTCTACCCTTATTCTTTTTATTTAGGAAAAAGGTTTTCAAAGGTTTTTTAGGAAAAAGGCCAACATGTATCATGTCGATGATTTGAACGTTTTACAGAGTCGCTAGTTGGTAGATTTGAAAATAGTTGTACGAACTCAACCGAGTTTTATTTGAAAGAGGCCCAATTGTTGGACACTGTCGAAACTTGATCTTTGAAAACAAAGTTTGAGTTCGAGGGCTTGGTTAAGTGTGGGGAAGGTGTTAGGCACCCCACGACTCCCGTGTAAACACGATACCTCAACTTTTCAATATTTCCCTTAAAACTGGAATGCGTGAGTGAATGCTATTTGAAAGTTGGGCCTATTGATTTGATTGATTGAAAGTAGTGCTTTGCTTCGTTGAACCTATATACGAAGGGTTTGATTTGTTTTGAAAATCAATTTTTGATTTGATTTGCAAAAATATTTAATTTGATTTGCAAAAGCTTTTCTTTTTATTGAATTGAAAATGATGTTTTGAAAGCTGGTTTTCAAACCCTTACGCTAGCATAGGAATTGAAGCCTGTTGATACTTCTAATTTTATCTTTATAGCCTTAAGGCTGCATGTGAATGGTGATTTATCGGGCTGCGAAGCATCCTCGACCACAAAAATATACAAGTGTCGGTCTTCTCATGGGCATGAAAATCATCGGAGGGACTCTGACACGGCAATTCACATTTTTTCATTATATTAAGACCTTAAATTCGGATAACCATTTTAAGGTCTGTTTACATGTACATTTCTATAGAAAAACTGGCAGGGTACATTTGTAAATCAGAGTTTGTCCATCGTGGGAATCAAATTCTGATCAGTTTGATCATGAATTTCACGATTCCTAGGCTCACATATGAGTAGCCAAAACCTGCACAGTTCAAATTTGTACAGAAACATATAAATATCCCAATATTTCCATAACCGAGGATTCATTCAGTAAATCCCGGTCCGCACGGTCGAAGCGTCTCGTTCCCACTAGATAGCGATCTAAGGGACATGAGGTTACTTTTGAAGCTGAAACTAGAAATAAAGCTAGATTTAAGAAAATCTCAGCCATTCTAGCTTTCCGGTTTAGTCTGGAGGTTTTGAACCATTTGAAAACTAGAATTGGCGATATTTAAATAAATCTAGTCCGCCCGCAGATATGTCAGTGCCAATTCATACAAAATGAATATTTAAAGCATCAGTTAAATAGAAAGCGAGTAAAGCAGTACATATATATACATTTATATATAAAAGCTGTAAAGGGCGATGGGTTTTCACGCCGGTGGCCGGACTGGAATTGGAATATATATATATATATTGACAGAAACGTAGTCAACCAAGACTGGGAAGAGAACCCAGTGGTGGTGAAGGCTACTTATATATGTATAAATATATATAAAAGCAGTAAAAGGCTACAGAATGATCCAGGCCGAACTGAAATGTAAATATACAAAAAAGTAGTCAACCAGGGACAGGGAAGATAACCCAGTAATGGTGAAGTGTGCAAAAATAGTATAAAGGTCATGAAATAGTCAAGGCCAGACTGGAATGTAAATTGCAGAAAAGTAGTCAACCAGTGACTGGGGAGATCACCCAGTATAGCGAAGAGTGCAAAAACAGTATAAAGGGCGATGGGTTTTCACGCTGGTGTCCGGATTGGAATTAATATATATATATATATATATATATATATTGACAAAAATATAGTCAACCAAGACTAGGAAGAGAACCCAGTGATGGTGAAAATCGCTTATATATGCGTATATATATAAAAGCGGTAAACTACCTCGAATTTGACATCCGGACTTGATATAATTGAAATGTTAGTACATATATAGTTAAATATATACAAAAAAAGGCCAACCCCAGACTGAGAAGATAACCCAGTCCAGTGAAGTTTCTAGAAAAAAGAGTTTAGTGTATTGAAGCTGCTGGAGCTGACGGATCGTCAATCCGAGTTGTAGAAATGCCAGAAAATCAGTTTATGTACAAAAATATACCAAATTTTGATGAAAACGGCCACGGAACTAAGTTCCGGGCATTTTTAGAAAACAAAACTTAACGTGCAAGTGTATAAAAGTACGAAGAAGTAATATTCACTTTCTGATCGTGAAAATACTTACAATGGACAGCTACACGGGCTTTTTGCCAAATCGTAGGCTCTATACGTCCAAATCTATCGGTCATTTTCGGATATATGGTAGTATATGGGTATATCTACGTGTTATAGTGAAAATATTTGGGTTTGGAAGAGGTGTAAAAGTCAAAAAATCAAATGGGCAGAACTTCGCTGCGTTTCGAAATTCTTTAAAATGAAGGGGGCACATTTATTTATAGGCCAGGGAGCCTCCACTCTACTTGCTGTTGCCGCAGGTAGAGGTGTGGCTCCCCTGAGTGGGGCCCACGTGCCCGACTTTGTCATCTCGAAGTAAAGCACTCCGAGAAATGTGATGTCAACCTTAAAACTTTCAAACGTTTGATCGGAGCGTCCGTTTGAGGAGTGATATACCTTTCCGGAAAGCCCTCATCGAAAGTGTCTCAATGACATGGGATAAAACATTTTTTGGGTCCAAGAAGACGGGTTCATAACCAGGTCTTCGATTCCCCGCAGTTTATCTGTTGAGCTGTCTTGCGTCGTTTGCACTCGGGATCATCGTTATGGTTCATTCTGACTTTGATGGCATCAATTTGACTTGAGTTTTATTGAATCGGCTGAGAGTTGATAAAATGACTATTTTGCCCCTCCCGGGGTGGTCCTTGGTGGATTTGGCTTCCCAAGGTTATCTCTGGGGCTGAACTGCATTTCCAGGATTGATGCCGGGGCTGATCTGTACTTCCCGGGCTGAGACCGGGGATGACTTGACACGTCCTGGGTGGATGTCGAGGTTGACCTGTACCTCCTAGGTTGATGCCAGGGAGCTGACTTGACGGCCCGATATTGAGATCGGGGTTGATCGGTACCTCCCGGGTTGTCGCAGAGGTTGATTTGAAGGCTCGATATTGAGATCGGGGTTTGAACCAATAGTTCAATTGGAGATCGGAGTTGATTTGATGGCCCGATATTAAGATCAGGGTTAATCTGACGATCTGATTAGAGATCGAAGTTGATTTGATGGCCCGATATTGAGATCGGGGTTGATCTGAAGGTTTGATTAGAGATCGGAGTTGATTTGACAGTTCGATTGACGATCATAGTTGATTTGACGGTTCGATTGGAGATCAGAGCTGGATCTGACGGTATAATTAGAGATCAGAGTTGATTTGATGGCCCGATATTGATATCGGGGTTGATCTAACAGTCCGATTGAAGATCAAAGTTGGCTTGAGTACCGATATTGATATCGGGGTTGATCTGACGGTCCGATTGGAGATCGGAGTTGATTTGATGGCCCGATATTTAGATCGGGGTTGATCTAACGGTCCGATTGGAGATCGGAGTTGATTTGACGGTCCGATTGGAGATTGAAGTTGATTTGATGGCCCAATATTGAGATCGGGGTTTATCTAACGGTCTGATTGGAGATCAGAGTTGATTTAACGACCCGATATTGAGATCGGGGTTGATCTGATGGTCCGATTAGAGATCAGATTTGATTTGATGCTCCGATATTAAGACTGAATTGATCTAACGGTCCGATTGGAGATTAGAGTTAATTTGACGGCCTGATATTGAGATCGGGGTTGATCTGACGGTCCGATTGGAGATCGGGGTAGATTTAATGGCCCGATATTGAGATCGGGGTTGATCTGACGGTCCGATTGGAGATCAGAGTTGATTTGATGTGAAGGACCGGTATTGGCGACCGGATTTGAGTTGATTTACTAATATTTGGGATCAGATTTTGGTTTACCAATATTGGGGATCGAATTTAGGTTTAAAGACCGTCATTGGTGGCTGGATTTGAACTAGATGACCGACATTGGGGGCCGAGTTTGGATTGGAAGCCCGGTATCGGTACCGGGGTTGATTTGATTGACGGTTTTTCCCTCCTACAGTGTTAGTATTGGGGCAAAGAAAATTTTGAGTGTCTACAACCATTTGTGACGCCCCCAAAAAAGGTTCACACCACCTATTCTGAGTCACCAGAAATACATGGTACAGAATCTAAATACAAATCTTCATATTCTAACTATTACTCTGTCGTGCACAATACGACCACACATAAACTGTGAATAACAATTTTCATACTTCTTATCAATGATACGTTACATAAAGGTACAGTCAATAATTGTTTTAGGAATTAAAATCTTTGGAAAATGCTCAAGGAAACCTTCGTACATGGGAGGCCATACTTCTAAGTTATAATAGATATCGTATGACTTGAGAATTAACCTTGGTTGACCCAATAGACCCCAAAGAAGAACGAGAAGATTACTATACTATTCATTCCAAGTGGTGGATATTCTCTTGCCATATAATTATCTCCATTGTCTCAAATTGAGAATTATATTCCAACCATACTCCAAGATTATATAGGTAGTGCTCATAGATATAATTAGCAAGTGGATGCGCACAACCATGTCTTATGATAACACGAAGTCGTATGTGGTTTGACATCTTGTATGATAGTGGCAACACACACTTCTAAAGTCGGGTTCTCATCACCCTATTGTTGTTCACCAAAATTAACTGTTAAATGTATAAAATACGACACACACATTTTAAATCCTCAATACAATTATTCTCATACTATTTTATGGGAAACTTCAACAGTTATAGACCATCGTTCTATTCCCCTGTTATTCCCGCTTCAACAAGTGATCCTTAGACTTGAGATCATCATAGTATCTTGTGTATAATGAATTATACTTTGACTTATTCTTTAAGACCCTTAGGGTATATTAAAGGGTATGCTTGTGTATAATAAGTTATATATGGAGATAATGATTGATCAATAAAGAATCTATCACTTCTAGTAAAAGAAGAGATATTTCCTGTGTGATTCGATAAATGACAACCCAGGAATCCTTGGCCAAGGTGGAATGAAATTAGAAAGGAGTTTCTAATTTGCATTATTTAGAGTTATGCATTTTGGAATCGAAATACATATAATTAAATAAAATAAGACTTGACAGTAATTCAATGTCTTATATTTAATTGGGACATTGTTTGGTGGAAGGATTGAATTGTACGGTAACTATTAACTCACAGGTTCTTTTATGATTAATGTTGAAATCTATATTTTTTGGAAAGTCGTTGATCGCTAAGGAGGCTTATCCTTATTGTAGAATAAATGTTATTTATTTAAATGAATTATTAGTTTAATTTATTTATTTAAATAAGATTATAATTGTTCTAATTGATTTATTCACAACCGGTTTAATATGGAGAACCTAAAGGGTCACACCATAAAAGGAAGAATATTTATTAAAGAAGCAAATGACATAATCGTAATAGTAAGTTAAATATATTTAATTTAATCTATGGTGATAGAATAAATTAAATAGCTTATTATTTATTATTTAATATTTTGAAAATATTAAATATAAATTAATAAGAGGAGTCTTATTATTATTATTACTATTTTTATTATTATTTAATTCCCAAAGGAGTTTGAGAATTAATTAATAAGATACTCTATCTCTCCCTTATATATATTTCTAATAAGATTATGAGGCTAATTAATTAAAAGAGTTTAATTATTCCCAATAGAATTGGAAAGCCTAATTAATTAAAGGAGTTTAATTAATTAATATGAAACTCTAATCCTAAATTGTTTAGGAGGGTTGCCTACATCTATAAATAAGAAAGTCTTATTATGAAACAAGATTAGACATTTTAATTCCAAGAGTTGGGAGAGCACTCTTTTTCTAGAGAGAAGGAAAATAGGGTTTAGCCAAACAACACCCTTCTTCTTGAATTCTTATTCTTTCTTAGTGGATCACCTCTAGAGGCGAAACACTTTGGTGGCTAACGTTGATCAAAGGAAGGAATCAACCTGGTGGATTCAAGTATAACGCAAAAAGGATTTGAAGTTGAACTCGTACCTGAGAAATCTATAATCTTCAAGGGTATGAATACTAATCTCCATCTTTTTGTTTAATTAATAATTGTGCATAAAGTATGATCCGGATATATGGTTTGTAAAATTTTAGAACTCTGATTTACCACACTTCCGTTTTTTAAATGCAATTTGATTGTATCCATGAATCTTACAAACCTAACAGTGGCATCAAAGTCAAACTTTATGCAAGTTATTAATTGTTCAGATTTGATATGTATATTGATATGTGTTTAGAATAATTTAATTGGGCATAACTGTTTGTGTAAAAATTAATTTTTTTTTATGCTAATTTTTTTTTAAAACAACAGATTTTTTTAAAGAAAAAATAAACTCAAAGTCCACGGTCAAACGTTAATTGATCAACTGCTGATGTGGCGCTGACTGCTGACACGGCAGGACTGGTCAACTGCTGACGTGGCGAAGACTGGTCAACTGTTGACTGCTGACGTGGCACTGACATCATCTTCCTTTAAAAAGAGAAATATTAATTTGCAGTTAGAGGTTTTTTAACCCTTAATCTCTTGGTCACTTTCTACAAGTCTTACCATTGCACCAGGATTAGTTTTGATTAAGAATCAACATGTTTAATATGTAAACTATACAATTCTGGTTTTAAAGTTTGATTTGAAGGCTTGTTTGACTATTTCTTTTTAAAGGTTTTGATCAAACGTTATTTTTCTAGTAATTCTAAATTTAAATAACGTAGTTTATTTTTATTTGGAATTTGATTAAAATAAATTTGTTTATTTTAATTAGAATTTAACTTCATGCTAACTAATTAGAGTTGAAATTGGATTCCATGATAACTAATTGGAGATGAAATTGAATTCATTGTTTCCTAAAATAAAGGAGTTTATTTGTGATTAGGAAAGAGATTCCATGTTTCCTTAAATAAAGGAGTTTATTTAGATATGAAATAGGATTTCATATTAATCAAAATAAAGGACTTTATTTTGATAAGGAATTGGATTCCACATATTTTGTTCTTAAAAAAAAAGTTTTTTTTTAAAATTTAAATAAAGGAGTTTATTTTGACTTGAAATTGAATTCCATATTAAGTAAAATAAAGAATTTTATTTTGATTAAACAATTTGATTAAAAATAAAAGAGTTTATTTTTATTCAAAAATGGATAAATTAAAATAAAAGGTTTATTTTGATTTAAATTTGGATTAAAATAAAAGAGTTTATTTTAATTCAGAATTAAATTTTATGCTTACTAAAACTGCCCATTAAATCGATATCAATGTATATATTGAATGTTTATTATTCATGAGATGAATGTTTTATTTATTGATGCATATATTGATATGTATGATAATAAATAGAGTTGATTATGGACTATTGACCAATGTGATTGGATTTTTATTTTAGTTGGATGCTTGAATGTATGGGTGTTATAAATGGGTCTGCGTACCTCGTCTTCTCTAATTTTTTTAATGTAAATTCTATCTTCCTCCTATGTACTTTCCCTTGACTGCTGATCAAGATTTCTATTTATAGTAAATAGTTTTTGTAATAAAAATAATTAGAATTAAATTTTGAAGAATTGGAGACCAAGAAGCAAGGAACGCGTGAAGACCCGTTTGTAATGCAGCCCGAGATTTAAATGTAATAGTTATATTTAAATTTAATTCTTGCACCCCTAGGTTTGACCTTTTGGTTCACTTGGTGGCTCTAGTGAACCAAACTAGAATAAAAGTCCATAATCAATCCAGGTAGAATATAGTATTCTATATGTGCATGTTTATTATATATATTATATATTATAAAACATACTCCGCATGTTAATTAATATGACGCGTATTTTATATATATATGTGCATGCGAGATAAACAAGATGGGACTTATAATAACAAACCTCTCAAAGAAATTATATTATGTCTAAAGCGTTCAAAGATATTTAAAATATCGAACGTCGCCTTCTAGCATGATAAAATTAATAGAGTATTAAATATTTAATATGAGTTTGTTATGATGTCCACAAGGCAAGTATTGGGTATTTAATATGTTAATTTAATCACATTTGATGCTTATAAAGAAAATTGAACAATATTATTTTGTTGTGCTATCCACAAAGACAATATTTTTTTTGAATATATGAAAGTGCTAGGTTGGACTTAACTTAAATCATTTTAGTTCTGATGTGCACACACTTGACCATTATGATCTAAGAGAAAAAAATAAAAAGGAGTTACATATTGATGTAATTGACAAAGAGTTGTCTACCTATTTATTTATATATGGTTTGTTGTGCTATCCACAAGGCTATATACATTTAAAATATGATCCTTATTCTCACTAGCAAATCTTTAATTAAATTTGCCGAATTATATTGCAGACGTCGGTTAAAAAATCAGCGGGTCGGGTCACAACCCGGATCTTTTATCTCTTCCTAAGTTATCTCTACCCTTACTCTTTTTTATTGCGAAAAAGGTTTTGAAGGATTTTTTAGAAAAAAGACCAACATGTATCATGTCGACGATTTGAACGTTTTACAGAGTTGCTAGTTGGTAGATTTGAAAATGGTTGTACCAACTCAACTGAGTTTTGTTTGAAAGAGGCCCAATTGCTGGACACTGTCGAAACTTGATCTTTGAAAATAAAGTTTGAGTTCGGGGGCTTGGTTAAGTGTGGGGAAAATGTGTTAGGCACCCCATAACTCCCGTGTAAACACGGTACCACATCTTTTCAATATTTTCCTTAAAATTAAAATGCGTGTGTGAATACTACTTGAAAATTAGGCATATGTTTGATTGATTGAAAGCAAGGAAGTGCTTCGTTGAGCCTATATACGAAGGGTTTGACTTGTTTTGAAAATAGTCTTTGATTTGATTTGCAAAAGTATTTAATTTTTGATTGATTTAAAAATGATGTTTTGAAAGAGGGTTTTCAAACCCTTACGCTAACATAGGAATTGAAACATGTCGTTACTTTCAATTTTATCTTTTTAGCCTTAAGGCTCAATTTGAATGGTGATTGTTGGGCTGCGAAGCATCCTCGACCATAACAAATATACAAGTGTCGGTCTCCTCATGGGCATGATAGCCATCGGAGGGACTCTGACACGACAAACCATTATTCTCATTATTTCGAGACCTTAAATCCGGATAACCGTTTTAAGGTCTTTTACATGTACATTTCTACAGAAAAACTGGCAGGGTACATTTGTAAATCGGAGTTTGTCCATCGTAAGAATCAGATTCTGATCAGTTTGATCATGAATCCCATGATTCCTAGGCTCACATATGAGTAGCCAATAAACCTGCACAGTTCAAATTTGTACAAAAATAGATATATATCCCAACACTGCCAGAACCGAGGATTCATTCAGTAAATCCCGATTCGCACGGTTGAAGCGCCACGTTCCCACTAGATAGCGATCTAAGAGACGCGAGGTTGCTTTTTTAACTGAAAAATGCCGATTCATATCAAATGAATATTTAAAGCATTAATTAAATAATAATAAAAAAGTAATAGCAGTATATATAAACAGTAGCTGTAAAGGGCGATGGGTTTTCACGCCGGTGCCCAGACTGGAATTGAAATATATATATTGACAAAAAAATAGTCAACCAAGACTGGAAAGAGAACTCAGTGATGGTGAAGAGTGCAAAAAGCAGTAAAAAGACCACAAAATAATTCAGGCCAAACTGAAATATAAATTTGTAGAAAAGTAGTCAATCAGGGATTGAGAAGATAACCCAGTAATGGTGAAGAGTGCAAAAAGCAGTAAAAAGGCTACAGAATAATCAAGGCAGGACGAAAATATATAAATATATATATATATATTGATAGAAATATAGTCAACCAAGACTGAGAAGAGAACCCAGTGGTGGTGAAGGCTGCTTATATATGCATAAATATATATAAAAGCAGTAAACTACCTCGGATTTGACATTCGGGCTTGGCAGAATTGAAAAGTTAGTATATATACAGTTAAATAAACACACAAAAAAGCCAAACCCGGACTGGGAAGATAATCCAGTTCGGCGAAGTTGCTTAAAATGAAGGTGCTAGTACACTGAAGCTGTTAGAGCTGGCGGATCGTCAATCCGAGCTGTAGAAATGCCAGAAAACGCAGTTATGTACAAAAATGTACTAATTTTTGACGAAAATGGCCACGGAATTATGTTTCAGGCATATTTAGAAAATGAAACTTAACGTGCAAGTGTATAAAAGTACGAAGAAGTAATATAAACTTGCTGATCGTAAAAATACTAACAATGGACTGCTACACGGGCTTTTTGCCAAATCGTAGGCTCTATACGTCCAAATCTACCGGTTATTTTATGATATGTGGTAGTATGTGGGTATATCTATGTGTTAGAGTGAAAAAATTTGGGTTTAGAAGAGGTGAAAGTCAGAAAATCAAACAAGCAGAGGTTCGCTGCGTTTCAGAATTCTTGAAAATGAGGGGGGGTGTACGTTTATTTATAGGCCAGGGAGCCTCAGCTCTACCTGCTCTTGTCGTAGGTAGAGGTGCAGCTCCCCTGGTGGGGCCCACATGTTCGACTGAGTTATCTCGAAGTACGTGCACTCCGAGCAACGCAAGTCGAAGTTGAAACTTTCTAACTTTTGATCGGAGCGTCTGTTTGAGGCGTGCTATACCTTTTCAGAAAGCCCTCTCCGAGAGTGTCACAATGACATAAGATAAAACATTATCAGGGTCCAAGAAGATAGGTTCATAACCGGATCTTTGATTCCCCATTGTTTTTTCGTTGAGCTGTCTTGCGTTGTTTGCACTCGGGATCGTCGTTATGGTTCGTTCTATCCTTGGTGGCATCAATTCGGCTTGAGTTTGACTGAATTAACTTAGGGTTGGTAAAATGACCATGTTGCCCCTCCCGGGGTTGCCTTTAGTGTCGGCATGACATTTGGTTGACTTCCGGGAGTTGTTTCCAAGACTTGGATCCCATTCGAGTCTGTTTGTCCTCAGTGTTATCTCTGAAGCTGAGTTAGTCATTCCAGGTTTCCTCCTGGAGATATTTTGGAGCTTCAGGTTTGCTCCCAAAGTTGACATGACTTCCCAGGTTGAGACCGGGGCTGACCTGTACCTCCCGGGTTGAGATCGGGGCTTAACTGTACCTTCCGGGTTGAGACTGGGGCTGACATGACGGTCCGATATTGAGATCGGGGTTGATTTAATGGCCTGATATTGAGATCGGGGTTGATCTGACGGTCCGATTGGAGATCGGAGTTGATTTGATGGCCCAATATTGAGATCAGGGTTGATCTGACTGTCCGATTGGAGATCGGAGTTGATTTGATGGCCCGATATTGAGATCGGGGTTGATCTGACTGTCCGATTGGAGATCGGAGTTGATTTGATGGCCCGATATTGAGATCAGGGTTGATCTGACGGTTCGATTGGAGATCGAAGTTGATTTAATGGCCCGATATTGATATCAGGGTTGATCTAACGGTCCGATTGGAGATCGAAGTTGATTTAATGGCCCGATATTGAGATCGGGGTTGATCTGACGGTTCGATTGGAGATCGGAGTTGATTTGATGGCCTAATATTGAGATTAGGGTTGATTTGACGGTCCGATTGGAGATCGTAGTTGATTTGAGGGCTCGATATTGAGATCGGGGTTGATCTGATGGTCCGATTGGAGATCGGAGTTGATTTGATGGCCTGATATTGAGATCGGGGTTGATTTAACTGCCCGATTGGAGATCGGGGCTGATTTAATGGCCCGATATTGAGTTCGGGGTTGATTTGATGGACAGTTTTGCCTTCTTACAGTGTTAATAACAGGAAAGGAAATTTCGAGTGTCTATAGAAGCCCATCTTTATCATGCTCATGCAATATAATGGAATGAGCAGGATAAAGATTGCTAGACACTTGAAATGCAAAGGCAAAGGCAATACAATGCATGGCATGGTAGGCAAGGAGTATCAGATACCTTTGAGGAGGTAGAGTTATCCTTGATGTATTGTGTTAGTTTTCGCTGGGGATGATGTTATTAGGCTATCATGAACTATCTTCCGTCATTTTCTGCTGGGGATGACGTCACTCATGATAGCATGGGGCTAACATTGTCAAACGATTACTGGTAGGGGATTCGCTAATGTGCTTGTCAGAGATGAGCTATCACAGATTGTTCTCGTCTTGCTCTGCTGAGGATGACGTCCTTTGCGATAGCTTCGTAGATTCTAATGAGGTTGATATTATTGATACTACCTTGGTGCTCCTTTTGAGGATGTGTATAACAGATTCCATCATCGGGTATGGATTACTAAATTGCTTCCGTCACCGGATCACTCGTGATGCTTCTTGGAGGTTGCTCCAACGACTAAGACGTCGCTGGGGTTGAGCCAACAATTGAACTGGACTCGATCTATACCCAAAACTTAGCTGGGGCTGAACCAACAGCTGAACTGGATTCGGTCTGTACCTGATACTTCTCTGGGGCTGAACCAACGGCTGAATTGGATTCGGTCTGTACCCAATACTTCGCTGGGGCTGAACCAACAACTGAATTGGATTCGGTCTGTACCCGATACTTCGCTGGGGCTGAACCAATGGATGAATTAGATTTGGTCTGTACCCGATACTTCGCTGGGGCTGAACCAACGACTGAATTGGATTCGGTCTGCACCCGATACTTCGCTGGGGCTAAACCAACGGCTGAATTGGATTCGGTCTGTACCCGATACTTTGCTGGGGCTGAACCAAAGGCTGAATTGGATTCGGTCTGTACCCAATACTTCTCTGGGGCTGAACCAACGGCTGAATTGGATTCGGTCTGTACCCGATACTTGGAAAGTGGCAGTTCTCTGTCAGTTTTTCGCAATTTTTTGGCAGTTTTCTCGCAGTTTGCATTGTTAATTCCCGGATATGACTTCGGGGTGAATACCAAGGGTTTCCAGAGTGTCCCCCTTTCTGTCAGAATTACGCTGCTGAAACGTAGGATTTCAGGACAAACTGCTCAATCGCGTAGCGATTTTTCTTCAGATTTGACTTCGCAGCACATAGAAACTTCGTTTCAACCCAAATTGAACCAAGCCTGGGGGAGTGGGACCCACCCTGGGGAGCCGCAGGTGGAGGTGCGGCAGCAGCAGGTGGGCCCGCTTCCACTTGTGCTATATATTGGGCAGCGGGATTTCATTTCTTCAAAGTTCTATTTCGAGTTTCAAAAGGATTTTGATCTTCTTTTTCAGATCTACGGAGCTTGGACAGCTGTTTTCTGATTTTGTCAGTTCCTACGCATTCAACGCAGTGTATGTAACATTTTATGTCCTTTTTTCGTAAGTTTTGACTGTTAAAAGCATGTGAACCACGTAGGGGGCTTTTAGACGCAATGTATGAAAAATATATGCCTATATGATCTGCTAAAAATTTTCTGACTACATATGTATGCATATCTTACTGTAACGCACGTTTGGATGTAAGAAAATTCAGATTCTGAGACAGTCAATTTTAGCTCTTTTTGGTCAGTTTACTCATCATTTTTTGAGGCCTAGTGAGCCTAGATTTTTAACTAAAAATGTCCATGGTAATTTGGCTACCATGTGAGGTTATTTTTTATTTTATTTCATAAATATGAACTGTTCTTGTTTTTGGAAAGGTGTGCTACTGAATGGCCACCTAGTCATGCCTATATGCATGCAGACAGTCCATTTTACAAAGGAGACTCTGGCGAATTTTTTTCAAAACCCGAGCATTTAATAAACATGCAATTTTGACTCTGCTGGGGATTTTTTGACTGACCCATGCATGTTTTTAGGATTTGTCTTCTGAAAAACATTCAGTTTTGACTTTACGGAGTATTTTTGACTGACCTATGCATGCTTTAGGACTTAGCGATGTATAGAGTACTGATTTAAATAATAAGCCACAGGTTTTAGGCTTACCACACTATTTTTGAGGTGATTTGGAGACTTTATACTAGTGATGGACTGTGATAGACCTGATAGTGCTAGTAGGGTATCCTCAGGCATTAAACGGAGGCGAGCTTCTAATGTTTCTCAGCCACGTCTGGCTAGACCGCCTCGCAGATTGGCAGAGTCGGTGATTCGTCCATTCTCGGGGCACAGGTTTTTAACATAGGTTGGTTTTTAATGCAGGTTTCCGGCTTTACGCAGCCTCGAGGGAACTGGTTCAATGTGTATTCCCTGTATCACATTCTACACGAGGATTATAGGGATATTGTTGATGGCTAGGGGTTCCAAGCTTTCTTTTCCATTCTTCCCCGCGCGTTGCCCCTTGGGGTATATGAGGGCTTTGTCTGAGCACTGGTTCCACCAGACTCAGTCCCTTCATCTGCTAGACTATGAGGTGATGACTATGAACTGGAGGTTCATCACCGGCATTGAGTTTGAGGGGGCGAGCCAGTGCCTGCCATGGTTGACATTATGCCTACTGCCGTTCGATCCCTGTTGGGAGTTCCTGTGACGGCGCTCAAGGGTCGGTCGATCCGATCTGGTCCCTTGAGTATAAATATCCAGGATGGGACTTTGATGGAGCCTCCGCTTGATTACCAAGGGGTTAGAGATCGCATTCTGAGGCGATTATTTTTGGAGATCATCAGTGGTTGTTTTGTGGTGGACAACTCAACTACTGTGTCCTTCACCCTGGTTAGCTCTACCTGACATGTAGAGCTCCTTAGTGACTTTGATTGGGGTTCCTACACCTTTGCCTATTTTCTCCAGGGCATGCGCATGCTTTCAGAGGGTTCAACGGAGGCTTGGTTAGAATTCTACCCATTTCTGCTGGTAAGTACATCTTTCTTGTACCTTTTTGATTTTAGCATTTATATTTATCGGTTTTGATCACTAAGGACTTTTGATATTGACATGGCCAGTTCTGGGCATTTGAGAGGCTTCCTTGCCTACGGTCCACCACTGCTTTAGGTCTGGAGACCTATCCTCGAGGACGGCATTGACATCACTCGACTTTGATGGAGGTCCCTGTTGCTGAGGGATTTACTCATGCTCACCTAGAGTTGGAGCTTTTGATGGCTGGATCAATCTCCTGGACGCTGTATACCTCTGAGTTTTTGACCGTTGGATTTGAGGGAGGCTTTCCCACTGGCCGGGAGTATGCATTATCGATCCGTAGAGTGCCTATTTTGTCAAAGGGAGGCTGGGAGCTCTATTTAAGAGAGTGTGCGATCAGGACTATTACGGGTTAGATCCGCATTCCCATTGTTCCTCCTACTTGGCATCATTGGCCGTTGATCATGCCACTGACAGAGATTCCCATGGAGGGCATAAATGGCTTCACCCTATCAGAGGGTTCGTTCAGCCAGGAGGCATTTAGCAGATGGTGGAGTCCTCGCACTATTGGAGCTCAAACTCGTGCTACTCAGTTCATGGCAGACATGGTGCCAGGGTCTGTGATGATGACAGACTGGATAGCTTGCCTCAGGGAGCCGACTCATGCAGAATAGATTGCAGATCCAACCTGGGAGTTGGGTAGCGCTTGCCTTTTTATCAAGCATCTTAGCAGAGATCGGTCAAAGGCATCTTTTTTTAACCCGTCCATCTCAGAAGCAAGCCCCTCTTCAGGTCCATTTTCCAGCAGTTTTGCAGAAGCAGATCCTCCCTTATACCGCCCATACATGGTTGATGACCGCAGCTTTGCATCCACGGAGGAGATGGATCAGGTTAATCACCTGGACGTAGATTACCTGGATCTCTTTGGATAGCTATGGCAGCTATATTTTTGGTCAGCCACTATTTTGGCTATTTGGCGGTTGTGCCATTATTTTGATAGACCACTGTAGTAGTTGGGTGGTGGTACCCCATTTCCCTGTATTCTTCACTTCACTTTGTATTATCAGACAGGGATGATGCCCGCAGTAGATAGTTTATCGTAGATATTCATGCTATTTCCTATCTATCGCATCATGTTTATATTTGTCATCATGCATGTATTATGTCATATGTATGCATTTAGACAGACGAGTTCAGATTTAACCCTGGATGGTCTTGTGGTACGGTGACACAGATGATGTCATCCGCCGTGAGTCGTATTGAGCATTTGCCACAGTCTGAGGTGGCTTCATCATTGAGGTCGTGGTACGAGAGCCTGCCCTTCTCAGCCAGAGGGACAGTAGACCAGATGTTGGGGCATTCGCTGGCCCTTACAGATTTTCAGGTGCCATATGGGTTTGTAGATGGCATATTATCCTATTGGATACCTTCTAGACAGGTCTTTTGCTTCGGGCGACATGAGCTGATGCCAACTTTGGAGGAGTACGAGCGGCTTACCGGTTTGGATCTGGACTTGCCGTGCGCCCGGACTGCTATTAACAACATGAGGAGACCGTTCCTGCAGATGTTCGGTCTTCGTCAGAGGGTAGTCGCAGATGAGATCGTATCTGGGCTTGTGATCTCGATTTACTTCTTGATCGATCATTTTGGGGAGTTTGATAGCTATGTTCGACATGTTGGGGATTTTGTTATTTCAGCAAAGGCATAGCATCTGGCCAGGGTAGATGTTCTGCTGATGTGTATTGTGGCATACGTGTACATGCCACTGCGCTCGGATCACCTGGACGTGGGATTGGTAGTTGTTGTTCGGGCCCTTAGACAGGGTAGTACCATTATCCTGATGATATTGGCTGAGACGCTGCAGTCAGCCACTCACTGTATTACCCACCCGGAGGGGGTTTTCAGGGGTAGTTCGGTCTTGCTGTACATATGGCTGATGTCCCATATCCGACCGATTGGGTCTTTTAGACATCATGGGTATTATTTTTCCCATGATATATCTATGTCCTACTCCTTTCAGCCGGCAGAGTGTACCGATGCAGCAACATGGTTGGCATTTTTGCCGAATATTGAGCATCCGTTCTTGATTTTGCCATGCTCAGGGCTAGCCTCCCCATATTGCTTCATTACTCATGCACCTGGCATGGATTACTTGCCCCTAGCGGGTTTGAGGGGAGTGACCACTTATCATCTCTTGGCTGTTATGAACCAGTTTGATCAGTTCTAGAGCTTGCACCGATTTGAAGGGTCTGCTGATCAGAGGATGTCGGCATCGTTTATGTCATCAGCCAATTTGGTCAGGGTATATGAGTGTTGGACTCACAAAGAGAGGGCTGAGTTCTCCAGTAGCCATTCGGACCGTTCTCTAGAGTACTCGACATAGTTGGAGGCAGATATAGTAGCAGCTGCATTTATTCCTTCAGCTCCTATTGTGGATTCAGATTAGGAGAAGCCTATGGAGGAGCCTGAGTCTCCCACTGAGGATGAGCTATTCGTAGGTTTGACAGCTGCTTTGGTTAGCGACCCACCGACTATTCCTGCAGGCACAGATCCAGCTTTGGCAGATTCATTGTTCAGGATGACCTTTGAGCAGGATTCGGCTAGAGCGCAGATGTTAACTGCCTTATCTGGCAGAGATATAGCTTTAGCTGAGAAGGACACACTTCGAGTCGCTCATGATGCTGGCTTGATAGAGAGAGGAGCTTTGATCTGCCAGAGATGCAGTTGTTGTGGAGAGGGATGAGATCCGCTTAGCCAGAGATGCAGCTTTTGTTAAGATCAAGGACACTTTGATTGCTAGAGATGCAACTTTTGAAGAGAGGGATAAGGCTATAGCTTCCCGTGATTTCCACATTGCTGACAATACTGCCCTTCGATCTCATACTCACTGCCTAGTTACCGAGATGAGTGCATATATTGATGACCACAGTGCCACATTACAGATGACTATGGAGGTTTTGGGTCGCATGGAGGCTGAGGGTATAGCACTTGTAGCTGCTCCTCCATCTTCAGAGAGAGATGCCATGGTGGCATTGTTGGCCCGCTTATCCTTTGGTCCATAGACTAGCTTTATTTTTCCCGCATAGACTAGATCAGCCATTTTTGTCATGTACAGGTCATTATGTATATAACAAATAGTTTTATATCAAAGAAATATATTTTTGATCCACTTCCCTGTTTGGAGATGTATTGTCATTGCTGAGCAATTACCACTTCTTTCATGACTCGCTGTTGTTGATGCAACTTGAGCTTCTCCTTGATGGACCGACAGTTGAGATGTCAGGGAGTATCTCAGATGGGCCTGTTGACCATGGTAGCTTGATAGGATTTAGCTTCTGTATGTCTTTGGTGTCTTGGGACTGGTTTTTATTGGGGTTTTTATTTTTTCTTGAAGGTCAAATCGCGCCTTAAATGGCTGCCTATGTACTCCCGGGTTGAGGGAGATCAGGTCATTCGTAGTTCTGGCTTTGTGTGAGAGAGGTTTGGAGAGTATTTATCTTGGGTTTTGAGTTTGGTTTGATGAGTTTTTGAGTTTTTATTTGGTTTGACTGCACCAGAAATGGCTGCCTACGTACTCCCGGGTTGAGGGAGATCAGGTCTTTCGTAGTTCCTGCTTTCTAGTGAAAAACCAAACCTGATTTGATTTGTAGGACCCGAATGCAGGTATGCATGTGCTTCAGACATAGTATCTCTTTATGGTGTCTGAATTGATGAGTTGGGGAAATTTGTTCCCGTCCATTTTTTGTAGTCTGATATCTCCTCCCGTCAACACTTCCTTGACAATGAAAGGGCCTTCCCAATTAGGGGCGAACTTTCCTTTAGCTTCATCTTGATTGGCTAAAACTTTATTCAGCACCAAGTCGTTTTCTTTGAATTACCGTATTCGGACCTTCTTGTTGTAGGATCGAGCAATCCTTTGTTGATATAACTGCCCGTGGAAAATGATTGTAGCCCTCTTTTCATCAATCAAAGACAGTTGGTGGTATCGGTCTTGCAACCACTGACCTTCGTCTATCTGAGCATCGATCATCACTCGCAAGGATTCCATCTCTACTTCTATGGGGATGACTTCTTCCATGACATAGACCAATGAATAGGGGGTAGCCCCAGTAGAGATGCGCATTGACGTCCTGTATGCTAACAGTTTGAGAGGCAGCAGGTCAGGCCATTCTGTGGGATTGGCGAACATTTTCTGCATAATCATTTTGTTGTTCTTGTTGGCTGCTTCGACAGCACCATTCATCTTGGGCCGATAGATGACGGAATTGAGATGCTTGACAGCACCATCCATATCGACAGACGACATTGTTTCTGATGAAACCAATGATGACCTCTTTCGTGACTTTGGGAAAAGAGGCAACTTCAACCTATTTGGTGAAGTAATCGATCATGGTGAAGATGAATCGATGACCATTGTTGGCTTTTGGTTCCACTGGGCCAATCACATCCATTCCCCACATGGAGAAAGGCCATGGTGAACTCATGTTGTGCAGCTCATTTGGAGGAGCATGTATGGCATTTCTATGTATTTGGCATTGAAAACATCTTTTGACGTGATCGTCGCCGTCAGCTTTGAGAGAGATCCAATAATGTCCTGTTCTTAATATCTTCTTGGCCAGCAGATGGCCGCTCATGTGTGGACCACAGACTCCACCATGGATTTCATCCATCAGTCTCTGGGCTTGATCTTTATCAAGGCATCTTAACAGATCTATTCCAGCATCCCTTTTGTAGAGGGCATCTCCGCTTAGATAGAATTTCATAACCATCTTGTGAATCCGCTTTAGCGCAGATTGGCTTGCTCCAACGGGTGTAGATCCATCTCGTAGATATTCCTTGATGTCTTGATACCAAGGCTGATTGATAGGAGGTATTTCATCTGATACTTCTCCAATGTAATTTCCATATGTCGGGGCCTTCTGAATTATAAATTTGATGTTGGGAATCCCACTCCTGTTGGATATGTGGATTAATGAAGCCAACATTGCCAATGCATCAGCAAAGTCATTCCTACCTCGAGGAATATGGCTAAAAGTTACTATGACGCCCCCAAAATAGGTTCAATCCACCCAACCCATTCTAAGTCGCCAAATACATGGTACAGAATCCAAATACAATCTTTTATAACAAACGGTCGTGCAAAATACGACCACGCAATTGTGAGTTTCAATACAAATCGTATATAATACAAAATATAAACACTCAAATTCAGTTCCGATTAATTATTATCACACTATTTAACAATAATAATGAGGACGACAACTGCTCTAACTCTGGCCATCACTCTGTTCCCCGACTAGTCCCTGCAACATTCTCATTTCCTGAAGAGGACAATAGAAGAAAATGGTGAGCTCAACTAGCCCAGTAAAGAATATTATGACTAAGATAATAAAAAATAATTTATCGTTAGTTTTCAACAAATCAAATAAAATATTATGGACAACAAGTTTTAGATCAACAACTGCAGCGAAAATAATAATTTATCAGAAGAATTAAGTAGAAAATGATGTCTACTATCTTCTATGATTTAAAAGTTCTTCATCAATATTTTATCCCTGTCAATCAATATATATCTCAAATCAAATATTCATCTTTGCACTACGGGCCAAAGATATTCATTTGTATCACCAGTGGTCATGTTCATCTCAACACCTGTCCATCTTTGCACTATGGGCCAAAGATACTCATCAGGTAATCATTCATCTTTGCACTACAGGCCAAAGATATTCATCAAATAATCATTCATCTTTGCACTACAGGCCAAAGATATTCAGTAATATCACCATTTAAGACTGAGGATGATGAAAAACAATATAAATAACGAATCCAGTGAGATTAAGGACAAAGATTAGGGATTCTTAATTTAGTTTATCCAAGTTCAAGAATACTCCATAATAATCAATTGTGGAGCAAAATTCAAGAATGAAATTCAAAACTTGGATCCAATCAAAGATAGGAACCATAACAGACAACTTGGACAAAGAAAAAGAAATTTTATTTTTTTTGTGAATAGTGCCGTATTAGTGAATAGTGCCGTATACGTGAATAGTAACTCCGACATGAAAAGGTAAAAATTTCATAATAAAATTCATACCAATATTTCGGTGGAACGATATTAAAAGAAATAACATCATTTGCAAGAAAAATAACATCCCTTACCTCAGTAGAATACTCAATCTGTCTGGATTATCGAATATTATGCTGACAAAAACTTGTACTGTTATCAACACTCAAAATATCTAAACACTCACAAGAAATACGCTTAATACTATAGAGAAAGAATTTTCTGATTCTAGTGTGATTTTCATTTCTAACTAAGTACCCTATTTATAGGAAAATGCTTAGCACACAAAAGCTGACCAAATTTAACCAACGGATGCAATTTTTGAATATAAACTCTTAGCCAAAAATCAGCATCTTCACTTTGACAACCCAACAACAATGGGGCCCACACATGTTTTAAATATTTATTTCAACAAAAATCAATTTAGACCCAATATTCAGGAACTTCAATAATTCATAATAAATAACCCTTTTATCAGAAAAATACAAACCTTATGTTCATTCCATATGAAATTTAATTCTCTATAATTTTGTAGAAGAAAGTTTTCCCAAATTCCGAATGAAAAATGAACCAAATTTACATACGGATGAATTTGCAGGCTACATTTTTTTTCCGGACGAAATCTTTTAGTTTCCTCCCGCACCACCGTGTTGACAAACCAAAAAATTAGCATTTACAACAACAAAAGGAAAGTGGGGCCCGCATGACATGTTTTTAATGTTTTTTGTAACAAATACAATTCTGATCCCAATTTGCTCTCTTCTACCTTATTTTATTCATATATTATGAATTTATTATAAAAATATAACCATTTAAATTATAAAATTATATTATTATATTACCACATTTTACACTTATAATGTAATATTATAATAATATATTTGAATGAATTATTTTATCAAAAAAGATAAAATATTAATTTTCAACAAATGTCTCTTTTGCTAAAAATTCCTCCATTTATATCAAAATTGAATAAATATTTTCATATCATTTTTATCAATAATTAATTATTATTCACAAATAATATTACAGAATCACAATAATGACAACCAGGTCGTTCTCAAGAAAGAGGGGGCTTTTCAATAAGGATTTCTCCTTACTGGCTCGCAATTAGATTAACTAACCCATTTCCTAGACAGAGCTTCCTAGGCATTACCAATAATGCTGTCTAATAATATTATTCAAATAATATGAATTATTAATTTGATAATGCAAAATGCTGTGCAGTGACAATTATTGAATCAACAATAATATAAAATATTGTGCAATACCGTGTGTTACTGTGCAACAATGCGTTTTACTTTAATTTAACCACCAGGTATTTCAACAGTTTTAACGGTAACATTCTTGCTGTTATTTTTAGAAAACTTATTCTTGTTGTTTTCTTCATCCTACAGTTTTCCGTCATGGGGCCCACAAATGGCTGCGCCATCGTACGAATATTCTTTGACAACAAGAATATTCCACGACCAAATGAATATTCCCCGACAATAATGAATATTTTATAACCACTTGCTTATTTTAAAATATTAGCACATATTATCCATAACTTATCACATTTATCAAATCAACCCCTTACTATTTCAAAATAATATATAGAGGAAATTTAATTTTATTCATAAAAAATTGGGGTCTTACAACCTCCCCTCCTTATGAAATTTAGTCCTCGAAATTGACGTGCGTACCTGGTATTTCGAAAAGGTGAGGATACATCGCTTTTATTTTCGATTCTAACTCCCAGGTCATTTTCTCAATAGCATGGTCTCTCCACAAAACTTTGACTTGTGGTATAACCTTTGAGCGTAAAACATGTTCCTTTCTATCCAAGATATTGACAGGTACCTCCTCATACTTTAAATCTTCGGCTATCTCGTCTGGTTCTAACTCAATAATGTGGTGTGGATCTTTCACATATTTACGTAACACGGATATGTGAAAAACGTTATGAACACGAGACATGCTTGGAGGTAAAGTGAGTCTATAGGCCACATTTCCTACTCGGTCAAGGATCTCAAATGGACCAATAAATCGTGGGTTGAGCTTCCCTCTCTTCCCGAATCTCGTAACTCCTTTCCATGGAGCTAGTAACACGTAACAATACATGATCCCCAACATTAAATTCCACGTTTTTTCGATGAAGATCCGCATAACACTTTTGTCGATCCTGTGCTGTTTGTATACGTTGTTGGATCATTTGGATCTTTTTCGTAGTCATACGTACTAACTCCGACCCCAACAATGTTGCTTCACCCACCTTGTCCCAGCATACTGGAGAACGACACTTTCGTCCATACAATGTCTCGAATGGAGCCATGAGTCGGTTCTACTCGTATATTTGACATCATCTCGTGGGTTCTTGGAGTCTTTAACTTTATCTCCATCCTTTGTAAGTCATACAAAATGGGCCTTTGTTTTGACAGCATCGCACTCGTTCCGGCATACGATCTTCTACTCAACGCGTCAGCTACCACGTTCGCTTTTCCAGGATGGTATTGGATGGTATGATCGTAATCTTTCAACAGCTCAAGTCAACGTCGTTGTCGCATGTTGAGTTCGTTTTGGGTGAAGAAATATTTGAGGCTTTTGGAGTATATTAGGATGTCATCAATAATGACAACCATGAAATGATCCATATATTTCTTAAATATTCGGTTCATCATGTCCATGAACGTAGCATGGACATTGGTCAACCCGAAAGATATAACTAGAAATTTGTAATGCGCGTATCGAGTTCTAAAGGCAGTCTTTAGAATATTCTCAGTTTTAATCTTTAACTGATGATATCCAGAACGAATATCGATCTTTGAAAAGAATTGCGCACCTTACAACTAGTCGAACAGGTCATCAATACGAGGTAACGGATACCTATTCTTGATGGTGACATGGTTTAACTCCCGATAGTCAATACAAAGTCGCATACTCCCGTTTTTCTTCTTTACGAGTAAAATAGGAGCACCCCAAGGAGATGTACTAGGACGAATAAAAACAATGTCCAACAACTCCTATAGTTGGACCTTTAACTCCTGAAGTTCAATAGGAGTCATTTGATATGGGGTTTTAGAAATGGGTTTTGTACTGGGTTCAAGGTCAATAAAGAATCCAACTTCACGTTCTGGAGGTAGATCGAAAAGTTCTTCGAAAAATATATCAGGAAACTCATTAACAACAGAAATATCATTCAAATCTGACGTATTTTGGTTTAAATCAGTGACATGGGCTAAGAAAGCTTGGCATCCGTTTTTCAATAAACGAATAGCTTTATGACTTGAAATGACATTGATTGATTTTAGTGGTTTGGTGGTTTGAATTCGCACAACAGGTTGGTTAGGAATATGAAAACTAACAACCTTATGAAAACAATTAATTTTGGCATGATAAGTGGTTAACCAGTCAATTCCTAAAATCACATCAAATGCAAGTATTTTCAAAGATATAAGATCAACAGGTAGGGTGAGGGTGCCAATTTGAATCAAGTAAGATTTGTAAACTCTGGATGTAACGAAGGTTTCTCCCAACAGAGTTTCAACAGATAAATCAAAGTCTAGTTTCTTAGAAGTCAAGTTCAAACGTTGAGCACAAGCAGGTGAAATAAAAGAATGGGCAGCACCGGTATCTAATAAGGTATAGACTTCGCAAGAGTTTATGATTAGCTTACCCGTGATAACTTCGTTCGGGTTTCTCGTATTTTGGGTAGTCACGACAAACGCTCTTCCAGGAACCACCGACTTTGACTTTTCAGGGACAGCCTTTGGAGTCACCATCCCCGTTGGACTTAACTTTGCTATTACGCACATTCTACCCTCAACTACTTCATCGCACTCCTGATCCATGATTTGAATCATTACTCTTTGATCCATATCAAATTGGGGTTGACCGCTCTGCACAGGTTAATTCCAAACTCGATGTTGGATTCTCCCAATTGCTTGTCCAAAAAGTGAAATCTATATCGTCTATTTTAGCCTACTTAGATCAGACGTCTCTTTCTAAAATATCAATGTGTCGTGCAGCTTTTACCCATGCATCCTCCATTCTCATTCGTTCAGTTGTTTCTTCTTTCATCAGAATTTTAACAATTGCATTCTTAGATTCCAGCTCTAATATCTTATGCTCTGCCAGAGAGAGCTACTGTTCAAGTTTCGCAAATAAAGTAGCAAAATCTTGAATTGCTGTATTCCTTTGTTCCACGGCCGTCTGCCATTCTTCACCTTGCTCTTCTAACTCACGAATACGATTTTGCAATTCTACATTTCAATCATAAAATTCTCCTAATAAATCTTCCTCAGGTTCCTCTTCTTCCTCACCCTCAGCTGCTACCTCTGCAATTAGCTCGGGTGCAACTATTAATTCTTCACTCACCACATGGATATTTCTAATTTCTTCTTCTCCCGATATCACATTATCATGGTTGGTGATTAGCGGTGCCTCAATGGTCTCAAATGCTCCATTGTTTAAATTTTCAGCTGTCATTCTCAAATACTGCCATAAAACAAGGGTTAATTAAAGAAATTAACATATCACATATTAACCCTATGTTCCGACCGACCAATTAAATACAAAATAAGCTTAGGTAGGACACACTAGCGAAGGATTTACTCGTCTCTCCCCTCCTAGTTCTATTCCCAGATCTCCGCCAGAGACCATATCCCTAAGCTGTGATACCAACTATGACTCTCATGGTGCTTCAACCATAGCACCTCACAATGGTACCTATCAGTTTGCCACCACAGAACGGCGTCCCCTACTGGAGAGTCTGGCTTCGGTGCATCCCCCATACACAGGAAGTCATCAGGGAGAGGCTCGGGGCTCTTTACTTATAGCTCTGATACCAACTGTGACGCCCCCAGAATAGGTTCAATCCACCCAACCCATTCTGAGTCGCCAAATACATGGTACAGAATCCAAATACAATCTTTTATAACAAATGGTCGTGCAAAATACGACCACACAACTGTGAGTTTCAATACAAATCGTATATAATACGAAATATAAACACTCAAATTCAGTCCCCATTAATTATTATCACACAATTTAACAACAATAATGAGGACTACAACTGCTCTAACTCTGACCATCACTCTGTTCCCCGACTAGTCCCTGCAACATTCTTATTTTCTGAATAGGACAATAGAAGAAAAGGGTGAGCTCAACTAGCCCAGTAAATAATATTATGACTAAGATAATAAAGAATAATTTATCGTTAGTCTTAAATAAATCAGATAAAATATTATGGACAACAAGTTTTAGATCAACAACTGCAGTGAAATAATAATTTATCAGAAGAATTAAGTAGAAAATGATGTCTACTATCTTCTATGATTTAAAAGTCCATCATCAATATTTTATCCCTGTCAATCAATATATATCTCAAATCAAATATTCATCTTTGCACTACGGGCCAAAGATATTCATTTGTATCACCAGTGGTCATGTTCATCTTAACACCTGTCCATCTTTGCACTACGGGCCAAAGATACTCATCAGGTAATCATTCATCTTTGCACTATAGGCCAAAGATATTCATCAAATAATCATTCATCTTTGCACTACATGCCAAAGATATTCAGTTATATCACCATTTAAGACTGAGGATGATGAAAAATAATATAAATAACGAATCCAGTGAGATAAAGGACAAAGATTAGGGATTCGTAATTTAGTTTATCCAAGTTCAAGAATACTCCATAATAATCAATTGTGGAGCAAAATTCAAGAATGAAGTTCAAAACTTGGATCCAATCAAAGATAGGAACCATAACAGACAACTTGGACAAAGAAAAGAAAATTTAATTTTTCTGTGAATAGTGTCGTATACGTGAATAGTGCCGTATACGTGAATAGTAACCCCGACATAAAATGGTAAAATTTTTATAATAAAATTCATACCAATATTTCAGTGGAATGATATTAAAAGAAATAACATCATTTGCAAGAATAATAACATCCCTTACCTCAGTAGAATACTCAATCTGTCTGGATTATCGGATATTATGCTGACAAAAACTTGCACTGTTATCAACACTCAAAATATCTAAACACTCACAAGAAATACGCTTGATACTATAGAGAGAGAATTTTCTGATTCCGGTGTGATTTTCATTTTTAACTAAGCACCCTATTTATAGAAAAATGCTTAGACCACAAAAGCTGACCAAATTTAACCAACAGATGCAATTTTTTAATATAAACTCTCAGCCAAAATCAGCATCTTCACTTTGACAAACCAACAACAATGGGGCCCACACATGTTTTAAACATTTATTGCAACAAAAATTAATTTAGACCCAATATTCAGGAACTTTAATAATTCATAATAAATAGCCCTTTTATCAAAAAAATACGAACCTTATGTCCATTGCATATGAAATTTAATTCTCTATAATTTTGTAGAAGAAAGTTTTCCCAAATTCCGAATGAAAAATGACCCAAATTTACATACGGATGAATTTGCAGGCTACATTTTTTTTCCGAACGAAATCTTTTATTTTCCTCCCGCACCACCGTGTTGACAAACCAAAAAAATCAGTATTTACAACAACAAAAGGAAAGTGTGGCCCGCATGACATGTTTTTAATGTTTTTTGTAACAAAAACAATTCTGATCCCAATTTACTCTCTTCCACCTCATTTTATTCATATATCGTGAATTTATTGTAAAAATATTACCATTTAAATTATAAAATTATATTATTATATTATCACAGTATACACTTATAATGTAATATTATAATAATATATTTGAATGAATTATTTTATCAGAAAAGATAAAATATCAAATTTCAACAATTGTCTCTTTTGCTAAAAATTCCTCCATTTATATCAAAATTGAATAAATATTTCCTTATTATTTTTATCAATAATTTATTATTATTCACAAATAATATTACAGAATCACAATAATGACAACCAGGTCGTTCCCAGGAAAGTGGGGGCTTGTCGATAAGGATTTCTCCTTACTGGCGCGCAATTAGATTAACTAACCCATTTCCCAGACAGAACTTCATAGACATTGCCAATAATGATGTCTAATAATATTATTCAAATAATACAAATTATTGATTTGATAATGCAAAATACTATGCAGTGACAATTATTGAATCAATAATAATATAAAAAATTGTGCAATACCGTGTGCTACTGTACAACAACGCATATTACTTTATTTTCACTATTAGGTATTTCAACAGTTTTAACGGTAACATTCTTGCCATTATTTTTAAAAAACTTATTCTTGTCGTTTTGTTCATCCGACAGTTTTCCATTATAGGGCCCACAAATGGCTGCGCCGTCGTACGAATATTCCCCGACAACAAGAATATTCCACGACCAAACGAATATTTCCTGACAATAATGAATATTTTATAACCACTTGCTTATTTTAAAATATTAGCACATATTACCCATAACTTATCACATTTATCAAATCAACCCTTTACTATTTCAAAATAATATATAGAGGAAATTCAATTTTATTCATAAAAAGTTGGGGTCTTACAGTTACGTCTTCAAACTCCAATGATATTTTGACGACCTGCCGATGATAGGGCAGCAAATGCAGTTCTTTGGTGTGATATGCCTCAGTGGATTGTCTAATGACCAATTGAGAGTCTCCAAAGACCAGTAGGTGTTTGATACCTTTGGATTGGGCTAGTTTCAACCCCATTATACAGCCTTCATACTCGGCCGTGTTGTTGGTGTTGCCAAATTGAAGTTTGGTAGCCATAGGATATTGTTCTCCTGTACCAGAGATAAGGACTGCCCCAGCTCTGGCACCTTCCATGTTTACTGCTCCATCGAAATATATTTTCTATGGTTAGACTGTATTCTCTTGTTGGAGTTGTTGAATTGTCATGATTCCATCATCTGGGAAATAGGTCTCCAGGGGCTCAAACCCTCTTGAAGGTGCTTCAGCTAAATGATCTGCAATGCCTTGACCCTTGATTAACTTTTGAGTCACGTAAACAATGTTAAATTATTATAGGTTCAACTGCCATTTGGACAGTCGACAATTCAATATTGGCTTGTTGAATACGTACTTGAGTGGATCCATGCGGGATATGAGGTAGGTCGTGTGCCCATGGAGGTAATGTTGTAATCTCATGGCAGGCCCATGCTAACGCACAACATGTCTTCTCGATCAGGGTGTATTTTTATTCACCACTGCTGAATCTTTTGCTGATGTAGTAGATGGCTCTTTCTTTGCTACTATCTTCTTTCTGTCTTAACATGCAGCCCATTGCGTTGGCATTGACGGACAAGTACATGAACAAGGGAACTCCATCCCTTAGAAGTACCAAAATAGGTGCTTTGATCAGCTGTCTCTTGATGGCAAGGAACGCTTGTTGACAATTCTCATTCCATTTGGTGGAGGAATTCTTCCTTAGTAGCTTGAATATGGGTTCACAAGTTGCTATGAGCTGGGAAATGAATCGACTTATGAAGTTGATCCTTCCCAAAAATCTACGTATCTCCTTCTCTGTTTGAGGTACTGGCATCTCAGTGATGGCTTTGATCTTGGCAGGGTCTAGCTCGATACCTCGATTACTCACCAGGAATCCTAGCAGCTTGCCTGCTTTGACGCCAAAAGCACATTTGGCAGGATTTAGCTTAAGGTTATACTTGCGTAACCTATTGAACAGCTTCCTGAGATGGTCGATGTGATCATCCTCCCTCCGGGATTTGATGATGATGTCATCCACATAAACCTCTATCACTTTGTGCAGCATGTCATGAAACAGGGTCATCATGGCTCGCTGATACGTGGCTCCGGCATTGATGAGGCTGAAGGATAGTCGCCTATAGCAGAAGGTTCCCCAGGGAATGATGAAAGCTATTTTCTCCCGATCCCGGTAATCCATGCATACTAGTACCTTTACTCCAGGCTTAGGCACGGGGACTATGTTTGAAAGCCACTCTGGGTAGGTTGATACCATGATAATCCTGGCTTTAAATTGCTTAACAACTTTTTCTTTGACTTTCAGACTCCATTCAGGTTTCAATCGTCTGAGCTTTTATTTGACTGGCTTGAACCCGTCTTTGATGGGCATTTGATGGATGACGATGTCAGTAGATAGGTCAATCATATCTTCATGTGACCATGCAAATACATCCTAGAACTGTGTTAGGAGTTTGATCAGGTCGGATTTTTGTTTGAGTGTGAGGTCTAAACCTATTTGGATTTCTTTAATGTTTTTGGAGGTTCCTATGTTGATAGTGGTGGTTTGGTCGAGATTTGGTTTGGGTTGTCTTTGACCCATTCTTTGATCTCCCCGGGCACCTCATAGTCATTTTCCTGCTCTTGATCAATATCCATCAAGTCAAAGTTTAGTTCTACATCAAAGTCATAATCACTTTGACAGTTGGCATCTCATCAGCAGAGACAAACACATCTAATGCTTGAGTCCTGAAAATAAAAAGGCTTTCATCTTAGATATATATAACTACTTAAATATACATAGCATTCTGCAAAGCATGACAAAGTTGCTGCTATAGCTGTGCAATTAAAAGTAAGTAGTAAATGAAAGCATGATTACAGGGCAGATTGACTCTCTCTGCCCCTTTACCCTTTTTGACTGAGGCAAGGGACACTGCTCCAGTTATCCAAGGTCAGATCTTCATGAACCTAGAGGATCAGGGATTTATGATTATCTGTCTCGTCTTGGATGACGACTGAGACATCTTTTATAATAGGGCCGGGGTTTTTCTTTGAACTGCTCCCTTTCCCTTTCTTGATGCGAGGAATTTGAATCTGATCCTCGTCTTCGCTATCAGGGATCTCATCATTCATACCCTCATAGTTTATGATGACCCGCATGTTAGCGAATGGGTCTCGTCCTTCGTACATGATCTTTTCTTTTCCCTTTTTGCTATACGCCTCAGGCTTGAGGGATTTTCTTTCATTGATAGGTATGATTGGAGGAAACAGCATGACTGATATCACAGTAGGGATCTTCCTCATTGGTTTTACCCAACTGCCATTAGTGAGGTTTGGCAAAAGTATGGTGGAGGAAGCACAAACCTTAGGGTGCTTATGTGGATTCCGGTGGTTTGCCCGGGGTGAGAATCCCAATCTTCTTGTTACCTTACTGATTCTTTCATAACCCTTCTCCAGATTGGAAACCCAAAGATACCATTTCCTGACCCACTGTCATTACTTCGGTGGAGACCTTAGGCTTCAGGGCTGGTGCCCCGATATGTAGATACTGAGTATCGCTCACCTCCAGAGCTTGAAAACTTGCAGGTTCAATCCCTGCATCTAGGTTGATCACTGGCATGTCTCCCTATATGCAGACAGGGTATTTTGGTTCGGCAGTGACTATGATGAGGTTACCGTTGATAATGTATTTGAGCTGTTGATGGAGGGTGGATGGCACTGCCCCTGCCATTTGAATCCAAGGCCTGCCCAGCAACAAGTTTTATCCAGTGGCTATGTTGAGCACCTGAAAAGATACGTAGAAAGTATGTGGACCAATTTCAAAGGGTAGTTCTATTTCACCCATAGCTTGGCGTCGCGATCCATCGAAAGCCTGGATGACCACATGACTGGTTTTGATCCGGTTTGGGTTAATCTTCATTCTTTTCAAGGTATCGTAGGGACAAATGTTGAGGGATGATCCTCCATCTATGAGCACTCCTGCGATTATATACCCAGAAGACATCATAGCTATATACAAGGACTTATGATGGCCCATTCCCTCTGTAGGGATATCATCATCAGTGAAGGATATCACATTGTTGTTAAAAATGTGTTCTACCACATGACAGAGTTTCTTAGCATCCACTGTCTTTGGCAGATGGGCTTATTCCAGTACTTTTACTAGAATATTGCGATGATCCACCGATGATAAGACCAAATCGAGGATGGGCATTTGCTTGGGTGCATCCTTCAGACTTTGCACTATTTTGATTTCATTGTGTCCCATTTTGTTGAGGAACTCTTCAATTTTCTCTTCAGCCACCTTTACTTTGGCTTTGATGACTGGCTTGATCACCTGCTGAGGCAGGTATAATGGATTGTCCTTTGACACAATGGCAATGTTGTTTGAGGTGAAAACTCCGTCTCTCTCGTAGTTCCATGGGACTCTCTTCAGACTAATAATTGGATACTGGGGTCTGAAGGGCAAGATCAGAGGCTCGGGTGCAGCCACCTTCACAGGATTTTGTATTTTTTGGACCCCTTTCCCTGGCAGTACTAAGGGTTTGAGAGTCGACTCCCTATCGCAGGATACGATAGCCATTGTGTTCTGGTTCCATACAGTGGGGATCCAGAGAGTGTCGTTAGCTGGGAGATTGAGAATTTAATTTCCCCTTATCAATTCCTCGATTTCAATCATGTCTTGAATCAGGTTACGAAGTGCCTAGCAATCCTCAGTGTCATGGCCGGGAGAATTGGAATGGTATCGACATATTTGGTCAGGTTTGAATTTTCTGGCTCGAGGGTTCAATGGAGGTAACAAGTCTACCACCATTCCCTCGTTGATTAACATCTGGAGGATTTCTTCCATTGACTAGTTTAGGTTGGTGAAGTTCCTCTAAAATAAAAATTTCCTAACAGTTTGAACACTCGCTTCTTCGACCCCCTTGTCAGTCTAGGGTTCATGCTCATGAGACCGTCTATAGTCCTGCTTGGAATTAATCTCCGGTGTGGGAGGAAGATCGATATCAGACTGGTTGGTCCGTTTAATCATCTTTCTGGTGATCTGATGCTGGTAGACGACCAGTTCTGCTAATTGTTCGATTTGTTCCTTGATAGATTTGATCTCCTGCTCTATCAGGAATCGCCTTTCTGACATTTCCCAACCGTTTGGGGTGCTATTGCTGGATGGAGTTGATTCTCCCACATAACGGAGGTACTTGGATCCTTCTCCACTTGTGGTGCTGATCATATTGACATTCTCCTCTTTATGTTACGGAAGAGGATTGTCCTGCACATGAGGTTGCTCAGGCTTTGTTACCACAATCTCTCCGTTGTCAATCAAGTCTTGAATTTTGTGCTTGAGAGACCAACAGTCTTGGGTGTCATGGCCTGGAGATCCATAGTGATAAGCACACTTCTTGTTTGGGTCAAAATTTCGTCCACCAGTGTTGGTTGGTGGAAGGAGTTGTACAATATTCTTCTGAGCTGTCAGAAGTTTGAGTACGTTTTCAAGTGAATCCCCTAGAGGGCTGAAAGTTCTTCGCCGCCTAACCTCTATATTTTTCTGGAATGGAGGGTTTTAAGGTTGTGCTGCAGCTTGGAAAGGGGTATAGTTCCTCCTTTGAATGGGCATACTGTTTGACTCGCCCCTTGGATTCTGTCCTTGCAATACTAAGGACACTTCTTCATCTTTCTTCTTTTGTACCCTCCGGGGATTACTCCAGTAATTTCTGGACTGGAAATGTTCAGCAACAGCTTCGAGGGCGGTCAGGTCTTTTATCTTCCCGGATTTGAGCCCCATTTCTGCCATTTTACCGTGCTTGATCATTTTAGAGAATGGTTTTCCTATGCCTGCTAGGACCTTCTCGTAATACAGAGCTCCTAAATATCGATGAAGGTCATGAATATCTCAGACTCAGTCATGACTGGGATAACTTGTGTTGCGACCCATCTCCATTGCTGGCATACTCTTTGAATGATTTAGTGTTCTTTTTCTTGATCTTGGTTATTTGGTATCTGTCTGAAGCCAGCTGAGATTGGAAGCTGTATTGACTGAGGAAGGCGTGGGCCAACTCTTCCCAGCTGTGAATCTTAGAATTGTCCAGACGGGCATACCAGGCTTTGGCCTCTCTAGTCAGACTCTTTTGGAATAGTTGCATTCGAAGCTTCTCGTCCTCTGCATAGGATCCGAGCTCTCCGATGAATACTTTTAGATGGGTATAAGGATCACCCAATCCATCATATTTCTCAAAATCGGGGGTTCTGAATTTCTCAGGATAACGAGCCCCGGGAAAAATATACAGAGGTCAGAATAATTGACACTGTCGAATGCCCCAGTCCCTTTGATAGACTGGAGAGTTTCCTCCATTTGTTGTATTTTTTTTATGATGTCACCGGCCTCCTGCTCTTTGTTGAAGGCGGTGATTTCAGGGGTTTTGTTGGTTGTATCCTCGTTATGTGGTCCAGGAATCTGAGTCTCGGCCTTTTCGGTCTCTTGACTACCACCATTACCACCAGGTGCTTCTGGTTTTGTATGAGTTTGGGTTTGCTTTCCTTTAAGGGCCTTGCTTTGTTCTTTCAGAAAATTGGCTAGTTCAGCTATCTGATTTCTCAGTCCTTCGAACTCTTCCCTACAGACAGGGGTGGACTCTATTTGAGCACTTGAAGCCATGTCCGTGGATGGACTTAGTGCTTTCTTAGACTTAGATCTAGTAACAGGACCAATTTTTCACCTACAACAAAGCGTATGCGTGTCAATTTCTGAGGTAGGTAGGGATAGGATGCATGAAGTGTTTTTTATTCTTATCTTTCAAAACCAAGGTTAGTTATTTTGATGACAGGATGACAAAAGTTAAATATTAAAAACTGGACATTGAATTGAAAGAGGAAGGCATGAAGGAGCTTCCCGTCGGATTTGGTTAATCAGAGGCTGACCTATCTTAGGTTACTCTCACGTTGGCTTTTTGGCATGAAGGTCCCCAGATCATCGCAATCTAGAGGGGAAATTAATCCGATCTTTCAACTGGAGCGAATCTGGGTTGTGCATTTTCATGAGCCCCAGAGACTTAGCCGATCCCCAGAGACATTACTTATCACCGGCAGGTTTTGCCTCCCTGTGAGAGGAACACAACATACATCGCGCCTTACCGTTATGCATATGATGATAGTTCGTGCAAAGAACTAATATGGGTGCGAAGCACTAAAAAGCAGGAAAACATTTATTCACATTCATTCAATGTAAAGATGCATCATTCACGCATTCATTCAATGTGGAGATGTAGAATTCCACGCATTCGAAGTTTTGAAAGGAAAATATTTAAAAGGATTTGAAAGCGGCCTAAGCCCTCTATTGTCCCCAGTAGAGTCACCACTTGTCGACGTTGGTTAAAAAATCCGCGGGTCGGGTCACAACCCGGATCTTTTATCTCTTCCTAAGTTATCTCTACCCTTACTCTTTTTTATTGCGAAAAAGGTTTTAAAGGGTTTTTTTAGGAAAAAGGCCAACATGTATCATGTCGACGATTTGAACGTTTTACAGAGTCGCCAGTTGGTAGAATTGAAAATAGTTGTACCAACTCAACCGAGTTTTGTTTGAAAGAGGCCCAATTACTGGACACTGTCAAAACTTGATCTTTGAAAACAAAGTTTGAGTTCGGGGGCTTGGTTAAGTGTGGGGAAAGTGTTAGGCACCCCACAACTCCCGTGTAAACACGATACCGCGTCTTTTCAATATTTCTCTTAAAACTGAAATGCGTGTGTGAATGCTGCTTGAAAATTGGGCCTATGTTTGATTGATTGAAGGCAAGGAAGTGCTTCGTTGAGCCTATAAACGAAGGGTTTGACTTGTTTTGAAAATAGTCTTTGATTTGATTTGCAAAAGTATTTAATTTTTGATTGATTTGAAAATGATGTTTTAAAAGCTGGTTTTCAAACCCTTACGCTAACATAGGAATTGAAACATGTCGTTACTTTCAATTTTATCTTTTTAGTCTTAAGGCTCAATTTGAATGGTGATTGTCGGGCTGCGAAGCATCCTCGACCATAACAAATATACAAGTGTCGGTCTCCTCATGGGCATGATAGCCATCGGAGGGACTCTGACACGACAAACCATTATTCTCATTATTTTGAGACCTTAAATCCGGATAACCGTTTTAAGGTCTTTTACATGTACATTTCTATAGAAAAACTGGCAGGGTACATTTGTAAATCGGAGTTTGTCCATCGTGGGAATCAGATTCTGATCTGTTTGATCATGAATCCCACGATTCCTAGGCTCACATATGAGTAGCCAATAAACCTGCATAGTTCAAATTTGTACAGAAATAGATATATATCCCAACACTGCCAGAACTGAGGATTCATTCAGTAAATCCCAATTCGCACGGTTGAAGCGCCTCATTCCCACTATATAGCGATCTAAGAGACACGAGGTTGCTTTTTTAACTGAAAAATGCCGATTCATATCAAATGAATATTTAAAGCATTAATTGAATAAAAAAAATAAGTAATAGCAGTATATATAAACAGTTATATATATATATATATAAAAGCTGTAAAGGGCGATGGGTTTTCACGTCGGTGCCCAGACTAGAATTGAAATATAAATAAATAAATATATATATATATATATATATTGACAGAAAAATAGTCAACCAAGACTGGAAAGAGAACCCAGTGATGGTGAAGAGTGCAAAAAGTAGTAAAAAGACCACAGAATAATCTAGGCCGAACTGAAACGTAAATTTGTAGAAAAGTAGTCAATCAGGGATTGAGAAGATAACCCAGTAATGGTGAAGAGTGCAAAAAGCAGTAAAAAATAGAATAATCCAGGCAGGACGAAAATATAAATATATATATATATATATTGACAGAAATGTAGTCAACCAAGACTGGGAAAAGAACCCAGTTGTGGTTAAGGCTGCTTATATATGCATAAATATATATAAAAGCAGTAAACTACCTCGGATTTGACATCCGGGCTTGACAGAATTGAAAAGTTAGTATATATACAGTTAAATAAACACACAAAAAAGCCAAACCCGAACTGGGAAGATAACCCAGTCTAGCGAAGTTGCTTAAAACGAAGGTGCTAGTACACTGAAGCAGTTAGAGCTGACGGATCGTCAATTCGAGTTGTAGAAATGCCAGAAAATGCAGTTATGTACAAAAATGTACTAATTTTTGACGAAAACAGCCACGGAATTATGTTTTGGGCATATTTAGAAAACGAAACTTAACATGCAAGTGTATAAAAGTACGAAGAAGTAATATAAACTTGCTGATCGTAAAAATACTAACAATGGACTGCTACACGGGCTTTTTGGCAAATCGTAGGCTCTATACGTCCAAATCTACCGGTTATTTTCTGATATGTGGTAGTATGTGGGTATATCTACGTGTTAGAGTGAAATTTTTTTGGTTTAGAAGAGGTCAAAAAGTCAAAAAATCAAACGGGCAGAGGTTCGCTGCGTTATCTCTGAAGCTGAGTTAGTCATTCCAGGTTTCCTCTTGGAGATATTGTGGAGCTTCAGGTTTGCTCTCGAAGTTGACATGACTTCCCAGGCTGAGATCGGGGCTGACCTGTACCTCCCGGGTTGAGACCGGGGCTTAACTGTACCTTCTGGGTTGAGACCAGGGCTGACATGACTGTCCGATATTGAGATCGGGGTTGATTTAATGGCCTGATATTGAGATCGGGGTTGATCTGACGGTCCGATTGGAGATCAGAGTTGATTTGATGGCCCAATATTGAGATCGAGGTTGATTTGACTGTCCGATTGGAGATCGGAGTTGATTTGATGGCCCGATATTGAGATCGGGGTTGATCTGACTGTCCGATTGGAGATCGGAGTTGATTTAATGGCCCGATATTGAGATCGGGGTTGATCTAACGGTCCGATTGGAGATTGAAGTTGATTTGATGGCCTGATATTAGTATCAGGGTTGATCTAACGGTCCGATTGGAGATCGAAGTTGATTTAATGGCCCGATATTGAGATCGGGGTTGATCTGACGGTCCGATTGGAGATCGGAGTTGATTTGATGGCCCGATATGAGATTGGGGTTGATGTGACAGTTTGATTGGAGATAGGAGTTGATTTGAGGGCTCGATATTGAGATCGGGGTTGATCTGATGGTCCGATTAGAGATCGGAGCTGATTTGATGGCCCGATATTGAGATCGGGGTTGATTTGATGGACAGTTTTGCCTTCCTACAGTGTTAATAACAGGAAAGGAAATTTTGAGTGTCTATAGATGCCCCTCTTTATCATGCTCATGCAATGTAATGGAATGAGCAGGATAAAGATTGCTAGACACTTGAAATGTAAAAGCAAAGGCAATGCAATACATGGCATGGTAGGCAATGAGTACCAGATACCTTTGAGAAAGTGGAGTTATCCTTGATGTATTGTGTTAGTTTTCTCTGGGGATGATGTTATTAGGCTATCGTGAACTATCTTCCATCATTTTCTGCTGGGGATGACGTCACTCATGATAGCATGGGGCTAACATTGTCAAACGATTACTGGTAGGGGAACCGCTGATGTGCTTGTCAGAGATGAGCTATCACAGATTGTTCTTGTCTTGCTCTGCTGAGGATGACGTCCTTTGCGATAGCTTCGTAGATTCTAATGAGTTTGATATTATTGATACTACCTTGGTGTTCCTTTTGAGGATGTGTATAACATTTGTAAATAAGAGTTTGTCCATCGTGAAAATCAAATTTTGATCAGTTTGATCATGAATCTCACTATTCCAAGGCTCATATATGAGTAGCCAATAAACCTGCACAGTTCAAATTTGTACAGAAATAGATATATATCCCAAGACTTCCAGAACCGAGGATTCATTCAGTAAATCCCGATTTGCACGTCTAAAGCTTCTCGTTCCCACTAGATAGCGATCTAAGGGATGCGAGGTTGTTTTTGTAACTGAAAAATGTCGATTCATATCAAATGAATATTTAAAGCATTAATTGAATAAAAAAACAAGTAATAGCAGTATATATAAACAGTTATATATATAAAAAAGCTGTAAAGGGCTAGAATTGAAATATATATATATATATATATATATATATATATATTGACGGAAAAGTAGTCAACCAAGACTGGGAAGAGAACCCAGTGACGGTGAAGAGTGCAAAAAGCAGTAAAAAGGCCACAGAATAATCCAGGCCGAACTGAAATGTAAATTTACAGAAAAGTAGTCAACCAGGGACTGGGAAGATAACCCAGTAATGGTGAAGAGTGCAGAAAGCAATAAAAAGGCCACAGAATAATCCAGGCCGGATTGAAATATATAAATATATATATATATATATATATATATATATATATATATATATTGACAAAAATGTAGTCAACCAAGACTGGGAAGAGAACCCAGTGGTGGTAAAGGCTGCTTATATATGCATAAATATATATAAAAGCAGTAAATACCTCGGATTTGACATCCGGGCTTGACAGAATTGAAAAGTTAGTATATATACAGTTAAATAAATATAAAAAAAAGTCAAACCCGAACTGGGAAGATAACCCAGTCCGGCGAATTTACTTAAACGAAGGTGCTAGTGCACTGAAGCTGTTAGAGCTGACGGATCGTCAATCCGAGTTGTAGAAATGCCAGAAAACGCAATTATGTACAAAAATGTACCAATTTTTTGACGAAAACGGCCACGGAACTAAGTTCCGGGCATATTTAGAAAACAAAACTTATTGTGCAAGTGTATAAAAGTATGAAGAAGTAATATAAACTTGCTAATCGTAAAAATACTCAAAATGGACTGGTAAACAAGCTTTTTGCCAAATCGTAGGCTCTATACGTCCAAATCTACTGGTTATTGTTTGATATGTGGTAGTATGCGGGTATATCTACGTGTTATAGTGAAAAGATTTGGGTTTAGAAGAGTTGAAAAAGTCAAAAAATCAAACGAGCAGAGGTTCGCTGCGTTTCAGAATTCTTAAAAATGAAGGGGGGTGCATGTTTATTTATAGGCCAGGGAGCCTCAGCTCTACCTTCTACTAGTCGCAGGTAGAGGTGTGGCTCCCCTTATGGGGCCCACGTGTTTGGCTTAGTGGTCTCGAAGTACGTGCACTCTGAGCAACGCGAGGTCGAAGTCAAAACTTTCTAACTTTTGATCGTAGTGTCCGTTTGAGGCGTGCTATACCTTTCTGGAAAGCCCTCGCAAAGAGTGTCACAATGACATGGGATAAAACATTTTCCAGGTCCAGGAAGATGGGTTCATAACCAGGTCTTTGATTCTGACAGTTTGTCCATTGAGCTATCTTGCGCTGTTTGCACTCGAGATCTTCGTTATGGTTCGTTCTGATCTTGGTGGCATTAATTCGGCTTGATTTTAATTGAATCAACTTGGGGTTGGTAAAACAACCATTTTGCCCCTCCCGGGGTTGCCCTTAGTGTTGGCATGGCCTTTAGTTGACTTCTGGGAGTTATTTCCAAGACTTGAGTCCCATTCGAGTCTGTTTGTCCTCAGTGTTATCTCTGAAGCTGAGTTGGTCATTCCAGGTTTCCTCCTGAAGATGTTGTGGAGCTTCAGGTTTGCTCCTGAAGTTGACTTGACTTCCCGGGCTGAGACCGGGGCTGACCTGTACCTCCCGGGTTGAGACCGGTGCTTAACAGTACCTCCCGGGTTGAGACCGGGGCTGACATGACGGCCCAATATTGAGATCGGGGTTGATCTGACGGTCTGATTGGAGATCGAAGTTGAGTTGATGGCCCGATATTGAGATTGGAGTTGATTTGACGGTCCGATTGGAGATCAGAGTTGATTTGATGGCTCGATATTGAGATTGGGGTTGATCTGACGGTTCAATTGGAGATCAAAGTTGATTTGATGACTCGATATTGAGATCGGGGTTGATCTGACGGTCCGATTAGAGATTGGAGTTGATTTAATGGCCCGATATTGAGATCGGGGTTGATCTAACGGTCCGATTAGAGATCGAAGTTGATTTGATGGCCCGATATTGAGATCAGAATTGATCTAATGGTCTGTTTAGAGATCGAAGTTGATTTAATGGCCCGATATTGAGATCGGGGATGATCTGACGGTCCGATTGGAGATCGGAGTTGATTTGATGGCCCGATATTGAGATTGTGGTTGATCTGACGGTCCAATTGGAGATCGGAGTTGATTTGAGGGCCCGATATTGAGATCGGGGTTGATCTGATGGTCCGATTGGAGATCAAAGTTGATTTGAGGGCCCGATATTGAGATCGAGGTAGATCTGACAGTTTGATTGGAGATCGGGGCTGATTTGATGGTCCGATATTGAGATCGGGGTTAATTTGATGGATGGTTTTGCCCTCCTATAGTGTTAATAACAGGAAAGGAAATTTCGAGTGTCTACATATATATTGTGAGGGTAATATAGTTTGAAGAAAATTATGGGAGACACCAATTTAAAATAAGACCTAATTTATTTTGGTAATTAATAAAAGAATGTATGCTAAAATGTTATTTAATTACATATTTATTTTACAGAATTTTACAATGTCTAAATTACTATCACTGCGTAGCATATTAGATGTTAATTAACCGAACCGAATTAAACAGATTGGTTAATGAATTTGAGAATAGTTCTCAAGGCTGAAAAGCTATCTTATTTCCTTAATACGACTATCCCGGCAATGGTTGCAGACAATGCCTCTGAGGAAGAGATTGCTACTTTTAGAAAGTAGTAAGATGATGCATAGTTGGCTCAATATATCATGCTCGCATCCATGAGTAACGAGCTTCAACGTCAGCATGAAACTATGGATGCTCTTACTATATTCCTATAATTCAAGGAGTTGAATGGTGAGGAAAGTATGACTAAGAGATATCAGATATCTAAGGATCTCTTTCAATCTAGAAGAAGAACAATTCAAAGAAGGTATAAGGAAAGGCAAAAAGCCTGGACACTAGAATAGAAACTGCAAAAAGTATCTTGAAGAGTCTAACCAAAAGAAGCTTAGTGAAGCTTCGGTTACAAATACAGGTTTGTTCATAATTGAAATAAATCTTTCAATAAGTAAAATTTCTACTTAGATATTGGATACCGGCTATAGTTCTCACAAATACAAATTTATGAAGGGACCAAACAGAAGTAGAAAGCTAAACAAAGGAAGTCTTCCTGCGTGTGGGAATGGAGCAAAGGTTGGTCCATTAAATGCAGGAACTTATTGTTTAGCGCCGCCTACGGGCAAGTCTATTAGTTTAAATAATTAACAATTTACTAAGTGGATTTTACATAATTGATTTACATAAAAAATAATTTTAAATTGAACAAACTAGTAAAAGAAAAAGAGATGATCATTCAAAAAGTTGAATATTTGTATTTGGTGAAATACAAGTCTGAATCATTTAAAAGGTTCAAAGAATTCAGAAGTAAAACTAATTGGCAAAGTATATTGATTCTTTGATTAGATCGAGGAATAAATACTTGTGCAATAAGTTTTAAGATCATCTTAAATGGTTTTCTTAAAATGGACGCTTCCTGATACACAATAATTAATTGGTGTACTAAAAGAAAAAATCGTACCTTGTTAGACATGGGGCGGTCCATAATGATTTTTACCAACATTCCAGTATCTTTCTGGGGTAATGCCCTGGAAATGGCTGCATATCTACAAAATAAGGTAACCTCAAAATTCGTCCCCAAGACTTCATAAGAGTTATGGACAGGGAGGATTCCTAATCTTAAGTATGTTAAGATATAGGGTTATCCAGCTTATGTGAAAAGGTTTCAAAAGGATAAGTTTAGGACAAGATTTGACAAATATAGATTTGTGGGACATCCTAAAGTAAGTTTAGGCTAAATGTTCTATAATCTTACTTAGCAAAAGGTGTTTGTTGTGAAAAACGTTGCCTTCTAAGATAAATGTGTTTATCATTGAAGGGCTAATGGTAGGATAATAGATCTTGAAGGAGTTCAAGAACCACAAATCACTATTAGTCAAAAGGAGGAACCTGTAGATAGACCTATTGTACCACAACTGAATCGTAAATCTAGAATAGTACCAAAGATACCTGGGAGGTATGGATTTGTTATAGATGATGATGATGAGGTACGCATCATAGAGGATGATGATCCAGTTATATACGATAAGGCTAAAAGTTGTAGACACTCAGAGAAAAGGTGGATGACCGTAAAATCCAAAATGGATCTTTGAAGCAATGCTCAAGACCATTCGAATTTTACTTGCAATTGCAGCTGATTACTAAATTTGGCAAATGGACGTGGAGACGCCCTTCCTCAAATATAAATTATTAGAGGAGAATGTATGTATGATACATCAAGATGGATTTATTTCAATGGTTAAAACAAATTATGTATATGAGCTACAACAATCCATTTATGGATTGAAGCAAGCTTATCAAAGATGGAACATTCATTTTGATAAGACAATCAAAAGAGTTTGATTACATCAAAAATGAGAATGAACCTAGTGTGTACAAAATGGTCAGTGGGAGCGTTGTGACATTCCTAGTATTATATTTTGATATATTACTGATAAGGAATGACATACCAGTGCTATAATCAGTAAAGATAAAATTGTCTAAACATTCCTCCATGAATGATTTGGGTATAACATCCTAAATTAGGGATATAAATTTATATAGATAGATTTAAAATGATGCTCGGCTTAACCCAATGAACGTATATTCATTTGATGTTAAAGGCGTTTAGCATGACAAATTCCAAGAGATGTCTCATGATGATGAGCCATGGAGTGTATCTGTCTAAAATTGTCCTCAATAAAAGAGAGATCGCATGAGTTACTATCATGTATGCAATGAAATATACGAGACTTGATGTTGATACGTCATATTCTGGAGAAGTTCACTACGAGACAGAGAAAAACATCTTAAAGTACTTAACCAGCACTAAAGATGTGAGCATAATTCATGGTGGGTCTGAATAAAACTAGAGGACTAAAAGACTCAAGTTTTTTGGACTGACCAAGATGACAATAAATCCACTTTAGAGTGAAGCGTTACCTTGAAATGTGGTGCAGTAAATTGGAAAGGTTCCAATTAACAAAGAGTTGTTGATTTAGTGATAAAGACAAAGTATATAACTGTAAATGAAGCTGCAAGTTGATGTTTCGAATGAAAAGTTTTTTACAGAACTAAGAATAGTTCCTAAGTCTCATCTTGGATCCAAACATGTGTTGCGGAACTTCATTTGATTAAAGAAATCATTGAAAGAGGAGAAGTCACTATAGAGATAATGAACTCTCAAAAATGACATTGCATCCATTTACTTAAGTTTGTCCAACAGCAGGATAATCGTCACTTAGAAAAGAAGGGTACTAGATACCATGACGATTGACTTTAGTGCAAGTGAGAGATTGAAAGTAGTATGCACACAAGCTAATCATGTTTGATGATAAAGCATTTACTTTGTAACAATCTTATTCATTTATTAATAAAAGTATTATTTAATTAAAGGCATTTATTTATCTATATTGTGCTGTTTTTATAATATGTGATAAACCCATAGTTTTAAGCAATGCTTTTAGAATCATGATGATGATCATGCTAATGAGATCTAAATTCTTAGATAGATTAAAACTAAAATAGTTTTCAATTGTTGGATTACTAAAAAGGGATTAGTGAATCCGGATAGATTGGTACATACGTTACTTGCTCATTAGATTTGGATGATTGATCTCATGATCATTTATGTGGAGACACTAAAGCAAGTATGTAGGTGCTTATTGGAGAATAAGTTCACTGAACGTGGCTCGCTAAGGAATACCTAATGGAGTTTTACTTGCCTGTCAATAGGAATTCCTAATGTGATAGTAGTACAAGTGATCCTTAGACTTGAGATCATCAAAAGGTATGCTTGGGTGTAATAAGTTATATATGGAGATAATGAATGATCAATAAAGAATATACCACTTCTAGTAAAAGAAGAGATATGTCCTATGTGATTCGATAAATGACAACCCAGGAACCCTTGGCCAAGGTGGAATGAAATTAGAAAGAAGTTTCTAATTTGCATTATTTGGAGTTATGCATTTTGAAATCGAAATACATATAATTAAATAAAATAAGACTTGACAGTAATTTTATGTCTTATATTTAATTGGGACATTGTATGGTGAAAGGATTGAATTGTACGGTAACTATTAACTCACATGTTCTTTTATGATTAATGTTGAAATCTATATTATCTGAAAAGTCATTGATCGCTAAGAAGGCTTATCCTTATTGTAGAATAAATGTTATTTATTTAAATAAATTATTAGTTTAATTTATTTATTTAAATTAGATTAGAATTATTCTAATTGATTTATTCACAACCGGTTTAATATGGAGAACCTAAAGGGTCATACCATAAAAAAAAAAATTATTAAAGAAGCAAATGACGTAATCGTAATAATAAGTTAAGTATATTTAATTTAATCTATGGTGATAGAATAAATTAAATAGCTTAATATTTATTATTTAATATTTTAAAAATATTAAATATAAATTAATAAGAGGAGTCTTATTATTATTATTATTATTATTTAATTCCTAAAGGAGTTTGAGAATTAATTAATAAGATACTCTCTCTCTCTCATATATTCCTAATAAGATTAGGAGGCAAATTAATTAAAAGAGTTTAATTTTTCCCAATAGAATTGGGAATTCTAATTAATTAAAGGAGTTTAATTAATTAATATAAAACCATAATCCTAAATTGTTTAGGAGGGTTGCCTACATCTATAAATAAGAAAGTCTTATTATGGAACAAGGTTAGACATTTTAATTCCAAGAGTTGGGAGATCACTCCATTTTTAGAGAGAAGGAAAATAGGGTTTAGCCAAACAACACCCTTCTTCTTGAATTCTTATTATTTCTTGGTGGATCACCTCTAGAGGCTAAACACTTGGGTGGCTAACGTTGATCAAAGGAAGGAATCAACCCGGTGGATTAAAGTAGAACGCAAAAAGGATTTGAAGTTGAACTCGTACCTGAAGAAGCTAGAATCTTCAAGGGTATGAATACTAATCTCCGTTTTTTTAATTAATAATTGTGCATAAAGGATGATCCGGGTATATGATTTGTAAAATTTTAAAACTCTGATTTACCACGCTTCCGTTTTTTATATGCAATTTGATTGTATCCATGAATCTTACAAACCTAACATTGTAAGGGTGGCGCTGGGCGCGCCAGTGGCGCGTCCGCTCCGATCTAGCAGAATTTCTGATTTTAATTTTTTGTGCAATTTTTTCAAAAATATAATAAAGGAATTTATTTGGATATGGAATAGGATTCCATGTTTCCTAGAATAAAAGAGTTTATTCACATATGGAATATGATTCCATGTTTTCTAGAATAAAGGAGTTTATTCACATATGGAATAAGATTCCACATTTCTTAAAATTAAAGATGTTTGATTTTAATAAGGAATATAATTCAATATATTTTATTTTTCCAACAATTTTAAGTTAAAATAAAAGAGTTTATTTTGTACTTGAAATTGGATTCCTTGTTAATTTAAATAAAGGAGTTTATTTTGATTTAGAATTTGAATACAAATAAAGTAGTTTATTTTTATTTAATATTGGTTAAAATAAAATAAAGAAGTTTATCATGATTTAAATTTTGATTAAAATAAATGAGCTTATTTTGTTTCAAAATTGAATTTATAATAAATTTTAATTGCCCATTAAATGATATCAATAAATATATGGAATGGTTTATTTATTCATGAGATGAATATTATTTATTGATGCATATGTTGATTTGTATAATAATAAATGAGATTGATTATGGACTATTGACCAATGTGATTGAATTTTATTTTAGTTGGATGTAGAATGTATGAGTTTTAAAAATGGGGTCTGCGTACCTCGTCTTCTCTAATTTTTCTTGATGTAAATTTATCTCCCTCCTTTGTACTTCCCATTGACTGTTGTTCAAGGTTTCTATTTATTGTAAATAGTTTTGTAATAAGAATAGTTAGAATTAATTTTTGAATAATTAGAGACCAAAGGAACAAGGAGTGCATGAAGACCCGTTTGTAATGGAGCCGGGTATTTAAATGTAATAGTTATATTTAAATTTAATTCTTGCACCCTAGGTTTGACCTTTTGGTTCATTTGGTGGCTCTAGTAAACCAAACTAGAATAAAGTCAATAATCAATCCAGGTAGAATATAGTATTCTATATGTCCATGCTTACTATATATATTTTATATATTATACAACATGCTTCTCATGTTAATTAATATGACACGTATTTTATATATATATATATATATGCATGCGCGCTAAACAAGATGAGACAAATAATAACAAACCGCTCAAAGATTTTATATTAAGTCTTAAACATTTAAAGATATTTGGCATATAGAACGTCGCCTTCTAGCATGATAAAATTAATAGAGTATTAAATATTTAATATGAGTTCGTTGTGTCACCACAAGGCAAGTATTAAATATTTAAGATATTATTTTATCACATTTAATGCTTATAAATAGACTGAACGATGTTGTTTTGTTGTGTCACCACAAAGACATTATTTTCCTTTTGAATATATGGAAGTGCCAGGTTGGACTTAACTTAGATAATTTTGATTCGGATGTGCCACCACTTGATCAAAATAATCTAAGAGGCAAAAGGAGTTATATGATGATGTAATTAACAAGAGTTGTCTACTTATTTATTTATATATAGTTTGTTATGTCACCACAAGGCTATATACATTTGAAATGAGATCCTTATTCTCACTAGCAAATCTTTAATTAGATTTGCCGAACTATATATTATGAGGGTAATATAGTTTGAGAAAAATAGTGGGAGATACCAATTTAAAACAAGACCTAATTTATTTTGGTAATTAATAAAAGAATGTATGCTATAATATTATTAATTATAAATTTATTTACAGAATTTTATAATGTCTAAATTACTATCACTGCGTAGCATATTAGATGCTAATTAACCGAACCGAATTAAACGGATTGGTTGAGGAATTTGAGAATAGTTCTCAAGGCTGAAAAGCTATCTTATGTCTTTAATACGCATATCCCTGCAATAGTTGCAGACAATGCCTCTGAGGAAGAGATTGCTACTTTTAGAAAGTAGCAAGATGATGCATATTTGGCTCAATGCATCATGCTCACATTCATGAGTAACGAGCTTCAACGTCAGCATGAAACTATGGATGCTCTTACTATATTCCTACACTTCAAAGAGTTGAATGGTGAGGAAAGTATGAATAATAGATATCAGATATCTAAGAAGTTCTTCCAATATAGAATGACCGATGGTACTACAATAAAGACACATGTCCTAAAAATAATCAATTTGATTGAACAATTAGGACAACAGGGTTTTGTCATGGATGGAGAGTTGAGCCAAGATTTAATCTTGCACTCACTCCCGGTCTCCTTCTCATAATTATTGTGAATTTTTAGATGTACAAGCTAGATGTCAGCCTCACTGATTTGCTTAAACATATTGAAAATTGTTGAGAGTCACTTTCCAACCAAGAAAGACCAAGTCTTACTGATAGGGGCCAAAGGATCTTCTGAAGAGAAGAAAGATTCAAAGAAAGTAAATAGAAAGGAAAATATAAAGGATAATACGAACAAAATTAATATGGATAGAAAATGAGTTTGCTTCCACTGCAGTAAACCTAGACACTGGAATAGAAACTGCTAAAAGTATCTTGCAGAGGCTAACTAGAAGAAGCTTAGTGAAGCTTCGATTACATATACAGTTTTGTCAATGATTGAAATAAATCTTTCAGTAAGTAAAGTTTCTACTTGGGTATAGGATACCGACTATGGTTCTGATAAATATAGATTTATGAAGGAACTAAGCAGAAGTAGAAAGCTAAACAAGGGGAAGTCTTCCTGCGTGTGGGAATGGAGTAAAGGTTGGTCCATTAACTGCAGGAACTTATTGTTTAGCGCCGCCTAAAGGCAAGTCCATTAGTTTAAATAATTAACAATTTACTAAATAGACTTTACATACTTAACTTACATGAAAATAATTTTAAATTGAACAAACTAGTAAAAGAAAAGGAGATGATCATTCAAAGAGTTGAATATTTATATTTGGTGAAATACAAGTTTGAATCATTTGTAAGGTTCAAAGAATTCATAAGTAAAACTAATTGGCAAGGTATTATGATTCTTCGATTGGATCGAGGAATAAATACTTGTGCAATAAGTTTTAAGATCATCTTAAATGGTTTTCTCACAATGGACGCTTCTTGATACACAATAATTGATTGGTGTATCTAAAAGGAAAAATCGTACCTTGTTGGACATGGGGCGGTCCATAATGATTTTTACTGACATTCCAGTATCATTCTGGGTAATGCCCTGGAAACGGCTGCATATCTACAAAATAAGGTAACCTCAAAATCCTTCCCCAAGACTTCATAAGAGTTATGGATAGGGAGGATTCCTAATCTTAAGTATGTTAAGATAAAGGGTTGTCCAACTTATGTGAAAAGGTTTCAAAAGGATAAGCTTGGGATAAGATTTGACAAGTATAGATTTGTGGGACATCCTAAAGTATGTTTAGGGTATATGTTCTATAATCCTACTTAGGAAAAGGCATTTGTTACGAAACACTCTGCCTTCTAAGATAAAGGTGTTTATCATTGAAGGGCTAATGGAAGAATAATAGATCTTGAAGGAGTTCAAGAACCACAAATCACTATTAGTCAAAATGAGGAACTTGTAGATAGACCTATTATCCCACAACCGAATCGTAAATCTGGAATAATACCAAAGATACCTGGAAGGTATGGATTTATCATAGATGATGATGATGAGGTACGCATCATAGAGGATGATGATCTAGTTATATACGATAAGGCTAAGAGTTGTAGACACTCAGAGAAATGGTAGATAACCATAAAATCTAAAATGGATCCTTGAAGAAATGTTCAAGACCATTCGAATTTTACATGCGTTTGTAGCTTATTATTACTAAATTTGGCAAATGGGCGTGGAGAATCCCTTCCTCAAATATATATATTATTAGAGGAGAATGTATGCATGATACAACCAGATGAATTTATTTCGATGGTTGAAGAAAATCATGTATATAAGCTATAACAATCCACCATGACCCGACCCGACCCGATTTGACCCGACCCTACTCGATCCACCATGACCCGACCCGGTTTGACCTGGATCTGGGTAACCTGTGAAAGGGGCAGGGCGTAAGGCGCGTCGGTTCAGGCTTAACAGCAGCGCGGGTCGCGCTACTCATGCAGAGTTCCTGGTTCGATCCCTACGTGGGGCGCGCCGGGTTTTGTTCATTGGCGGCATGGGGCGCGCTACCTTGGCATAACTTTTTGACAAGTTTTTCACTGTTTTAATTTTCTACCTCTTTTGATTCAAACATCCAAATAAGTTTAAACCATTTCCATTGTCTTGTAAACTTACATATCTTCAATATTTGATATCTTGAATAATTTTCCAAAATATTTATTTAATCAAATTATTTGTTTTCCAAGCTAGGGTTCACTCTTGGACATATTTCACTATATGTTTCGCTACGAGTTCGTTTTAAGTTCGAATCCGACGATTCCACTTGGGTTATGTTCGTATTTCATAGATGTTCAACATAACATTTTAGGATCACATACATAGATTACACATTTTATGGCATTTAATATCAAATCTTATGCTTTCAAGTATTCTATTTAGGTTTCATCCTCATGTGTTTTTCCTTAATTCATTTTAAACCTAGATCACATAGCAAGACATATAGATCACATATTCTCTTTCCAAACCCATTCTTATACCTTCGGATCCATCATAATCCCACAACATAAAATCTCCCACAACCAAGCATGCATCTCTACCTAGAATTATATATACTAGATTAACTTATAAAATTATAACTAGGTTGTGAACCTACCTCTTTGATGCTTTCTTCCTCCTAGCTAGAAACTTCAAGTAGCTCTCCTCCTTCTTCCTTCTTCTTGGACTCCACCAAATGCAAGAGTTCCTCTAGGTGTTCTTCTTTACTCTCAATTTCTCTCTAGCTCTCTATACTTCTAATACTTAGCTAATGAAAACCAACTCTAGCAAATGAATTGGGAGATCCTTTTTATAGGTGTCGACGTTGGGAAAAAATTCGGGTCGGGTCAAACCCGGATCTTTCTCTCTTCCTAATTTTTGTCTACCCTTATTCTTTTTATTATAAAAAAGGTTTTGAAGAATTTTTTAGGGAAAGGCCAACATATATCATGTCGAGGATTTGAACATTTTACAGAGTCGCCAGTTGGTAGTTTTTTGAAATGGTTGTACCAACTCAACCGAGTTTTATTTGAAAGAGGCCCAATTGCTGGACACTATCGAAACTTGATCTTTAAAACCGATGTTTTGAGTTCGGGAGCTTGGTTAAGTGTGGGGAAGGTGTTAGGCACCCCACAACTCCCGTGTAAACACGATACCACATCTTTTCAATATTTCCCTTTTCAATCTGCAATGTGTGTGTGAATGCTGGAAGAAATTGGGCCTATGTTTGATTGATTGGAAGCATTGACAAGCTTCGTTGAACCTATATACGAAGGGTTTGATTTGATTTGCAAAAGTTACTTTTTTTTAGACAAGATTATTAAAATGATGTTTTGAAAGCAGGTTTTCAAATCTTTACGCTAACATAGGAATTAAAGCATATTGATACTTCAGTTTTATCTTTTCAGTCTTTTGGCTCCATTTTTTGAATGGTGATTGTCGGGCTGCGAAGCATCCTCGACCACAGAGTATATACACGTGTCGGTCTTCTCTTGAGCATGACAGCCATCAGAGTGACTCTGACACGATAAATTATATTTTCACTATGTTGATACCATAAATCCGGATAACCGTTTTAAGGTCTTTCAGATGTACATTTTTTTACAGAAAAATTGGCAGGGTACATTTGTAAAATAGAGTTTGTCCATTATGAAAATCAGATTCTGATCAGTTTGATCATGAATCCCACGATTCCTAGGCTCACATAGAGAAGCCAATAAAACCTGCACAGCTCAAATATGCACAAAAAAGATGTATATACATCCAGATGTTGTTAGAGCCAATGATTCATCAGTAAATCCTGGCCTGCGCATAGCCGAAGCATCTCGTTCCCACTAGATAGCGATCTAAGGGCCGCGAGGTTGCTTTCATAACTGAAACTAGAAAAAATGCTAGATTTAAATAAATCTCAGCCATTCTAGCTTCCTGGTTCTGTCTGGACCTATTTTGAACCGTTTGAAAGCTAGAGTTGACGAGATTTAAAAAATCTAGTTTGCCCACAGAAATGTCAATGCCGATTCATATCAAATGAATATTTAAAGCAACAATTGAATCAGAATGAGTAATAGCACACACATATATATATAGTTATATATACGAAAGATGTAAAGGGCGATGGGTTTTCACTCCGATGCCCGGACTGGAATGTAAATATATATATATATATATATATATATATATATATATATATATATATATATAAGCTATAAAAAGCCACAGAGTAATCCAGGCTTGACAGAATGAAAATATATATATATAAAAGCGGTAAAGGGTGGTGGATTTTCACTCCGAGGCCCGGACTGGAATGTAAATATGTATATATTTATAAAAACTGTATAAAAGCCACAAAATGATCCAGGCTGAACATAATGTAAATATATATATAGAAAAGCGGTAAAGGGCGACGGACATTCTATCCTTTGCCTGGACAAAAATGTAAATATATATATATAAAAGTAGCAAAAAGGCCACAGAATGATCCAGGACAAACTGAAATGTAAATAATAATATATAATTAATATATATATATATATATATATATATTAAAGAAATAAAAAGGCCACGAAGTATAAATCCAGACAAAATAAAGTCTAAAAAATGTATATATATAGTTATATATATAAAAGCAGTAAACTACCTCGGATATAACATCCGGGCTTGACAGAATTGAAAAGTTAGTGTATATATATAGTTAAATATAGACAAAAAATAGTCAAACCGGGACTGGGAAGATAACCCAGTCCGGTGAAGGGTGCATATATGTATATATATATATATAAAAGCTGTTAAAAGTGACGGATCGTCAATCCGAGATGTAAAAATGCCAGAAAATGCATTTATGTACTAAACTGTACAAAAGCTAAGCAAAAACAGTCACGGAACTGAGTTCCGGGCATATTCAGAAAGTGAAACTTAACGTGTAAGTGTATAAAAGTGCAATGAAGTAATATGAACTTCCTGATCGTAAAAATACTCACAATGGACTGCTACACGGGCTTTTTGCCAAATCAAAGGATTGAAACGTTCGTTTCTACTTGTTAATTTTTGATATGTGGTAGTATGTGGGTGTAACTATATGTTAGAGTGAAAAAATTTGGGTTTGAAGGACAAGAATATGGTTGAGAAACGAAACGGGCAGAGGTTCAAAGTGTTTTTTGATTATGAAATAAGCTGGGTGTCACCTCATATATATAGACCCGGGAGAAGTAGCTCTACTTGCGGCAGCAGCAGGTAGAGGTGCGACTCTATATGGCGGGTCCTGTTACATTGAAGTACGTGCACTTCGAGCAACGCGAGGTCAGATTCAAAACTTTCTAACTTTTGATCGGAGAGTCCGTTGGAGGTGTGATGCACCTTTTCAGAAAGCCCTCGTCGAGAGTGTCGCAATGACATAGGAGTAAACCTTTTTCGAGTCCAAAAAGATGGGTTCATAACCAGGTCTTTAATTCCTTATAGTTTGTCCGTTCAGCTGTCTTGCGCTGTTTCCACTCGGGATCATTGTTATGGTTTGTTTTGAACTTAGTGGCATCAATTGACCAAATCAGCTTCAAGTTGGTAAAATAACCATTTTGCCCCTCCCAGGGTTGCCTTTAATGCTGGCATGGCCTTCGGTTGACTTCATGGGGTTGTTTCCAAGGTTTGGATCCCAGTTGATTCTATTTGTTCTCAGGGTTGTCTTTGAGGCTGACTTGGTCCTTCCAGGTTTTCCTCTGGAAATGTTATGAGATTTCAGGATTATTTTCGAAGTTGACCTTTACCTCCCGGGTTGAGACCGGGGCTGACCTATACCTTCCGGGTTGAGACCGGGATTGAGTTGACTACCCGGTATTGAGACCGGGGTTGATTTGATGGGCCGGTATTGAGACCGGGGTTGATTTATTGGCCCGGTATTAAGACCGGGGTTGATTTGATGGCCCAATATTGAGACCGGGGTTGATTTGATGGCCCATTATTGAGACCGGGGTTGATTTGATGGCCCAGTATTGAGACCGAGGTTGATTTGATGACCCGATATTGAGATCAGGGTTGATTTGATGGCCCGATATTGAGACCGGGGTTGAGTTAAAATGACAGTTTTGCTCTCCTACAGTGTTAGTAACAGGGGAACAAAATTTTGAGTGTCTACAGATGCCCCTCTTTATCATGTTCATGCAATGTAATGAAATGAACAGGATAAAGATTGCTAGACACTGGAAATATGACAACTGCAAGGTATGTCATAAAGGTTGGATACCTTTGAGTGGTATGAGGCTATCATTGATTGTCATCACTGATAGGCTATCACAACCTGTTCTCGTCATTTTCTGCTGAAAATTACGTTATCTATGCCGGACTTGTCGACTCTGATGGGGAGGATATTTTTGATGCTACCTTGGTCTGAGACCAATGGTTCCCCACATCTGTCAATACTCTTCGTAGGGCCTATTTTCCTTCGGCCGATGCTGTTGCACATTTTTTTGAGGGCTCTTCCGCGGGGGACACATATTTGCCTTCGAGTTACTTTAATGGGTGTTCCCGATGCCTATCTTGACAATAATTTGTACCAGTAGTTTGCCACCGGAGGTTGAATCACCAATACATCTTGGTGCTCCCACTAAGGATTTGTATAACAGATTCCATCATCTGTCCTCCGTGGGGATGAATTATTATATTGTTTCCGTCACCGGATGACTTCTGATGCTTCGCGGGGATTACGCCAACAGCTGAGACATCGCTGGGGTTGAACCAACGACTGATACTTCATTGGGGTTGGGCCAACGACTGATACTTCATTGGGGTTGAGCCAACGGCTGCATTGTCACCGGTCTATACCCGACGCTTCGCTGGGGCTTAGCCAGCTACTGAACTGTCACCGGTCTGTACCCGACGCTTCGCTGGGATTGAGCCAACGGCTGAACTGTCGCCGGTTTGTACTCGATGCTTCGCTGGGGTTGAGCCAATGGCTGAACTGTCATCGATCAGTACCCGACGCTTCGCTGGGGTTGAACCAATGGCTGAACTGTCATCGGTCAGTACTCGACGCTTCGCTGGGGTTGTGCCAACGGCTGAATTATCAACGGTCTATACCCAACGCTTCGCTGTGGTTGAGCCAACGACTGAACTGTCATCAGTCTGTACCTGACACCTGTCTGTACCTGACGTTTCGCTGGGGTTGAGCCAACTGCAGAACTGTCACCGGTCTGTAGCTGACGCTTCAATGGGGTTGAGTCAATGGCTGAACTGTCACCAGTATGTACCCGACGCTTCGCTGGGGTTGAGCCAATGGCTGAACTGTCACCGGTCTGTACCCGACGCTTCGCTGGGGTTGAGCCAACGGCTGAACTGTTATAAGAACCGTGAATTTCATGAGGAAATATTAATATTGATATTAATAAGAATGTGAATATTTATTTTATATAAATGTTTATGTCTCGTAAGATGAGTAACTCAATTAAATTAAATTGAATTTATGATAATTGAGAGAATGTGGACAAATGTGATGAGCCTGTGAAATGCCTTGTGTGGCACGAGAATGGAAATTATGATTATTTAATTAAATTAAAGAAGGAAGTAATAAGTGAATGATTAATTAATATTATATTGTTAATTAATTGTTATTATGAATAATAGTGTATTAATGAACAAATAATTGATTAATATAATAGATTAATGTTCATTCAATTAATTGTTGTGTGCACTATTATATGATGATTGATCATATAATATATAGTAGCTACATCTATATAATATAAAGTGTAGTGTGACATTACAAGGAGACTATATAATATATAAAAACTATATAGTAAGATTAAATAGATTATATAAGTTACATAATGATGTTATGTGATAACATGTATGTATGACTACATTAAATGTGTACCTTATGAAATGTTATATTAAACTAAATAAATAATTGTCATTTAATTATTATTTCAATAATTAGGTATAAGTGAAATAATAAAGTTTATGATAATGTGGAAAGATAAAACCCAAATAGATTATATTCGGTAGTCTCAAATGTACATGGATTATATATTAATATGTATACATGTACCCCCAATTTGCTACAATGTGATATTGAAATATCATTAAAGTCCATGTATACACCCAATGAAATTTAAAACCTAAGTATATATACATATGTGTGTGCATTTAACCTAAAGTGTAACATTATTTCACTCTACCTTGCAAATGCTGAGTTCTAAAACTTGTCCCAAAATAAGAGTCACTCTTCATTTCTTATTCACGTGTATACTCAATGGCCTAGCCTATTCCCTTACTTCTCAATCTCAGCAAACTAATAATCATAAAGGGGGAGTGGCTCCAATAGTAGCATTGATTTGTTACTTCACCAACTCCTTTCAATCCAATGTATTCTTCTCCTTCCCTCTAGTTGAAAATGGTGGACAAAAGCTTTGCATGGTTAACAATTTCTCTATAAATAGAGACCTCCTCTTCATTTCTATGTTGCTGAAAATTATTGCTAAGTGTTATAGAGAGAGTGAGGTTATTGCTTTGAGTGAATTCTGGAAATTGGTAGCAAGCTTAGCAAGTTCAAAGCTCAAGAGGTATAATACTTAAACCCATTATGAAATGCAATCAATTGTGATAGCATGATTTAGTTGAAATTGGTTATGTGAGTTGGTATTAACATGTTAGGATAGTCTATATACATGTTTTAGAAGTAATGTAGTTGGTCTCAAGCTTGTTTCATGAAGAAATTGAATGTTGGCTTGAAGCTCTGCAATAGCAGAAAAGCTTCCTGGCTAGAACCGGAGTGGCGCGGCCGCCCCACTCCTTAGTATTCTGCAGAACCAAATGATGGTTTTTGTGGTTTCTAAAATATTGAGCATGCTAGTTAAACTTAAATAAGACTATTTAGGTCCCTAACTTGCTAGTTTGGGTAGCCTTTCATGTCATCACTTACCATAGCTTGGTTTCGACGACTTTCTAAGAGAGACTTAAAGTTTTCAAAACCAAACTTGACGAACTGAGAACACTTTGGGTTCTGAACTTGTAAACATGCTTATGTGGTCTAGTATGTGTGTACATAGGCATGATATATAATATGTAAAGCTACTTTGCATGTTTGGTTGGTTTAACATGAGGTTTCAAAGAAAACGTAAGAGTTTCGAAAACTATTTGGTTGATAACCACCTTGCATGTATTCTGAAATTTAGGACTACCATGCTAGGACATTGCATGCCTCTAGACATGACGGATAAGTTCACCGTCTCTCAAAGCATGATCTAGACTTTCAAGCATGATGTAAAATGAAGTTGCAAGTGTTAAATTATTTAACCTAAGTATAATAAAAGGTTAACATGTGAGCATGCGTACTAATGATTGTTGGTATCATTAAGTGATATAATGAACAATGTGGTTGGTCTTTATGCAATAAACTCATTTAGCCTTGTTGAAAGAGACTTAATATCAAACTAGGTTGAAAGCAAGATATAAGAATCAAACCTATCATGACATGTATGTTCTGTATGTGTCATCATCAAAGTATGTGGGTGTGCGAGCTAGGCCATGCATTCTACAACTCAGCTCTGGTTTGAACTAGGAGTAGCGCGGTCGCGCCACTCCCTAATTCAAACCAAGCGCTGCCGCGCCGCCCTGCAGTGTTGTCCGACTATTTTGTTTACAATTTGAAAACTGATGCATGCTTGTATTAATGTCCTAAACTGCCATACATGTTTAGTAATGTGTGTCCAGATATGAATGAACATGCTAAGCAATAGGACCATATGATGGATGAAGTTTATAAATTTTTGATTAATAAATCAAGTAATGATTATGAACTATTTTATTTGATTTCATAGAGTCTTACAAACTGATTTGTGCTATGTGTATGTAAGTACATAATGACGCACGTAAAGGATTATACGACTAAGTTAGAATCGTATGTATGTGTTGAACTTACATATCAAGTATATATATTGAATGTACATAGCTAATGAATATCCTATATACGTAACTATGTTATAATAGGATTCAAAAAGTATCGATAAGCTAAAGGCTGATAAACTACGTATAAGGCAAGTTTTCTATCTTACACAAACTTTAATATTGTGCAAGTTTGTAACCCTACTCTTTATTGAGCATTACTTAAGCTTGTGCTATTATTGGTCGTACGAGTAACAATTGAAAGTATGATTCATGTCTTATGACCTCATGCTTCGTAGCTATGATAGAGTTGTTTACTGTCTTTGAACTTTAATCTCGAGTATTGAACTTATAATTGTTCTTATATACATTGAAAGAGCTGTCTATGCCACTTGATTCGGCTAGACCTATAGTATGAATTTGAAAGCTATCCAAACCAATTGATTGGTGCAAAATCTTATAATTGACTGAGATGAACAACCCTCTTGAAGGGGAAACTATATATTATCGGAAAACCGACGTGCGCACATGAGTACGATTAAATGTTATGCATAATGTAGGGTACTTTAGGCTGATCACCTGTTGTACTTGTTTTGATTGGATTATCAGCATATTACTGTTAATCTAATAGAAGTTCATAGTCCTTAGTGACTGTTCAGTATTCATTATTTTGAAATCTAGAAATGATTAAGCGTTGAATCTTATTGATATCTTTCTGTCCTTAGCGACTATTGTTGAGAACTATCGATACTTCTTGTTATTCTTAAACTATCATTTATTGTTGTACCCTTGAGAAATTGAAAACTATATTGATCCCCTTATTGTTATATTACTTGCTGAGCAAACTTGTTGCTCATTCTTGCTTTCCCTAAAAATATTTCAGTTAAGGTAGAACAAGGCGGACCCTCGGGCACTGATAAGGGCAAGGGCAAGGCTACGGAGTAGCTTTGAACTTATTTTAGAGTACTATGATGATGTATTATGTATTAGTTAAGTTTAAGTTATGTTTAAACTATGTATGAGATGTTTACGTTACGAAACCTTGGGACGTGAATGATTATATTAAATAAATGTAATCTATTCTTATATTTTCGTTGCGCGGGATGTTATTTAGTCATTGAGTATTTAGAACATGACGAACCAAATTCGAGGCGCGAGTGGTCCGAATTTGGGGGAGTCACAACTGTCACCGGTCTGTACCCGACTCTTCGCTGGGGTTGAGCCAACGGCTGAACTGTCACCGGTCTGTACCCGATGCTTCGCTGGGGTTGAGCCATTGCTGAACTGTCATCGGTCAGTACTCGACGCTTCACTGGAGTTGTGCCAATAGCTGAACTGTCATCGGTCAGTACCCGAGGCTTCGCTGGGGTTGTGCCAACAGCTAAACTGTCATCGGTCAATACCCGACGCTTCGAAAGTGGCAGTTTTCGGCAGTTTTTTGCAATTTTTTAGCAGTCTTCATCATTGGTCCCCAGACATTGCTTTGAGATGAATACCAATGGCTTTCATGAAGTTCCTATTTCTGTCAGTAATCCGCTGCTTAAAAGCAGGATTTCAGGACAAACTGCTTAATCGCATAGCGATTCTTTCTCAGATTTGACTTTTCAGCTTATATAAACTTCGTTTCAACTCGAACTGGACCGAGCCGGAGGGAGTGGGGCCCACCCTAGGGAGCCACAGGTAGAAGTGCGGCTGCCTTGGGTGGGGCCGCTCGCTTCTGCATTTTTATATTGGGCAGCAGCAGCGCTCATAGGTCATTTTTAATTTTTCTTTTCTATAGAAATCCAATTTTCTCTTTCAGATCTACGGAGTTCGGGCAGCGTTTTTCAGATTCTGTCAGCGGCCACGCGTTCTGCACATCTTAGGTAACGTTTACATCCTTTCTTTACAAGTTTTTACCGTTAGAAGTATGTAAACCACGTAGGGTACTTTTAAACGTAATGTATCAAAAATGTATGCTTATATGACCTGCTAAAAATTTTCTGACTTCATAAGTATGTATATTTTAATGAAATGCAAGTTTTGATGTAAGAAAATTCAGATTCCGAGACAGTCAATTTTTACTCTTTTTGATCAGTTTACTCATTCTTTTTGAGGCTTAGTGTGCCTGGATTTTCAACTAAAAAATGTCTATGGTAATTTGGCTACCATGTGAAGTTTATTTTTCATTTTTTTATAAATATGAACTGTTCCTATTTTTGGGATGGTGTGCTACTGAATGGCCACCTAGACATGCCTGTGTGCATGCGGACAGTCCATTTTACAAAGGAGACTATGGCAAAAAAAATTCAAAAGCCCAAGAATTTAATAAACATGCAGTTTTGACTCTACTAGGAATTTTTGACTGACCCATGCATGTTTTTAGGATTTAGCTTTTAAAAAACATGCATTTTTAACTCTACTGGGGATTTTTAATTGACCCATGCATGTTTTAGGACTTAGAAATGCATAAAGTACTGATTTAAATTAATAAGCCACATGTTTTAGTCTTACCACACCCTTTCTGAGGTGATTTGGAGACTTTGTCCCAGCTATGGACCGAGATAGACCTAGTACTGCCAGCAGGGTCATTTTAGGAGTTATGCAGAGGAGAGCTTCTGATGTTCCTCAGCCACGTCCAGCCCAGCCGCCTCGTAGGTTAGCGGAGTCAGTGATTCGTCCGGCCCAAGATGAGCCGCCGGCCGATATAGACGATGAGGATGCTCCATTTGTTGCTCCTACTCCAGGCCAGGCCCCACGTCCGGATCTTCCAGGCATTGTTGTGCCAACCCAGGATCTGCTGGGAGATTTGACTCATCATTTCTCGAGGTTCCTCCACGCCAACGAGGTGACTGAAGCTTTTTCTGTTTCTAGATTTTCTTTTTTCCTTTTGCTATTCTCGGGGAACCGGTTTTTAACATGGGTTGACTTTTGATGCAGGTTCCTGGCTTTATGCAGCCTCGAGGGAACTGGTTTAATGTGCATTCTCTGTATCACACTCTGCACTAGGAATACATAGACATTGTTAACACCTGGGGTTTTCAGGCGTTTTTTTCTATTATTCCCCGCCGTTGCCCCTGGGGTTTTATGAGGGCTTTATCTGAGCGCTGGTTGCATCAGACTCAGTCTCTCCACTTGTTGGACTGTGAGGTGATGATGACGCCGATGGATTGGAGGTTCATCACTGGGACAGAGTTTGAGGGTGAGCCAGTGCCTGTTGTGGCTGACATTACACCCACTGCCGTTCGGTCCCTGCTGGGAGTTTCTGCGATGGCTATCAAGGGTCGGACGGTCCGATCTGGTCCCTTGAGCGTAGATGCCCAGAGTGGGGCTTTGCTTGAGCCTTCGCCTGATGATCAGAGGGTTAGGGATCGCATCCTGCGGTGATTGTTTTTGGTGATCATCAGGGGTTATTTTCTAGCGGACAACTCTGCGATGGTGTCCTTTGCCCTGGTCAGCGCCACTTAACATGTAGAGCGCCTAAGTGACTTTGATTGGGGTACCTACACCTTTGCCTATTTTCTCCGAGGCATGCGTATGCGCTCGGAAGGTATGACGAAGGCTTGGTTAGGGTTCTACCCATTTTTGCTGGTGAGTACATCTTTCTTGTACCTTTTTGATTTCTACATTTACATTTGTCAATCTTGGTCACTGAGGACTTTTGATATTTACATGGCCAGTTCTGGGCATATGAGAGGCTTCCTTGCCTTCGTCTCGCTACCACTTTAGGCCTGGAGACTTATCCCCGGGGACAGCGTTGGCATCACTCCACACTGATGGAGGTCCCCGTGGTTGAGGGATTCACCCATTCCCGCCTGCAGCTTGAGCTTTTGATAGCAGGATTAATATCGTAGGTACCGTATACCTCAGACTTTTTGGCAGTCGGGTTTGAGGGCGGTTTCCCCACTGGCCAGGAGTTTGTATTGTCGACCTACAGAGTCCCTTTTTTGACAGAGGGAGGTTGGGAGCTCTATTTAGGAGAGCGTGCTATCAGGAGCATCACGGGGCAGATCCGCATTCCCATTGTTCCTCCGGCTTGGCATTATTGGCCACTAGTCCAGCCACTCACAGACATTCTGATGGAGGGCATAGATGGCTTTACCCTGTCAAAGGGTCCATACAACTAGGAGGCATTCAGTAGCTAGTGGAGTCCTCGCACTATTGGGGCTCAGACTCGTGCCACCCAGTTCATGGTAGATATGGTGCCTGGGTCTGTGATGATGATAGACTGGATATGTGACACCCCCAAATCTGGGTACTTCGTTTCCACATGATTTGGTGTTCACTTTCTAACTATAACAAACATCTACCCAATATATCTCAAAGTAAATTACAATCTTTATTCAAAATAATAAAATCTCCCTTAAAACAAGGGTTACAACCTTGTCAAAAATCAATCCCAGGGTTATTCTAACCTTGACATAAACAATAAAGTGCGGAATAAAAATATGACATAAAAGTCTTATTACAATCATTTCAAATAAATAAAAACAAGTCTTCACTTGCTTTTCTTTCCCTTGCCCTTACTCGTAGACGGAGCATCAGCGTTATCAACCTTAACTAAAATTGTTATTTAATGCAAGAGTGAGCAAACCACAGCTCACTGGAGTTTAACAATAATATATACAAGAAAGGATATATTTAAAAAGATTTGAATAACTTAGCTTACTTCAACAATAAAGAATTGAATAATAATTCTCTATTAACATTAAAATTCGAATATAGAATTTATATGAGTGTCATAAGACCTTTGAACTCTTGTCCTAGGTTATAAATATTTTTATTTAAACCTTTAACAGTCAATAAGACTATGGACCTTAACTCGTACTTAGGGGGATCAGCCCTTCGTACCATGTATTGTGCACAAATATCTTAACACTATGCGTAGTAACCTCCCCTAATAAAAAGGTTGTTCAACTCAGTAATTTGAATTCAAGTCCGCACCAAAGAAAGTTTGGTTTGGATAAGCTTATAAGGGTAATTTAGAATTCACGTTCATCAACTAAGGATTAGTTGAATCGTCTTTCAATAATTCGTAAATAACATAATTATGAACTAACATATGCTTTAGAATCAACTTAAAGCATTTAAAATAATAACTGGATCTTACTTGAACAATAAGTTAAAATCATTTCAATTAAATAAACAATTGTCCAATACAGAAATGGAAAGGACATTCTCAACAATGAATATATGAACTCAAGAAATTGTATAGAATTAACAAGTTTAGGGTTAGAAGACTTGCCTTACGCGCAAGCTACTTAACTCAACCACATACTTAAACACTTCCTATACACATTCAATTATAATAATCTAAATCAGTTAATACATAACTAATTCACATAAGTGGTTAACCCTCATGGTTAACTTACTCTAATTAAATAAATAATAATAATTAACTATCACATAGTTAATTACATCACATACATATTCACATAATTAAATCAATTATGTATTTAGCTAAATTATAATTAAACAATTATAATCCAAACACTTAATCAAATTATAATTACTTAAATTATAATTACCTTTTAAATTATAAACAAATTATAATTTATAATCAATTAAACTATATCATGCGTTATAATTACACAGATTATAATTAATCATGCAATTATCAATTTATAATCCATAATTAAACATGCAATTATTAAATTATAATTATATAAATTATAATTTAAATTAACATCTAATTGATTAAAATAAATCAACTACTATTCATTATAATTTAACAAAATTATAAATTAAATTTAAACATTTAGTCTTAATTATAATTAACCAAATTATAATTAAGTAACTCATTTACAATAAAATATTTATAATCTAATTAAGATTTTCAAAATTCCTTTTATTTTCCAAATATGAATTTGTCAATTCTATGTTAACAACATGTTATATCATTTAGATACATGTCCACTATCAAGGAACAATTAAACTAAGGCTCAAAAATAATTTGCACAAATAAACTAAAATCACTGTCCAAGCACTGTGCACGGCGCAGCTAGCTGCCTTGAAATCGGCGCAGCTGCGCAGGATAAGAATCTGGGAAGGGAAAGCGGCGCAGCTGCGCTGCTCTTGGCCTTGCTGCCGGCGCAGCTGCGCAGCAACTCGGCCAGACGCAGACAGCCACGGCTCTCTACTTTACCGATTAACCCAAACAAGTCAACAAACGAAAAAATTACAGTAACGTTGACATTGTAAATCATACATATGCAATAATACATATATATAACATGCTTCTAAAACACAAAACCATCTAAACAACAAGAATCCATGGTTTTAAAAGTCCAATTTGGCTATTTTCATAAAACTCATATTTTAACAAAATAAGTCACTGTAATAAAATTTCTCAAGCAATTCAACTTTATATATATATATATATATATATACATTATTTCTGTTATAGAAGCTAGTAACGTAAACAACTATCAATTTGCACAATTCACATATATAATTCATAAATTTCTACTCTAAATCAACCAAATACATGAATTTCCATAAGAACACTATTTTCACATATAAAACTTGTTTTTACAGTACTTTGATTTCTGAAAATCATTCATAGCATATATCCCACTATAAACAACACATGAACATAATCTATATATATATACCATTCATGTTTATACAATTTCATCACAACTTATTTTTTTAAACAGAGAACGAATATGAAAAATATATAACTGAGTTCTATAACAATTAGAGATTATAGATGATACCTTTTGTTAATAGGTTGAAAGAGAAGGTGATGTGAGTTCAATTCTAGAAATTCTTCTTCCTCTTTTCTCTTCTTCTCTAACTCTTCTCTGCTCTTTTTTTCTTCGTAGTTCTTAGTTAGACTTAGGATTAGAACTAACGTAGTAGATATATTATAACTGATATAATATACGTATACTAATGATATATATGTAACTGCTAACTAATTAAGATATATAATAAATACATATTATTATATAAGTTACAACTATTTGAATTTGAAAAACCTTAAGGCTTGTTTGGCCAAAACAACATTATTTTTAAAAACAGATTATTATTACTAAGGCCATGTTTGGTAAAAATTATTTTTCTTTTATTTTAACAAATTATTTTAACACATACTTTAATGTCATATTTTAATCAATTAAATATTAAATAACTAATTTAATCAATTAAAATCTAACATCAATAAATCACATAAAATTTGCCACATAATTATAATTACTCGCTAATTATAATTCATGTAACACTTCATCACATAATACATCTAATTTAATTATCTCAATTAAATTAGAACTATACTATAAAATTAATATACATTAATTAAATAAATATTACACATTCATTTAATTAATATATAACACTTAATTAAATCGCTCCATAAATCACATAATTTATTTATTTAACTCAATAAATAAATCACATAGAATATTTATTTAACTCAATAAATATTTAAAATTAAATATAAAATCTCAATCGTTACAGGATAGCTTGCCTCAGGGAGCCTACTCACTTGGACCAGATTACAGGACTGACCCAGCAGTTGGAGAGAGCTAATTTGTTTATCAGGCATCTTGGCCGAGATCCATCAGAGGCATCTTCTTTTGATACATCCAGCTCCGGAGCAGGCCCTTCCACAGGTCCATTTTCCAGCATTTATATAGGGGCTGATCGTCCCTTATACCGCCCTGACGTTCCTGATGGCCTAGACTTTGTGTCCACGGAGGAGATGGAGTAGGTTAACCACCTGAGTGTAGACATTCTTGACCTTTTTGGATAGCTATTGTAGCTATATCTTTTGATAGGCCACTGTGTGGTTATTGGGCGGCTGTGCCCCATTTTGATAGGCCACTGTTAGTAGTTGGGGGTTGTGCCCCATATCACTGTACCTTTTATTTTGCACTTTATTAGCAGACAAAGATGATGCTTGCAGTAGATAGTTTATTATAGATATTCATGATGTTTTCTATCTATTGCATTTTGTTTATCATTATCATTATGCATGTATTATGTCATGGATATGCACTTAGACAGATGAGTTCAGATTTAACCCCTGGATGGTCTTGTGATATAGTGATACAGATGTCGTCGTCCACCGTCAGCAGTATTGAGCACTCGCCATCGTCCTCGGTGGCATCTTTATTGCAGTCGTGGTATGACAGTCTGCCCCTCACAGCCAGAGGGACAGTAGACCAGATGCTAGGGCATTCTCTAGCCCTTTTAGCTTTCCAGGCTCTGTATGGGTTTGTGGATGGCATCTTATCATGCTAGATACCTGATCGATAGGTTTTCCATTTTGGGCTCCACGAGTTGACTCTTACCTTAGAGGAGTATGAGCGTCTTACAGGCTTGGCACTAGATCTGCCTTGCGCTCGTACAACCATCAGTGATATGCGGAGACCATTTATGACTATGTCAGGTCTGAGATGCTAAGTTATCATTAAGGACATTATTGCAGGACATGTGATATCCATAGACTTTCTGATCGATCGCTTCGGCCAATTAGATAGCTACGAGTGACATTCTGGGGATTTTAACATTTCAGTAGATGAGTGGCAGCTCGCTCGTGTAGATGTCTTGTTGATGCGCGTTGTGGCCTACATTTATATGCCACTACCCTTGGACCACTTGGACGTCGGATTGATGGTCGTGGTTCGGGCCCTTAGACAGGGTTGCACCATCCTACTGATGATATTGGCTGAGACACTAAGGTCAGCTACCTACTGCAGTACCCATCCAGAGGGGTTTTTTAGAGGTAGCTCTGTCTTGTTGTATGTGTGGCTCATGTCCCACTTGCGCCCGATTGGTTTCTTCAGACACCAGGGGTATTGTTTCACCCATGAGATAGCCATGTCATACTCCTTTCAGTCGGTGGAGTGTTCGGATGTAGAAACATGGTCAGCTTTTCTGTCCGATATTATGCATCCTTTTTTTATTCTGCCCCCTATAGCTTTATCACCCATGCATCTGGCATGGACTACTTGCCCCTAGTGAAATTGAGGGGAGTGACCACTTACCATCCTCTGGTAGTTATGGGTCAGTTCGATCAGTTCCAGAGCCTACACCAGTTTGAGGGGGCTATTGATCAGCGGATGTCAGCTTTTTCTATGTCGTCAGTCGATCTGATCAAGATTTATAAGTGTTGTACTCATAGGGAGAGGGCTAATTTCTCTACTAGCTAGCCGGATCATTCTCCAGAGTATGCGGCATGGTTGGAGAGCGATATAGCATCAGCTGCATTCATCCAGTCAGCTCCGGTTGTGGACTCAGATGAGGAGGAGCCTATGGAGGATCATGATTCTCCTACGGAGGATGATTTGTTCATGGATTTGACAGCAGCACTAGTTAGTGATCCGTCGATCATTCCTGCTGGGATAGATCCAGCTTTGGCAGACTCACTTGCTAGGATAACCTTTGAGAGAGATCAGGCTAGGGCGCTGATGTTGACTGCCCTGTTTGGCAGAGACATAGCTTTTGCTGAGAGAGATGAGGCTCGAGCCACTCGGGATACGACATTGGTTGAGAGAGATGAGGCTCGATCTTCTCGAGATGCTGCTTTTGTCGAGATTGAGGAGACTTTGATTGCCAGGGATGCAGCTTTTGTGGCGATGGATGAGATCTGATCTGTCAGAGATGCAGCCTTTGAGGAGATTAATGAGGTTTTGATGGCCAGGGATGCTGCTTTTATAGAGAGGGATGAGGCCATAGCTTCCCGAGATTTCCACATTGCTGACAATACTACTCTTCGATCCTATACTCATGGTCTGGTTGTTGATATGAGTGTTTACAATGATGATCACCGTGCCACTATACAGATGGCTGTAGATGTTTTGGCCCATATGGAGGCTGAGGGTATTACGCTTGCAGCGGCTCCTTCATTTTCAGAGCGAAATGCCATGTTGGCATTGCTGTCCCGCTTGTCTATGGGTCCATATACTAGCTTTATTTTTCCTGCACATACTAGATCAGCCATTTTTGTTATGTACAGGACACAGTGTATATATCAAACAGTATTATATATCAGAAAAATATATTTTAATTCACTTCCCTGTTGGATATATATTGTCATTGCTGAGTGATTACCACTTCTTTCATGACTTGCTGTTGTTGATGTATTACGAGCTTCTCCTCGATGGACTGACATTGAGATGTCGGAGAATATCTCAAATGGGCTTGTTGACCATGAAGGCTTAATAGAATTTAGGTTTCATATGATTTCGCTGTCTTGGGACTAGTTTTTATTAGTTTTTTGTTTTTTCTTGAAGATCAAACCGCACCATGAATGGCTGCCTACGTACTCCCGGGTGTAGGGAGATCAAGTCATTCATAGTTCAGTTTTTGTGTGAAAGAGGCTTAAGAAGTGTCTCTTTTGAGTTTAGTTTGATGAGTTTTTGAGTTTTGGTTTGGTTTGACCGCACCAGGAAGGGCTGTCTACGTACTCTCGGGTTGAGGAAGATCAGGTCATTTGTAATTCCATCTTCTAGTGAAAATCGAATAATTTAATTCGCATGACCAGGATGCGTGTATGCATGTGTTTCAGACATAATACCTTTTTATGGTGTCTAAGTTAATGAGTTGGGGAAATTCGCTCCCGTCTATCTCTTGTAATCTGATAGCTCCTTTTGTCAACACTTCCTTGACAATAAAAGGGCCTTCCCAATTTGGGGCGAACTTTCCTTTGGCTTCGTCCTAATTGGCCAGGACTTTCTTCAGCACCAAATCGCTTTCTTTGAATTGCCGGATTCAGACTTTGTTGTTGTAGGATCGAGCAATCCTTTGCTGATATAATTGCCCATGGAAAATGGCTATAGCTCTCTTTTCATCTATCAGGGACAGCTGGCGGTACCGCTCTTGCAACCACTGGTCTTCTTCCATCTGAGCATCTATTAGTACTCTCAGGGACTCCATTTCTACTTCTATGAGAAGGAATGCTTCCATACCATAGACCAATGAATAGGGGGTAGCCCCAGTAGAAGTACGCATTGACATCCTGTATGGTAAAAGGGTTAAAGGCAACAGGTCATGCAATTCTTTGTGATTGGCAGACATTTTTTGCATGATCTTCTTGATGTTTTTGTTGGCCGCTTCGACAGCACCATTCATCTTGGGCCGATAGATGACGGAATTGAGATGCTTGATGTGGAACTTGCTACATAGTTCTCTCATCATCTGATTGTTTAGATTCTTGGCATTATCAGATACGATCACCTCCGGTTGTCCATATCGACAGATGACATTGTTCCTGATGAAACAAATGATGACCTCTTTGGTGACTTTGGGAAAAAAGACAGCTTCAACTCACTTGGTGAAGTAATCGATCATGGTGAAGATGGATTGATGACCATTGCTGGCTTTGGGTTCTACTGGGCCTATCACATCCATTCCCCACACGGAGATAGGCCATGGCAAACTCATGTTGTGAAGCTCATTTGGAGGAGCGTGTATGTCATTTCCATGGACTTGGCATTGGTAGCATCTCTTGACATGATCATCGCAGTCAGCTTTGAGAGAGATCTAATAATGCCCTGTTCTTAATATCTTCTTTGCCAGTAGATGACTGCTCTTGTGTGGGACACAGATTTAATCGTGGACTTCATCCATCAATCTCTGGGCTTGCTCTTTATCAAGGCATCTTAACAAGCCTATTCTAGCATCCTTCTTATAGAGTGCATCTCCGCTCAGATAGAACTTCATAGCCATCTTGTTAATCCGCTTTCATTCAGAGTGGCTTGCCCCAATGGGTGTGATCCATCTCGGAGATATTCCTTGATATCTTGATACCATGGCTGTTTGATAGGAGGTATTTCATCTGATACTTCTCCAATGTAATTCCCGTATGTCGGGGCCTTCTGGCTTGTGAATTTGATGTTGGGAATCCCACTCCTATTGGATATGTGGATTAAAGAAGCCAACGTCGCCAATGCATCAACGAAGTTATTCCTACCCCGAGGTATATGGATGAAAGTTATGTCTTCAAACTTCATGGATATTTTGACGACTTGCCGATGATAAGGCAGCAAATACAGTTCTTTGGTGTGATTTGCCCCAGTGGTTTATCTGATAACCAATTCAAAGTCTCCAAAGACTAATAGATGTTTGATACCCATGGATTGGGCTAACTTCAACCCTATTATGCAGCCTTCATATTCAACCGTGTTGTTGGTGTTGACAAACTGTAGCTTGGTGGCCACAGGATATTGTTCTCCCGTTCCAGAGATGAGGACTGCCCCAGCTCCGGAACCTTCCATGTTTACTGCTCCATCGAAATACATTTTCCATGGTTGGACTGTATTTTCTTGAAGATCTTGCTGAATTGTCCTGATCCCATCATCCGGGAAATAAGTCTCCAGGGGCTCAAACCCTCCTGATGGTGATAGTAGTGTGCATACACGCCAATCATGTATGATGATAAAGCACATACTTTGTAAATAATCTTATTTATTTATTAATAAAAGTATTCATTAAAGGCATTTAATTATCTACATGATGCTATTTTTATAATATGTAAATAACCCATAGTTTTAAGCAATGCTTTTAGAATCATGATGTTGATCATGTTAATGAGATCTAAATTCTTAGAAAGCTTAAAACTAAAATAGTTCCCAATCGTGGGATTACTAAAAAGGGGATTAGTAAATCCGGATAGATTGGTACATATGTTGCTTGCTCATTGGATGAGGATGATTGATCTCATGATCAATTGTGTAGAGACACTAAAACAAGTATGTAGGTGCTTATTGGAGAATAAGTTCACTGAACGTGACTCGTTATGGAATACCTAATGGAGTTTTACTCGTCTGTCAATATGAATTCCTAATGTGATAGTAGTACAAGTGATCCTTGGACTTGAGATCATCATAGTATCTTGTATGTAACAAATTATACTTTGACTAATTCCTTAAGGCCTTTTAAGGCATATATAGGGTATGCTTGGGTATAATGAGTTACGTATGGAGATAATGAATGATCAATAAAGAATCTACCACCTCTAGTAAAAGAGGAGATATGTCCTATGTGATTCGTTAAATGACAACCCAGGAATCCTTGGCCAAGGTAGAATGAAATTACAAAGAGGTTTCTAATTTGCATTATTTGGAGTTGTGCATTTTCTAATCGAAATACATATGATTAAATAAATTAAGACTTGACGGTAAATCCATGTCTTATATTTAATTGGGACATTGTATGGTGGAAGGATTGAATTGTACGGTAACTATTAACTCACAGGTTCTTTTATGATTAATGTTAAAATCTATATTATCTGGAAAGTCGTTGATCGCTAGGGAGGCTTATCCCTATTGTAGAATAAATGTTATTTATTTAATAGATTATTAGTTTAATTTATTTATTTAAATAAGATCTGAATTGTTCTAATTGATTTATTCACAACCGGTTTAATATGGAGAACCTAAAGGGTCTCACCACAAAAGGTAGAAGAATTATTTAAGAAGATAATGGCATAATCGTAATAATGCATTAAGTGTAATTAATTTAATCTATGGTGATAGAATAAATTAAATAGCTTGATGTTTATTATTTAATATTTTGGAAATATTAAATATAAATTAATAAGAGGAGTCTTATTAATATTATTACAATTATTATTATTTTAATTCTAAAGGAGTTTAGGAATTAATTTAATATTAGTACTCTCAATTATTCCTAATGAGATTAGGAGGAAAATTAATTAAAGGAGTTTAGTTAATTAAATCCCAATATGTTGGGAAGTCAAATTAATTAAAAGGGTTTAATTAATTAATAAAAGAAACCCAATTCTAATTAGATTAGTAAGGTTAACCTAGTATCTATATAAGAGAGTCTTATATCAGATATTAGAGAGACATGATTCCAAGTGTTGGAGAGTACAACATATTTTCTACAGAAAATAGAAAAAGGGTTTAGCTAACCACCCATCTTTTTGAGTTATTCCTCTTCCTTGGTGGATCACCTCTAGAGGCCAAACACTTGGGTGGCTAACTCTGCTAGCTAAGCTGATAGTGCGCCAACATCAGGATACAAGACAGCTTTTCACTCAACTATTAGAAAGACAAAAGGAAAATGAGGTTAACCATAATGCAAGCCTATATCCCTCCAAGATCAGCCAACTAAATGAAGAAGATCAAAGCAGGCTGAAAGGACAGAAAAATTGGAATGATAAAATTACTAGAAAATCTCGCCAGTGAAAAAATCACTGGGTAATGCAAATTCTCAAAGAAGAAAGATCAAACAACCTTCAAAAGAGACCGAAAATTCACTCATCTGAACAAATCAAATGAAGAGATGCTACACTGTCTGATAAACGAAGGAAAGATTACTGAGTTGCTGCCTCCTATAAATCCCGAGATGAAAAGTTATGATTCCACCAAGTCTCTACCATTCTAACTCACCTAGACATGCAACTAAGGAATGTTGGTTTCTAAAGCATAAAATCCAGGATCTCATTGAAAATGGAGAACTAGAGATTGAAGTCCCCATGACCAGAAAAGGCGAAAGGGAAATAAAGAGCTTAAGATGTCCACTCGAGATGGGCAGTTCAAAGGAGATGACGGCTATAAGCACCAATCTTGGCAGAACATAAGGTGGACTAATCCTAATGCTGGGAGTGATAGAGGAGATAAGAGAGTCCCCTAAGGAAATTCATCCGCCACCATCAAATATCTTGTTGCCCAAAGTCAGCAACCACATTCCTGATTTTACCCTCCTAGATGATAAGGAGGAAAATACCAATCCTTCCTAGTGTGGAAAAAGCCAAAAAGGAAAGTTCCTTACGAGAAATACAACAACATGTCGAGAGGGATTTCATAGTTAAATCATCTCTAGCTCATGAAAAAGATGAAGGAACAAATGAAGAAAAAGGTGGTGAGGTTATCGGGGAAGCCAACCTATCGAGTAATCTAAAGTTCATCCCTTTTTGCGATGAGTCCAGTTTGAGCCTCCTTAAGGGATATGCTGAATCAGGAGACGATCAAGTTATGGTCATAATTGAAGATATTCATGACCAAGAGGTAACCTCTGTCATGAGCCTCGAAGGCAATATAACAACTTACAGCTGGACTATCAGGCCTCAATTAGCCAGGAAGACATAGATCCAGAGGATAAAGTTGCGAGTTCCAGGAGATATGGGACGTTATCACTTTCTTAGCATTATGTATTTTACTTTCCATGAAAAAAAATCAAAAAAAAATAAAAAACTTAAAAAATCAAAAAATTTAAAAAATCAAACCAAGTTTGAACTACGAAAGACCTGATCTCTCATCTACGGGAGTACGTAGGCAGCCATCTATGGTGCGGTCAAACCAAAAAAAATAAATCAAAACCCCCTCAAACCAAGCTCAAACCCAAATAAACACTTTTCAATTGTTCAAACCAAGTTCGAACTACAAAATACCTGATCTCTCATCTACGGGAGTTCGTAGGCAGCCAACTATGGTGTGGTCAGACCAAACAAACATTTTTTCAAATCCCCTAGAATACTCCACTCCCTATACAAAACACCAGTCTCAATCAATCAGGTCAAGCCTGGATTACGTAAGACCTGATCTCCCCCATCCCTGGGAGTACGTAGGCAACCATCTATGGTGCGGTCTAACCCTCAAAAGAGAAAACAAAAAACTCTACCTCTCAACCCAAAATCCAACCCAAATATAAACCCAAAGACCAGTCTCAAGACACCAAGTCAAACCAGAAAGCCTACACCCAAGAAAAACTCTTAAAATCAGCGAGCCATGTTGAGAAGACCCAACGACACCTCAATGTCATTCCATTAAATCTGGCACAAGTCTCAGAAAGGAAGAGATATTGATACATCAAGATAACTAGTCATAGGGATGAAATGTCAGTCATCACAAGATGTAACCCATCAGCAACTCATCACTCCTGAAATGCGAGAAGACTTGATCTCCTTTAACCCACAGAAGCACATAGGCTACCGTCGTGACAAAGTCTATCTCATACCCGACGACCTGTTCCCTGAGAAAAAAGGCCACAGATTAAACCTAATAGATCAAACCAAATTCGGTTGAAGCCATCACATCACCAACCAAGCTGAACTCTTAGGTCCAATTCATTAGAGTCCGAAGGCATCTCGATATCAATCATCAAAGTTGGAACAACAACACATCAATATATCTATCATGATCATCAGTAAGGACCTTCAAAGAGCTGATATCCTCAATCTGAAACCTTCATCAAATTAGAAGAAGAAAATCATTAAAGCAATTGCGCCTACAAGTTAAAATGAGGATTGGGGCAAACTAAATGTCAAAAATCCACTACCGGCTCACCACGTGGGTCATGAGGAAAAATACTTTTGCGATCTCGACATCTTATCACCACATCGGTCAAACATACAACTAAGCAATTACCCCAAATGACAAACAAGACTGGGGCAAGTTCAGAATCAACGACAACCCGATGTTGGGACCCTTACAACAAGACTGGGGCAATTTCAAAAATCGCGATAACTCAACACTGGGGCACTTATCAACCATCCATTGAAAATGCACCAGTCGGCACCATCAACATGGTCCGTCATCATTAAAGCTTCCATCATTTCATTGGTGATCCGGTATGATCAATCGGTCTTTTCCAATCATAATTTTCTTAAAATAAAGCGATCCACTGATGAGGTACGACTCTTTCATCTCTATATGTGCTTTCAATCTCCAATTACATGCATTAGTTATAATATACACATTAAGTATAGATAAATCTTGCATTAAAATCTTAAAAAAAGGTTTTTAAAAAAAAGAAAAAAAAAAGAGATTTCGTTTAACTTGTTATGAATTGGATTAATTCTGATAAGCATCCGTGGAGCAAGAATCACGGGAACGATCAGAAAATTAAAACATTTCAAAATTCTAGTTCAAAGTGCTGTTTGGAGTAGAATTGACCTCATATGCGTGTCTGCACTTTACAGTTACCTCGACTCTTAGTTGTAGGGTACGAAGCTATAACAATAGTAATGATAATTAATGAAAAGATAAAAAAATAAGTAGCCAGGCTAATGTCTCAAATTGTGGCCTGGGTTACTCGTGTAATTAAGCCTGAGGGGTGTCTTCACACCTAGGGCCCTAAAGTCGTCTGATTTTGGAGTCACCGGCCCAACACTCGCTACATGGGTAATTTAGCGCCTAAAAAATGAGCATTAAAGAAGGAGACGGCGAGACCTGAGTAGATCCGAATCGTGGTCTGGGTTACTAGAGTAATTAAGCCCGATGGGTGTCTTTACACCTGGTGCCCTAAATCTGTCTGGTTTGGGAGTCATTGGCCCAACGCTCGCTACATGGGTGACTTAAAGCCTAAGAAAACGAATCTTGCACAAGCTCAGGCGAGGAGAAATAGAGTAGACCGCCTGATTTATCTCTAAGTAGGGCCTTTGTTACTAGAGCCAGTAAACCCGAAAGGGTGTCTTAACACCTAGTTCCCTAAAGCCGTCTTGTTTAGGAGTCATTGGTCCAAAACTCGTTAAATGAGTAACTCTGAATAGCCCAAGAAAACGAGACAAGTTAAGCGAGTAAAGCAGAAAAAAGAAAAATTTTGTAAAGTTGAAATGAAATCATCTAAAGTAAATGAAAAGAAACCCCCTCTAAGGGTTGCGTCACTCATAGTGCCCATGTCATATGAAGTCAATTCTGCGAAGAGTGGTGCCTAGAGCGAAAATGAAATAACTTACCTATGCATAATGACCATGGATGCTTAAATGTTTTCTTGCGATTTCATAACTTGTTAAATGAAAATTTTGATTTCCTTAGGAAAAATTCATTTTCATAATCAATTTCAAAATCGTTAGCGATAAGATAAAAGCTCAGTGAATACAAGCATTTAATTTCATAAACTTTAACTTTAAATGCATCATTCACAAGATTATACTAACCCTGATGGCCCAAGCCGTCAAGCTTTTGCCCATTCTATTATTCGTTTGGTGTGTAGGATATTGCTCACTCTCGACTCAGTCAACAAAGAGAGTTTCTTATATGAATCCCAAGTAACAACGTACGCAAGAGCTGGGGCATTTTTCGATTCCAAGAAATGTAAGGGATCTAAAGCAGGATTAAACCTCTCATCAAAAGCAAAAGGAGAATTCCTAAAAGAAATCACATCAACATAAGCTTACCCCAACAAAAGAAAGGAAAAATTCTTAAGAGAGTCCTTAACTCGAAAAAATAGATGCCCGGTGACAAAAGGTCTGGTAAATGAAATCTACATCATCAAACATGTCAACCTGTGCCAAGTCCTCACAAGTCGAGGCCTCTACACCGAAGTTCAAATCTGGGCAGTGAAAGAACGGGCCACATCCTCTAAGACGTTAGCAACACCAGGGTCATCATTCAAGCCAGAATCTAATCTAGCAGGGTCACAAGTAAAGAGCTCACCCCTTTTCATAATCAATAATTAAACTGTTGGCGTCAATCCAGCGTAGCATCGGGGAAGGATTTGATGATGTAAGCCGTTGAACACTACTTCAGCGAAGATATCGGAATATCTGCTAGTAAAGTCATCAGTGTATGGACCGCCAGAGGTACCAGCACCAGATCCAGATCCAGAAAAAATAGCAGCCTCTGCGGGATCCCCACCAAGACGGTGTATAAAAAGGGAACATCCGAATCTGCCCTGCGAATGCCAAAAGTAGACATATGGGAGCTAGAGCTGCTAGGCCTATCAAAATCCATGCATGAAAAAAAAACTCCAAATCGCCTCAAAAAGGGTGAGGTATGTTTCTATATCTAGCATGTGCATCAACATAGGATAATAGACTCCTAAGAATAAATTTAGACCATCACATCAATCATGATCTGCACATGTACAACCGCGCAATATCAGTGCACATCTCTATAGTTTTTTTAACATGCATCCACAATAGAGTTAAACATGCATACGCATTAAATATCCAGGCTCGAGAAAATTTCTCCGTTGTTAACTACCAGCAGGGTAGGCACCGTTATTAACTACCAGCAGGGTAGGCACCGTTGTCAACTACCAGTAGGGTAGGCACCATTGTCAACTACCAGCAGGGTAGGCATCGTTGTCAACTACCAGCAGGGTAGGAACCGTTGTCAACTACCAGCAAGATATGCATCGTTGTAACTACAAGCAGGGTAGGCACCGATTACTAGCAGGGTAGGAACCATTGTCAACTATCAGCAGGGTAGGCACCGTTGTAAACTACCAGTGTAGACATCGAAAAGGTCTGGTGATTTTAGAACATCATCCCCAATAGAGACGTAGAAAATATATCAATTTATCTTCATCAAAAAAGCATCGGCAACACCGAAGAAAATTAAACCGTTGGAATCGAAACCAGCACATGCATCAGCAACACTGATGAAGGACAACCATTGGAATCAACCCCAACGTAGGCATCAGCAATAATCGGTAATGGTAAAGCAATTTGCGAGTGCGATGTGCGAGGTGCGAGGTGCGAAAAAACGACTTATGAATTGCGATGCACGAAAATGCGATTTGCGAAGTGCGATGTGCTATTTGCGAAGTGCGAAATACGATCTGCAAAGTGCGATGTACGATTTGTGAAGTGCAATTTGCAAAAATGTTTTATCATTCATTGTAGACACTCGAAATTTTGTTTTCTTGTTACTAACCATATAGGAGGGCAAAAACCTTTTTTTCCAACCCCGGAGACAGCCCCGGGAAATCATCAAACCAAACCCCAAAATTCAAATCAATCCCTTGAGATAATCCTAAGCAAGAATAGAGTCAACATCAGTCAAACCTCGGAGATCACCCTGAGAGAAGACAACTACAACTGCATCAAGCCCGAAACCAAATCAAAAGGGCAAAAAAGTAATTTTGCCAATGCAATATCAAATTAGATCAAATTACCATGAAAAAGGTTCTACAGAACCAACACAACAAATCTCGAGTGAAAACTGCGCCAGACAGCTCAACGGACTGACTGCGAAGACTTGAAGATCTGGTCATGGATCAATCTTCCCGAATTCAAAAAATTTCAAGTCCCATGTCATTGCGTAGCTCTCAAAAAGAGCTTTCTGGAATGATATGGCACATCTCCATAGGACTCCTGGATTAAAAGTTATGAAGGTTCAAGCAGGACTGCGCGTTGGTTAGAGTGCACGTACTTTGAGGCAACGGGGCCCACTAGGCAGGAACTGTGATGCCCCCAAAATAGGTTCAATACCAACCCATTCTGAGTCGCCAAATACATGGTACAGAATCCAAATACAATCTTTATAACATACGGTCTTGTAAAATACGACCACACAAACTATGAGTTTGATACAAATCGTATATAATACAAAATATAAACACTCAAATTCATCCCTTATTCATTACAATTATTGTCTCACTATTTTATAGAATAGTGAGGACTTCTACAAATCTAACTCTGATCATTACACTGTTCCCCGACTAGTCCCCGCGATATTCTCATTTCTTGAAGAGAACAATGGAAGAAAAGGGTGAGCTCAACTAGCCCAGTGAAGAATATTATGACTAAGATAATGGAAAATAAATTATCGTTAGTCTTCAACAAATCAGATAAAATATTATGGACAACAAGTTTTAGATCAACAACTGCAGCGAAAATAACAATTCATTAGAAGAGTTAAGTAGAAAATGATGTCTACTATCTTCTTTGATTTAAAAGTCCATCATCAATATTTTATCCATGTAACATCAATCAATATACATCTCGAATCAAATATTCATCTTTGCACTACGGGTCAAAGATATTCATTTGTATCACCAGTTGGTCATGTTCATCTCAACATCTATCCATCTTTGCACTTCAGGCCAAAAATATTCATTAGGTAATCATTCATCTTTGCACTACAGGCCAAAGATATTTATCAAGTAATCATTCATCTTTGCACTACCGGCCAAAGATATTCAGTTATATCACCATTTAGGACTGAGGATGATGAAAAATATTTTAAAGAACGAATCCAGTGAGATAAAGGACAAAGAATAGGGATTCGTAATTTAGTTTATCCAAGTTCAAAAAAACTCCATAATAATCAATTGTGGAGCAAAATTCAAAAATAAAGTTCAAAACTTGGATCCAATCAAAGATAATTTGGAAAAAAAATATTTTTTTATCTTGAATAGTAACTTGTGAATAGTAACTCATGAATAGTAACTCGTCATGAAAAGATAAAAATTTTACAAGAAAGTTTAGACCAATATTCCAGTGAAATGATATTAGATGAAGCGCAAAACTCAAGGAATTTCTGATCATTTCAGGAATTATAGAAGCAATACTTACCGTAGTAAGTTTAGAGTTAGGAATCTGAAATGAAACAATATATGAAACTGCAATTGTATTTTCACCCGTCAGGCGGTAGTCCGCTCAGACATATTATTTTCACAATTTAGTAACAACTAAATACGAAGGGTTATTCACCAGGCATGTGGTAGTCTGCGTAAACAGGTTATTCCCACAGAATAATAAAGAATGGAATAACAACAGAATTTCACCATGCATGCGGTAGTCCGCGTAGACAGGTTATTCCAACAGAATAATAAAGAATGAAATAACAACCCTTACGAGTATTGAAAGAAAATAACTCTCTTCATGAATACAAAAGAAATAATTATTAGAGTTTATGCCCTAGAGGCCAATTCTTTGATGTAATTGCTTAACATTTTTGATATTATATTTGATTGAATAAATGAATTATTTTATTATGATTTTATTTACTGCATTATATAAATGTTAACATAATAAAAGTCCTTAGAATAGTGATACAAATTATATGGCTTCAAGTATGTGACTTGAACATGAGATCATATAATTACAATTAGTATCATTACTCTTAAATGTCCCTAGTCGAGTGTCATTGTTAATGGGACAGCAATGATACATCGATACTAGTATGTGGATTGACTGATGGCCAAATCTCATTGGTCATAAATATATGAGATATTGAGTCAATGCATAGGTACATGTTAGAGAACAATGTACTGGACAGACCCACCATGAGAATTCTACGTGGAGCATTATGCAAAGTGTCATAAGCAATTCTCATAGTGACAATGATGTAATGATCCTCCGACCTGAAATTACTATATTACTACACGAGAATTTATGTACTTTGATATCATCAAAGGCCACCTTTAATAGGGTGGACGATAAAGGTGATTATTGGGTACATCATGAATCGTGTGAGGAATATGAGTGATCTAGATGGAATTTAACCCTCCTATATATTAGGGGTGATATCCATAGGCCTCTTGATTGAGTAGGACTATGAAATGGATGGTCATGCTCAAATAGTGATTTGTTTCATATAGTCTACTCATCGATCAAGAAAACTCAGATTAAATTATGAAGAGGATGACACATTCCATGCCTCGAGTTTAATCTAGGATGTCAAGGTTAAAAGGATTAAATTACATTGAAACATTGGTCACGAAAAGGTTGTATCGAATCACCGATCTTATTATTATTTGGGTAGCAGTGATGCATTACTAGATGCCGCTCACTGTTTATAATTTTATAATATGATTTTAAAATTATTTCCAACATAATAATAACCTATAGGGTCACACACTTTGAACGTAATTAAAAGAAAATTAATTTAAATTGTAAGGATTTAAATATATCAATATGATTGATAGTATTTAATTTACGAATTTAAATTAATAGGATAATTTGTATATATATGTATATTAATTAAGTAAGACTTAATTAAGATATAATATATATATATATATATATATATATATATAAATTTGGATTTTATTTTTTTAATTAGATTAGGTTTTGGTTAATACCTTTAATTGCTATATATATGATATATCAGCCGTTTTTAGGGCATTCATTATAAACCCAAACCCTAGCCGCTCTTAGAGAAAGACTAGAGAGAAAAACTTCGAAAGTTCAGATCCTTGGTGTAAGACCCCAAATTTTATGAATAAAGATTTACATTTCTTTATATATTATTTTAAAATAGTAAGGTGTTGATTTGATAAATGTGATAAGTTATGGGTGAAATGTGCAAATATTTCAAAGTAAGCAAGTGATTATAAAATATTCGTTGTGTCGGGGAATATTCATTTGGTCGAGGAATATTATTTTTGTTGGAGAATATTCGTACGACGGCGCAGTCATTGGTGGACCCCAAAACAGAATGAATGTCGGATATAGAAAGCGACAGAAATAACCTTTTTATAAAAATAATGGTAAAACTGTAACCGTTAAACTGTTGAAATACCCGGTGGTTAAAATACAGTAATACGCGGTGTTGCACAGTAGCACACGGTATTGCACAGTAATTCTAATTATTGATTCTTACGTAAGAAGGCACTTACTCAATTATTGTTACAGTAATTACTGTTCAATATTTTATATTATTGATTCAATAATTGCTACAATTGCATAATATTTTATTGGTTCAATAATTGCTATGGTGATATTTTATATCAATGATTGCTACGTTGATATTTTATATTATTAATTCAATAATTGTCATTGCACAGTATTTTACATTATTAAATCAATAATTGTCACTCTTATTATTTGAATAATATTATTAGATAGCATTATTGACAATGTCTAAGAAAGTTCTGTCTAGGAGGGGTTATTTAATTGCGCGTCAGTAAGGAGAAATCCTTATCGGAAGGCCTCCTCTTTCCTAGGAATGATCTGGTTGTTAATATTGTGATTCTATAATATTATTTGTGAATAATTAAATTATTGATAAATCTGATGAGTAAATATTTATTCAATTTTGATATAAAGGGAAGGATTTTTAGTATGAGACATTTGTTAAAAAATTGGCATTTTATCTTCTCCGATAAAATATTTATTCAAATATTATAATATTACATTACAATATTATAATGTGATAACATAATAGTATAATTTTATAATTTGAAGAAGTGATATTGTTGTAATAAATTTATGGCATAAAAATAAAATGAGATGGAAGAGAAAAGAATTGAATTGGAATTCTTTTAATAATTATAAATGTTTTATTATATATATATATATATATATATATATATATATATATATATATATATATAAAGCATGTGACATATTTTTTTTCCTTCTGTGCTGCCAAACTTGCCAACTTTTTCAAAGTTTGTATGCTGAGAAAATTTCATCCGTCTGCAGTTTTGTCAACATTGGCATCCTAAGCTTTTCCTATAAATAGGGTGCTTAGTTAGAAATGAAAATCACACCAGAATCAAAAAAATTTCTCTCTATAATATCGAGCGTATTTCTTGTGAGTATTTAGATACATCGAGCGTTGATAACAGTGCAAGTTTTCGTCCACATAATATCCGATATTCCGGTCAAAACTACTCTCCTGTTAAGGTAAGGGATGCTATTTTCTTTCGTAAATGATGTTATTCTTTTCAATATCATTATACCAAAATATTGGCATGAATTTTATTATGAAATTCTTACTTTTTCCGACGGGGTTACTATTGACGTATACGATACTATTCACGTAAAAATTAAATTTTCTTCTATTTGTCCAAGTTGCTCGTTAAGGTTCCTATCTTTGATTGGATCCAAGTTTTGATCTTGATTCTTGAATTTTGCTCCACAATTGATTATTACGGAGTATTATTGAACTTGGTTAAACTAAATTACGAATCCCTAATCTTTGTCCTTTATCTCACTAGATTCGTTATTTAAATTATTTTTCATCATCCTCAGTCCTAAATGATGATATAACTAAATATCTTTGGCCTGTAGTGCAAAGATGAATGATTACCTGATGAATATTTTTGGCCTGAAGTGCAAAGATGGATAGGTGTTGAGATGAACATGACCAACTGGTGATACAAATGAATATCTTTGACCCGTAGTGCAAAGATGAATATTTGATTCGAGATGTATATTGATTGATGTTACATGGATAAAATATTGATGATGGACTTTTAAATCAAAGAAGATAGTAGGCATCATTTTCTACTTAACTCTTCTAATGAATTGTTATTTTCGCTGCAGTTGTTGATCTAAAACTTGTTGTCTATAATATTTTATCTGAATTGTTGAAGACTAACGATAATTTATTTTCCATTATCTTGGTCATAATGTTCTTTACTGGGCTAGTTGAGCTCACCCTTTTCATCTATTGTCCTTTTCAGGGAATGAGAATGTTGCGGGAAGTAGTCGGGGATCAGTGTGATGGTCAGAATAGAGCAGTAGTAGTCCTCGCTATTTTTGTAAAATAGTGGGATAATAATTGTAATAAATAAGGAATGAATTTGAATGTTTATATTTCGTATTATATACGATTTGCATTAAAATTCATAGTTGTATGGTCGTATTTCTCACGACCTTTTGTTATAAAAGATTGTATTTGAATTCTATACCATGTATTTGGCGACTCAGAATGGGTTGGTATTGAACCTATTTTGGGGACGTCACAGTTAGTATCAGAGCTTAGGGATATGATAGAACTAGGAGGGGAGAGACGAGTAAAACCTTCGCTAGTGTGTCCTGTAGCGAAACCAAGTCCAGCGGGGGTGGTAATTCCTAAGGCAGTTCCGGAAAAATCAAAGTCAGTGGTTCCTGGAAGAGCTTTTGTCGTAACTGCCCAACAAGCGAGGAACCCGAATGAGGTTATTACGGGTAAGCTAATCTTAAACTCTTGCGAAGTCTATACTTTATTAGATACCGGTGCTACCCATTCTTTTATTTCACCTGCTTGTGCTCAACGTTTGAACTTGACTTCTGATAAATTAGACTTTGACTTATCTGTTGAAACTCCGTTGGGAGAAACCTTCGTTACATCTACAGTTTACAAATCTTGCTTGATTAAAATTGGTACCCTCACCCTACCTGTTGATCTTATATCTTTGAAAATACTTGCGTTTGATGTGATTTTAGGAATTTACTGGTTAACCACTTATCATGCCAAAATTGATTGTTTTCGTAAGGTCATTATTTTTCATATTTCTAATCAACCTGTTGTGCGAATCCAAACCACCAAACCACTAAAATCAATCAATGCCATTTCAAGTCATAAAGTTATTCGTTTATTGAAAAATGGATGTCAAGCTTTCTTAGCCCATGTCACTGATCTAAACCAGAATACGTTAGGTTTGAATGATATTTCTGTTGTTAATGAGTTTCCTGATGTATTTTCTGAAGAACTTCTCGGTCTACCCACATAACGTGAAGTTGAATTCTTTATAGACCTTGAACCCGGTACAAAGCCCATTTCTAAAACCCTATATCGAATGGCTCCTATTGAACTTCAGGAGTTAAAGGTCCAACTACAGGAGTTGTTAGACATTGGTTTCATTCGTCCTAGTACATCTCCTTGGGATGCTCCTGTTTTATTCGTCAACAAAAAAGACGGGAGTATGCGACTTTGTATTGACTATCGAGAGTTGAACCATGTCACCATCAAGAATAGATATCTGTTACCTCGTATTGATGACCTGTTCGACCAGTTGCAAGGTGCACAATTCTTTTCAAAGATCAATCTTCGTTCTGGATATCATCAGCTGAAGATTAAAATTGAGGATATTCCAAAAACTGCCTTCAAAACTCGGTACAGGCATTATGAATTTTTAGTCATGTCTTTTGGATTGACTAATGCTCCTGCTGCTTTTATGGATATGATGAACCATGTATTCAAGGAATATTTGGATCAGTTCGTGGTTGTCTTTATTGATGATATCCTCATCTATTCCAAAAGCCGTGAAGATCATGAGCACCACTTGAAGCTAGTACTTCAAAGGCTTCGTGAAAACAAGCTATATGACAAGCTGAAGAAATGCGAGTTCTGGCTAGAGGAGGTAGCATTCCTTGGACACGTGGTATCAAAACGTGGAGTATTTGTTGACCCGGTGAAGATTGAAGCAATACAAAGTTGGGAGCAACCGAAGTCGGTGATCGAAGTACTTAGCTTTCTGGGCTTAGCTGGTTATTATCGGAGATTCGTTGAAGGATTTTCTCGAATTGCTACTCCATTAACTCAGCTGACTCGGAAAGATATAAAATTTGTACTGAACGAGGAATGTGAGAAGAGCTTTCAAGAGCTCAAGAGGAGACTCATTTCGGTACCTGTTCTGAAGATACCATCTGGTTCGGATGGATTTGTCATTTACAGCGACGCTTCGGGCAAAGGGTTAGGATGTGTTCTCATGCAACATGGGAAAGTCATAGTATATACCTCGCGACAACTCAAAGAATATTAGAGAAATTATCCTATTCATGATCTAAAGTTGGCATCTGTTATTTTTGTATTAAAGATCTGGAGACACTACCTGTATGGAGAGAAAGTGGAGATCTATACAGATCATAAGAGCCTCATATATTTCTTCACTCAAAAGGAACTCAACATGCGACAACGACGTTGGCTTGAGCTGTTAAAAGATTACGATCATACCATCCAATACCATCCTGGAAAAGCTAACGTGGTAGCTGACGCATTGAGTAGAAGATCATACGCGGGAACGAATGCAATGCTATCAAGGCCTATTTTGTGTGATTTACAAAGGATGGAGATAGAGTTCAAGACTCCGAGGACCCATGCGATGATGTCAAGTATACGCGTAGAACCAACTTTGATTGATAAAGTTAAAGCTGATCAAGCTACAGACCCGGAGCTGGTGAATATGAGGAAGATGGTGCAAGAAGATGCTATTCCAGAAGCAAGGATTGATGAAGAAGGAATACTTTGAGTCAACTCCAGACTTTGTGTTCCTAACGATTTTGACTTAAAGTATAGAATCATGATAGAGACACACAACACACTGTTTGCAATCCATCCTGGGAGTACCAAAATGTATCGTGATCTTCGACATACATTTTGGTGGAGCAATATGAAGAGAGAGATCGCAGAATTTATCTCGAGGTGTTTAATGTGTCAACGTGTCAAGGCGGAGCATCAAGTGCCAAAGGGTCCATTGCAACCACTTGAGATTCTAAAATAGAAGTGGGAACACATTACCATGGATTTCATTACGGGCCTTCCCAAGGTTTCTCAAGGCATAAATGCGATTTGGGTTATTGTTGATAGATTAACCAAGTCTGCTCATTTTTTGCCGATACGGGAGACTTATTCCCTTGAACATCTTGCTTGTATGTGCGTGAATGAGATTCTGAGATTGCATGGCATTCCAGTATCCATAGTTTCGGATCGTGACCCAAGATTCACCTCACGATTTTGGGTCAGTTTGCAGAAAGCTATGGGCACGGATTTACGATTCAGTTCGGCATATCATCCTCAAATGGACGGACAATCAGAAAGGACTATTCAAACTCTTGAAGATCTATTGAGACTCTGTGTTCTAGACTTCAAAGGAAGTTGGGATAAGTACTTACCATTGGTGGAATTCTCCTACAACAACAGTTATCAGGCAAGTATAGGCGTATCTCCATTCGAAGCGTTGTATGGACGAAAGTGTCGCGCTCCAGTATGCTGGGATGAGGTGGGTGAAGCAACATTGTTGGGACCAGAGTTGGTACATATGACTACGGAAAAGATTCAAATGATCCGACAACGTATACAAATAACACAGGATCGACAAAAGAATTATGCGGATCTTTATCGAAAGGACGTGGAATTTAATGTTGGGGATCATTTATTGTTACGCGTTGCTCCATGGAAAGGAGTTACGAGATTCGGGAAGAGAGGAAAGCTCAACCCACGATTCATTGGTCCATTTGAGATCCTTGACCGAGTAGGAAAGGTGGCTTATAGACTCGCTTTACCTCCAAGCATGTCTCGTGTTCATAACGTTTTTCACATATCCGTGCTTCGTAAATATGTGAAAGACCCAAACCGCATTATTGAGTTAGAACCAGACGAGATAGCCAAAGATTTAACGTACGAGGAGGTACCTATCAAGATCTTGGATAGGAAAGAACATGTTCTACGTTCAAAGGTTATACCCCAAGTCAAAGTTTTATGGAGAAACCATGAAATTGAGAAAATGACCTGGGAGTTGGAATCGAAAATGAAAGCGAGGTATCCTCACCTTTTCGACATACCAGGTACATACGTCAATTTCGAGGATGAAATTTCATAAGGAGGGGAGGTTTTAAGATCCCAAATTTTATGAATAAAGATTTAAATTTCTTTATATATTATTTTAAAATAGTAAGGTGTTGATTTGACAGATTTGATAAATGTGATAAGTTATGGATGAAATGTGCAAATATTTCAAAGTAAGCAAGTGGTTATAAAATATTCGTTGTGTCAGAAAATATTCGTTTGGTCGAGGAATATTCTTTTTGTCGGAGGATATTCGTACGACGGCGCAGTCATTGGTGGACCCCACAACGGAATGAATGTCGGATATAGAAAGCGACAGAAATAACTTTTTTATAAAAATAACGATAAAACTGTTACCGTTAAACTGTTGAAATACCCGGTGGTTAAAATACAGTAATACGCGGTGTTGCACAGTAGCACATAGTATTGCACAGTAATTCTAATTATTGATTCTTACGTAAGAAGGTACTTACTTAATTATTGTTACAGTAATTACTGTTCAATATTTTATATTATTGATTCAATAATTGCTACAATTGCATAATATTTTATTGGTTCAATAATTGCTATGTTGATAGTTTATATCACTAATTGTTACGTTGATATTTTATATTATTAATTCAATAATTATCATTGCACAGTATTTCACATTATTAAATCAATAATTGTCACTCTTATTATTTGAATAATATTATTAGATAGCATTATTGGCAATGTCTAAGAAAGTTCTGTCTAGGAGGGGTTATTTAATTGATCGCCAGTAAGGAAAAATCCTTATCGGAAGGCCCCCTCTTTCCTGGGAATGATCTGATTGTTAATATTGTGATTCTATAATATTATTTGTGAATAATTAAATTGTTGATAAATATGATGAGTAAATATTTATTCAATTTTGATATAAAGGAAAAAAAATTTAGTATGAGACATTTGTTAAAAAATTGGCATTTTATCTTCTCCGATAAAATATTTATTCAAACATTATAATATTACATTACAATATTATAATGTGATAATATAATAGTACAATTTTATAATTTGAAGAGGTGATATTGTTGTAATAAATTTATGGCATAAAAATAAAATGAGATGGAAGAGAAAAGAATTGAATTGGACTTCTTTTAATAATTATAAATATTTTATTATATATATATATATATATATATATATATATATTATAAAGCATGTGACATATTTTTTTTTCTTCTGTGCTGCCAAACTTGCCAACTTTTTCAAAGTTTGTATGCTGAGAAAATTTCATCCGTCTGCAGTTTTGTCAACATTGGCACCCTAAGTTTTTCCTATAAATAGGGTGCTTAGTTAGAAATAAAAATCACACCAGAATCAAAAAAATTTCTCTCTATAATATTGAGCGTATTTCTTGTGAGTATTTAGATACTTCGAGTGTTGATAACAGTGCAAGTTTTCGTCCATATATTATCCGATATTCCGGTCAAAATTACTCTCCTGTTAAGGTAAGGGATGTTATTTTCTTTCGTAAATGATGTTATTCTTTTCAATATCATTATACCAAAATATTGGCATGGATTTTATTATGAAATTCTTACTTTTTCAGACGGGGTTACTATTCACGTATACGACACTATTTACATATACGGCACTATTCACGAAAAAATTAAATTTTTTTCTATTTGTCCAAGTTGCTTGTTAAGGTTCCTATCTTTGATTGGATCCAAGTTTTAATCTTCATTCTTGAATTTTGCTCCACAATTGATTATTACGGAGTATTATTGAACTTGGTTAAACTAAATTATGAATCCCTAATCTTTGTCCTTTATCTCACTAGATTCGTTATTTATATTATTTTTCATCATTCTCAGTCCTAAATGGTGATATAACTGAATATCTTTGGCCTGTAGAGTAAAGATGAATGATTACCTGATGAATATCTTTGGCCCGTACTGCAAAGATGAATATTTGATTTGAGATATATATTGATTGATGTTATAGGGATAAAATATTGATGATAGACTTTTAAATCATAGAAGATAGTAGACTTCATTCTCTACATAACTCTTCTAATGAATTGATATTTCCGCTGCAATTGTTGATCTAAAACTTGTTGTCCATAATATTTTATCTGAATTGTTGAAGACTAACTATAATTTATTTTCCATTATCTTGGTCATAATATTCTTAATGGGCTAGTTAAGCTCACCCTTTTCATCTATTGTCCTCTTCAGGGAATGAGAATGTTGATGGAACTAGTCGGGGATCAGTGTGATGGTCAGAATAGAGCAGTAGTAGTCCTCGCTATTTTTGTAAAATAGTGGGATAACAATTGTAATAAATAAGGAATGAATTTGAATGTTTATATTTCGTATTATATACGATTTGCATTAAAATTCATAGTTGTATGGTCGTATTTCTCACGACCTTTTATTATAAAAGATTGTATTTGAATTCTGTACCATGTATTTGGCAACTCAGAATGGGTTGGTATTGAACCTATTTTGGGGGCGTCACACTTGGCGGCTAGTACCACAGCTTTCTTTGCTGCAGATCGTGTGACGATTCGCGGGACGTTCGTGTGGATACCGTAGAGATGCAGTTCCTTTAAATTGCGTTGAAGATTCGAAGCTGTTCCAGAATCTCCATTGTCTCCGTTCAGGTTTGAATAATCGGTAAAACAAATCTAAACCTCTGAATTAATATGTTTTTGCATGGATCCTATTTTTAGGGTTTCGAAATTTTTTTAATTTACGCTGCGTTTATGTGCCAAAATCCCTACAGTGGTCTCAGAGCTACTTGCGAAACGATTAATTCAGATTACGTGTTTTTATTGTATTCAATATATATGATATATGATGATGCATGTTTGCCGATCTGAAATTGAATATATGATATTCTACATGTATGCGTATTCTGGAAATCTATAATATATATGCATGTATATGATGTTCTGATAATCGTATCCTAGAAGGTGGAATAACAATTCAACTTCTGTTCTAATTGGATTAGAAACATGAAGATTCGATTTAATATGAGTAATCGAAACTGGACATATATAAGGGTCTCCATCCGTGGCAACCGGTTGCCACGGACACTATTCAGCAACCATAATCTCCACCATTGATCAATAAAATTAAGCATTGAGATTGAAAAAAAAAGCCCCAGCTGCTATAAGGAGGAGCGGCTGTTACATCATACTTTATCAGCATAGTAATTTACCAAAATGTCCCTCAATATTGAACATGCCACTACTTGTAGTAGCGGCTGACTTCTTAAATCGCCTCTACCACTCTTCCTCTCTCTCCTCTGCCACTCTCTCTCTCTCCTCTTTAATATACAATTTACTTTTTATTTCCATGTAATACGTCCATGCATAACATAAACCCACAATATTCATCATTCTCTCTCCTCTATAATATAAATAAATTAGAATATTTCAAAATTAGAATATTTTTTAAATTTTAATATAAATAAATAGATAGATGAATTTTTTTTTTCAAACGTGTGTAAAATCTATATAAAAAATATTTAAATTTTAAATTTTAAAAATATGGAGATTTTAAAATATTCTAATTTATTTATATTAAATTTTAAAAATAATAATTTTTTAATATATTTTTAATATGTCTTAAAATTTATAATTTTGTACTACATACATTAAAAAAGACTATTAATATTGTTATAATAAAAATATTAATAGTCTTTTTTTAATAATATTGTTAATATTTTTTTATTATTTTTATTATAACAATACTATTAAAAAAAAGACTATTAATTTTTAATGTATGTAGTATGAAATTATAACAATATTATTTTTTAATAAAAATAATAGCCTTTTTTTAATAATATTGTTATTAAAATTTAAAAAATATTCTAATTTAAAAAATATTTTTCATCTATCTATTTATTTATATTAAAATTTTAAAAATATTCTAATTTTGAAATATTCTAATTTATTTATATTATAGAGGAGAGAGAATGATGAATATTGTGGGTTTATGTTATGTATGAACGTATTACATGGAAATGAAAAGTAAATTGTATATTAAAGAGGAGAGATATAGAGAGTGGCAGAGGAGATAGAGTGGCAGAGGAGAGAGAGAGTGGGAGAGGAGATTTAAGAAGTCAGCCACTACTACAAGTAGCGGCATGTTCAATATTGAGGGACATTTTGGTAAATTACTATGCTGATAAAGTGTGATGTAACAGCCGCTCCTTATAGCGGCTGGGGCTTTTTCCTTTCAATCCCAGCGCTTAATTTTATTGATCAATGGTGGAGATTATAGTTGCTGAATATTGTCCGTGGCAACCGGTTGCCACCGATGGAGACCATATATATATATATATATATATATATATATATATTTGTAGTCATATATATATATATATATATATATATATATATATCTTTCTATCTAGCACACACGCATGCCTGCACAGATGCATAGGCGTGTAGATGCTAGTTATTCACACGAGTAGTTATATATAGCAAGCAGAACTGATTCCCTCAACTCAGTGTTGTGACTGAAGCGCCATCCAATTGAGTTGCAGCCATTTTCGCCTATCTTCTTCTTCAGTAGGCATTTACCATCTCTTTTCTCCTTCCTTTTGTATTTGTACAAGCATGTGCAGTTTTAGGTCTCATATGAATCATATCGGTTGTGTACGTGCGGATGCCATCGCCAATCAATGATAACATTATTCCCTTGTGTTTACCGGTGAAAGCTTGGCGGCAGAGAGAACTTTTTGGTAGTTGTAGAACTTTAACCAGACATATCTTTTCCAAGTTGGGAATTCCATGGAGATGGGAAGGAATATCAATGAGAAAATCCCCATATTCGTTTGTTAATGTGCCGCTTACCAATTTGATTTTTTGTCTTTCGGCCAGTATTGCATGAAACAGCCACCGATGCACCTGCAAGATAATGCGCATCATTAGGTTTTCTGTTTGTGGAAACTTGAACATATATATCCCGTCATCACAATACTCCACTTTGTTACAAAAAGGGTCAGTTTTTAATTTTTTTTGTTCCATAAGAAGTTTTTATTTTTATTAATAATAATATAAATAACGTAATATCCTTAAGTTTGTAATCATAATTTCATTATTTTTAGTGCTAAACATGTCACAATAATTCAACTTTTAAAATTTATCAATTTTGCAAATGTGATTTTTTATAACCACAAGAAATGGCTGTTATATTGAATGTCATCCTCAAGCTCTTCATAAATTCATTTCTTCCTATTCTTTTTTTTTAATTAAGAAACCTATATTATTAGTTTATTACATTCCAAACCTAGAGGCGCGAAAGAAACAAAGGTTTAGGACCAGAACGAGAACTTGGAAAATCTAAAAAAAAATACCTTAATTATAAAACGTCTATCTTAATAGCCAATAATTGGCAGATTACGATTGTATGCCACTACTGCTTGAAAATAACATGTTTCTATAGACTGCACAAATATAGTACATTTTGAACTGTCTGAAATCATTATCATTATCCATAACATGATCAAAACACATCAAAAGACAATCTTACAAACCTGACACGGGATGCGGGTGAAGTTCAGTTTCGCCATCCGAACAAGCCTCACAAAGTAGCGTACCGCTAACTAGGATAGTGGAGAGTTTTTCCTCTCCATATCCGGCAAGGTTTATCAACTCATCCTTGCTGGAAAACTCGGCCACCGCCACTGGAGTTTCAAGAAAGGAAGAGAAGAAGAGGATGAACACAAAGGGCATGATCATTGCAATATTATAGCCCCGGAATTGGCTCATCATCTTTATGATTGTTTGTTTATAGTTAATAAGCTTTGTGCAAACGCAATGTAGAGAAATGAGAGAGTGAAAAGCTATCATTTTGGGTTTTATATACAAGGCAGTGCATGGTTCATGTGCCCTTTTCAATGCTTTAATTACTTTTTTCTCCTTCATTTTGATTAAGTTTTTCTTTCTTATGGTTTTACACCTACTCTCCTTTTTGACCAATGTATTACCACAAGTTTTCTTACCAGTTTTTATAAAGGGTGTCCAATGTAGTGATTAGATTTGTTTTAGATTTTCTTTTTAAAAAAAGTTAATGAGCTCTCACTACAAGAAAAAGGGTTAATCCCGACAAAATTATTCTCGACGGAATGAATTCGCTCGAAATTACCGTATTTTCGACGGAATATTCGGTCGACTATACTTCCGTCGAAGTTAGGCTATCCCCGACCTAATTCTATCGAAGTTAGTCATCGTCCTTGGCCCGAAATATTCCCGCCAGTGCACGTAACAGTTCCGTCGGGATTATGTTATGATTGACGAAATACTCCATCGAGGATACATTAAATTCGACGCACGTAATTTCGATGGAATTTCGTCGAAAATAAAGTCTTAGACCTAGCTCATCTTCTCCAGCCGCCTCAGTCTGTCTCACTCTCTCATTTCTCTCTCTCATCTCCGGCCACCACCTCCGAATCACCACCTCCGACCACCACCTCTCTCATTTCTCTCCCCCTTGAACCACCACCTCCGACCACCGGAACTCCCTCCCCCAACCCCCCTGCCTGCCGAATCAGTCTCTCTCTCTCACTCACCTCTCACAGCAACCACCTTCCATCGCCGGCTCCGCGTCCTGCTGCTCAGCCGTCGGTACGCCTCCTACCTCTGGCCGCCGGCTCCTCTCCTCTCCTCTCCTCCGACAGACTTAAAGTCCCAAGGTAATTAGCCCTAATTTTTTCATTGTTGCCCTAATTTGATGATTTGCAGTGTTGTTCATTGTTGGATTTTAGTCCTAATATTGCCCTAATTAGCCCTAATTTTGTTCATTGTTGATTTGCAGTGTTGTCGGTAGTTCAACAATTGAATTGAGTATATACAATTGTTGGTTGTTGAATTATATAAATTTTAGTTGAGTATATACAATTGTTGACTGATATATATAATTTGTTCATTGTTCATTGGAACTGATATATATATATATATATATATATATATATGTATTCTTGCTGTGATATATAAACTTGTTGGTTGAATTGATTGGGGTTGGTTGTGTTGGTATATGTGTTCATACCCATTACCTTATATATTCTTGTTGTGATTATCATATTTGTTGTATTCGACGGAATTCCCGACGGAATTCTGTCAGAATTCAGCAATTGTAATATAATATAACATAATACAATTAAAATAAATTAAAATAAATAAATAAATAAAATAATATAATTAAAATAAAATAAATTAAATTAAATTAAAATAAAACAAAATAAATTAAAATAATAATTAATTAAAAGATATAAATAATAAATAATAATAAATAAATAAATAATAAATAATAATTAATTAATTAATTAAAAGAGATAAATAATAAATAATAAATAATAAATAATAATAATTAATAAAAAAAATTAGTAATTAATTAAAAGAGATAAATAATAATAATAATAATAATAATAAAATTAAATACACTTAATAACTAAGTAACATTTGCTTAGTTGAGATGCAATATTCAATAAACTAAGTAGCAGTTACTTAGTTTTTCATTGGCAAAATAAACTAAGTAGCATTTGCTTAGTTTGCCGCAATATTCAATAAAATACAATTTAATACAATAAAATTAAATGCAATTAAATAAAATTAATAACTAAGTAGCATTTACTTAGTTGGGATGCAATATTCAATAAACTAAGTAGCAGTTACTTAGTTTTTCATTTGCAAAATAAACTAAGTAGCATTTGCTTAGTTTGCCGCAATATTCAATAAAATATAATAAAATACAATAAAATTAAATGCAATTAAAGACAATTAATAACTAAGTAGCATTTGCTTAGTTGGGATGCAATATTCAATAAACTAAGTAGCACTTACTTAGTTTTTCATTGGCAAAATAAAATAAGTAGCATTTGCTTAGTTTGAATGATATGATCTAGTTCGTATAATAATATGGGAACCAAATCATATTGTTCAAACTAAGCAAATGCTATACTTAGTTTATCTTGATGAAGACATACATGCTTTGGAGGTGTCAACTTAGAAACCCGTTTAGCAAATACTCATTAGGAGTGAATGTCGAATAGTCCCTAGTTTGGGACTGTTACTGGATGTTATTTTTCTCACTTAGGTCGGTGCCAATGCACATGATGCGTTTTTATAAATTTTGAGGAACTTTCAGCTGGTGTCTCTACATGTTCTCCGAGTGCATACTTAGACTAAGTTTTCTTGGTCTATTTCATGTACTTGGAGACCATGGGGAGGTGCTGCTGAAATTTTCTAAACATAGTAGAAACGTGCTTAAGATTGGCACTAGTGAGGAGACACATCCAGGAACGGGATAGAAGCCTAACCCTTGTAGAGTGGAGATATATACTAGGTAATCTAAATTCATGCTTGGACCACATTCATGATAATTCTTGATCTAATCATGGGTATTTTCTTCAATTAAAGATCGATGCCGACCGGAGTTGGATGTACCGTAGGATAAAGATTGATGGGAGGGGATTAGTTGATGCGTATATTGATGGGGTGTCCAATTTTATGAACAAAGCAATAGAACATGCTGATGATACGAACAGAAAGATGAGTTGCTCGTGTCTTAAGTGTAAGAACATGATATGGAAGACTGCCGATGAAGTGAAATTTGACTTATATTCACGTGGGTTTGTGGATGGGTATTTGGTATGGATTCATCACGGGGAATCAGTTGAGTTTAGAGAACTGACAGACAGTACTGTAGACCAACCAGTTCATGGGGATTCCCAATCTGATAACTATGATGTCGTGGAGATGTTGGTAGATGCGTATGGCCCTACGAATATTGACTGGGCTAAAAATGAGCATGCGTCAAGCAGTGCTGATCAACAAAAGCCAAATAATTCAGCAGCTTCCTTCTACAAGATGTTATCTGAATCAGGGACCCCATTGTATCCTAAACACGACAAGCACACCAAGCTTTCTGCAATGACGAAGCTTTTACACTACAAGAAGGAGCATGACTGCAGTGAGAGAGGATTCAATTATTTTCTTGCTATTATCGGGGAGTTCTTACCTAATGAAAATACCCTGCCCGCGAGTTACTATGAAGTGAAGAAGATGGTTAAGGGAGCAGGACTGTATGTTATACTATGGGGAGGACAAAGATAAGGTGCAGTATGATATATTCAATTTGCCTAGGTACAAGATCACAAAACGTGGGGGGAAGGAGAAACGTGTTCCGAAGAAGATATTACGGTACTTTCCTCTTGCACCGAGGTTGCAGCGGCTATTCATGTCTTCGCACACTGCACTCAGTATGCGTTGGCATAGGACAAAGGATGTCGTCCCTGGTCAGCTTATTCACCCAACAAATGGAGATGAATGGAAGAATTTTGATGCCAATTTTCCATAATTTGCGGACAAATTTAGGAATGTCAGGCTTGGCATGGCTACAGATGGATTTTGTCCATTTAATAATTTTAGTCAGCCATACTCTGTTTGGCCAGTGATTATGGTAGCTTACAATCTTCCACCGTCAATGTGCATGAGGGATCCGTATCTTTTTTTGACTTTACTAATACCGGGGGATAAGAGTCCTACAAAAGACATCAACGTGTACCTTAGACCGTTAGTCGATGAACTTAAGATGTTGTGGGAAACAGGGGTTTAGACCTTTGATAAATCTGTCGAGCAGAATTTTTTGATGAAGGCAGCCTTGTTGTGGACTATCACTGACTTTTCGGCACTTGGGATGATCAGTGGTTGGTCGACCCATGGTAAGTTGTCATGTCCAGTCTGTATGGGGGATGTGCAGGGCACACAACTGCGTCATGGGCAAAAAACTAGTTTCTTTGGAACTGCTCGAAGATTCTTTCCTGTTGAGCACAGTTATAGAAAGATGTCTACACAGTTCAACAAAAAAACAGAAAAGAAGGGGGTTGTTGGTCGCTTGTCGGGCAGCGATGTACTGGGATGGCTAAATGATCTAACATTTCCACCGCCTGGGAAGGAGCATGGTAAGTTGAGAGCAATAGGGTACGGTAAAGCTCATAACTAGACACACTCGCCCATTTGGTTTGAGTTGCCATACTGGGTCACACTAGCACTTCGTCATTGCATAGATGTCATGCATACGGAGAAAAATGTGTTCGAGAACTTGTTTTGCACTGTGCTAGATACGAGTGGTAAAACAAAAGACAATGATAAATCACGTAAATACTTGGAGGAAATGAACATCAGGCGGGACATGTGGCTCCGACCTAACAACTCAAAACCAAAAGCTCCATTTTGTCTTACCAAGCAACAGGTTGAAAACATTTGCAAGTGGCTTAGTGTATTGAAGCTACCAGATGGTTATGCTTCTAACATCTCACGTTGTACTAAGGTTGAGCAGTTGAAAATTATCGGGTTCAAGAGTCATGATTGTCATGTATTCATGCAGAAGTTGATTCCAATTGCCTTTCATGAAGTATTACCGAGGAATATTAATGATGCCTTTACCGCACTTTAAAATTTATTTCGGGATATTTGCTCAACTGTTATAAGGTACAGTGATGTGGAGCAGATGGAGAAAAATATAGTGTTGACAATGTGCAAGCTCAAAATGATCATACCTCTGGGGTTCTTTGACTCGATGGAGCATTTGCCTATTCATTTGTCATATGAACTTAAGCTTGGAGGACCGGTGCAATATCGATGGATGTATCCTTTTGAGAGGTAATATCACCTACATTGTGCTATAATCATCACCTGAATATTTATTTTAGCCTATATATTGTCATATTTCAGGTATATGCATTGATTAAAACAGAAAGTTAAAAACAAAGCTCGTGTAAAGGGTTCTATTACTGAACGCTATACGGAGGAAGAGCTTGTTAACTTCTGCTCGCTATACTTTGACGATATAGTCTCAACAAAGCACAATCGTCTAACTCGGAATGAGGTCGTCGTCGATCCCCAAACGCGTGCTGATGAGTTGGCTGTATTCACTTATCTGGCCAAGTTAGCAATCCCAGCCACGTATTGCTATATGATGATGATGTGTTGGTTGTTGATGTCGTTGACATACCCTATGTTGACGAAGTGGAGGAAGATGTGGTTGTCAGTCTGTATGTGATGGTAGAAGATGATACTGAGGAAGAAATTGATATAGAAGAGGAAGAGACAGAATCAGAGGATGAAAATGATTTTGATCCTGACGGGTTTGACGACGTACTACTTCTTCACTAATTGGTGTATTGTATATATTATACAACTAAAACCATTCATTATATATAATAATTGCAATAAAATTTAATTAATGTCATCGTATCTATGTCTGTTATTTCAGTAGTACAGCTATGCCTCGACATAGCGGTGGAGGTGGCCGTGGTGGCAGCCGCTCCGGATCGAGTGACTATATTAAACATTCATTTATTATATTAAACATTTATTATGTCATAACTATATTAAACATACAGATGCTAGACGTTAGCATCAGCGAGGGCCTAACCTCGATCGATTAGGTTGTTCGCCTGCAGTTCCTGACACAGTTCCAGTTGATGTCGGCTCGTCCGTGTAGGTTTAAACTATAATATATCACTTATGTTCAATTAGAATGATATTATTATGTGATTAATAAATTAAAATGTTCTTAATAAATTTTGTATTCTAGTATTATGGATCCTATCGCTAAGGCAACCGTACACGCCATTTACCTGGCACATCTCCCTACTGGCTGCATACGATTTAGCCAGTACTCGCGCTACGATGTCGACTTTAGGGTGACAGTGTTGCGGGAGTTTCACGTAAGTCGAATTACATATATTAAATCAAGGTCCATGTTATTTACATATTGTTCAAATAATTAATTATACGTATGTTATGTCTGTTTGATAGAGATACTACAGATACGAGGCCGGCATCACTGAGGCGGATGGCGACGCCGTTATTATTGCCCACATCTCAAAGAATTATGCCGGCTTGCTGTACGAGATGCAACAGAGGGTAGTCCGAGTGGTAGAAGAATCGCCCGGGACTACTATACGAGAGCATCAGACGCCGGCAGTATCAGATGCAGCATGGGCTGCGATGTGTGTGTACTGGGATGATGCTGCATTCAAGACAAAGTCAGAGCAGATGAAGAAGAATCGCGGCAAGCTGCGAGTTGTACATACTTCTGGCTCGCAGTCGTTTCATGAGGTTAAGTCGGTATATATTTATATTTAGTTTAGTTTAATATTAAACTGCAACTATAGTAAAGTAAGGTGATATTATTTAATGTATATGATTTAGGCCGTGCGGAGTAGCTTAGGCCGACCTCTTACTATGATGGAGTTCTGGGATAGAGTCTATATGTCGAAGGACTCTACTTCGGGGTCGACAATATCTCCAGCAGCACTAGCTATACGGGTAATACATTTACTATACTAAATATTATTTAGGATCATATTACATAATTTATATGATGATACCAAGATAACTCACATGTACATATATTAAATTACAGGAGCAGTTTGAGAAGTTCCGCAGCCAGTGTATAGTGGAGTTGCAGGCTGCTAGGGGCGATGCTGAGACGTTAGATTCCACCGTCCCTCCGCCCGAGATTAGTTTATCTCAGGATGAGGAGACGACTCTTTGGGTCGCGTCTCAGGATATTCCTACTAGCACTACCGGCCGGTATTGAGTGTTGGGCCTGCCGAGGATACCAGCCTATACACTGTCAGGAGGTATAATATTTTAGTTTATTTCTTATTTACGAATAAAGTAAACTTATAATATTATGCATGTTATATTTATTTTTGTAGGCTCTAGCCAGCGTCTGCGTCCGAGAGCCTCCGTGGGACCATCAGCTTCAGGCGCTGGCTTAGGCGATGCTTTGTTCCTGCGGGTTATGGCTGCGGTGTCGGAGAGGTTTGAGACCAATCCGCTATTCCATCGTCAGGACTTGCCCAGCCGCTCTCGCCTCTATCATCTTGCGCATGACATTGCAGCTGGTGCCACCGTCGAGAGTATGGGTATCCCTCTGGAGCAGTTCGTCGCGATACGCGACGAGATTGTTCGAATGGTGGTTACCTTAGTCGAGGACGCGTTTGGGCCGATGTTGAGTCAGCCCTCGACTACTCAGGTATACTATTCGTTTTAAATATATTCAAGTATATATTCTGCATGTTATTTAATTTTCATTTAGCTAATTATCTTTAACTGTATCATATATATGGACTAATGAGTTACATTATATTGTATCAACAGGGTGACTAGCGGGCTGACGAGCAGACTAATAATTCTGAGCGGTCGGACGACGACGGCCCGTGACTTAGTTTTGTATAGATGATTTGTACATATTTATACTTTAGTTCATTGATCAGCTTCATGCGATGTAAATTTATATAGTTTAGTTGATTTTTGAAGTATTGTAGCTTGTAATTATCATTACTTTAGTTTGAGATCTTTACTTTAGTTGATTTACACTTTAGTTGATTTGAACTTTAGTTGATTATCATTATCATATTCATGTTGGCCTTGGTAATTCATATTCATGTTGGTTTTGGTTATTATTGGGCCTTATTATTAGTTGATGTGCTTGTTGGATAGTTAGTTAGCTTATATGTGTTGTTGGGAAAAATGAACAGGTTTACAGGTACAAAAACTGTGGGTTAAAACCCTGGATATTGTAAAAACAAATAAAACCTTAAAAAAAGCATTAATCTCGACGGAATAGTACTAACCTCAACGGAATTCCGTCGAAAATAAGCCCTGTCCATTTTTTTCAACTGCCACGTGGCACAATTATTCTCGACGAAATATCCCTAAGATCGACGGAATTCCGTTGAAATTAAGAGCCTAGCCATTTTTATCAATTTGCCACGTGTCATGACTTTTTTTGACGGAATAGTCTCGACGGAATAAATTCAGTCGATAATAGATTAAGACCGACCGAATATTCGGTTGAAGTTAATTTAGTCGAGGATAAATAGTCCCGACTGAAAGATCGACGAACTTCATTTCGACATGTTTATATCCGATCGCATTTTCGACCGAATATTCCGTCGAAATTAAGCATAACCTCGACGGATTATCCCTAATTCTAACGGAATATTCCGTCGGAAATAACCTTTTTTGTTGTAGTGTCTATAAAAGTAAAAGAACATCTTATGTAAATATGTAATGACATCAAATAAAATAAGAAAATTCTATTCCAATGCATAAAATTGATATGGTAGACATATATAATGAGAATAAATAAAAATGACTCACATGGAACAAGTTAATTATTGGGATTTAAGTATAAAACTTTTAAAATACTTCAGTCATTATCAATTTATTTTTAACTGGATATTTTGAACATAATATAAGACTACACAAATAAGTGCATTGGCTCCATCACGAAAATGCACAATTAATAGACATTGTGCACTTATTATGCAACATATAGTATAACCGGTTCGGATCTTAAGCTTACCCCTTATTCAACAAACCTTGTTTACCCCCCTTTAGCTATGGACCGGGCGACGGTTTGGTCCGTCGCTATATATACAACCGTCGTCATAGGTTTTAGCGACAAACAACATATAGATGACGATTGTATATATAGCAACAGACCAAATCGTCGCCCGGTCCTTTGCTAAAGGGGATAAACAAGGTATGTTGGATAAAAGGTAAGCTTAAGATCCGAAACGATAGTATAACAGCTAAAAATGTGGAGCATATGCTTTCATAATTTTGAGGTTTTTAATAGTTTGATGAAATTTTAGTCCATGATATTGAAATCGTAATCAAATTTATCTTGTAACCGTGTCATTATCCATTACTTTTGAAAATTGGCCTTTCAATTTCTTGACCGAAACTTTTGCCTTTGCCAAAAAAAAAGGTCCATCATGTTGGCCTATTTATCGTTCTATTACACAATAAAATTAGTGCTATAATTTGAGCCAAAATTAAAATGGGTTTTAATAATTATTTATTGTAAATTCACATATCAATGTGTTCTACTCCATGAGTAGATTAAATTAAGTATTTAGAAGCTCAAATTCATGGAGTAATGAATGAGATATTAACTCCCAAAGATTACCCTTGGAAATGATAAATGATAATAAGTACTTGTGAGAAGCCAAGTTCCACATCGGTTAAGAACTAAAAATTTAATATGTTTATATATAAGAAAGTTGCTCTTGGTTTTAGGACACAAGGGGCACCTGACTTTTGTGGAAGAGAGAGAACCTAGCCAAAGCTTGGTTCAAACCCACACGCACGCCGACCGACCTGACTCGTGAGTCTGGGTATATAACTTTTCAGTTAAAATTTAATTTAAATTTTATTTTAGTTTGATTGTCACTTATCGCTGCCTTTTCTACTAAGCCTAAAACTACGTCGTTCTTCTGATGGGTCACTTACCCTCCTATCAATAGATAGGGGGTGCCACCATTTTAACTCACTCAATTTTCGAAGCATCTTGCATTCTAGTCATATAATCTTCATTATTCATAGTTAGTTGAGAGAGAATTTCAAAGCATTTTATTTTGTTCGTTGAGTATACTTTTTGTTATGCTGCTAAAGTATACGTTGAGAGAAGTGCCATAAAACTCTAATCACCGTACGAAAGACATAATTGTCTTAAGGACATAGTACAAAGTATTAGCCTTGCATACTGATTTTCTATATTGGTGTACAACAAATAAGTTAATATATATATATATAGTTTACGTTCTATTTTCGTAACAATTAGTACAACAATTTCTTTCATAATATTTATAGATGGATAATTTTGTAAAAGTTGTTGACATTCCTTATAGCATATGCTGAAGTTTTGGGTGGGAAAAGGGTATTTTTGTAATATGTGTTGGCTTTCACTTAGGGGCACAAAGAAGAGAGAGATGAAAGTTCGAAAAGAAGGTTAACTGTAATAGTAAGGTTGGTAGCCAACCCCTATCTTTTAAGTATTCTTTTAATACAGTTTATGTTTGCTTATAATTAGGCTTATAAGCACAAATATGTTAACTCAATTGGATGGCCTTTGCGGAGAAGTACAGGTTTCTAAGCTCTGTTTTGTCAAGCGATCCCCAACTATCTTCATCTGCACAAATTGTTTTCTATTAATTCTTCTCAAATTGTTTTCAAATTTTCATTGTCCCAACTTATCTATCCTATTTCCCTTTTTTAAATGTCCCAAAATCAGGGCAAATTAATTTGTAACTTAAAATAGTGTTACCACTAACTACACGGTAATATGGTACAACCTACTAAGTGTCCGATCGGCAGAGTTATGCGGTGTGGTACAATAAAATAATATATTTAGTGTAAAGTTTTTGACGAAAATGGTTATTAAAAAAAAGGGTTAAATAGTGTATGGTTACCTAATTATGAAAGTATTTTAAAAAATGTTAATAACAAATTAAAGGTAATTATGTAGTATGAAATTTTTTTCCTTTTAATCTTTTTTGATAATTTGAGATAAATTTTGTATTTTTGCTTTTCTCAAAAGTGTTTCGACTTAAAGTATAAATTTTCTTCTTCAATAAAAAAAATTTAAAATCCAAATTTATAAAAAGTTATTTTTGATAGTTATCAAATACACAAACATTTTCGATTTTTATTAAAAACATTATCAGTCCATCCAAAACCTCCTTCAAATAAGGTCTAAATCACCCAAATCGGTCCATTTGCTAGGCCTACCACTGAGCTCTTCTTTTTCACTCTATTTTTTCTTTTGTAATAAAACAATTGTGTCTTTATTAAACCCTTTTTGGGATAAAAAAAACTATGAGTCAACATTATGAACTAATTAATCCAGAATTATAACATCCCCCATATCTCAACTACAACCAACTTATTATGGTTGTGGAGATTGGGCCAACACCACTACTATAAAAAATATATGCTAAAGTTATGGGTTTGGAGTTAGGGTTGGCGTAGAAATTTTATAAAGAGGGACTACACTTATAATTAAACAACAATAATGACTGAATGACACTTATGTCCCTCCAAGTTGTCACTCACTTTCAAACTCGTCCCTAAAGTTCATTTATTGTCAGTTAAGTCCTTAAAGTAGTATTTTTTTTAGTGTTTCCGTTCATTTTACCTGATTTGACCCCAACCCGACCTATTTTTAACAAATATTAACGCAACCAGACCCAATTTGATCCAACTCTAATTTTTAATATTTTAAAATAAAATTATTTAATATTTAATATTTTAAAATAAAATAATTATTTTAAAAATAGTTATTTTTAATATTTTAAAAGAAAATATTATTTTTAAAATAATAATTATATTTAATATTTTAAAATATTTATTTTTTAAAATAATTATTATATTAAATATTTTTAAAGGAAATATTTTAAAAAATAAAAATTAAAGTAATAATTTAATTTAATATTTTAAAATAAAAAATTTACTTAAAATAATTTGAAAATAATAATTATTTTTAATATTTTAAAATAAAATATTATTTTTAAAAGAATTATTATTTTTTTATTTAAAATAAATTATTATTTTTAAGAATTTTTAAAAATAATTAGTATTTTAATAAAAAATTTAGATACTATTAATTTTTTTTAAATGAGTAAAGTTTCAAAAAATATATATTCAAAAAAAGTAAAGTTAAAATATTAAAATATTAATTATCTTTATGAAAATTTAGGTATCTTTAAAAAAAATTAATTTTTGTTTTATGAAAATAAAGTTTTATTTGTTTGTTTTATTTTTTAGAATATATATTTTATAAATTTTAATCATTTTTAAAAAAAATATAAAAATTTCTAAATTAATTTTTTTCTTGAAAATAATTATTATTTTTAAAACTTTTAAATTGAATCAATTTTTTTTATTTATCTTTTCCTATTTTTTATATTTTAATTTTTATTTTTAGGTTTTGTTTTTAAAAATTCTAATATTAAGAATACATATAATAATGATAAAGATATTGACTTTTTTTCTTGAAAATAAATTTTTACATAAAAAATGAACAAAATCTACATTGTTTTAAAACAAAGTTTTATTTTCTTATTTAAGTTTTTTAAATCTATATTTTATGAAACTTTACTAATTTTTGGAAAAAAATTTCTAATATTTTTTCCTTAAAATAATAAGAATTTTTTAAAAAAATTAAAAATAATATTTTTTAAAATATAAAAATACTTATTATTTAAAAACTATATTTTATTATAAAATATTAAATATAATTATTTTTTTATTTTTCTAAAAAATAATACTTTATTTTAAAATATTCAAAAAAATATTTTTAAAATAATTATTTTATTTTAAAATAATTATTTTATTTTAAAATATTAAAAATCAAGGTTTAGGCAAACTAGGTTGGGTTGGGTCAAAATTTATTCAAAATGAGTCGGGTTGTGGTCAAATTGGGTAGAACGAACGGAAACGTCAAAAAAAATACAATTTTAAGGACCTAATTAACGAAAAATGAACTTTAGGAACGACTTTGAAAATGGGTGGCAACTTTGAGAGACAGGAGTGTCATTCATCCCAACAATAATATAATTATTCTCTCAATTACACACAAAAAAACTCATTTATAATATATTCAGTATTAAAGATGTATTTTTATTTTATGTTTTTTTTGTTACAATTCAATTTTAAGGATTCATTTCATCTTATGTGTGACGGCCCCGGCCCCGGCCCCCGCCCCCGCCCTGGTAAATTCAAGACAACACGACCCGGGGGTCCATCAACCTACATAACTTCATGACATAATGTAATGTCATCTTCAGAACGCAACTCTTCTTGTCTATTTATGACTTCTATCGTTCCTATGATTACGTGTGAATCATAAATAAACACATTCACATGAGCAAAACAATTGCTCAACAAGTATATACTACTACTGTCGAAGCCGGGAAAATAATTCTCGACTTCCCTAAACTTGGTTCTTACCCTTCGTGTTTCACTATGTCGATTAATTTATTTAAATGATGAGATTTTCAGGAAAGGACCAACATGATTGGCGACGAACTTGAAAAGATTGATTTTTATGATTAATGTTAATAATTATGATTGGAACGAATTAGACAGAGCCGCCAGTTGGTATAATTTAAATGGATGTACCAACTCATCTGGGTTTTAAAGGTTTTCACAATATGGTCCAATATGTGACTCCGTAGAATTGGTCTGAAAACCTAAAATTTATAGAGTTCGGGGGCTTGCTTAAGTTAGGGGAATGTGTTAGGCACCCCCCCGACTTCCGTAAAAACACGATTACCGCATCTTATTGATTTCCTAAGCATAAAGTGTGTGTGTGTGTGTGTGTGTGTGTGTGCTTTTATTGTGATAAGTGTTTTGATTTTATTCTTTATTCTAAGTCTCATTTTTGAGTTATTTGAAAGTAGTGATGTATCTCTTTGGACCTATGCATGAATGGTTTGATTTAGATAAAAGTTCATTTTAGACAAAAGTATATAGCAATGATGTTTATGAAAAAAAGATTTTCAAATCCTTCATCAAATAAAAATCAAAATCCTTTAATACTTCCGTTTATTAACTTAAGTCTATGAAATGATTCCGAAAGTAGTGTTATACCTCTTTGGACCTATGCACAAAGGATTCAATTTAGATAAAAATTCATTTTTAGAATTGATATATAGAAGTGATGTTTTGGAAAATAAGGTTTTCGAATCCTTCATCAAATAGGAATCGAGGTCCTTTGATACTTTCATTTATTCATCCTAAGTACATCTATCCCAACCCACTTTATTTTTGATGAAAGCGCTTTGCTATTTTAACTTGAAAATCATTTTTAGTGATAATGCATGCTAGAAAGCACCAAAAAGGGTCGGATCATCATCAGACATGAAAGCCATCTTGATGAACCCGAACACCAACAATCATAAATTTCACTATCACAGGATCTTAACTCCCACTTCTCGGGACTAACCCATCAAACTAGTTTTAAGATCTGATATTACATGTACAACGATTTCGCGTTATTTAAACATTACATAGCAAATGAAACATCCATCGTGAGAATCTAGTCAAGATCCGATCATTAGATCTCGACCTCGGGATTCCTAGGCTCACATTATTATACTTAAAATATATATACAACATGTCCAAAACCCGATAATGTGTAATTTCATCAGTTAAAATACCTATTACGAGCTATTAAGACCCCTCGCCACTAGATATAGATCTAGGGCACTACGATGTGATTAGGGCCGATTAAAAACATTAAAACTTCTAGATCTACAATGGATCTAAACCGATCTAGCATATATGTTAGAGCTTCATACTCCATAACCATCCAAAGGGCTAGATCCGTGATGAGTAGGTTAAAAACCTACTAAATCGGTATTTCTAAGTTTAATATATTGTGGTTTCTTAATTAGCGCAGGTTACTTTTCATGTTTTTATGTGAATTTGCAGGAAAGGAGCGTAGCCGAGCTTAAAGGAAGGAAACAAGAAGAATTGGGCAGACTTACACCTAGGCGCGGGGCGCGCTAGGATTGTACTGGAACAAGCGCGGGCTGCGCCATAGCAAATTGAAGTCCCTGGTAGACTAGCGCGGGGCGCGCCACCTTGTGAAGGGACCGGGCGTGGGGCGCGCCGGTCTGACGGATCTGGCTGGATTTGGTTGCCTTAAAGCTGCAAAGTTGAGTCAAAACAAGATTTTTGATATTCTAATTGTAATAGGGTTTTGATAGACTATAAATATTAAGTTGTTTTCTTAGGTTTAGGATATCTTTGATCTAGGAATTCTTGGAGACTATTCAAACCCTATTTTTGGAGAATCAAGGCATGTCAAGCTAAACTACTCGATTCAATTCTGAAGGGATGTTGAACCTTATTTACAATTAATGGTTTGAGCAAGTTTATTCTATTTATTCTTTCGTGTGTGAGATTTATTCTGATTATCTACATAAACTTTCTTGTATGTTATTCAATTAACTAATTTGGTTTATGCAGGATTAAATTAGTAAATTAATATCATCTACTAGATTAAGATATATATTAAACAAGCGATGTATGTCTGATCATAAGTAGCAATTAATGATATTTGATTGTGGTCAAACTTTTGAATATTATTAAGATTTTCAGAAGATAAGTTAAATAATTACTGATTGTGTAATTGTTGCTTGGAACAATCTAATTCTCATTCTTCATGCTTCTATCATATTAAATTTAGACTGATAGTTCTAGGTTATATGATAGTTAGGATCTTTTGTTGGTGATTGTTGTATTAGATTTATACATAAGGAGAATTTCAAATAATTAGCGATTGCGGTTATCTAGGATTGTTAATCTCATTGAAAGATAAATATTGTAAACACTTGGTTAATCCATAATTTTGAAAAGGTGATACTGAACTGAAGAATTGAAGCTTTTTACTCATTGATACTTCTTTTAAATTCACTTTCATTAATTCAACTTTTCAAACTAAAATTCAACAATTCATTAGAAAATACTTGGATAAGTATAAAACAAAATACTCTCTATGGGATCAATCCTTTCTTATTACTATACTAATTCTTGAGTTAGTAGAATAAAAGTAATGTTAATTTTGGTGTGCTAAACGACAGCTACCAAATTTTGGCGCCGTTGCCGGGGAGTGTTATTTGTTTTTATTTATTTATTATTTTCATTTTATTTTTTATACCTTGATCATCTCACTCTTTTGAATTGAAATTTGATCTAGAAATAGAGAGAACCGCACGAAGGCTTAGGAAGGAAGCTCGGAAATCCCAAGATACACTTGCAGGTTCCGACGAAGCTCCATCACCAGGCCTCAACATCGCACTCACACTACTTTAAGACCATTTTTCAAGTGAATCAGACGAGGAGATGGCGGTGCCAAATAAAGGACTTTAAAGGAGTTGTCAACTCCTAATCTTACTCAACAACCTCTATGCAATGAATATCCTACTTTAAATGATGCGTTTGAATTAAAATTCAGACTAATTCACCTTTTGCCTACTTTTTGTGTTCTTACAAGTGAGGATCCTTACAAGCATTTGAAGGAGTTTCATATTATATGCTCAACCATGAAGCCACACAACATTACGGAAGAGCAGATAAAACTGAGAGCTTTCCCATTCTCACTGGCAGATTTAGCAAAAGATTGGTTATATTATCTCCCCTCGGGATCAATATAATCATGGAATGACATGAAAAGGCTATTTTTAGAGAAATATTTTCCTGCTTCAAGAGTAGCCAACATAAGGAAATAAATTTGCGAAATCCGATAATTCAGCGGTGAAACATTGTATGAATACTGGGAGAGATTCAAAAGCCTTTGCTCCAGCTGTCCACCCCACCAGATTGATGATCAACACCTTAACCAGTACTTTTATGAGGGACTTGTACCGATGGATAGGAGTATGATTGACGCTGCTAGTGGAGGAGCATTAGTGGATAAAACACCGGAGGCTGCAAAGAATTTGATTGCAAATATAGCCGCCAATGCACAACAATATGGAACACGGAATAATCATCCAGCACAAAGGGTAAGTGAGGTAAGCACGAGTAATATAGAGCAACAGATTTTTGACTTAACTGCTGTGGTGAAACAATTAGCAACAGGTAACTTGCCGGTTGCAAAGGCTTGCGAAATATGTTTAATGGCGGGGCACCCTGCAGATGTTTGCCTGACATTACAAGAGGAAGATAATGCATAGCAAGCTAATGCAGTGGGAAATTATCAGGCACAACCGCAGAGGAAATATGATCCTTTTTCCAATACTTATAATCCAAGATGGAGGGATCATCCCAACTTGAGTTATGGGGGTGCTTGGCCGCAGGCGTAAGGGTTCTACCTAAATAAACGGCAATTTCAGCCAAATCAGCCACAGTACCAACCAAAGCCAGCAGCACATGCCAATTTTGGAATATCCTTGGAGGACATGTTCAAAGCATTTATGACACAGACACAACAGTTTTAATAAGAGATGAAATCTTCCATCCATAGTTTGGAGAGTCAAATGAGCCAATTAGCTACTACTGTGGGTCGGTTGGACTCTCAAGGTTCAGGGAATCTCCCATCTCAAACTGTTGTGAATCCAAAGGAGAATGCCAGTGCTATAACGTTGTGGAGTGGAAAGCAGATGGATACACCCACAACCACAGTTGAGTTTGAGAAAGAGCAAGCTAAGGAGGAACCGTAAAAATCTAAGGTACATCCCTCCTTGTCAGCTCACAAATATTCCTCTTCCCTTTCCTTCCAGAAATTCTTGAACTTCAAAGAAAGATCAACAGGAAAATGAAATTCTGGAAACTTTTAGGAAAGTAGAAGTGAATATTCCATTACTTGATGCAATTAAACAAGTGCCACGGTATGCGAAATTTTTAAAAGAATTGTGCACTAACAAACGAAAATTAAAAAATGATGAAAAAGTCACAGTTGGGGAGAATGTATTAGCTGTTCTTCAAAGAAAAATGCTCTATAAATGTAAAGATCCAGGCATGTTCACGATCCTATGCAAGATAGGAAACACTAGATTTGAGAAGGCCATGCTAGATTTAGGTGCTTCAATTAATATGATGCCATTATCTGTTTATCAGTTTCTAAATCTAGGTCCTTTGAAAAATACTGGTGTGATTATTCAATTGACAAATCGTACTAACACTTACCCTCGAGAGGTAGTTGAAGATGTCTTGGTGCAGGTGAACGAACTAATCTTTCCTATAGATTTTTACATAGTGGATATAGAGGATGATCCATCACATATCTTGTTCGGAAGGCCCTTCCTAAAAATAGTGAGAACTATGATTGATGTGCACAATGGGACCTTAACAATGGAGTTTGATGGCGAAAAGATCCAATTTAACATCTATGATGCCATGAGGCACCCTAGTGATATTTGTCAAGTTTTTACAATTGATGTGTGTGACTCTTTAGTGCAGGAAACTTTTGAACAAATTCAGAGAGACAGCTTGGAGGTTGCTATCTCTAGCAGTTTGGACATGGATGGGAAGTATGAACTTGAGCAAAATCAGGAATTGAAGGAAATCGTGGCTGCACTGCACTCATTGCCTAAATTCTCAGATAAGCATGCAGTCTAGTTAATTCAATTACTTGTGTCTCACCAAAAACTATTACCATCTGTTGAGCAAGCTCCAACACTTGAATTTAAACAATTACATGCACACTTGAAATATGCGTATTTGGGGACTAATGAGACTTTACTTGTGATAATTGCTAGTAATCTAACTAAAGTGCAGGAAGAAAAATTATTGAGAGTCCTTAGGGACCATATCACAGTTTTTGGATGGACCATAGCAGACATTAAAGGTATTAGTCCCGCAATGTGCATGCATCGGATTTTGCTGGAAGACGGAGCTAAACCTACGAGGGATGCACAAAGACGATTGAACCCACCTATGATGGAGGTAGTAAAGAAAGAGGTAATAAAATTTCTTGATGCAGGAATCATCTGCCCCATTTCTGATAGTCAATGGGTAAGTCCGGTGCTGGTAGTTCCAAAGAAATTTGGAATCACAGTTGTCAAGAATGATAATAATGAGTTAGTTCCCATACGGATGCAAACAGGTTGGAGAGTGTGTATTGACTATAGGAGGTTAAGTGCTGTAACTAGAAAAGATCACTTTCCCCTTCCTTTTATTGATCAAATGTTAGAACAATTAGTTGGGCATACTTATTATTGCTTTCTAGATTGTTTTTCAAGTTATAACCAGATTGTGATTGCACCCGAAGACCAAGAAAAGACCACATTCACATGCCCCTTTGGTACCTTTTCCTATCGGCGAATGTCCTTTGGACTCTGCAATGCCCCAGGTACTTTTCAAAGATGCATGGTGAGTATTTTTTTGATCTTTTAGAAGAATGCATTGAGGTCTTTATGGATGATTTCACAGTACTTGGTAATTCGTTAGATTCCTGCCTAGATAATCTGACACGTGTATTGGATAGATGTTTGGAAACTAACCTTGTGCTAAATTGGGAAAAATGTCACTTTATGGTAGAACAAGGAATTGTACTTGGTCATGTAGTGTCAGTTTATGGTTTAGAAGTCGATAAAGCTAAAATTGGTATTATATCTGCATTGCCTTACCCCCTCAGTGTGCGAGAGATACTCTCTTTTCTTGGACATGCAGGATTTTATCGCAGGTTTATCAAAGATTTTGCCAAGATATCATTGCCCTTATGCAAGCTGCTTCAGAAAGATGAGAAATTCCATTTTCATGATGAATGCAAGGTGGCTTTTGATACCTTAAAGAAATTATTGACGTCAACCCCTATCATTCAACCACCAAATTGGAAGTTCCCATTTGAGATAATGTCTGATGCAAGCAACTATGCTGTCGGAGCCGTCTTGGACCAAAAGATTGACAAAGTTGTCCATGCCATCTACTATGCTTCTAGAACATTGAATATGGCTCAGATAAACTATTCCACAACTGAAAAAGAACTCTTATCTGTTGTATTTGCTTTAGATAAGTTTAGATCATACTTACTTGGTACTAAAGTGATAGTTTATTCTGACCATGCTGCTCTCAGGTATTTACTTGCTAAGAAAGAGTCCAAACCTCGAATCATAAGGTGGATTTTGCTTCTGCAAGAATTCAACTTGGAAATTAGAGATAAAAAGGGTGCGGATAACTTGGTAGCGGATCACTTGAGCAAAATTCTTAAGGAGAAAGAAGCACTACCATTACAAGACATGTTTCCGGATGAGCATCTACTCTCCATTGGCAATATAACTCCCTGGTATGCAGACATTGTGAATTATTTGGTAAGTGCGTATTTACCAGGTGAGTTTTCAAAATCCCAAAAAGAAAAGCTTAGGAGTGATGCAAAACATTATGTGTGGGATGCCCCATACTTGTGGAAATTTTGTGCTGATCAGATAGTTAGACGTTGTGTACCTGATAATGAGTTCTAATCTATTCTAGCTTTCTGTCATTCCTATGCTTGTAGAGGTCATTTTGGACCTAAAAGAACATCACATAAGGTGTTAGAGAGTGGTTTCTTTTGGCCCTCAATTTTCAAAGACGCATATCTATTTTGCAAATCATGTGATCAAAGAACAGAAAATATATCACATAGACATCAAATGCCACAAAACCCTATTCTAATTATTGAAATCTTTGTTGTTTGGGGCATTAATTTTATGAGACCTTTTCCTGTTTCCATTGGAAATGTTTACATCTTATTGGCAGTTGATTATGTTTCAAAGTGGGTGGAAGCTAAAGCCACCAGGACTGACGATTCTAAAGTTGTTACAGATTTTGTCAAGACTAATATATTTGTGAGGTTTGGAGCACCACGGGCCATCATTAGTGATCGCGGAACTCACTTCTGTAATAAGGTATTAGCAATTTTGTTAAGGAAATACAACATTTTTCACAAGGTCTCTACATCCTATCATCCGCAAAGCAATGGCCAAGCTGAGGTATCCAACCGAGAGATCAAATCCATTTTCGAGAAAGTAGTCAACCTGAACAGGAAAGATTGGTGTCTAAGATTAGATGATGCACTTTGGGCATTTAGGACGACATACAAAACTCCAATTGGTATGTCGCCTTATAGGTTGGTGTTTAGGAAACCATGCCACCTACTTGTGGAGCTAGAGCATAAAGCTTTCTGGGCAATCAAATAGTGCAACAAGAACTTGGATCAAGCTAGCGTCCATAGGAAGTTGCAGTTACAAGAACTCGAGGAGTTGCGTAATGAATCCTATGAGAGTTCTAAATTGTCTAAAGCTAAGACGAAAGCTTTCCATGATAAGCATATTTTGCGAAAGAATTTCCTTGTTGGGCAAAAAGTTCTCCTTTATAATTCACAATTGAAATTATTTCCAGGTAAGTTGCATTCTCGTTGGGAGGGTCCATTTGTTGTCACTAATGTGTTTCCTCATGGTGCTATAGATATACAAAATCCAATGACAGGAAATGTGTTCAAGGTGAATGGCCATAGGTTGAAGCCATTTTTGGATAGCAGTCAGGTTGAGGAGGTTGAGATGTTGACGCTAATGGATCTGGCTTCCGGATGATAGAGTGGATTGCAGTCGAGCTAAGGACGTTAAAAAAGGGCAGCTATTTGGGAGGCAACCCAACTTCTTGACCTTTAGTAGTTATTAGTATTTAATATTATATATATTTCATTCATAAATGTCTATTATATCCAAGTCCTTATACAATACACTTTCATTGTTGGCAGTACTCAAGGCAAGGAAAATCAAATATCACAAAGAGATAAGTGGCGAGGGTCGCGCCATAACAAAGAGCAACCAAGCGCGGAGCGCGCTACACTTCCAGCAATTCAAGTTCAAATTTCTCAATCTGGCGCGGAGCGCACTTCTCTAGACGCGGGGTGCGCTACACCTCCAGAAATTTCATTCACTCCCATCGTTCCAGCGCGGGCCGCGCGAGAGTTAGTAAAGACCGAGCGCAGGGCTCGCCGGTCGGCTGAAGCAAGTTTAAAACACGGGTTTTGTTCACTTTCTCTCTCTCAATCCAATTCAAAGTATACTTTCTCTAACTTCTACCCCACCAAAACCCAAAACTTTAACCCCTAATCCAATTCAACAACTACCCTCTCCAAATCCAATCAAAACCTAACTTCCCCAAAGCTAAGCAATCTCAATTGAAACTAACCTCTTCATTCCCCATATCCATATTCTTCCTCCTCTTGCTCACTCCTAACTTCGGCTATACCTAAACAACAATTGATCATCATAAATTGGAGGCAAGGATAAGAAAGGTACTTGAATTCCCACACATCCAATTAAAACAAAAATCCAAAGGAAATACAAGTAATTCATTGGTTTGGGGTATCATTGCCTAAGGTATTATAAGTTTCATTGAGTTGTTTAACTACTATATTGGGAACCCTCGGGTTACTGATGACCCAAGGTTGGTTGTGTTTGTATTTGGGAAATTTGTGATATACAAAGTGAGCTAAGTTTAGGGGAGAGACACATTCGCCCACCACGTGTTCGATAAATTGCTTCAATAGGCTTCCAGAATCTAACTTCAATTCTTTAGGCACCATTCGACTAGAGAGCATCACTATGGCATCCAAACGACAAAGGGGGTCCAGTTCAACCACTAGATAGAAGTACAATGAATCAAAGTTTGTAAATGAGGCAACATCCACCCGCTTCAACAAAGTAATTGACAAGAAAACTCTGGTGCTAGAAAGAGGACTGAAACCGATGCCAATCTAGACGGCGACATGGCGCTCATAATTGTGGAGCGCAACTGGTTTTAATTGGTGGAACAACCTAAATCGGCAGTGATCAACTTTGTCAAGGAGTTTTATGCCAACACAATCGAACACGTTGATCACGTGGTGATGGTTCGGGGCAAGCCGGTGTCGTTTAGAGCAGCGGCTATCAACCAATACTTTGGGGTGGAAACATCGCAGATAAAGCAATACGAGGACCATCTGCCCAATCTAGATGAGATCATAGTACGACTTTGTAAGCTAGGAACTCAATGGGAAACCAAAGCGGGCACCGATGAAAAAGTCACTTTTCCACACGCCGCTTTGAGTCGATATGGGAACGCGTGATACGCGTTTATTTGTGCTCGACTCATGCCTACGCGTCACCAAAATGACGTAACTAAGGAATGAGCACGGCTTCTCTATGGCATTGTCACTCATAAGGATGGGTCGAATAATGAAGTTGAGATATTGAACGTCGACATTAGGCTATGCATTCAAGAGTCTATTGATAGATCGCTAAGAGGGGGTACCACAGGAGGATTATTATATGGATTCCTTATCACCGACTTATGCCGGCAAGCAGGAGTTCAATGGCACGCCTCAGAGCCGGTCCAACAACCAATGACCATCATTGACCATCCTACTATTGAGAAATACAAACCATGGGCAGGGGCACCACCACATCCTCGGGGAGAGGGCTTCATTATGATACCACCATCAACACCACCCTCACCACCATGAGCGGATGAGCCAATGGCTGAAGCAGTCGAAGCAGAGACGTCAGCAAGTTTTTAGCGATAAAGTCAACAGCGGAGTCTGCGACTTGCCCAACGCCAGGCCACGATGCATACTTACAACATTAGGGTATTTACAGCATTGGCGGACGCCTTTTCGTGATTCACACCAAATTCAGAGCTAGTTCAGCTGCCCATTCCTCCAATTCTGCCTGCCTACCCCCCATCAGATGATGAAGGTTATGACGAGTCTTGACTCGTCGCTCAGGGAAGTCGTCGTTTTTAATATTTCCTATGACAACGTAATGAGGACATTACCTGATTTAAGTTTGGGGGGGGAATTCAATTCATTCTTTGTGTTTTTGCATACATATTAGGTTGCATGTAGAGTTAATTTAGTTCGTACTTACCATATGCATTGAATTTTTTTTAGAAATATTGCATTCATATAAGAATTGTGTCAGTATAAGCATGCATATAGTATAAAACATGGAGATTGAGCAGTGAGTCGTGATAATGAAATTAATGGTTGATGACTTCAATTTTCACTGATCTTGCATAAAATTGAGAGTCGTGAACTGATTAGGCTCAATCATAGTAACCTCATAACATTATTCTTGTTCTCTTTCAAATTTCAAGCACACCAATTGACTGTCAGTTGGGATTAGGAGTTTGTATGTATTAGAACAAGGGCACTTACTTGATCACAGATTAAAAATAGAACATTGGCTGAAACATAAGTTTGGGGGAAATGCGGTTCAAAAAAGAAAAAAAAAAGAAAAGTAAAATCGAATAAAAAAGAGTACTTATGCAATAAAAACTAACTTAGTTAGACCTCGTGGCCGTTGTTACTCAGACAAGTAAACCCTAGGGGATGTCTTCACACCTAGCGCCCTAAATCTTTCGGGTTTGGGAGTCGTTGGCCGAAAGTCTGTTACACGGGTAACATTAAAAAACCTAAGGGGGTTGAACATTGCACAAGTCAAATATTTAGAGTAGTTGGTGGGATGGAGCCTTAAAAAGCACCCACGAAGCATAAGCTTTGATGATTGATCTTTTATTGCTTATACATCCTAATTCCTATAATGTTTATATGGATACCATGTTTGATTAGTTATCTGTGAGAAGGGTAAAATGTTTGTTTAGGTATAATCACATGAATCACTTTGAACTGCTGATATGAATTTGGACACACACGAACGAAAGAGGATTAGAGTTGTGTCAATGAGGTGAGGATGTGAGAGGCTATGATTGTTCATGAGTCGAGATTGATTGTAAGCTAAGTGTCAATTCATGAGGGCTACGCAACCTTTATTTGGTTACTAAGATTTCTGCTTGATCTTGTTAGTTTCATTCATTATGTTAAGCTATGTGTTTGTTTGCTTGAGGACAAGCAATTGTTTAAGTTTGGGGGTATTTGATGAGTAGGTTAAAAACCTACTAAATTGGTATTTGTAAGTTTAATATATTGTGGTTTCTTAAGTAGCGCAGGTTACTTTTCATGTTTTTGTGTGATTTTGCAGGAAAGGAGAGTAACTGAGCTTAAAGGAAGGAAACAGGAAGAATTGGGCTGACTTACACCTAGGCGCGGGGCACGCTAGGATCGTACTGGAACAAGTGCGGGCCGCACCATAGCAAATCGAAATCCCTGTTAGACTAGCGCAAGGCAAGCCACCTTGTAAAGGGACAGGGCGCGCCGGTCTGACGGATCTAGTTGGATTTGGTTGCCTTAAAGTTGCAAAGTTGAGTCAAAACAGGATTTTTGATATTCTAATTATAATAAGGTTTTGATAGACTATAAATATTAAGTTGTTTTCTTAGGTTTAGGATATCTTTGATCTAGGAATTCTTGGAGGCTATTCAAACCCTAGTTTTGGAGAATCAAGGCATGTCAAGCTAAACTACTCAATTCAATTCTGAAGGGATGTTGAACCTTATTTACAATAAATGGTTTGAGCAAGTTTATTTTATTTATTCTTTCGTGTGTGAGATTTATTCTTATTATCTGCATAAACTTTCTTGTATGCTATTCAATTATCTAATTTGGTTTCTGCAGGATTAAATTAGTAAATTGATATCATCTGCTAGATTAAGATATATATATTAAGCAAACGATGTATGTCTGATCATAAGTAGCAATTAATGATATTTGATTGTGGTCAAACTTTTGAATATTATTAATATTTTTAAAAGACAAGTTAAATAATTCCTGATTGTGTAATTGTTGCTTGGAACAATCTAATTCTCATTCTTCATGCTTCTATCATATTAAATTTAGACTGATAGTTCTAGGTTATATGATAGTTAGGATCTTTTATTGAAGATTGTCGCATTAGATTTATACTTAAGGATAATTTCGGATAACTAGCGATTGCGGTTATCTAGGATTGTTAATATCATTGAATGATAAATATTGTAAACACTTGGTTAATCCATAATTGTGAAAAGGTGATACTGAACTGAAGAATTGAAGCTTTTTACTCATTGATACTTCTTTTAAATTCATTTTCGTTAATTCAACTTTTCAAACTAAAATTCCACAATTCATTAGAAAATACTTGGATAAGTATAAAACAAAATACCCTCTATGGGATCGATCCTTGCTTATTACTATACTAATTCTTGAGTTAGTGGAATAAAAGTAAGGTTAATTTTGGAGTGCTAAACGTCAGCTACCAATTCGGCTTAGATCTAGGTAGATCTGACCTCCAGACTTGATTTTCAACTAATGATGCACAAAATATCCGATAGAAACTCTAGATCAATCAACTACTACGTAAAAAATATATATATAACAACGTGTTTAACTAGATTTTGTTGGGTTTGTACGTAACGCAATCATGCAATCAAATTACATAAATAGGGCAGAAGCGCGAAACATAGGTTTTCAAAAATTTATACAAACTCATAACCATGATCATGCTTTGTGCTAGTTATCAATAACAGAAAAGAGGATGGAATTATACCTTTGAAGATCCAAGCTTCCTCAGGTACAAGTTCTACTCCTTTGATTCCTTTGATTCCTCTGTAGTGGCTCCTTCCCTTGATCAATGTCAGCCACCCAAATGTTTGGCCTCTAACGGTGATCCACCAAGGAAGATGAAGAACTCAGGAAGATGGGTTATTGGCTTAACCCTTATTTCTATCTCTATAGAATATGTGTACTCCCAACTCTTAAAAAAATTCACGTACCTTATTTCTGATATAAGACTCTCTTATATAGATATTAGGTTAACCCTCCTAATCCAATTAGAATAGGGTTTTATTTAATTAATTAATTAAATACTTTTAATTAATTTATATACTAATCTTATTAGGATTGAGAGAGAGTACTGACATTATATTAATTTCTAAACTCCTTTAGAATTAAAATAATAATAATAATAATAATAATAAGACTCCTCTTATTAATTTATATTTAATATTTCTAAAATATTAAATAATAAACATTAAGCTATTTAATTTATTCCATCACCATAGATTAAATTAATTATACTTAATGCATTATTACTATCATGTCATTTTCTTCTTAAATAATTCTTTTTTCTTTTATGGTGTGACCCTTTAGATTCTCCATATTAAACTAGTTGTGAATAAATCAATTAGAACAATTCTAATCTTATTTAAATAAATAAATTAAACTAATAATCTATTTAAATAAATAACATTTATTCTACAATAGGGATAAGTCTCCCTAGCGATCAACGACTTTCCAAATAATATAGATTTCAACATTAATCATAAAAGAACCTGTGAGTTAATAGTTACCGTACAATTCAATCCTTCCACCATACAATGTCCCAATTAAATATAAGACATGGATTTACTGTCAAGTCTTAATTTATTTAATCATATGTATTTCGATTAGAAAATGCACAACTCCAAATAATGCCAATTAGAAACCTCTTTCTAATTTCATTCTACCTTGGCCAAGGATTCCTGGGTTGTCATTTAAGAAATCACATAGGACATATCTCCTCTTTTACTAGAGGTGATAGATTCTTTATTGACCATACATTATCTCCATATGCAACTCATTATACCCAAGCATACCCTATATATGCCTTAAAAGGCCTTAAGGAATAAGTCAAAGTATAATTTGTTACATACAAGATACTATGATGTTCTCAAGTCCAAGGATCACTTGTACTACTATCACATTAGGAATTCCTATTGACAGGCGAGTAAAACTCCATTAATTATTCCATTGCGAGTCACGTTCAGTGAACTTATTCTCCAATAAGCACCTACATACTTGCTTTAGTGTCTCCACACAAATGACCATGAGATCAGTCATCCTCATCTCATGAGCAAGCAACATATGTACCAATCTATCCGAATTTACTAATCCCCATTTTAATAATCCCACAATTGGGAACTATTTTAGTTTTTAAGCTTTCTAAGAATTTAGATTTCATTAGCATGATCTCATCATGATTCTGAAAAGCATTGCTTAAAACTATGGGTTATTTACATATTATAAAAACAGCACCATATAGATAATTAAATGCCTTAAATAAATATTTTATTAATAAATAAATAATATTTTTTACAAAGTATATGCTTTATCATCATACATGATTGGCTTGTATGCACACTACTATCAATCTCCCACTTGCACTAAAGCAAATCGCCATGGTATCTCATACCCATCTTCTCAAATTGATGATCAAACTGCTGTTGTGTTAGAGCTTTAGTAAATGGATCTGCAATGTTGTCTTGAGAGTCCACACGCTCCAAGGTGACTTCTCCTCTTTCAATGATCTTCCTGATCAAGTGAAATCGCCGAAACACGTGTTTGGATTTCTGATAAGACCTGGGTTCCTTAGCATGCGCAATCGCTCTGGTATTATCACAGTATACGGGAACTGCTTCTCCAATGCTAGGAACCACACCAAGTTCAGTTATGAACTTCTTCATTCAAACAGCTTCGTTTGCAGCTTCACTTGCAGCTATATATTTTGCCTCTGTCACTGAATCAGCAACTGTTTGCTGCTTAGAACTCTTCCAACTCACTGCGCCTCCGTTCAAGGTAAACATATACCCTAAAATAGATTTACTATCATCTTGCTCTGTTTGAAAACTTGAGTCCGTGAATCCCTCGAGTTTTAATTCAGACCGACCGTAGACAAGAAAAATATCTTTAGTCCTTCTCAAGTACTAGGATATTTTTCACTGCCTTCCAGTGCTCTTCTCCTGGATTCGACTGGTATTTGCTCGTTACACTAAGTGCGTGAGCAACATCCGGTCTAGTACATATCATACCGTACATGATAGATCCTATTGCAGAAACATAAGGGATCTTACTCATACGGTCTCTCTCCTCAGGTGTCTTTGGGGTCTGTTTCTTGGAGAGATGTATTCCATGGCTCATCGGCATGAGACCTCTTTTGGAATCTTCCATGCTAAACCGCTTTAGCATCGTATCAATGTACGTTTCTTGGGATAAGCCGAGCATCCTTTTAGATCTATCTCTATAGATCTTTATCCCCAAAATATAGGATGCTTCACCCAAGTCCTTCATGGAGAAGTTTTTAGATAACCATATTTTAATTGATTGTAACATAGGAATGTCATTCCCTATCAGTAATATATATCATCAACATATAATATAAGGAATGATCATGTGCTCCCACTAACCTTCTTGTATACACATGGTTCATCCTCGTTTTTGATAAAATCAAACTCTTTGATTGTCTCATCAAAACGAATGTTCCATCTACGAGAAGTTTGCTTCAACCCATAAATGGATCGTTGTAGCTTACAGACTTGATTTGTTCCAACTTTTGAAATAAATCCCTCTGGCTGTGTCATATACGCATCCTCCTCAAGTTTTCCATTGAGGAAGACTGTTTTCACGTCCATCTGCCAGATCTCATAGTCGTTGTAAGCTGCAATCGCAAGAAAAATCCGAATGGACTTGAGCATAGCTAATGGTGAGAAGGTTTCATCATAGTCAACTCCTTGTCTTTATTTGAAACCTTTTGCAACCGGTCGGGCCTTATAGGTCTCTACTTTCCCGTCTGCTCTAGTCTTTCTCTTAAAAACCCATTTACACCCAATAGGCTTAATGCCTTCAGGTGGTGAAACCAAAGTCCATACTTTGTTCTCATACATGGAGTCCATTTTGGATTTCATGGCTTCAAGCCATTTTCCTGAGTCTTTATTACTAATAGCCTGTTCGTAATTCAATGGATCATCATCATTCATGATGTGTACCTCATCGTCATCCTCTATAATGAATCCATACCTCTCAGGTAACTTCGGTACTCTTCCAGATTTACGAACAGGGTGTGGTATAGTAGGTTCTTCTACTTGGTTAGGTACCTGACTTTGATCCGTGGTAACTTGTGGTTCTTGAACTTCTTCAAGATATATCTTACTCCTACTTACCCCTTCATGGATAAACTCTTTCTCCAAGAAGGTAGCATGTTTCACAACAAACACCTTTTGATCAGTTGGATGATAGAAATAATACCCTACGGTTTCTTTAGGGTATCCCACAAATCTACACTTATCGGATTTTGTCTGTAGCTTATCATTTTCAAACTTTTTAACATAAGCTGGACAACCCCAAGCCTTAACATGCTTAAGATTTGGTTTCCTCCCTTTCCACATCTCATATGGAGTCTTTGGGGCGGATTTGGTAGGTACCTTGTTAAGTAGGTATGCAGCCGTTTCTAGGGCATATCCCCAGAAGGAAATTGGAAGGTCGGTAAAACTCATCGTGGATCGAACCATGTCCAACAGTATTCGATTTCTCCTTTCAGATACTCCATATAACTGTGGTGTACCTGGAGGAGTCCATTGTGAGATTATATCATTTTCTTTAAGACAATTGAGAAACTCACCGCTTAAGTATTCTCCACCTCGATCTGATCGAAGTATCTTAATACTCTTGCCCGTTTGTTTCTCTACTTCGCTTCTGAACTCTTTGAACTTTTCAAATGATTCTGATTTGTATTTCATTAAATACACATATCCAAATCTTGAGTGATCATCAGTGAAAGTAATAAAATAAGAATACCCACCCCGTGCACTTGTTGTCATAGGTCCACAAACGTCTGTGTGAATCAATGCCAACAACTCTGTAACTCTTTCTCCTTTTCCACGAAAAGGAGAGTTAGTCATTTTACCCATGAGACAAGATTCACAAGTTGGATATGATTCATAATCGGATAGCTCTAGGAGCCCATCCTTATGCAACTTGGATAATCTTGTTTCATTGATATGACCGAGTCTACAGTGCCACATATAGGTATAATTAATATCATCTCTTTTCCTTTTCTTAGTTTGTTCAATTTGAAATATATTTTCTTGTAAGTCAAGTATATAAAGTCCATTTCGCAAATTTCCAATACCATATAAAACATCGTCTTTATAAATAGAACAACCATTGTTTTTTATAATAACGTCAAAACCTTCCATATCCAATACAAAAATTAAAATAATGTTTTTAATAATATTTAGAACATAATAACAGTTATTAAGATATATGGACTTGCCCGAAGGCATTGCTAAACAATAAGTTCCTACAGCTAATGCAGCAACCTTTGCTCTATTCCCCACTCGTAGGATCACCTCTTCATTGTTCAGCTTTCTACTTCTGACCAGTCCCTGCACAGTGTTACATATGTGAGACCCACAGCCGGTATCCAATACCCAAGTAGAATTATGACTTTCAGAAAAATTAATTTCAATCATAAACAAACCTTGATTGGAAGTCCAAGCTTCTCTAAGCTTCTTCTCTGCTAGAAACTTCTTGCAGTTCCTCTTCCAATGTCCTGGCTCGTTGTAATGAAAGCACATTCCTTTAGCTGGTTCAAATTTCTTTTGTTCCTTTTCTTTCCCCTTTCCCTTAGCCTTCTTGGATTTCTTCTTTTCAGAAGACACCTTGGGCCTCTTCCTTTTATTGGAAGAATCCACCATCAAGACATGGTTCTTCTTGGATGAGAAGTGACCTTCTGCAGTTTTCAGCATGTTAAGCAGCTCAGGCAAGCTGACATCTAGCTTATTCATGTGAAAATTAACTACAAACTACGAGAAGGTCTCAGGGAGTGACTGCAAGACCAAGTCTTGACTCAACTCCCCATCCATGACGAACCCAAGCTGTCCAAGGCGTTCAATCAAATTGATTACCTTCAGAACATGAGTCTTGACGGCAGTGCCCTCGGTCGTCCGAGATCAGAAGAGCTCCTTAGATATCTCATATCTAGCAGTCCTACTCTATTCACCATACAACTCCTTGAGGTGAAGCAGCATAGCAGGAGCATCCATTTTTTCGTGCTGACGCTGAAGCTCGTTACGGGTAGAATCTGACCCAGGCATCAGTGACTCCCTCGGATCGCAGTCGCATCCTTTGAAGAAAGAGAGCAAATGTAAAAGATCCCTAATCGTAATCCCCAATGCGGTTTACGTCTCAAACTGCCCATACCAAGCTAAAGGGAACAATGGAGGAGTTGTTCACAATGAAACAACCCCTCATGATGGTCAGGAATAGATGCCGCAAGATGCGATCCCTATCCGTCAAATCTATAGGTAACGGCTACTGTAGAGTGCCTCGAGCAGCATCGACACACAGGCATCCTGACTGAATACTACGGGCCTTTAAGGCCATCTCCTGAGAAAAAAACCCTAAAAGGGTACGCACAGCGGTCAAAGTGATACCCAGCTCCAAGGGCAGTCTGTCCCCAGTAAACTCCAGGCCTGTGATATACCTCCAATCCATGGGTGTCATCACAACCTTGTAGTCTAGCAGATGGAGGGACTGACTCTGATGAAACTATCGCTCTGATAAAAATTGCACATAGCCCCAGGGGCAGCGACCGGGAATAATGGTAAAGAAAGCCTCAAATCCTCAAGAATCCACTACCGCCCGGTACTCTGGATGTAGCGAATGATACAAAGAGTATATGCTAAACCAGTTACCCCTGGGCTGGGTAAACTCTGGAACCTGCACGACCTTAAGGTTAAGAAAATAAGTTGATTACCGAAAAGAGAAATGAATACAAATTAATGTAAAGATCATGTACCTCGTTCGCCTGCAAGTGAATAGAGGGATGGCGGCTCAGATCCGTACCCAGCAAATCAGGGACAACTACCTGAATGCTAGGAAGAAATTATGGCACAGCAGTGGGCTGAGGCAGAACCTCAGGCTCAGGGATATCCTCCTCGTCCAAAAGAGGGTGGTCATCACAAGGATGACGCAGAACGGGCTCCGTTAATTGCTGAACCCATCTACTAATCCATGGTATATGAACATCAGAAGAAGGTCTCAGCCGGGGAACTCCAGCTAAAACCCGCTGGGATGAAGAATGGCTGGGTCCCGCAGAATCCATATTTGAACAATGAGTTCGTAGGAATCAAAGCAAAGTTAGGTATATTCCTGCCCTTTTCAAATTTTAAATTCAATCCCTGAAATATAATTTAGGTCATCACATCATGCATGTCCTACATATGTCATTATATATGTACATCATTTTTAACTCGCATCCTAGCATATCTATACATATATCTAGGACCCTGACGTCTGACTCATGAATTTTTTTTGCCAGAGTATCCCCTATAAAATGGACTATCCACATGCCCGAAGCATGCATTAAATCACCCTATGAGGGTATACCATCACAACCAAGTAATTAAATAGCAATTTAAACTATTGTTCTAACACATAGCTATAATCCATGTCTAGATTAACTGATAAATGATAATATATTGCATCTATATGGTCCATTAGATGATACGTAAGCATACATTGCATTATAAACATGTCCATCAAGCTATTTATGCTTACATGTTACATATAATGCGTTTAAGGAAAGAAATACGATTTTTCACCGATGAAAACACAAAAAAATGGAGTATATACGGTACCCGTGGTACGTAGATGAGATGTACGGTGACGGATCGCTCCAAATCAAGCCGGAATAGGTAGATTCGAAGAAAGGCTCGAATTTTTCAAAGAGAATACGAGAAAATGCAAGTCAAATGAATGAAAATGAGCCATCCCGAGGGTATAAGCCCGATCACAGAAAGCCTCAAACATGTTTGCTCTAGCCGCATACATATATGCAGCTGCCATAGAGGGGTCTCACTGGCTTCCCAATTGGTAAAGTGAAGTCCAAAACGTGTTATTTTGGGTTTAGAATGGTCACATTATTTAAAATGGTACCTTCCCGGGTCAGTTTTAAACTCTGAAAACCCTAAAAACCCTTCAAAATAGCATAAATTTGGTAAGGATCAGAAATCCCGATGTTGAACTCCGGAAGACCAGAAAGTCAATCAAAATTAATACTACATCTCAGAATCCACCGGCAACGAACCAGTGAATGCGTCTACTCTACCCCCAATGATATAATCCACCGGCAATGAACCAATGAAGGCATCGGCTGAACCCCGATGATGTAATCCATAAGCAACAAACTAGTGAAGGTGTCGGCTCGACCCCCGATGATGTAATCCATATGCAACGAACCAGTGAAGGCGTCGGCATAACCTCGTTGGTGTAATCCGTTGGCAATGAACCAGTGAAGGCATCAGCTCGACCCCCGATGGTGTAATCTATATGTAATAAACTAGTGAAGGCATCGCCATAACCTCGATGGTGTAATCCGTTAGAAATGAACCATTGAAGGCATCGGCATAACCTCGATGGTGTAATCCGTTGGCAATGAACCAATGAAGACATCAGCTTAACCCCGATGATGTAATCCGTTAGCAACAAACTAGTGAAAGCGTCGGCTTGACCCTCGACGATGTAATCCACCGACAACGAACCAGTGAAGGCATCAGCTCAACCCTGATGATGTAATCTGTTGGCAACAAACTAGTGAAGCCGTCGGCTCGACCCCCGACGATGTAATCTATCGACAATGAACCAATGAAGGCAACGGCTCGACCCCGATGATGTAATTCATTGGCAACGAACCAGTGAAGGCGTTGGCTTGACCCCCGACGATGTAATCCACTGGCAACGAACCAATGAAGGCATCGACTCGACCCCGATGATGTAATCTGTTAGCAACGAACCAGTAAAGTTATCGGCTTAACCCCGATGATGTAATCCACAGGCAACAAACAAGTGAATGCATCGGTTCGATCCTGATGATGTAATTCGTTGGCAACAAACCAGTGAAAGCATCGGCTTAACCCCGATGATGTAATCCACCGGCAACGAACCAGTGAAGCCATCGGCATAACCCCTATGGTGTAATCCGTTGGCAATGACCCAGTGAAGGCATCGACATAACCCCGATGATGTAATCCATTGGCAACAAACCAGTGAAAGCATCAGCATAACCCCGATGATGAAATTCGTTGACTACAACCAAACGCATGTCGGCTTAACCCCGATAAAGTAATCTGTTGGCTACAACCCAATGAAGGTGTTGGCTTAACCTCGACAACGTGATCCTTAAAACTTTATCATAATCTCACATATCATTACATACATGATGTACACACTCAAAATTTTGTTTTCATGTTACTAACCCTGCAGGAGGGCAAAATCATCTTCTCAACCCTGATCAACAATATCGGGATGTCAACTCAACCTTGATCACCAATACTGGGATAACCACAGCCCCAATCACAAATATCAGGATGTCAACTCAACTTCGGTCCCTAATACCTGGACAACCACAACCCCGGTCTCAATATCGGGCCATTAGTTCAACCCCGGTCTCAATATCGGGAATTAGGTCAACCCCGGTCTCAATACCGGGCCATCAAGTCAACCCCAGTCTCAATATCGGGCCATCAGATCAACCCCAGTCTTAATATCGGGATATCAATTCAGCCCTGGTCGCAACCTGGGAGGTACAATTAAGCCCTGGTCACAACCGGGCGATCCAGTTCAGCCCTAGAGATAACCCTAGGAAACCAATTCTACCTTCAAAGACAAACCCGAAGCATCACATCAGCCCCAGTCTCAACCCAGAAGGTACAGGTCAACCCTGGTCTCAACTCGGGAGGTATATGTCAGCCCTTGTCTCGACCTAGAAAGTATAGGTCAGCCCCAGTCTCAACCCGGGAGGTCAGGTAAACATCGGAAACAATCCTGAAGCCTCACAACATCTCCAGAGGAAAACCTGGAAGGACCAAGTCAGCCTCAGAGACAACCCTGACGACAAACAAAATCGGCTGGGATCCAAACCTCAAAAATAACCTTGCAAAATCAGCCGAAGACCATGTCAGCACTAAAGGCAACCCCGGGAGGGGCAAAATGGTCATTTTGCTAACTTGAAACTAATTCGGTCAAACTCAAGCCGAATTGATGACACCAAGGTTAGAAAGAACCATAACGATGATCCCGAGTGAAAACAGCGCAAAATAACTCGACGGACAAACTTCGGGGAAACGAAGACCCGGTTATGAACCCATCTTTCTGGACTTGAAAATGTTTAAACCCTATGTCATTACGTCACTCTCGGTGAGGGTTTTCTAGAAAGATATAGTACACCTCAAACGGACGCTCCGATCAAAAGTTAGGAAGTTTCGAATCTGATTTTGCATTGCTCGAGTGCATGTACTTCGAGGCAATGGGTCCCACCACCTCTACCTGCCACATGGAGCCGCAGGTAGAGTGGAGGCAACCGCAGATAGAGCTGCTTCCACCTGGTCTATATATAGGAGTGCACCCCCAGCTCATTTTCAAGTTAGAAATCGTTCTGGAGCCTTGCATGTTTTGTTTCTCGACCAAACTCTTGTCTTCCAAACCCAAATTTTTTCACTCTGACACGTAGATATACCCATATACTACCACATATCAGAAAATAATCGGTATATTGGGAAGTTTAAAGCCTATAATTTGGCAAAAAGCCCGTATAGCAGTCCATTGTGAGTATTTTCATGCATAAACGCATTTTCTGGTATTTCTACAACTCGGATTGACGATTCGTCGCTTCCAGCAGCTTTTACATACTTACACCTTCGTTACTAGCAACTTCTCCAGACTGGGTTATCTTCCCAGTCCGGGTTTGGTTTTTTTTTTGTATATATATAATTGTATATGTACTAGCTTTTCAATTCTGTCAAGCCCGGATGTCAAATCCGCGGTAGTTTGCTGCTTTTATATTTTTATGCATATATAAGCAACATTCACCACACTGGTTTATCTTCTTAGTCTTGGTTGATTACGTTTCTGTCTATAAATATATATATATATATATATATATATATATATTTCAGTTCAGCCTAGATCATTTTGTGGCTTTTTTACTGCTTTTATATATATTTATGCATATATATAAGCAACATTCACCACACTAGGTTATCTTTCCAGTCTTGGTTGACTACTTTTCTGTACATTTACATTCTAGTTCGGCCTTAATTATTCTGTGGCCTTTTTACTATTTTTATATATATCTGCAACATTCACCACACTGGGTTATCTTCCCAGTCTTGGTTGACTACTTTTCTGTACATTACATTCCAGTTCGGCCTGGATTATTCTGTGCCCTTTTTACTGTTTGTATATATATCTGCAACATTCACCACACTGGGTTATCTTCCCAGTCTTGGTTGACTACTTTTTTGTACATTACATTCCAGTTCGGCCTGATTATTCTGTGCCCTTTTTACTATTTTTATATATATCTGCAACATTCACCACACTGGGTTATCTTCCCAGTCTTGGTTGACTACTTTTCTGTCTATATTTAAATATATATATTTCAATTTCAGTCCGGGCACAGGCGTGAAAACCCATCACCCTTTTTATTATTTTTCTATATATATTTCAATTCTGTCCAGCCTGGATCATTCTATGGCTTTATACAACTTTTGTATATATATATATATATATATTTTAATTCAAGTCCGGGCACCAGTGTGAAATCCCATCGCCCTTTACAGCTTTCGTATATATAATTATATATATATATATATATATATATATATTCCTTTACTCGCTTTTATTAAATTATTGCTTTAAATATTCATTTTATATAAATCGATACTGATATTTCTATGGGCGAACTACATTTATTTAAATCTCGCCAACTCTAGCTTTCAAACGGTTCAAAATATGTCCAGACAGAACCGAAAAGCTAGAATGGCTGAGATTTATTTAAATCTAGCATTTTTCTAGTTTTAGTTACAAAAGCAACCTCACGGCCCTTAGATCGCTATCTAGTGGGAACGAGACGCTTCGGTCATGTGCGAGCCAGGATTTACTGAATGAATCCTTGGTTTTGGCGATATTTGGATATATTTATGTACAAAATTTGAGCTGTGCAGGTTTATTAGCTGCTCATATCTGAGCCTAGGAATCATGTCAACATAGTGAAAATATAATTTGTCGTGTCAGAGTCCCTCTGATTGCTATCATGCCCATGAGGAGACCGACACTTGTATATATGTTGTGGTCGAGGATGCTTCGCAGCCCGACAATCACCATTCAAAGTGTGCCTTAAGGTTGAAAAAGATAAAATTAAAGTATCAATATGCTTCAATTCCTATGTTAGCGTAGGGGTTTGATATCCTGCTTTAAAAACATCATTTTAATAATTTTATCGAAAAAGAAAGCTTTTTCAAATCAAATCAAACAATTTTTGCAAATCAAATCAAAGACTTTTTGCAAATCAAATCAAACCCTTCGTATATAGGTTCAACGATACATAGACATGCTTTCAATTAAACATAGGCCCAATTTTCAAAATAGCATACACACACACATTTTGGTTTTTAAAGAAAAATATTAAAAAGATGCGGTACCGTGTTTACACGGGAGTTGTGGGGTGTCTAACACCTTCCCCACTCTTAACCAAGCCCCCGAACTCAAACTTTATTTTCAAAGATCAAGTTTCGACAATGACCAGCAATTGGGCCTCTTTCAAACAAAACTAGGTTGAGTTGGTACAACCATTTAAAATCTACCAACTGGCGACTCTGTAAAACGTCCAATCGTCGACATGATACATGTTGGCCTTTTCCTAAAAAACCCTTCAAAACCTTTTTCGCAATAAAAAGATTGAGGGTAGGCATAACTTAGGAAGAGAGAAAGATCTGGGTTGTGACCCGACCAGCGGATTTTTTTTCGACGTCGACAGGTGGCGACTCTGCTGGGGACTAGTAGAGGGCTTATGCCGCGTTCAAATCTTTTCAAAAATTTCCCTTTCAAAACTACATATGTGTGAATGTTGCGTCTTTACATTGAATGAATGCGTGAATGCTGCATCTTTACATTGAATGAATGTGAATGAATGCTTTCTTGTTTTTTTAGTGCTTCCCACCCATATTAGTGCTTCGCTCCCATGTCATCATATGCATAACGATGAGATGCGATGTATGTGAATGTATGTTAAGTGATTCCTCCTTTGGGAGGCAAAACCTGTAGATGATAAGTAATGTCTCTGGGGATGGCTAAGTCTCTGGGGCTCATGAAAATGCACCACCCAAATTCGCTCAAATTGAAAGATTGGATTAATTTCCCCTCTAGTAGATTGCGATGATCTGAGGACCTTCATTCCGAAAAGCCGCGAGAGTAGCCTAAAATAAATCATCCTCTGATTAACCAAATCCGATGGGAAGCTTCTTCATACCTTCCTCTTTCAATTCAATGTCATATTTTCAATTCCAATGTAAAGGAGCACAATGTAAATGTCATAATAAAATTTTACATTCCCTGTTATATACATCTTGTCTTGTCATCTTGTCATCAAAATAACTGACTTCTATTTTGCAGGATAAGATTTAAAAAACCCCTAAACATGACACATTGCATAAACATGTATATGGTTGGTGCCTATCAAGACTAAACTACCTATTCATCTTGTAGGTATGAGTGGTCTCATTACTAGATCATAATCTAAAAAGGCACAAAGCCTATCCATCGACATGGCTGAAAGTGGCCAACACAATGCAAGTTTCGTATCTCGAAAGGAGTTTGAGGGACTTCAGAATCAAATAACAGAGTTGGCGATCCTCATAAAGGAACAAAGTAAAAGCACTCAGGGCCAGATAACGCTCAATCAAACAGAGTCCTCCTCACAGGGTGGCAATCAAAGGATTGACAAAAAGGGGGAAATGCAGATCCCTGAGCTTTGATCCGGTCAAAGAACCAACAAAACCCCTAAAATCACAAATCTCAGGGAAGATCGGGAAACTGGCGATATCCGAAGGTAAGTCCGACAAATGGAAGAAACCATTTGTTCAATAAAAGGAACTGGAAACCTTGGAAGTGTCACCTATTCAGATCTCTGCATATTTCCAGGGGCTAGATATCCTGAAAAATTCTAAGTCCCATAACTTGAAAAGTACAATGGGGCAGACAATCCCTATACGCAGTTGAAGGTATACATTGGCGAGCTAGGGTCTTATGCTGAAGATGAAAGCCTCAGAATGTAGCTTTTCCAAAAGAGTCTCACTAGATAGGCAAGGACATGGTATGCCCGACTTGATAATGCAAAAATCCACAGTTAGGAAGAGCTAGCTCATGCCTTCCTAACTCAATACAGCTTCCAGTCTCAAATGGCTCTAGATCAATACCAAGTGACTAAAGTCAAAAAGAAATGTACTGAGTCTTTCTGTGAGTATGCCCAAAGATGGAGACGTCTGGCAGCACAAGTCAGCCTGCCTATGACAGAAACTGAAATGGTGATGATTTTCATAGACATCCAAGAGGCACCTTACTATGAGAGGATCCTAGCTGTAATAAGAAAGCCATTCTCAGAGATGATCAAACACGGCGAAATGACGGAGATGGGCCTAAAAGTAGGAAAGATTAAAGATCTCACGGCCTTGAAAGTAGTTGTCGAGCATATACAGTCTGGCAACTATGAGAGTGATCCCATGAGGATACCCAGGAAAGGCGATGAAGATGTATCCCTCATTGTACAGGGGAAATCTAGGAGACCCAACCATAGTCCCCCCATCTAGAAGAAGGAATGTAATCTATCATTCCAAAAATAAACCGCATTTAACCAATACCAGGAAAGAAAGAGAAAATTTAAAAGATCAGAAAATCAAGTGTTTATTCCACTATGCGATTCCCTTGAAAACATGTTGGTGATGTTAATAGATCACAAGAAAATTACCGAACTGGCTCCACCTCTGGATCCAAAAAGGAAAAGATACAATCCTAGCCAGAGATGTGCTTACCATTCAAGATCTCCAGGACACGATACACAAGATTGTTGGTCCTTAAAGCATAAAATCCAAAACCTGATCGAAAACGACGATCTTGTGGTCCAATAACCTGACCATCCAAATGTCAACACCAACCTTCTGATGCCGCATGATACGGAGGGAGTCAATATGATTGGGTCAGGAAGAGATGAAATGTATCCAAATCGTAAATACATACGAAGGATGGAAGAATACCCCCAAAGGAATAGAATAAATATCCTAGAGTTGGAAAATTCAGAGGAAGGTATGACAGTGATGCAAAAATTGGATACGATCCAACATCAAGTAACTCTGCTGGCTAATTTGATAGTGTGCCAACATCAGGATACAAGGCAACTTTTCACTTAACTATCAAAAAGCCAAGAGAAAGAGGAGGTTATTCAGAATGTAAACATATCTCCCTCCAAGATCAGCTGACTAAATGAAGAAGATCAAAGCATGGTGAATGGACGAGAAAGGTGGAATGATAAAATTACCAGAAGATCTAGACAAAGGAAAAATTGTCCGGAGGAATGCGAATTCCCAAATAATAAATATCAAGCAACATGCCAAACACTGGCAAACCCTCAAAATCCTACGGCACTGAAAGTCGGGGAGAGTAGGCGGAGAAGGGTATTCACGCCTTTAGGGGACTCGTTGGAAAATGTATTAGCATTGTTGATTGCGTAGAAAAAGATCACTGAGCTCGCTCCACCTATGGATCCCAAAGGAGGGCAAAATGATCTCAACAAGAAGTGTGCTTACAATTCTAACTCACCTGGACATGCAACTGAGGAGTGCTGGTCTCTAAAACATAAAATCTAGGATCTCATTGAAAATAGAGAACTAAAGATAGAAGTCCCCATGACCAGAAAAGGCGAAAGGGAAATAAAGAGCTTAAGATGTCCACTCGAGACAGGCAGTTCAAAGGATGTGACGGGTATGAGCACCAATCCTAGCAGACCACAAGGTGGACTGATCTTAATGTTGGGAGTGACAGAGGAGACAAGAGAGGCCTCTGAGGAAATTCATCCGCCACCATCAAATATCTTGTTGCCCAAACCCAGCAACCACATTCTTGATGTTACCCTCCTGGATGATGAGGAGGAGATACTGATCCTTCCCCGTGTGGAAAGGGCCCAAAAGGAAAGTTCCTTGCGAGAAATACGACAATGGTACGAGAGGGATTTCATACTCAAAACCTCTCAAACTTATGGGAAATGTGAAGGAACAGATGAAAGAAAAGGTGGTGGAGTTCCCAAGGAAGCCAACCTATCGAGGAATCAAGATTTCATCCCTTTTTACGATGATTCCACTTTGAACCCCCTTAAGGGATATGCTGAATCAGAAGACGATTAAGTTACAACCATGATTGAAGATATTCCGAAACAGGAGGTAACCTCTATCACAAGCCTCAAAGTCAACATAACTACTGACAACTGGACTATCAGGCCTCAGCTAGCCAGGAAGAAGTAGATCCAGAGGAAAGTTGTGAGTTTTAGGGGATGTTGGGACGTTATCACTTTCTTAGCATTATGCCTTTTATTTTCCATGCATGTAGAAAAAATCAAATCCAAAAATTAAAAAAATTCCAAAAATTAAAAAAATCAAAAAATCAAAAAAAACAAACCTTTCAGAACGTGAACTACGAATGACCTGATCTCCCTCCACCCGGGAGTACGTAGGCAGCCATTCTTGGTGCGGTCAAACCAAACAAATAAAATTTAAAAACCCTCTAATCCAAACAAAAATTTTAAAAACCCATCAAACCAAGTTCAAACTCAAAAACTCAAAACACAAGATAAATACTTTTCAAACCCCTCTCACACAAAAACCCAGAACTACGAATAACCTGATCTTCCTCAACCCGGGAGTACATACGCAGCCATTCAATGGTGTGTTGTGACCATAAAAAAATAAAGAACCAATATAAAACGAGTTCCAAGACACCGAAACCCTATAAATCTAAATTCTATCAAACCTCCTGGTCAACAGGCCCTGTTTAGGAAAATCAAAGCTAGTCTCTGAACCCGTGGATAAGCAGGATAACAGTGCAAACATGGCATCTCTTTGAAGATGGAGGAGCAGCTGCAAGCTCCTAACCCTTGGTCTCCATACGATCTAGAACATCCACTGCCATCTGCATAGTGCTGCTATGACCATCTATGAAAGCACTCATCTCTCCAACCAGGTTGTCCGTATATGATCTAGGTGCAGTGTTGTCCGCAATATAAATATCTCGGGTAGTTATGGCCTCGTCCCTCTCAGCAAAAGCGGTATCCCGAGCAACTAATGCCTCATCAATCTCCTCAAAAGCCGCATCACGAGTAGATTGAACCTTATTTCTTTCCTCAAGAACTACATCTCGGGTATATCGATCCTCGTCTCTCTCAACCAATGCTATATCCCGAATATCTCGAGCCTCGTCGCTAGTAGCAAAAGTTGTGTCTCTGCTGAAAAGGGCTGTCAACATCAATGCTCTAGCCTGATCTCTCTCAAAAGTCATCCGAGCTAGTGAATCAGCAATAGCTGGAACTGTCCCAGTAGGGATACTCGAAGGATCATTGACTAAAGATGCTGTCAAACCAACAAATGAATCATCCTCAGTGGGAGAATCAGATCCTCCATAGGCTCCTCCTCATCTGAATTAATACTCGGAGCTAACTGGATAACCGTAACCAATGCAATATCTGACTCCAACCATGCAGAATACTCTGGAGAACAATTTGGATGGATAGTAGAAAAATCAGCCCTCTCCCTACTAGTCCAACAATCATAAGTACTGGTAAGGTCAATGAACGACAAAGACGAAGCTGATATCCGCGGATCCATAGCCCCCTCAAAGGGGTGAATGCTATAAAACTGATCAAGCTGACCCATGACTGCCAGTAGATGATATGTGGTCACCCCTCTCAAGCCTGCCAAGGGCAGGTAATCCATACCGTCTGCATGAGTAATAAAGCTGTAAGGGGACCTAAACCCTGAGCAGGGCAAGATCAAAAATGGATAATCAATCGCCATCAAAAAAACCATCCAGGATGTCGCATCTGTACACTCTGTCGGCCGAAAAGAGTAGGACATGGATATCTCATGCCGATGGGACTCAAATGCGACATAAACCACACATACAGCAGAACGACGCTACCTCTGAAAAATCCCCCTGGATGGGTACTGCAGAAAGTAGCCGACCTCAGAGTCTCGGCTAATATCATCTGCAAAATCGTATAACCCTGTCAGAGGACACGAACCACTACCAGCAAACCAGTATCTAAGTGGTCCATATACAGGGGCATAAACAGATAAGCAGTGATGCACATCAACAGAACTTCCACTCGTGCAAACTGCCACTCATCTGCCAGAATAATAAGATCCCAAGAGAATCGCTAGTAGCTGTCTAACCTAGCAAAGTGATCAATCAAAAAGTCCATGGACACTACATGTCTGGCAGTAACCTCCTTAGTGATGACTCTGCGTTTCAGACCGGTCACTGTCATGAACGATCTTCTAATGTCACTAATGGCTGTCCTGGCACATGACATATCTAATGCCAATCCCGTGAGGCTATCATACTCCTCCATCGTAGGAGTAAACTCATGAAGGCCAAACCTAAAAAGCTTACATCTAAGAAAAACCCTCAGAGTCAGCGACCCATGTTGAGAGGACCCAACGACACCTCAATGTTGTTCCATCAAATCTGGAGCAAGTCGTGAAAGGAAGAAACATTGATACATCAAGACGACTGATCACAGTGATGAAATGTCAATCATCATAGGATATAACCTGTCAGCAACTTATCACTCCTGATGTGTAAGAGGACATGCTCTCCTTTGACCCCCAGAAGCACACAGGCTACCATCGTGGAAAAGGCTATCTCATACCTGACAACCTGTTTCCTGAGTAAAAGGCCACGAACTAAAGCTCACAGATCAGACCAAATTCGATTAAAGCCATCACATCACCAACCATCACAAGCCCTTGAGTCCAATTCAGTGAAATTCGCAGGCCTCTTGATATCAACCATCAAAGTCAATTGCGCCCACAAGTTAGAAACAATGATTGGGGAATCTAAAAATCAAAGCCCATATCAACTACCTATTCACCATGTGGGTTATTAGATAAAAGACTTGCAATCTCGGTATCTTATAAGCCCATCTGTCAAACATACGATAAAGCAATCATCCCAGATGGCAAGCAAGACCGGGGCAAGTTCAGAATCAAAGACAACCAGATGTTGGGACACTTACAACAAGACTGAACCAATTTTAGAAGTTGCGACAATTCAACACTGAGGCATTTATCAACCATCCAATGAAAATGCACCAGTCGGCACCATCAGCATGGTCTGTCATCATCAAAGCTTCCATCATTGGTGATCCGGTATGATCAATCTGTCTTTTCTAAATTTTTTCTTAGAATACTATAATCCACTGACAAGGTACGCCTCTTTTATCTCTTTATGTGATTTTAATTTCCAATTACATGCATTAGCAAGGGTATACACTTTAAGTATAGATAAATCTTACATTAAAATCTCACAAAAAAGGAAAGGAAAAATGATTTTTGCTTAACTTGTTATGACTTGGATTAACTCTGATAAGCGTCCGTGGAGCAAGAATCACGAGAATGATTATAGAATTAAGACAATTCGACCTTTTGATTAGGCAGGACATCCTAGTTTAAAGCGCTTTTTGGAACAAACTTGACCTCATATGCATGTCTGCACTTTGCGATCACCCTATCTCTTAGTTCTGGGGTATGAAACTATGACGATAGGGATGAAAATTAGTATCCAGCCCAATGTCTTGAATCGTAGCCTGAGTTACTCGAGTTATTAAGCTTGATGGGTGTCTATACACCTAGTGCCCTAAAGCCATCTGGTTTGGGAGCCACCAGCCCAACGCTCGTTACATGGGTAACTCAGTGCCTAAGAAAACGAGCATTACAAGAAGAAGAAGGCAAAACGTGAGCAGATATGAATTGTGGCCTAGGTTACTCGAGTAATTAAGCCTGAGGGGTGTCTCTACACCTTGGTGCCCTAAAGCCATTTGGTTTGAGAGTCATCGGCCCAACACTCGCTACATGGGTAATTTAGAGCCTAAGAAAACGAATCTTGTGTAAGCTCAGGCGAGGATCAAAAAGAGTATACCGCCTGACTTGTCTCAAAGTGTGGCCTTTGTTACTCGAGCCAGTAAACCCGAAGGGGAGTCTTAACACCTAGTGCCCTAAAACCGTCTGGTTTAGGAGTCATTGGTCCAAAACTCGTTACATGGGTAACCCTGAATAGCCTAAGAAAATGAGACAAAGTTAAGCGAGGGAAGCAAAAAAATTTGCAAGATAAAAATGAGACCATCTAACTAAAGGTTGCGTCACTCATAGTGTACATGTCATATGATGTATATATTTGTGGAGCAGTGTATAGAGCAAAGATGAGGTGTTTCTGATGAAGGGAGATGAGTCTTTTGAATCTGATCCTACCCATGAAAAATGCTCATGGATGATTAAAAGTTTCTTTGCGATTTCATAACTTGACAAATGAAAATTTTGATTTCCTTAGGAAAAATTCATTTTCATACCACCTTTGAAGATCTTTAGAAATAAGATAAGAGCGCATTGAATACAAGTATTCAATTTCATAAACTTTAAACTTCAAATTCCTCATTCACAAGATCATACTAATCCCGACGGCCCGAGCCATCAAGCTTTTGGCACCTTTCATTCAATGTACATGAAATTGCTCACTCAGGATGTGGTCAACAAAGCAAGTTTCATCTGTGAACCCCAGTAATAACCTGCGAAAAGACTGGGGCATTTTCGATTCCAAGAAATGGAAAGGATCTACGGCGGGACCAGGCTCCTCATCAAAAGAAAAGGGAGAATTTTTAAAAGAAATCAAGGTGACAAAACCTTGTCCCTCCACAAGAAGGGAAAAATTCTCAAGAGAGTCCTTAACTCAAAAAAAATAGATGCCCGATAACAAAAGGTCTGGCAAATGAAATCTACTTCATTAAACATATCAACCTGCGCCAAGTCCTCACAAGTCAAGGCCTCTGCACTGCATTTCAACTTTGGGCAATGAAGGAATGGGCTACATCCTCTATAACGTCAGCATCACTCAGGTCATCAGCCAAGCCAGATCTAAGGTCGCAAGTAAAGAGCTTTCCCCTTTTCACACCCAATGATCAACCGTTGGCACAACCTCAGTGAAACATCAGGAATGGTCTGATGGCAGAAACAGTATATCAGTCCATCCCCACAGAGGACAGATGATGAAATCTGTTATATAAATACTTAGAAGGGGTGTTGAGAAAGATCCAGTGATGTAAGCTGTTGAATACTACTTCAATAAATATATCAGGATATCTCACTAGTAAAGCCATCAGTGTCTGGACCTCCAGAGGGACTAGCACCAGATCCAGATCCAGGAAAAATAGCAACCTCAATAGGATCCCCACCAAAGACGACATATAGAAGGGGAACATCCTAAATTGCTCTGCGAATGACAAAAGGAGCCAAATGGGAGTTAGAACTGCTAAGCCTATCAAAATCCATGCCTGAAAAGAAACTTCAAATCACCTCAGAAAGGGTGAGGTATGGTTTTACATCAATTCAATTAAGCATATGCATCAGCCTAGGACAAATTAAGGTCATCATATCATGTCTGGTCTGCACATGTGCAACAAGCTCTACATCATCGCACATCTCCATTAAAAAGGTTAGGCATACATACCAAGTAGAGTTAAAAATGTATACACATGAAATACACAAACTCGATGAAAAAGTCTGCTACCGTTCGAGTAGGCATCGGGATTGTTCAATGATCAACCATTGTCCCTACCATCAGGGTAAGCACTGTTACAAACTACCGGTGTACGTTATCATTAGGATAGACATCAGGAGCACTCACTGAGGTAACTCAGCAAAAGAGATATATCCCCGTCAGAGAAGCCTTCAGAAATGTACAACGTCATCATCCAAGAGAAAACTTTCCCCCTGATAATATCGACAGCTTGGGGAAAACATTGGTCTTGAAACCAAAGTAACAACAAAAGCTATCATAAAGGATGTCATCCCCAGCAGAAATGTAGAAAACATTTTAGTTTATCCTCATCAAACGAGCATCGACAACACCGATGGAAATCAAACCGTTGGAGTCAACACCAGCATAGACATCAGCATCACTGATAAAAGTCAAACATGGATATTAGCCCCAACACAGGCACTGGTAGAGGTAAGCGATTTGCGATGCGATTTTCAAAGCGATTTGCGATGCGATATGCGATTGGTGAAGTGCGAAATGCGATCTGCAAAAATATTTTAACATTCATTGCATTGCTATTTGCATCATTAATATCTTGTCATATTTCAGGTGTCTAGCAATCTTTATCCTGTTCATTCCATTGCATTACGTAAACATGATAAAGAGGGGCATCTGTAGACACTAAAAAATAAAATTCTTGTTACTAACCTTGCAAGAGGGCAAAACAGTCTTCTCAACCCTGATCACCAATATCGGGATGTCAACTCAACCCCAGTCACCAATACTGGGATAACCACAGCCCCGATCACAAATATCGGGATGTCAACTCAACTCCGGTCACCAATACCGGAACAACCACAACCCCGGTCTCAATACACGTTATGAGTTCAACCCCGGTCTAAATATCGGGCCATCAGATCAATCCCGATCTTAATAACGGGATATCAATTCAGCCCTGGTCGCAACCCGGGAGGTACAGTTAAGCCGTGGTCACAATTGGGAGATCTAGTTCAGCCCCAGAGATAATCCTGGGAAGCCAATTCAACCTTCAAAGACAAACTCGAAGCATCACGTCAGCCCCGGTCTTAACCCAGGAGGTACAGGTCAGCCCCAGTCTCGATCTAGGAAGTACAGGTCAGCCCCAATCTCAACCCGTGAGGTCAGATCAACTTCGAAAACAATCCTGAAGCCTCACTGTTAGGTTTGCTAGAAACATGAGCATGCAATCAAATTACACAATCGCAGCGGAAGCGATGGTAAAACGAATTTTAAAATTTTCTCACAAACCATAAACCATGATCGTTCTTGTGCTTTGATTATCAGTCAATAAGGAGTAGGAGAACAGAATTATACCTTCGAAGATCCAAGCTTCCTCAGGTACAAGTTCAACTCCTAATCCTTCATGTTCTCCTTTAATTCTTCTCTGTAGTGGCTCCTTCCTTTGGTCAATGTCAGCCACCCAAATGTTTGGCCTCTAGAGGTGATCCACCAAGGAAGAACAAGAATCAAGAAAAAGGTGTATTGGCTCAAAAACCTATTTTTTCTATTTATATAGAAAAGAGGCGTACTCTCCCAACTATTGGAATTCACGTTACCTTGTATCTGATATAATACTCTATAATATAGATATTAGGTTAATCCTACTAATCTTATTAGAATAGGATTTTATTTAATTAATTAATTAAGCTTTTTAATTAATTTATCTCCTAATCTCATTAGGATTAAGTGAGAGTAGTTTTATTAAATTAATTCCTAAACTCCTTTAGATTTAAAAATAATAATATTAATAAGACTCCTCTTATTAATTTATATTTAATAGTTCTAAATTATTAAATAATAAACATTAAGCTATTTAATTTATTCTATCACCATAGATTAAATTTATAACACTTAATGCATTATTACTATTATGTCATTATCTTCTTAAATAATTATTGTTCCTTTTATGGTGTGACCCTTTAGGTTCTCTATATTAAACCGATTGTGAATAAATCAATTAAAATAATTCTAATCTTATTTAAATAAATAAATTAAAATAATAATCTATTTAAATAAATAATATTTATTCTACAATAGGGATAAGCATCCCTAGCGATCAACAACTTTCCAGAGAATATAGATTTCAACATTAATCATAAAAGAACCTTAGTAGTTACCGTACAATTCAATCCTTCCACCATACAATGTCCCAACTTAAATATAAGACATGGATTTACTGTCAAGTCTTATTTTATTTAGTTATATGTATTTAGATTAGAAAATGCATAACTCCAAATAATGTAAATTAGAAACTCCTTTCTAATTTCATTCCACCTTGGCTATAGATTTATGGGTTGTCATTTAACGAATCACATAGGACATCTCCTCTTTACTAAAGGGGGTAGATTCTTTATTGATTATACATTATCTCCATATGTAACTTATTATACCCAAGCATACCCTTTTATATACCCTAAATGGCCTTAAGGAATAAGTCAAAGTATAATTCATTACATACAAGATACTATGATGATCTCAAGTCCAAGGATCATTTGTACTTTTATCACATTAGAAATTCCTATTGACAAGCGAGTAAAATTTCATTAGGTATTCCATTACGAGTTACGTTCAGTGAACTTATTCTCCAATAAGCACCTACGTACTTGCTTTAGTATCTTCACACAAATGACCATGAGATCAGTCATCCTCATCCAATGAGAAATCAACATATGTACCAATCTATCCGAATTTACTAATCCCCTTTTTAGTAATCCCACGATTGAGAACTATTTTAGTTTTTAAGCTTTGTAAGAATTTAAATCTCATTAGCATGATCATCATTATGATTCTAAAAATATTGCTTAAAACTATGGGTTATTTACATATTATAAAAATAGCACCATGTAGATAATTAAATGCCTTTAATAAATGAATATTTTATTAATAAATAAATAAGATTGTTTATAAAGTATGTGCTTTATCATCATACATGATTGGCTTGTATACACACTACTATCAATCTCCCACTTGCACTAAAGCCAATCGCCATGGTATCTCATACCCATCTTCTCTAAGTGACAATCAAACTGCTGTTGTGTTAAAGCTTTAGTAAATGGATCTGCAATGTTGTCTTGAGAGTCCACACGCTCCAAGGTGACGTCTCCTCTTTAATGATCTCCCTGATCAAGTGAAATCGCTGCAACACGTGTTGTGATTTCTGATGAGACCTGGGTTCCTTAGCCTGTGTAACCGCTCCAATGTTGTCACAGTATACGGGAACTGCTTCTCTAATGCTAGGAACCGCACCAAGTTCTGTTATGAACTTTTTCATCCAAATAGCTTCCTTTGCAGCTTCACTTGTAGCTATATACTCTGCCTCTGTCACTGAATCAGCAATTGTTTGCTATTTGGAACTCTTCCACTTCACTGCGCCTCCGTTCAAGGTAAACACATACCCCGAAATAGATTTACTGTCATCTTGGTCTGTTTAAAAACTTGAGTCCGTGAATCCCTTGAGTTTTAATTCAGACCCATCGTAGACAAGAAATATATCCTTAGTCCTTCTTAAGTACTTTAGGATATTTTTCACTGCCTTCCAGTATTCTTCTCCTGGATTCGACTTGTATCTGCTCGTTACACTAAGTGCATGAGCGACATCCGGTCTAGTGTATATCATACCATACATGATAGATCCTATTGCAGAAGCATACAGAATCTTACTCATATAGTCTCTCTCCTCAGGTGTCTTTGGGGCCTGTTTCTTGGAGAGATGTATTCCATGGCTCATCGGCATGTGACTTTTTTTGGGATCTTCCATGCTAAACCTCTTTAGCATCGTATCAATAACGTTCCTTGGGATAAGCCAAGCATCCTTGTAGATCTATCTTTATAGATCTTTATCCCCAAAATATAGGATGCTTCATCCAAGTCCTTCATGGAGAAGTGTTTAGATAAACAGATTTTAATCGATTGTAGCATAGGAATGTCATTCCTATCAATAATATATCATCAACATATAATACCATGAATGATACTGCGCTCCCACTAACCTTCTTGTATACACATTGTTCATCCTCGTTTTTGATAACATCAAACTCTTTGATTTTCTCATCAAAATGAATGTTCCATCTACGAGAAGCTTGCTTCAATCCATAAATGGATCGTTGCAGCTTACAGACTTGATTTGTTCTAACTTTTGAAATAAATCCCTCTAGTTGTGTTATGTACACATCCTCCTCAAGTTTCTCATTGAGGAAGGCCATTTTCACATCCATTTGACAAATCTCATAGTCGTTATAAGCTGTAATCGCAAGCAAAATTCGAATGAACTTGAGCATAGCTACTGGTGAAAAGGTTTCATCATAGTCAACTCCTTGTCTTTGTTTGAAACCTTTTGCAACCAGTCGGGCCTTATAGGTTTCTACCTTACCGTCCGCTCCAGTCTTTCTTTTAAAGACCCATTTACACCCAATAGGCTTAATGCCTTCAAGTGGTGAAACCAAAGTCCATACTTAGTTTACTTCTATGGAGTCCATTTCGAATTTCATGGCTTCAAGCCATTTCCTTGAGTCTTTATTACTCATAGCCTGTTTGTAATTCAATGGATCATTATCATTCAAGATGTGTACCTCATCGTCATCCTCTATAACTAATCCATACCTCTCAGGTATCTTTGGTACTCTTCCAGATTTACGAATAGGGTGTTGTACATTAGGTTCTTCCACTTGGTCAGGTATCTGACTTTGGTCCGTAGTAATTTGTGGTTCTTGAACTTCTTCAAGATATATCTTACTCCCACTGACCCCTTCATGGATAAACTTCTTTTCCAAGAAGGCAGCATGTTTCGCAACAAACACCTTTTGATTAGTTGGATGATAGAAATAATACTCTATAGTTTCTTTAGGGTATCCCACAAATCTACACTTATCGGATTTAATCTGTAGCTTATCACTTTTAAACTTTTTAACATAAGCTGGACAACCCCAAGTCTTAACATGCTTAAGATTTGGTTTCCTCCCCTTCCACATCTCATATATAGTCTTTGGGGCAGATTTGGTAGGTACCTTGTTAAGCAGGTATGCAGCTGTTTCTAGGGCATAACCCCAGAAGAAAATTGGTAGGTCGGTAAAACTCATCATGGATCGAACCATGTCCAACAATGTTCGATTTCTCCTTTCAGATACTCAATTCAACTGTGGTGTACCAGGTGGAGTCCATTGTGAGATTATACCATTATCTTTTAGACAATTGAGAAACTCACCGCTTAAGTATTCTCCACATCGATCTGATCGAAGTATCTTAATACTCTTGCCTATTTGTTTCTCTACTTCACGTCTGAAACTCTTTGAACTTTTCAAATGATTCTGATTTGTATTTCATTAAATACACATATCCAAATCTTGAGTGATCATCAATGAAAGTAATAAAATAAGAATACCCACCCCCGTGCATTTGTTGTCATAGGCCCACAAACGTCTGTGTGAATTAACGCTAACAACTCTATAACTCTTTCTCTTTTTCCACTAAAAGGAGATTTAGTCATTTTACCCATGAGACAAGATTCACAAGTTGGATATGATTCATAATCAGATAGCTCTAAGAGCCCATCCTTATGCAACTTAGATAATCTCGTTTCATTGATATGACCGAGTCTACAATGCCACATAAAGGTAAAGTTAACATCATCTCTTTTCTTTTTCTTAGTTTGTTCAATTTGAAGTATATTTTCATGCAAGTCAAGTATATAAAGTTCATTTCGCAAATTTCCAATAGCATATAAAATATTATTTTTATAAATTGAACAACTGTTGTTCTTTATAATAACGCCATATCCTTCCATATCCAATATAGAAATAAGAATAATGTTTCTAATAATATTCAGAACAAAATAATAATTATTTAGATAAATGGACTTGCCTGAAGGCATCGCTAAACAATAAGTCCCTACAGCTAATGCAATAACCTTTGCTCCATTCGTCATTGCTCATCTTTCTACTTCTGACCAGTCCCTGCACAGTATTACATATGTGAGAACCACAGCCGGTATCCAATACCCGACTAGAATTATGACTTTCAGAAAAATTATTTTCAATCATAAACAAACCTTGATTGGAAGTCGAAGCTTCTCCAAGCTTCTTCTCTGCTAGAAACTTCTTGCAGTTCCTTTTCCAATTTCTTGGCTCATTGCAATGGAACCACATTCCTTTGCCAGCTGGATCAGGTTTCTTTTGCTTCTTTTCTTTCCCCTTTCCCTTAGCCTTCTTGGATTTCTTCTTTTCAGAAGACACCTTGGGCCTCTTCCTTTTATTGGAAAAATCCACCATCAAGACATGGTTCTTCTTGGATGGGAAGTGGCCTTCTACAGTTTTTAACATGTTAAGCAGCTCAGGAAAGCTGACATCTAGCTTATTCATGTGAAAATTTACCACAAACTGCGAGAAGGTCTCAAGGAGTGACTGCAAGACCTAGTCTTGACTCAACTCCCCATCCATGACGAACCCAAGCTGTCCAAGGCGCTCAATCAAATTGATCACCCTCAAGACATGAGTCTCGACGCTATGCCCTCGGTCATCCGAGATCTAAAGAGCTCCTTAGATATCTCATATCTAGTAGTCCTACTTTATTCACCATACAACTCCTTGAGGTGAAGCAACATAGTAGGAGCATCCATGTTTTTGTGCTGATGCTAAAGCTCGTTCTTTATGGACGCGAGCATGACGCATTGAGCCATAGATGCATCATCTTGCCAATTTGTAAATGTGGCAATCTCTTCCTCAAAGGTTGTTTCCAAAATAATTTTAGGGACAGGTAAATTTAGGACATAAGAAATCTTTTCAGTAGTGAGAACTATTCTCAGATTTCTTAGCCAGTCCTTATAATTCGACCGATAAGCTTATTAGCATCAAGTATGCTTCTAAGTGAGATTAGTGATTTTAACATTTTTAAAATTCTGCAAATGAAAAGACTACATTTTAGCAAACATTCATTTGATTAATTTTCATATCAAAATAAATTTAGGTCTTTATTTTAAATTGGTATCTCCCACTATTTTTCATCAAACTATATCACCCTCACTTATATAGTTTAGCAATATCTAATTAAAGATTTGCTAGTGAGAATAAGGATCCTATTTCAAATGTATATAATCTTGTGGATAGCACAACAAACGATATACAAATAAATAGGTAGACAACTCTTGTCAATTACATCAACATATAACTCCTTATATTTTGCCTATTAAATCATAATGGTCAAGTGTGTTCACATCCGAACTAAAATGATTTAAGTTAAGTCTAGCCTAGCACTTTCATAAATTCAAAAAAGAAAAATGTTTGTCCTTGTGGATAGCACAACAAGACTATATTGTTTAATTTTCTTGATAAGCATCAAATGTGATTAATTAACATCTTAAGTACGCAATACTCACCTTGTGGATAGCACAACAAGCTCATATTAAATATTTAATACTCTATTAATTTATCATACTAGAAGGCGACGTTCGATATTACAAATATCATTGAATGCTTCGGACTTAATATAATTTCTTTGAGGGGTTTGTTATTATTTATCTCATCTTGTTTAGCGCGCATGCATATATATATATATATATATATATATAATATGCGTCATTCTATTAAACATGCGAAGCATGTTTGCATAAAATATAATATATAATATTTAGCATGCTAATATAGAATACTATATTCTACCCGGATTGATTATGGACTTTTATTCTAGTTTGGTTCACTAGAGCCACCAAGTGAACCAAAAGGTCAAACCTAAAAGTGCAAGAATTGAATTTAAATATAACTATTACATTTAAACATGGGCTCCATACAAATGGGTCTTCAAGCGCTCCTTGCTCCTTGATCTCCGGTTCTTCTAAAAATTCTAACTAATCCTATTACATAAACTATTTTATTTAAATAGAAACCTTGATCAGCAGTCAAGGGGAAGTACATAGGAGAGAGATAGAATTTACAACAAGAAGAAAACCAGAAAAGACGAGGTACGCAGACCCCATTTTATAAAACCCATACATTCAAGCATTCATCCAAAATAAAATCCAATCACATTGGTCATAGTCCATAATCAATCCCATTTATTAACATACATATCATCATATGTATCAATAAATAATCATTCATCTCATGAAAGTAAATCCATTCCGTATATGCATTATATCAATTAATGGGCAAAAGTTTGCTAAACTTTGTTTTTGAAAAATAAACTCTTTTAATTTAATCAAAACAAATCCAAATTAAACTCTTTAATTTTAGCAATTCTAAAATCATATTTCATATAAAATAAACATCTTTATTTTAAATTTTTATCAATTAAATAAACCATTTATTTAATTAAAGAAGACAAAAGTTTTTTTAGATTCTGCCTAGGGGCGCAACTGCGCCAGAAAGAACTGGGACACGGCGCAGCTGCGCTTCAAGGCCAGAATACTGATTTCTAGGTAACGGCGCAGCTGAGCTCCAAAATGAATTGGAGACGGCGCAGCTGCGCTGCTCATCCAGGAAACTGGATCTAGGTTACGGCGCAGCTGCGCTGCAAAATGAACTGGAGACGGCGCAGCTGCGCTGCGTCGCAGAAATAGAAAACTTCTCTGTTGCCTAGAAACTCGATCGAATCGCATATAATACATGTATGGAATCACAAAGACTGATAATTAGTACAACATTTGCTCTGATACAACTGTTAGGTTTACTAGAAACATGAGTATGCAATCAAATTACACAATTGTAGCGGAAGCGATGATAAAACGAATTTTAAAATTTTCTCATAAACCATGATCGTTCTTGTGCTTTAACTATCAGTCAATAAAGAGTAGGAGAACAGAATTATACCTTCGAAGATCAAAGCTTCCTCAGGTACAAGTTCAACTCTTAATCCTTTCTCCTTTAATTATTCTCTGTAGTGGCTCCTTCCTTTGATCAATATCAGCCACCCAAATATTTGGCATCTAGAGGTGATCCACCAAGGAAGAACAAGAATCAAGAAAATGGTGTATTGGCTCAAAAACCTAATTTTTCTATCTGTATAGAAAAGAGGCGTACTCTCCCAACTACTGGAATTCACGTTACCTTGTATCTAATATAATACTCTATTATATAGATATTAGGCTAACCCTACTAATCTTATTAGAATAGGGTTTTATTTAATTAATTAATTAAAGTCTTTAATTAATTTATCTCCTAATCTCATTAGGATTAAGTGAGAGTAATTTTATTAAATTAATTCCTAAACTTTTTTAGAATTAAAAAAAAATATTATTATTAATAAGACTCCTCTTATTAATTTATATTTAATAGTTCTAAAATATTAAACAATAAATATTAAGCTATTTAATTTATTCTATCACCATAGATTAAATTTATAACACTTAATACATTATTACTATTATGTCATTATTTTCTTAAATAATTCTTCTTCCTTTTATTGTGTGACCCTTTAGGTTCTCTATATTAAACCGGTTGTGAATAAATTAATTAGAACAATTCTAATCTTATTTAAATAAGTAAATTAATATAATAATCTATTTAAATAAATAATATTTATTCTACAATAGGGATAAGCCTCCCTAACAATCAATGACTTTTTAAATAATATAGATTTTAACATTAATCATAAAAGAACCTGTGAGTTAATAGTTACTGTACAATTCAATCCTTCCACCATACAATGTCCCAACTTAAATATAAGACATGGATTTACTGTCAAATCTTATTTTATTTAGTTATATGTATTTCGATTAGAAAATGCACAACTCCAAATAATGCAAATTAGAAACTCCTTTCTAATTTCATTCCACCTTGGCCAAGGATTCTTGGGGTGTCATTTAACGAATCACATAGGACATATCTCCTCTTTTACTAGAGGTGGTAGATTCTTTATTGATCATACATTATCTCTATATGTAACTCATTACACCCAAGCATACCCTTTTATATACCCTAAAGGGACTTAAGGAATAAGTCAAAGTATAATTCATTACATACAAGATACTATGATGATCTCAAGTCCAATGATCACTTGTAGTACTATCACATTAGGAATTCCTATTGACAGGGGAGTAAAACTCCATTAGGTATTTCATAGCGAGTAACATTCAGTGAACTTATTCTCCAATAAGCACCTACATACTTTCTTTAGTGTCTCCACACAAATGACCATGAGATCAGTCATCCTCATCTAATGAGCAAGCAACATATGTACCAATCTATCCGGATTTACTAATCCTCTTTTTAGTAATCCCACGATTGAGAACTATTTTAGTTTTTAAGCTTTCTAAGAATTTAGATCTCATTAGCATGATCATCATCATGATTCTAAAAGCATTGCTTAAAACTATGGGTTATTAACATATTAAAAAAACAGCACCATGTAGATAATTAAATACCTTTAATAAATGAATATTTTATTAATAAATAAATAAGATTATTTATAAAGTATATGCTTTATCATCATACGTGATTGACTTGTATGCACACTACTATCACTCACAACATCTTCAGAGGAAAATCTAGAAGGACCAAGTCAGCCTCAGAGACAACTTTGAGGACAAACAGAATCGGCTGGGATCCAAACCTCATAAATAACCCCGGGAAATCAGCCGAAGACCATGTCAGCACTAAAGGAAACCCCGGAAGGGGAAAAATGGTCATTTTTCCAACTTGAAGCTGATTCAGTCAAACTCAAGCCGAATTGATGCCACCAAGGTCAGAAAGAACCATAACGGTAATCCCGAGTGAAACCAGCGCAAGACAACTCGACGAATAAATTACGGGGAAACAAAGACCTGATTATGAACCCGTCTTTTTGGACTTGAAAAGGGTTAAATTCTATGTCATTGTGACACTCTCGGTGAGGGCTTTTATGAAAGATATAGCACGCCTCAAACGGACGCTCAGATCAAAAGTTAGGAAGTTTCAAATCTAACCTTACATTGCTCGAGTGCAGGTACTTTGAGGCGACGGGGCCCACCACCTCTACCTGCCACGTGGAGCCATAGGTAGAGTGGAGGCAGCCGCAGATAGAGCTGCTTCCACCTGGTCTATATATAGGAGCGCACCCCGAACTCATTTTCAAGTTAGAAATCGTTCTGAAGCCCTGCCCGTTTCGTTTCTCGACCAAACTCTTGTCTTCCAAACCCAAAATTTTTCACTCTAACACGTATATATACCCACATACTACCACATATCAGAAAATAACCGATAAATTTGGACGTTTAAAGCCTACGATTTGATAAAAAGCCCGTGTAGCAGTCCATTGTGAGTATTTTTACGATCAGCAAGTTTATATTACTTCTTCGCACTTTTATACACTTGCATATCAAATTTTGTTTTCTAAATATGCCCGAAACTCAGTTCCGTGGCTGTTTTCGTCAACTTTTGGTACATTTTAGTGCCTAAACGCATTTTCTGACATTTCTACAACTCGGATTGACGATCCGTCGCTTCCAGCAACTTTTACATACTTGCACCTTTGTTACTAGCAACTTCTCCGGACTAGGTTATCTTCCCAGTCTGGGTTTGGCTTTTTTTTTTGTATATATTTAACTGTATATGTACTAGCTTTTCAATTCTGTCAAGCTCGGATGTCAAATCCGCAGTAGTTTACTGCTTTTATATAAATTTATGCATATATAAGCAACATTCACCACACAGGGTTATCTTCCCAGTCTTGGTTGACTACTTTTCTTTCTATATATATATATATATATATATATTAGTTCGACCTGGATCATTCTGTGACCTTTTTACTATTTTTGTATATATTTATGCATCTATAAGCAACATTCCCCACACTTGGTTATCTTCCCAGTCTTGGTTGACTACTTTCTGTACATTTACATTCCAGTTCGGCCTGGATTAGTCTGTGGCCTTGTTACTATTTTTATATATATATCTGCAACATTCACCACACTAGGTTATCTTCCCAGTCTTGGTTGACTACTTTTTTGTACATTTACATTTCAGTTCGGCCTAGATTATTCTGTGGCCTTTTTACTATTTTTATATATATCTGCAACATTCACCACACTGGATTATCTTCCCAGTCTTGGTTAACTACATTTTTGTCCATATTTAAATATATATATTTCAATTTCAGTCTGGGCACAGGCGTGAAAACCTATCGCCCTTTTTACTATTTTTCTATATATATTTCAATTTTGTCCAGCTTAGATCATTCCGTGGCTTTTATACATCTTTTATAAATATATATATATATATATATAAATATATATATATATATATATATATATATATATATTTCAACTCCAGTATGGGCACCAGTGTGAAAACCCATCGCCCTTTACAGCTTTCGTATATATAATTGTATATATATTGCTTTACTCGCTTTTATTAAATTGTTGTTTTAAATATTCAGTTTATATGAATCGGTACTGATATTTCTGCAGGCGAACTAGATTTATTTAAATCTCCCCAACTCTAGCTTTCAAACGGTTCAAAATATGTCCAGACAGGGCCGGGAAGCTTGAATAGCTGAGATTTATATAAATCTAGCATTTTTTTCTAGTTTCAGTTACAAAAGCAACCTCGCGGCCCTTAGATCGCTATCTAGTGGGAACGAGACGCTTCAACCATGTGCGAGCCAGGATTTACTTAATGAATCCTTAGTTCTGGCGATATTTGGATATATTTATGTACAAAATTTGAGCTGTGCAGGTTTATTGGCTACTCATATGTGAGCCTAGGAATCATGGGATTCGTGATCAAACTGATCAGAATCTGATTCCTACGATGAACAAAGTCTACTTTACAAATGTACCCTGCCAGTTTTTTTTTGTAAAAATGTACATACAAAAGACCTTAAAACAGTTATCCGGATTTAAGGTCTCAACATAGTGAAAATATGATTTGTCATGTCAGAGTCCCTCCGATGGCTATCATGCCCATGAGGAGACCGACACTTGTATATATGTCGTGGTCAAGGATATTTTGCAGTCCGACAATCACCATTTAAAATGTGCCTTAAGGCTGAAAAAATATAAAATTGAAGTATCCATATGCTTCAATTCCTATGTTAGCGTAGGGGTTTGATAACCTGCTTTCAAAACATCATTTTATAATTTTATCGAAAAAGAAAGCTTTTGCAAATCAAATCAAACATTTTTGCAAATCAAATCAAAGACTTTTTTGCAAATCAAATCAAACCCTTCGTATATAGGTTCAACGATGCATAGACATGCTTTCAGTTAAACATAGGCCCAATTTTCAAAATACCATACCCACACATATTTTAGTTTTTAAAGGGAAATATTAAAAAGATGTGGTACCGTGTTTACACGGGAGTTGGGGGATGCCTAACACCTTCCCCACTCTTAACCAAGCCCCCGAACTCAAACTTTGTTTTCAAAGATCAAGTTTCGACAGTGTCCCGTAATTGGGTCTCTTTCAAACAAAACTCGGTTGAGTTGGTACATCCATTTCAAATCTACCAATTGGAGACTATGTAAAACGTTCAAATCTACCCGCGGATTTTTTCCCGACTTCGACACATGACATTGCATCATCAGATATACCTTGTCATGCATTTCTCTGTGTCTAGTAATCTTTGTCGTGTTCATTCAATTACATTGCATAAACATGACAAAGAGGGGCATCTGTAGACACTCGAAATTTTGCTTTCTTTGTACTAACCTTGCAGAAGGGCAAAAGCGTAATTATACTTCGAAGACAACCCCGAGGTAGGGCAAAAGAATCAAGTCATTCCGGAGCCAACCCCGTGAATGATTTAAAGGAGCAATGGCATTCGAACATGTCGCGAACCGAACAAGGATCTCCATGCTGAGACAGTGTCCACCGAAAACTAACTCAGCAAACCTCAAAATGCGTGCCATCAAAGATAAACCAGCTAACTGCCATCGGGAACCGAAAGATACCTCTCAGCTACCCGCATTATCTTCTCGAACCCCGACTTAGTCAGACTCGATTCTATTCCACTGCATTTCGCACAGACTTTCTGAAAGTTTAGTCTGCGCAGGTTAACTTGCTTCGAACCAGGACCAAAGGAACGCACTTTGAGACGATGGGCCCCGCCTGGCCCAGCCGCATGTATGTATGCGGCTGGCTCGGGCAGGTTAAAACACCCACTTTGAGCTCATTTGAAAAAGAGAAAGATATAGTTTTAGAGAGAAAAATATTTTCTAGAGAGAGAAGCCCTCGGGTTGGACTTGTATACACAAACTTGGAGCTATTTTATCTTGCTTAGCATCTACTTAGAGTCCCGAGAGTGTTCTTCGTTGATCCCGGGTGTTATAACGCTTGTTCACGCGCCGCCCAATGTGAAAAAATGCTCTTTCTAGCTACGTTCTTTGTAAATTTTGCTCAATATACTATATTGATGTTATATATAGTTTAAATCTAGTTAAACTTGTTGTTTTCGAAGCATATTGTGTAATAGTTGATAGATATTGTCTTTTTATCGATTTTATTGTGCATATTACGTTGTAAATCAAGTCCAGAGGCTAGATCTATCGAGATCTAAGACGAATCTAGCCTTTTAAGTGGTTATTAAGCATGAATCTTTAATCTGTATGCTAGATCGATTTAGATCCATGGTAGATCTACGTATTTATTGCTTTTAAATTATCATAGTTACCCCGTATATCCCTAGATTTGTATCTAGAGGCGAAAGGGGTCCGAAATGGCTTAAAACGGTGATTTCAACAGATGAAATCATCAAATATCAAAGCCGAGGACATTGTATATATTTATTCCCGTATAAACAATGTGAGCCTAGGAATCCCTATGTTGAGATGCCCGATTGGATTCCGACTTGATCTCACGATGGATCGATTTTTATGATGTAACGTTTAAATAACGCAAATATCATTGTATATGTAATATTTGGATCTTTAAGACGAGCTCGAGGGGTTAGTCCTGAGAAGTCAGATTCAAGATCCCATGATAGTGAAAACTTTAATTAAGGGTGCTCGGTTTCATCGAGATGGCTTACATTCCCGATAATGATCCGACCCTTATTGATGCTTTTTACATGCATATCATCAAAATGATTTCTGATAAAACCACAAAGAGCTTTCAATAATAATAATAATGGGGTCGGGAATAGACATTAGATCATAAATGGAAGTATCAAAGGACCTCGATTCCTATTTGACGAAGAATTTGAAAACTTTGTTTTTAAAACATCATTGATATATATTGTGTTCTAAAAATAAACTTTTATATAAATGAAATTCTTTGTGCATAGGGTTAAAGAGGTACCGCACTACTTTCGTAATAAGTACAAATACTAAAAAATCAATAATGGAAGTATCACAGATCCTTGATTACTATTCGGGCGAAGGATTTTAAAACCTTGTGTTTTCCCAAAATATCATATAAAATGTATATTTTGTATAAAAATGAACTTTTGTTAAATCAAACCCTTCGTACATAGGTGCAAAAGAGGAACGACAGTACTTCCAAATAACTCACAATGATGCTTAGAATAAACCTTTTTCAAATAAAACACACACACACGCACACACACTTTATGCACAGAAAATCAATAAGATGCGGTACCGTGTTTTCACGGGAGTCGGGGGGTGCCTAACACCTTCCCCTACTTAACCTGGCCCCCGAATTCCAAGAATCTCGGGTTTCAGGCCAATCTTTCGGAGTCACGCATTGGACCATATTGCGAAAACTATTAAAACTCGGATGAGTTGGTACATCCATTTAAATCATACCAACTAGCGACTCTGTCTCATTCGGTCCAATCATGAAATAATAAATTCAATCTTTTTCAAAGTCGTCGAGACTTATGTCGGTATCGCTTTCCTAAAAAACTCACCCTTTAATAAAATCCAAAGACATAGCAAATGGAAAAAGGTAAAAACAAAAAAAAACACAAACTTAGGAAAAACGGGCACTTCCATTCCTCCGCATTCGAAAAGAAGCGATACACGCGATAATATAATGAAAGGAGGAATTTTTCCTGGCGTCGACAAATGTCACACCCATGATACATATGAAAAATAAAAATAAAAAGTACAGCACAATGGGGCATAAGCACCCAATGACTAACAAGATGCCTATAAATGGAGGCCTAGATTATCCAAAAAGGTAATGGAGTAATCAAACTGATTGACCTAGGCCAGATCATCCTGGGTGGGCATGTCCTATATATCTGGGTGATTGTCCAGCTTTATGACCTTAAGAATCAAAAGAACCAACCAATGACGGATCCCCGCCCAAATAGAGAACATACAACGACATCCGCTCCAACTGATGTGTCAAATCCATAAACCGAGATAGATGAGAAGGCTCCAGAATATATGTTATACAATCGATCATTATGAGAGACCCTGGAACCACATCCCCCAAAAACTGGGTAGCCCTGGTCTGAGCTCCAATAGTGTGAGGGCCCCATCAAGTGGAGAAATCATATAAAGTGATAGGACCATCTGATAAGTGAAATCCCTCATATCCCGATGTAAGAATCCATGCAATCGTCTGAGTTAAAGACCAGGATCTCTAGACCGGAGGTAGGAAAGGGAGGCTGATCTCCCCGATAATACATCTGAAAGTGCGCAATCTATGGTAGAGCTCCCAGCCTCCATCAAACAAGAAAAGAATCCGACGAGTAGACAAAGAAGACTCAGGCCCTATCGGAAGACAATCCTCAAAGCCCTCTATCAGGTGTTGCGCAGTATAGGGGTCTCACACTACATCAGACGTAGACAGGAACTCCAGCTGAAGACGGTCGTGGGTGAAATAATTTGAAATTGGGACTTCTGCCAAAGTGGACTGATGTAATCGACGGCCCCGCGGATATGTATCTAAATCCAAGACGGTGAGAGGTCGAAGGCAAGGAAGCCTCTTGTAAGCCCAAAACTGTCAATTCAAAGAACACGACATTAATCATGTAGACACTCAAAATTTTCTTTCCCTGTTACAAATACTGTAGGAGGGAAAGAATGCCATCAATTTAACCCCGATCTCAAATCGGGCCATCAGATCAACCCCGATCTCAAATCGGGCCATCAGATCAACCCCGATCTCAATATCGGACACTCAAATCAACCCCGATCTCAAATCGGGCCTTCAGATCAACCCCGATCTCAATATCGGGCAATCAATTCAACCCTGATCTCAAATTGGGCCTTCAGATCAACCCCGGTCTCGAATTGAATCATCAGATCAATCCCGATCTTAATACCGGGACATCAGATCAACCCCGATCTCAAATCAGGCCATCAGATCAATCCCGATCTCAATATCGAGCCATCTGATCAACCCCGATCTCAAATCGACCCGTCAGATCAACCCTCATCTCAATATCGAGACGTCACCCAATCTCAATATCGGACCATCAATTCAACCTTGATCTCAATATCGGGCAGTCAGATCAACCCCGATCTCAATATCGGGCCATCAATTCAACCTCGATCTCAAATCGGGCCGTCAGATCACCCAGATATCAATATCGGGCCATCAGATCAACCCCGATCTCAATATTGGGCTATCAAAACAGACCTGGTCTCAATTCGGGAAGTAAAGGTCAGCCCCGGTCTCAACCCGGGAGGTATAGGTCAGCCCCGATCTCAACCCGGGAAGTGCAGGTCATCCCCGATCTCAACCCGAGAAGTCAAGTTAACTTTAAAAACTGTCTTGAAGCCTCGCAACATCTTCAGAGGAAAACCTGGAATGACCAAGTCAACCTCAGAGATAACACTGAGGACAAACAGACTCGAATGGGATCCAAGTCTTGGAAACAATCCCAGGAAGTCAACCGAAGGCCATGCCGACACTAAAGGGCAACCCCGGGAGGGGCAAAATGGTCATTTTACTAACCCCAAGCTGATTCGATCAAACTTAAGCTGAATTGATGCCACCAAGGTCAGAACGAACCATAACGATGATCCCTAGTGCAAACAGCGCAAGACAACTCAACGAATAAACTGCAGGGAATCGAAGACTTAGTTATGAACCCATCTTCTTGGACCCGAAAAATGTTTTATCCCATGTCATTGTGACACTCTCGGCGAGGGATTTCTGAAAAGGTATAGCACGCCTCAAACGGACGCTTTGATCAAAAGTTAGAAAGCTTCAACTTCGACCTCGCATTACTCGGAGTGCACGTACTTCGAGACGACTCAACCGGATATGTGGACCCCACCAGGAAAGCCGTACCTCTACCTACAGCAGCAGCAAGTAAAGAAAAGGCTCCCTGGCCTATATATTTGAGGTGACCCCCCCCCCCCCTCATTTTTAAGAATTCCGAAACACAGCGAACCTCTGCCCGTTTGATTTTTTAACTTTTTCACCTCTTTCAAACCAAAATGTTTTCACTCTAACAAGTAGATATACCCACATCCTACCACATATCAGAAAATAACTGGTAGATTTGGAGGTTTAAAGCCTACGATTTGGCAAAAAGCCCGTGTAGCAGTCCATTATGAGTATTTTTACAATCAGCAAGTTTATATTACTTCTTCATACTTTTATACACTTGTACGTTAAGTTTCATTTTATAAATATTCCCAGAACTCGGTTCCGTGGCCATTTTCGTCAACGTTTTGTACATTTTTGCATATAAACGCATTTTCTGGCATTTCTACAACTCGGATTGACAATCTGTCACTTCTAGCAGCTTTGGCATATTTGCATCTTCGTTATAAGAAACTTCGCCGGACTGGGATATCGTCCCAGCCCGGGTTTGGCTTTTTTGTGTTTCTTTAACTATATATATACTAACTTTTTAATTCTGTCAAGCCCGAATGTCAAATCCGAGCTAGTTTACTTCTTTTATATATATTTATGCATATATAAGCAACTTTCACCACCACTGGGTTCTCTTCTCAGTTTTGGTTGACTACATTTCTGTCTATATATATATATTTATATTTCAGTTCGGCCTGGATTATTTTGTGGCCTTTATACTGCTTTTTGCACCCTTCAACATTACTGGGTTATCTTCCCAATCCCTGGTTGACTATTTTTTGGTGTATTTACATTTCAGCCTGGCCTGGATCATTCTGTGGCCTTAATACTTCTTTTTGCTCCCTTCACCATTATTGGGTTATCTTCCCAGTCCCTGGTTTACTACTTTTCTGTACATTTACATTTCAGTTCTGTAATACCCGAGAATTTTCATATATTATTATTAAATAAATATATTAATGGAAATGAGAATTTATTTGAATATAAATAATTTTGTGTTATGAGAATGAATTAATTCAATTATATAAAAAAATTGAATAATTATAATAATTGAGAAATTGATGGAGTTTGCGATAAACTCGTTGATAGCCTTGTGTGGCACAGTGATGAGGATTATTAATTATTATATTAATTAACGAATGAATTATTAAGTGAACGATTAATCTATATTAATTGTTAATTGTAGAATATTAATTGACGGTTATGGAATATTAACTGTGATTGATTAATAATACGTGATTATTATTATTGCGAGAAATATAATAATAATGAGCAATGTGTGTATAAACATAATAAGATTTATATTCATTTAATGTGATATTTAACCATATAAGAGTTAATCGATTATTATGGAAATTATAATTTCATTGATTAATGAGGAATGGATTAATATTATTGTTAATTAATCAATACAATTAATAATTTATTTATTTGACATTATGAATAATGAAACAAATAAGTAAATTAATAATGAGATTATATTGAATGTTATGTGCAAATGTGCAAGAATTAAATATAAAGTATATGGAATACGACTATATTATATAGTGTAGAGAAACACTTAGGTGTGACCATGCAAGTATACATAAACTATGTTATATAGTGCAATGTGAATACATTACACATAGAGACCATGTATTAAGATTGATTGAAATATATAAGTTACATGTTTATGCTTGTGTGACAATAAATATGTGGGTATCCATTATATAATATATCATGAACATATTGTAAACTATTAGTTTTAATAAAGGAGACAGTGTAATGTGATAACATCCGATTAGATTATATCCAGTATTAACAAAATGTACATGGATTATATGTGTCAACTTACACTTACTACATTATGTGAATAATTGTGACATTTCAATTAAAGACCTAAGTGTCTAAATATGTGTGTATATATAACCTAAGTATTAACACTAGTTTGTTTACAAATTGGAAATGCTGAGATTTCTATGCCTTGTCCCATATTAATAGACACAAACCTTGTACACGTGAAATGCATCATGAAGCTAGCCTACTCTCTTCTCTCAAACTCAGTATTCTAGCAAATCATGATATGGGGAGTGGGCACAACAGTGTTCTTCAACCACTCTACCAACTCTTCCTTAGCTGATATACAAAGCTTCAATCTATTGGTTCAATTTAATGGACAATTACATTGCCTGTGTAAGGATTTCTCTATAAATAAAATCCATCTCTTTCATATTTTCAATTGCTGAGATTTGCGAAGTGTTGAAAGGGAGAGCATATACATATATCAGTGATAGCATTCTCTGAGGCTGAGAGAGTTCTTATTAGCAATTTCGATTTCATTTACAGAGGTATAATTCCTCTTCCTTGCTTATCATTTTCATCCTCTGACAAAAACTCCATTTCTTATTTCTGTCAAAAAATCCAAATTCTCGATCATATAAAATTGAAGCATAATTGAATTGTAGAAAGCTTGTGTAGTGTATTGTGGACTTATATACATGTTGGAACTACAATATAGCTCACACGCTCATCGTTCTTTATTTTCGTTTTCTGTTCTGAGATTTCTGTTTCAATTCCTGAATTTAGTTGGAGATCATGAAATTGGGAATCGATAAATGGCGATTGACTATTATATAAGCATATATATATATATATATATGTGTGTGTGTGTGTGTGTGTGTGTGTGTTAGTAAGTTAAACAAGTCTAATAGCATCTGGGTATGTTGAAATCGATGAAATGGGAGGTTTTGGGTCGGTTTTGGCAGTGTGCAGAAATGTCCCCACGCCGCAGCGCCATTGTCCGCGCCGCAGAGCCACTAGCGCCGCAGCGTCAGCTTGATGCTGATGTTGCCACGCCACCAGCGCCGCAGCGCCAGCTTGCTGCTGTTGTTACCGCGCTGCAGCGCCGCTATGCAAGCAAGCCAGAAATAACTATCTTGACTATCTGTTTGTCCAGTCCGAGAACAGTGAAATTATAATTCATACTAAGTAAATGTAACATGATTTATGGAGTCCCTCTTATGCAATATATGTTTCCATAGTTTACTTAACATAAAAAGAGAACCCATGATTTTGAAAACACAAGCGTTTACATGGACTCTAACATGTTATATTAGGATTCTAGGTTCTAATTTTTCGAGCATGTTTATATAACCTTGAAATGCATGTCAGACCTATTGACTTATGTATACGGATTTCATGATGTAACACGAACATGTTAGTAAGACTTACTGATAAAAATAGAAGCTTTGATGATGAACCTTAACATGTTATTACAGGATTCGTATTCTGAAAGTTGTGATCATACTTGATAATACTTTTAGACTTGTTAAAGTCTCATTCATGATTGCCTACTATGTTACATGTCGTGAACCCAAGTTTAGAGTAAACAAAACATGTTTTCAAACTAATAACTACGATAGTTACATGAATACTCATAAGCATGCCTGGAATGAGTTATATAATCGCCTCATATGTTTAAAGTAAACATGATAGCTAAGGTGATATCACATGTTAATGATTGGATCCAATTTTTGACGGTTAACTTATAAGTAATGCTATAACTTGCTAATTTGAATATATTTGCTATTTGTGGTAGTCTCACATGATAGTAATGATGTATGAAGATGATTAACTTAAGAAAAGTAATTCCATAAGCTAAAGAAAGCCTACTCGATTAAAAATAACATAATGCTATACAAATGTTATTTGAATTCATGTTAACTTATAATTTGATTTCATACCGAATGCGTATAAGTATGTAATGACGTGTGATTAGGAAATACAATGTGTGTATATTTGAGTAACAAGCTTATATACCGAATGAGTTAGCTAATGAATATCCTATACTTATAATACACTATAAATAGGAATCGAAAGTGTTGACTTACTTAACGTGGATAAACTACATTAAAGGCAAGTATCCTAACCGACGCATTTACTTTATGCAAGGAAATCTATGATTGTGCAAGTTTCCTAACTTACACTCTTTTACTGTACAAGTATTCTATCTTGGTATATTGCGAACTAGTTTCCTACTCAATCGTTTGAATTGAATTAGCATACTTGAACTCTTATTTCATTAAAGCTATTATTCATGTTGAACTTAGTATTGTTCTTGAATATTGTGAAAGTGTCTATGCCATTTGATTCGGCTAGACTTATGTTATTGAAAAGCAACCCAAACTAATTGATTGGTGCGGGATCTTGTATTTGACTGAGAAGAACAACCTTCTTTGAAGGGAATATATAATTGTCGGAGAACTGACGTGCACACTTGAGTATGATTGATTGTTATGCATAACGATGGTACTTTAGGCTGATCACCTGTTGTACCTGTTGTTGTTGGATTTTTAGTTTATTATTGTTAATTCTAGTAGAAGTTCATGGTCCTTAGTGACTTCTCAGTATTCAGTTATTTGAAATCTTGAATTGATTTATTATTGAATCATATTGATATTATTCTGTCCTTAGCGACTGTTATTGAGAACTATTGATATTCTTGTTATCCTTGAACTATCAAACCTTGTTATACCCTTTCGAGAATTGAGAATCTTATTACTCACCCTTATTGTATATTACTTGCTAGGCAATTTGTGCTCATTCTTGCTTTCCCTAAAACATTTCTGTTAAGGCAGAGCATGGTGAACCTTCGGGCGTTGATAAGGGCAAGGGCAAGGCTACCAACTAGCTTGTCTCTTTTATGTTTTTAAATATTTTAATGTTGTATTAAGATGATATAGTAAGACTGGATTTGATTATGTTTAAGCTTAAGTTAGATTATGTAATAAGTCGTTAATTGATATTATTATGTAATCCATTAAGTACTGTAGGTTGCGAGACTTGGGGGAATAATTATAATAAATCATTGTAAATTATTCTAGAATAGATTTTTCGCTGTGATTGTGTGATATTTAGTTATTATTAATGTGATGTATTACCACGAGCACGTGATGAACCGAATTCTAGAGACCCCGTGACGATCCTGGAATTTGGGGTGTCACAAGTTCGGCCTGGATTATTCTGTGGCTTTTTTACTGCTTTTATATATAAATATGCATATATAAGCAGCCTTCACCACCACTAGGATCTCTTCCCAGTCTTGGTTGACTACTTTTTTGTCAATATATATATATATATATATATATTTCAATTCTAGTCCGGGCACAGGCGTGAAAATCCATCGCCCTTTTTACTATTTTTCTATATATATTTCAATTCTGACCAGCCTGGATCATTCCGTGGCTTTTACACAACTTTTATAAATATATATATATTTCAATTACAGTCCGGGAACCGGTGTGAAAACCCATCGCCCTTTACACATTTGTATATATAACTGTGTATATATATTGCTTTACCTGCTTTTTATTAAATTGATGCTTTAAATATTCATTTGATATGAATCGGCATTTTTCAGTCACAAAAGCAACCTCGTGTCCCTTAGATCACTATCTAATGGGAACGTGATGCTTCGGCCATGCAAACCCGAATTTACTGAATTTATCTTCTGTTCTAGTGATATTTGGGATATAGATATCTATTTTTGTACAAATTTGAACTGTGCAGGTTTATTGGCTACTCATATGTGAGCCTAGGAATCAGTGGAATTCATGATCAAACTTATCAGAATCTGATTCCCACGATGGACAAACTTTGCTTTACGAATGTACCCTGTCAGTTTTTCTATAGAAATGTACATGTAAAAGACCTTAAAATTGTTATCCGAATTTAAGGTCTCAAAATAATGAGAATAATGGTTTGTCGTATCAAAGTCCCTCCGATGGCTATCATGCCCATGAGGAGACCGACACTTGTATATTTGTTGTGGTCGAGGATGCTTCGCAGCCCGACAATCACCATTTAAATTGAGCCAAAAGGCTAAAAAGATAAAATTCAAAGTATTGATATGCTTCAATTCCTATGATAGCGTAAGGGTTTGAAAACCAGCTTTCAAAACCTCATTTTTATCAAAAAGATAAGCTTTGGCAAATCAAATCAAATGCTTTTACAAATCAAATAAAAGACTTTTGCAAATCAAATCAAACCCTTCGTATATAGGCTCAACAAAGCACTTGCTTGCTTTCAATCAATCAAACATAAGCCATATTTTCAAACAGCATACACACATACATTTCAGTTTTTTAAGGGAAATACTGAAAAGATATGGTACTATATTTACACGGGAGTTGTGGGGTACCTAACACCTTCCCCACACTTAACCAAGCCCCCGAGCTCAAAACTTTGTTTTCAAAGATTAAGTTTTGACAGTGTCCAGTAATTGGGCATCTTTCAAACAAAACTCGGTTGAGTTGGTACAACCATTTTAAATCTACCAACTGGCGCCTATGTAAAACGTTCAATCGTTGATATGATACATGTTGGCCTTATCCTAAAAAACCTTTCAAAACCTTTTTCGCAATAAAAAGAGTGAGGGTAGAGATAACTTAGGAAGGGATAAAAGATCCGGGTTGTGACCCGACCCACGAATTTTTTTTGATGTCGACAAATCATGTGAAAAGATAAATCAAGATTCAGAGAATCGAAAATCAGAAAAGATCACTCACCAGAAGGAATCGATAAAACCCGAGCCAAGGATCGGTCACTCCATCGGAGCACAGTCACATTTCGTGCAGAAAATATGCAAAGGTGAATGAACCCCAATCATAATCTTTGATGCGGTCTACATCCCGGAGAGCCCCCACTAAGCTGAATGAAACCGTGGAGGAGTTGTTCGCAAGGAAACAACCCCTCATGAAGGTCAAGAACAGTCACCGCAAGATATGATCCCTCTCCGCTAAGTCCTCGGGAAAAGGCTCTTACAAAGTGCCTCAAGCCGCATCAATACTCAAAGGGCCTGAACGAACACTACGGGCCTTGAAGGCCTGCCCCTGAGGAGAAAATCCAAGAAGGGTGCGAACAGCAATAGAAGTGATACCGGCCTCCAAAGGCACACGATCTCCAATAAACTGCAAGCCATTAATATACCTCCAATACATAGGGGTCATCATAACTTCGCAATCTAGGAGATAAAGAGACTGGCTCTAATGAAACCACCTCTCAGATAAAGCTCGGAGATAGCCCCAATGGCATCGACGGGGGCAATGGTGAAAAAAGCATGTAAACGCCAAGAGTTCACTCGAGCCTGATAATCAAGAAAGAGTGACTAGTACAAAAAGTACACGTTAAATTTGTTACCCCTAGACTTGGTAAACTCTAGAACCTGCACAACATTAAGGTTAAAAATCGATTATCAAAAAATAATGGAGAATTAAGGCGAATCAACATAAAGAATCTTGTACATCATTCGTGTACAAGTTAATGGATTGGTGGCGGCCTAAGTCGGTACCCAACAAATCAAGAACATCTACCTGGATACCAGGGAAAAATCGAGGCACAGTAGTAGGCTGAGGTGGAACCTCAGGCTCAAAGATGTCACCCTCCTCCTCGTCTAGATGAGTCATATCTACATCAATATGGAGATTTATTGACTCCGTTAGATGGCGAACCTGCAGAGCAATTCGTGGAGCGGGATTATTTAACGCGGGCCTCCGAAGGCGGACCCTCGATGAAGCCTTGTGGGAAGTGGAGATGCTGGGTCTATCTGCATCCATGCTTAGACAACGAGTCTATGGAATTCAGAGTAAGACAATGTATGACTCTACCCTATGTTAATTTAACTGAAGTTGCGATAATCTAAATACAATAGACTCCTAGAAATATAATTTGGATCATAGCATCATGCATATCCTGCACGTGCCCAGTAGATGCTTGCCTCATTTCAACATCCTAGTATAGCTAAGCATACATATAGGATCCTGTCATCAAACTCGAGAAATTTTTTTGCCAAAATTTCCTCTATAATATGGACTATCCACATGCACATATGTAACGAATGTGATTTTTGTAAATAATTAAAAATACTTATCGAAATAAATAAATATTTTATTGGGATATTTATTAAATAAAATAAATATTTGATGAAAATTATTATGGAATAATTTATTTAAGTGTGGTGATATTAATTAAATTGATGTTAAATAATTTTATAATTGGTGCGTATTTTATTACGCGTTTGTAATAGGTAATATGCTAATTTAATTAAATAATTAAATTAGAAGGTTAATGATTTATTAAATAAAATTTAAATTATGGTTGGCTAAATTATAATTATAATAATAAGGTTTGATTTTATTTCTTAAGAAATTAGGTTTAACTCAATTTAATTTAAAATATTAGAATTTGTTTAAAAGGTGTTACATAAGAACCTTATGGTAAATGAATATTAAAATAAATTAAAAAAGAGTTATTTGGGACTAGCCAACTGTTAATTTTGTAAGATTCATGAACATAATTAAATTGCATCAAAGTAGCGGAAGCATGACAAAATCATATTTTAAAATTTTACAAATCATATACCCGGATCATCCTTTATGCATAATTATTAATTAAAAGAAATAAATAAAATTATAGAACCATACTCTTGTAGAACTAAGCTTTCACAAGAAGGAGTTCCACTCCAAATCCTTCCTGCTCTCATTGAGTTCTCTAGGTTTGATTCATTCCTTTGATCAATATTAGCCACGCACGTGTTTGGCCTCTAGAAGTGATCCACCAAGGAAAACGAAAATTCAAGAAGATGGGTGTTTGGCTAAAACCCTAGTTTCTGTAATAACCAAGAATTTCAAGTTACTTTATATATATATATATATATATATATATATATACATTATTGATATTTAAAATTTTGAGCTATATAGTGATTTAATATGTGATAACATTTGTGAAGTGGTGTAGGTCTAAATAAATATATATACTATAGTTATGGATATATATATATTTATAGATTTCATTAAAAAGGAAAGCTTCATAACCTAAATATACATTAGGTGAGATAATTAAATAACCTAAGGGTTATGGTATTAATGAATAGTTAGTATTTAATATTTATACTAACTTAAAGTGCATAATTTTATTATTGTAAGTGATTAATAATTTTAAACCTAATTATAGTAAACCTAATTAGGTTACAAGTTAAAGAGATATGTGTAAGTAATTAAATTCCATAAGATTGGAAATAGAAACCCTAAATAAACAATAAGAGTAATATATATTAAAATTATTAAACTGTGTTTATTACATAGCCCAAAACAATTAAATGAGAAGCCTAAAAGAAATAAAATGCAAACCAATACTTAGCCCACTTGATTAAGGGTATTTTAGACTTTTGATTAATCAAATTTGTGCATTAAACTAAAAGCAAAATGGAGGGGATAATGAGGAAAGAGTCACCGACCACTTTAGGCCTTTTAAAGCAACAAAATTATGCTAATCAAGTTCCTTAATTAGTAACTTTTACATCAAGTACAAGTGTGTCCATCTCCCATTGGTAGAAAATCTACTTAGCACCCTTAATGACATGATTAGGCTTAATTGGAAGAGATAAGACAAAACCTTTTATCCAAGGGACAACAAAGATATGAGGGATATTAGTTATGATCCTAGTTGTATCTAACTATATTGCAAGATACATTTTAAATCACTACATTTCATTTCTTCTAATTTTCTCCCAAGCTAGCAAAATACAAAGAGAGAAAAGAGACAGAGGGGTTCGATTTTTGAGGAGAAAGAGAGGATTGTGCTAGCTTGATTAATGCACCCTAAGTTCATATCTTACTTTGGTAGATCAAGGAAGGTTGCTACTAGAACAAGGTATAACCTAAATCTTCATCTTCTTCTTCTATTTGGTGTTATAGCAAGATTTGATGGGGTTATGAACTAATACCCAAGATACCCTAGTTCTACATATCATCATGTATGAAACTAAATATCTTGAGTGTTAGATCAAAGGTTTAGAGGAAGAAAATGAGCATATGTTCTCCTAGGGGTGAAACCCTAGTTTTTCTTCCACTAAATCTTGTGTAACCCAAGTTTTACAACTTGGATTTGTGATCCGTCAAAGGGGGGTGCTAGATACATGAGTTAGCTAGTAAACCCATGTGGTAGAACACAAATCCAATAATTTTTGAAGCCTTGGGTGCTATTTTTCCAATACAGTCCAGGTTTTGAACTTTAAGCTTTAAAACCCTAAAAAGTCCACTGACCCATTTTTCATAAGGCTGTTTTGGCCAATTCTGAATCTTTTAAAAATCTAGAAAAAATCACAGATTTACCTTAAGAAGTTATCTACATGTAAGAAAAAGAACGGACATGTTTCGATGTGTAGTTTGTGTAATGGTTTTTACCGTGAAGGACTCTTAAATATTCTTACCCAGATTCCTCACTGTGTATACCTTGGAAAACTTTGAAATTTATACAATATGTGTATATATGTTATGAGAGTGTACCCTAAAGGTTTCAGAATTTTCTAAGCAAAACTAGATTTGTGGAAAATGTAACAAGATTCGGAGGTTTTGAGTACTTTAAATATAGTAAATCACTTTCTAAAATTCCAGGAAAATTTGTGAATCATTGCTGGATCATATACTGTCCAGATCTAAAAGATAATAATTTTCAGAACCTGTTTGCTATGTTTCATAATAATGTTATAGTAATGGTTAAAAGGAAATAAATGGTTAAATGATGTCATAAATGAGAAAAATAGGATGTTAAAGCTTAGGTACTCCTATTATAGTGTAATATAACCTATGTGAGGTATTTTGGTAATCTATTATGATAAATAATATTTATGTCCTTTTATGTGTATTAAATGAGTTGTTTAATAAAGGGTAAAATAATTAAAATAGATTTTTTATTTGCCTAATAACTTATTAAAATGTTACTATGATATTTTTAATATAAGAATCTGATATTTTTAAGTAAATAAAAATATTAAGATTTAAAAATTTATTTAAATATTATTGAATGGTTAATAATATTTGATTTAAGCATTAATAAATGATTAAAATATTATTAAATGGCTAATAGTATTATATTAAAATATTATTAGATTAAAATATTATTAAAAGATTAATAATATTAGATTAAAGTATTATTGGATGATTAATATATTATTAAGTAAATAATAATATTCAAAATTAAATAAAATATTATTAAAAATGTAATAACATTAGTAAAGGAATAAAATATTATTAAATAATTAATAATATTAATAAATGAATAAAATATTATTAAAAGGTTAATAATATTAGTAAATAAATAAAGTATTATTAATTAATTAATAATACTAAAGAATAAGTAAGGTATTATTAAAGTAATAATATTAATGCATGATTAAAATATTATTAAGAGAATTAATAATACTAAAGTATTAAAATATTATTAAGATGTTAATAATATTAGTAAGCGAATAAAAGTGTTATTAGTGGACTAATAATACTAAGAGGTGAATTAAATATTATCAAGATTAATAATAGTAAGTGAATTAAAGGTAGTTTTTATTTAATAGTAATATTATCGAGGCATGATAATATTTCTAAGAACTAAATGTAATATGTAATATCTATGTGATTACATAATGTAATATTATGCTATGGCTAATTGAAAGATTAACTATAGGTCGCTCAAAGGAAGATAATTAAACTGCCTAGCAGATAGAATTTAATTGCGTAGCAGTAGCCTACAAACGAGGCAAGTTCCCTAACTCAAACTTGAGTTATTATTTTCAAAGCATGTTAGTGAATAATTATTTTTGATTATTCACATCTGTACTGATTATTGAGATTCGCACTTTGTGCAATTGAATTCCTGTTTTATTATTATTGAACTGTGAATTCAATTAAAGTTCTTTCATTCATGAGCTGTTTATGAGATAGATCTATGCTAATTGTATCAGCTAGATCAAACATGTCTAAATTTGCTAAATTAAATGTGTTTTAAAAAGCTGTTCTTATTAAATTGATATGGTAAGAACTCTTGGTTGAGACAAGGACGAATTTGATTAAAGCATGATATCAATGGCGGATTATTAAGTGTTTATGCATAAATCACGGGGCATAAAAGGCTGATCCCCTTGATTATCAAAACTTATTAAAAGGTCCAGTTTAAATGCTGAGAACCTTGGCAAATGTTCATGGTTATTTCAAACCACTCAGTACCTGTTATTCAATTATTCGAATATTCAACTGTTAACTATTAATTCATGTTCCTTCACAATTTTATACTGTTGTTGAACATTGAAAGCGAAACTTCTTTCTAATCATGATATATCTCCCTTGTGTATAAACTTGCTAAGGAAATTAGTTGCTTACTCTTGCTATATCATGACATTTATTTCAGCTAAGGCAGAAACGTTCAAAGGGGACAAAGGAAAAGGGAAGGTTCAAGAGTAGATGTTTGAGAAGGCTTATGTACTAGTTTATTTTAAATGCTATTTGGTTATGTAAACTCTTTATAGTATTAAGAGTATGTTTTAAGTTAAGGTTAAAGAACCTTGGGACTATGATTGTAAGACTTTATTACTATTATGATAAACAATGTATGTTTATTCTTCCGCATTAGTTAGAAAGTATGTTTGTTGTTGAGTATCGTGAACACCGAATTCGAGGTTATGAAACCCGAATTTGGGGGTCTCACAGGTTGGTATCAAAGCGGTAGGTTATAAACATTAGGAATGCGAAAACTAGGTTATAACCTTAATAAAAAAAACTCATATAGAGTATGTAGGTGATGGGTTGCGGAGATCCATCGAGTTTTAGTTGTACTAAATAAAATATCATTTCTTTTATCAATGAATGTATTTTATTGTGGTACTGATGTTGTTTTGATTGTTTATTGTGGTCAGAAGATGGCTGACGAGAGTCAAGATAGCTATTCAGTCAACCAGGAGCCGAGGGACTTTAGTGAGGAGCCCATGGAGCATGAGGTGATAGGAGATTTGTTGGCATGGAACGTCAGGCTAGAGGTTAGGGCTGAGCAAGTGGAGGCGCAGAACCACACCCTCCAGATTTCTGAGTAGCAGTACAAGGGTACAAGGCCCAGACTGAGTTAGCCGAGTTGCGAGGGAGGCTGGAGCAGAGAGAGCTACAGCTAGGACAGTTGAGAGATGATGTGGAAGCTAAAGATGTGAGGATATGTACTTTGGAGCGAGCTTTAGACATCGCCTTTATGCAGTTTGATGCCAAATGGATGGAGTTGCCCTCCAGCAACGAGGGCAGGCGTTGATTTGTATTCATGTTCGATATAGTCCCACTTTTTGTTTCTAATAGGGACATTTTAGTTGTTGTAAATCCTTATGCTTTGCTGTATGCATAGGATGGCAGTTAGACCCCAACTTTTATTTTGATAGAGGGGTAGATGGTAGTGAATCCTCACTTTTTGTCCATTAGAGGATAGTTGGTAGTGGGCAGTTTATGCCTTGAGCGTTTATAGAAGTATGCCAAATATTGAGTCGGTCTTTATTAAAACATTGGTATATAAATATAAATGCATTATTATGATATGTGTTTGGGAATCTATATAGTAAATTGTCTATTTAATGTTAAGAAAATTCAGTAAACTGAATCGGTATTTTTTTAGCAAACTTAACCCACTAATCGGGGAAGCAAAATTCTAAAGTTTGGTAATCTAAAACTCTTACATGATGATCATGTGATTGTTCGAATGCATTATTGTATTACATTCTAAATACTTATATGATAATAAAACCAGAGTAACGTGTTAGAACTTGGTTTAACTAGATAATGCCGCCTTAACAAGTACTACGAAACCAAGAGATCGAAGAGTCGGTTAACAATGCAAAGGGAGCTCAACCAAACACAATGCAAGACTTTATTAACATGATGGCAGAAGCTATGAGGAATCAAACACCAACCGCAGGAAACCAGACGGGAAAGCAATTAGCCAATTTTAAAGACTTCAAGGCAGTAGGACCGCCGGAGTTTAAGGGAATAGCAGACCCGATAGAGGCCCAGACGTGGATAAAGGAGATTGAAAAAGCCTTTGTTATTGCTAGAGTCGCTGAGGAGCAGAAGATAATTTTTGCTACCTACTTAATGAAAGGTGAGGCTAACTTTTGGTGGGAAGCCAACCAGAGCAAAGTCGGAACTAGAATCGTAGCGTGGGAAGCATTTAATACGTTATTTTTTGAGAACTACTTCCCTGAGAGTACACAGGCGAGAATGAAGGTCAAGTTTTGGAGCTGAAATAGGAAAATATGTCAGTGTCGGAGTACTCTGCAAAATTCAATGAATTGGCCAGGTTCGCTCCACATCAGGTGGAAACTGAGGTGAGGAAGACAAGAAGATTCAAAAATGGGTTAAAGCCGTGGATCTATAGCAAGGTAGCGGTTTTACAAATTAAGTCATTCTCAACTTTGTTGGAGAAAGCTCTCATTGCTGAAGGTGGGAGTGAAGCGGTTTCGAAATATAATCAGGAAAAGAGCAAGAAGAAGGTAGAAGGAGGAAATTTGAATGTTAGTTGTGGTGGTAGCAATAACAAGAAGCGTAAATGGAGCAGTGGGGGTAGCAATTTCAAAATTCAACAAGGGAGCGTGCAGCAGAAGAAGCAGGTATGTGGGAATTGTGGAAAGGTTCACTCGAGAGATTGCATGAAAGGAAAAATGATTTGTTATACCTGTGGACAAGAAGGGCATATTTCACCCAATTGTCTTAAGGCGAAGAAAGGAGGTTGTTTTAATTATGGAGAAGCGGTACATAAGATCAAAGACTGTCCAAGGAAGAAAAGTACGAATGGCGGAAGCGGCAATAGGGGAAACAACATTAGGGAAACCAGTGGAGGAACAACCCTGCCAAACAAGCCAATAATGAGGACCTTCAACACGACAGTGCAAGATGTTGTGGCATCTAAGGAGGTGGTGTCATGTATTATTTTGATCAACGATATAAATGCCTATGTGTTATTTGATTCGGGAGCTTCATGTTCTTTTGTATCTGATGAATTTTCTCAAAGATTAAATTTACCTCGTGAACTATTAGAACACCTAATGAATGTGGAAGTAGCGAACAAAGAAATTATTCTTGTAGATTACATTTATAAGAATTGTTGTGCTGATTTGAGAGGGTTTAAGCTTAACGTGGATTTGATACCGATTTATCTTGGAGAGTTTGATGTAATCCTCGGGATGGATTGGTTATCGAGTCACAAAGCGGTCATTGATTATAAGAAAAAGTGTGTACACCTGAAGACTCTAAATAAGTCGAAGGTGGTATTTTATGGTAGTAAATCGCAGAGACAATCTTGTTGTCTGACGACGATGCAAGCAAAGAGGTTGCTTAGGAAGGGTTGCATAGGTTATTTGGCTCACGCTATGGATACTCGCAAGGTCGAGGGTGAACTAGGTTAAATACCTATTGTAAGGGAATTCTTTGATGTCTTCCCAGATGAGATTCTGAGATTGCCACCGGATAGAGAGGTAGAGTTTGTTATTGATTTAGCACCAAGGACAGCACTGGTATTCAAAGCGCCGTATCGTGTGGCTTCGATAGAAATGAAAGAACTGATGGTTCAACTACAAGAGTTGTTAGATAAGGGATACATTCGACCGAGCGTATCACCTTGGGGAGCGCCAATTTTATTCGTAAAGAAGAAAAATGGGCCATTAAGGCTTTGTATCGACTACCAAGAGTTGAACAAAGTCACAATTAAGAACAAGTACCCGTTGCCCAGGATCGGTGATTTATTTGATCAGTTAAAGGGGGCGAAGTACTTTTCGAAGATCGATTTGAGGACCGATTATCACTAATTGATGGTGAGACAGGAGGACATTTCAAAAACGGCATTCAGAACTCGGTATGGACACTTTCAGTTTCTGGAAATGTCATTGGGGTTGACGAATGCACCAGCAGCATTCAGGGATTTGATGAACAGAGTGTTCAAGAAGTATTTGGATAGGTTTGTTGTCATATTCATTGATGACATTCTAGTGTATTCAGAGATAGAGGAAGAGCACGATGAACATCTAAGAATAGTGTTAGAGACGTTGAGGAGGGAGAAGTTGTATGCAAAATTCTCCAAGTGTGAATTTTAGTTGCAGAGAGTGCAGTTTTTGGGTCACGTTATCGACAAGGATGGAGTTTCGGTGGATATCTGGAAAAAGTATAAGCAGTTATCAACTGGGAGCAGACAAAGACGCCGACAGAGATCAGGAGTTTTTTAGGATTAGCAGGATACTATCGGAGATTCATCCAGGATTTTTCAAAGATAGCATCGCCATTGACCAACCGTACTAGAAAGATAGTGAAGTTCGTTTGGACGAAGAAATGTGAGGTGAGTTTCATGGAGTTGAAGAAGAAGCTCAGTTAAGCACCTATGTTGGCTTCACCAGACGACACGAAAGGATTTTTAGTGCATAGTGATGCGTCACACAAGGTTCTTGGTTGTGTACTGATGTAGCACGCAAAGATCATATATTGCGTACGCTTCACGTCAACTGAAAGACTATGAGAAAGGTTATCTAACTCATGACCTGGAGTTAGCAGCGGTAGTTTTTGCCTTGAAGATTTGGAGGCATTATTTGTATGGCGAGAAGTGTGAGATATATGAGGATCACAAAAGTCTGAAGTATATCTTTACACAGAAGGAGCTAAACATGAGGCAGCGCCAATGGCTAGAATTGATCAAAGATTATGATTGTGAGATTATGTACCATCCAGGCAAAGCAAATGTAGTGGCAGATGCCATGAGCAGAAAAAGCAGGGAAAAGTTACTGAAATTGACCATTCAAGAGGAGTTAGTGAAAGATTTCGAACGACTGGAATTGGGAATCAAGTATCCGATGGGGACCGACGAAAAATTATTTACAGTAGCAGCAAGCCCGACCTTATTAGATAAGGTTAAAGAGGCACAAGAGAAGAACAATGATTGCGACAACATCAAGAAGTAGTTAACTAAAGGCGACGAATTGAAATACAAGATTGATGGCACCGAATTGTTGAGATTCGAAGGACGAATTTGGGTACCGTCAGTACCAGAACTAAGAGAGGAGATTTTTCAAGAAGCGCACAGTACGAGGTACTCGATACACCCAGGAAGCACAAAAATGTATCAAGATTTGCGTAAACACTTTTAGTGGCCAAACATGAAGAGAGAGGTTGCGGGTGCATCAGCAGATGTCTAACTTCTCAGAGAGTCAAGGCAGAACATCAACGACCGAGTGGATTATTACAGCAGTTAGAAATTCTAGAATGGAAATGGGAGCACATCACAATGGATTTTGTGGTGGGACTTCCAGCAACGCAAAAAGGGCACAATTGTAGATCGTCTTACGAAGTCATCTCACTTTTTGTCGATCAAGATCAAGTATAGGTTGGACCAGCTAGCCAAATTATATATCAAAGAAATTATCTCGAGACATGGAGTACCGGTATCTATTGTATCAGATAGAGATCTGCGATTCATGTCAAACTTCTGGAAGAGTCTTCAAGAAAGAATGAGGACGCAGCTACGGATGAGCACCGCGTATCATCCGCAGACCAATGGGCAAAGTGAGAGAACGATTCAAACACTTGAAGACATGCTCAGAGCTTGTGTGATGGACTTCAAGGGTAGCTGGGAGGATCATCTTCCATTAGTAGAGTTCGCATATAATAATAGTTATCACGCCAGCATTGGAATGCCGCCGTACGAAGCACTGTGTGGGAGGAAATGCAGAACGCCCTTATGCTAGGATGAAGTTGGTGAACGCAGGCTGTTGGAACCAGAACTGGTGCAACAGACAGTAGAGATCACCAAGGTGATAAGAGCCCGGCTGGTACCAGCTCAAGATCGCCAGAAGAAGTATGTGGACTTACATCGCAAGAAGAGAGATTTTGAAGTGGGAAGCTATGCATTTTTAAAAGTATCTCCCTGGAAAGGGAGGATAAGATTTGGAAAGAAAGGTTAGTTGAGTTCGAGATTTGTTGGACCATTTGAGATATTGAGGAAGATAGGCGAAGTGGCGTACGAGATAGCTCTACCTCCTGAACTGGAACATATTCATAATGTATTTCATGTGTCAGTGTTACAACCATATAAGCCTGACCACAAGCACGTGATATCGTACGAACCAATTCAGGTCGAAAAAGATTTGTCGTACGAGGAAATTCTAGTAGAAATTTTAGATAGAAAAGAGCAGAAGTTACGAAATAAGGTTATACATTCTGTAAAGTTCTTTGGAGGAAAAACAATGCTGAAGAAGCTACATGGGAACTCGAGAAAATGATGAGGGAAAATTTTCCACATCTTTTTGAGTAACCTTATGGGTAATTCCAGGGACGGAATTCTTATAAGGGGGGAGGATGTAATAACCAGGAATTTCAAGTCACTTTATATGTATATACATTATTGATATTTAAAACTTTGTGCTATATAGTGATTAAATATGTGATAACATTTGTGGGGTGGTGTATGGCTAAATAAATATATATACTATAGTTATGAAAATATATATTTGTAGACACTCAAAATTTCCTTTCCATGTTACTAACACTGTAGGAAGGCAAAGCGGTCAATCAGATCAACCCCGATCTCAATATCGGGCCATCAAATCAACTCCGATCTCCAATCGGACCGTCAGATCAACCCCGATCTCAATATCGAGCCATCAAATCAACATCGATCTCCAATTGGACTGTCAGATCAACCCCAAGCTCAATACCGAGTCATCAAATCAACTTCAATCTCCAATTGGAACGTCAGATCAACCCTGATCTTAATATCGGGCCATCAAATCAACTCCAATCTCCAATCAGACCGTCAGATCAATCCCGATCTCAATATCGAGCCATCAAATCAACTCTGATCTCCAATCAAAACGTCAGATCAACTCGATCTCAATATCGGGCCATTAAATCAACTCTGATCACCAATCGGACAGTCAGATCAACCCCGATCTCAATATCGGGCCATCAAATCAACTCCGATCTCCAATCGGACCGTCGGATCAACCCCGATCTCAATATCGGGCCATCAAATCAACTCTGATCTCCAATAGGACCGTCAGATCAACCCCGGTCTCAATACCGGGAAGTCAACTCAATCCCTGCCAGCAATATCGGGACAACCACAGCCTCGATCATCAGCCTCGGTATGTCAACTCAGTCCAATCCCGGTCTCAACCCGGGGGGTACAGAGCAACCTCGGTCTCAACTCGGAAGGTACAGGTCAGCCCCGGTCTCAACCCGAGAAGTCAAGTCAACTTTGGGAACAAACCTGAAGCTTCACAACATCTCCAGAAGGAAACCTGGAATGACCAACTCAACCTCAGAGACTACATTGAGGGCAAACAGACTCGAATGGGATCCAAGTCTTGCAAACGACTCCCGAAAGTTAACTAAAGGCCATGCCGACAATAAGGGCAACCCCGAGAGGGGCAAAATGGTTATTTTACCAATCCTAAGACAATTCAGTCAAATTTAAGCTGAATTGATGCCACCAAGGTTAGAACGAACCATAATGACGATCCCGAGTGCAAACAACATAAGATAACTCAATGGACAAACTGTGGAGAATCGAAGACCTGGTTATGAACCTGTCTTCTTGGACCCAGAAAATGTTTTATCCCATGTCATTGTGACGCTCTCGGCGAGGGCTTTCCTGAAAGGTATAGCACGCCTCAAACGGACGCTCTGATAAAAAGTTAGAAAGTTTCAACTTTGACCTCGCGTTTATCAGAGTGCACGTACTTCGAGACGACCAAGCCGGACGGGTGAGCCCCACCAGGGGAGCCGCACCTCTACCTGCTGTAGCAGCAGGTAGAGCTGTGGCTCCCTGGCCTATAAATAAACGTGCCCCCCTCATTTTCAAGAATTTCAAAACACGGCGAACCTCTGCCCGTTTGATTTTCTAACTTTCTCACCTCTTCTAAACGTAAATTTTTTCACTCTAACACATAGATATACCCACATACTACCACATATAAGAAAATAACAGGTAGATTTGGATGTATAGATCATACGATTTGGCAAAAAGCCGGTGTAGCAGTCTATTGTGAGTATTTTTACGATCAGCAAGTTTATATTATTTTTTCGTACTTTTATACACTTGCACGTTAAGTTTCGTTTTCTAAATATGCCCGGAACTTAGTTCCGTGGCCGTTTTCGTCAAAATTTAGTACATTTTTGTACATAACTGCGTTTTCTGGCATTTCTACAACTCGGATTGACGATCCGTTGGCTCTAACAGCTTCAGTGCACTAGCACCTTCGTTTAAGCATCTTTGTCGGACTGGGTTATCTTCCCAGTCCGGGTTTGGCTTTTTTTTTGTGTTTATTTAACTATATATATACTAACTTTTCAACTCTGTCAAGCCCGGATGTCAAATCTGAGGTAGTTTACTACTTTTATATATATTTATGCATATATAAGCAGCTTTCACCATCACTTGGCTCCCTTCCCAGTCTTGGTTGACTATATTTCTGTCAATATATATATATATATATATATATATATATATATATATATTTATATATTTCAGTCCAACATGGATTATTCTGTGGCCTTTTTACTATTTTTTGCACTCTTCACCATTACTGGGTTATCTTCCCAGTCCCTTGTTAACTACTTTCCTGCAAATTTACATTTCAGTTTAGCCTAGATTATTTTGTGGCCTTTTTATTGCTTTTTTGCACCCTTCACCATTACTGGGTTATCTTCCCAGTCCCTGGTTGACTACTTTTCTGTACATTTACATTTCTGTTCGGCCTGGATTATTTTGTGGCCTTTTTACTGCTTTTATATATATTTATGCATATATAAGCAGCCTTCACCACCACTGGGTCCTCTTCCCATTCTTGGTTGGCTACTTTTTTGTCAATATATATATATATATATATATATATATATATATATACATATATCTCAATTCTAGTCCAGGTACCGGCGTGAAAACCCATCGCCCTTTACATCTTTTATATATATAACTGTTTATATATACTGCTATTACTGGCTTTTTATTCAATTAATGCTTTAAATATTCATTTGATATGAATCGGTATTTTTCAGTTACAAAAGCAACTTTGCGTCCTTTAGATCGCTATCTAGTGGGAACGAGACGCTTCGGCCGTGCGAACTGGGATTTACTGAATGAATCCTCGGTTCTAGCAATCTTGGGATATATATCTATTTCTGTACAAATTTGAACTGTGCAGGTTTATTGGCTACTCATATGTGGGCCTAGGAATCGTGGAATTCATGATCAAGCTGATCAGAATCTGATTTCCACGATGGACAAACTCCACTTTACGAATGTATCCTGCCGGTTTTTCTATAAAAATGTACACACAAAGACCGTAAAACGGTTATGCGGTTTTAAGGTCTCAAGTAGTGAAAAATGTGGTTTATCGTTTCAACGTCCCTCCGATGGCTATCATGCCCATGAGGAGACCGACACTTGTATTTATTTCTGTGGTCGAGGATGCTTCGCAGCCCAATAAATCACCATTCAAATGCAGCCTTAAGGCTAAAAAGATAAAAATTGGAAGTATCAACATGTTTCAATTCATATGTTAGCGTAAGAATTTGATAAACCAGCTTTCAAAATATCATTTTCAATTCAATCAAAATAAAAGCTTTTGCAAATCAAATTAAATCCTTTTGCAAATCAAATCAAAGACTATTTTCAAAACAAGTCAAACCCTTCGTATATAGGTTCAACGAAGCAAAACACTACTTTCAATCAATCAAACATAGTCCCAATTTTCAAGCAGCATTCACACACGCATTTTAGTTTTAAGGAAAATGTTGAAAAGATGTGGTATCGTGTTTACACGACAATTGTGTGGTGCCTAACACCTTCCCCACACTTAACCAAGCCCCCGAACTCAAACTTTGTTTTCAAAGATCAAGTTTCGACAGTGTCCAGCAATTGGGCCTTTTTCAAACAAAACTCAGTTGAGTTGGTACAAATATTTTTAAATTTACCAACTGGCGACTCTGTAAAACGAACAAATAGTCGACATGATACATGTTGGCCTTTTTCCTAAAAAAACCCTTCAAAACCTTTTTCACAAATAAAAAGAGTTAGGGTAGAGATTGTGACATCCCAGATTTTTAAGAATTTATAAATGAGAATTTAATAAATAAAATTCTTATTTTTAGATGTTCGAGTATGAGTATGTGTATATGTGATATATATTGTTAAATATGTGATTTGGTGTGAAGAGAATTTAAATGTTAATTTAATATTTATTGAAGTAAATAAAATTTTAATTGAATTATTTATTGAGATTATCTGATTATTATGGAGTAATGTAATTAAGTGTAATATATTAATTAAATAAATATTTAATATTTAATTTAATTAACGTAATAATTTTATGTTATAGTTCTAATTTAATTGGGATAATTAAATTAGATGAAGTTATGTGGTAATTATTACACGAAATTATAGTTAGCGAGTAATTATAATTATGTGACCATTTTATGTGATTTATTGATGTTAGATTTTAATTAATTAAATAAGAATGATAAATATTTAATTAATTAAAGTGTGACATTAAGGTATGTGTTAAAATAATTTATAAAAATAAATAAAAGAGTTTTTAAATGATTTTTAACCAAACAAGACCCTTACTTTTGTTTTAAAAGGCTTTTGCACTACTTTTTAACCTATTCTAACCAAACAAGCCTTAGTACTAATAATCTATTTTATAAAATGTTTTGCCAAACTAGCCCTAGTGGCTTTTCAAATTCTATAATAGCTATATTAATAATATTATTAATTGTAATTAGTATACGTATATTAATATATCAGTTATATATGTATACTACGTTAAGTAAAACTACGTTAGTTTAGCCTAAGTCTAAAACTAAGAACAAAGAAGAAATAAGAGCAGAGAAGGGAGAATGCAGAGAAGAAAAAGAGAAGCTTGAGAAAGCAAGAGAAGAACATCATCATCATCTCCATCTCTTAATCCAAACTAGTAAGGATATAATCTTAACCCTTATAATCGTAGAATCAATTTGTATACTTATTGTATTCTCTCTCTATCAAATTAGGTTTTCATGAAAATTATATAATCATAAATTTTATATGTATATATGGTATTCATATGTTCTTCGTAGTAATTGTATGCTATGAAATTAGTCTCCGGATTCAATCGTCTTAAAAATAAGTTTTAAACTATGTTCTTCAATATTTCTTAGTTTAAAACTTCTCTGTAAAAAGCTTTTCGTGTAAATTACTTGATCATGATGTATATATGTGATGTATATGTATATATTGATGATTATATATGAGTTATATTATTGTTTTAGAAATTCAATCCATGTATTTTTGATAAACAAGAAGAATTGTGTTTATAATGATTTTCTCTGAATTAATTTTAGAAAAATGGCTTTTGAAACTATCAAATTGATGTTTGAGTATGGGTTATTATTTAAATTGATCATGTATTATTTTAGTATCATAAGAGTAAGAACTATTACAATTGGAATTACTTGAATTGATTGAAAAACGAATTCGTAATAGCAAATTTTGTCAAGAACGCTTAATATTATGTTTTTCTTCAAAAATTATGAATACCTTGGCTTTGATTATGTGTTGTATGGATTTTATATGTTATAATAATGTTAAAGAGTCTAAAATATTGTTGTTAGCAAGTTTCATGTTGATCATGTTGGGAAAAATCGAATTCGGTGTGAAGAAATAAGCCAAATTGGCTTAATTCTCTGCCAATTCGCAAACTGGGAATCCCACCAGGGGAGGGACCCGCCCCAGCGGGGCTATTTGCCTTAGGGGGACCCACCCCAGCGGGTACCCTTGCTGTCCGAGAATTTTAGTTTTTGTTCGTTGAGTTTTCGTGCAATGTTTGTTTAGTTAACTTATTTTTATGACTTGATAAGTGTAATAGGTGATAAGATAACATACTTTTGATGTGTTTAAGATAGATTGAAGTATTATGTTGTTAAATTATATGAGTGCTTGGATATTATTACCGTAAGATGCGATATGATAGTAAAAGTGTTATACGTGTATGAGATGCTTGATTGTGAGTTTAGCCTCACGTATGTGTATTAGTATCGACGTACGTTGTAACCATAATTATAGGAAATGTTTAATTTAAATTACAATTTATTAAATTATAATGAATATAGTTTGATTAATTATAATCAAAGTAAATGTTTAACTTGAAGTATAATTTGTGTAATTTGATTAACATAAGATGTAATTATAATTGATTAATAATAATTAAAGTGGATGTTTAAATTATAGTTTATTTAATTATAATTTAATATGAGTCTGTAATTATTCAATTGATTAATTATGTGAAATGTAAACGTGATTATGTGATGTGAATATTTACGTGATAATTAATTATTAACTTATTAGTTAATGAGGAATGAGTTAACCTAAATTGGTTAACTAACGATGAAGATTAGCTATGTGAAAATTAACTTATATTGTTAATTATACATATGTTTTGACAGTGAGTGTCAAACGAGTAGATAGAAGAGGATTAGAAAGTATAAAGTAGAAGTTACTTAAGCGTTTACTAAACGTCTCTATGAGACTAATAATTGATGTGTATGGTAATACGTTATGTATGATCATGAAGCAGATTATATTAAGCAGTTGTTTTCGATAATTGGTAATCTACGAGCCAGGCAAGTCTTTCGGTTCCTATTTTTCTACGTGAACTTGATGAATTATTTTAAATTGCATGATATGTTATATATGTTGTAAGCGAGCATGATATGTTATACATGTTGTAATCATGAAATATTAAAGTCAATTTATGACTACATTATTTTGGTTAAATAATATTGATTGAGTAACGAACTCAATCTTTATATTTGTTATGTGAATTGAAGCATGTATGCTATGTTACTTTAATTATTATGATATGTATGTTGAGCATATTATTATGTATTATGTGATGAATGAAAACTGTTAGAACTTGCTAAGCTGTTAAGCTCACTCTTGCAAATAATAATTTTTGTAGGTCGAGATTTCAAGGTAAGGATACGTGCTAAGTGAATTATAGAGATCTATATTCACGAAGATTACTTATATTTTTTGAGAAATGTATCTAATGATTTGAATGTAACATGTTGTTGAATTATAAGTGGAATTACCCAATGTATATGGATATTGCTTTATGATGTAAGACCTTGTATAGTCATTTTGTTGTAACGATTCATGATATAGATTTGAATCGAAGAGATATAATGTAAAGGTTGCGATTCAGGGCAATAAAGAAAGAAGTTTATAAAAGTTTTAAATATTCCGCATTTGTTAGTTATTTTAATATCGAATAATGATGTAAAGATAGCTTAAAGTTGTATTGTTAACGATAGAGAATGAGAATATTATTGTAAGAATTTTGGGGTCGTTACAGTTGGTATCAAAGCTATAGGTTATACACCTTAGGTAAGAGTAACTTAGGCTATGACATTAGAGAATGAGAAGTTAAGTTAAGTTACGTATAACGAAAAGGTGATTCTTTTCACATACGTTAAAGTGTAGGATGTGGTGAAGTCCTAGCGATGTTATAAGAAGAAGATTATAATGACGAGGAATAAAACCCGAATAAAATATTGAGCAACATGAATGGAATTAGAAATTCTTAAAAGAAGAGTTGTTAAATAAACAAGAAGATTCAAAGAAGAATCTTAAAGAGATATGTAGATAAGAATCAGGAGTTGCCTAACTCCAATAATAAAGATGACGAATAACGATGAATAGACAAAGTCTATAAGATTAAAAGCATAAATGAAATCATAGTATGACATGATGAAAGGTAAGATAAGAAGTTTTTAAAATAAAACAATAATGAGATAAGAACAGAATCATAAGAAGATGATTATAGAATAAGATCACGGCGCGATATTTTAAAGTTGTAAAAGACAGATGGTCTGTAATGATTGAATAGTTATAGTTGAGACTATAACGAGAATATACTATGATATAGTACGAGATAAACTCACGAGGAGTTATAAATGATGAGATACAGAAGTCTGTATCAAGTATAGAGTAAGAAGTTATGTGTGAGATAGAGTTATGTGGGATTTCAATTGAGAACTCATGTGGTGGCTGAGTTGTACAAATCTTTGTATGCGCAGGGTTTTGTACTTGCACTTGGTTTATCATATTGATAATCGTTGGAAGGTTGGTGTCGCGCTATCGATATATATATGACCAGAAGGTGATTCTTTTCTCATATTATATTTGATAGTTAGAGTCAATAGAGATTAGATTAGATGATATTTAGATTACATTAGATGATCTTAAGGTTAGGCGAGTTCTTAAAACTCATACTTATGGTAGGTTCGTGACTCATAGTCATATGTATGTTTTTGAACCCCTAAGCATATGGACAGTCTCTAATCAGTTCTTTGACTACGTATTGCTAGAATAAGTTCTTAAACTCATATTATTGTGGCAAGTTCCTGAACTTCCAAAGTGTGGTAAGTTCGATGAACTATACTAGGTACAGAAAGGTTATAGTTTATAGAGCATTGATGTTGTTTAAGATTGATAGAATGTTTAGGTAATGATAGAGTAAAGATTTAATTGATGGAGAAAGTTTTTATATTCTAAATCTCCTAGCTTTGCTAGATTTTCGAATTTATTGACTTCATGCTGATGTTGCACTTCTGTTTTCTTGAAAAATATTGGATCAAATGATGGAACCAATGGATTTTTTTAAAAATAGTGCCATTATTCACATGTCTATGCTAATTGCTTCAGCTAGACAAAAATGAATTTAAATTTTCAAAATATATTTTATATATTCTATGCATCATTTGATGTGGTGTAGAAACAATAATCGAGGAAGTTATCAATGCAGTTAAACCTAGTGTTGGATGTGATCGTATGATCGTCAGCCCACTATGGTATGATGTAGTATGTCGACGTCATGTAATAACGAAATCCTCAATGTACCATTACTACGGTATAGTATCAGGATATTATAAAAATATTTACTTATTATTTTTAGTTTCCTTAAAAAAAATTATTTTATTGAGTTGGTAAATATATATATAGATATATATATATCGATTGATGTCTGAATTATTGCTAGAAGTCTATGCTACTTGATTCAGCTAGACAAATATTGAAAGATGTTTATGAAATTCGAGCGTTCTTGGTCAAACTATGCCAAACCAAATTGTTTTGGTGCGGATTCAGATGTTAAGAAGATGAGGTGAACAACCCTATAAAAGGGGACATGTTATCGGAGACAATAGTTCCGAGTGTAACGCATATAGTCGTTACGATGTACTACGTTTGGGCCCGACGTAGGGGTACGTTAGGCTGGCCACCAAGAGTACCGATGCGATTTTATAGTGTGAAGTACCGGGGGTGAAGCACTATTAAACCTAGAAAGAAGTTCAAGGTCTTGTGACCACTCAGCATGATTTGGAATCTTTTAAATTCCTGAGTTATTTATATCGGTTCCCAATTATTGAGCAATTGTGGAAGATTCTTATTATTCTAAAGGAGAATGTAGCGAGAAGGATATTCCTTAGAAAGAAGTAGTGATAGAATGCTTTAATCCAGTGAATGTAAATATTAAAATTTTGAGGACAAAATTCTTAGAAAAAAGGGCGAATGTGATAACCCAAGCAATTATAGATGATGAGTTATGAAGTATATGAATTCGACGAGTAGAGTATTCGGTAATGATCCTTAGAAAGGAATGAACGAGTTAAAGAATATATAATATTCGATATATAATTGAGTTTAAATTGAAGGTTATGTAATAAAACTTAAAAATTTATGAAGAAATGAATGGAGGAAGATATATATAAATGTTGTTAAGTTAACGTGTTGAAGTTATTCAACGATAATTATGAAGGGATTTTGTGAAAACTGAGTAAAGGAGGTTTCGTTGATTCCGAGGACGGAATCCTTATAAGGAAAGAAGGATGTGACATCCCGAATTTTTAAGAATTTATAAATGAGAATTTAATAAATAAAATTCTTATTTTAAGATGCTCGAGTACGAGTATGTGTATATGTGATATATATTGTGAAATATATGATTTGGTGTGAAGAGAATTTAAATGTTAATTTAATATTTATTGAAGTAAATAAAATTTTAATTGAATTATTTATTGAGATTATCTGATTATTATGGAGTAATGTAATTATGTGTAATATATTAATTAAATAAATATTTAATATTTAATTTAATTGACGTAATAATTTTATGTTATAGTTCTAATTTAATTGGGATAATTAAATTAGAAGAAGTTATGTGGTAATTGTTACACGAAATTATAGTTAGCGAGTAATTATAATTATGTGACCATTTTATGTGATTTATTGATGTTAGATTTTAATTAATTAAATAAGAATATTAAAGATTTAATTAATTAAAGTGTGACATTAAGGTATGTGTTAAAATGATTTATAAAAATAAATAAAAGAGTTTTTAAATGATTTTTAACCAAACAAGACACTTACTTTTGTTTTAAAAGGCTTTTGCCAAATAGGGCCCTTGCACTACTTTTAAACTTATTCTAACCAAACAAGCCTTAGTACTAATAATATGTTTTATAAAATGTTTTGCCAAACTAGCCCTAGTGGCTTTTGAAATTCTATAACATCTATATTAATAATATTATTAATTATAATTAGTATACGTATATTAATATATTAGTTATATATGTATACTACGTTAAGTAAAATTACGTTAGTTTAGCCTAAGTCTAAAACTAAGAACAAAGAAGAAATAAGAGCAGAGAAGGGAGAATGCAGAGAAGAAAAAGAGAAGCTTGAGAAAGCAAGAGAAGAACATCATCATCATCTCCATCTCTTAATCTAAACTAGAAAGGGTATAATCTTAACCCTTATAATTCAAGAATCAATTTGTATACTTATTGTATTCTCTCCCTGTCAAATTAGGTTTTCATGAAAATTATATAATCACAAATTTTATATGTATATATGGTATTCATATGTTCTTCGTAGTAATTGTATGCCATGAAATTAGTCTCCGGATTCAATCGTCTTAAAAATAAGTTTTAAACTATGTTCTTCAATATTTCTTAGTTTAAAACTTCTCTGTAAAAAGCTTTTCGTGTAAATTACTTGATCATGATGTATATATGTGATGTATATGTATATATTGATGATTATATATGAGTTATATTATTGTTTTAGAAATTCAATCCATGTATTTTTGATAAACAAGAATAATTATGTTTATAATGATTTTCTGTGAATTAATTTTTGAAAAATAACTTTTGAAACTATCAAATTGATGTTTGATTATTGTTTATTGTTTAAATTGATCATATATTATCTTAGTATGTTAAGAGTAAGAACTATTACAATTGAAATTACTTGAATTGATTGAAAAACAAATTCGTAATAGCAAATTTTGTCAAGAACGCTTAATATTATATTTTTCTTCAAAAATCATGAATACCTTGGCTTTGATTATGTGTTGTATGGATTTTATATGTTATAATCATGTTAAAGAGTCTAAAATATTGTTGTTAGCAAGTTTCATGTTGATCATGATGGGAGAAATCGAATTCGGTGTGAAGAAATAAGCCAAATTGGCTTATTTCTCTGCCAATTCACAAACTGAGATTCCCACCGGGGGAGGGACCCGTCCCAGCGAGGCTATTTGCCTTGGGGGACCCGCCCCAGCAGGTACCCTTGCTGTCCGAGAATGTTAGTTTTTGTTCGTTGAGTTTTCATGCAATGTTTGTTTAGTTAACTTATTTCTATGACTTGATAAGTGTAATAGGTGATAAGATAACATACTTTTGATGTGTTTAAAAGATAGATTAAAGTATTATGTTGTTAAATTATATGTGTGCTTGGATATTATTATCGTAAGATGCGATATGATAGTAAAAATATTATACGTGTATGAGATGCTTGATTGTGAGTTTAGCCTCACGTATGTGTATTAGTATCGACGTACATCGTAACCATAATTATAGTAAAAGTTTAATTTAAATTATAATTTGTTAAATTATAATGAATATAGTTTGATTAATTATAATCAAAGTAAATGTTTAACTTGAAGTATAATTTGTGTAATTTGATTAACATAAGATGTAATTATAATTGATTAATTATAATTAAAGTGGATGTTTAAATTATAATTTATTTAATTATAATTTAATTTGAGTCTGTAATTATCAATTTATTAATTATGTCAAATGTAAACATAATTATGTGATGTGATTAATTACGTGGTAATTAATTATTAACTTATTAGTTAATAAGGAGTGAGTTAACCTAAATTGGTTAACTAACGATGAAGATTAGCTATGTTATAATTAACTTATATTGTTAATTATACATATGTTTTGACAGTGAGTGTCAAACGAGTAGATAGAAGAGGATTAGAAAGTATAAAGTAGAAGTTACTTAAGGGTTTACTAAACGTCGCTATGAGACTAATAATTGATGCGTATGGTAATACGTTATGTAAGATCATGAAGCAGATTATATTAAGAAGTTTTTTTCGATAATTGGTAATCTACGAGTCAGGCAAGTCTTTCGGTTCCTATTTTTCTACGTGAACTTGATGAACTATTTTAAATTGCATGATATGTTATATATGTTGTAAGCGAGCATGATATGTTATACATGTCGTAATCATGAAATATTAAAGTCAATTTATGACTACATTGTTTTGGTTAAATACTGTTGATTGAGTAGGGAACTCAATCTTTATATTTGTTATATGAATTGAAGCATGTATGCCATGTTACTTTAATTATTATGATATGTATGTTGAGCATATTGTTATGTATTATGTGATGAATGAAAACTGTTAGAACTTGCTGAGCTGTCGAGCTCACTCTTGCAAATAATAATTTTTACAGGTCGAGATTTCAAGATAAGGATACGTGCTAAGTGAATTATAGAGATCCATATTCACGAAGATTACTTATGTTTTATGAGAAATGTATCTAATGATTTGAATGTAACATGTTGTTGAATTATAAGTGGAATTACCCAATGTATATGGATATTGCTTTATGATGTAAGACCTTGTATAGTCATTTTGTTGTAACGATTCATGATATAGATTTGAATCGAAGAGATGTAATGTAAAGGTTGCGATTCATGGCAATAAAGAAAGAAGTTTATAAAAGTTTTAAATATTCCGCATTTTTTAGTTATTTTAATATCGAATAATGATGTAAAGATAGCTTAAAGTTGTATTGTTAACGATAGAGAATGAGAATATTATTGTAAGAATTTTGGGGTCGTTAGAGTTGGTATCAAAGTTGTAGGTTATACACATTAGGTAAGAGTACCTTAGGCTATGACCTTAGAGAATGAGAAGTTAAGTTAAGTTACGTATAACGAAAAGTTGATTCTTTTCACATACGTAAAAGTGTAGGATGTGTGAAGTCCTAGCGATGTTATAAGAAGAAGATTAGAATGACGAGAAATAAAACCCGAATAAAATATTGAGCAACATGAATGAAATTAGAAATTCTTAAAAGAAGAGTTGTTAAATAAACAAGAAGATTCAAAGAATAATCTTAAAGAGATATGTAGATAAGAATCAGGAGTTGCCTAACTCCAATAATAAAGATGACGAATAACGATGAATAGACAAAGTCTGAAAGATTAAAAGCATAAATGAAATCATAGTATGACATGATGAAAGGTAAGATAAGAAGTTTTTAAAACAAAACGTTAATGAGATAAGAAAAGAATCATAAGAAGATGATTATAGAATAAGATCACGGCGTGATATTTTAAAGTTGTAAAAGACAGATGGTCTGTAATGATTAAATAGTTATAATTGAGACTATAGCGAGAATGTACTATGATATAGTACGAGATAAACTCACGAGGATTTATAAATGATGAGATACAGAAGTCTGTATCAAGTATAGAGTAAGAAGTTATGTGTGAGATAGAGTTAAGTGGGATTTCAATTGAGGACTCATGTGGTGGCTGAGTTGTACAAATCTTTGTATGGGCAGGGTTTTGTACTTGCACTTGGTTTATCATATTGATAATCGTTGGAAGGTTGGTATCGCGCTATCGATATATATATGAGCAGAAGGTGATTCTTTGCTCATATTATATTTGATAGTTAGAGTCAATAGAGATTAGATTAGATGATATTTAGATTACATTAGATGATCTTAAGGTTAGGCGAGTTCTTAAAACTCATACTTATGGTAGGTTCGTGACTCATAGTCGTATGTATGTTTTTGAACCCCTAAGCATATGAACAGTCTCTGATCAGTTCTTTGACTACGTATTGCTAGAATAAGTTCTTAAACTCATATTATTGTGGCAAGTTCCTGAACTTCCAAAGTGTGGTAAGTTCGATGAACTATACTAGGTACAGAAAGGTTATAGTTTATAGAGCATTGATGTTGTTTAAGATTGATAGAATGTTTAAGTAATGATAGAGTAAAGATTTAATTGATGGAGAAAGTTTTTATATTCTAAATCTCCTAGCTTTGCTAGATTTTTGAATTTATTGACTTTGTGCAAATGTTGCACTTCTGTTTTCTTGAAAAATATTGGATCAAATGATGGAACCAATGGATTTTTTTAAAATAGTGTTATTATTCACATGTCTATGCTAATTGCTTTAGCTAGACAAAAATGAATTTAAATTTTCAAAATATATTTTATATATTCTATGCATCATTTGATATGGTGTAGAAACAATAATTGAGGAAGTTATCAATGCAGTTAAACCTAGTGTTGGATGTGATCGTATGATCGTCAGCCCACTATGGTATGATGTAGTATGACGACGTTATGTAATGACAAAATCCTCAACATACCATTACTACGGTACGGTATCAGGATATTATGAAAAGATTTACTTATTATTTTAAGTTTCCTTAAAAAAAATTATTTTATTGAGTTGGTAAATATATATATAATATATCGATTGATGTCCGAATTATTGCTAGAAGTCTATGCTACTTGATTTAGCTAGACAAATATTGAAAGATGTTTATAAAATTCGAGCGTTCTTGGTCAAACTATGCCAAACTAAATTGTTTTGATGCGGATTCAGATGCTAAGAAGCTGAGGTGAATAACCCTATAAAAGGGGACATGTTATCGGAGACAATAGTTCTTAGTGTAACGCATATAGTCGTTACGATGTATTGTAATAGACAAAAAAAAATTTATGTGTGATTCTAGGGACAGAATCCTTTTAAGGAGGGAAGATTGTAACGATTGTGATTTTATATAATAATTTTAAATATTTATTGAGTTAAATAAATATTTTATGCGATTTATTTATTGAGTTAAATAAATAAATTATGTGATTTATGGAGTGATTTAATTAAGTGTTATATATTAATTAAATGAATGTGTAATATTTATTTAATTAATGTATATTAATTTTATATTATAGTTCTAATTTAATTGAATTAGAGGAATTATGTGATGAACTATTACATAGATTATAATTAGCAAGTAATTATAATTATGTGACAATTTTATGTGATTAATTGATGTTAGATTTTAATTGATTAAATTAGATGATTAATGTTTAATTAATTAAAAATGTGACATTTAAGTATGTGTTAAAATGATTTGTTAAAATAAAAGAAAAAGGATTGCAAATGAGTTTAAATAAATAAGGCTTTGCATTTATTTTAAATCTATTTTACCAAACAGGGCCTTAGTAATAATAATCTGTTTTAAAAAAACAAAATAATGTTATTTTGGCCAAACAAAGCCTTAAGGCTTTTTGAATTTTGAAACTTATGTAACTGCTAAATTAATTAGGCTAATTAGTATTAGTTAATACGCGTATTATATTATATTACGTTAGTTCTATACTACGTTAGATTAATCCTAAGTCTAAACTAAGAGCTAAGAAGAAAGAAAAGAGCAGATAAGAGTTGGAGAAGAAGAGAAGGAAGAAGAAGCTTGTGAAGGCTAGAGTTAATCTTTGTTTTCTTCTCCTATCACCGAAAGGTAATCCATAATCTCTACTTTCATATTTTCAGAAGTCGGGTTTAAGTTTCATGTTTTATTCTCTGTGAAAACTGAGTTTTTATGTAATTGCATAAACATGGATGATATATATATATAGGTGGTGTTGTTCATGGTGAATTATATGGTTATCAATGATTTTCAGAAATTAAATTACTGTAGAAATATATTTTAACAGAAAAGTCATGTTTATATGAGTTCATATGGAATTTCATGAGTTTGGTTAATTTTAATTGAGAAATTGATGAAATTGGTATATGTTAATATTCTTATTTGGTAATTACTTGATGCTATCTTCAACTTGTATATAATGCATGTATATAAATTCGAATTGATGGAGAAAAATAGTTACAGTATGAGTTGAACAACCCTAATTATTAGGGGAGGTTAGTACGCATAGCGTTAAGATGTTTGTGCACAATACATGGTACAAACGGCTGATCCCCCTAAGTGTGAGTTGAGGTCCATAGTCTTATTGATTGTTAAAGGTTTAAATAGAAATATTTATAACCTAGGACAAGAAGAGTTCAAATGTCTTATGACCCTCAGATAAATTCTATATTCGAATTTTGATATTGATAGAGAGTTATTATTCAATTCTTTATTGTTGAAGTAAGCTAAGTTATTCAGATCTTTGTAAAGATATTCTTTCATGTATTTATTATTGTTAAACTCCAGTGAGCTGTTGTTTGCTCACTCTTGCATTAATTAACAATTGCAGTTAAAGTTGATAACGTTGATGCCCCGTCTACGAGTAAAGGCAAGGGAAAGATGAACAAGTGAAGATTTGTTTAATTATTTTGAAATGATTGTAATAATTTTAGGTCATGTTTTTATTCTGCACTTTATTGTTTATGTCAAGGTTAGAGTAACCCTGGGATTGAGTTTTGAGAAGGTTGTAACCCTTGTTTTAAGGGAGATTTTATTATTTTGAATTAAGGTTGTAATTCATTTTGAGATATATTGGGTAAAGGTATGTTATAGATAGAAAGTGAACACCAAATCATGTGGAAACGAAGTACTCGGATTTGGGGGTGTCACATGTTGGTATCAAAGCCGTAGGTTATGAAACCTTAGGTGGGGAATAACCTTAGGCAGTAGCCTTATGGTAAGATCAAAAAGATAGGTGTGATAGGTAAAAGATAATAAACTACCTTATGTGCTATGTGTTTACATTATAGTATTCGAAGAGTGTCGATTCGATGTCACGTAATAATGAACTTTAAAAATTCTTTTGTTAGGATGTCAAACGTTGGAGAACCTAGTCAGGATAAAGAGGATGTACCTCAGGTTCCTAGAGAGGAGGAGCCCCGTGACATACATGTTGTCTGGGAGCAGCGGGTTAGGAGAGAGCCATCTCCAGTGATCACCATAGCTGGCCGGGAGCGTGAGCTGACACCTATTCCAGAAGATGAGAACGAGGACGAGTTTGAAGAGGAGGAAGAGGATCCCGAAGAGGAATTCCCACCTCACTCTACTAGTGCTGAGATGTACGGGGCAGTCTACGATAGCAATGTGGAGCTTCATGGACGAGTAGGAGATCTCGAAGAAACCATCCAGCAGCGGGACGAGACGATCGAATAAATGGCAAGTGACCTAGGAGATGCACAGTGGAACCTGATACATATAGAGGTGGATAGAGATGCTGCTCAATTTGAACTGGCGAAGCTAAAGCAAGATATCCAAGAGGCGTCGAGGAAGCGTGCCAGAGCTGAAGAGTCAAGTTTGAGAGCTAATCAACGAGCCGATTGAGCTGAAGGTGAAGCTGAAGCCAAGAGAGCCAAATTGAGGGAAACAGAATATGCCTTCCATACAGCAATAGAAAGAGCTCAGGACCGTGTTTTCTACTACCCAGCTCAGTTCCAAGGTTTACCGTGGTATGTGGTGGACCGAAGAACGGCGTTTCGGGTAATGGAAGAGGAACGCAGAGAGGCTGTGCGTCGTATTAATATGCCTAGGCAGTAGCAGTAGCAGTAGTAGTAGTAGTAACAGTAGTAGTAAAGCTTTTGTTTATGTGTTGCTTTTTGTATTAAATAAAGTAAATCCCATAATTTGAAATAAGAATGGGATAAGTTAATAATATAATCCTACAACTTTTCCAGTTCAGGAAGGATGATGTAAATGGCAGAAATGCTATCTGATTGATGTTTTTAAAACTACGACTAATGAATAAAAGAAGTTTATTGACGTGCTTGGTGTTCTATGTGAACTGAATTGTTTAGAACGTTTAAGTATGAATTTGAATATTTAGAAATTTAATAAAGGGTCTAAAAATAATATTTTCTTAACAGAAAATGCCTCCTAGAAGAAGAATAACACGTCAAAACCTCGAGGGTTCGACGAACAACAATAACGATGGGACGAATCCCAACTCGGTTCAGCAGTTAGTGAACCTGTTGACCGGAGCTCTTGCGAATCAGTCGCAAGTACAGGGAACAACGTTCAGGGAATTCAGGGCAGTAGGACCGCCTGAATTCAAAGGATCGACTAACCCTATCGAGGCTCAGACATGGGTTATGGAAATGGAAAAGGTGTTTAACGTAGCTAGGGTAGGGGAAGACCAGAAGACAGCATTCGCGGCTTTTATGTTGAATTTGGATGCTAGTTTTTGGTGGCAGGCTAACAAGACCCGAGAGGGAGAGGGAGTCATCACGTGGGAACGTTTCAAGGAAATGTTCTACGAGATGTACTTTCCAGTGAGTTCCCAGGACCAGATGGAGATCCAATTCTTAGAACTTAAGCAAGGAGGGATGACGGTGTCCGAGTATGCCGCTAAGTTCAACGAGTTGGCCAGGTTCGCTACTGACCAGGTCAGCACTGTTGCTATAAAGGCGAAAAGGTTTGAGCGGGGACTAAAGCCCTGGCTCTACAGCAAGGTTTCCATGTTCCAGCAGAACACCTTTTCGGCTGTGCTAGAGAAGGCCATACTTGCTGAGGGAGGAAGCGAAGCGGTGACGAAGTTCAACCAAGATAAAAAGAAGAAGAATGAAGTAGAAACCAAGTCTGGGGGTAGCAGCACTGTGAACCAGAAGAGGAAATGGAATGACAACACCTTTGCTGGGAGTCAGCAAGGAAGCCAGCAGAAGAGGAAGTTCAAAGCATGTGCTACATGCGGTAAGAATCACACTGGCATGTGCATGAAGGGGAAGCGGGTGTGCTTCAACTTTGGTCAGGAAGGCCACATTGCACCTAATTGCCCAAACCCGAAGAAGGGAGCTTGCTTTACATATGGATCCAAGGATCGCATGGCTAGCAACTGCCCTAAAAAGCTGACAGCAGGGTCAACAGGGAGCGGAGGGAATGGAAGCGGCAGTTCCGTGACTATCGCTGCACCATTGCAAGCTGTTCGACCCACTGCACGGACATTCAATATGACGGTGCAGGATGCTGTGCAATCAAAAGACGTGGTGTCAGGTATTATTCCGGTCAATAGTATAAATGCATATGTATTATTTGATTCGGGTGCTACTTGTTCATTCATATCTGATGATTTTGCTAAAACCTTAGACTTACCTGTAGAAGAGTTAGTTTACCCCTTGAGCATAGAGATTGCGAATAGGGAAGTTATTCCTGTTAGGTGTGTTTATAAGAACTATAGACTGGACATTAAGGGTCAGGAGCTTAGAGTAGATTTGATTCCGATAAAACTTGGGGAATTCGACGTCATACTGGTTATGGATTGGTTGTTCAACTATGGGGCGATAATCGACTGTCAGAAGAAGTCGGTAAACCTTACGACTCCGTCAAAGTTAGTGTTCTATGGTAGCAAATCGCCTAGACAAGCGAGTTGTCTGACAATTATGCAAGCCAAGAAACTTCTGACACAAGGCTGTGTGGGATACCTAGCCTACATAGTAGATACGGGTAAGAAAAGCCCGAAGGTGGAGGAGATATCGGTAGTTAAGGAGTTTGTGGACGTTTTTCTAAGCGATTTGCCAGGACTTCCGCCAGATAGGGAGACAGAGTTCGTGATCGATTTAGCTCCGGGAACTGCTCCGATTTTAAAGGCTCTGTACAGAATAGCTCCAGTCGAGATGAAGGAACTGATGGTTCAACTGCAAGAATTACTAGACAAGAAGTATATCCAACCGAGTGTTTCGTCGTGGGGAGTGCCTGTTTTGTTTGTTAAGAAGAAAGATGGATCGATGTGTCTTTGCATTGATTATAGGGAGTAGAATAAAGTTACAATCAAGAATAGGTATCCTTTACCTAGGATCGATGACTTGTTTGATCAACTGAAGGGTGCGAGGTACTTCTCAAAAATTGATTTGAGAAGCGGGTAGGTGAGGAAAGAAGATATACCGAAAATGGCTTTTAGGACTCGATATGGTCATTACGAGTTATTGGTGATGTCATTTGGTCTCACGAATGCCCCAGCTGCATTTATGGACCTAATGAACATGGTGTTCAAGCCATTTCTAGACAAGTTCGTGGTAGTGTTCATAGATGACATCCTGGTTTATTCCAAGACCGAGGAGGAGCATGCTGAACAATTACGACTAACCTTAGAAGCCCTGAGACGAGAGAAACTTTACGCTAAATTCTCGAAGTGCAAAATTTAGTTAGAATGTGTGCAATTTCTTGGCCACGTGATAGACAAAGATGGTATTTCGGTGGATCCGTCAAAGGTAGAAGCTGTTATAAATTGGGATCAGCCGAAGACGCCATCTAAAGTGAGGAGTTTCTTGGGATTGGCAGGTTATTACCATAGATTTATCCAAGACTTTTCTAGAATTGCAACTCCGTTGACGAATTTGACTCGTAAAACGGTTAAATTTGTTTGGACGGAGAAATGTGAGGAAAGTTTTCAAGAGCTGAAGAAGAGGCTGAGTACTGCGCCTGTATTGTCCTTACCGGATAGTTCGGGGAATTTCGTAGTATATAGCGATGCCTCACATAAAGGATTAGATTGTGTGTTGATGCAGAGCGACAAAGTCATTGCCTATGCGTCACGTCAGCTGAAGGATTACGAGAAGGGGTATCTGACCCATGATCTAGAATTAGCGACAGTAGTGTTTGCCCTAAAGATTTGGAGGCACTACTTATATGAGAAAAGTGTGAAATATACACAGATCACAAGAGTCTGAAGTATATATTTACCCAGAAGATTTGAACATGCGTCAAAGAAGATGTTTGGAACTGATTAAAGACTACGATTGCAAGATACTTTACCATCCGGGTAAAGCTAACGTTGTCACCAACGCTTTGAGCAGGAAAGGTCGGGAGAAGCTGAACGTGTTAACTGATCAGAATCGGTTAATAGAACAGATGGCTAGATTGGAGTTGGAGGTGAAGTTTTCGAAGGAATCGGATGAGATGTTATTTCAAATAACCACTGGTTCTACTCTAGTAGACAAAGTGAAAGAAGCACAACTTCACGATGAAGAATATGAGAAGATTCGGAAAAGGATAACCGATGGCAAAGAGTTTAAGTTCAAGATCGATAATGAAAGTCTGTTACGGTTTGAAGGTAGAATCTGGGTACCACCGGTACCTGAGGTTAAAGAGGAGATTCTGAGCAAAGCTCATAGTTCTAGATATTCTATTCACCCCGGGAGGACGAAGATGTACCAGGATCTCAGGCATCATTTCTGGTGGCCAAATATAAAGAGAGATGTGGCTGAATACGTTGTAAAATGCTTAACGTGTCAGAAAGTTAAAGCAGAACACCAGAGACCTAGTGGTTTGCTACAACCGTTAGAAATCCTAGAGTGGAAGTGGGAACACATCACGATGGATTTCATGGTAGGTCTTCCAACGACTCAGAAGGGATTAGATGCGATATGGGTTATAGTGGATCGACTGACGAAGTCAGCCCACTTTCTACCGATCAGGGTTAAGTACAACCTGGATAAGCTAGCGAAGCTATACGTGAAGGAAATTATTTCTCGACATGGTGTTCTGGTGTCGATTGTGTCAGACAGAGATCCACGTTTTACGTCAAATTTTTGGAAGCATTTGCAAGAATGTCTGGGAACGCAATTGCGAATGAGTACAGCGTATCATCCTCAGACTGATGGACAGAGCGAAAGAACGATTCAGACGCTAGAGGATATGTTGAGAGCTTGTGTGATGGACTTCAAAGGAAGCTGGGAGGATCATCTACGGTTGGTGGAGTTCGCCTACAACAATAGTTATTATGCGAGTATTGGCATGCCGCCTTACGAAGCATTATACGGCAGAAAATGCAGAACTCCTTTGTGCTGGGATGAAGTCGGTGAACGTCAATTGTTGGGACCAGAATTGGTACAACAAACCGCTGAAATTGTGAAGCTGATCAGAACAAGATTAATTGCTGCTCAAGACAGACAAAAGAAGTATGCCGATCTTCATCGACAAAACCGAGAATTCTTATCAGGAAGTTTCGTGTTCCTGAAAGTATCTCCCTGGAAGGGGAAGATTAGATTTAGTAAGAAGGGAAAGCTGAGTCCCAGATTTATTGGACCTTTTGAGGTATTACGAAAGGTGGGCAAGGTAGCTTACGAGATTGCATTACCTCCGGAGCTCGAGAATATACATAATGTCTTTCATATTTATGTGTTAAGACCTTACAAGCACGATTATAAACATGTGATAGAGTATGAACCTTTGCAATTTGATAAGGACATAACATATGAAAAAGTGCCTGTTCAAATAGTTGATAGAAAGGAACAAGTACTTAAGAATAAAGTGATACCTTCTGTTAAGGTAATCTGGAGGAACCATAGTGCTGAAAAAGCTACGTGGGAGCTCGAAGATGTTATGATGAAATCTTATCCGCATTTATTTGCTTAGTTGTGTGTAACCCCTTATATACTGATTCTGGGGACAGAATCCTTTTAAGGAGGGAAGAATGTAATAGACAGGAAATTTTTATGTGTGATTCTAGAGACAGAATCCTTTTAAGGAGGGAAGATTGTAACGATTGTGATTTTATATAATAATTTTAAATATTTATTGAGTTAAATAAATATTTTATGTGATTTATTTATTGAGTTAAATAAATAAATTATGTGATTTATGGAGTGATTTAATTAAGTGTTATATATTAATTAAATGAATGTGCAATATTTATTTAATTAATGTATATTAATTTTATATTATAGTTCTAATTTAATTGAATTAGAGGAATTATGTGATGAACTGTTACATGGATTATAATTAGCGAGTAATTATAATTATGTGGCAATTTTATGTGATTAATTGATGTTAGATTTTAATTGATTAAATTAGATTATTAATGTTTAATTAATTAAAAATGTGACATTTCAGTATGTGTTAAAATGATTTGTTAAAATAAAAGAAAAAGGATTTTAAATGAGTTTAAATAAACAAGGCTTTGCATTTGTTTTAAATCTATTTTACCAAACAGGGCCTTAGTAATAATAATCTGTTTTAAAAAAATAAAATAATGTTATTTTGGCCAAACAAAGCCTTAAGACTTTTTGAATTTTGAAACTTATGTAACTGCTAAATTAATTAGGCTAATTAGTATTAGTTAATACGCGTATTATATTATATTACGTTAGTTCTATACTACGTTAGATTAATCCTAAGTCTAAACTAAGAGCTAAGAAGAAAGAAAAGAGCAGAGAAGAGTTGGAAAAGAAGAGAAGGAAGAAGAAGCTTGTGAAGGCTAGAGTTAATCTTTGTTTTCTTCTCCTATCACCGAAAGGTAATCCATAATCTCTACTTTCATATTTTCAGAACTCGGGTTTAAGTTTCATGTTTTATTCTCTGTGAAAACTGAGTTTTAATGTAATTGCATAAACATGGATGATATATATATAGGTGGTGTTGTTCATGGTGAATTATATGGTTATCAATGATTTTCAGAAATCAAATTACTGTAGAAATATATTTTAACAGAAAAGTCATGTTTATATGAGTTCATATGGAATTTTATGAGTTTGGTTAATTTTAATTGAGAAATTAATGAAATTGGTATATGTTAATATGCTTATTAGGTAATTACTTGATGCTATCTTCAACTTGTATATAATGCATGTATATAAATTCGAATTGATGGAGAAAAATAGTTACAGTAGATTATTTTTGAGAAAATATGAGTTTTCATGAAAATGGCCAAAATAGATTTTCAAAACTTATGATTATCATTGTTTAAATGATTTTGTGTTTTGGAAGCATGCTTTATATATGTGTAATAGCGTATATATGTTTTTACAAAGTCTATAGTACTGTATTTTTGGCGTTGTTGGCTTGTTTGGGTTGTTCGGTTAAACGGAGAGCCGTAGCTGTCTGCGTCTGGCCGAGCTACTGCGCAGCTGCGCCGGCAGCAAGGTCAGGAGCAGCGCAGCTGCGCCACTGGCCTATCCCAGATTCCTTCCCTGCACAGCTGCGCCGGTTTTAAGGCAGCTGGCTGCGCAGCTGCGCCGGGCACAGTGCTTGGGTAGTGAGTTTTGCTTACTTGTGCAGTTTTATTTGATAGATTATGATAATTGGTTATGATAATGAGCATGAATTTAGTGGCTATATTATGTTGCTAGTATGAGTTGGACAATTTCATAATTAGAGAATTTTTTTTTGAAAACCTTAATTAAATTATAATTGTTTGATAGTAAAATGAGTTACTTAATTTGATTAATTATAATTAAGAGTAAGTGTTTAATTTAAAGTATAATTTGTTAAGTTATAATGAGTAGTAGTTGATTTATTTTAATCAATTAGATGTTAATTTAAATTATAATTTATGTAATTATAATTTAATAAATGCATGATTATTATAAATTATAATTGATAAATACATGATTAATTATAAATTGTGTAATTATAATGCATGATATAGTTTAATTAACTATTAATTATGAAATTTTGATAATTTAAGAGGTAATTATAATTGAGTAATTATAATTAGATTAAATGTTTAAATTATAATTGTTTAATTATAATTTAGCTAAAATACATAATTAATTTAATTATGTGAGTATGTGTGTGATGTAATTAATTATGTGATAGTTGATTATTTATTTAATTAGAGTGAGTTAACCATGAGGGTTAACCACTTATGTGAATTAGTTATGTGTTAACTAATTTAGGTTTTTGTGACTTAATATATATGTGTAGAAAGTATTAAAGTACGTGAATTGTGTTAAGTAACTTGCGCTTAAGACAAGTCTTCTAAACCCTAAACTCGCTATTTCTACGCAAGTTCTTTGATGTTCATATTTTCATTGTTGAGAATGTCCTTTTCATTTATGTACTGGACAATTATTTACTTAACCGAAGAGATCTTGACTTATTGTTCAAGTAAGATCCAGTTTATTATTTTAAATGCTTTAAGTTTACTTCTAAAGCATATGTTAATTCATAATTCTTTTATATATGAATTATTGAAAGTCGATTCAACTAATCCTTAGTTGATGAACATGAATTCTAAATTACCATTGTAAGCTTATCCAAACCAAACTTTCTTTGGTGCGGACTTGAATTCAAATTACTGAGTTGAACAACCCTAATTATTAGGGGAGGTTAGTACGCATAGCGTTAAGATGTTTGTGCACAATACATGGTACAAAGGGCTGATCCCCCTAAGTATGAGCTGAGGTCCATAGTCTTATTGATTGTTAAAGGTTTAAATAAAAATATTTATAACCTAGGACAAGAAGAGTTCAAAGGTCTTATGACCCTCAGATAAATTCTATATTCGAATTTTGATATTGATAGAGAGTTATTATTCAATTCTTTATTGTTGAAGTAAGCTAAGTTATTCAGATCTTTGTAAAGATATTCTTTCATGTATTTATTATTGTTAAACTCCAGTGAGCTGTTGTTTGCTCACTCTTGTATTAAATAACAATTGTAGTTAAAGTTGATAACGTTGATGCCCCGTCTACGAGTAAAGGCAAGGGAAAAATGAACAAGTGAAGATTTGTTTAATTATTTTGAAATGATTGTAATAATTTTAGGTCATGTTTTTATTCCGCACTTTATTGTTTATGTCAAGGTTAGAGTAACCCTGGGATTGAGTTTTGAGAAGGTTGTAACCCTTGTTTTAAGGGAGATTTTATTATTTTGAATTAAGGTTGTAATTCATTTTGAGATATATTGGGTAAAGGTATGTTATAGATAGAAAGTGAACACCAAATCATGTGGAAACGAAGTACACGAATTTGGGGGTGTCACATGTACTACGTTTGGGCCCAACGTAGGGGTACGTTAGGCTGACCACCTAGAGTACCGATGCGGTTTTATAGTGTGAAGTACCGGGGGTGAAACACTATTAAACCTAGAAAGAAGTTCAAGGTCTTGTGACCATTCAGCATGATTTGGAATCTTTTAAATTCCTGAGTTATTTATATCGCTTCTCAATAATTGAGCAGTTGTGGAAGATTCTTATTATTCTGAAGGAGAATGTAGCGAGAAGGATATTCCTTAGAAAGAAGTAGTGGTAGAACGCTTTAATCCAGTGAATGAAAATATTAAAATTTTGAGGACGAAATTCTTAGAAAAAGGGGCGAATGTGATAACCCGAGCAATTATAGATGGTGAGTTATGAAGTATATGAATTCGACGAGTAGAGTATTCGGTAATGATCCTTAGAAATGAATGAACGAGTTAAAGAATATATAATATTCTATATATAATTGAGTTTAAATTGAAGGTTATGTAATAAAACTTAAAAATTGTTAAAGAAATGAATGGAGGAAGATATATATAAATGTTGTTAAGTTAACGTGTTGAAGTTATTCAACGATAATTATGAAGGGATTTTGTGAAAACTGAGTAAGGGAGGTTTCGTTGATTCCGAGGACGGAATCCTTATAAGGAGGGAAGGATGTGACATCCCGAATTTTTAAGAATTTATAAATGAGAATTTAATAAATAAAATTCTTATTTTAAGATGTTCGAGTACGAGTATGTGATATATGTGATATATATTGTAAAATATGTGATTTGGTGTGAAGAGAATTTAATTATTAATTTAATATTTATTGAAGTAAATAAATATTTTAATTGAATTATTTATTGTAGATTATGTGATTATTATGGAGTAATGTAATTATGTGTAGTATATTAATTAAATAAATATTTAATATTTAATTTAATTGACGTAAAAATTTTATGTTATAGTTCTAATTTAATTGGGATAAATAAATTAGATGAAGTTATGTGGTAATTGTTACACGAAATTATTGTTAGCGAGTAATTTTAATTTGTGACCATTTTATGTGATTTATTGATGTTAGATTTTAATTAATTAAATAAGAATGTTAAAGATTTAATTAATTAAAGTGTGACATTAAGGTATGTGTTAAAATAATTTATAAAAATAAATAAAAGAGTTTTTAAATGATTTTTAACCAAACATGGTCCTTACTTTTGTTTTAAAAGGCTTTTGCCAAATAGGGCCCTTGCACTACTTTTAAACTTATTCTAACCAAACAAGCCTTAGTACTAATAATCTGTTTTATAAAATATTTTACCAAACTAGCTCTAGTGGCTTTTGAAATTCTATAACATCTATATTAATAATATTATTAATTATAATTAGTATACGTATATTAATATATTAGTTATATATGTATACTATGTTAAGTAAAACTACGTTAGTTTAGCCTAAGTCTAAAACTAAGAACAAAGAAGAAATAAGAGCAGAGAAGGGAGAATGCAGAGAAGAAAAAGAGAAGCTTGAGAAAGCAAGAGAAGAACATCATCATCATCTCCATCTCTTAATCCAAACTAGTAAGGATATAATCTTAACCCTTATAATCGTAGAATCAATTTGTATACTTACTGTATTCTCTCTCTATCAAATTAGGTTTTCATGAAAATTATATAATCATAAATTTTATATGTATATATGGTATTCATATGTTCTTCGTAGTAATTGTATGCCATGAAATTAGTCTCCGGATTCAATCGTCCTAAAAATAAGTTTTAAACTATGTTCTTCAATATTTCTTAGTTTAAAACTTCTCTGTAAAAGCTTTTCGTGTAAATTACTTGATCATGATGTATATATGTGATGTATATGTATATATTGATGATTATATATGAGTTATATTATTGTTTTAGAAATTCAATCCATGTATTTTTGATAAACAAGAAGAATTGTGTTTATAATGATTTTCTCTGAATTAATTTTAGAAAAATGGCTTTTGAAACTATCAAATTGATGTTTGATTATGGGTTATTATTTAAATTGATCATGTATTATGTTAGTATCATAAGAGTAAGAACTATTACAATTGGAATTACTTGAATTGATTGAAAAACGAATTCGTAATAGCAAATTTTGTCAAGAACGCTTAATATTATGTTTTTCTTCAAAAATCATGAATACCTTGGCTTTGATTATGTGTTGTATGGATTTTATATGTTATAATCATGTTAAAGAGTCTAAAATATTGTTGTTAGCAAGTTTCATGTTGATCATGTTGGGAAAAATCGAATTCGGTGTGAAGAAATAAGCCAAATTGGCTTATTTCTCTGCCAATTCGCAAACTGGGAATCCCACTAGGGGAGGGACCCGCCCCAGCAGGGCTATTTGCCTTAGGGGGACCCACCCCAGCGGGTACCCTTGCTGTCCTGGAATTTTAGTTTTTGTTCGTTGAGTTTTCGTGCAATGTTTGTTTAGTTAACTTATTTTTATGACTTGATAAGTGTAATAGGTGATAAGATAACATACTTTTGATGTGTTTAAGATAGATTGAAGTATTATGTTGTTAAATTATATGAGTGCTTGGATATTATTACCGTAAGATGCGATATGATAGTAAAAGTGCTATACGTGTATGAGATGCTTGATTGTGAGTTTAGCCTCACGTATGTGTATTAGTATCGACGTACGTTGTAACCATAATTATAGGAAATGTTTAATTTAAATTATAATTTGTTAAATTATAATTAATATAGTTTGATTAATTATAATCAAAGTAAATGTTTAACTTGAAGTATAATTTGTGTAATTTGATTAACATAAGATGTAATTATAATTGATTAATAATAATTAAAGTGAATGTTTAAATTATAATTTATTTAATTATAATTTAATATGAGTCTGTAATTATCAATTGATTAATTATGTGAAATGTAAACGTGATTATGTGATGTGAATATTTACGTGATAATTAATTATTAACTTATTAGTTAATGAGGAATGAGTTAACCTAAATTGGTTAACTAACGATGAAGATTAGCTATGTGATAATTAACTTATATTGTTAATTATACATATGTTTTGACAGTGAGTGTCAAACGAGTAGATAGAAGAGGATTAGAAAGTATAAAGTAGAAGTTACTTAAGCGTTTACTAAACGTCGCTATGAGACTAATAATTGATGCGTATGGTAATACGTTATGTAGGATCATGAAGCAGATTATATTAAGCAGTTTTTTTCGATAATTGGTAATCTACGAGCCAGGAAAGTCTTTCGGTTCCTATTTTTCTACGTGAACTTGATGAGCTGTTTTAAATTGCATGATATGTTATATATGTTGTAAGCGAGCATGATATATTATACATGCTGTAATCATGAAATGTTAAAATCAATTTATGACTACATTATTTTGGTTAAATAATGTTGTTTGAGTAAGGAACTTAATCTTTATATTTGTTATGTGAATTGAAGCATGTATGCCATGTTACTTTAATTATTATGATATGTATGTTGAGCATATTATTATGTGTTATGTGGTGCATGAAAACTGTTAGAACTTGCTGAGCTATCGAGCTCACTCTTGCAAATAATAATTTTTGCAAGTTGAGATTTCAAGGTAAGGATATGTGCTAAGTGTATTATAGAGATCCATATTCACGAAGATTACTTATGTTTTATGAGAAATGTATCTAATGATTTGAATGTAACATGTTGTTGAATTATAAGTGGAATTACCCAATGTATATGGATATTGCTTTATGATGTAAGACCTTGTATAGTCATTTTGTTGTAACGATTCATGATATAGATTTGAATCGAAGAGATGTAATGTAAAGGTTGCGATTCAGGGCAATAAAGAAAGAAGTTTATAAAATATTTAAATATTTCGCATTTTTTAGTGATTTTAATATCGAATAATAATGTAAAGATAGCTTAAAGTTGTATTGTTAACGATAGAGAATGAGAATATTATTGTAAGAATTTTGGGGTCGTTACAGAGATAACTTAGGAAAAGAGATAAAAAGTCCCGGGTTGTGACCCGACCCGTGGGATTTTTTAAACCAACGTAGACAGGTGGCGACTCTGCTAGGGACAGTAGAGGGCTTAGGCCACTTTCAAATCTTTTCAAATATTTCCCTTTTAAAACTATGAATGCGTGAAATTCTGCGTTTCCACATTGAATGAATGCTTGAATGCTGCATCTTTACAATGAATGAATGTGAATGAATGTTTTCTTGCTTTTTAGTGCTTCGCACCCATATTAGTGCTTCGCACGAACTGTCATCATATGCATAACGGTAAGGCATGATGTATGTGAATGTATGTTGTGTTTCTCTCACATGGAGGCAAAACCCGTCGGTGATAAGTAATGTCTTTGGGGATTGGCTAAGTCTATGGCGCTCATGAAAATGCATGACCCAAATTCGCTCTAGTTGAAAGAATGGATTAATTTCTCCTTTAGTAGATTGCGATGATCTAGGGACCTTCATGCCAAAAAGCCAACGCGAGAGTAACCTAAGATATGTCAACCTCTGATTAACCAAATCTGACGGGAAGCTTCTTCATGCCTTCCTTTTTCCATTCAATGTCCAGTTTTTAATATTTTTCTCTTATCATCTTGTCATCAAAACAACTAACCTCGATTTTGTAGGATAAGAATAAAACACACATCATACATCCTATCCTTACCTACCTCAGGAAAGTGACACGCCTACGTTTTGTTGTAGGTGTAAAAAATTGGTCCTGTCACTAGGTCTAAGTCTAAGAAAGCACAGGGTCCATCCACGGACATGACTTCAAGTGCTCAAACAGAGTCCACCCCTGTGTCTAGAAAAGATTTCGAAGGACTGAGAAATTAAATAGCCGAACTAGCCAGTTTTCTGAGAGAGCAAAGCAAGGCCCTTAAAGGGAAGCAATCCCAAACTCATGCGGAATCGGGAATACCTGGTGGTAGTGGTAGTCAAGATACTGAAAAGGCTAAGACTCAGATTCCTGGACCACATAACCAGGACACAACCAATAAAACCCCTGAAATCACTTCCCTCAACAAAGAACGGGAGGCCGGTGACATCATGAAGAAAGTACAACAAATGGAGGAAACTCTCCGGTCTATCAAAGGGACTGGGACATTCGGTAGTGTCAATTACTCCGACCTCTGTATTTTCCCCGGGGCTCGTTATCCCAAGAAATTTAGAACCCTCGATTTCAAGAAATATGATGGATTGGGAGATCCTTATACCCATCTGAAAGTGTTCATCGGAGAACTCGGATCCTATGCAGAGGACGAGAAGCTTCGAATGCAACTATTCCAAAAGAGTTTGACTGGAGAGGCTAGAGCCTGGTATGCACGTCTAGACAACTCTAAAATTCACAACTAGGAAGATCTGGCCCATGCCTTCCTTAGTCAATACAGCTTCCAATCTCAGTTGGCTCCAGACAGATACCAAATAACCAAAATTAAGAAAAAGAACACCGAATCATTCAGAGAGTATGCCCAGCTATGGAGACGGGTCGCAGCACAAGCTATCCCACCATGACTGAGTCTGAGATAGTCATGACTTTCATCGATATCCAAAAATCGCCATATTATGAGAGGGTCCTAGCAGGCATAGGAAAACCATTCTCTAAAATGATCAAGCACGGTGAAATGGCAGAAATGGGGCTCAAATCCGGGAAGATAAAAGATCTAATTGCCCTCGAAGCTGTTGCTGAACACATCCAGTCCGAAAATTACGGGATTAATCCCCGGAGGGTACACAAGAAGAAAGATGAAAAAGTGTCCTTAGTATTGCAAGGACAAAATTCAAGGGGCGAGTCAAACAGTATACCCATTCAAAGGAGGAATTATACCCCTTTCAAAGCTCCAGCCCAGCCTTCAAACCCTCCATTCCAGAAAAATATGGAGGTCAGGCATCAAAGAACTTTCACCCCTCTAGGGGATTCACTTGAGAACGTATTCAAACTTCTGATAGCTCAGAAGAAGATTGTCCAACTCCTTCCACCAACTAACACTAATGGACAAAATTTCAACCCAAGCAAGAAGTGTGCTTATCATTCCGGATCCCCGGGCCATAACACCCAAGACTATTGGTCTCTCAAGCAAAAAATTCAAGATTTGATTGACAATGGAGAGATTGTGGTAACAAAGCTTGAGCAACCTCATGTACAGGACAACCCTCTTCCACAACATAAAGAGAAGAATGTCAATATGATCAGCACCACAAGTGGAGAAGGATCCAAGTACCTCCGTTATATGGGAGAATCAACTCCATCCAGCAATAACACCCCAGACAGTTGGGAAATGTCAGAAAGGCTGTTCCTGATAGAGCAGGAGATCAAATCTATTAAGGAAAAAATTGAATAATTGGCAGATCTGGTAGTCTACCAGCATCAGATCACCGGAAAATGATAAAACGTGCCAACCTGTCTGACATTGAGTGTCTTCCCACACCGGAGATCAATCCCATGTAGGACCATAGACAGTATTATGAGCATGAACCGTAGACTGACAAGGGGGTTGAAGAAGAAAGTATCCAAACTGGTAGAAAATTCTTGTTTCAGAGGAACTTCACCAACCTAAACCAATCAATGGAAGAGATCCTCCAAATACTAATCAACGAGGCTCTATTGAACCCTCGAGCCAGAAAATTCAAACCTGACCAAATATGTCAGTACCACTCCAATTCACCCGGCCATGATACCGATGATTGCTGGGTACTTCGTAACCTCATTCAAGACATGATTGAAAGCGGGGAATTGATAAGGGGAAATCAAATTCTCGATCTTCCAGATAACGACACTCTCTAGATCCCCACTGTATGGAACCAGAACACAGTGGTTGTTATATCCTATAATAGGGATTCTACCTTCACCCCCTTAGTCCTGCAAGGGAAAGGGGTCGAAGAAATATAAAATCCTGTGAAGGTGGCGGCACCCTAACCTTTGATCTTGCCCTTCAGACCTCAGTATCCAATTATCAGTCTGAAGCGGGTCCCATGGAATTATGGGAACGATGAAGGTTCCACTTAAAACAACATCACCATTGTACCAAAGGACAATCCATTATACCTGCCTCAGCGGGTGATCAAGCCAGTCATCAAAGCCAAAGCAAAGGTGGCTGAAGAGAAAATCGAAGAGTTCCTCAAACAGATGGGACACCATAAAATAAAAATAGTGCAGAACTTAAAGGATGCGCCCAAGCAAATGTCCATACTCGATATGGTCTTGTTATCGGTGGATCATCGCAACATTCTAGTAAAAGTACTGGAAGAAGCCCCTCTGCCAAAGACAGTGGATGCTGAGAAATTTCGTCATGTGGCAGAACACATTTTCAATAACAATGTGATATCCTTCACTGATGATGATATCCCTGCAGAAAAAATGGGCCATCATAAGTCCCTGCATATAGCTGTGATGTATTCTGGGTATGTGATCGGAGGAGTGCTCATCGACGGAGGATCATCCTTCAACATTTGTCCCTATGATACCTTGGAAAGAATGAAGATCAACCCAAACTGAATCAAAACTAGTCATGTGGTCATCCGGGTATTCGATGGATCGCGACGCCAAGCTATGGGAGAATAGAACTACCCTTGGAGATTGGTCCACATACTTTCTACGTATCCTTTCAGGTGCTCAACATAGCCACTGGATACAACTTGTTGCTGGGTAGGCCCTAGATTCATATGGCAGGGGCAGTGCCATCCACCCTCTATCAACAGCTCAAATACATTATCAACGGCAACCTCATCATGGTCAATGCTGAACCAGAATACCCTGTATGCATACAGGGAGACATGCCAATGATCAGTCTTGATGCAGGGATTGAACCTGCAAGTTTTTAAGCCCTGGAGGTGAGCGATATCCAGTATCTACCTATTGGGGCACCAGCTCTGAAGCCTAAGGTCTCCACCGAAGTAATGACAATGGGCCAGGAAATGGTATCTTTGGGTTTCCAACCTGGAGAAGTTTAGGAAAGAATCAACAAGGTATCAAGAGTCTTGTGCAAATCCCGAGTCAGACTGGGAGAGCTGGATTGGGATTCTCATCCCGGGAAAAGTACCAGAATCTGCATAAGCATCCCAAGGCTCGTGCATCCACCATCCTATAGCCAAATCTCACTAATGTCGGATGGGTAAAACTAATGAGGAAGATCCCTACTGTGGTGTCAGCCATGCTGTTTCCTCCAATCATACCCATCAATAAAAGAAAAGCACTCAAGCCTGAGATGGATAGCGAAAAGGGAAAAGAAAAGATCATGTACGAAGGACGAGACCCATTCGCTAACATGCGGATCATCATAAACTACGAGGGTATGAATGATGATATCCCAGATAGCGATGATGAGGATCAGATTCAAATTCCTCGCATCAAGAAAGGGAAAGAGAGCAGTTCAAAGAAGAGCCCCGACCCTATTATAAAGGATGTCTCAGTCATCATCCAAGACAAGACAGATAAGCACAAAGCCTCAATCCTCCCGGTTCATAAGGATCTGACCTTTGTTAACTGGAGTAGTGTCCCTTGCCTCAGTCGAGAAGGGTAAAGGGGCAGAGAGTCAATCTTCCCTTTAATCATGCTTTCATTTACTTTTTACTTTTAATTGCATAGCTATAGCAGCAACTTTGTCATGTTTTGTAGAATGCTCTGTATATTTAAGCAAGTGTATATATCTACGATGAAAGCCTTTTTGTTTTTAAGACCCAAGCGTTGGATGTGTTTATCTCTGCTGATGAGATGCCAACCTTTCAAAGTGACTACGACTTTGATGTAGAACTGAACTTCGACTTGATGGATATTGATTAAGAGGAGGAAGATGACTATGAGCTGCCAAAGGAGATCAAAGAATGGGTCGAAGACAAGCCCAAACCAAACCTCGACCAAACCACCACTGTCAATATAGGAACCTTTGAAAACATCAAAGAAATCCAGATAGGTTTAGACCTCACACCCAGCCAAAAAACTGACCTAATCATATTTCTAACACAGTTCCAGGATGTATTTGCATGGTCACACGAACACATGATTGGCCTGTCCACTGACATTGTCATCCATCGAATGCCCATCAAAGACGGGTTCAAGCCAGTCAAACAAAAGCTCAGGCGATTGAAACTTGAATGGAGTCTGAAAGTCAAAGAAAAAGTTGTTAAGAAATTCAAAGCCAGGATTATCATGGTATCGAGCTACCCAGAGTGGCTTTCAAACATAGTCCCCATGCCTAAGCCCTGAGGGAAGGTACTAGTATACGTGGATTACCGGGATTTGAACAAAGCCTTCCCCAAGGACAACTTCCTGATGCCTTTCATCTATATTCTGATCGACAATACGGCGCAGTACGACATGTATTCCTTGGTGGATTACTTTACTGGTTACCATCAAATCATGGTTGCTGAAGAGGACCGGGAGAAAATAGCTTTCATCACTCCCTGGGGAACCTTCTGCTATAGGAGACTATCCTTCAGCCTTATCAATGTCGGAGCCACGTATTAGCGAGCCATGATGGCCTTTTTTTATGACATGATGCACAAAGTGATAGAGGTTTATATGGATGACATCATCATCAAATCCCGGAGGGAGGATGATCACATCGACTATCTCAGGAAGCTGTTCAACAGGTTACGTAAGTACAACCTCAAGCTAAATCCAGCCAAATGTCCTTTTGGCGTCAAAGCAGGCAATCTGCTAGGATTCTTGGTGAGTAATCGAGGTATCGAACTAGACCCTGTCTAGATCAAAGCCATCACTGAGATGCCAGTACCTCAAACAGAGAAGGAGATACGTGGGTTTCTCGGAAGGATCAACTTCATAAGCCGATTCATTTCCCAGCTCACAACCACTTGTGAACCAATATTTAAGCTACTAAGGAAGAATTCCTCCACCAAATGGAATAAGGATTGTTAACAAACCTTCCTTGCCATCAAGAGACAGCTAATCGAAGCACCTGTTTTGGTACCTCCAAGGGAGGGAGTTCCCTTGTTCATGTACCTGTCCGTCAATGCCAACGCAATGGGCTGCATGTTAGGACAGAAAGATGATAGTAGCAAAGAAAGAGTAATCTACTACATCTGCAAAAGATTCAGCAGTGGTGAGCAAAAATACACCCTGATCGAGATAACATGTTGTTCGTTAGCATGGGCTGCAATGAGGTTACAGCATTACCTCCATGGGCACACGACATACCTCATATCCCGAATGGATCCACTCAAGTATGTATTCAACAAGCTAATATTGAATTGTCGACTGTCCAAATGGCAGTTGATCCTACAACAATTTGACATTATCTATGTGACTCAGAAGTCAATCAAGGGTCAAGGCATTGCAGATCAATTAGTTGAAGCACCTTCAGGAGGGTTCGAGCTCCTGGAGACTTATTTCCCAGATGATGGAAACATGACAATTCAATAACTCCAATAAGAGAATACAGTCCAACCATAGAAAATGTATTTTGAAGGGGCAGTAAATATGGAAGGTGCCGAAGCTGGGGCAGTCCTTATCCCTGGTACAAGAGAACAATATCCTATTGCTACCAAACTTTAATTTGGCAACACCAACAACACGGCCGAGTATAAAGGCTGTATAATGGGGTTGAAAATAGCCCAATACATGGGTATCAAACACCTACTGGTCTTTGGAGACTGTGAGTTGCTCATTAAATAATCCACTGGGGTATATCATACCAAAGAACTGCATTTACTGCCCTATCATCGGCAGGTCATCAAAATATCCCTGAAGTTTGAAGACATAACCTTCAGCCATATTCCTCGAGGTAGGAATGACTTCACTGATACATTGGCAACGTTGGCTTCATTAATCCGTATATCCGATAGGAGTGAGATTCCCTGCATCGAATTCACAATTCAGAAAGCCCCGATATATGGGAATTACATTGGAGAAGTATCAGATGAAATACCTCCTGTCAATCAGCCTTGGTATCAAGACATCAAGGAATATCTACGAGATGGATCTACACCCGCAGGAGCAAGCCAATCCGAGCGAAAGTGGATTCACAAGATGTCTATGAAGTTCTATCTAAGTGGAGAGGCCCTCTACAAAAGAGATGTTGGAATAGGCCTGTTAAGATGCCTTGATAAAGAACAAGCCCCGAGAATGATGGTTGAAATCCACAGTGGAGTCTGTGGTCCACACATGAGTGGTTATCTGCTGGCCAAGAAGATATTAAGAACAGGTCATTATTGGATCTCTCTCAGAGCTGACATCGATGATCATGTCAAAAGATGTTTTCAATGCCAAGTACATGGAAATGCCATCCACGCTCCTCCAAATGAGTTCACCATGGCCTTTCTCTATGTGGGGGAATGGATGTGCTCGGTCCAGTGGAACCCAAATCCAGCAATGGTCATCGATTCATCTTCACCATGATGATTACTTCACCAAATGGGTTGAAGTTGCCTCATTTCCCAAAGTCACAAAAGAGGTCATCATTGGTTTTATCAGAAATAATGTCGTCTGTCGATATGGACAACCGGAGGTGATTATATCAGATAACGCCAAGAACCTGAACAATCAAATGATGAAAGAACTGTGCAGCAAGTTCCACATCAAGCATCTCAACTCCTTCATCTATCGGCCCAAGATGAATGGTGCTGTTGAAGCGGCCAACAAGAACATCAAAAAGATTATGCAAAAAATGTCCGCCAATCACAAAAAATGGTCTGACCTACTGCCTCTCACCCTGTTAGCATACAGGACGTCAATGCGCACCTCTACTGGGGCTACCCTTTATTCATTGGTCTATGACATGGAAGCAGTCCTCCCCATAGAACTAGAGATGTAATCATTGAGAGTGATGATTAATGCTCAGATAGACGAGGATTATTGGTTGCAAGACCGATACCACCAACTGTCTCTGATTGATGACAAGAGGGCTACAATCATTTTCCATGGACAGTTATATCAACAAAGGATTGCTCAATCCTATAACAAGAATGTCCGAATACGGCAATTCAAAGAAAACGACTTGGTGCTGAAGAAAGTTTTGGTCAATCAAGACGAAGCTAAAGGAAAGTTCGCCCCTAATTGGGAAAGCCATTTTATTGTCAAGGAAGTGTTGACGGGAGGAGCTATCAGATTACAGGAAATGGACGGGAACGAATTTCCCCAACTCATCAATTTAGACACCATAAAAACGTACTATATCTGAAGCACATGCATACCCGCATCCGAGTCCTACAAATCAAATTAGGTTCAGTTTTTCACTAGGAAGTCGGAACTACGAATGACCTGATCTCCCTCAACCCGGGAGTACGTAGGCAGCCATTTCTGGTGCGGTCAAACCAAATAAAAACTCAAAAACTCATCAAACCAAATAAAAACTCAAACCCAAGACAAACACTTTTCAAACCTCTCTTATACAAAGCCAGAACTACGAATGACCTGATCTCCCTCCACCCGAGAGTACGTAGGCAGCCATTTACGGCGCGGTTTGATCTTCAAGAAAAAATAAAAACCCCAATAAAAACCAGTTCCAAGACACCAAAGATATACAGAAGCTAAATCCTATCAAGCTACCCTGATTAACAGGCCCATCTGAGATACTCTCTGACATCTCAACTGTCAGTCCATCAAGGAGGAGCTCAAGATGCATCAACAACAGCGAGTTATGACAGAAGTGGTAATCACTCAGCAATGACGATACATCTCCAACTAGGGAAGTGGATCAAAAATATATTTCTCTAATATAAAACTGTTTGATATATACATAAGGTCCTGTACATAACAAAAATGGCTGATCTAGTCTGTGCAGGAAAAATAAAGCTAGTCTATGGACCCAAGGATAAGCAAACCAGTAATGCCACCATGGCATCTCTCTCTAAAGTTGGAGGAGCAACTGCAAGTGCAATACTCTCAGCCTCCATACGCCCCAAAACCTCCACAGTCATCTGTAGTGTGGCACTGTGGTCATCAATATATGCACTCATCTTGATAACCAGGCTGTGAGTATAAGATCGAAGGGTAGTACTGTCAGCAATGTGGAAATCACAAGAAGCTATAACCTCATCCCTCTCTGCAAAAGCTACATCTCTGGTTGAGTGAATCTCATCCCTATCCACAACAACGTCATATCTGGAAGATCGGAGCTCCTATCTCTCTATCAAGCCAGCATCATGAATGAATCGAAGTGCATCCCTCTTAGCTAAAGCTATATCTCTGCCAGACAAAGCAGTCAACATCTGTGCTCTAGCTGAATCCTGCTCAAAGGTCATCCTGAACAATGAATCTGCCAAAGCCAGGTCTGTATCACAGGGATAGTTGATGGGTCGCTAACCAAAGCAGCTGTCAAACCTACTAATAGCTCATCCTCAATGGGAAACTCATGATCCTCCATAGGCTCCTCCTCATCTGAATCCACAATAGGAGCTGAAGGAACAAATGTTGCTGCTGCCATATCTGCCTCCAGCCATACAGAATACTCTGGAGAACGATTCAGATGACTACTAAAGAACTCAGCCCTCTCTCTATGAGTCCAACACTCATATACTAGAGCCAAATCGGCTGATGACATAGACAATGCCGACATCCTCTGATCAGCAGACCTCTCGAATCGGTGCAGGCTCTAGAACTGATCAAACTGGCTCATAACAGCCAGGGGATGAGTAATCCATGCCAAGTGCATGAGTAATAAAGCTATATGGGGAGGCCAACCCTAAGCATGGCAAAATCACGAACGGATGATCAATATTCGACAAAAATGCAGACCACGTCGCTACATTGATACACTCTGCCGGCTGAAAGGAGTAGGACATAGATTTATCATGGGAAAAATAATACCCATGATGCCTGAAAGATCCAATCGATCGGATATGGGACATCAGCCATATGTACAGCAAGACCAAACTACCCCTAAAGAACCCCTCCGGGTGGGTAATACAATGAGTGGTTGACCACAGCGTCTCAGCCAATATCATCGGGATAATGGTACTACTCTGTCTAAGGGCCTGAACAATAACTACCAATCCCACGTCCAGATGATCCAAGCGCAGCAGCATGTAGACGTATGCCACAATGCACATCATCAGAATATCTACCCTGGCCAGATGCCATGTCTCTACTAAAATAATAAAATCCCCGACATGTCGATCATAGCTATCAAGCTCCCCAAAACGATCGATCAAGAAGTTAATTGAGATCACACGCCCAGATACGATCTCGTCTGCGACTACCCTCTGACGAAGATCGAACATCCAAAGGAACGGTCTCCTCATGTCAATAATAGCAGTTCGGGCGCATGACAAGGCTAGATCCAAACTGGTAAGCCGCTCATACTCCTCCAAAGTCGGCGTCAGCTCATGTCGCCCAAAGCAAAAAACCTTCCTCTCGGGTATCCAGCAGGATAATATGCCACCCACAAACCCATATGGCACCTGAAAATCTATAAGGGCCAGCGAATGCCCCAACATCTGGTCTACTGTCCCTCTGGCTGGGAAGGGCCGGCTCTCATACCACGACCTCAATAACAAAGTCACCTCAGACTGTGGTACATGCTCAATACGAGTCACAGCGGACGACGTCATCTGTGTCACCGTACCACAAGACCATCTAGGAGTCAAATCAGAACTTATCTGTCTAAATGCATACATATAACATAATACATGTATGATAACAAGTATAAACATGATGCGATGGATAGGAAATAGCATGAATATCTGCGATAAACTATCTACTGCGAGCATCATCCTTGTCCTGATAATACAAAGTGAAGAGAAGAATACAAGGAAATGGGGCACCACCACCCAACTAATACAGTGGTCTATTAAAATGATGGCACAACCGCCAAATAGCCAAAACAGTGGCTGACCAAAAATATAGCTGCCATAGCTATCCAAAGAGGTCCAGATAATCCACGTCCAGGTGATTAACCTGCTCCATCTCTGTTGTGGACACAAAGTTGCGGTCATCAGGCATCTCTGGACGGTACAAGGGAGGATCTGCCCCTGCAAAAATGTTGGAAAATAGACCTGAAGAGTGGCTGCTCCTGAGCTGGATGGGTTAAAAGAAGATGCCTCTGAAGGATCTCTACCAAGATGCCTAATAAAAAGGCGAGTGCTATATAACTCTTGGGTTAGAACTGCAATCTGGTCTGCATGAGTTGGCTCCCGAAGGCAAGCTATCCAGTCCATCATCATCACATACCCTGGCACCATATCTGCCATGAACTGGGTAACATGAGTCTGAGCTCTAATAGTGCGAGGGCTCCACCATCTGCTAAATGCCTCCTGGCTGAATGGACCCTCCAATAGGGTGAAGCCATCTATGCCTTCCATGGGAATCTCTATCAATGGCATGATTAACGGCCAATGATGCCAAGTAGGAGGAACAATGGGAATGCAGATCTCACCCGTGACACTCCTGATAGAATGCTCTCCCAAATAGAGCTCCCAGCCTCCCTCTGTCAAAATCAGGACTCTGCAGGTCGACAATACAAACTCCCGTCCAGTGGGAAGGCTCCCTCGAACCCGACGGTCAAAAACTTATAGGTATACGACGTCCAAGAGATCGATCCAGCTGTCAAAAGCTCCAACTATAAATGAGCATGAGTAAATTCGTCAGCAACATGGACCTCCATCAAAGTCGAGTGATGCTAACGCCGTCCTCGAGGATAGGTCTATAGACGTAAAGCAGTGGCGGGCCGTAGGCAAGGAAGCCTCTCAAATGCCCAAAACTGGCCATGTCAATATCAAAAGTCCTCAGTGATCAAGACTGACAAATATAAATGCTGAAATCAAAAAGGTACAAGAATGATGTACTCACCAACAAAAACGGGTAGAAAACTAACCAAGCCTCCGTCGAACCCTCCAAAAGTATGTGCATGCCCCAGAGAAAATAGGCAAAGGTGTAGGAACCCCAATCAAAGTCATTGAGGTGCTCTACATGCCGGGTGGGGCTGATTAGGGCAAAGGACACAGTAGATGAGTTATCCGCCACAAAATAACCTTTGATGATCATAAGAAATTATGGCCTTAGAATGCAATCTTTAACCCTCTGGTCATCAGGCGGAGGCTCCAGCAAAGTCCCATTCTGGGCATTTATAGTCAAGGGACCAGATCGGACCTACCAACCCTTGAGCGTAGACGCGAAAACTCCCAGCAGGGACAGAACGGCAGTAGGAGTGATGTCAGCCTATGACAGGCACTGGCTCACCCTCAAACTCAATACCGGTGATGAACCTCCAGTCTATAGGGGTCATCATCACCTCACAGTCCAGCAGATGAAGGGACTGAGTCTGGTGGAACCAGCGCTCAGACAAAGCCCTCATATACCCCCAGGGGCAACGACGGGGAAGAATAGAAAAGAAAGCCTGGAATCCCCAGCCATCAACAATATCCCTGTAATCCTCGTGCAAAGTATGATACAGGGAATGCACATTGAACCAATTCTCTCTAGGCTGCGTAAAGCCAGGGACCTGCATCAAAAACCAACCCATGTCAAAAACCTTTACCCTGAGAATGGCCAAAGAAAGAAAAGAATCCAAGAAGAGAAAAACTTTATGTCACCTCATTGGCATGGAGATATCTCGAAGGATGGCGACTCAAGTTGCCCAATAGCTCCTGTGTAGGCACAACAATGCCTGGGACCTCCGCCAGGTGGAGCCTGAGCCTGAGCCAGAGCTGGAGCAGCAAAAGCAGCTTACTCATCATCAATGTCAATCGGCGGTTCGTCCTGAGCTGGACGAACCACCGACTCTACCAACCTGCGAGGTGGTCTAGCCGGACGTGGCTGAGGAACATCGGAAGCTCGCCTCCGTCTAATACCTGATGATACCTTGCTAGCACTGTCGGGTCTATCATGGTCCATCACCTGTATAAAGTCTCCAAATCACCTCAGAAAGGGTGTGGTAAGCCTAAAACCTGTGGCGTATTATTTAAATCAGTACTCTATGCATCTCTAAGTCCGAAAACATGCATGGGTCAGTCAAAAATACCCAGTAAAGTCAAAATTATATGTTTTTCAAAAGATAAATCCTAAAAACATGCATGGGTCAGTCAAAAATACCCAGTAGAGTCAAAATTGCATGTTTATTAAATGCTCGGGTTTTGAAAAAATTTCGCCAGAGTCTCCTTTGTAAAATGGACTGTCCGCATGCACATAGGCATAACTAGGTGGCCATTCAGTAGCACGCCTTTCCAAAAACAAGAACAATTCATATTTATAAAAAAAAAAATCCTCACATGGTAGCCAAATCACCATAGACATTTTTTTAGTTGAAAATCTAGACTCACTAGGCCTCAAAAAGGATGAGTAAACCGATCAAAAAGAGCAAAAATTGACTGTCTCAGAATCTGAATTTTCTTACATCCAAACGTGCATTATAGTAAGATATGCATACATATGTAGTCAGAAAATTTTTAACAGATCATATAGGCATATATTTTTCATACATTACGTCTAAAAGCCACCTACGTGGTTCACATGCTTTTAACGGTCAAAACTTACGAAAAAAAGACATAAAACGTTACCTGCGCTGCGTTGAACGTGTAGGAACTGACGGAATCAGAAAACAGCTGTCCAAGCTCCGTAGATCTGAAAAAGAAGATCGGAATCCGTTTGGAACTCGAATTAGAACATTGAAGAAATGAAATCCCGCTGCCCAATAAATAGCCCAGGTAGAAGCGGGCCCACCTGCGGCTGCCGTACCTCCACCTATGGCTCCCCAGGGTGGGTCCCACTCCCCTGGGTTATGTTTGGTTCGGGTCGAAACAGAGTTTCCATGCGCTGCCAAGTCAAATCTGAAGAAAAATTGCTACGCGATTGAGCTGTTTGTCCTGAAATCCTGCGTTTTAGCAGCGTAATTCTGACAGAAAGGGGAATACTCTAGAAACCCTTGGTATTCATCTCGAAGTCATATTCAGGGATCAACAATGCAAACTGCAGAAAAATTGCTCGAAACTGTCGAAAACTGTCACTTTCAAAGTATCGGGTACAGACCGAGTTCAATTCAGTCGTTGGTTCAACCCAACGAATTATCGGGTACAGACCGAGTCCAATTCAGCCGTTGGCTTCAACCCAATGAAGTATCGGGTACAGACCGAGTCTAGTTCAGTCGTTGGCTTCAACCCAACGAAGTATCGGGTATAGACTGAGTTCAGTTCAGCCGTTGGCTTAAACCCATAGAAGTATCGGGTACAGACCGAGTTCAGTTCAACCTTTGGCTTCAACCCAACGAAGTATCGGGTACAGACCGAGTTTAATTCAACCGTTGTCTTCAACCCAACGAAATATCGGGTACAGAACGAATCCAATTCAGCCGTTGGCTTCAACCTAACAATGTTTCGGGTACAGACCGAATCCAGTTCAACCCCAGCGACGTCTTAGCCATCGGAGCAGCCTCCGCGAAGCATTGGAAGTGATCCGATGACTGAAACTATGTAATAGTCCATCCCCGATGATGGAATCTGTTATACACATCCTCAAAAGGAGCACCAAGAAGAATTGGTGATTCAACTACCTATTGCAAAATAACGGCGTAAACTCTCATCAAGATGGACATTGGAAGCATCTATTAAGAAGACTAGATAATCTAGAAATGTCCTCAATGGAGGAGCCTTTAGAAATGTGCAACAACACCGATCGAGAGGAAAAGCCCTGCACAGAGTGCCGCCAGACAGAGAAATAATTGGTCTCAAACCAAGGTAGTATCAATAATAACAACCTCATCAGAATCTCCGAAGCTATCGCAGAGGACGTCATCCCCAGCAAAGCAAGACGAGAACAATCTGTGATAGCTCATCTCTGACCAGCCCATTAATGGTTCCACTACCAGTAGTAGTCTGACAACGACCACCCTAGGCTATCAAGAATGATGTCATCCCCAGTAAAAAGTGACGAAAATAGTTCGTGGTAGCCTAGTATTGACATCCCCAGCAGAAATGTAGAAAACATTTCAGTTTATCATCATTAAATAAACATCAACAACACCGATGGGAATCAAACTGTTGGTATCAGCCCCAACACAAGCATCGATAAAGGTAAACAATTTGCGATGCGATTAACAAAGCGATTTGTGATGTGATTGGAGATGCGAAGTGCGACCTGCGATCTACGAAAATATTTTAACATTCATTGCATTGCATCATTAATATCTTTGCATTTCAAGTGTCTAGCAATCTTTATCCTGCTCATTCCATTACATTGCATGAGCATGATAAAGAGGGGCATCTGTAGACACTCGAAATTTCCTTTCCCTGTTACTAACACTGTAGGAAGGCAAAGTGGTCAATCAAATCAACCTCGATCTCAATATTGGGCCATCAAATCAACTCTGATCTCCAATCGGGCTGTCAGATTAACCCCGATCTCAATATCGGGTCATCAAATCAACTCCGATCTCTAATCAAACCGTCAGATCAACCCCGATCTCAATATCGGGCAATCAAATCAACTCGATCTCCAATCGGACCGTCAGATCAACCCTGATCTCAATATCGGGCCATCAAATCAACTCTGATCTCCAATTAGACTGTCAGATCAACCCCGATCTCAATATTGGGCCATCAAATCAACTCCGATATCCAATTGGGCCATCAGATCAACCCCGATCTAAATATCGGGCCATCAAATCAACTCCGATCTCCAATCGAACCGTCAGATCAACGCCGATCTCAATACCGTGATGTCAACTCAATTCTGGCTATCAATACTGGGACAACTATAGCCTCGATCATTAGCCTTGGGATGTCAACTGAGTCCAATCCATGGTCTCAACCCGGGAGGTATAGAGCAGCCTCGGTCTCAACCTGATAGGTATAGGTCAGCCATGGTCTCAACTCGAGAAGTCAGGTCAACTTCAGAAACAAACTTGAAGCTTCACAACATCTCCAGGAGGAAACCTGGAACGACCAACTCAACCTTAGAGACTACATTGAGGACAAACAGACTCGAATGGGATCCAAGTCATGGAAACGGTTCCCGGAAGTCAACCGAAGGCCATGCCGACACTAAGGGCAACGTCGGGAGGGAAAAAAATGGTCATTTTACCAACCCTAAGCCGATTCAGTCAAACTCAAGCTGAATTGATGCCACCAAGGTCAGAACAAACCATAACGACGATCCCGAGTGCAAACAGCGCAAGACAGCTCAACGGACAAACTGCGAGGAATCAAAGACCTGGTTATAAACCCATCTTCTTGGACCTAAAAAATGTTTTATCCCATGTCATTGTGACACTCTTGGCGAGGGCTTTCCGGAAAGGTATAACACGCCTCAAACGGACGCTCCGATCAAAAGTTAGAAAGTTTTAACTTTGACTTCACGTTTATCGGAGTGCACGTACTTCGAGAAGACCAAGTCGGATGGTTGGGCCCCACCAGGGGAGCCTCACCTCAACCTGCGACAGCAGCAGGTAGAGCTGAGGCTCCCTGGCCTATAAATAAATGTGCCCCCCTCATTTTCAAGAATTTCGAAACACAAGCGAACCTCTACCCGTTTGGTTTTTTGACTTTTTCACCTTTTCTAAACCCAAATTTTTTCACTCTAACACATAGATATACCCACATACTACCACATATCAGAAAATAACCGGTAGATTTCGGACGTATAGAGCCTACAATTTAGAAAAAAGCCCGTGTAGCTGTTCATTGTGAGTATTTTTAGGATCTGCATGTTTATATTATTTCTTCATACTTTTATACACTTGCACGTTAAGTTTCGTTTTCTAAATATGTCCGAACTTAGTTCTATGGTCGTTTTCGTCAAAACTTGGTACATTTTTGTACATAACTGTATTTTTTGGCATTTCTACAACTCGGATTGACGATCCGTCATCTCTAACAGCTTCAGTGAACTAGCACCTTCGTTTAAGCAACTTCGCCGGATTGGGTTATCTTCCCAGTCTGGGTTTGGCTCTTTTTTTATGTTTATTTAACTGTATATCTACTAACGTTTCAATTCTGTCAAGCTCGGATGTCAAATCCGAGGTAGTTTACTGCTTTTATATATATATTTATGCATATATAAGTAGCTTTCACCATCACTGGGCTCTCTTCCCAGTCTTAGTTGACTACATTTCTGTCAATATATATATATATATATATATATATATTTATATATTTCAGTCCGGCCTGGATTATTCTATGGCCTTTTTACTATTTTTTGCACTCTTCACCATTACTGGGTTATCTTCCCAGTCCCTAGTTTACTACTTTCTTGCAAATTTACATTTCAGTTCGGCCTGGATTATTCTGTGGCCTTTTTACTGCTTTTTTGCACTCTTCACCATTACTGGGTTATCTTCCCAGTCCCTGGTTGACTACTTTTCTGTACATTTACATTTCTGTTCGGCTTGAATTATTCTGTGGCTTTTTTACTGCTTTTATATATATTTATGCATATATAAGCAGCCTTCACCACCACTGGGTTCTCTTCCCAGTCTTGGTTGACAATTTTTCTGTCAATATATATATATATATATATATATATATATATATATATATATTTCAATTCCAGTCCGGGCACCGGCGTGAAAACCCATCGCCCTTTACAGCTTTTATATAGATAACTGTTTATATATACTGCTATTACTGGATTTTTATTCAATTAATGCTTTAAATATTCATTTGATATGAATCGGTATTTTTCAGTTACAAAAGCAACCTCGCGTCCCTTAGATCGCTATCTAGTGGGAACGAGACGCTTCGGCCGGGCGAACTGGGATTAGCTGAACGAATCCTCGGTTCTGGCAATCTTGGGATATATATCTATTTCTGTACAAATTTGAACTGTGCAGGTTTATTGGCTACTCATATGTGAGCCTAGGAATCATGGAATTCATGATCAAGCTGATCAGAATCTGATTCCCATGATGGACAAACTCCACTTTACGAATGTACCCTACTGATTTTTCTCTAAAAATGTACACACAAATACCTTAAAACGGTTATCCGGATTTAAGGTCTCAACATAGTGAAAAATGTGGTTTGCCGTGTCAGCGTCCCTCCGATGGCTATCATGCTCATCAGGAGACCGACACTTATATTTATTTTTGTGGTCGAGGATGCTTCGCAGCCCGATAAATCACCATTCGAATGCAGCCTTAAGGCTAAAAAGATAAAAATTAGAAGTATCAACATGTTTCAATTCCTATGTTAGCGTAAGGGTTTGATAAACCAGCTTTCAAAATATCATTTTCAATTCAATCAAAAGAAAAGCTTTTGCAAATCAAATTAAAACCTTTTGCAAATCAAACCAAAGACTATTTTCAAAACAAGTTAAACCCTTCGTATATAGGTTCAACGAAGCAAAGCACTACTTTCAATCAATCAAACATAGGCCCAATTTTCAAGCAGCATTCACACACGCATTTCAGTTTTGAGGGAAATATTGAAAAGATGCGGTACCGTATTTACACGAGAATTATGGGGTGCCTAACACCTTCCCCACACTTAACCAAGCCCCCGAACTCAAACTTTATTTTCAAAGATCAAGTTTCGACAGTGTCCAATAATTGGACCTCTTTCAAACAAAACTCGGTTGAGTTAGTACAACCATTTTCAAATTTACCAACTGGCGACTCTGCAAAACGAACAAATCGTCGACATGATATATGTTGGTCTTTTTCATAAAAACCCCTTCAAAACCATTTTTGCAAATAAAAAGAGTTAGGGTAGAGATAACTTAGGAAAAAAGATAAAAAGTTCCGGGTTGTGACCTGACCCGCGAGATTTTTTAAACCGACATCGACAATATTTATAGATTTCATTAAAAAAGAAATCTTCATAACCTAATTATACATTATGTGAGACAATTAAATAATCTAAGGGTTATAGTAATAATGAATAGTTAGTATTTAATATTTATACTAACTTAAGTGCATAATTTTATTATTGCAAGATATTAATAATTTTAAACCTAATTATAGTAAACCTAATTAGGTTACAAATTAAAGAGATATGTGTAAGTAATTAAATTTTATAATATGTGAAATAAAAACCCTAAATAAATAATTAGGGTAATATATATTAAAATTGTTAAACTATGTTTATTACATAGCTCAAAACAATTAAATGAGAAGCCCAAAAGAAATAAAATGCAAACCAATACTTAGCCCACTTGATTAAGGGTATTTTAGACTTTTGATTAATTAAATTTGTGCATTAAAATAAAAGTAAAATAGAGGGAATAATGGGGCAAGAGTGACCGGTCACTTTAGGCCTTTTAAGGTAAAAAATTATTCTAATCAAGTTCCTTAATTAGTAACTCTTACATCAAGTACAAGTGTGTTCATCTCCCATTGGTAGAAAATCTACTTAGCACCCTTAATGACATGATTAGGCTTAATTGAAAGAGATAAGGCAAAGCCTTTCATCCAAGGGACAACAAAGATATGGAAGATATTAGTTATGACCTTAGTTTTATCTAACTATATTGCAAGATACATTTTAAATCACTACATTTTATTTCTTCTATTTTTCTCCCAAGCTAGCAAAATACAAAGAGAGAAAACAGAGAGAGGGGTTCGGTTTTTGAGGAGAAAGAGAGGAGTGTGCTAGCTTGATTAATGCACCCTAAGTTCATATCTTACTTTGGTAGATCAAGGAAAGTTGCTACTAGAACAAGGTATAACCTAAATCATCATCTTCTTCTTCTATTTGGTGTTATAGAAAGATTTGATGGGGTTATGAACTAATACCCAAGATACCCTAGTTCTACATATTATCAGGTATGAAACTAAATATCTTGAGTGTTAGATCAAAGGTTTAGAGGAAGAAAATGAGCATATGTTCTCTTAGGGGTGAAACCCTAGTTTTTCTTCCACTAAATCTTGTGTAACCCAAGTTTTACAACTTGTATTTGTGATCCATCAAAAGGGGGTGCTAGATACGTGAGTTAGCTAGTAAACCCAAGTGATAGAACACAAATCCAACAATGTTTGAAGCCTTGGGGGCTATTTTCCCAAAATAGTTCAGGTTTAGACCATAAAGCTTTAAAACCCTAAAAAGTCCACTGACCCATTTTTCCTAAGGTTGTTTTGGCTAGTTCTGGATCTTTTAAAAATATGGAAAAAATCACAGAGGTACCTTAAGAAGTTATCTACACGTACAAAAAAAACGAATACGTTTCGATGTGTAATTTGTGTGTAATGGCTTTTACCGTGAAGGACTCCTAAATATTCTTACCCGGATTCCTCACTGTGTATACCTTGGAAAAATCTGAAATTTATACAGTGTGTGTATATATGTCATGAGAGTGTACCCTGAAAGTTTCAGAATTTTCTAAGCAAAACTAGATTTGTTAAAAATGTAACAAGATTCGGAGGTTTAGAGTGCTTTAAATATAGTAAATCACTTTCTAAAATTCTAGGAACATTTGTGAATCATTGTTGTATTATATAATGTCCAGATCCAGAAGATAATAATTTTCAGAATCTGTTTGCAATTTTTCATAATAATGTTATAGTTATGGTTAAAAGGAAATAAATAGTTAAATGATGTCATAAATGAGAAAAATAGGATGTTAAAACTTAGGTACTCCTATTATAGTGTAATCTGACCTATGTGAGATATTTTGGTAATCTATTATGATAAATAATATTTATGACCTTTTATGGGTATTAAATAAGTTGTTTAATAAAGGGTAAAATAATTAAAATAAATTATTTATTTTCGTAATAACTTATTAAAATATTACTATGATATTTGTAATATAAGAATCTGATATTTTTAAGTAAGTAAAAATATTAAGATTTAAAATTTTATTAAAATATTATTGAATGGTTAATAATATTGGGTTTAAGCATTAATAAACGATTAAAATATTATTAAATGGCTAATAATATTATATTAAAATATTATTAATAATATTTGATTAAAATATTATTAATAATATTTGATTAAAATATTATTAAAAGATTAATAATATTAGATTAAAGTATTATTAAAAGATTAATAATATTAGATTAAAGTATTATTGGATGATTAAAATATTATTAAGTAAATAATAATATTCAAAATTAAATAATATGTTATTAAAAATGTAATAACATTAGTAAAGGAATAAAATATTCTTAAATAATTAATAATATTAGTAAATGTATAAAATATTATTAAAAGGTTAATAATATTAGTAAATAAATAAAGTATTATTAATTGATTAATAATACTAAAGAATAAGTAAGGTATTATTAAAGTAATAATATTAATGCATGATTAAAATATTATTAAGAGGATTAATAATATTAGTAAAGTATTAAAATATTATTAAGATTTTAATAATATTATTAAGTGAATAAAAGTGTTATTAGTGGACTAATAATACTAATAGGTGAATTAAATATTATCAAGATTAATAATAGTGAGTGAATTAAAGGTAATTGTTATTTAATAGTAATATTATCGAGGCATGATAATATTTCTAAGAACTAAATGTAATAAGTAATATTTATGTGATTACATAATGTAATGTTATGTTATGGCTAATTGAAAGATTAACTATAGGTCGCTCAAAGAAAGATAATTAAACTGCCTAGCGGATAGAATTTAATTGTGAAGCAGTAGCCTACAAACGTGACAAGTTCTCTAACTCAAACTCGAGTTATTATTTTCGAAGCATGTTAGTGAATAATTATTGTTGATTATTCACATCTATACTGATTATTGAGATTCGCATTTTGTGCAATTGAATTTATGTTCTATTATTATTGAACTTTGAATTAAATTAAAGTTTTTTTTCATTCATGAGCTGTTTATGAGATAAATCTATGCTAATTATATCAGCTAGATCAAGCATGTCTAAATTTGTTAAATCAAATGTGTTTTAAAAACCTGTTATTATTAAATTGATATGGTAAGAACTCTTGGCTGAGAAAAGGACAAATTTGATTAAAGCATGATATCAATGCCGGATTATTAAGTGTTTATGCATAAATCACGGGGTATGAAAGGTTGATCCCCTTGATTACCAAAACTTATTAAAAGGTCCAGTTTAAGTGCTGAGAACCTTGCAAATGTTCATAGTTATTTCAAACCACTTAGTACCTGTTATTCAATTATTCGAATATTCAACTGTTGACTATTAATTCATGTTCCTTCACAATTTTACACTGTTGTTGAACATTGAAAGCGAAACTTCTTTCTAATCATGATATATCTCCCTTGTGTATAAACTTGCTAAGTAAATTAGTTGCTTACCCTTGCTATATCATGACATTTATTTCAGCTAAGGCAGAAACGTCCAAAGGGGACAAAGGAAAAGGGAAGGTTCAAGAGTAGATGTTTGAGAAGGCTTATGTACCAGTTAATTTTAAATGTTATTTGATTATGTAAACTCTTTATAGTATTAAGAGCACGCTTTAAGTTAAGGTTAAAGAACCTTGGGACTATGATTGTAAGACTTTATTACTATATATTATGATAAATAATATATGTTTATTCTTCCGTATTAGTTAGAAAGTATGTTTGTTGTTGAGTATCGTGAACACTGAATTCGAGGTTAGGAAACCCGAATTTGGGGGTGTCACAGTTTCTATCTCAATAAAAATTATGTACTCTCCCAACTCTTAGAAAGATAATTAACCACAAATCAAAATAAGACTCCTCTTATTTATAGATGTAGGCAACCCTCATAAACTATTTAGAATTTGGGTTTTATATTAATTAAACTCTTTTAACTAATTAGGTTTCCTAATCTTTGATAAGTGGTTTTATTGACCACTTATTCAGATACTTTCCAACTCGCTCTGTTGCTTAAACTCAAGTAATCATTTGAGTTTAATGTGTTTTTCCTTTGTTTTGTGTTTTTCAGGTTTAGGAACTCTTTCGGCGTTTATTGAGCGTTAAAGGATCAAAGGTCGTTTAATTGGGACAAGGAGCTAAAATGAGCTTAAAGTATAAGGATGGCATAGAATGAAGTTGTAATAGAGCAAGGCCACGAGGATGAAAGAAGTGCAAGAAGGCAAGAGCGAAGGTGGCAGCCAAATGCACCAGCAAAAGCAATGTGCCAGCAAAGTTCAGCAGCCCGCGCGGCCGAGCCCAATCCAAGGCATCCACGCCACGCGCCCGTGCCGATACCCAGAGCAGAGGCCAGTTTTCTCCAAGCCGCGCGCCCACGCCAAGAACAAGCCTAAACTACACGCGGCCGCGCCAGTCTAATTTTTGGCCAAGTTGACTTTCACTTAGCAGACGGGCGGGGGGGGGGCGGAAATGATATAAGGGTCTTAACCATTCATTTGGCCGAATATCCTCCCCCTTGGGAGCTAAAAACCCTAGCCCTAATTCCTCTTTCCCTTCTCTTTTCCTTTCTTGTTTGTTAGATTAGGAGTAGATTAGAGAGTAGATTAGGTTTTATTAGTTTAGTTAGATTCTAGGGTTAGATTAGTTTGTGAAGATTGAAGTAAGGGTTGAGCATCAAAGATCCAACCAAGGAGGAAGACTCAAGATTTGCATTCTCTATTTCTTAACTCTCCTTGTATTTAATTTGTATTCGGATAATGTTTATGAACCTTGTGGATGATATATTTGAGTTGTCTATGACTTAAATTGTATTTTTAGGTTCCAATGGAACCTTTTGAGTATTCAATGTTAATTTCCCTTCCATGTTGGTCTTATTTGATTACTATGTGCTTATCTATTGCGATGTATGCTTTAATTGCTTAATTGTGTTGCAACCAATTACTGTGATAACCTATGTGGGATTGAAAGACAAAATATAGGTTTAGATCCAATCGCAGTAGCGGGCGATTGTAGGTTCACATGGCGTTGGACTTATGATTTGTGCTTAGGATAGACATATACCGAAGCACCGTTCGTAGTCAATAGAGAACTTGACCTTCAACCCTATTTATTTGTAAATCACATAGACATATAGTGGTTTAGGTAATGTGGGTGGTCACGTGCGTCTATCACATGTGGATTGCACATGATATGGTTTAGGTGCATCGAAAGATGGCCTACTCCCACTTTCGTGTTCTCGGATAATAATTATAATGATTGATTTAACCTAACTTGGGAGTGTGTTGACTTAGGCGAATCATTAGGGGAAATTAGGATCTCTTATCTTCATTATCTGATTCCACCTTAGGATTATTTATTGCATGTTTAAATTCCTTTCCTAGTTTAAGGTAGTTTTAATTCCCTCTCTTTACCACTCGTTTAAATAAGACCGAAATGATTATGTGCTAGTGGTTTGGTGTCTTTTATCCATTAATTCTCTGTGGGACGATATCTGTACTTTCACTTTATTACTTGAGGGCCGCGTATACTTGCACGTTAATTGTGTCATCTAATTGGACCAACAAGTTTTTGGCGCCGTTGTCAGAGAATTAATTGGATAACTGTTTGCCAACATTAGTTTAATTCAAATTAGTCTTTGTTTAAACATTTTTTTTAATTATTTTGTTTAATTCTCTTCTTATAATCTCTTTTCAGGAACAATGGATCTAAATTTCTATCCATGGAACTACACAAGGTAAGAACAACCAAGGGAAGTAGGGAATGATGGCGGCGACCCAATTGCTTCACTTTCAGCACAACTAGAGGTTCTCTCGAGGAAGTTGGATACTATTTCAACCCAACAGAGTTAAGAGCCGGCAGTTACTTATGGTTATGGTGCTGGGAGCTACATGAGCCATCAGGAGCCTATCAGTTATGGACAGGAGAAGTATGGGGGTGAGTAGTCCTACAATGAGCCTTATCCCATTTATCAGCAAGATTGGGGGTATCACCCAGACCCTTCAGCAAACCCTTCATCAGACTATTATCAAGACCAATATTGGGATCCAAATCCCGTTTACGCCCCAGAATGCACATTCTAGACTCCAGTTTATGAGCCTCAACACAATTTTGAGGGTGACATAGAAAATGCAAGCTTGGAGGAAGGAGGTGACATATCACTGAAGGACATCTTGATTAAGCAACAGAAGTCAGTCAAGAATATCCAGAACTGGGCAGAGCAAATTAGTAGGGCCTTGATGATAGAGGATGAGCAAGGACAGACCCATCCTGTGAGCTATCAAAAACAATGCAAGCAAAGTCCAAATTGTGCATCCAAACCCACTTATCAATCCCCATGTTTACAAGGAGAATAGTCAACAATGGACTTCATGTATGCAAGCTCAGAAAACCAAGAGGAGTTGTTTGGGAGCCAGGAACCATCAAACCAAAATTTTAAATATCAGATGGCCCCAATCAACTATGCTTCTACCAGTGAGCCTTAATACAGGGAGCCCGTGGCTAAAATAGAAAAGGAAGGATTGGACACTATGTGGGGTAGCTCATTAGCATCAACAAAGGAGATCTTGGTTGAACAAGAGCAGTCAATTGAGGATCTTCAGACTTGGGTAGAGCAAATTAGCACAGCTTTAAGGAATGAGGAAGTGATTGAGCAAGTAAATGAAGCTCAAGATAGTCAAAGTCCAATGCCTCGGATGACTGAAGCCATGAGTAATGATCCCCAAGATACATGGTGCTATGACATGGGTTCAGAAACTGATAGAGAATCCCTAGTGCAATTGCAACTGGACGAGCCGAAGGCAATGGAAATAGAGGAGATAATTGGGGATATGGAGCAGTATGAACCAACATTGATAATACCCCAAGAGCCTCCTCCGCCGAAGTTTGAGACTTTAGTCAAGTTTGCACACCCTTGCCTCCTTGGTAGCCACATCATGGAGACGGATCTCGATGACATGAGAGATTCTGCAGTCTCGAAACCATGGTGGTCAGCAGAAGAGAGAATAGAAGAAGAGTCCGTTATGTGTTCTATGCCTCCATGCCCCTATCTTGTCACAAGCATAACGGAACCATTGCCTAGCTCCCCTACCTTCCGTACGGGGAATTCTTATTCATATCACGTGCTAGGTAGTTTAATTCTGAGTCCTCCTCTGTTGGGAAGCCTCCAAAAGCACATTGCAGTTCTGATGGATGGAGGGGTTCTCCAATATCGTCGGGGAGTCGGATAGCAGTGGTCAGACACAGTCCAGCTAGAGGACTATAAATCAAGCCCTCGATGGGAGGCACCCCATCATTTCTCTTTCTCCCCCTTGTTTAATTCTCCATTTCCTGCTTTCTATCATACTTCCCTCCCCCTTGTTTAATTCTTATTAGTTTAGTATTTAGTTTAAAATTTTTGAATGCTCGTAGATTAGGAGTTCCATGCCTACATTTTTAAACTTAGGCATTAGCGCATATCTTTTTGGGACCATGAAGCTTATGGCACATATTTTGATACACTTGCACATTGCGTATACGCACTTAGAGATTTTTTTGGGAATTTGAATGCATATATCTTTCCATGTTTAATTCTCTTGATGTAAATAGTTAATATACTTTTGTTAGTATAAGAGGGCTTAATAAAGATGTTATACTTTCTCTCAGGTCAAAGTTGCTGGATAGAATGTAAGCTCAAAGACAACCTCATTGCCTAGCAAAAGTCTGCAGCAGAAAAATCTGATAGCCAGCGCGGCCGTGCCCAATTCAAGGCATTACCACGCGTGGCCGCGATACATGCAGACTAGGCCTGACTTGCAAATTTTGGGGGCACCGCTTCATGTCAATTATCAGCAGCACCCAAGCCTTAGTCCCTCTTATCCCAAACCCTCAGGTTCCTTAATGCAATCCCCCATCTCTTCAATCTCATTCAATCCCCCCCACTACAAGCCTTAATTTTGAAAACCTCCTACCTCCTCAATCCAAAGTACCAATTCCCATCCACCTCATCCTCTCAACCTGATCAATTGAGACATTGAGTGTGGGATCATTAGCAGAGCAAGATTGATATTGAGTTGGGTTGGTTCGTTAAGTATAGTGTTGAGCGGGGTTTATTTTAACAAGAGCAGAGCAAGAGCAGAGAGAGACGGGGAAACTTCTGAGAGGATGCCACCAGCACAGTCTGAGTCCTCCAACTTAGTTCATGAGCATATTGGCAGGACGACGGCGACCACGAGCCAGAATAGGGGAGTTCCTTTCTATTTACCTTTACCTTCAATGAGGACATTGAAAAGTTTAAGTTTGGGGGTATTGGTGTTGTTTTTGCATGTAGTTAGTTCATTTCATGTTGTGTCAGTTCATTTAGTGCATGTAGGTTGTAAATAGTTAAAATTTGTAAAAAATTTAAAATTTTTGCATTCTGTGTTAGGACATTTTGCATGAATCCAGTTTCAGTTGGTGAGTTACGTATTTGGCCTATGAAGAAATTGAATTTGCTTAATTTTCGAACTAATTTGAGACCTAAGCTTGATTGTATGGTCATATATGTAAATCCTTATCTGTCAGATACTGTGTAACCAGTTAGCACAATAGAGTAACCATCATGACATGCTAAGTTTAAATTTTCACATACTTGTCTTCTGGTGGGAAATCTGTGTTTTAATGAAAGAGTTTCAGTTCTCATATGATAATAACTAAGACTGTTAAAAGCTTAAGTTTGGGGGAAAACAGGGGGTATGCATGTATATGGAGAGATGGAGCATAAGACGCACTCCCTTTGAAAAAGAAAAAGAAAACAAAAGAAAAGATTCAGAAAAAGAAAAAAAATAGAATAAACACTTCGGCTACGTCGAGTTCTGTGGCCTTTGATATTCGAGCAAGTAAGCCCTAAGGGTGTCTCTACACCCAGCACCCTAAGGCCGTCTGGTCTGGGAGTCGTTGGTCGAAAGTTCGCTACACGGGTATCATTGAAAAGCCTAAGAGGACTAGGCATTGCACAGTCGATTGTGTACACGAGAAAGTGTGAATATACCCTCGTGAGTAATAAAAGCTTAATGAACACCCCCTGTTGACTCTTAACTCTAGTAATACATGGTCTTAGTTAGAACTTATATGATTTACTATTTTTCTTAAGTTAAAGCTTGTTTTTCCCCTAAGAAGCATAGTATGTGAATTATTTATCTAAATGTATGTCTAATGGTTGCTACGCACACAACGCACAATACATCAGTGCTGACAGTTTTGGATTTGCAAGAATATGCCTTATGGTCTTGTCTTGGGTAGCTTATCTATTTGATTATCTTGTGGTTTTTCTGAGGCACTACTTTGAAAATTTCAATACTAAATGGAACTTGGATTTGCATTCATGATAGCGTAGGTTGCATACACTGTATATACTGCATTACATCATGTGTTTTATTTTGTTTTGGTTGCTTGAGGGCAAGCAACGTTTAAGTTTGGGGGTATTTGATAAGTGGTTTTATTGACCACTTATTCAGATACTTTCTAACTCGTTCTGTTGCTTAAACTCAAGTAATCATGTGAGTTTAATGTGTTTTTCCTTTGTTTTATATTTTTTAGGTTTAGGAACTCTTTCGGCGTTTATTGAGCGTTAAAGGATCAAAGGTCGCTTAATTGGGACAAGGAGCTAAAATGAGCTTAAAGTATAAGGATGGCATGGAATGAAGTTGTAATATAGCAAGGCCACGAGGATGCAAGAAGTGTAAGAAGGCAAGAGTGAAGGTGGCAGCCAAATGCACCAGCAAAAGCAATGTGCCAGCAAAGTTCAGCAGCCCGCGCGGCCGTGCCCAATCCAAGGCATCCACACCGCGCGCCCGCTCCGATACCCAGAGCAGAGGCCAGTTTTCTCCAAGCCGCACACCCGCGCCAAGAACAAGCCTAAACTACGCGCCGCCGTGCCAGTCTAATATTTGGCCAAGTTGACTTTCACTTAGCAGACGGGGGGGGGAGGAAATGATATAAGGGTCTTAACACTTCATTTGGCTGGATATCCTCCCCCTTGGGAGCTAAAAACCCTAGCCCTAATTCCTCTTTCCCTTCTTTTTTCCTTTTTTGTTTGTTAGATTAGGGGTAGATTAGAGAGTAGATTAGGTTTAATTAGTTTAGTTAGATTCTAGGGTTAGATTAGTTTGTGAAGATTGAAGCAAGGGTTGAGCATCAAAGATCCAAACAAGGAGGAAGACTCAAGATTTGCATTCTCTATCTCTTAACTCTCCTTGTATTCAATTTGTATTCGGATAATGTTTATGAACCTTGTGGATGATATATTTGAGTTGTCTATGACTTAAATTGTATTTTTAGGTTCCAATGGAACCTTTTGAGTAGTCAATGTTGACTTCCCTTCTATATTGGTCTTATTTAATTGCTATGTGCTTATCTATTGCGATGTATACTTTAATTGCTTAATTGTGTTGCAACCAATTACTGTGATAACCTATGTGGGATTGAAAGACGAAATATACGTTTAGATCCAATCGCAGTAGCGGGCGATTGTAGGTTCATATGGCGTTGGACTTATGATTTGTGCTTAGGATAGACATATACCGAAGCACCGCTCTTAGTCAATAGAGAACTTGACCTTCAACCCTATTTATTTGTAAATCATATAGACATATAGTGGTTTAGGTAATGTGGGTGTTCACGTGCGTCTATCACATGTGGATTGCACGTGATATGGTTTAGGTGCATCGAAAGATGGCCTACTCCCACTTTCGTGTTCTCGACTAATAACTATAATGATTGATTTGACCTGACTTGGGAGTGTGTTAACTTTGGCGAATCATTAGGGGAAATTAGGATCTCTTATCTTCATTATCTGATTCCACCTTAGGATTATTTATTGCATGTTTAAATTCCTTCCCTAGTTTAAGGTAGTTATAATTCCCTCTCTTTACCACTCGTTTAAATAAGACCAAAATGATTATGTGCTAGTAGTTTGGTGTCTTTTATCCATTAATTCTCTGTGGGACGATATCTGTACTTTCACTTTATTACTTGTTGGCCGCGTATACTTGCGCGTTAATTGTGTCATCTAATCGGACCAACAATCTTATTAAGAATAAATACTTAAACTCCTTTAAATAATTAGCCTTCTAATCTTATTAGGAATATATAAGAGAGTACCCTTATTAATTAATTCACAAACTCCTTTAGGAATTAAAATAATAATAATAGTAATAATAATAACAAGACTCCTCTAATTAATTTATATTTAATATTTTTAAAATATTCAATAATAAATATTAATCTATTTAATTTATTCTATCACCATAGATTAAATTAAATATACTTAACTTATTATTACGATTATGTCATTTGCTTTTTTTTAATAAATATTCTTCTTTTTATGGTGTGACCCTTTAGGTTCTTCATATTAAACCAGTTGTGAATAAATCAATTAGAAAAATTCTAATCTTATTTAAATAAATAAATTAACTATTAATTCATTTAAATAAATAACATTTATTCTACAATAAGGGTAAGCCCCCTTAGCGCCCAACGACTTTTCAGATAATATAAATTTCAACATTAATCATAAAAGAACCTTTGAGTAAATAGTTACCGTACAATTCATTCTTTTCACCATACAATATCCTAATTAAATATATGACATGGAATTACTATCAAGTCTTATTTTATTTAATTATATGTATTTTGATCCTAAAATGCACAACTCCAAATAATGTAAATTAGAAATTCTTTTTTAATTTCATTCTGCATTTGGCCAAGGACTACTAGGTTGTCATTTATCGAATCACATAGGACATTATCTTCTTTTACGTTGTACTTCCATCTTCGTTACGCAACCATTCAAGTTATACACTCATACGTATGCTAAACATGTTCGTTATACGCGTATGCTAAACTGTTACTTTGTTTAACGTATTTTACGTCTATTACCATTCTTCTTTTCAATCCATATTCAACCCTTAGCTAGGGTTTTAATCACTTATTATTGTGATATATTATTGTCGCCGTCGGGAAAAAATCCGCGGGTCGGGTCACAACCCGGATATTTCTCTCTTCCTAAGTTATCTCTACCCTCACTTTTTTTTATTTAAAAAAAAGGTTTTGAAGGGTTTTTTAGGAAAAGACCAACATGTATCATGTCAATGATTGAACATTTTACAGAGTCGCCAGTTTGTAGATTTGAAATGGTTGTACTAACTCAACCGATTTTTGTTTTAAAGAGGCCCAATTACTGGACACTGTCGAAACTTGATCTTTGAAAACAAAGTTTGAGTTCGGGGGCTTGTTTAAGTGTGGAAAAGGTGTTAGGCACCCCACGACTCCCGTGTAAACACGGTACCACATCTTTTCAATATTTCCCTTTAAAAACCGTAATGTGTGTGTGAATGCTGTTTGGAAATTGGGCTTATGTTTGACGGAAAGCATATCTATGCATCGTTGAACCTATATACGAAGGGTTTGATTTGATTTGCAAAATGTCTTTGTTTTGATTTGAAAAAGTGTTTGATTTGATTTGCAAAAGCTTTCCTTTTCAATAAAATTATTAAAATGAGTTTTTTGAAAGCAGGTTATTAAACCCCTACGCTAACATAGGAATTGAAGCATATTGATACTTTAATTTCATCTTTTTCAGCCTTTTGGCTCAATTTGAATGGTGATTGTCGGGCGGCGAAGCTCCTCGACCACAAAAATAAATACAAGTGTCGGTCTTCTCATGGGCATGACAGCCATCAGAGTGACTCTGACACGACAAACCATTATTCTCATTATTTTGAGACCTTAAATCCGGATAACCGTTTTAAGGTCTTTTGTGTGTACATTTTTACAGAAAAACTGGCAAGGTACATTTGTAAAGTGGAGTTTGTCCATCATGGGAATCAGATTCTGATCAGTTTGATCATGAATCTCACGATTCCTAGGCACACATAAGGAAGCCAATAAACCTGCACAGTTCAAATTTACACAGAAATATATCCCACATGTTGCCAGAACCAAGGATTCATTCAGTAAATCCTGGTTTGCACCTGGCCGAAGCGTCTCGTTCCCACTAGATAGCGATCTAAGGGCCGCGAGGTTGCTTTTGTAACTAAAACTAGAAAAATGCTAGATTTAAATAAATCTCAACCATTCTAGCTTCCCGGTTCTGTCTGGACCTATTTTGAACCGTTTGAAAGCTAGAATTAGCGAGATTTAAATAAATCTAGTTCGCCCGCAGAAATGTCAGTGTCGATTCATATCAAATGAATATTTAAAGCAATAATTTAATAAAAGCGAGTAAAGCAATATATATATATATACAACTATATATACGAAAGCGGTAAAGGGCGATAAGTTTTCACACTAGTGCCTGGACTAGAATTAATATATATATATATATATATATATATATATATATATATATTTATAAAAGCTGTATAAAAGCCACAGAATGATCTAGGCTGGACAGAATTGAAATATATATAGAAAAAATAATAAAAAGGGCAATGGGCTTTCACGCCTGTGCCCGGACTGAAATTGAAATATATATATATATATATATATATATATATATATATATATATATTTAAATATAGACAGGAAAGTAGTCAACCAAGACTAGGAAGATAACCCAGTGTGGTGAATGTTGCAGATATATATATAAAAACAGTAAAAAGGCTACAGAATAATCCAGGCCAGACTAGAATGTAAATGTACAGAAACGTAGTCAACCAAGACTAGGAAGATAACCCAGTGTGGTGAATGTTGCTTATATATGCATAAATATATATAAAAGCAGTAAAAAGACCACAAAATAATCCAAGCTGAACTAGAATGTAAATGTATAGAAAAGTAGTCAACCAAGACTGGGAAGATAACCTAGTGTGGTAAATGTTGCTTATATATGCATAAATATATATAAAAGCAGTAAAAAAGCCACAAAATAATTCAGGCCAAACTGAAATATAAATATATATAGAGAGAGACAGAAACGTAGTCAACCAAGACTGGGAAGATAACCCAGTGGTGGTGAAAGTTTCTTATATATGCATAAATATATATAAAAGTAGTAAACTACAGCGGATTTGACATTTGGGCTTGACAGAATTGAAAAGTTAGTATATATACAGTTAAATATATAGAAAAAATAGTCAAATCTGGACTGGGAAGATAACCCAATACGGCGAAGTTGCTCTGTATGAAGATAAAACTATATGCAAGCTACTGGAAGCGACGGATAGTCAATCCGAGTTGTAGAAATGCCAGAAAATACGTTTTATGTACAAAAATGTACCAAAAGTTGACAAAAATGGCCACGAAACTGAGTTCCTGGCATATTTAGAAAACGAAACTTTATATGCAAAAGTATAAAAGTGCGAAGATATAGTATTGACTTGCTGATCATAGAAATACTCACAATGGACTGCTACAAGGGCTTCTTGCCAAATCGTAGACTTTAAACGTCCGAATCTACCGGTTATTTTTTGATATGTGATAGTATGTGGGTATATCTACGTGTTAGAGTGAAAATTTGGGCTTGGAAAACAAGATAATAGACAGAAAACCAAACGGGCAGAGGTTCAGAGCGTTTTTTAAATATAAAAATGAGAGGGGGTGCCCTTTTATTTATAGACCAGGGAGCCTCCACTCTACCTGCTATTACCACAGGTAGAGGTGCGACTCCATTTGGTAGGGGCCCACATGGTGGGTCCTATAATCTCAAAGTACGTGCACTCCGAGCAACGCGAGGTCGAAGTTAAAACTTTTTAACTTTTGATCGGAGCGTCCGTTTGAGGCGTACGATACCTTTCCGGAAAGCCCTCTTCGAGAGTGTCACAATGACAAAGGATAAAACATTTTCTGGGTCCAAGAAGATGGGTTCATAACCAGGTCTTCGATTCCTCGCAGTTTATCCGTTGAGCTATCTTGCGCTATTTGCACTCGGGATCATCGTTATGGTTTATTCTGACCTTGGTGACATCAATTTGGCTTGACTTTGACTGAATCAGCTTAGATTTGGTAAAATGACCATTTTGCCCCTCCCGGGGTTGCCCTTAGTGTCGGCATAGCCTTTGGTTGACTTTCTGAGGTTGTTTCCAAGATTTGGATCCTACTCGAGTCTGTTTGTCCTTAGTGTTGTCTCTAAGGCTAACTTGGTCGCTCCAGGTTTTCCACTAGAGATGTTGTGGAGCTTCAAGTTTGTTCTTGAAGTTGAATTGACTTCCCAGGTTAAGACCGGGGATGACCTACACTTCCCGAGTTGAGACCGGGGCTGACCTGTACCTCCCAGGTTGAGATCGGGGTTGATCTGTACCTCTCAGGTTGAGACCGGGGCTGACCTGTGCCTCCCGGGTTAAGATCGGGGCTGACCTATACCTCCCGGGTTGAGACCGGGGCTGACCTGTACCTCCCGGGTTGAGACCGAGGCTGACCTGTACCTCTCGTGTTGAGTCCAGGGCTAGCATGTACCTCCCGGGTTAAGATCGGGGCTGACCTGTACCTCCTGGGTTGAGACCGGGGCTGACCTATACCTCCCGGGTTAAGACCGGGGCTGACCTATACCTCCTAGGTTGAGACCGGGGCTGACCTGTACCTCCCGGGTTGAGATCGGGGCTGACCTGTACCTCCCGGGTTGAGACCAGGGCTGACCTATATCTCTCGGGTTGAGATCGGGGCTAGTTTGATGGCTCGGTATTGAGATCGGGGTTGATTTGAGGGCCCGGTATTGAGACCGGGGTTAATTTGACTGCCCGATATTGAGACCGGAGTTGATTTGACGGCCCAGTATTGAGACCGAGGTTGATTTGATGGCCCAGTATTGAGAATGGGGTTGAACTGATGGCCCGGTATTGAGATTGAGGTTGATTTGAAGGCCCGATATTGAGATCGGGGTTGATTTGATAGCCCGATATTGAGACCGGGGTTGAACTGATGTCACAGTTTTGCCCTCCTATAGTGTTAGTAACAGGGAAATGAAATTTTGAGTGTCTACAGATGCCCCTCTTTATCATGTTCATACAATGCAGTGGAATGAACATGATAAAGGTTAGTAGACACTGGAAATGCAACGAAAAAGGCAACGCAAGGCATGATATGATATGCGAGGAGTGCCAAATACCGTTGAGGAGGTGGGGTTATCACTGATGGATTACGTTAATTTTTGTTGGGGATGATGTTAATAGGCTACTGCGAACTATTTTTCGTCATTTTCTGCTGGGGATGACGTTATTCATGATAGCCTAGGGATGATATTGTTACACCTGAGTTATGCCAATGAGCATTCCCGATCCCTATCTTGACGATAATTTACACCGGTAGTTGGCAACAGGGGGATTGCATCACCAATCCTTCTTGGTGCTCCTTTTGAGGATGTGTATAACAGATTCCATCATTGGTGATGGATTACTATATTGCTTCCGCCACTAGATCCCTTCCAACGCTTCGTTGGGATTTGAGCTAGCAGATGATCTATCACCGGTCCGTACCCGAAACTTTGCTGTGTCAACAGCTGAACTGTCACTGGTTTGTACCCGACGCTTCGTTGGGGTTGTGCCAATGGCTGAACTGTCACCGGTTTGTACCCGACGCTTCGCTGGGGTTTGTACCAACTGCTAAACTGTCATCGGTCTGTACCCAATGCTTCGTTAGGGTTGTGCCAACTGCTGAACTGTCACTGGTCTGTACTCGGCGCTTTGCTGGGGTTGTGCCAACGGCTGAACTGTCACCAGTCTGTACCCGACGCTTCGCTAGGGTTGTGCCAACGGCTGAACTGTCATCGGTCTGTACCCGACGCTTTGCTGGGATTGTGCCAACGGCTGAACTGTCACCGGTCTGTACCCGACGCTTCGCTGGGGTTATGCCAATGGCTGAACTGTCATCGGTCTATACCCAACGCTTCGAAAGTGGCAATTTTGCACATTTTTGCGCAGTTTTTTTGTAGTTTTTCCGCAGTTTGATCCCCGAATATATCTTCAGGATAAATACCAACGGTTTTCAGAGAGTTCCTCTTTCCGTCAAGATTACGCTGCCTAAACGCAGGATTTCAGGACAAATCGCTCAATTGCATAGTGATTTTTCTTTCGATTTAACTTGACAGCTCATATAAACTCCATTTTAACTCAAACCAAACCGAGCCCAGGGGAGTGGGACCCACCCTAAAGAGCCGCAGGTAGAGGTGCAGCTGTCGCAGGTGGGCCCGCTTCCACCTGTGGCTTTATATTGGGCAACGGGATTTTATAATTTCCAAGCTTTATTTCGAGTTTCAAACGGAATTCGATTTTCTTTTTCAGATCTACCGAGTTCGGACAGCCTTTTTCTGATTTTGTCAGTTTCTACCCGTTCAGCGCATCGCAGGTAACGTTTTACGTCCTTTTTTTTTGCAAGTTTTGATCGTTAAAAGCATGTAAACCACTTAGGGGGCTTTTAAACGCAATATATGAAAAATGTATGCTTATATGACCTGCTAAAAATTTTCTAACTTCATATGTATGCATATCTTACTGTAATGCACGTTTGGATGCAAGAAAATTCAAATTCTGAGACAGTCATATTTTGCTCTTTTTGATTAGTTTACTCATTCTTTTTGAGGCCTAGTGAGCCTGGATTTTTAACTAAAAATGTCCATGGTAATTTAACTACCATGTGAGGTTTACTTTTGAATTTATTTCATAAATATGAACTGTTCCTATTTTTGGGTAGGTGTGCTACTGAATGGCCACCTAGACATGTCTGTGTGCATGCAGACAGTCCGTTTTACAAAGAAGACTCTGGCAAAAAAAATTTCAAAACCTGAATATTTAAAAACATGATGTTTTGACTCTACTGGGGATTTTTGACTGACCCATGCATGTGTCGATGTCGGTTAAAAATCCGTGCGTCGGGTCACAACCCAGAACTTTTATCTTTTCCTAAGTTATCTCTACCCTCACTCTTTTTATTGCGAAAAAGGTTTTGAAGGGTTTTTTAGGAAAAGGCCAGCATTATCATGTCGACGATTTGAAGGTTTTACAGAGTCGCCAGTTGGTAGATTTGAAATGGTTGTACCAACTCAATCGAGTGTGTTTGAAAAAGGCCCAATTGCTGGACACTGTCAAAACTTGATCTTTGAAACCAAATTTTTGAGTTCGGGGGCTTGGTTAAGTGTGGGGAAGGTGTTAGGCACCCCACAACTCCTGTGTAAACACGGTACCGCATCTTTTCAATATTTCTGTTAAAACTAAAGTGCGTGTGTGAATGTTGTTTGAAATTGGGCCTGTGTTTGATTGATTGAAAGCAAGGAAGTGCTTCGTTGAGCCTATATATGAAGGGTTTGATTTGTTTTGAAAATAGTCTTTGATTTGATTTGCAAAAGTATTTAATTTTATGATTTGCAAAAAGCTTTTCTTTTGATTGATTTGAAAATGATATTTTTGAAAGCTAGTATTCAAACCATTGCGCTAACATAGGAATTGAAACATGTCGTTACTTTCAATTTTATCTTTTTAGCCTTAAGGCTCAATTTGAATGGTGATTATCGGGCTGCGAAGCATCCTCGACCATAATAAATGTACAAGTGTCGGTCTCCTCATGTGCATGATAGCCATCAGAGAGATTTTGACACGACAAACCATTATTCTCATTATTTTGAGACCTTAAATCCGGATAACAGTTTTAAGGTTTTTTTATATGTACATTTCTACAGAAAAACTGGCAGGGTGCATTTGTAAATCGGAGTTTGTCCATCGTGGGAATCAGATTTTGATTAGTTTGATCATAAATCCCACGATTCCAGGCTCACATATGAGTAGCCAATAAACCTGCACAATTCAAATTTGTACAGAAATAGATATATATCCCAAGACTGCCAGAACCGAGGATTCATTCAATAAATCCCGATTCGCACGGCCGAAGCGTCTCGTTCCCACTAGATAGCGATCTAAGGGACGCGAGGTTGCTTTTATAAATGAAAAATGCTGATTCATATCAAATGAATATTTAAAGCATTAATTAAATAAAAACAAGTAATAGCAGTATATATAAACAGTTATATATATAAAAGTTGTAAAGGGCGATGGGTTTTCACGCCAGTGCCCGGACTAGAATTAAAATATATATATATATATATATATATATATATATATATAAGTAGTTAACCAAGACTGGGAAGAGAACCCAATGATGGTGAAGGCTGCTTATATATGCATAAATATATATAAATGCAGTTAAAAGGCCACAGAATAATCCATGCCGAACAAAAATGTAAATGTACAGAAAAGTGGTCAACTAGGGACTGGGAAGAAAACTCAGTAATGGTGAAGAGTGCAAAAAGCAGTAAAAAAGCCACAGAATAATCAAGGCCGAACTAAAATATAAATTTGCAGAAAAGTAGTCAACCAGGGACTGGGAAGATAACCCAGTAATGGTGAAGAGTGCAAAAAGCAGTAAAAAGGCCACAAAATAGACCAGGCCGGAATGAAATATATATATATATATATATATATATATATATATATATATATATTGACAGAAAAGTAGTCAACCAAGATTGGGAAGAGAACCCAGTGGTGGTGAAGGCTGCTTATATAAGCATAAATATATATAAAAGTAGTAAACTACCTCAGATTTGACATCCGGGCTTAACAGAATTGAAAAGTTAGTATATATACAGTTAAATAAACACAAAAAAAGCCAAACTCGGAATGGGAAGATATCCCAGTCCGGTGAAGTTGCTTAAAACGAAGATGCTAGTGCATTGAAGCTGTTAGAGCTGACGGATCGTCAATCCGAGTTGTAAAAATGCCATAAAACGCAGTTATGTACAAAAATGTACCAATTTTTGACAAAAACGGCCACGGAACTAAGTTCCGGGCATATTTAGAATACGAAACTTAATGTGCAAGTGTATAAAAGTACGAAGAAGTAATATAAACCTGCTGATCATAAAAATACTCACAATGGACTACTACACGGGCTTTTTGCCAAATTATAAGCTCTATACGTCCAAATCTATCGGTTATTTTCTGAGATGTGCTAGTATGTGGGTATATCTACGTGTTAGAGTGAAAAAATTTGTGTTTAGAAGAGGTGAAAAAGTCAGAAAATCAATGAGGCAGAGGTTTGATGCGTTTCAGGATTCTTGAAAATGAGGGGGGTTGCACGTTTATTCATAGGCCAGGGAGCCTTAGCTCTATCTGCTACTACCGCAGGTAGAGGTGCGGCTCCCCTGGTGGGGCCCATGTGTTCAGTTGAGTTATCTCAAAGTACGTGCACTTCATGTAACGCCATGTCAAAGTCGAAACTTTTTAACTTTTGATCGGAGCGTCCGTTTGAGGCGTGTTATACATTTCTGGAAAGCCCTCACCGAGAGTATCACAATGATATGGGATAACAAAATTTTTTAGTCCAAGAAGATAGGTTCATAACTAGGTCTTCGATTCCCTGTAGTTTGTCCGTTGAGCTGTTTTGCTCTGTTTGCACTCGGGATCGTCGTTATGGTTTGTTCTGACCTTGGTGGCATCAATTCGGTTTAAATTTGACTAAATCGGCTTAGAGTTGGTAAAATAACCATTTTTCCCCTCCCGAGGTTGCCCTTAGTGTCAGCATGGACCTTGGTTGACTTCCGGGAGTTGTTTCTATAACTTGGATCTCATTCAAGTCTGTTTGTCCTCAGTGGTATCTCTGAAGCTGAGTTAGTCATTCCAGGTTTTCCTCTGGAGATGTTGTGGAGCTTCAGGTTTTTTCCTGAAGTTGACTTGACTTCCTAGGGTGAGACCGAGGCTGACCTGTACCTCCTGGGTTGAGATAGGGGATTAACTGTACCTACTGGGTTGAGACCGGGACTGACATGACGGCCCAATATTGAGATCGGGGTTGATTTGATGGCCCGATATTGATATCGGGGTTAATTTGAAGATTTGATTGAAGATCAAAGTTGATTTGATGGACCGATATTGAGATCGGGGTTATCTGACTGTCCGATTGGAGATCGGAGTTGATTTGATGGCCCGATATTGAGATCGGGGTTGATCTGACGGACCGATTAGAGATCAAAGTTGATTTGATGGCCCGATATTGAGATCGAGGTTGATCTAACGGTACGATTCGCGGTCAGAGGTGATTTAATAGCCCGATATTGAGATCGGGGTTGATCTGACGGTCCGATTGGAGATCGGAGTTGATTTGATGGCCCGATATTGAGATCGGGGTTGATTTGGTGGTTCGATTGGAGATCAAAGTTGATTTGATGGCCCGATATTGAGATCGGGGTTGATCTGATGGTCCGATTGGAGATCGGAGTTGATTTGATGGATGGTTTTGCCCTCCTACAGTGTTAATAGCAGGAAAGGAAATTTTGAGTGTCTATAGATGCCCCTCTTTATCATGCTCATGCAATGTAATGGAATGAGCAGGATAAAGATTGCTAGACACTTGAAATGTAAAGGCAAAGGCAATGCAATGCATGGCATGACAAGCAAGGAGTATCAGATTCCTTTGAGGAGGTGGAGTTATCCCTGATGTATTGTGTTAGTTTTCGCTGGGGATGATGTTAATAGGCTATCGTAAACTATCTCCCATCATTTTCTGCTGAGGATGACATCACTCATAATAGCCTGGGGCTAACATTGTCAAACGATTACTGGTAGGGGAACCGCTGACGTGCTTGTCAGAGATGAGCTCTCACAGATTATTCTCGTCTTGCTCTGCTGGGGTTGACGTCCTCTGCGATAGCTTCATAGATTCTGATGAGATTTATATTATTGATACTACCTTGGTGCTTCTTTTGAGGATGTGTATAACAGATTCCATCATCGGGGATGGATTACTAAATTGCTTCCGTCACCGGATCACTCCCGATGCTTCGCGGAGGTTGCTGCCACAGCTAAGACGTCGCTGGGGATAAGCCAACGGTTGAACTGGATTTGGTCTGTACCTGATACTTCGTTGGGGCTGAACCAACGGCTGAATTGGATTTGGTCTGTACCCGATACTTCGCTGAGGCTGAACCAACGGCTGAATTGGATTCGGTCTTTACTCGATACTTTGTTGGGGCTGAACCAACGGCTGAATTGGATTCGGTTTGTACCCGATACTTCGCTGGGGCTGAACCAACTGCTGAATTGGATTCGATCTGTACCCGATACATCACTGGGGCTGAACCAACGGCTGAATTGGATTCGGTCTATACCCGATACTTCGCTAGGGCTGAACCAATGGCTGAATTGGATTCGGTCTGTACCCGATACTTCGCTGGGGCTGAACTAACGACTGAATTTGATTCGGTCTGTTCCTAATACTTTGTTGGGGCTGAACCAAAGGTTGAATTGGATTCGGTCTGTACCCAATACTTCGTTGGGGCTGAACCAACGGCTGAATTGGATTCTGTCTGTACCCAATACTTGGAAAGTGGCAGTTCTCCGTCAGTTTTTCACAGTTTTTCGGCAGTTTTCTAGCCGTTTGCATTGTTGATTCCCGGATATGTCTCCGGGGTGAATACCAAGGGCTTATAGAGTGTCCCTCTTTCTGTCAGAATTACGCTGCTGAAATACATGATTTCAGGACAAACCGCTCAATCGCCTAGAGATTTTTCATCAGATTTAACTTGGCAGCATATAGAAACTCCGTTTCAACCCAAACTGAACCGAGCCCGAGGGAGTGGGACCCTCCCTGGGGAGTCACAGGTGGAGGTGCTGCAGTCGTAAGTGGGCCCGCTTCCACCTGGGCTATATATTGGGCAGCAGGATTTCGTTTCTTCAAAGTTCTATTCCGAGTTTCAAAAGGATTCCGATCTTCTTTTTCAGATCTACGGAGCTTGGACAGGTGTTTTCTAATTCCGTCAAATCCTACGCATTTAGCGCAGCGCAGGTAACGTTTTACGTCTTTTTTCACAAGTTTTGACCGTTAAAAGCATGGGAACCACGTAGGGGGCTTTTAGACGCAATGTATGCCTAATATGATCTGTTAAAATTTTTTGACTACATATGTATGCATATCTTAGTATAATGCATGTTTGGATGTAAGAAAATTAAGATTCTGAGACAGTCAATTTTTGCTCTTTTTGGTCAGTTTACTCATCGTTTTTTAGGCTTAGTGAGCCTAGATTTTCAACTAAAAATGTCCATGGCAATTTGGCTACCTTGTGAGGTTATTTTTGATTTTATTTTATAAATATGAACTGTTCTTGTTTTTACGAAGGTGTGCTACTGAATGGCCACCTAGTCATGCCTATGTGCATACGGACAGTCCATTTTTCAAAGGAGACTCTGGCGAAATTTTTTCAAAACCCGAACATTTAATAAACATGCAATTTTGAATCTACTGGGGATTTTTTGACTGACCCATGCATGTTTTTAGGATTTATCTTTTGAAAAACATGCGATTTTGACTTTACGGGGTATTTTTAACTAACCCATGCATGTTTTAGAACTTAGAGATGCATAGAGTACTAATTTAAATAATAAGCCACAGGTTTTAGGCTTGCCACACCCTTTCTGAGGTGATTTGGAGACTTTGTACAGGTGATGGACCGTGATAGACCCGGCAGCGCTAGCAGCGTATCCTCAGGCATTAGACAGAGGCGAGCTTTCGATGTTCCTCAGCCACGTCCGGCTAGATCGCCTCGCAGATTGGCAGATTCGGTGATTCATCCAGCTCAAGACGAACTGCCGATTGACATTGATGACGAGCAGGCTACTTTTGCTGCTCCAGCTCTAGCTCAGGCTACATGAGCGGAGGTTCCAGGCATTGTTGTGCCTATACAGGAGCTGTTGGGCGACTTGAGTCGCCATCCTTCGAGATATCTTCACGCTAATGAGGTGACTTGAAGTTTTTTCTCCTCTTGGATTCTTTTCTTTCTTTTGCCATTCTAGGGTCATTGGTTTTTGACATGGGTTAGTTTTTGATGCAGGTTCTGGGCTTTACGCAGCCTCGAGGGAACTAGTTTAATGTGCATTCCCTGTATCACACTTTGTACGAGGATTATAGGGATATTATTGATGGCTAGGGGTTCCAGGCTTTCTTTTCCATTCTTCCCCGCCGTTGCCCCTGGGGGTATATGAGGGCTTTGTCTGAGCGCTAGTTCCACCAAACTCAATCCCTTCATCTGCTGGACTGTGAGGTAATGATGACCCCTATGGACTGGAGGTTCATCACCGGCATTGAGTTTGAGGGCGAGCTAGTGCCTGTCGTGGCTGACATTACGCCCACTGCCGTTTGATCCCTGCTGGGAGTTCTTTTGACGGTGCTCAAGGGTCGGTCGGTCCGATCTGGCCTCTTAAGTATAGATGCCCAAAATGGGACTTTGCTGGAGCCTCTGCCTAATGACCAGAGGGTTAGAGATCGCATTCTGAGGCGATTATTTTTGGTGATCATCAGGGGTTGTTTTCTGGTGGATAACTCATCTACTGTGTCCTTCGCCCTGATTAGAGCTACCCGGCATGTAGAGCACCTCAGTGACTTTGATTGGGGTTCCTACACCTTTGCCTATTTTCTTCGGGGCATGCACATGCTTTCAGAGGGTTCGACGGAGGCTTGGTTAGGATTCTATCCATTTCTGCTGGTGAGTACATCTTTTTTGTATCTTTTTGATTTCATTATTTATATTTATCAGTTTTTATCACTGAGGACTTTTGATATTGATATGGCCAGTTTTGGGCATTTGAGAGGCTTCCTTGCCTATGGCCCACCACTGCTTTAGGTCTGGAGTCCTATCCTCGAGGACGGCATTGGCATCACTCAACTTTGACGGAGGTCCCTGTTGCTGAAGGATTTACTCATGCTCACCTACATTTGGAGCTTTTGATGGCTGGATGGATCTCTTGGACACCGTATACCTTTGAGTTTTTGACCGTCGAATTTGAGGGAGGCTTCCCACTGGTCGAGAGTTTGTATTGTTGACCCGCAGAGTCCTGATTTTGACAGGGGGAGGCTGGGAGCTCTATTTGGGAGAGCGTGTCATCAGGAGTATTACGGGTGAGATTCCCATTCCCATTGTTCCTCCTTCTTAGAATCATTGGTCGTTGATCATGCCACTGACAGAGATTCCCATGGAGGGCATAGATGGATTCACCCTATCAGAGGGTCCGTTCAGCCAGGAGGCATTTACCAGATGGTGGAGTCCTCGCACTATTAGAGCTCAGACTCGTGCTACCCAGTTCATGGCAGACATGATGCCAAGGTCTGTGATGATGACAGACTGGATAGATTGCAGATCTGACCTAGGAGTTGGGTAGCGCTCGCTTTTTTATTAGGCATCTTGGTAGAGATCCGTTAGAGGCATCTTCTTTTGACCCATCCAGCTCAGGAACAGACCCCCATTCAGGTCCATTTTCTAGTAGTTTTACAGGGGCAGATCCTCCCTTATACAGCCCAGACATACCTGATGACCGCAACTTTGTGTCCACGAAGGAGATGGATCGGGTTAATCACCTGGACGTAGACTACCTGGATCTCTTCTGATAGCTACGGCAGCTATATTTTTGGTCAGCCACTATTTTGGCTATTTGGTGGTTGTGCCATCAGTTTGATAGACCACTATAGTAGTTGGGTGGTGGTGCCCCATTTCCCTGTATTCTTCACTTCACTTTGTATTATCAGACAGGGATGATGCCCGCAGTAGATAGTTTACCGTAGATATCCATGCTATTTCCTCTCTATCGCATCATGTTTATATTTGTCATCATGCATGTATTATGTCATATGTATGCATTTAGACAGACGAGTTCATATTTGACCCCTGGATGGTCTTGTAGTACGGTGACACAGATGACATCATCCGTCGTGAGTCGTATTGAGCATTTACCACAGTTTGAAGTGGCTTCATCATTGAAGTCGTGGTACAAGAGCCTGCCCTTCTTAGCCAGAGGGACAGTATACCAGATGTTGGGGAATTCCCTGGCCCTTGCAGATTTTTAGGTGCCATATAAGTTTGGAGATGGCATATTATCCTGTTGGATACCTTCTAGACAGGTCTTTTGCTTCGGGCGACATAAGCTGACGTCGACTTTGGAGGAGTATGAGTGACTTACTAATTTGGATTGGGATTTGCCGTGCGCCTGGACTGCTATTAGCGACATTAGGAGACCGTTCCTGTGGATGTCCAGTCTTTGTCAGAGGGTAGTCGCAAATGAGAACGTATCTAGGCGTGTGATCTCGATTGACTTCTTGATCGATCATTTTGGGGAGCTTAATAGCTATGATCGACATGTTGGGGATTTTGTTATTTCAGCAGAGGCATGACATCTGGCCAAGGTAGATGTTCTGCTGATGTGCATTGTGGCATACATCTACATGCCGTTGCGCTTGGATCACCTGGACGTGGGATTGGTAGTTGTTGTTCGGGCCCTTAGATATGGTAGTACCATTATCCTGATGATATTGGCTGAGAAGCTGCGGTCAGCCACTCACTGTATTACCCACCCGGAGGGGTTTTTTAGGGATAGTTCGGTCTTGCTGTACATATGGCTGATGTCCCATATCCGACCGATTGGATCTTTTAGGCATCATGGGTATTATTTTTCCCATGATATATCTATGTCCTACTCCTTTTAGCCGGTGAAGTGTACCGATGCAGAGATATGTTCTGCATTTTTGTCAGATATTGAGCATCCGTTCTTGATTTTGCCATGCTCAGGGCTAGCATCCCCATATAGCTTCCTTACTCATGCATCTGGCATGGATTACTTGCCCCTAGTGGGTTTGAGGGGAGTGACTACTTATCATCCCCTGGCTGTTATGAGTCAGTTTGATCAGTTCTAGAGCTTACACCGATTCGAGGGGTCTGCTAATCAGAGGATGTCAGCATCATCTATGTCATCAACTGATTTGGTCAGGGTATATGTGTGTTGGACTCACAGAGAGAGGGCTGAGTTCTCCAGTAGCCATCCGGAGTGTTCTCCAGAGTATTCTGCGTGGCTGGAGGCAAATATGGCAGTAGCAGCATTTGTTCCTTCAGCTCCTATTGTAGATTCATATGAGGAGGAGCCTATGGAGGATTCTGAGTCTCCCACTGAGGATGAGCTATTCGTAGGTTTGACAGCTACTTTGGTTAGCAACCCACCGACTATTCCTGCAGGTACAGATCCGACTTTAGCAGATTCATTATTCAGGATGACCTTTGAGCAAGATTCGGCTAGAGCGCAAATATTGACCACTTTATCTGGTAGAGATATAGCTTTAACTGAGAGGGACGCACTTCGAGCCGCTCATGATGCTGGCTTGATAAAGAGAGGAGCTCAGATCTGCCAGAGATGCAGTTGTTGTGGAGAGGGATGAGATCCGCTCAGCCAGAGATGTAGCTTTTGGTGAGATCGAGGACACTTTGATTGCTAGAGATGCAGCTTTTGTAAAGAGGGATGAGGCTATAGCTGCCGTGATTTCCATATTGCTGATAGTACTGCCCTTTGATCTTATACTCACGGCCTGGTTACCGAGATGAGTGCATATATTGATGACCACAGTGCCACATTACAGATGACTGTGGAGGTTTTGGGCATCATGGAGGCTGAGGGTATAGCACTTGTAGCTGCTCCTCCATCTTCATAGAAAGATGCCATGGTGGCATTGCTGGCCCTCTTATTTTTGTGTCCATAGACTAGCTTTATTTTTCCTGCACATACTAGATCAGCCATTTTTGTCATGTACAGGGCATTATGTATATATCAAATAGTTTTATATCAGAGAAATATATTTTTAATCCACTTCTCTGTTTGGAGATGTATTGTCATTGCTGAGTGATTACCACTTCTTTAATGACTCGCTGTTGTTGATGCATCTTGAGCTTATCCTTGATGGACTGACAATTGAGATGTCAGGGCGTATCTCAGATGGGCATGTTGACCATGGTAGCTTGATAGGATTTAGCTTTTGTATGTCTTTGGTGTCTTGGGACTGGTTTCTATTGGGGTTTTTATTTTTTCTTGAAGGTCAAACCGCGCCTTAAATGGCTGCCTACGTACTCCCGGGTTAAGGGAGATCAGGTCATTCGTAGTTCTGGCTTTATATGAGAGAGGTTTGAAGAGTATTTATCTTGGGTTTTGAGTTTGGTTTGATGAGTTTTTGAGTTTTTATTTGGTTTGACCGCACCAGAAATGGCTGCCTACGTACTCCCGGGTTGAGGGAGATCAGGTCATTCGTAGTTCCGGCTTTTTATTAAAAAACTTAACCTGATTTGATTTGCAGGGTCCGGATTAGGGTATGCATGTGCTTCAGACATAGTACCTCTTTATGTTATCTGAGTTGATGAGTTGGGGAAATTAGTTCCCATCCATTTCTTGTAATCTGATAGCTCCTCCCGTCAACACCTCCTTGACAATGAAAGGGACTTCCCAATTAGGGGCGAACTTTTCTTTAGCTTCATCTTGATTGGCTAAAACTTTCTTTAGCACCAAGTAGTTTTCTTTGAATTGCTGTATTCGGACCTTCTTGTTGTAGGATCGAGCAATCCTTTGCTGATATAACTTCCCGTGGAAAATGGCTGTAGCCCTCTTTTTATCAATCAGAGACAATTGGTGGTATCGGTCTTGCAACTGTTGACCTTCGTCTATCTGAGCATCGATCATCACTCACATGGATTCCATCTCTACTTCTATGGGGAGGAATATTTCCATGCCATAGACCAATGAATAGGGGGTAGCCCCAGTAGAGGTGTGCATTGACGTACTGTATGCTAACAGGGTGAGAGGCAGCAGGTTAGGGCATTCTTTATGATTGGCAGACATTTTCTGCATAATCTTTTTGATGTTCTTGTTGGCCGCTTCGATAGCACCATTTATCTTGGCCCAATAGATGATGGAATTGAGATGCTTGATGTGGAACTTGCTGCACAGTTCTGTCATTATTTAATTATTCAGGTTCTTGGCGTTGTTTGATATGATCACCTTCGGTTGTCTATACCGACAGACGACATTGTTTCTGATAAAATCAATGATGACCTCTTTTGTGACTTTGGGAAAAGAGGCTGCTTCAACCCATTTAGTGAAGTAATCGATCATGGTGAAGATGAATCGATGACCATTGCTGGCTTTTGGTTCCACTAGACCGATCACATCTATTCCCCACATGGAGAAAGGCCAAGGTGAACTCATGTTGTGCAGCTCATTTGGAGGAGCATGGATGGCATTTCCATATACTTGGCATTGAAAGCATCTCCTGACGTGATCATCGCAGTCAAATTTAAGAGAGATCCAATAATGCCCTATTCTTAATATCTTCTTAGCCAGCAGATGACTGCTCATGTGTGGACCAAAGACTCCACCATGGATTTTATCCATCAGTCTCTAGGCTTGGTCTTTATCAAGGCATCTTAACAGGCCTATTCCAGCATCCCTTTTGTAGAGGGCATCTCCGCTTAGATGGAATTTCATAACCATCTTGTGAATCCACTTTCGCGCGGATTGGCTTGCTCCAGCGGATGTAGATCCATCTCGTAGATATTCCTTGATGTCCTAATACTAAGGCTGATTGACAGGAGGTATTTCATCTGATAATTCTCCAATGTAATTCCCATATGTCGGGGCCTTTTGAATTGCAAATTTGATGTTGGGAATCCCACTCCTATCAGATATACGGATTAATGAAGCCAACGTTGCTAATGCATCAGCGAAATCATTCCTACCTCGAGGAATATGGCTGAAAGTTACGTCTTCAAACTCCAAGGATATTTTGATGACCTGCCAATGATAGGGCAACAAATGCAGTTCTTTAGTGTGATATACTCTAGTGGATTGTCTAATTACCAACTCAGAGTCTCCAAAGACTAGTAGGTGTTTGATACCCATGGATTGGGCTAGTTTCAACCCCATTATACAGCCTTCATACTTGGCCGTGTTGTTGGTGTTGCCAAATTAAAGTTTGGTAGCCATAGGATATTGTTCTCTTGTACCAAAGATAAGGACTGCCCCAGCTCCGGCACCTTCCATGTTTACTGCTTCGTCGAAATACATTTTCCATAGTTGGACTGTATTCTCTTGTTGGAGTTGTTGAATTGTCATGATTCCATCATCTGGGAAATAGGTCTCCGGGGGCTCGAACCCTCATGAAGGTGCTTCAGCTACTTGATCTGTAATGTCTTGACCCTTGATTAACTTTTGAGTCACGTACACAATATTGAATTATTGTAGGATCAACTACCATTTGGATAGTCGACAATTCAATATTGGCTTGTTGAATATGTACTTGAGTGGATCCATGCGAGATATGAGGTAGGTCGTGTGCCCATAGAGGTAATGCTGTAACCTCATGGCGGCCCATGCTAACGCACAACATGTCTTCTCGATCAGGGTGTATTTTTGTTCACTACTGCTGAATCTTTTGTTGATGTAGTAGATGGCTCTTTCTTTGCTACTATCATCTTTCTATCCTAACATGCAGCCTATTGCGTTGGCATTGATGGACAAGTACATGAATAAGGGAACTCCATCCCTTGGAGGTACCAAAATAGGTGCTTCAATCAGCTGTCTCATAATGGCAAGGAAGGCTTATTGACAATTCTCATTCCATTTGGTGGAGGAATTCTTCCTTAGTAGCTTGAATATGGGTTCACAAGTTGCTGTGAGCTGGGAAATGAAACGGCTTATGAAGTTGATCCTTCCCAGAAATCCATATATCTCCTTCTCTATTTGAGGTACTGGCATCTCAGTGATGGCTTTGATCTTGGCAGGGTCTAGCTCGATACCTCGATTACTCACCAGGAATCCTAGCAGCTTGCCTGCTTTGACGCCAAAAGCACATTTGGCGGGATTTAGCTTAAGGTTATACTTGCGCAACCTGTTGAACAGCTTCTTGAGATGGTCGATGTTATCATCCTCCCTCCGGGATTTGATGATGATGTCATGCATATAAACCTTTATCTCTTTGTGCATCATATCATGAAATAGGGCCATCATGGCTCGCTGATACGTGGCTCCAGCATTGATGAGGCCGAAGGATAGTCGCCTAGAGTAGAAGGTTCCCCAGGGAGTGATGAAAGTTGTTTTCTCCGAGTCCTCTTCAGCAACCATGATTTGATGGTAACCAGCAAAGCAATCGATGAAGGAATACATGCCGTACTACGCCGTATTGTCGATCAGGATGTGGATGAAAGGCTCCGGGAAGTTATCCTTAAAGCAGGCTTTGTTCAAATCCTGATAATCCATGCATACTCGTACCTTTCCTCTGGGTTTAGGCACGGGGACTATGTTTGAAAACCACTATGGGTAGGTTGATACCATGATAATCTCGGCTTTAAATTGCTTAACAACTTCTTCTTTGACTTTCAGACTCCATTCAGGTTTCAATCGCCTGAGCTTTTGTTTGACAGGCTTGAATCCATCCTTGATGGGCATTCGATGGATGACAATGTCAGTAGAGAGGCCAATCATGTCTTTATGTGACCATGCAAATACATCCTTAAACTGTGTTAGGAGCTTGATCAGGTTGGCTTTTTTGTTCGGGTGTGAGGTCTAAACCTATCTGGATTTCTTTGATGTTTTCGGAGGTTCCTATGTTAACAGTGGTGGTTTAGTCGAGGTTTGGTTTGGGTTTATCTTCAACCCATTCTTTGATCTCCTCGGGCACCTCATAATCATCTTCCTCCTCTTGATCAATATCCATCAAGTCAAAGTTCAGTTCTACATCAAAGTCGTAGTCACTTTGACAGGTTGGCATCTCATCAGCAGAGACAAACACATCCAATGCTTGAGTCCTAAAAACAAAAAGGCTTTCATCTTAGATATATAAAACTTCTTAAATATACATAGCATTCTGCAAAGCATGACAAAGTTGTTGCTATAGCTGTGCAATCAAAAGTAAGCAGTAAATAAAAGCGTGATTAAAGGGCAGATTGACTCTCTCTGCCCCTTTACCCCTTTTGACTGAGGCAAGGGACACTGCTCCAGTTATCCAAGGTCAGATTCTCATGAACCAGGAGGATCGAGGATTTGTGATTATCTGTCTCATCTTGGATGATGACTGAAACATCCTTTATAATATGGTCGGGGTTTTTCTTTGAACTGCCCCCTCTTTCCTTTTTGATGCTAGCAATTTGAATATGATCCTCATCTCGCTGTTTAGGATCTCATCATTCATCCCTTCATAGTTTATGATGACCCTCATGTTAGCGAATGGGTCTCGTCCTTCATACATGATCTTTTCTTTTCCTTTTTCGCTATCCGTCTCAGGCTTGAGGGCTTTTCTTTCATTGACATGCATAATTGGAGGAAACAGCATGGCTGATACTATAGTAGGGATCTTCCTCATTGGTTTTACCCATCTAGCATTAGTGAGGTTTGGCAAAAGTATGGTAGTGGAAGCACAAGCCTTAAGGTGCATATGTGGATTCCGGTGGTTTTCTCGGGGTGAGAATCCCAATTCGGCTCTCCCAGTCTGACTCGGGATTTGCACGGGACTCTTGATACCTTGCTGATTCTTTCCTAACCCTTCTTCAGGTTGGAAACCCAAAGATACCATTTCCTGGCCCACTGTCATTACTTCGGTGAAGACCTTAGGCTTCAGGGCTGGTTCCCCGATAGGTAGATACTGAGTATCGCTCACCTCCAGGGCTTGAAAACTTGCATGTTCAATCCCTGGATCCAGGATGATCATTGGCATGTCTCCCTATATGCAGACAAGGTATTCTAGTTCGGCATTGACTATGATGAGGATCCCATTGATAATGTATTTGAGTTGTTGATGGAGGGTGGATGGACACTGGCCCTGCCATGTGAATCCAAGGCCTGCACAGCAACAAGTTGCATCCAGTGGTTATGTTGAGCACCTGAAAGGATACGTAGAAAGTGTGTGAGCCAATCTCCGAGGGTAGTTCTATTTCTCCCATATCTTGGCGTCGCGTTACATCGAAAGCCCGGATGACCACATGACTTATTTTAATCCGGTTAGGGTTGATCTTCATTCTTTCCAAGGTATCATAGGAAAAAATGTTGAGGGATGATCCTCCATCGATGAGTACCCCTCCAATTACATACCCGAAAGACATTACAGCTATATGTAGGGACTTATAATGGCCCGTTCCTTCTGCAGGGATATCATCGTCAGTGAAGGATATCACATTGTTGTTGAAAATGTGTTCAACCATATGACGGAATTTCTGGCCATCCAATGTCTTTAGCAGATGGGCTTCTTCTAATACCTTCACTAAATTATTGCGATGATCCACTGATGATAAGACCAAATCGAGGATGGACATTTGCTTGGTGCATCTTTTAAACTTTGCACTATTTTGATTTCATTGTGTCCCATTTTGTTGAAGAACTTTTCATTTTTCTCATCATCCACCATTGCTTTGGCTTTGATGACTAGTTTGATCACCCGCTGAGGCAGGTGTAATGGATTGTCCATTGGCGCAATGGCAATGTTGTTTGAAATGGAACCTTCATCGTTCTCGTAGTACCATGGGACCCTCTTCAGACTAATAATTGGATACTAGGGTCTGAAGGGCAAGATCAGAGGCACGGGTGCAGCCACCTTCATAGGATTTTGTATCCCCTTTGCCTGGCAGTAATAAGGGTTTGAGAGTCGACTCCCTATCACAGGATATGACAGCCACTGTACTCTGGTTCCATACAGTGGGGATCCAGAGAGTGTCGTTATCTGGGAGATTAAGAATTTGATTTCCCCTTATCAATTCACCACTTTAAATCATGTCTTGAATCAGGTTACGAAGTGCCCAGCAATCCTCGGTATCATGGCCGGGTGAATTGGAATGGTAGTGACATATTTGGTCAGGCTTGAATTTTCTGGCTCGAGGGTTTAATGGAGGTAACAAGTCTGCAGCCATTCCCTCGTTGATTAGCATCTGGAGGATTTCTTCCATTGACTAGTTTAGGTTGGTGAAGTTCCTCTGAAATAAAAATTTCCTACCAGTTTGAACACTCGCTTCTTCGACCCCCTTGTCAGTCCAGGGTTCATGCTCATGAGACCGGCTATGGTCCTACCTGGAATTGATCTCCGGTGTGGGAGGACGATCGATATCAGACTGGTTAGCCCATTTAATCATCTTTCTGGTGATCTGATGCTGGTAGACGACCAGTTCTGCTAATTATTCGATTTGTTCCTTGATAGATTTGATCCCCTGTTCTATTCGGAACTGCCTTTTTGACATTTCCCAACTGTCTGGGGTGCTATTGCTGGACGGAGTTGATTTCCAACATAACAGAGGTACTTGGATCCTTCTCAACTTGTGGTGCTGATCATATTGACATTCTCCTCTTATGCTGTGGAAGAGGATTGTCCTGCACATGAGGTTGCTCAGGCTTTGTTACCACAATCTCTCCGTTGTCAATCAAGTCTTGAATTTTGTGCTTGAGAGACCAATAGTCTTGGGTGTCATGGCCTGGAGATCCAGAGTGATGAGCACACTTATTGCTTGGGTCAAAATTCCGTCCACCAGTGTTGGTTGGTGGAAGGAGTTGTACAATTTTCTTCTGAGCTGTCAGAAGTTTGAACACGTTCTCAAGTGAATCCCCTAGAGGGGTGAAAGTTCTTCGCCGCCTAACCTCCATATTTTTCTAGAATGGAGGGTTTGAAGGTTGTGCTGTAGCTTGGAAAAGGGTATAGTTCCTCCTTTGAATGGGCATACTATTTGACTCGCCCCTTGGATTCTGTCCTTGCAATACTAAGGACATTTCTTCATCTTTCTTCTTATGTACCCTCCGGGGATTACTCCCGTAATTTTCAGACTAGATATGTTTAGCAATAGCTATGAGGGCGGTCAGATCTTTTATCTTCCCAGATTTGAGCCCCATTTCTGCCATTTCACCGTGCTTGATCATTTTAGAGAATGGTTTTCCTATGCCTACTAGGGCCCTCTCATAATATGGAGCTTCTTAAAAATCGATGAAGGTCATGACTATCTCAGACTCAGTCATGGCTCCGTCTCCATCGCTGGGCATACTCTCTAAATGATTCAGTGTTCTTTTTCTTGATCTTGGTTATTTGGTATCTGTCTGGAGCCAGCTGAGATTGGAAGCTGTATTGACTGAGGAAGGAGTGGGCCAACTCTTCCCAGCTGTGAATCTTAAAATTGTCAAGACGGGCATACCAGGCTCTGGCCTCTCCAGTCAGACTCTTTTAGAATAGTTACATTCGAAGTTTCTCGTCCTTTATATAGGATCCGAGCACTCTGATGAATACTTTCAGATGGGTATAAGAATCTCCCAATCCATCATATTTCTCGAAATCGAGGGTTCTGAATTTCTCGGGATAACGAGCCCTGGGGAAAATACAGAGGTCGGAGTAATTAACACTACCGAACTCCCCAATCCCTTTGATAGACCGAAGAGTTTCCTCCATTTGTTGTACTTTCTTCATGATGTCACTAGCCTCCTGTTCTTTGTTGAGGGCGGTGATTTCAATGGTTTTATTAGTTGTGTCCTAGTTCTGTGGTCCAGAAATCTGAGTCTCGGCCTTTTCTCTCTTGACTACAACTAGGTGCTCCTGGTTCTGTTTGAGTTTGGGCTTGCTTCCCTTTAAAGGCCTTGCTTTGCTCTCTCAGAAAATTGGCTAATTCAGCTATCTGATTTCTCAGTCCTTCGAACACTTCCCTAGATACAGGGGCAGACTCTGTTTGAGCACTTGAAGCCATGTACGTGGATGGACTCAGTGCTTTCTTAGACTTAGATCTAGTAACAGGACTAATTTTTCACCTACAACAAAACGTAGGCGTGTCAATTTCTGAGGTAGGTAAAGATAGGATGCATGATATGTTTTTTATTCTTATCCTGCAAAACTAAGGTTAGTTGTTTTGATGACAGGATGACAAAAGTTAAATATTGAAAACTGGACATTGAATTGAAAGAGGAAGGCATGAAGAACCTTCCCGTCGAATTTGGTTAATCAGAGGCTAACCTATCTTAGGTTACTCTCACGTTGTCTTTTTAGCATGAAGGTCCCCAGATCATCGCAATCTACTAGAGGGGAAATTAATCCGATCTTTCAACTGGAGCGAATCTGGGTGGTGCATTTTCATGAGCCCCAAAGACTTAGTCGATCCCCAGAGACATTACTTATCACCGACGGGTTTTGCCTCCTTGTGAGAGGAACACAACATACATTCACATACATTGCGCCTTACCGTTATGCATATGATGACAGTTCGTGCGAAGAACTAATATGGGTGTGAAGCACTAAAAAGCAAGAAAACATTCATTCACATTCATTCAATGTAAAGATGAAGCATTTACGCATTCATTCAATGTGGAGACATAGAATTCCAAGCATTCGGAGTTTTGAAAGGGAAACATTTGAAAAGATTTGAAAGCAGCCTAAGCCCTCTACTGTCCCCAGCAGAGTCGCCACCTATCGATGTTGGTTAAAAAACCATGGGTCGGGTCACAACCCAGAACTTTAATCTCTTCCTAAGTTATCTCTACCCTCACTCTTTTTATTGCAAAAAAGGTTTTGAAGGATTTTTTAGGAAAATGGAACCATGTATCATGTTGACGATTTGAACGTTTTACAGAGTCGCCAGTTGGTAGATTTGAAATGGTTGTACCAACTCAACCGAGTTTGTTTGAAAGAGGCCCAATTGCTGGACACTGTCAAAACTTGATCTTTGAAACTGAAGTTTTGAGTTCGGGGGCTTGGTTAAGTGTGCGGAAGGTGTTAGGCATCCCATAACTCCTGTGTAAATATGGTACCACATCTTTTCAATATTTCCCTTAAAATTAAAATGCGTGTGTGAATGCTGTTTGAGATTGGGCCTATGTTTGATTGATTGAAAGCAAGGAAGTGCTTTGTTGAGCATATATACGAAGGGTTTGATTTGTTTTGAAAATAGTCTTTGATTTGATTTGCAAAAGTATTTAATTTTTTGATTTGCAAAAAGCTTTTCTTTTGATTGATTTGAAAATGATATTTTTGAAAGCTGGTTTTCAAACCCTTACGCTAATATAGGAATTGAAACATGTCGTTACTTTCAATTTTATCTTTTTAGCCTTAAGGCTCAATTTGAATGGTGATTGTCGGGCTGTGAAGCATTCTCGACCATAACAAATATACAAGTGTCGGTCTCCTCATGGGCATGATAGCCATCGGAGGGACTCTGACACGACAAACCATTATTCTCATTATTTCGAGACCTTAACACCAGATAACCGTTTTAAGGTCTTTTTACATGTACATTTGTACAAAAAAACTGGCAGGGTACATTTATAAATCGGAGTTTGTCCATCGTGGGAATCAGATTCTGATCAGTTTGATCATGGATCCCACGATTCCTAGGCTCACATATGAGTAGCCAATAAACCTGCACAGTTAAAATTTATACAGAAATAGATAAATATCCCAAGACTGCCAGAACCGAGGATTCATTTAGTAAATCCCGATTCGCACGGCCGAAGCGTCTTGTTCCCACTAGATAGTGATCTAAGGGACACGAGGTTGCTTTTGTAAATGAAAAATATCGATTCATATCAAATGAATATTTAAAGCATTAATTGAATAAAAACAAGTAATAGCAGTATATATAAACAGTTATATCTATAAAAGCTGTAAAGGGCGATGGGTTTTCACGCCGGTGCCCAGACTGGAATTGAAATATATATATATATATATATATATATATATTAACAAAAAAGTAGTCAACCAAGACTGGGAAGAGAACCCAGTGATGGTGAAGGCTGCTTATATATGCCTAAATATATATAAAAGCAGTAAAAAGGCCACAGAATAATCCATGCCGAACAGATATGTAAATGCACATAAAAGTAGTCAACCAGGGACTGGGAAGATAACCCATTAATGGTGAAGAGTGCAAAAAGTATTAAAAGGCCACAGAATAATTTCGGCAGAACTGAAATGTAAATTTGCAGAAAAGTAGTTAACCAGGGACTGGGAAGATAACCCAGTAATGGTGAAGAGTGCAAAAAGCAGTAAAAAGGTCACAGAATAATCCAGGCCAGACTGAAATATATATATATATATATATATATATATATATATATATATATATATATTGACAGAAAAGTAGTCAACCAAGACCGGGAAGAGAACCCAGTGGTGGTGAAGGCTGCTTATACATGCATAAATATATATAAAAGTAATAAACTACCTCGAATTTGACATCTGGGCTTGACAGAATTGAAACGTTAGTATATATACATTTAAATAAACAAAAAAAAAAGCCAAACCCGGACTTGGAAGATAAACTAGTCTGGCGAAGTTAATTAAAACAAAGGTGCTAGTGCACATAAGCTGTTAGAGCTGACGATCGTCAATCCGAGTTATAGAAATGCCAGAAAACGCAGATATGTACAAAAATGTACCAATTTTTTATGAAAACGGTCACAAAACTAAGTTTCGGGCATATTTAGAAAACAAAACTTAACGTGCAAGTGTATAAAAGTACAAAGAAGTAATATAAACTTGCTGATCGTAAAAATACTCACAACAGACTGCTACACTGGCTTTTTGCCAAAACGTAAGCTCTATACGTCCAAATCTACCTGTTATTTTCTGATATGTGGTAGTATGTGGGTATATCTATGTGTAGAGTGAAAAAATTTGGGTTTAGAAGAGGTGAAAAAGTCAGAAAATCAAACGGGCAGAGGTTCGCTGCGTTATGAGATTCTTGAAAATGAGGGGGGTGCACATTTATTTATAGGCCAGGGAGCCTCAGCTCTACTTGCTACTGCCGTAGGTAGACGTATGGCTCCCTTGGTGGGGCCCGCGTGTCCGGTTGAGTTATCTCAAAGTACGTGCACTCTGAGTAACGCGAGGTCGAAGTTGAAACTTTCTAATTTTTGATCGGAGTGTCCGTTTGAGGCGTGCTATACCTTTCCGGAAAGCCCTCACCGAGAGTGTCACAATGACATGGGATAAAACATTTTTTGGGTCCAAGAAGATGGGTTAATAACTAGGTCTTCGATTCCCCGCAGTTTATCCGTTGAGCTATCTTGCGCTATTTGCACTCGGGATCGTCGTTATGGTTCGTTCTGACCTTGGTGGCATCAATTCGGCTTGAATTTAACCAAATTGGGCTTAGAGTTGGTAAAACAACCATTTTTCCCCTCCCGGGGTTGCCCTTAGTGTAGGCATGGCCTTTGATTGACTTCCGGGAGTTGTTTCCAAGATATGGATCCCATTCGAGTCTGTTTATCCTCAGTGGTATCACTGAGGCTGAGTTGGTCATTCTAGGTTTTCCTCTGGAGAATGTCGACTCCATGAAAAATTTGCTCTACTTTTTGTTGAAGGAGGGGTCTTTTTCTTTGGTTTTGTTTCCCTTCCCCTCTTATCAGGGAGAAAAAGAGAGGAATGCCCATATTCCCTAATTTGATATTATTCTACCCTTTCGTTTTTGCTTTGTCTTTGGGGATTCCGTTTAAAGGGTGAATTTGTAGGAAATTGGTACCGATATAAGTGTCGACGATTTTGAAAAGATTGATTTTATTTTGATGATTGGACCGAATGAGACAGAATCGCCAGTTGGTATTTTGGAAATGGATGTACCAACTCATCTGAGTTTTAATAGTTTTTTTCGCAAGATGGTCCAATGTGTGACTCTCAAAAGATTGGTTATGAAACTCGAGATTCGTGGAATTCGGGAGCTAGGTTAAGCGGGGGGAAGGTGTTAGGCACCCCCCAACTCCCGTGCATGCACGGTATCGCATCTTATTGCATTTCTATGCATAAAGTGTGTGTGTGTGTGTGTGTGTTTGTGTGTGTGTGTGTGTGTTTTATTTTGAAAGCTTTATTAGTTTTTTTCTATGTCTTTATTTTGGGTGACTTAAAAGTAGTGCTGTACCTCTTTTGCGCCTAGGTACGAAGGATTTGATTTGATAAAAAGTTCATTTGTAACAAGATATATGAATTGAAATGAGGTTTAGAAAGTAAGGTTTTCAAATCCTTTACCCGACTAGGAATCGAGGACTTTAATACTTCCTTTTATTCTTTACGTTTATTACGTGATCTACCCCGAATCGCTTTATTCTTCATCAAAAGCTCTTTGTGGTTTTATTAGAAATTATTTTGATGATATGCATGCAAAAGCGTTAAAAAGGATTCAGATCATCATCGGGCATATAAGCCATCTCGATGAACCGAGATCAAGGTTTTCACTATCACAAGATCTTGGATCCGACTTCTCGGGACTAACCCCTCGAACTCGTTTTCAAGATCCAAATATTACATATACAACGGTATTTACGCTATTGCAACATTACAACATAAAAATAGGTCCATCATGGGAATCAAGTTGGATCCATTCGGGGATCTCAACATCGGGATTCCTAGGCTCACATCATTTATATGGAATTAAATATATACAATGTCCTCGGCTTTGATATTATGTGATTTCATCTGTTAAAATCACCGTTTTAAGCCATTTCGGACCCCTTTTGCCTCTAAATATGGATTTAGGGTTATACGGGGTAACCGGGACCATTTAAAACAATAAATCCATAGATCTACCAAGAATCTAAGCTGTTCTAGCCCATGGGTTAAAGCTTCATGCTTAATAACCTTTCAAAGGCTAGATTTGGCTTAGATCTCGATAGATCTAGCCTCCGTCGTCGATTTACAACATAATAAGCACAATATAACCGATAGAAACGTAAAATCTACCAACTATTACACAATATGCTTAAAATACAACAAGTTTAACTATATTCAAACAAGATATATTATTAATCTAGTATTTGAACAACATTTACAAAAAAACAAAGCTAGAAAGTGCGTTGTTTCAGCTTGGGAGACGCGTGAACAAGCGTTTTAACTCTCGGGATGAACTTAGAACACTATCGGGGCTTCAAGTAGGTGCTAGATGAGATGATTAATGTGACGCCCCCAAAATAGGTTCAATACATAACCCACCTATTCTGGGTCTCCAAGAAATACATGGTAAAGAATCTAAATACAAATCTTTTATATCCAATTGTCGTGCATAATACGATCACACATAAAGTGTGAGTTTTAATATGAATACAGTACTCATACTCTTTATCAAAGATACGTTACATAAAGGTACAGTCAATAACTATTTTAGGAATTAAAATCTTTGGAAAATGCTCAAGGAAACCTTCGTACATGGGAGACCATGCTTCTAGGTTATAATAAATATCATAGGACTTGAGAATTAACCTTGGTTGACCCAATAGACCCCAAAGAAAAATGAGAAGAATACTATCTTATTCATTCCAATGGTGGGTCTTCTCTTGCCATATAATTATCTCTGTTGTCTCAAACTGAGAATTATATTCTAACCGTACTCCAAGATTATATAGGTAGTGCTCATGGATATAATCAGCAAGCGGATGTGCACAACCATGTCTTATGATAACATGAAGTCGTATGTGGTTAGACATCTTGTTTGATAGTGACAAAACACCCTTCCAAAGTTGGGTTCACCTCACCCTATTTGGTTCACCAAAATCAACTGTTAAATGACGTATAAAATACGACACACATATTTAAAGTTCTCAATAAAATTATTTCCATACTGTTTGGTGGGAAACTTCAACAGTTATAGACCCTCGTTCTATTCCCCTGTTATCCCCGCTCGACCCAACTACACTCTTATTACCTGAAAGGAATTATGAATCAAAAGGGTGAGCACAAATAGCCCAGTAAAGAATATCATGACTAAAGATAATCAAATTATCAATAGCATTCGTTAGTAATAAATCAGAGATTTAGAACATATGGTAGATGATAAAACTTTCCATGTGACGAACAAGATTTTTGTAATTTAATGTAAATATTTATTGAATTAAATAAATATCAATGATTTAATTATTGAGTTAAATAATTAATTGATGAAATTATGGTAGATTAATTTAATTATATGTGTCACGTTAGTTAAATTAATGTGGTGAATTTTATATTCAAAGTATGTATTTAATTGAGCTTATTTGATTAATATATTAATTAATAAGCATAATGTTATTCTAATTAATTTAATAATTAATTAGAGATTTAATGATTTGACATAATTAATAAATAAGAATTTTAATTATGTGACTATGTGAATTATTGTGGAATTATGCAATTTTATTTAATTGATTTAAATAGGATTACTGATTAATTAAAAGTGTGACATTATTAAACTATATTATAGTAAGTTAATTAAATTAATGGGAAAGGAGGAATAAAAGGGGCAAGCAAACAAAGCCTTAGTGGGGGTTGGAGCCAGTTAACCCATTATGGGATTAATGACGACCCATAACCCACGACTTCTAAATTACACGTATATCATATTAGTAGTATATCATATATCATATATTACATTCATCAGTTAAGAAAGTTAGAGAACACAGAGAGAAAAAGAGAAAAATTTGAGAGAGAGTGAGATTGAAGAAGGTTTGGAGAATCAAAGAAGAGTTTCCTATCATCTAAACAAGAATCAAAGGGTAAGAATCCAAGTTATAATCTCTATTTCTCATGTTCTTGAGTTTTCATAGAAAAATTAGTTTCAGTTCTCTATAAATGAATTTTGTGACTAATACATGAGAAAGTGATTGATATATGTTAGGTAGTATGTATAAATCATTATATGATGTTTATAAACTATTTTGGTTGAATTAATCCATTAGATTGTGTTTAAAAAGAAAGTTTTGAGTTTACAGTGAAAATATTCGAAAATGGCTTGTATATATGAAATTTGATGCCTTAGTTGCATGTAAAACTGTAAATTAACAATTTAATATGTTTGTACATGTAAAAGCAAAAAGAACGAAACTTAAACGGACTGATTTGGTGTTATAACGAATCTGTATTGTGTGATTTCATGAAAATTGACGAAACTTTGAAAAATAGCAAAAACATGGAATTTATGGGTTTAAATTTAGTTGTTTAAATTGTTTAAGTTGTCAAAATCATGCTATAAGTGTTGGGTTGTACTTCTGTAAAGTCTAGAATAGATGAGTATGATTAATTTATTGTTTGAGCAAAGTTTTGGGTGCTCTGTTCTATGTTATTCGCGAACTACAGATTCTGAAACTGGCGTGTGGAGCTGCAGCGCCAACTTTAAGCCTAAGAGTGGGGCTGCAGCGCCAGCGGAGCTGAAGTGCCAGTGGAGCTGTAGCGCCAGCTTTAAGCCTAAGAGTGGGGCTGCAGCGCCAGTGGAGCTGCAGCGCCAGACTTAAGCTTAAAGTCCGAGCTACTGCGCCAGTGGAGCTGCAGCGCCATTTTTAGTTCAAATGGTGGAGCTGCAGCGCCACTTGGTAATTTTTCCCAAAAATGAGATTTTAATTATTCAAGTTCAGAAAATGTAATTGGAACCTAATGTAATAAACATGAAGACATGATTAAACATATAATAAGAAGTTAATAACTTATATTACGTGAGTAATTAATAAGTTAATTACATGACTTGAATCGTTAATTGTATAGTCCAATAACGTGCTCAAGACCGATGTGTGTGATTCGATACGTATATCGAGTTATTGATTAATGTGTATTGTGAACGTATTGATATGTAGAATTTAATAAAGAACGTGAATTATAAATTGTAGCTTGTGCAAGAGGCAAGTTTCCTATCCTTAAACTTGTTTAATATTTTGCAAGTTTCCTAAACTCAAATTTTACTTTTACATTGAGCAAGTTCTTATCCTTGTTTATTCAAGTTGAGATTTTCATATGAGATATTACTATTTTTTTTTTAAGCATGATTCAGCTATACAATACTTATTCGATTGTATACTCTTGAGATTTACCATTCAAGTTGAATATCGATGATATTGTTGAACTTATAGGACTAGTGAATCCTTATTTATTCGACTAGTCCATAGTTGATGTACGTTCTAAATTCTAGAATACTTATTGAGCTTATCCAAACCAAACTTCCTTTGGTGCGGACTCTGATGTCAAAACTGAGATGAACAACCCTTTAATAGGGGATTATTTACGCTTTAGCGTTGAGATATTGTGCACAGTATGGTACTAAGGGCTGATCCCCCTAAGTACGAGAAGTAGAGTCCATAGTCTTATGACTGTTAAAGGTTTAAAGTATAAACACTTTACAACCTAGGACATAGTTCAAGGTCTTATGACCCTCAGATGTTCTTTTGATTCCTATTATTTATCCTCGAGTCAGAAGTTGAGTTTCTTTATTCAGATGTCTTTGATTCACTCGCATGTTATTATATTGTTGTCATATTATTATACTTGTGGGCAATCGTGCTCACTCTTGCGTAATAATAACATTGCAGTTAAGAACGAAAGGTCCAACGAGCCTTCTACTAGCAAAGGCAAGGGCAAGGTCAACAAGTGATGAAGACTTGTTGTTTATTTTATGTGTTTATGTTTCAGACTTATATTAGAGTTGTGTAAGACTTATTTATTTGTTTATGTTCCGCACAGATGTTTAAGGTTAGTATGACCTGGGATTTATTTTATTTATTACTCAGATGTTGTAACCCCATAAGGGGAGGATTTAATTCTATTTATTGCATGGTTTGCATTTACTATGGGTAGATAGATAGATGATATTTGTACAGTGAACACCAAGTCCCGTGGAATTGAAGTACCCGGATTTGGGGGTGTCACAGGTTGGTATCAGAGCCGTAGGTTATGAACCTTAGGTTGGGGGAAAACCTTAGGATAGTAGCCTTTTTAGAGATCGAGAACATAGTAATGATAACTCTTATGGAGTTCTAAGAAAGATAATAACTTACCTTATGTCTTATGTGCTTATACTTATATATTCGAGTATCGATTAGCATCACGTAATTACTAAAACTTAAAATTTTATTTACCAGAATGACAGATGCTGGAGAACCTAGTCAGTCCAGGGACCTTATACCCCTAGAGGCTAGAGAGGAGGAGCCCCGAGATATTCACGTAGTCTGGGAGAAGTTAGTCCAACGAGAGCCATCACCCTTGATCACAGTCATTGGTCAGGAGTATGTGCCGGTGTCTGATTCAGAGGAGGACTCTGAGGAAGACCCTGAGGAGATTGAGGTTCAGGCTGAGGCAGCCGAAGAGGAGGAGGAAGACCTTGAAGAGTTCCCACCGAGCTCTATCAGTGCTGAGATGTATGATGAGCTATATGACCGTAACATAGAGTTACGTGATACTGTTCAGGAGCTGAGGGATACTGTTCAGGAGCTGAGGGAGCGGTCGGTTACTCAACAGTCTACCATCGAGCTGAGGGATGGAGAGGTTGAGGCTCTTCACACACGTTTGGGAAATGTAGAGTGGAATTTGGTTCACGAGAAAGGCCAAACTGAGCAGAAGTCAGAGGAAATAGAGGAATTGAAGAATGAACTGAAAGAGAAATCAGCAAGGCTGGCCATAGCAGAGGAGGCTTGGGTAAGGGAATCACGACGAGCAGATCTCGCAGAAGATAATTGTCGGGCGAAGAAGGCCAAGCTTGAAGAGACGTACTCTACACTTCAGTATGCAATTGACGAGGCCCAGGATCGGGTTATGAGGTACCCAATTCAGTTCGAAGGACTACCGTCGTACATGCTAGATCGCAGGACGATGTCCCGAATTATGGAAGAAGAGCGTGGCAAAGCTGTTCGTCACCTTAATGGGCAGTGATAGGAACATTTGATTTTGTAAAACCTATCTGGTAGTTAATAATGTAAATTCCAATGTGTTTATAAACAGAGGAATATTTTATGTTTTAAATCCTGTAGATTCTTTATCTCGGGATAGTTGATGTAAATAGCAATGATGCTATCGTATTATGTTAAAACTTTTAATTTAGTAATATATCAGAGTTTATTTGAGATAATGTGTTGACTGATTGTGTCTAAATGTTTAAGTTAAGCCTTAAATATTTAAAACATTGAATAAAGTTCTAATAAGCGTATATCTTAACAGAAATATGCCGCCAAGGAGAAGACCAAACCGTCGACCGGCCCAGGAAGGGTCAACTAACAACAACAACAACGCCAATGCTAACCCCGTTCAGCAGTTGGCGAACTTACTTGCTGGAGCGCTTAACAACCAACCTCAAGCTCCACCGAACACAACGTTCAAGGACTTCAAGGCAGTGGGACGACCAGAGTTTAAAGGCACCATGAACCCGATAGAAGCTCAAACCTGGGTCATGGAGATGGAAAAAGTTTTCGACGTCGCCAGAGTCAGAGAAGACCAGAAAACCGCCTATGCAACTTTCATGCTGAAATCCGAGGCCAGCTATTGGTGGCAAGCGAATAAGGTCCGGGGAGGTGAAGGTGTGATTACCTGGGAGAGGTTTAAGGAGATGTTCTTCGAGATGTACTTTCCGACCAGCTCGCAGAATCAAATGGAAATTCAGTTTCTAGGGCTGAAATAGGGGAATATGTCCGTACCGGAATATGCGGCGAAATTCAATGAGTTGGCTAGGTTTGTCACGTATCAAGTGCACACCGATCAGAGGAAGGCAAGAAGGTTTGAGCAGGGCCTGAAGCCCTGGTTGTATAGCAAAGTGTCAATGTTCCAATTGAACACTTTTGCTGGGGTGTTGGAGAAGGCCATTCTCGCTGAAGGCGGGAGTGACGCTGTTACAAAGTACAATCAAGACCAAAAGAAGAAAAAGAGTGAGGGTGAAGGAGTTAACAAGGCTAGTGGTAGCAACATGGGAGGGAGTAATAATCAGAAGAGGAGGTGGAATGATAACTCATCAACTGGGAATTAGCAAGGAGGTCAAAAGAAGAGGATCGAAGCTTGTTCGACCTGCGGAAAAGCTCACCTGAGGGTCTGTATGAAGGGAAAACGAGTATGCTACAATTGTGGTCAGGAAGGCCACATAGCACCTAACTGTCCGAACCCAAAGAAGGGCGCTTGTTTCACTTGCGGTTCAAAGGACCATCTGGCAATGGACTGTCCCAAGAAGGGATCTGGAGGGGCAGGATCAGGAGGGAACAGAGGAAACAGCGGTGGAAGTGCTCTAACTATCACGGGACCAACCGCAACCAATCGACCAACCGCCAGGACCTTCAATATGACCGTGCAGGATGCTGTACAGTCTCGCGATGTGGTGTCAGGTATCATTCCGATCAATAAAGTTAATGCTTATGTACTATTTGATTCGGGTGCTACTTGTTCATTTATATCCGATGACTTTGCTAAGAACTTAGAACTTCCTATGGACGAGTTAGAATACCCCATGAACATAGAGATTGCGAATAGAGAAGTGATCCATGTTAAGTATGTACACAAGAACTGTAGAGTAGATATTAAGGGTAACATTATGAACGTAGATCTTATCCCGATTAGACTTGGGGAATTCGATGTTATTCTGGGAATGGATTGGCTAGTCAATTATGGGGCTGTAATTGATTGCCAGAGGAAGTGTATCAACCTTATGACCCCGTCAAAGGTTGTGTTTTATGGCAGCAAATCGCCTAGACAAGCGAGTTGTCTGACGATAATGCAGGCCAGGAAGTTGTTAAGACAAGGCTGTGTAGGATATTTAGCCTACATAGTTGATAGTCGAAAAGAAAACCCGAAAGTGGAAGATATACCAGTCGTGAGGGACTTCATTGACGTATTTTCGGATGATCTACCAGGACTTCCGCCAGACAGAGAGGTTGAGTTTGTGATCGATTTGGCGCCAGGGATGGCCCCAATATCGAAGGCACCATATCGGATGGCTCCGGTAGAGATGAAAGAGTTGATGATACAACTACAAGAGTTACTAGACAAGAAGTACATCCAATCGAGCGTATCGCCGTGGGGAGCGCCGGTGTTGTTTGTGAAGAAGAAGGACGGGACGATGCGGCTTTGCATCGACTACAGAGAACTGAATAAGGTCACAATTAAGAATAGATATCCATTACCAAGGATCGACGATCTGTTTGACCAATTGAAGGGTGCAAGGTACTATTCAAAGATAGACTTGAGGAGTGGCTATCATCAGCTGAAGGTGACGCCAGAGGATGTCCCAAAGACAGCATTTAGGACTCGATATGGTCACTACGAATTTCTGGTGATGTCATTTGGTCTAACGAATGCTCCTGCAGCATTCATGGGCTTAATGAATGGAGTGTTCAAGCCGTTTTTGGACAAATTTGTGGTGGTCTTTATCGACGATATTTTGGTATACTCGAAGACCAATGAAGAACATGTAGAACATCTGAAGTTAACATTAGAGGCGTTGAGAAGAGAGAAGTTGTACGCTAAATTTTTGAAATGTGAATTCTGGATTGAAAGAGTGCAATTTCTTGGACATGTGATCGACAAGGACGGAATTTCGGTAGATCCCTCTAAAGTCGAAGCTGTGATGAACTGGGATCAGCCGAAAACACCATCGAAAGTGAGGAGTTTTCTTGGATTGGCGGGTTATTATAGAAGATTCATTCAGGACTTTTCCAAGATCGCAACTCCGCTGACGAATTTGACTAGAAAATCGGTGAAATTCGTTTGGACGGAGAAGTGTGAGGAAAGTTTCCAAGAGCTTAAGAGGAGGTTGAGTTCAGCACCTGTGTTATCCCTTCCGGATGACACAGGAAATTTTGTGGTTTATAGTGATGCGTCGCATAAAGGACTTGGCTGTGTGCTTATGCAAAACGGCAGGGTCATTGCGTATGCGTCACGACAATTGAAAGACTATGAGAAAGGGTATCCGACCCATGACTTGGAGTTAGCTGCAGTGGTATTTGCTTTAAAAATTTTGAGACACTATCTCTATGGGGAGAAGTGAAATATATACAGACCACAAGAGTCTGAAATATATTTTTACACAGAAGGACTTGAATATGCGCCAGAGAAGGTGGCTGGAGTTAATTAAGGACTATGACTGTGAAATCTTATACCATCCGGGTAAGGCTAATGTGGTTGCCGATGCCTTAAGCAGAAAGGGTCGGGAGAAATTGATGATGTTGACTGCTCAAGAGGAGTTAATTTCAGCAATGGAAAAGCTGGAATTGGAAGTGAAGTATCCGATGGAGATCGACGAGAAATTGTTTCAGATGCAAGCTGGTACAACCCTATTGGATAAAGTTAAGGAAGCTCAACTTCAGGACGAAGAATGTGAGAAGGTTAAGAAAAAGATATCTGAAGGAACCGAACCGAGATTCAAGATAGACAGTGAGGGACTACTGAGATTTGAGAATAGAGTATGGGTACCGTCAGTGCTAGAGATTAAGGAAGACATTTTGAGCGAGGCTCATAGCTCACGGTATTCGATTCACCCCGGTAGTACCAAGATGTACCAGGATCTTCGACAGCACTTCTGGTGGCCAAATTTGAAACGAGATGTTGCTGAGTGTGTTGTAAAGTGTCTGACCTGTCAAAAAGTAAAAGCAGAACATCAGAGGCCGAGTGGTTTGCTACAACCCCTGGAAATCCCAGAATAGAAATGGGAACACATTACGATGGATTTCGTGGTTGGCCTTCCGACGACTCAGAAAGGCTACGACGCAGTATGGGTTATCATTGACCGACTGAAGAAATCAGCACACTTCCTTCCGATCAAAATCAGGTTCAACTTAGACCAGTTGGCAAGGCTATATGTGAAAGAAATTGTTTCGAGGCACGGAGTTCGGGTGTTCATAGTTTCCGACAGAGATCCGCGCTTCACATCAAACTTCTGAAAACGACTACAGGAATGCATGGGGACACAGTTATGAATGAGTACGACTTATCACCCTCAGACAGACGGGCAGAGTGAAAGAACGATCCAGACATTGGAAGATATGTTGAGAGCATGCATCATGGATTTTAAAGGAAATTGGGATGATCACCTACCGCTTGTGGAATTCGGTTACAACAACAGTTACCACTCTAGTATTGGCATGCCGCCTTACGAAGCGTTGTACGAAAGAAAATGCAGAACTCCGCTATACTGGGATGAAGTTGGCGAGAGACAATTGCTAGGTCCAGAGTTGGTACAACAGACAGCAGAGATAGTCAAAGTGATCCGGACAAGACTGGTAGCCGCTCAAGATAGGCAGAAGAAATACGCTGATTCACACCGTAAGAATATTGAGTTTGAATCGGGTAGCTTTGTATTTTTGAAAGTCTCTCCCTGGAAGGGGAAGATTAGATTCGGAAAGAAGGGAAAATTGAGCCCGAGGTTCATTGAACCCTTTGAGGTACTGCGAAGGATTGGAGAAGTTGCGTATGAGGTAGCCTTACCTCCGGCGCTAGAAAATATCCACAACATCTTCCATGTTTCAGTTTTACGCCCCTACAAACCCGATTACAAGCATGTGATTGAATATGAACCCCTACATTTTGAAAAAGACTTATCCTATGAAGAAATTCCTGTTCAAATTGTTGACAGGAAAGAGCAAGTCCTCAGAAATAAAGTTATACCTTCTGTTAAGGTAATTTGGAGGAACCACAATGCTGAAGAATCTACGTGGGAACTCGAAGAGCATATGATGAAGAATTACCCACATTTATTTACTTAATTTATGTGTATGCGATTCTGGGGACAGAATCTTTGTAAGGGGGAGAGAATGTAACGGGACGAATTTTTAATTGAACCTTGATTCTGAGGACAGAATCCTTTTAAGGGAGGAAAGATGTGACGAACAAGATTTTTGTAATTTAATGTAAATATTTATTGAATTAAATAAATATCAATTATTTAATTATTGAGTTAAATAATTAATTGATGAAATTATGGTAGATTAATTTAATTATATGTGTCACGTTAGTTAAATTAATGTGGTGAATTTTATATTCAAAGTATGTATTTAATTGAGCATATTTGATTAATATATTAATTAATAAGCATAATGTTATTCTAATTAATTTAATAATTAATTAGAGATTTAATGATTTGACATAATTAATAAATAAGAATTTTAATTATGTGACTATGTGAATTATTGTGGAATTATGCAATTTTATTTAATTGATTTAAATAGGATTACTGATTAATTAAAAGTGTGACATTATTAAACTATATTATAGTAAGGTAATTAAATTAATGGGAAATGAGGAATAAAAGGGGCAAGCAAACAAAGCCTTAGTGGGGGTTGGAGCCAGTTAACCCATTATGGGATTAACTGACGACCCATAACCCACGACTTCTAAATTACACGTATATCATATTAGTAGTATATCATATATCATATATTACATTCATCAGTTAAGAAAGTTAGAGAACACAGAGAGAAAAAGAGAAAAATTTGAGAGAAAGTGAGATTGAAGAAGGTTTGGAGAATCAAAGAAGAGTTTCCTATCATCTAAACAAGAATCAAAGGGTAAGAATCCAAGTTATAATCTCTATTTCTCATGTTCTTGAGTTTTCATAGAAAAATTAGTTTCAGTTCTCTATAAATGAATTTTGTGACTAATACATGAGAAAGTGATTGATATATGTTAGGTAGTATGTATAAATCATTATATGATGTTTATAAACTATTTTGGTTGAATTAATCCATTAGATTGTGTTTAAAAAGAAAGTTTTGAGTTTACAGTGAAAATATTCGAAAATGGCTTGTATGTATGAAATTTGATGCCTTAGTTGCATGTAAAACTGTAAATTAACAATTTAATATGTTTGTACATGTAAAAGCAAAAAGAACGAAACTTAAACGGACTGATTTGGTGTTATAACGAATCTGTATTGTGTGATTTCATGAAAATTGACGAAACTTTGAAAAATAGCAAAAACATGGAATTTATGGGTTTAAATTTAGTTGTTTAAATTGTTTAAGTTGTCAAAATCATGCTATAAGTGTTGGGTTGTACTTCTGTAAAGTCTAGAATAGATGAGTATGATTAATTTATTGTTTGAGCAAAGTTTTGGGTGCTCTGTTCTATGTTATTCGCGAACTACAGATTCTGAAACTGGCGTGTGGAGCTGCAGCGCCAACTTTAAGCCTAAGAGTGGGGCTGCAGCGCCAGCGGAGCTGAAGTGCCAGTGGAGCTGTAGCGCCAGCTTTAAGCCTAAGAGTGGGGCTGCAGCGCCAGTGGAGCTGCAGCGCCAGACTTAAGCTTAAAGTCAGAGCTGCAGCGCCAGTGGAGCTGCAGCGCCAGTGGAGCTGCAGCGCCAGTGGAGCTGCAGCGCCATTTTTAGTTCAAATGGTGGAGCTGCAGCGCCACTTGGTAATTTTTTCCAAAAATGAGATTTTAATTATTCAAGTTCAGAAAATGTAATTGGAACCTAATGTAATAAACATGAAGACATGATTAAACATATAATAAGAAGTTAATAACTTATATTACGTGAGTAATTAATAAGTTAATTACATGACTTGAATCGTTAATTGTATAGTCCAATAACGTGCTCAAGACCGATGTGTGTGATTCGATACGTATATCGAGTTATTGATTAATGTGTATTGTGAACGTATTGATATATAGGATTTAATAAAGAACATGAATTATAAATTGTAGCTTGTGCAAGAGGCAAGTTTCCTATCCTTAAACTTGTTTAATATTTTGCAAGTTTCCTAAACTCAAATTTTACTTTTACATTGAGCAAGTTCTTATCCTTGTTTATTCAAGTTGAGATTTTCATATGAGATATTACTATTTTTTTAAGCATGATTCAGCGATACAATACTTATTCGATTGTATACTCTTGAGATTTACCATTCAAGTTGAATATCGATGATATTGTTGAACTTATAGGACTAGTGAACCCTTTTTTATTCGACTAGTCCATAGTTGATGTACGTTCTAAATTCTAGAATACTTATTGAGCTTATCCAAACCAAACTTCCTTTGGTGCGGACTCTGATGTCAAAACTGAGATGAACAACCCTTTAATATTGGATTATTTATGCTTTAGCGTTGAGATATTGTGCACAGTATGGTACTAAGGGCCGATCCCCCTAAGTACGAGAAGTAGAGTCCATAGTCTTATGACTGTTAAAGGTTTAAAATATAAACACTTTACAACCTAGGACATAGTTCAAGGTCTTATGACCCTCAGATGTTCTTTTGATTCTTATTATTTATCCTCGAGTCAGAAGTTGAGTTTCTTTATTCAGATGTCTTTGATTCACTCGCATGTTATTATATTGTTGTCATATTATTATACTTGTGGGCAATCGTGCTCACTCTTGCGTAATAATAACATTGCAGTTAAGAACGAAAGGTCCAACGAGCCTTCTACTAGCAAAGGCAAGGGCAAGGTCAACAAGTGATGAAGACTTGTTGTTTATTTTATGTGTTTATGTTTCAGACTTATATTAGAGTTGTGTAAGACTTATTTATTTATTTATGTTCCGCACAGATGTTTAAGGTTAGTATGACCTGGGATTTATTTTATTTATTACTCAGATGTTGTAACCCCATAAGGGGAGGATTTAATTCTATTTATTGCATGGTTTGCATTTACTATGGGTAGATAGATAGATGATATTCGTACATTGAACACCAAGTCCCGTGGAATTGAAGTACCCGGATTTGGGGGTGTCACATTCCAACCATAGTTGCAGCGAAACGAACAATCAATTAGAAGATTCAATTAGACCATAATGTCTATTATCTCCTCTACGTTAAAAGTCCACCAACAATATTGCACTCCTGTAACATCAATCAATAATTCCTGTCCATAATCATGTAAATAGTTCATAATCATAATTATGTTGATAAATTCCTCTTCGCACCCAGGACGATGATAATTTCCATCACCTGTCTTTACCTGAAACACCAAAGAGCATGGTTATACCAAATCACAGTTCCTGTTCATAATCAAGCTAATAAATTCATCTTTGCACTACAGGCCAAAGATATTCATACATCAACAGCTCATCTTTGCACTACAGGCCAAAGATATTCATAAATCAACAACTCATCTTTGCACTGTATGCCAAAGATATTCATAAATCAACAGCTCACCTTTGCACTACAGGCCAAAGATATTCATACATCAATAACTCATCTTTGCACTACAGGCCAAAGATATTCATACATCAACAACTCATCTTTGCACTACGGCCAAAGATATTCAACTTTCGTATTGCGAAGATAACAATTAAAATTTAATAAGAAGATTTAGGTAAATAAAAATTCAAGGGAAATGATATTAGATGAAACACAACTTTCAAAGGAATATCTAATCATTTCAGAATTTATAAAAATAATATTTATAACATGTTGATCAATTCACCTTTGCACTTAAGTTAAAGATATTCAATTGTAAAATCAATGATCATGATCATACCAGTCAACAATTCATCTTTGCACTACTGGCCAAAGAGAACTCATATTCATGATTATACCACCAATCTACCCATATTTACACTCAAGTCAACGAGAATTTTCATCATCCGGATTATAAAAATGTTATATATGATAATAAGAACAATAAGATCAAATTGTCAACATGATAACCAATTGTGGAATAAAATTCAAGAATAAAGATCAAAACTTGGATCCAATCAAAGATAGGACCCATAATAGCCAACTTGGACAAATAGAAGAAAATTTAATTTTTCAATGAATAGTACCGTATTCATGAATAGTGTCGTATACGTGAATAGTGTCATATACGTGAATAGTGCCGTATGCGTGAATAGTAACCTCGACATAAAAATGTACAAATTTTATAAGAAAAATCATACTTCGTGAATAGTACCGTATTCGTGAATAGTGTCGTATACGTGAATAGTGTCGTATACGTGAATATTAACCCCGACGGAAAAGGTACAAATTTCATAATAAAATTCATACCAATATTTTGATGAAATGATACTGAAAGCAATAACATCATTTACGAAGAAAAATAACATCCCTTACCTTAACCGGAGAGTAGTTTTGACTGAAATGTCGGGTATTATGTGGACGAAAACTTGCACTGCTATAAACACTCAAAGTATCTAAATACTCACAAGAAATATGCTCAACATTATAGAGAGAAAATTTTCTGATTCTGGTGTGATTTTCATTTCTAACTAAGCACCCTATTTATAGAAAAATGCCAGAATACCTATGTTGACCAAACCTGCTACCGGAGGCTTTTACATTTTCTCCCCGCATCACTATGTTGAAAAAAAAACACACCAGCAATGAATTCAATATTTTTCAACAAAAACAAAAAGTGGGGCCCACCCAAGTTTTTAATAAATATTTATTTCCAAAACTTCAATAATTCATAATAAATAGCTCTTTTATCAGAAAAATACGAATTTTATGTTCATTCCGTAGAAAATTTAATTCTCTACAACTTTGTAGAAGAAATTTTTTCCAAATTCCAAACAAAAAATGACCGAAATTCACATACGGATAATTCTCTTCACACTCCCAATTTGACAAGTTCAGCACACTCAAGAAAGAAAAGAACACCCCCTTTTTGAATACCACTCACCAGCATGAAAACCACTCTCCAGCATTTTATTTTTTGATCAAAAGCAAGAAAAGACAATCATCATTCAAAATTTTCAAAATACTCCACCACCAATCACCTACTTCTTTCTTTTCTTACTTTCCCATAAATTTCCACTCTCTCTCTCTCCCCTTTTCTTCTTTTCTCATCCCCACCATTTCTTCCACACACACACACACACACACACATATATATATATATATATATATATATAATATTTATAATTATTAAAAAATTCAAATTCTATTTTCTCTCTTCCACCTCATTTATTCATAAACCATTAAAATATATCACTATTATTATATTAATATATTATCACATTATACACTTATAATGTAATATTATAATAATATATTCGAATGAATTATTTTATCAGAAAAGATAAAATATCAATTTTTAACAATTGTCACTCTACTAAAAATTCTTCCATTTATATCCACATTGAATAAATATTTCTTTATCATTATTATCAATAATTAATTATTCACAAATAATATTACAGAACTACAATATTGACAACCAGGTCGTTCCTAGGAAAGAGGGGGCTTTCCGATAAGGATTTCTCCTTACTGGTGCGCAATTAGATTAACCTAACCCCTTTTCTCGACAGAACTTCCTTAGACATTGCCAATAATGCTATCTAATACTATTATTCAAATAATATGAATTATTGATTTGATAATTTAAAATACTGTGTAATGACAATTATCTAATCAATAAAATATTATGCAATTATCAATGTAGCAATTATTGAATCAATAATATAAAATATTGAACAGTAATTACTGTAATAATTATTGAGCAGTGACTTCTTACGTAAGAATCAATAATTAGAATTATTGTGCAATACCGTGTGCTACTGTGCAACACCGTGTATTACTGTATTTTAACCACCTGGTATTTCAACAGTTTTAACGGTAACAATTACGCAGTTATTTTTAGAAAACTCATTTTTATCGTTTTCTTCATCCGACAGTTATTCCGTTGTGGGGCCCATAAATGGATGCGCCGTCGTACGAATATTCCCCGACAACAAGAATATTTCATGACCAAACGAATATTCTCCGACACAATGAATATTTTATTACGACTTGCTTATTTTAAAAAATTTACATATATCAACTTTAACCTTTTATCAATTTAACCATTTACTGAATAATAATTATAAGAAAAATTGAATACTTCTATTTCATAAAATCTAGGGTCTTACAATTAAGCTTCAAGTTGCTCTTCTTGAGTTCCACCCGAGCCTTTCTCTCTCTAAAATGTATCTCTCTCTTTTCTAAAATGAACTAGTGTGGGGGATTTATGCTGCCGGAGGCAGCCGCATATATAGTTGCGGCCAGCCGAATGTATCGCTGCGGCTAGGTCAGGTGGGCCCCACAAGCTCGACAGGTGTTCTTATGGTCCCAGCTCGGTAGAAGTTGACCTCCGCCGCTCGACCTTTCGGACAGTATTTGATGAACGCAGAGGGAGAAGATTGAGTCTAGCTAGATTAGGGTTCGAGAATTCGATACTTGTGGCCGAGATATATCTTCCAGGTCCAGATATCAGTTAGCTAACTTATCTTCGATGGCACGCCATTCGAGGTTTACTGAGGTGGTTTTCGATGATCACTATCTCAGCTCGTCGATCCTCGATCAGTTCACGATATGTTCGGACGTCATTTGTCATTTGTATCACTCTCGAGGTTATTTTTGAGATGATCTGGCTCTTTTGCCCTACCTCGGGGTTGTCGCCGAAGTAAAATTATGCTTTTGCCCTTCTACAAGGTTAGTGCAAAGAAAAAGAAATTTTGAGTGTCTACAGATGCCCCACTTTGTCATGTTTATACAATGTAATGGAATGAACACAACAAAGATTAATAGACACGGAGAATGCATGATAAGGTATATCTAATGATGCAATGTCATGTATAACAGATGTAATAATATATGAGATTTACAAAAGGGTTCCTCCCCCCCCCCCCCCCCCCCCCCGCTAGGGAAGTTAAAGATTATGTTGTCGGGATTAGGTCGACCTGCGTTGAATTTATAGTCAACGGATTGCACCATCGGGGTCATGCCGATGCCTTCACTGAGTTGCAGTCAACAGATTACATTATCGGGGATTTGTCGACCTGTGTTGGGGTTGTCGTCAACAGATTACATCATCGGGGATTTGTTGACCTGCATTGGGGTTATTGTCAATGAATTACACCATCGGGGATTTGCCGACCTGCGTTGGGGTTGTTGTCAACAGATTACATCATCGGGGATTTGTCGACATGCGTTGGGGTTATTGTCAACGGATTACATCATCGAGGATTTTCCAACCTGTGTTGGGTTTGTTGTCAATGGATTACATCATCGGGGATTTGCCGAACTGCGTTGGGGTTGTTGTCAACGGATTACATCATCAGGGATTTGCCAACCTGCGTTGGGGTTGTGGTCAACGGATTACATCATCAAGGATTTATCGACCTGCGTTGGTGTTATTGTCAACGGATTACATCATCGGGGATTTGCCAAAGCCTTCACGGATTTGCCAAAGCCTTCACGGATTTGTTGTAGGTGGATTACATTGTCGGGGGTCGAGCCGACGCCTACACTAATTCGTTGTCGGTGGATAACATCGTCGGGAGTCGAACCGATGCCTTCACTGATTCGTTGTCGGTGTATAACATCATTGGGGGTCGAACCAACGCCTTCACTAGTTCATTACCGGTGGATTACATCGTCGGGGGTAGAGCCGACGCCTTCACTGATTCGTTGTCGGTGGATTACATCATCGGGGGTCGAGCCAACGCCTTCACTGGTTCATTGCCGATGGATTACATCGTCGGGATAAAGCCGACGCCTTCACTGATTTGTTGTATGTGGATTACATCGTCGGGGGTAGAGCCGACGCCTTCACTGGTTCGTTGCCGGTGGATTTTAAAATGTAGTCTTGATCTTAACTATTTCTCTGGTCTTCCGGCGTTCAACGTTGGGATTCCTGATCTTCATCGAACTTCTACTATTTTGGAGGGTTTTTTTAGGGTTTTTGGGGTTTCAAACTGTCCCGAAAAGGTATCATCTTTCATAATGTAACCATTCTGAATCCAAAATAACACGTTTCAGACATCATATTACCAATCGGGAGGCCGCGAGGCCCACTTGTGGCAGCCGCATATATGGTTAAGGCTGGAGCAGTTATGGTCAAGGCTGCCTGTGATGGGGCTTATACCCTCGGGAGGCCTCATTGTCACCCATTCCATTCGAAATTCTTCATTTTTCTCTCTATAAAACCGAGCCCCACTTCATATTTACTTGATTCTGGCTTGATTCGGAGCAATCCGCCACCGTACATCTCTTCTACGTACTATGGGTAACGTCTAGACTCCGTTTTTTTTTGTATTTCCTTTCTTAAATGCATTATATCTAACATGTATGCATAGATAGCTAGATAAACAAGTTTATGATGCAATGTATGCTTACAGATCATCTTATGAACCATATGGATGCGTATATTATCATTTATCAGTTAATCTAGACATGCATTGTATCCATGTGTTAGACTAGTCGTTTAAATTGATGTTTACAGGCTTGGGGTTGATGGTATACCCTCATAGGGTGATTTAATACATGCTTTGGGCATGTGGATAGTCCATTTTATAGAGGAGACTCTGGCAAAAAAAAATTCATTAGCCAAATATCAGGGTCCTAGATGTATTTATAGACCTACTAGGATGCAATTAAAATAATGTACACATATAATGGCACATGTAGGACATGCATGATGTGATGACCTAAATTATATTTCATGAATTTAATTTGAAATTTGAAAATGGTAAAAATATAACTGACTTGGCTTTGATTCCTATGAACTCATTGTTCAGACATGGATTTTGCAGGACCCAGTCGTTCTACATCTCAACGGGTTTCAGCTGGAGTTCACAGACGGAAAGCTCCTTCTGTCATTCCTGTTCCCCGGATTATCAAACGGGTACAGCGGTTTACAGAGCCAGCTTTTTAACCTGGTAGGGAGGACCATCCTCCCATAGATGAGGAGTATATCCCCGAGCCTGAGGTTCCGCCTCAGGCCCCTACTGCGCCTAGATTTCTTCCTGGCATTGAGGTAGTTGTCCCTGATTTGCTGGGTACGGATCTGAGCCTCCATCCCTCCATTCACTTGCAGGCGAATGAGGTACGTGATTAATTTATTTTCATTTCTCCTTTATATCGTCGACGTGTTTTCTTAACCTTGAGGTCGTGCAGGTTCCGGAGTTTACCCAGCCCAGGGGTAACTAGTTCAGCATATACGCTCTGTATCACTCGCTACATCCAGAGTACAGAGCGGTTGTGGATTCCTGGGGATTTGAGGCTTTCTTCACCATTGCTCCCCGTCGCTGCCCTTGGGGCTATATGCGAGCTTTATCCGAGCGATGGTTTCATCAGAGTCAGTCTCTCCATCTACTGGACTGCGAGGTTGTGATGACTCCTATGGATTGGAGGTACATCACTGGTTTAGAGTTTACTGGGGACAGAGTGCCCTTGGAGCCGACTATCACTTCGACCACGGTGCGTACCCTCCTAGGGTTTCCTTCTCAAGAGCGGGCCTTCAAGGCTCGCAATGTCCGATCGGGGACCCTGAGTATTGACGCAACTAGAGGTACCTAGCAGCAGCCGTTGCCTGCCGATTTAGCGGAGAAGGATCGCATCGTACGACGTCTACTCCTGACCATCTTGAGGGGTTGTTTCATTGCGAACAACTACTCCACTGTTCCCTTCAGCTTGGTAGGGGTTGTTCGAGACGTAGACTGCATTGGGGACTACGATTGGGGATCTTTTACATTCTCTCTCTTCCTGCATGGGACGCGATTGTGATCCGAGGGAGTTTTCGATGCCTGGGTCAGATTCTATCTGTTTCTTCTGGTAAGTCCTTTTGACCTAATTTCTTTTGTTTGATTTTTGATTGGTTTATCTTTTCCCACGACCAATGGAGGGTTCTTTTGCATTGACAGTTTTGAGCTTACGAGAGGCTTCCATGTCTTCGCTCCATCTCTGTCTTAGGCTTGGACACTTATCCACGGGGACGTAGATGGCATCAGTCTACTCTGTCAGAGGTCCCAATCGCGGAGGGCTTTACCCATGCCCGTCTTCAGTTGGAGACACTGGTAGCTGAGGATATAGTGTGGCTCCCATATTCCAGAGAGCACTTGTCCAAGGGATTTGACGATGGCTTGCCGACAGGGCCAGAGTTTCATTTGTCTACTCGTCGGATTCCATTCCCTTTTGATGGAGGTTGGGAGCTCTACTTCGGGGAGCGAGCCTTTCGATGTATCACTGGGGAGATTCTCCTTCCAATCCTTCCTCCAGCTCAGCGCTTCTAGCCTTTATCTTCGTCGGCTGCATCGATTCCCACTAGAGGGTATGATGGTTTTCACTTGTCCGATGGTCCGATCACTTCTACGAACTTTATCGCTTGGTGGGGCCCACGCACAATAGAAGCTCAGACCCGGGCTACCCAGTTCTTGGGGGATATGGTTCCAGGTTCCCTTATGATGAAGGACTGGATATTATATTTTTAGGAGCCTTCTTATCAGGTTTAGATCGCTAATTTGAGACTTCAATTGGAGCAGCTGTAGGCGTATTGTCACTATAAAGGGTTGGACCCCTCCTTAGCTTGTGCTTTTGCTGCTCAGGGTAATGAGGCTGGACCGTCAGGCGGTGGTGGCTCTCATGGTGCTTGACCTTCAGGTATTGGTGGCTTTCAGGATAGGGATGATCCTTTTACTTGTTAGCCAGATATGCAGGAGACACCATATTGCCCAGATCAGCAGGATGTGCCCACACCAGGTAGACGGCCCAAGGTTGACCAGTTTGATGAGACCATCACCTTCTTGGATGATTTTGATGAGGCAGTGAGCCCATAAGTCATTTGTTAGTCATTGGGCGTTTGCGCCCCAGTATCTTGTACTTTTTATTTTTTAGTCTTCACATGTATCATAGATATGACAGTGATGCTTATGAAACTAATGTACTTGGCAAATATCTATATAGAATGCTTTCTATTTATTCATCGTACATGCTATTTTATCACTTGTTATGATGCATGCTTCAAATATATTTAAATGATTGGGTAGAGATTGACCCCTGTATGGTCTTATTGACACAGTTTTTACCGATGTCGTCCTCTGTTGTGGTGCATTTGAATCACCTTTTTCCTAGCCCTATAGCCACTAGTTATAGGATTTGGTATGACCAGTTACCACACGATGACAGTGTCGTTATCAGTCGTATGCTAGGTTACTCCCTATCTCTGTTGTCCTTTCAGGTTCTAGAGGGATTTATTACTGGGATATTCAGGTATTAGATTCCTGAGCGCCACATCTTCAGGTTTGGCTCAGCCGAGTTGACTCCTACTTTGGAGGAGTATGGTCGTATATAGGGATTATCGATGGAGGGGCCATGTGCTCGGATGGCATTGGGCCATATGTGCCGCTAGTTCATGATGATGGCTGGACTTAGGAAGGCAGTTGTATTGGCCGAGGTGGGTGGTAGCCACGTTATCTCCATGAACTTTATGATCAGTCACTTCGCTTCTGTGAATAGTTTTGTCGTTTATCATGGCGATTTTGCCATTTTAGAGGAGCGATGGCACATTGCCCGAGTGGATGCCCTGGTTATGTGCCTCATAGCCTACCTATACATGCCATTTTATACTGACCATCTGGATGTGGTAATGTCGATGACGGTTAGGGCTCTCAGAGATGACTTTACTATACTTCCCCTTATCCTAGCAGAGACATTGATATCAGCTTCTATCTGCTATATTGTTGGGGATCATGAGTTCAGAGGTAGCCCAGTGCTTCTATACATCTGGTTGATGACGCACCTCAGACCGATTGGGCGGCTTTGTCGTCATGGGTTTTGTTTCGGACATGGCTTGTCCCAGGTCTACTCATATCGCCTGACTTCTTGCGTCCATGAGGCGTCTTGGACTTCATTTTTGGGTGCCATTGAGGAGCCTTTTGCTATAGTCATGTATTCTGGGTATTGCTCCTTTTTGAGTTTCATCACCCAAGTAGCTGACCTGGATTTCCTTCCTTTGGCAAGTCTGAGGCGTGTGACGACCTATCATCCTCTGGCGCTGATGGGTCAGTTTGATCAGTACTAGGAGGTCCATGCATTTGAGGGGACTGAGGATTATCGCTTCCCCGTCTGCTCAGTTATCGAGGCTGATCTGGCTCGGGTTTATGGATTCTGGTCTCATTGACAGACAACGGAGTTTAGAGACTGCCATCCCAGTCGATCTGCAGAGTATTCAGCTTGGCTGGAGTCGGATTTGGCACCAGACACGGTAGACCAGATCGAGACAGAGTCTTTATCCTGGGATGATGTTGGATAGACAGACGGTGAGGAGCCCATGGAGGATCCTATATCTCCGACTGAGGATGCTTTTTTTTTTTGAAAAGTTGACAGCTTCTCTAGTGAGCACTGTTCCGCATTCAGCCTTAGTTTCCATGGAGGCGATAGAGAGACAGCTTCACCTGGTGACCTTTGAGAGGGATCAGGCTCGAGCTCTTATGTATGCCACTGTAGCTGGTAGGGATGCTGCTATCGTTGAGAGAGACGCAGCGCGTGCTTCCAGAGACCAGGTCCTCGCTAACAGAGATGCGGCCCATACTTTCTCAAATGGATTCATTGGTCACGTACAGGTTGTAGTGCAGAGTCGAGAGGAGGTTTTTCGTATGGCAGCAGAGATGCTGAGACGGATTGATATACTGGAGCACGAGCTCAGAGATGCTGCCCCGACTGTAGAGACTACTGGATATCTGGCTATGTTGGCTAGTGTTGGGTAAAATCTAGTTACGCACAACACGCAAATATACGTGGTCAACAAGTAATAAAGTGAAAGTAAAGTGTCGATCCCACGAGGAATTATTTAATACGAATCACCAAGTACTAACCCTTAACCAACTCAATTTTATTCAAATGAATGAATTATCAATATGTATAATTAAACTACTATTATTCACCACTAGTTAAATTAAGATTACGGAGATTTAAGATCACAATTTCACTTATTTCTTCATCTAAGTTAACATACTTCTCATCAAGTATATTCACTATCCTGAATTGTTAATCAAGAACACGAAAGCAAATATAACCACCTCACGATGCATCATACCATACTCACTCAAATCCACAGATGATAGAATTAAGCAAGACACCCTAAGTAACTAATCCACTATATTGCTATGTGAATTACAATTAAAAAAGATTTAATCACAAGTTCTTTATAAGATTACATATGGCGTAAAGGCATACTTCTACCCTAAACACGAATCATGATTTTCATCTATGCAAAAATCACAAACACATGCTATCATGATCAGATCTAAATCTATACTCCTCAATCAATTTTATATAGATTATCACGGTAATTATTAGCTAGGCAATTAAGCATTAATTTTAAATCATAATAAACAATTCACAACGATAGATCACAATAATCAATAGAGAAACATATTAAAATAAATTACACAATAAGATCCATTGTAATCTCAAACAAAGAATTAGTTCATTGAACTAAAACTAAAAATTCACAATTGAATACACATTAAAAATAAGAATAAGAATAAGAAAAAGAATTGAATCTGTTGCCAGCAAATTCGTCCTCCGTCTCGCTCCTCCTCTTGATCTGCAATGGCTTCTAATTGCTTCAATCTCTAAATCCCCTTTCAACTAGGGTTTATTATTTTTATTGAAAAATAAATTAAAACTAAACTAATAAACTAATAATAATACTAATCTAATAATATCATAATACTAACCTATATTATCTCCCTATAATAACTCAGATCCTCTCGTTATATATAATATATGATTAGCAGCCCTCCTCATCCCTCTTTGTTGTACCCAAGTCCGACTAGGACAAGAAGACCAGCTGCCCATTCGTGTGAGAAAAGGAGTTAGAGCACTTGCTAGACCCGTCCGAAACGGAAAAGGTGATTACATGCTAGCTGCTTTTTCTCCAGACCCGATCCATATGCTGCTTACGTGGCTATCTCCATATCACATATGTCCGCAGCCTACTTTAATACTTTATCATACCAATTAATAGCCCCGAAATACATGAGCTGATAAGTCAAGCCACATGCCAGCTGTACTCTTTTATAATCTAATTGAATATCCTAAGTACCATATAAAACTATACTATATATTATATTCCTGCCAGCCTTCCTTTTTTCTTGGTTAAGTGCTTTATATATATGCTCCTGCTTGCAATTTGCTCAGCTTGCACACGTCCGTCTCAAGACTAGAAAATGAACCAGCAACTGGCCCCTCCCCGCCCCGGCGGGGATATCCTTGCTTAATTACCCGCCCCAGCGGGGGATCCTTCTGTCCAACCGAAATTCTTTTCTTGCTCTCTCCTTAACTTAGCTGCTCTTTTTAGCAAATTAAGAATGCATGAACACCTTTTGCATGGACTCTTTGTTGCTGATTTCTTTTGTCTAATAAATGCTCAATTTGTCCTTTAAAAGCTCATTTTGCCTCCATTTCATTACCTGCACACAATAACATAAAATCCAGTAAAATGATGGAAAATTACTTGAAAATAACAAGAACCAAGCTATAACGAATACTGATTCGCATGTATGAAACACACTCATCAAATACCCCCAAACTTGAAACTTTGCTTGTCCTCAAGCAAACACACAAATTAGACAGATTCATTCTCTAGCAATAATCCACTCAAGCAATGAATCAATATGAATTTGAACACTGGCCTCAAAGGTTACAACAAATGATAACCCAAAGAAATTTCAAAACAACGCCATGTCTACAATTTCAACAACTTTCATCAGTTTCACATCTACTCATGATCCTTAAGTGTGTGTGTGCATCTAACTTGTCAAACTAGTCATGAATTAGATAAAATCAACCAATACTCATAAAAGATTTTCAAAAACAACTTTCAAAACTTCTTATCACATCAATCTCTGCTAATAAAGACAAAGCATAATTTTTTTTCTTGAGGATCAACCGGATATTTAAACATTTAAGCACATATGAACCCTTCCCAAGTACTTCAAAGTTACTCTTTTTCTCTTTTGTTTTTTTTCTTTTTAGTGAGTGCGTTTTACGCTCCATCTCACTTTTCACTTCCATTAAACGAGTGCATTTTACACTCCATCTTGTACCTGTGTTTATGGGGAGTGCATTTTACACTCCATCTCGACCCACCACATGCTTCAATTATTCAACTCGAGAAGGTTCCAATAATTTTTTTTTAAAAAATTCTCCAAGATTTCCCCCAAACTTATGCGAGTGCCTAATTTTCACTTCGAATGATGCTCAAATAAGATTTCTCAAGTTGTAATGATATCTTTCATAAGCATTTAGTAAAAAAAAATCAATCCCAACTGCTAAATAAATGGATATGTGTAAAAATTTTCAAAAATTTCGCAAGTAGTGTGAAACCACTAATGAGTTGAAATATAGACTAAGCATGCTCATCAATTCTCCAAGAGTTAAAAATATTAACCACCCACTTAATGAGTTGAAATATAGACTAAGCATGCTCATCAATTTTCCAATAGTTCAAAATATTTACCACCCACTTATCATTGGCCATCAAATTCTCAAGAGTTCATTGCCCGATTGAATACTAAATATAATAAATACCCCAAACTTGAAACAGACATTGTCCTCAATGGCTAAGATAGGAAATAAAATAAAGTAGAGGACTTCCATGAGCATATAGCAATTTTTCTCCTTGTCAGCTAAGTCTGAAGAATAGGCTAGGCACACTAGAATGAATCGGGCGCCACACTTAAGTTGGACTCGACTAACCTGTGAACACAATAGAAGCAAGTTTATTAAATCCTTTAAAAAAATGAAAAATCTATCAAATAATATGAAACCTAAAAAAAACTAAAAATAAAAATTAAACTTGGGTTGCCTCCCAATAAGCTCTTGATTTATAGTCCTTCAGCCGGACTTTGTCTGGTCAACGCTAGTCAATTCTAGCCAATTCCTCGTCAGAAGTTGAGGAACCCTCCATCCATCAGTAGCAAATAATCCTTTGGGAGGTTCCCATACGCGATGGACCAGTGCATCAAAGTCACCTAGCATTCTCTTATTCGGTATGATCTCCATGAAGAACGTCTCCCAGCTAGGTGTTTTCTCCATTGTGTATTTGATCACTTTGGGGCATGGAAGCTTGGCACACACAATGGGCTCTTCGTCTATCTTTTCTTTCTCGTCCCACCATGGCTTCAAAATTGTACTCGCTCTTATGTCATAAAGAGCTTTGCCGACGACATGACTACCAAGCATGCATGATTTTGCAAATCTGATTGACTATTTGATCTTTGGTGGCGACCCCTTTAGATCTTCGTCGACCTCTATTTCATTATCCCCATTTGTCTCCTCACTTTTTATATCTTGTGGCTCATCCAGTTGCAGATTTAGTTCGGGTTCTCCGTCAGTTTCGTCATCCATGTCATACATCTAAGTACTTGGAGGACAGTTGTTTGAGGCAATGGTGAGTTGTTCAATTTGATTATTAAGATTTTGAGTTGCAATGGTGACAAAAATTTGTTGGGTAAAATTTAGTTACGCACAACACGCAAGTATACATGATCAGCAAGTAATAAAGTGAAAGTAAAGTGTCGATCCCACGAGGAATTATTTAATACGAATCACCAAATACTAACCCGTAATCAACTCAATTTTATTCAAACAAATGAATTATCAACATATATAATTAAACTACTATTATTCACCACTAGTTAAATTAAGATTACGGATATTTAAGATCACAATTTCATTTATTGCTTCATCTAAGTTAACAGACTTCTCATCAATTATATTCACTATCCTGAATTGTTACTCAAGAACTCGAAAATAAATATAACCACCTCACGATGCATCATACCATACTCACTCAAATCCACAGATGATAGAATTAAGCAAGACACCCTAAGTAACTAATCTACTATATTACTATGTGAATTACAATTAAAAAGAATTTAATCACAAGTTCTCTATAAGATTACATATCGCGTAAAGGCATACTTCTACCCTAAACACGAATCATGATTTTCATCTATGTAGAAATCACAAACACATGTTATCATGATCAGATCTAAATCTATACTTCCTCAAGCGATTTCATATAGATTATCACGGTAATTGTTAGCTAGGCAATTAAGAAATTAATTTTAAATCATAATAGACAATTCACAACGATAGATCACAATAATTAATAGAGAAGCATATTAAAATAAACTACACAATAAGATCCATTGCAATCTCAAACAAAGAATTAGTTCATTGAACTAAAACTAAAAATCCACAATTGAATACACATTAAAAATAAGAATAAGAAAAAGAAAAAGAAAAAGAAAAAGAATTGAATCTGTTGCCAGCAAATTCGTCCTCCGTCTCGCTCCTCCTCTTGATCTTTAATGGCTTCCAATTGCTTCAATCTCCAAATCTCCTTTCAACTGGGTTTATTATTTTTATTGAAAAACTAAATTAAAACTAAACTAATAAACTAATAATAATACTAATCTAATTAATATCATAATACTAAGCTATATTATCTCCCTATAATATCTCAGCTCCTCTCGTTATATATAATATATGATTAGCAGCCCTCCTCATCCCTCTTTGTTGTATCCAAGTCCGAATAGGACAAGAAGACCAACTGCCCATTCGTGTGAGAAAAGGAGTCAGCCCACTTGCTAGACCCGTCCGAAACAAAAAAGGTAATTACATGCTAGCTGCTTTTTCTCCAGACCCGATCCATGTGCTGCTTACGTGGCTATCTCCATATCACATATGTCCGCAGCCTACTTTAATACTTTATCATACCAATTGATAGCCCCGAAATACATGAGCTGCTAAGTCAAGGCAAATGCCAGCTGTACTATTTTATAATCTAATTGAATATCCTAAGTACCATATAAAACTATATTATATATTATATTCCTGCCAGCCTTCCTTTTTTCTTGGTTAAGTGCTTTATATATATGCTCCTGCTTGCAATTTACCTCAGCTTGCACACGTCCGTCTCGAGACTAGAAAACAAATCCGCAACTGGCGCCTCCCCGCCCCGGCGGGGATATCCTTGCTTAATTACCCGCCCCAGCGGGGGATCCTTCTGTCCAACCGAAATTCTCTTCTTGCTCTCTCCTTAACTTAGATGCTCCTTTTAGCAAATTAAGAATGCATGAACAGCTTTTGCATGGACTCTTTGTTGCTGATTTCTTTTGTCTAATAAATGCTCAATTTTTCCTTTAAAAGCTCATTTCGCCTCCATTTCAGTACCTGCACACAATAACATAAAATCCAGTAAAATAATAAAAAATTACTTGAAAATAACAAGAACCAAGCTATAACGAATACTGATTCGCATGTATGAAATACACTCATCAACTCGTCTTACTGCCGATTTATAGCTCTATTTTATTTCCCTGTATAAACTTTGTTATTATCACTTGTCATAGGTTAGAATCGACTTTTGTATTCTAAACAGTTGTATTTATAAAAAGAAACAAGTTCAGTTCATTTCCCTTACTTGAGCATGTTTAGCCTTGTCCACTGTTACCATTTTCGCTTCATGATTTATTATGTCGACATAGAACTGGTCTCGTCATGTGGCATCAGATTCGGCGGGAGTGATGTTGAGATATCGCTAGGTCTTCTCCGCATGAGCCGTCGATTGGATGGGCTTTATGGATAGGTTTTGATTTGTGTATAGGTTAGGATTTTGAATAATAGGAAAGTGTTTGGATTTTTCTTGAAAGTTAGACCGCACCATAAATAGCTACCTACGTACTCCCATAGATAGGAGATCAAGTCTTTCGTAGTTCAGGCTCAGTTCTGAAAAATGTTTGAAAAGGGGTTTATTTGGGTTTGAGTTTGATTTGATAGGATTTTGATGTTTTTTGGTTTGAGTCGATAAGTTCTGATTTGATTTTTTTCAAGGGTCAGACCACACCATAAATTGCTGCCTACGTACTCCTACAGATAGGAGATCAGGTCTTTCGTAGTTCAGGCTCAGACCTAAAAAACTAGACTTGATATATTTTTTCTTTTTTTTTTATCAAGACATAGTAGCCCAGTTTGGAAGCGAAAGAGGTCTCAAATATAATACCGCTTCACCGAATAGGAATTGATCAATTGCGGGAACTCCTCACCGTCCATCTCTTCCAATTTCAAAGCTCCACCTGATAGGATTGCTTTGACAAGAAAGGGTCCTTCCCAATTTGGGGCAAATTTTCCTTTAGCTGCATCCTGCCCCGGAATGATCTTCTTCAGTATCAAATCATGCTCTTTGAATTCCCAAGGTCGCACCTTCTTGTTATAAGATCGGGACATTCGCTGTTGATAGAGTTGACCGTGGAAGATAGCAGCAACTCTTCTTTCATCTATCTGGGATAACTGATCGTATCGATCTTGTATCCATTGACTTTCCTCTATCTGGGCATCCAACATCATTCTTAGTGATTCCATCTCCACTTCGACAGGAAGTACAACCTCCATACCATATACCAGTGAGTAGGGTGTTGCCCCAGTCGAGGTTCAAGTCGACATTTGGTATGCGAGTAGGGTTAACGGCAACAGATCAGGCCATCCCCGGTGATTTGCTGACATCTTCATCATTATCTTCTTGATGTTCTTATTAGCCGCTTCCACCGCACCGTTCATTTTTGGACGATAAATAACTGAATTGAGGTGTTTAATATTGAACTTACTGCACAATTCCCTTATCATCTCGTTATTCAGATTCTTCGCTTTGTCTGATATGATAACCTCGGGTTGTCCATACCGATAGAAGACGTTGTTTCTAATGAAACCAACGATGACCTTCTTGGTGACCTTTGGGAAAGAAGTTGCTTCCACCTATTTGGTAAAGTAGTCAATCATAGTGAAGATGAATCGATGACCGTTACTGGCTTTAGGCTAAACTAGTCTTATCACGTCCATTCCCCATATAAAAAAAGTCCATGGAGATGCCATGCAATGTAGTTGATTCGGAGGTGCATGAATAATGTTGGCGTAGATCTGGCATTGATACCGACGCTTAACATGATCATCACAATCCGCTTTGAGGGATATCCAGTAGTGTCATGTCCTCAAAATCTTCTTGGCAAGCAGAGGTCCACTCATATGTGCTCCGCATACTCCACCATATACTTCATTTATAAGTCGCTAGTCTTGATCTTTGTCGAGACATCTCAGAAGTCCTACACCTGGGTCTCTTTTATAGAGAGCATCCCCACTTAGGTAGAAATTCATGGCCATTTTCTATATTCGCTTCTTCATGGCTTGACTCATCCCTTACTCAAATATTCTTTAATGTGGTGGTACCAAGGTGGTCCCGCAGGTGCTATCTCATCTGATATCTCCCCCACATTATTTCCATATGACGGTGTATTCTGCACAGTGAAAGTGATGACAGGCATTCCCCTTCTTGCTGGCAGGTTCACTAGTGAAGCTAATGTGGCCAATGCATCGGCAAAATCATTTCGGTTCCGGGGAATATGCATGAAGCCAATGTCTTCAAATTCCCCTGCCAATCTGAGGACGTGTCGATGATACGATAGTAGATGCAATTCCTTGGTGGTGTATACCCCGGTAGACTGTCTGATGAATAGCTCCGAATCTCCAAACACCGCTAAACATTTTACTCCCATGGACTGAGCCAGCTTTAACCCGACAATGCACCCTTCATATTCTGCGGTATTATTGGAGTTGTTGAAATGCAACTTGGTTGCCCGGGGTATTGATCTCCCGTAATAGATACCAGGACTGCCCCGGCTCCGGCGCCTTCAGCGTTTGATGCGCCGTCAAAATACATTTTCTAGAATTGACCTTGATCCACCTTATCGATCAGTTGAACAGTCCACACTTCCTCCTCCGGGAAATATATTTCCAGAGGCTCAAAACCCCCTGCTGGTGCAGCCGACAGGTGATCCGCAATCCATTGCCCTTTAACGGACTTTTGGGTTACATAGATGATGTCAAACTGTTGAAGGATTAACTGCCACTTAGATAAACGACAGTTCAAAATCGGCTTGCTGAAGATGTATTTCAAAGGATCCATCCTCAGTATGAGATAAGTGGTATGGCCGTGTAGGTAATGCTGTAACCTCGTGGCTGCCCAAGCTAATGCACAACAGGTTCTTTCTAGGAGAGTATATTTCTGTTCTCCGCTGCTGAAGCGTTTACTGAGATAATAGATTTCTCTTTCTTTCCCCATGTCATCCTTTTTGCCCCAGTAGACAACCCATAGCATTGGAGTTGATCGAGATATACATGAACAACGGAATTTCATCCCTCGGGGGTACCAAAATAGGTTCTTCAATCAACCTCTTCCGGATGGTGTGGAAAGCTTTTCGGCAGTCTTCATTCCATTTTCCCGAAGAGTTATTCCTTAACAGTTTGAAAATGGGTTCACAGGTTGCTGTCAACTGCGATATGAACCGGTTGATGAAGTTTATTCTTCCCAGGAAACCTCGAATTTCCTTCTCGGTCTTTGGCTCAGGCATTTCTGTGATGGCTTTGATTTTGGTAGGATCCAATTCAATGCCCTGATTGCTTACGAGAAATCCTAGCCAATTTACCGGATTTCACACCAAAAGCACATTTCGCTGGGTTTAACTTCAAATTGAACTTGCGGAGTAGTTAAAACAACCTCCGAAGATGGGTGCAATGGTCATCAGCCTGTCGGGACTTTACGATGATATCATCCACATACACTTCGATCTCTTTGTGCATCATATCGTGGAATAAGGTCATCATGGCCCTCTGATAAGTAGCACCAGCATTGGTAAGGCCAAAAGCTAGTCTTCGATAATAGAAGGCTCCCCAAGTGGTAATGAAGGCGGTCTTTTCCCTGTCTTCTTCAGCAACCATGATCTGGTGATTTCCAGGAAAGCAATTAGCGAAAGAATACATCTCATACTGTGCAGTGTTGTCGATTAATACGTGGATGAACGGCACTGGAAAGTCATCTTTTAGGCTAGCTTTGTTGAGATCTCGATAATCTACACATACTAGCACCTTTCCCCTAGATTTCGGCACGGGGACCACGTGGGACAACCATTTAGGGTACGTTAACACCATAATGATTCCCACTTTGAACTGTTTGATAATTTCTTCTTTGACCTTCAGGCTCCATTCTGGTTTCAACCGTCTAAGTTTTTGCATAACCGGTTTGAACCCTTCTTTAATTGGTAGTCGATGGACAACTATATCGGTGGATAGACCTATCATGTCTTCATGTGACCAAGCAAAAACATCCTTGAATTGGGTTAAGAGTTAGATTAGTTCCTTTTCTTGGTTAGAGGGAAGGTTGGTTCCGATCTGTATTTCTTTAGGATTGTCAAGGGTTTCGATATTTATGGTGGTGGTTTGATCAAGGTTGGGTTTAGGTTTATCTTCGACCCATGCTTTGATTTCCTCGGGAACCTCGTTATCATCCCCTTCCTTTTGCTCGATTCCCATCAAGTCAAAGTCCAATTCTATATCAAAATCATAATCATTACTTAAATTTGACAAGTCATGGACATGGCTAGGACTGCGCAAATTTGGAAACTTGAGACAAAAACTTGATTGCTAAATATATATACAAGTAGTCGTCAATTACAAAAAGATTCATTAGTTAATATGATAACAAGCAATAACAAGCTATAGATGAAATAAAACAGACATAAATATAGATAAAGGTAGAGCTCCCTGTCAGCGGTCACTTCCTGGTTACTGGTCATGAGATCTGTGGAGTGATCGTCCAATTACTGGTCATGAGATCCTGGGGATTTGCTGAGATAGACGTGCTACTGGAGTCGTCGTCTTCCAAGATGGCCATAACTAGTTTGGAACTGGTCCATGGATTTTCTTTAGGATGTTTACATTTCCCCAGTTAATGACCGGGAGGATGGGTTGATCACTTGACAAATCTGCCCCGCTGGACTTCTTAAAGTCCTCTTCAGAAAGGCAAAAATTGTTCATAAATTGCAACTGAATCTCCTCTAGAAACTTCTTGTCTTTGGCCTTCCGGGCCACATCCTTGAGAGGCTTTTCATCCCCAACCGGCTAGTATCCACTTTGATGGGCTTTAGGAATCAGAAGACTTAAGATAACGACGGGGATCTTCTTTAATGGCTCTTTAAATTCGACTTCACTCAGGTTTGGCTTGAGGTGAATTAGATGATTAACGGGCTTATGCTTGTGAGGATTCTGATGTCTGGATCCACCAGAATATTCGAGTCCAGCCTTTCCCAACTGCGTGGGTATACGGATTGGGTTCCTGATTCCTGATTCCTTGGACATTTTTCCCCAATCCTCGGCCTAGTCGATGTCCTCGGGAAAGCATCTCTTGGCCAACTGCCATCACTTCAAGAGATATCCGGGGAATTAAGACTGGTGCCCCCACAGATTAATATCGCGGATTACTTATTTTGATGGCTTGAAAACTGGTGGGCTCGACACCTTCATTCACGCCGATCAGGGGAAAATCTCCCAGATCATGAACAGGATAATCAGGTTCTGCACTGACAGTCACCAGATTTCCGTTGACGATATATTTCAGTTGTTGATGAAGAGTTGAAGGAACAGCTCCAGCCATATGGATCCATGGTCATCCCAATAACAAATTATACCCGATAGTGATCTTCAGGATTTGGAAAGGTATGTTGAAAGTGAAAGGGCCGATCTCAACAGGGAGTTCAATCTCCCCCACGGTATCCTTTCTTGACCCGTCGAAAGCTCACACCACGACATACATTTCCCGAATCCAGTTTGGGTTGATCTTCATCTTTTCCAGAGTATCCTGCGGACAGATGTTTAAGGACAATCCTCCATCGATTAGCACGCCACCTACCACATATCCTGATGAAACGACAGCGATATGCAATAGTTTGTGATGCCCCGTTCCTTCGGCTGAGATATCATCGTCGGTGAATGATATCACATTACTATCCAGTACATGGCTGATCAGGTCCTAAAATTTCTCAGTATCGATAGTCTTGGGTAAGTGTGCTTCCTCCAATACTTGGATCAGGATTTGACGATGGTCGTCGAAATCTAATACCAAATCCAGGATGGATATTTGATGGGGTTCAGCTTCCAACTGCCTCACCGTCCTTGCTTCTCCATGCCCAATCTTATGGAGGAAATCTGCGATCTTTCTGGTCGATACCTTCCCCAATACCTTGGTAGCTGGTTTCGCCAAACACCCCAGAGAGGTAAAATGGATTGTCCCTGGGTATGATGGCGGTACAGTCAGGTGCCAATTTTATACTTTCTCCGTAATTCCACAGTACCTTCTTTAGGCTAAGAATTAGGAGTTGCGGCCAAGGAGCCAACATCAGGGGTTTTGGCGCTGCTATCTCGAGAGTGGCTTTGTTTCTCTGCTTAGATATTCCTTTAATGGTTATGGGTCCGCCAGACGTTCCTTCCATGTAAAGGATAATCGCTACCGATACCCTCCAAATTCCTCGGTCCTCGAGGGTAATTCATCTCTTCCTCGCAGAAGATCTCAGCTTTGTTCATCAATTCCAGTTCTCCTAATTTAATCAAGTTCTGGATTAAATGTTGCAGGGCCCAACATTCCTCTGTGGCATGTCCAGGAGCAATTGAATGGTATAAGTAAGATCTGGAAGAATCAAAACACTATGATAGCGAATCTGGGGGTGGAAAAAATTCTGTGATCTTCCCCTCCTCAATCAAGGTGCAGAGAATTTCCTCCCTGGATTGCCTCAAAGGGGAGAATTTCCGTTTGGCTGCAAATTCTTGACGACTCTGCAATCTAGCTTCTCAGGCCATCTTTTCAGCCCATTTATTCTGCTCCTGGCAGCAAATCCAATCCCTTCTAGAGGTTGAAACATTTTGGACAGATATGGGGTCCGTTGGCTTTGGTAGGATCTGGTCTATTAGTTGTTGGGTCAACTGGTGTTGGTATACAACCAATTCTGCCAACTAATCCACTTGTGCCTTGATTGAAGCCAAGCCTTGTTCTATCCTATACTTTTCTTTAGGGTATCCCCAAATTACAGGGTCATGTGCAGAGGGTAACTCTCCCATCTTCCTCAGGTACTTGCGGTTTTCCCTACTTCTGGCACTGATCATGTTGACTCCTTCCTCCGTATGCTGAGGCAGAGGGTTGTTGTTGACATTTGGCTGCTCGAGTGTTTTGACTATGATCTCCCCGTTGTCAATCAAGTTTTGAATTTTATGCTTTAACGTCCAACATTCTTGAGTATCATGCCCCGGCGAGTTGGAATGGTAGGACACATTTCTTGCTGGAATCGAATTGCCTTCTGTTTGGATCGGAAGGTGGAGCGAGCTCAACGATCTTCTTCTGGGCGATCAGTAGTGCTAATATATTCTCCAAGGAGTCTCCCAAAGGAGTGAATATCCTTCTTCTCTTGTTTTCCTCAACTTTCACTACTGTAGAATTTTGAGAGTTTGCTGGATGAGAGTTCTGCCTCTGGATAGGCGAGTTAGGGCTCTTGTTGGCAGATTGTCCCTGTAATATTAAAGAGATATCTCCTTCCTTTCTCTTCGATCCTCTTTTGGGAGCGCTAAAATAATTTCCCGATTATATGTGCTTGGCCACGGCTTCCAAAGCAGTGAGATCCTTAATTTTTCCAGACTTCAAACCCATTTCCGCCATTTCCCCGTGTTTGATCATTTTCGAGAAGGATTTCCCTAACCCGGCGAGGACTCTCTCATAGAAAGGGGCTTATTGTATATCAATGAAGGTTGTCACCATTTCACCCTCATCCATTGGTGGGTTGACTTGGGCCGCCTTTCGCCTCCACCGCTGTGCATATTCTCTAAACGATTCCTTACCCAGCTTTTTGACTTTGGTAACCTGATAGCGATCAGGTGCCATCTGGGATTGGAAACTGTATTTGTTGAGGAAAGCATGGGCCAAATCTTCCCAACCTCTGACTTTGGAATTGTCTATCCGTGCGTACCACGTTCGGGCTTCACCAGTAAGGCTTTTCTGAAACAGTTGCATCCGGAGGTTTTCATCCTCTGCGTAAGTTCCAAGTTCACCTATGTAGACTTTCACATGAGTGTATAGATCTCCCAGTCCATTATATTTCTCGAACTCAGGGACTTGAAACTTATCCGGGTATCTCGCCTTTGGGAAAATACACAGATCCGAATAATTCACTCCCTCGTGGGATCTTGTCCCTTTCATAAATCGGATAGCGTCCTCCATCTGTCTGACTTTCTTCCTAATGTCTTCAATGTCTTTGTCCTCCCAGAGGTCTATGATTTCTCGTGTCATCTTCTGGATCGGGGCCTCCTTGGGTACTTCAACATCTAGGGGAGAGATAGGTGCGGACGTATGGGTATCACCTTCCTTCTCGAGTACTTTCATGTCTCCTTGCACAGAGGATTCAGTCGAACTCTTGTGCTTAGATTCTTGAGATACTTTACACTATTCTTTTAACAGGGTCATCATCTCGGTTATCTGTTTCTTAAACTCCTCGAATTCATCTCGACATACAGGGGTATGTTCAGATGAACTTCCTTCAGCCATCTTGAACGGTGATGAACGGGCCTTCTTGGCTCGAGATCGGGTTCTAGGACCAATCTGCACAAAATCGATATCTAGTTTAGACTAGATATTCGTGGACAGGGATGTATGATATGCTATGAATCAGTTTAATGGTTTTTTAATCTTTTCCTGCAATACAATGGGTTAGTCGAATTGATGACAGGATGTGAGAGATGTATGTATAACAGTTCAAGATGACAGTCATTTATACATGCGAAAGATTAAATAGGGCATAAAGAAGCACACCGCGAGTCTGGTTTTATCAGAGGCTGACCTATCTTAGGGTTACTCTCACGGGCTATTTGAAATTGGTTCCCAGATCTTCGCAATTTACTTGATGAAAACATCCATTTTCCAATTGGAGCGGATCTGAGTGGTGCCCCTTCTTGAGCCTCACAATGGAAACACCCAGAGGAGTCCAATAATAAACAACCAACGGGATTGCCTCCTAATGGAGGTACCACACAACATACATTCACATACATTCACGTCCTCACCGTATACAATTATGATGACATTGTGTAAAGCACTAATATATTGTGCGTAGCACTAATATATTGTGCGTGGCACTAATACAAAAAATGCTTAAAGATTGAGACAATTATCACACAAAAAGATCATTCACACAAGATGCACATGCAAAATGAAAATCAAAAAAATTGAACGCGACCTAAGCCTTCTTTAATCCTCAGCAGAGTAGCCACCTGTCGACGCTGGGAAAAATTCCTTCTTTTCGAACCCGAATGTCCGTCTTTCTTAAGTTTGTGTTTGTTTGTTTTTACCTTTTTTCATTCGCTATGTCTTTGGATTTTATTAAAGGGTGAGGTTTTAGGAAAGCGGTACAGACATAAGTGTCGACGACTTTGAAAAAAAGATTGAATTTATTATTTTATGATTGGACCGAATGTGACAGAGTCGCCAGTTCGTATGGTTTAAATGGATGTACCAACTCATCCGAGTTTTAATAGTTTTCTCAATATAGTCCAATATGTGACTCCGAAAGATTGGTCTGAAACCCAAGATTCATGGAATTCGAGGTCTAGGTTAAGCGGGGGGAAGGTGTTAGGCACCCCCGACTCCCGTGAAAATACGATACCGCATCTTTTATTAATTTCCTATGCATAAAATGCGAGTGTGTGTGTGTGTGTGTTTTATTTGGAAAGTTTTATTCTAAACCTCATCGTGAGTTATTTCGAAGTAGTGTCGTTCCTCTTTGGCACCTATGTACGAAGGGTTTGATTTAGCAAAAGTTTATTTTTAGACAAATATACATTTTATATGATATTTTGGGAAAACACAAGATTTTCAAATCTTCGCTCGAAAAGTAATCGAGGACTTTTGATACTTCCATTTATGATCTAATGTCTATTCCCAACCCACTTTATTATTATTAAAAACTCTTTGTGGTTTTATCAGAAAGCATTTTGATGATATGTATGTAAAAAACGTCAAAAGGGTCAGATCATCATCGGGCATGTAAGCCATCTCGATGAATCTGAGCACCCACAATTAAAGTTTTCACTATCATGGGATCTTGAATCCGACTTCTCAGGACTAACCTCCTCGAGTTCATCTTCAAGATTCAAATATTACATATACAATGATTTTTGCGTTATTTAAACATTACATCACAAAAACCAGTCCATCGTGGAATCAAGTCGGGATCCAATCAGAGATCTCGACACCGGGATTCCTAGGCTCACATTATTTATACGGGAATACATATGTACAATGTCCTAGACTTGATATTAGATGATTTCATCGGTTGAAATCACCGTTTCAAGCCATTTCAGACCCCTTTAGCCTCTAGATATAGATCTAGGGCTATACGAGGTAACCGGGACCGATTAAAAGTAATAAATGCATAGATATACCATGGATTTAAATCGATCTAGGATACGGGTTAAAGCTTCGTGCTTAATAACCACTCAAAAGGCTAGATTCTGCTTAAGTCTAGGTAGATCTAGCCTCTAGACTTGATTTACAACGCGATATGCACAATATAACCGATAGAAATGCAATATCTATCAACTATTACACAATATGCTTAGAAAATAACAAGTTTAACTAGATTTAAACAATATATAACATCAATCTAGTATATTGAACAAAAATTACAAAGAACATAGCTAAAAAGAGCATTTTTTCACCTTGGGGGACGCGTGAACAAGCATTTTATCACCCGAGATCAACTTAGAACACTCTCGAGACTCCAAGTAGATGCTAAACAAGATAAAATGGCTCAAAGTTGGTGTATATAAGTCCAACCCGAGGGGTTCTCTCTCTAGAAATGATTTTCTCTCTCTAAAACTCTTCTTCTTCTTTTTCTAAATGAGTTGATATTGCTCTTTTAATCTGCCGGAGTCAGCCGCATATATACAAGCGGCTAGCCGTATGTATAGATGCGACTGGGACCCGTGGGTCCCGCCGTCTCAAATTATGTTCCTTCTGTCCTGATTCGGAGAAAGTCGACCTTCGCAGACCAAACTTTCAAAAAGTCTTTGCGGAATGCGGTAGAATAAGATTGAGTCTAACTGAGTCAGGATCCGGGAAGATAATGCTGGTAACCAAGAGGTTTCTTTCAATTCCAGACTATGGTTAACTGGCTTATCTTTGATGGCACACAGTTCGAGGTTTGCTGAGGTGGCTTCTAGCAGACACTATCTCAGCTTGGCGATTCTCGTTCGATTCGCGTCATGTTCGGACATCGTTGGCCCTTTGAATCATCCACAGGGTTTCCTCGGGGGTGATCAGATGCTTTTGCCCTACCTTGGGGTTGTCTCTGAAGTAAAATTATGCTTTTGCTCTTCTGCAAGGTTAGTACAAAGAAAGCAAAATTTCGAGTGTCTACACTGCTCTTGTAAACTCCTCCAGAAATTTGATGTGAATCATGGGTCATAATCTGACACAATCAAAACTGGTACTCCATGTCTCGAAACGATCTCCTTAACATAAAGCTTAGCTAAGTGGTCCAAGTTTTACCGGACACTTATCGGCTAAAAATGAGCCGACTTCGTCAAACAATCCACTATTACCCAAATAGCGTCGTACTCTTTCTGCGTCACCGAAAGTCCTACCAAAAAGTCCATCGTGATATGCTCCCAATTATATTCCGGAATCTCCAATGATTGTAACAAACCACTGGGTCGTTGATGTTCGGCCTTAACTTTCTGATAAGTTAAGCACCTACTGACATACTCTGCTATCTCTCTCTTTATATTTTTCCACCAATTTTTTTTTCGATGGTCTTGATACATCTTGGTACTACCAGGATGAATCGAGTACCTCGAGTGATGCACTTCGTCCATTATCTCCTCTTTCAACTCTGTATCCCATGGAACCCAAATTCGTCCTTTAAATCTTAATAACTCATTGTTATCAAGACTAGTATTATCCTCTGTATCATCTATAATTTTCTTATTTATCCGTTCACACTCATCAGCTCTCAGTTGCACTTCCTTCACCTCTCTACTATTGTAGTTTGAATCTCCATCGCAAACAATTTCTCCCCCTCCTCATTTGGATAGTTTACTTCTATTTTTATCCTTGCCATCTCTGTTATCAACTCATCCTGAGTAATTAACATTGACAGCTTTTCCCGACCCTTTCTACTTAAAGCATCGGCCACCACGTTCGCCTTTCCTGGGTGATACAGGATTTCACAGTCGTAATCCTTTATCAACTCCAACCATCTTCGCTATCTCATATTCAACTCCTTCTGTGTGAATATATACTTCAGACTTTTATGATCTGTGTATATCTCACATTTCTCTCCGTATAGGTAATGCCTCCAAAATTTTAAGGCAAAAACCACTACTTCAAGTTCAAGGTCATGAGTAGGATAACCTTTCTCATACTCCTTTAACTGTCTAGATGTATACGCAATGACCTTGCCATACTGCATCAGCACACAAACCAGTCCTTTATGCGAAGCATCACTATATACTACAAAATTCCCCATATCATCTAGTAAAGACAATACATGTGCTTGACTTAACCTCTTCTTTAGCTCTTGAAAGCTGTCTGCACACTTCTCTATCCACAGATACTTCACTGTCTTCCTTGTCAAATTTGTCAATGGAGTCGCTATCTTCGAGAAGTCCTGAATGAACCTCCGATAGTAACCCGCTAACCATAGGAAACTCTGCACCTTAGTCGACGTTTTCAGTTGTTCCCAGTTAATAACAGCTTCCACCTTTGCTGGATCCACTGAAATCCCTTCATATTCGATGACGTGCCCCAAAAACTGCACTATCTCTAACCAAAATTCACACTTAGTGAATTTCGTATATAACTTCTCCTTTCGTAATGCTTCCAACATTAATTTTAAATGTTCAGCGTGATCTTCTTTCGTCTTAGAATAGACTATAATATCATCAATGAACACTACGACAAACTTATCCAAATACTGTTTGAACACTTTGTTCATCATATTCATGAATGCGGCTGGCGCATTAGTTAACCCAAATGACATCACCAAGAACTCGTAATGACCATAACGAGTCCTGAATGTTGTCTTCAGTACATCCTCCTCTCTAACATTCAACTGGTGATACCACGTCCACAAATCTATCTTAGAAAAATATTTTGCCTCTTTCAACTGATTAAAGAGATCATCGACCCTGGGCAATGGGTACTTATTCTTTATCTTTAGTTTATTCAACTCTCGATAGTCGATACAAAGCCTCAACGATCCGTCCTTTTTCTTTACAAACAATATCGGTGCTCCCCATAGAGAAACACTCGGTTGAATATACTTCTTGTCTAACAATTCTTGCAACTGAGTCATCAACTCCTTCAATTCTATCGGCGCCATACAATACGGTGCCTTTGAAACTGGTACCATCCCTGGCACAACATCTATAACGAATTTGGTCTCCCTCTCGGGTGGAAGACCTGGAAAATTGCTCGGAAATAAGTCCGTAAATTCATTAACTATAGGTATTTGTTCAAATGTTGCTCCCAATCATTGGGTATCAACAACATGGAACAGGTAACCTACACATCCTTTCCATAATAACTTTCTGGCTTGTGTAATTGTTAGACAACAAGAGCACCCCAGTGATTTACTACCTTAGAACACTACCTTGGGTTTCTTAGAAATATTAATGTTCACACTTTTATTTTGGCAATCGATAATCGCCCCATGGTTAAACAACCAGTCCATCCTGAGAATTACATTGAATTCTCCCAACTTTATCGGTATAAGATCTACCGATAACTTGTTACCTCTAATATCTAAACAACAATGGAAACACCCAGAGGAGTCCAGTAATAATCAACCGACGGGATTGCCTCCTAATGGAGGTACCACACAACATACATTCACGTCCTCACTGTATGTAATATGATGACATTGTGCGAAGCACTAATATATTATACGAGGCACTAATACAAAATGCTAAAAGATTGATAGACACAGAGATCATTCACGCAAGATGCATATGCAGAATGAAACCAAAAAGTTTGATCTCAGCCTAAGCCCTCTTTGATCCCCAGCAGAGTCACCACCCGTCGACGCCGGGAAAAATTCCTTTGCTCTCCTTTTTGTTGAAGGAGGGGTCTTTTTCTTTGGTTTTGTTTTATCCGAGGGAAAAAGAGAGGAATGCCCATATTCCCTAATTTGATATTATTCTACCCTTTCGCTTTTGCTTTGTCTTTGGGGATTCCGTTTGAAGGGTGAATTTGTAGGAAATTGGTACCGACATAAGTGTAGACGATTTTGAAAAGATTGATTTTATTTTTATGATTGGACCAAATGAGACAGAGTCTCCAGTTGGTATTTTGGAAATGGATGTACCAACTCATCCGAGTTTTAATAATTTTGTTGAAAGATGGTCCAATGCGTTGAGACCGGGGCTGACCTGTACCTCCCGGGGTGAGATCGGGGCTTAACTGTACCTTCTGGGGTGAGACCGGGGCTGATATGACGGTCTGATATTGAGATCGGGGTTGATTTAATGGCCCGATATTAGGATCGGAGTTGATCTGACGGTCCGATTGGAGATTAGAGTTAATTTGATGGCCCGGTATTGAAATCGGTGTTGATCTAACGGTCCAATTGGAGATCAGAGTTGATTTGATGGCCTGATATTGAGATCGGGGTTGATCTGATGGTCCGATTGGAGATCGGAGTTGATTTGATGGCCCAATATTGAGAACGGGGTTCATCTGACGGTCCGATTGGAGATCAGAGTTGATTTGATGGCCCGATATTGAGATTGGGGTTGATCTGACGGTCCGATTGGAGATCGGAGTTGATTTGATGGCCTGATATTTAGATCAGGGTTGTTCTAACGGTCCGATTAGAGATCGGAGTTGATTTGATGGCCCGATATTGAGATCGAGGTTGATCTGACGGTTCGATTGGAGATCGAAGTTGATTTGATGGTCCGATATTGAGATCAGTGTTAATCTGACTTTCCGATTAGAGATCAGAGTTGTTTTGATGGCTCGATATTGAGATCGGGGTTGATCTGACGGCCCGATTGGAGTTCGAAGTTGATTTGATGGACGATTTTGCCCTCCTACAGTGTTAATAACAGGAAAGGAAATTTCGAGTGTCTACAGCATATTTTAGGATTTATCTTTTGAAAAACATGCAGTTTTGACTCTACTGGGTTTTTGACTGACCCAAGCATGTTTTTAGACTTAGAAATGTATAGAGTACTGATTTAAAATAATAAGCCACATGTTTTAGGCTTACCACACCTTTTCTGAGGTGATTTGAAGACTTTGTCCAGGTGATGGATCATTTTAGGCGTTAGACGTAGGAGGGCTTCTGATGTTCCTCAGCCACGTCCAGCTCAACCGCCTCGCAGATTGGCAGAGTCAATGATTCGTCCAGCCCAGGATGAGCCGCCGATTAATATTGATGATGAGCAGGCTCTTTTTGCTACTTCTGCCCTGGCTCAGGCCCCACGTACAGAGGTTTCGGGCATTATTGTGCCGACCCAGAAGCTGTTGGGTGACTTGAGTCATCATCCATCGAGGTTTCTCCACGCCAACAAGGTAACTTAAAGTTTTCTTCTTCCTGGATTCTCTTTCTTTCTTTTTCCATTCTCAGGGCACAGGTTTTTGACATGGGTTGGTTTTTTATGCAGGTTCCCGGCTTTACGCAGCCTCGAGGGAACTGGTTCAACGTGCACTCCCTGTATCATACTTTGCACTAGGACTACAGGGATATCGTTGATGGCTGGGGATTTCAGGCCTTCTTCTCTATTTTTCCCCGCTGTTGCCCCTGGGGTATATGAGGGCTTTGTCTGAGCGCTGGTTCCACCAGACTCAGTCCCTTCTTTTGTTGGACTGTGAGGTGATGATGACCCCTATGGACTGGAGGTTCATCATCGGCATTGAGTTTGAGGGTGAGCCAGCGCCTGTTGTGGCTGACATCACACCTACTGTCGTTCAGGCCCTGCTGGGAGTTCCGACAACGACGATCAAGGGTCAGACGGTCCGATTTGGTCCCTTGAGTATAGATGCCCAGAGTGGGGCTTTACTTGAGCCACTGCCTGATGATCAGAGGGTTAGGAATTGTATCTTGAGGCGATTGTTTTTGGTGATCATCAGGGGTTGTTTTGTGGTGAAAAACTCATCGACTATGTCCTTCGCCCTGGTTAGCACTATCCGATATGTAGAGCGCCTCAGTGACTTTGATTGGGGTTCGTACACCTTTGCCTATTTTCTCCAGGGCATGCGCATGCTTTCAGAGGGTTTGACAGAGGCTTGGTTAGGGTTCTACTCATTTTTGCTGGTGAGTACATCTTTCTTATACCTTTTTGATTTCTGCATTTATATTTGTCAGTCTTGGTCACTAAGGACTTTTGATATTTACATGGCCAGTTTTGGGTGTTTGAGAGGCTTCCTTTCCTATGGCCCACCACTGCTTTAGGTCTGGAGACCTATCCTTGAGGATAGTGTTGGCATCACTCCACCCTGACGGAGGTCCCTGTTGCTGAGGGATTCACCCATTCCCGCCTGCAGTTGGAGCTTTTGATGGTTGGATCGATCTTCTGGATGCCGTATACCTCCGAGTTTTTGACGGTTGGATTTGAGGGAGGCTTCCCCACTGGTCAGAAATTTTCATTGTCGACCCGCAGAGTCCCTATTTTGACAGAGGGAGGCTAGGAGTTCTATTTGGGAGAGTGTGCTATTAGGAGTATTACAGGTCAAATCTGTATTCCCATTGTTCCTCCTGCTTGGCATCATTGGTCAATGCTCTTGCCACTGACAGATATCCCTATGGAGGGCATAGATGGCTTTACCCTATTAGAGGGCCCTTACATCCAGGAGGGATTTAGCAGCTGGTGGAGTCCTCGTATGATTAGAGCTCAGACTCGGGCTACCCAGCTTATGGCATACATGGTGCCTGAGTCTGTTATAATGACAGACTGGATAGCTTGCCTCAGGGAGCCAACTCATTTGGACCAGATCACAGGATTGACCCAACAGTTGGAGAGAGCTCACCTATTTATCAGGCATCTTGGCAAAGATTCGTCAGAGGCATCTTCTTTTGACCCTTCTAGATCAGGAGTGGGCCCCTCCTCAGGTCCATTTTCCAGTAGTTTTGAAGGGGCAGATCCTCCCTTGTACCGCCTAGACATGCCTGATTACCGCAGCTTTGTGTCCACGGAGGATATGGATCAAGTTAACCACCTGAGTGTAGATATTTTGGATCATTTTGGATAGATATGGCAGCTATATCTTTTGGTTAGCCACTGTTTAGGCTATTTGGCAGTTGTGCCTCATTTTGATAGACCACTGTTAGTAATTGGGTGGTGGTGCCCCATATTCTTGTACTCTCAATTTTACTTTATAATATCGAATAGGGATGATGCTCGCAGTAGATAGTTTATTATAGATATGGATGATATTTCCTATCTATCGCATCAGGTTTATATTTGTCATCATGCATGTATTATGCCATATGTATGCATTTAGACAGATGAGTTCAGATTTAACCCCTGGATGGTCTTGTGATCTAGTGATACAAATGATGTCATCTACTGTTAGCTGTATCGAGCATTCGCCACCATCTGAGGTGGCCTCATCCTTGAGATCGTGGTATAGCAATTTGTCCTTCTCAGCCAGGGGGACAGTTGATCAAATATTGGGGCATTCATTGGCCCTTGTAGACTTTCGAGTTCTATATGGGTTCATGGATGGTCTTTTACCCTTCTGGATACCCGAGAGACAGGTCTTCCATTTTGGACAGTATGAGCAGATGCCGACTCTTGATGAGTACCAGCGGTTTACCGGTTTAGCCTTAGAGTTTCCCTGCGCTCGGACAGCGATCAGCTTTATAAGGAGACCGTTCACACGGATGTCAGGTCTTCGCCAGAGCATGGTGAGGGATAAGATCATCTCTAGACGGGTGTTCTCTATTGACTTCTTGATTGATCACTTTGGTGAGCTCGACAGCAATGATTGACATGCCGCGAATTTTATTATTTCAGCAGAGGCATGGCATTTAGCCAGGATAGACATTTTGCTAATGTGCATCGTATCCTACATCTAAATGCCGCTACATTTGGACCATTTGGATGTGGGGTTGATAGTTGTGGTTAGGGCCCTTAGGCAGGGTAGCACTATCATCCCGATGATATTGGCCGAGATGCTGAGGTCAGCCATCACTGCCTTACCCACCCGGAGGGGTTCTTCAGAGGCAGTTCAGTCTTACTGTATGTATGGCTTATGTCCCATATCCGTCCGATTGAATTTTTCAGACATCAGGGGTATTGCTTCACCCATGAGATAGCCACGTCACTCTCCTTCCAGCCTATGGAGCGTACTGATGCAGAGACATGGTCGGCATTTCTATATGATATTATGCATCCATTTTTTATTATGCCGTGCGCAGGGCTAGTCTCCCCTATAGCTCCATCACCTTCATCACCCATGCATCTGGCATAGACTATTAGGCCCTAGCGGGATTGAGGGGAGTGACTACTTATCATCCTCTGGCTGTTATGGGCCAGTTCGATTAGTTTCAGAGCCTGCATCAGTTTGAGGGGGCTACTGATCAGAGGATGTCAGCTTTGTCTTTGTCATCTGCTAATTTGATCCGAGTGTATGAGTGTTGGACTCACAGGGAGAGGGATGATTTCTCCAGTAGCCACCCGGATAGTTCTCTGAAGTACTCGACATGGTTGGAGGTAGATTTTGCATCAACTGCATTCATTCAATCAGCTTCGATTGTAGATTCAGACAAGGAGGAGCTTATGGAGGATCCTGAGTCTTCTACCGAGGATGAGTTGTTCATGGGTCTGACAGCAGCACTAGTTAGTGATCCGCCAATCATTCCTGCAGGGACAGATCCAGCTTTGGCGGACTCACTAGCTAGGATGACCTTTAAGAGAGATCAGGCTAGAGCGCTAATGTTGACCTCCTTGTCTGGCATAGATATAGCTTTAGCTGAGAGAGATGTGGCTCGAGCTGCTCAGGATGCAGGATTGATTGAGCGAGAGGAGATCAGATCTGCCAAAGATGCAGTTTTTGCTGAGATCGAGGAGACTTTGATTGCTAGGGATGACCCTTTTGTGTAGAGGGATGAGGCTATAACTTCCCGGGATTTCCACATTGCCGACAATACTGCTCTTTGGTCTTATACTCATGGTCTGGTTACCGAGATGAGTGCATATATTGATGACCACAGTGTCACACTGTAGATAACTGTGGATGTTTTGAGCCGTATGGAGGCTGAGGGTATTGCACTTGCAGCTGCTCCTCCATCTTCAGAGAGATGCCATGTTGGCATTGCTGGCCCGCTTATCCATGGGTCCATAGACTAGCTTTATTTTTCCTGCACATACTAGATCAGCCATTTTTATCATGTACAGGACACTATGTATATATCAAACAGTTTTATATATCAGAGAAATATATTTTTGATTTACTTCCCTGTTTGGATATGTATTGTCATTGCTGAGTGATTACCACTTCTTTCATGACTCGCTGTTATTGATGTATCTTGAGCTTCTTCTTGATTGACTGACAGATGAGATGTCAGAGAGTATCTCAGATGGGCCTGCTGACTAAGGAGGCTTAATAGGACTTAGCCTTTATATAGTTTTGGTGTCTTGGAACTGGTTTCTTATTGGTTTTTATTTTTTTTGAAGGTTAAACCGTGCCATAAATGGCTGTCTACGTACTCCCGGGTGTTGGGAGATCATGTCATTCGTAGTTTAATTTTTGTGTGAGAGAGGTTTGAGAAGTATTTGTCTTGGGTTTTGAGTTTAGTTTGATGAGTTTTGAATTTTATTTGGTTTGACCGCACCAGAAATGGCTGCCTAAGTACTCCCGGGTTGAGGGAGATTAGGTCATTCATAGTTCCGGCTTTCTAGTGAAAAAACCGAACCTGATTTGATTTATAGGACCCGGATGCTGTCATGCATGTGCTTCAGACATAGTACCTTTTTATGGTATCTGAATTTATGAGTTGGGGAAATTCTCTCCCGTCCATCTCTTGTAATCTGATAGCTCCTCCTGTCAACACTTTTGACAATGAAAGGGCCTTCCCAATTATGGGTGAACTTACCTTTAGCTTCATCTTGATTGGCCAAAATTTTCTTCAACACCAAGTCGTTTTCTTTGAATTGTCGTATTCGGACCTTCTTGTTGTAGGATCTAGTAATCCTTTGCTGATATAACTGCCTGTGAAAAATGGTTGTAGCCCTCTTTTCATCTATCAGGGACAATTGGTGGTATCGGTCTAGCAACCACTGATCTTCGTCTATCTGAGCATCGATTAACACTTTCAAGGACTCCATCTTTACTTCTATAGGGAGGAATAATTCCATGCCATAGACTAATGAATAGGGGGTAGCCCCAGTAGAAGTGTGCATTAACGTCCTATATGCTAACAGGGTCAGAGGCAGCAGGTCAGGCCATTCTTTGTGATTGGCGGACATTTTCTGCATGATCTTTTTGATGTTCTTGTTGGCCGCTTCGACATCACCATTCATCTTGGGTCGACAGATGACGGAGTTGAGATGCTTGATGTAGAACTTGCTACATAGTTCTCTCATCATCTAATTTTTCTGGTTTTTGGAGTTGTCTGATATAATCACCTCCGGTTGTCCATATCGACAAACAACATTGTTTCTGATGAAACCAATGATGACCTCTTTGGTGACTTTTGGAAAAGAGGTTGCTTCAACCCATTTGGTGAAGCAATCAATCATGGTGAAGATGAATCGATGATCATTGCTGGCTTTTGGTTCTACAGGATTGATCACATCCATTCCCCACATGGAAAAAGGCCATGGCGAACTCATGTTATGTAGATCATTTGGAGGAGGGTGGATGGCAATTACATGTACTTGACATTGATAACATCTCTTGACGTGATCATCACAGTCAGCTTTGAGCGAGATCCAATAATGCCCTGTTCTTAATATTTTCTTGGCCAGCAGGTGACCTCTCATGTGTGGACCATAGACTCCACCATGGATTTCATCCATCAGTCTCTGGGCTTGCTCTTTATCAAGGCATCTTAACAGGCCTATTCCATCATCTATTTTATAGAGTGCATCTCCGCTCAGATAGAACTTCATAGCCATCTTGTGAATCCGCTTTTGCTCGGATTGGCTTGCCCCAGTGGGTGTAGATCCATCTCGGAGATATTCCTTGATGTCTTGATACCAAGGATGATTAACAGGAGGTATTTCATCTGATACTTCTCTAATGTAATTCCCGTATGTCAGGGCTTTCTGAATTGTGAATTCGATGCAGGGAATCCCACTCCTATCGAATATACGGATTAATGAAGCCAACGTTGCCAATGCATCAGCGAAGTCATTCCTACCCCGAGGAATATGGTTGAAGGTTATGTCTTTCAAACTCCAGGGATATTTTGACGACCTGCCAATGATAGGGTAGCAAATGCAGTTCTTTGGTGTGATATGCCCCAGTGGTTTGTCTGATGACCAACTCAGAGTCTCCAAAGACCAGTAAATGTTTGATACCCATGGATTGGGCTAGTTTCAACCCCATTATACAGCCTTCATACTCGGCTGTGTTGTTTGTGTTGCCAAATTGAAGTTTGGTAACCACATGATATTGTTCTCCTGTACCAGAGATAAGGACTGCCCCAGCTCCGGCACCTTCTATGTTTACTACTCCATCGAAATACATTTTCCATGGTTGGACTGTATTTTCTTGCTGGAGTTGTTAAATTATCATGATCCCATCATCTGGGAAATAAGTATCTAGGGGCTCGAACCCTCTTGAAGGTGCTTCAGCTAATTGATCTGCAATGCCTTGACCCTTAATTAACTTCTGTGTCACATAGACAATATCGAACTGTTGTAGGATCAACTGCCTTTTGCACAGTCAACAATTCAACATTATCTTGTTGAATACATATTTGAGTGGATCCATGTGGGATATGAGGTAGATTGTATGCCCATGCAAATAGTGTTATAACCTCATGGTGGCCCATGCTAACACACAACATATTTTCTCGATCAGAGTGTATTTCTGTTCACCACTGCTGCATCTTTTAATGATGTAGTAGATGGCTCTCTCCTTGCTACTATCATCCTTCTGTCCTAATATGCAGCCCATTGCATTAGCATTGACTGACAGGTAAATGAACAAGGGAACTCCATCCCTCGGAAGTACCAAATAATGTGCTTCATGTTGGGTTTATACGAAATCGTGACGCAATCAAATTGCAAAATTAGCGAAAGCATGGTATATCAAAGTTTAAAAAAATTTCTACAAAACCATTACCCGGATCATCCTTTATGCAAATTATTAATTTAAAACGATAAATAAGAAGTTATGGAATCATACCCTTGTAGAACAAAGCTTCCACAGGTACGAGTTCAACTCCTTGTTCTTCGTGATCTCCTCGAATTTCTGGGTTAGATTCCTTCCTTTGATCAACGTTAGCTACCCAAGTGTTTGGCCTCTAGAGGTGATCCACCAAGGAAGAAGAATCATCAAGAGGAGGGTGGTTGGCTTAGTTTTTTATCCTCTATAGAAAAGGAGTACTCTCCAACAATTGAAATTGCATCAACTGATATCTATTATAAGACTCCTCTTATATAGATATCGGTCAACCCTTCTAATCCTATTAGACATGGGATTTCATTTAATTAATTTAAACTCCTTTAATTAATTTGGGCTTCCCACTACATTAGGAATAATTAATTAAATTCATTTAATTAATTTGTCTCCTAATCTTATTAGGAATAAATGAGAGTACTAATATTAAATTAATTACTAAACTCCTTTAGAAATTAAAATAATAATAATTGTAATAATATTAATAAGACATCTCTTATTAATTTATATTTAATATTTCCAAAATATTAAATAATAAACATTAAGCTATTTAATTTATTCTATCACCATAGATTAAATTAATTATACTTAATGCATTATTACGATTATGTCATTACCTTCTTAAATAATTATTCTTCCTTTTATGGTGTGACCTTTTAGGTTCTCCATATTAAACCGGTTGTGAACAAATCAATTAGAACAATTCTAATCTTATTTAAATAAATAAATTAAACTAATAATATATTTCAATAAATAATATTTATTCTACAATAGGGATAAGCCTCCCTAGCTATCAATGCCTTTTCAGATAATATAGATTTCAACATTAATCATAAAAGAACCTGTGAGTAAATAGTTACCATACAATTCAATCCTTCCACCATACAATGTCCCAATTAAATATAAGACATGGATTTACTGTCAAGTCTTATTTTATTTAATTATATATATTTTAATTAGAAAATGCACAACTCTAAATAATGTAAATTAGAAACTCCTTTCTAATTTCATTTCACCTTGGCCAAGGATTCCTGAGTTGTCATTTAACGAATCACATAGGACTTATCTCCTCTTTTACTAGAGGTGGTAGATTCTTTATTGACCATTCATTATCTCCATATGTAACTCATTATACCCAAGCATACCCTATATATACCTTAAAAGGCCTTAAGGAATAAGTCAAAGTATAATTTGTTATATACAAGATATTATGATGATCTCAAGTGCAAGGATCACTTGTACTACTATCACATTAGGAATTCCTATTGACAGGCGAGTAAAACTCCATTAGGTATTCCATAGCGAGTCACGTTCAGTGAACTTATTCTCCAATAAGCACCTACATACTTGCTTTAGTGTCTCCACACAAATGACCATGAGATCAGTCATCCTCATCCAATGAGCAAGCAACATATGTACCAATCTATCCGAATTTACTAATCCCCATTTTAGTAATCCTACAATTGAGAACTATTTTAGTTTTTAAGCTTTCTAAGAATTTAGATCTCATTAGCATGATTCTAAAATCATTGCTTAAAAATATGGTTTATTTATATATTATTAAAAACAGCACCATGTAGATAATTAAATGCCTTAAATGAATATTTTATTAATAAATAAATAAGATTATTTACAAAGTATGTGCTTTATCATCATACATGATTGGCTTGTATGCACACTACTATCAATCTCCCACTTGCACTAAAGCCAATCGCCATGGTATCTCATACCCATCTTCTCTAAGTGACGATCAAACTGCTGTTGTGTTAGAGCTTTAGTAAATGGATCTGCAATGTTGTCTTGAGAGTCCACACGGTCCAAGGTGACGTCTCCTCTTTCAATGATCTCTCTAATCAAGTGAAATCGCCGCAACACGTGTTTGGATTTCTGATGAGACCTGGGTTCCTTAGCCTGTGCAACCGCTCCGGTGTTGTCACAGTATACGAGAACTGCTTCTCCAATGCTAGGAACCACACCAAGTTCAGTTATGAACTTCTTCATCCAAACAGCTTCCTTTGCAGCTTCACTTGCAGCTATATACTCTGCCTCTGTCACTGAATCAGCAACTGTTTGCTGCTTGGAACTCTTTCAACTCACTGCACCTCCGTTCAAGGTAAACACATACCCTGAAACAGATTTACTGTCATCTTAGTCTGTTTGAAAACTTGAGTCCGTGAATCCTTTGAGTTTTAATTCAGACACACCGTAGACAAGAAAAATATCTTTAGTCCTTCTCAAGTACTTTAGGATATTTTGCATTGCCTTCTAGTGCTCTTCTCCTGGATTTGACTGGTATCTGCTCGTTACACTAAGTGCATGAGCAACATCCGGTCTAGTACATATCATACCATACATGATAGATCCTATTGCAGAAGCATAAGGGATCTTATTCATACGGTCTCTCTCCTCAGGTGTCTTTGGGGCCTGTTTCTTGGAGAGATGTATTCCATGGCTCATCGGCATGAGATCTCTTTTGGAATCTTCCATGCTAAACCTCTTTAGCATCGCATCAATGTACGTTCCTTGGGATAAACCAAGCATCCTTTTAGATCTATCTCTATAGATTTTTATCCCCAAAATATAGGATGCTTCTCCCAAGTCCTTCATGGAGAAGTGTTTAGATAACCATATTTTAATCGATTGTAGCATAGGAATGTCATTCCCTATCAGTAATATATCATCAATATATAATACAAGGAATGAAACTGCGCTCCCACTAACCTTCTTGTACACACATGGTTCATCGTCGTTTTTGATAAAATCAAACTCTTTGAATGTCTCATCAAAACGAATGTTCCATCTATGAGAGGCTTGCTTCTATCCATAAATGGATCGTTATAGCTTACAGACTTGATTTGTTCCAACCTTTGAAACAAATCCCTCTGGCTGTGTCATATACACATCCTCCTCAAGTTTCCCATTGAGGAAGGCCGTTTTCACGTCCATCTGCCAGATCTCATAGTCGTTATAAGCTACAATCGCAAGCAAAATCCGATTGGACTTGAGCATCGCTACTTGTGAGAAGTTTTCATCATAGTCAACTTCTTGTCTTTGTTTGAAACCTTTTGCAACCAGTCGGGCCTTATAGGTCTCTACCTTGCCGTCCGCTCCAGTCTTTCTTTTAAAGACCCATTTACACCCAATAGGCTTAATGCCTTTAGGTGGTGAAACCAAAGTCCATACTTTGTTTTCATACATGGAGTCCATTTCAGATTTCATGGCTTCAAGTCATTTTCCTGAGTCTTTATTACTCTTAGCCAGTTCGTAATTCAATGGATCATCATCATTCATGATGTGTACCTCATCGTCATCCTCTATAACGAATCCATACCTCTCAGGTATCTTCGGTACTCTTCCAGATTTACGAACAGGGTGTGGTATTGTAGGTTCTTCTACTTGGTCAGGTACCTGACTTTGATCCGTGATAATTTGTGGTTCTTGAACTTCTTCAAGATATATCTTACTCCCACTGACCCCTTTATGAATAAACTCCTTTTCCAAGAAGGCAGCATGTTTCGCAACAAACACCTTTTGATCAGTTGGATGATAGAAATAATACCCTAAAGTTTCTTTAGGGTATCCCACAAATCTACACTTATCGGATTTAGTCTGTAGCTTATAATTTTCAAACTTTTTGACATAAATTGGGCAACCCCAAGTCTTAACATGCTTAAGATTTGGTTTCCTCCCCTTCCACATCTCATATGGAGTCTTTGGGGCGGATTTAGTAGGTACCTTGTTAAGTAGGTATGCAGCCGTTTCTAGGGCATATCCACAGAAGGAAATTGGAAGGTCGGTAAAACTCATCATGGATCGAACCATGTCCAACAGTGTTCGATTTCTCCTTTCAGATACTCCATTTAACTGTGGTGTACCTGGAGGAGTCCATTGTGAGATTATACCATTTTCTTTGAGACAATTGAGAAACTCACCGCTTAAGTATTCTCCACCTCGATCTAATCAAAATATCTTAATACTCTTGCCTGTTTGTTTATCTACTTCACTTCTGAACTCTTTGAACTTTTCAAATGATTCTGATTTGTATTTCATCAAATACACATCCAAATCTTGAGTGATCATCAGTGAAAGTAATAAAATAATAATACCCTCCCCGTGCACTTGTTGTCATAGGTCCACAAACGTCTGTGTGAATCAATGCCAACAACTCTGTAATTCTTTCTCCTTTTCCACTAAAAGGAGATTTAGTCATTTTACCCATGAGACAAGATTCACAAGTTGGATATGATTCATAATCGGATAGCTCTAGGAGCCCATCCTTATGCAACTTAGATAATCTTGTCTACAGTGCCACATATAGGTATAATTAATATAATCTCTTTTCCTTTTCTTAGTTTGTTCAATTTGGAATATATTTTCTTGCAAGTCAAGTATATAAAGTCCATTTCGCAAATTTTCAATACCATATAAAGCATCGTCTTTATAAATAGAACAACCATTGTTCTTTATAATAACGTCAAATCCTTCCATATCCAATACAGAAATTGAAATAATATTTTTAATAATATTCGGAACATAATAACAACTATTAAGATAAATGGTCTTGCCCGAGGGCATTGCTAAACAATAAGTTCCTACAGCTAATGCAGCAACCTTTGCTCCATTCCCCACTTGTAGGATCACCTCATCATTATTCAGCTTTCTACTTTTGACCAGTCCCTGCACAGTGTTACATATGTGAGAACCACAGCTGGTATCCAATACCCAAGTAAAATTATTACTTTCAGAAAAATTAATTTCAATCATAAACAAACCTTGATTGGAAGTCGAAGCTTCTCCAAGATTCTTCTCTGCTAGATACTTCTTGCAGTTCCTTTTCCAATGTCCCGACTTGTTGCAATGAAAACACATTCCTTTAGCTGGTTCAGGTTTCTTTTGTTCCTTTTCTTTCCCTTTTCCCTTAGCCTTCTTGGATTTCTTCTTTTCAGAAGATACCTTGGGCCTCTTCCTTTTATTAGAAGAATCCACCATCAAGATATGGTTCTTCTTGGATGGGAAGTGACCTTCTGCAGTTTTTAGCATGTTAAGGAGCTCAGGTAAGCTGATATCTAGCTTATTCATGTGAAAATTAATCACAAACTGCGAGAAGGTCTCAGGGAGTGACTACAAGACCAAGTCTTGACTCAACTCCCCATCCATGACGAACCCAAGTTTTCCAAGGCGTTCAATCAAATTGATCACTTTCAGGACATAAGTCTCGACGGCAGTACCCTCGGTCATCCGAGATCGGAAGAGCTCCTTAGATATGTCATATCTAGCAGTCCTACTCTGTTCACCATACAACTCCTTGAGGTGAAGCAGCATAGCAGGAGCATCCATTTTTTCGTGCTGACGCTGAAGCTCGTTATTCATGGATGCGAGCATGATGCATTGAGCCACAGATGCATCATCTTGCCACTTATTGAAAGTGGCAATCTCTTCCTCAGAGGCTGTTTCTGAAATAGATTCAGGGACAGTTGAATTTAGGACATAAGAAATTTTTTCAGCAGTGAGAACAATTCTCAGATTTCTTAGCCAGTCCTGATAATTTGGCCCGGTAAGCTTATTTGCATCAAGTATGCTTCGTAGTGAGATTAGTGATTTAGACATTTTTAAAATTCTGCATGTGAAAGAAAATAACATTTCAGCAAACATTCATTTTATTAACTTTGCATACCAAAATAAATTTAGGTCTTTATTTTAAATTGGTATCTCCCACTATTTTCATCAAACTATATTACCCTCACTTATATAGTTCGGCAACATCTAATTAAAAATTTGCTAATGAGAATAAGGATCCCATTTCAAAAGTATATAACCTTGTGGATAGCACAACAAACGATATACAAATAAATAGGTAGACAACTCTTGTCAATTACATCACCATATATTTCCTTTTATTTTGCCTCTTAAATCATAATGGTCAAGTGTGTGCACATCCGAACAAAAATGATTTAAGTTAAGTCCAGCCTAGCACTTTCATAAATTCAAAAAAGAAAAATATTCGTCCTTGTGGATAGCACAACAAGACTAGATCGTTCAATTTTCTTGATAAGCATCAAATGTGATTAATTAACATCTTAAATACTCAATACTCGCCTTGTGGATAGCACAACAAGCTCATATTAAATATTTAATACTCTATCAATTAATCATGCTAGAAGGCGACGTTCGATATTATAAATATCATTTGAACGCTTCGAACTTAATATTTCTTTGAGGGGTTTGTTATTATTTGTCTCATCTTGTTTAGCGCGCATGCACATATATATATATATAAAATACGCGTTATTTTATTAAACATGCGAAGCATGTTTGCATAAAATAAAATATTTATATTTATATATATATATATATATATATATAATATTTAGCATGCTATATAGAATACTATATTTTACCCGGATTGATTATGGACTTTTATTCTAGTTTAGTACACTAGAGCCACCAAGTGAACCAAAAGGTCAAACCTAGGAGTGCAAGAATTTAAATTTAAACGTAACTATTACATTTAAACCCGGGCTCCATACAAACGGGTCTTCACTCGCTCTTTGATCTCCAATTTCTTCAAGATAATTCTAACTTTTTCTATTACATAAACTATTTAAAATTAAATAGAAATCTTAATCAGCAGTCAAGGGGAAGTACATAGGAGGGAGATAGAATTTTACATCAAGAAAAAAAATAGAGAAGACGAGATACGCAGACCCCATTTAATAAAACTCATTCATTCAAGCATTCAACTAAAATAAAATCTAATCATATTGGTCAAATAATCCATAATCAATCATCATTTATTATCATACATATCACTATATATATATATATATATATATATATATCAATAAATAAATATCCATCTCATGAATTAAAATATTCTATATATATATGAGTATCATTTAATGGGCAATTTTAATTTGCATGAAATCCAATTTCAAGATTAAAATAAACTCTTTATTTTAATTATAAAACTATTAATATATATATCTTCCTTGTTAACAATCCTCCTGCAGGTTCATTAGAAATCATATATATATATAATATTCGATATAAACTGGTTACCCTTGTATACTTGAAAAAGAATTAGAATTCCTTTTAAAGTGAATCACTTTTACAAAGCAATCTGTGAATCACTTTTACAAAGTAATCTGATTAATTCACTTTTACAATCCAGCAGGCTTCTTTAAAACTAATCACGTGATTCCTTTTTTTAAAAAAAATTGAGTTCGTGAATTACAAACAAAAGAAATCCCTAGGTCACTTAACTTTAGCATGCCTTGTTTTCACGAAATCACCGCCGAAAAGAAAGAAAAAAACTGTTTCGTTTTCGTTTTTTTTTCTCTGTTTCATAAAATAATAATTTTATATAATTAAAACTATGCCCAATAAATTATTCTAAATACATACCCATACATATATGAAATCAAAAATAATTAATAATTGCATAAAGGTTTGGCTCTGATGCCACTGTTGGGTTTGTACGAAATCGTGATGCAATCAAATTATAAAATTAGCAGAAGCATTGTATATCAGAGTTTAAAAAAATTTCTACAAAACCATTACCCGGATCATCCTGTATGCAAATTATTAATTTAAAATGATAAATAAGAAGTTATGGAATCATACCCTTGTAGAACAAAGCTTCCACAGGTACGAGTTCAACTCCTTGTTCTTCGTGATCTCCTTGAATTTCCAGGTTAGATTCCTTTCTTTGATCAACGTTAGCCACCCAAGTGTTTGGCCTCTAGAGGTGATCCACCAAGGAAGAAGAATTATCAAGAAGGAGGGTGGTTGGCTTAGTTTTCTATCCTCTATAGAAAAGGAGTACTCTCCAACAATTGAAATTGCATCAACTGATATCTATTATAAGACTCCTCTTATATAAATATCGGTTAACCCTTCTAATCCTATTAGACATGGGATTTTATTTAATTAATTTAAACTCCTTTAATTAATTTGGGCTTCCCACCACATTGGGAATAATTAATTAAATTCATTTAATTAATTTGTCTCCTAATCTTATTAGGAATAAATGAGAGTACTAATATTAAATTAATTACTAAACTCTTTTAGAAATTAAAATAATAATAATTATAATAATATTAATAAGACATATCTTATTAATTTATATTTAATATTTATAAAATATTAAATAATAAATATTAAGCTATTTAATTTATTCTATCACCATAGATTAAATTAATTACACTTAATGCATTATTACGATTATGCCATTACCTTCTTAAATAATTATTCTTCCTTTTATGGTGTGACCCTTTAGGTTCTCCATATTAAACCGGTTGTGAATAAATCAATTAGAACAATTCTAATCTTATTTAAATAAATAAATTAAAATAATAATATATTTAAATAAATAATATTTATTCTACAATAGGGATAAGCCTCCCTAGTTATCAATGCCTTTTCAGATAATATAGATTTCAACATTAATCATAAAAGAACCTGTGAGTAAATAGTTACCATACAATTCAATCCTTCCACCATACAATGTTCCAATTAAATATAAGACATGGATTTACTGTCAAGTCTTAATTTATTTAATTATATGTATTTCGATTAGAAAATGCACAACTCCAAATAATGCAAATTAGAAACTCCTTTCTAATTTCATTTCACCTTGGCCAAGGATTCCTGAGTTGTCATTTAACGAATCACATAGGACATATCTCCTCTTTTACTAGAGGTGGTAGATTCTTTATTGACCATTCAATATCTCCATATGTAACTCATTGTACCCAAGTATACCCTATATATGCCTTAAAAGGCCTTAAGGAATAAGTCAAAGTATAATTTGTTACATACAAGATATTATGATGATCTCAAGTCCAAGTATCACTTGTACTACTATCACGTTAGGAATTCCTATTGACAGGAGAGTAAAACTCAATTAGGTATTCCATAACGAGTCACGTTCAGTGAACTTATTCTCCAATAAGCACCTACATACTTGCTTTAGTGTCTCCACACAAATGACCATGAGATCAGTCATCCTCATCCAATGAGCAAGCAACATATGTACCAATCTATCCGGATTTACTAATCCCCATTTTAGTAATCCTACAATTGGGAACTATTTTAGTTTTTAAGCTTTCTAAGAATTTAGATCTCATTAACATGATCTCATCATGATTCTAAAATCATTGCTTAAAACTATGGGTTATTTACATATTATTAAAAACAGCACCATGTAGATAATTAAATGCCTTAAATGAATATTTTATTAATAAATAAATAAGATTATTTACAATGTATGTGCTTTATCATCATACATGATTGGCTTGTATGCACACTACTATCACTTCAATCAGCTATTTCTTGATGGCAAGGAAGGCTTGTTGATAATCCTCGTTCCATTTGGTCTAGGAATTCTTCCTTAGTAGCTTGAATATGGGTTCACAGGTTGCTATGAGCTAGGAAATGAATCGGCTTATGAAGTTGATTCTTCCCAGAAACCCATGTATCTCCTTCTCTGTTTGAGGTACTAGCATCTCAGTGATGGCTTTGATCTTGGCAGGGTCTAGCTCGATGCCTCGATTACTCACAAAGAATCCCAACAGTTTTCCTAATTTGACGCCAAAAGAACATTTGGCGGGACTTAGCTTGAGGTTGTACTTGCGCAACCTATTGAACAGCTTCTTGAGATGGTTAATGTGATCATCCTCCCTTCGGGATTTGATGATGATGTCGTCCACATAAACCTCTATTTCCTTGTGCATCATGTCATGAAACAGGGCCATTATGGCTCGCTGATATGTGGCTCCGGCATTGATGAGGCCGAAGGACAATCATCTATAGCAGAAGGTTCCCCAGGGAGTGATGAAAGCTGTTTTCTCCCAGTCTTCTTCAGCAACTATGATTTGATGGTAACCAACAAAGCAATCTATGAAAGAATATATGTCGTACTGCACCGTATTGTCTATCAATATGTGGATGAAAGGTACCGGAAAATTTTCCTTGAGATAGGCTTTGTTCAAATCCCGATAATTCACGCATACTCATACCTTCCCTCCGGGCTTAGGCATGAGGACTATGTTCGACAGCCATTCTGGGTATGTTGATACCATGATGATCCCGGCTTTGAATTGTTTAACAGCTTCTTCTTTGACTTTTAGACTCCATTCAGGTTTCAATCGCCTGAGCTTTTGTTTGACCGGCTTTAATCCATCGTTGATGGGCATTCGATGGATAACAATGTCAGTGGAAAGGCCAATCATGTCTTCATGTGACCATGCAAATACATCCTAGAACTGTGTTAGGAGTTCGATCAGGTCGGCTTTTTGGTCTGGTGTGAGGTCTAAGTCTATCTGTATTTCTTTGATGTTTTTGGAGGTTCCTATGTCGATAGTGGTGGTTTGGTCGAGGTCTGGTTTGGGTTTATCTTCGACCCATTCTTTGATCTCCTCGGGCATCTCATAGTCATCTTCTTCATCTTAATTAATATCCATCAAGTCGAAGTTCAGTTCTACATCAAAGTTGTAGTCACTGTGACAGGTTAGCATCTCATCAACAGAGACAAACACATCCAACGCTTGAGTCTTGAAAACAAAAATACTTTCATTTTAATATATACAACTGTAATACCCCGAATTTTATGAAATAGAAGTATTCAATTTTCTTATAATTATTATTCTATTCAGTAAATGATTAAACTGATAAAAGGTTAAAGTTAAGGGTTATATATATAAATTTTACAAAGTAAGCAAGTTGACATAAAATATTCGTTTGGTCGGGAAATATTCTTTTTGTCAGAGAATATTCGTACGACGGCGCAGTCTATGGTGGACCCCACAACGGAATAACTGTCGGATATAGAAAGCGACAGAAATAATATTTTTATAAAAATAACGGTAAAATTGTTACCGTTAAAACTGTTGAAATACCCGGTGGTTAAAATACAATAATACGAAGTGTTGCACAGTAGCACACGGCATTGCACAGTAATTCTAATTATTGATTCTTACGTAAGAAGGCACTTACTCAAATTGTTACAATAATTACTATTCAAAATTTTATATTGTTGATTCAATGATTGCTATAATTGCATAATATTTTATTGGTTCAATAGTTGCTACGTTGATATTTTATATCAATAATTGCTATGTTGATATTTTATATTATTGATTAAATAATTGTCACAGTAACCACTGCACAGTATTTCACATTATCAAATTAATAATTCATATTATTTGAGTAATATTATTAGACAACATTATTAGCAATGTCTAGCAAGTTCTGTCTAGAAAAGGGGTTAGTTAATCTAATTGCGTGCCAGTAAAGAGAAATCTTTATCGGAAAGCCCCCTCTTTCCTATGAACGACCTGTTTGTTATTATTGTAGTTCTGTAATATTATTTGTGAATAATAATTATTGATAAAAATGATAAGAAAATATTTATTTAACGTGGATATAAATGGAGGAATTTTAGCAAAAGAGACAATTGTTGAAAATTGATATTTTATCTTTTCTGATAAAATAATTTATTCAAATATATTATTATAATATTACAGTATAATATTATAATGTGATAATATAATAGTATAATTTATAATTTTAAGTAGTAATATTGTCATAATAAATTTATGACATAAAAATAAAATGAGGTGGAAGAGAGAAAAACAGAATTAGAAATTTTTTTAATGTTTTAATATATATATATATATATATATATATTATATAAACATGTGGAAAAATTTGGTGGAGGATTTTTCTAATTGGGTGGCCCCACTTGTGTGTGAAATGTGCTGATGTTGGTTTTTCAAAATTGGATTGCTCCGTTGTTAGTTTTGTCAGAATGGGGGTGTGGAAAAATCATCCGTATGTAAATTTGGGTCATTTTCGTTCGGAATTTGGAAAAACTTTCTTCTACAAAATTGTAGAGAATTAAATTTCATATAAAATAGACATAAAGTTGTATTTTTCTGATAAAAGTGCTATTTATTATGAATTATTGAAGTTTCGAAAAAAAATATTTTTATTAAAAATATGGGTGGGCCCCACTCTTGTCTTTTGTGGAATAAAATGCTGAAATTTCAAAGTGGTGTGCGTTTGAAATTTGTAAGAAGCCTCCGGTAGCAGGTTTGGTCAACATTGGTGTTCTGGCATTTTTCTATAAATAGGGTGCTTAGTTAGAATTGAAAATCACACCAGAATCAAAAAAAATTTCTCTCTATAATATTGAACGTATTTCTTGTGAGTATAAGGATAGTTTGAGTGTTGATTACGGTGCAAGATTTTTCTCAATATTTTATCCGATATTCAAGTCAAATTCAGTATTCTACTGAGGTAAGGGATGTTATTATGTTTCGTAAAGGAGGTTATTTTTCAAAAATGATATTATTTCCGTAAATGATATTATTTTGCGTAAAGGATATTTTGATAAAGGATATTTGGTAAAGGATGTGATTTTATACTCGTAAGGGGTATTATTGCTTTCGTATTTGTAAGGGATATTATTTTTCTTGTAAAATATATTATTTTCTCGTAAAGGATGTTGTTTTCGTTCTATAGTCGTAAGGAATATTATTTTCTTCCATACTCTATAGCATGTAAGTAATACTATTTTATTTCAGATTCCTAAATTTAAACTTACTTTGGTAAGTATTGCTTCTATAATTCTGAAATGATTAGAAATTCTTTGAGTTTTGCGGTTCATCAAATATCATTTTACCGAAATATTGGTCTGAACTTTATTATGGAAATTTCACATTTTCAAGTCGGAGTTACTATTCACGAGTTACTATTTATAGGTTACTATTCATGGGGTACTATTCACGGTAAAAAAAATATTTTTTTTATCCAAATTATATTTGATTTATGAATCTTACTCTTGAAATTTGATCCATGTTTTGATTATATTGTTCTTACTATGTCTATTCATTATATATAACATTTTTATAATCATAGTGATGGAAGTTCCCTTTGACTTTAGTGTAAAGATGGGTAGATTATTGGTATGACCATGACAATGGGTTCTCTTTGGCCAGTACTGCAAAGATGAATTGTTGACTGGTATGATCATGACCATTGAGTTTGCAATTGAATATCATTGGCTTAAGTGCAAAGGTGAATTGATCAACATGGTTATAAATGTTATTTCTATAAATTCTGAAATGATTAGATATTTCTTTGGGATTTGAATATCTTAGGCCTATAGTGCAAAGATGAGTTGTTGATTTATGAATATCTTTGGCCTGTAGTGTAAAGATGAGCGATTGATTTGTGAATATCTTTGGCCTGTAGTGCAAAGATGAACTATTGATGAATATCTTTGGCCTGTTCTGTAAAGATGAATGATTAACTGTTGAATATCTTTGGCCCGTAGTGCAAAGATGAATTGATTAGCATAATTATGAACAGGAACTGTGATTTGGTATAACCATGATCTTTGGTGTTTCAGGTAAAGACAGGTGATGAAAGTTATCCTCGTCCTAGGTGCGAAGAGGAATTTAGCAACACAATTATGATTATAAATTATTCACATGATTGTGGACAAGAACTGTTGATTGATGTTACAGGGATAAAACATTGTTGGTGGACTTTTAACATGGAGAAGATAATAGATATTATGGTCTATTTGACTCTTCTAATGGATTGTTCGTTTCGCTGCAACTATGGTTGAAAAGTTTTATCATCTACCATACGTTCTAAATCTCTTATTTATTACTGACGAATGCTATTGATAATTTGATTATCTTTAGTCATGATATTCTTTACTGGGCTATTTGTGCTCACCCTTTTGCTTCACAATTCCTTTTAGGTAATAAGAGTGTAGCGGGGTCGAGCAGGGATAACAAGGGAATAGAAAGATGGTCGATAGCTATTAAAGTTTCCCATAAAACAGTATGAGAATAATTATATTGAGAATTTAAATATGTATGTCGTATTTTATACGTCATTTAACAGTTGATTTTGGTGAACCAAATAGGTTGAGGTGAACCCAACTTTGGAAGGGTGTTTTGCCACTATCATACAAGATGTCTAATGATATACGACTTCAGGTTATCATAAGATAGGGTTATGCACATCCACTTGCTGATTATATCTATGAGCACTACCTATATAATCTTGGAGTATGGTTGGAATATAATCCTCAGTTTGAAAAAATTGAGATAATTATATGGCAAGAGAAAACCCACCATTGGAAAGAACATGATAGTAATCTTCTCGTTCTTCTTTGGGGTCTATTCGGTCAGCCAAGGATAATTCTCAAGTCCTATTATAACTTAGATGCATGGTCGCCCATGTACGAAGGTTTCCTTGAGCATTTTCCAAATATTTTAAAAATCCTAAAACAGTTATTGACTTTACCTTTATGTAACGTATCATTGATTTGGAGTGTGGGTACTGTATTTGTATTGAAACTCACACTTTATGTGTGGTCGTATTGTGTACGACAATTAGATATAAAAGATTTGTATTTGGATTCTGTACCATGTACTTTTTGGTGACCCAGAATAGGTGGGTTGTGTATTGAACCTATTTTGTGGGCGTCACAACAACTGCTTAAATATACAGAGCATTTGGCAAAGCATGACAAAAGTTACTACTATAGCTGTGCAATCAAAAGTAAGCAGTAAATGAAAGCATGTTTAGAGGGCAGAGGGACTCTCTGCCCCTTTACCCTTTTTGACTGAGGCAAGGGACACTACTCCAGTTATCCAAGGTTAGATCCTCGTGAACAGGGAGGATCAAGGAATTGTGATCATCTGTCTCGTCTCGGATAACGACTAAGACATCCTTGATAATAGGGCCGGGGTTTTTCTTTGAACTGCTCCCTTTTTCCTTCTTGATGCGAGGAATTTGAATCTGATCCTCGTCGTCGCTGTCTGGGATCTCATCATTCATACCGTCGTAGTTTATGATAACCCGCATGTTAGCAAATGGGCTCGTCCTTTGTACAGGATCTTTTTTATTCCCTTTTTGCTATCCATCTCGGATCTGGGAGTTGTTCTCTCACTTGCTGGTATAATAGGAGGAAATAACATGGTTGATACCACAGTAGGGATCTTCCTCATGGGCTTCACCCATCTGACACCCGTAAGGTTTGGCAGCAAAATTATGGAAGCATGAGCCTTATAATGCTTGTGTGGGTTCTAGTGGTTTGACCCGGATGAATATCCCAATCCGGCTCTCCCAGTCTGACTTGGGATTTGTATTGGACTCTTGATACCTTGCTGATTCTTTCCTAACCCTTCTCTAGGTTGAAAACCCAAAGATACCATTTCCTGGCCCACTTTCATAACCTCGGTGGAGACCTTTGGTTTCAGGGCTGGTGCTCCGATAGGTAGATACTGAGTACCACTCACCTCCAGGGCTTGAAAACTTACAGGTTCAATTCCTGCATCCAGGCTGATCACCAACATGTCTCCCTGTATGCAGACAGGGTATTCCAGTTCGGCGTTGACCATGATGAGGTTGTCGTTGATAATGTATTTGAGCTGTTGATGGAGGGTGGATGGCACTAACCCTGCCATATGGATCCATGGCCTGCCCAACAACAAGTTGTATCCAGTGGCGATGTTGAGCACCTGAAAGGACACATAGAAAGTGTGATGACCAATCCCCAGAGGAAGCTCTATTTCTCCCATAGCTTATCGGCGAGATCCATCGAAAGCCCAGATGACCACATGACTAGTTTTGATCCGGTTCGGGTTGATCTTCATTCTTTCCAAGGTATTGTAGGGACAGATGTTGAGGGATGATCCTCCATCTATGAGAACACTTCCGATCACATACCCAAAAGACATCACAGCTATATGCAGGGACTTACGATGGCCAGTCCCCTCTGCAGGGATATCATCGTCAGTGAAGAATATCACATTGTTGTTAAAAATATGTTCTACCATGTGACGGGATTTCTCGGCATCCACTGTCTTTGGCAGATGGGCTTCTTCCAGTACTTTTACTAGAATGTCACAATGATCCACTGATGATAAGACCAGATCTAGAATGGACATCTGCTTGGGTGCATCTTTCAAGTTTTGCACTATTTTGATTTCATCGTGTCCCATTTTGTTGAGGAACTCTTCGATTTTCTCTCCAGCCACCTTTACTTTGGCTTTGATGACTGGTTTGATCACCCGCCGAGGTAGGTACAATGGATTATTTTTGGTACAACGGCAATGTTGTTTGAGGTGGAACCTTCATCATTCTCGTAGTTCCATGGGACCCTCTTTAGACTAATAATTTGATACTGAGGTCTGAAGGGCAAGATTAGAGGCTCAGGTACGGCCACCTTCACATGATTTTGTTTTTCTTTTATCCCTTTTCCTGGCAGTACTAAGGGTGTGAGGGTTGGTTCATTGTCGCAAGACACAACAGCCAATGTATCCTGATTCCACGCAGTAGGAATAAAGAGATTGTGTTTATCCGGGAGGCTATAATCCCGATTCCCTCTTATCAATTCATCACTCTCAATCATGTTCTGAATCAGGTTATAAAGTGCCCAGCAATCCTCAGTATCATGGCTGGGTGAATTGGAGTGGTACTGACAGATTTTGTTAGGCTTGAATTTTTTGGATCGAGGGTTTAGTGGAGGTAATAAATATGCAGCCATTCCCTCGTTGATCAAAATCTGGAGGATTTCCTCCATCGATTGGTTCAGGTTGGTGAAGTTCCTTTGAAATAAGAATTTCCTACCAGTGTGGACATTCTTGTCTTTAACCATTTTGTCGGTCTGGGGTTCATGCTCATGAGGCCGATAGTGATCCCTCATGGGATTGATCACCGGTGTGAGAGGACGATCGATGTCACATTGGTTGGCTTGTTTTACCATCTGTCTGGTGATCTGATGCTGGTAGACGACTAGTTCTGCTAACTGTTCGATTTGTTCCTTGATAGACTTTATCTCTTGCTCTATCAGGAATCTCATTTTTGAGACTTCCCAACTATCTGGGCTTCTGTTGCTGGATGGAGTTAACTCTCCCACATAATTGAGATATTTAGATCCTTCTCCACTTGTGGTGCTGATCATGTTGACAATATTCTCCTCTTTATGTTGTGGGAGAGGATTGTCCTGCACATGCGGTTGTTCGGGTTTTGTTACCACAATCTCTCCGTTGTCAATCAAGCCTTGAATTTTGTGCTCGAGAGACCAACAGTCTTGGGTGTCATAGCCTGGAGATCCAGAATGATAAGCACACTTCTTGCTTGGGTCGAAATTCCATCCACCAATGTTGGTTGGTGGAAGGAGTTGGAAAATCTTCTTCTATGCCGTCAACAGCTTTAGCACATTCTCGAGTGAATCCCTTAGAGGGGTGAAAGTTCTTCGACGCCTTACCTCCATATTTTTCTAAAATGAAGGGTTTGAAGACAGTGCAGGAGTTTGAAAAGGGGTGTAGTTCCTCCTTTGGATGGGCATACTGTTTGTCTCGCCTCTTTGATTATGTCCTTGTAATACTAAGGACACTTTTTCATCTTTCTTCTTGTGTACCCTTCGGGGATTACACCCGTAATTTTCGGACCGGATATATTCAGCAACAGCTTCGAGGGCGGTCAGATTCTTTATTTTTCCGGACTTGAACCCCATTTCTGCCATCTCGCCGTGTTTGATAATTTCAGAGAATGGTTTTCCTATGCCTACTAGGACCCTCTCATAATCTGGAGCTTCTTGGATGTCGATGAAGGTCATGACTATCTCAGACTCAGTCATGGCTAGGGTGACTTATGCTGCAACCCGCCTCCATCGTTGGGCATACTCTCTGAATGATTTAGTGTTCTTTTTCTTGATTTTGGTTATTTGGTATCTGTCTGGAGCCAGCTGAGATTGGAGGCTATATTGACTGAGGAAGGCATGGGCCAACTCTTCCCAACTGTGAATCCTAGAGTTGTCTAGACGGGCATACCAGCCTCTGGCCTCTTCTGTCAGACTCTTTTAGAATAACTGCATTGGAAGTTTCTCGTCCTCTGCATAGGATCCGAGTTCTCCAATCACTACTTTTAGATGTGTATAAGGGTCTCCCAATCCGTCATATTTCTCAAAATAGGGGACTTGAAACTTTTTGGGATAACGAGCTCTAAGGAAAATATAGAGGTCAGAGTAATTAACACTGCCGAATGCCCCAGTCCCTTTAATAGACCGGAGAGTTTCTTCCATCTGCTGTACTTTCTTCAGAATGTCACCAGCTTTATGTTCTTTGTTGAGGATGGAGATTTCAGGGGTTTTGTTGGTTGTGTCCTGGTTTTGTGGTCCAGGAATCTGAGTCTCGGCCTTTTCGGCCTCTTAACTGCCACCACTACCACCAGGTGTTCCCGGTTCTGTGTGAGTTTGGGCTTGCTTCCCATTAAGGGCCTTACTTTGTTCTCTCAAAAAATTGGCCAATTCAGCTATCTGATTCTTTAGTCCTTCAAATTCTTTCCTAGGGACAGGGGTGGATTCTGGCTGAGCACTGGAAGTTATGTTCGTGGATGGACGTAGTGCCTTTTTAGACTTAGATCTAGTGACATGACCAATTTTCACCTACAACAAAACGTAGGTGTGTCAATTTCATGATGTATGTAGGGATTGGATGCATGCCATGATGTGGTTTTTTTCTTATCCTGCAAAACAGAGGTCAGTTGTTTTGATGACAGGATGACAAGAGGTATATGACAGGAAATGTAAATATTTTATTATGATATTTACATTGTGCTTCTTTACATTTGGAATTGAAAACTTGACATTGAATTAAAAAAGGAAGGCATGAAGAAGCTTCCCATCGGATTTGGTTAATTGGAGGCTGACCTATCTTAGGCTACTCTCGCGGCTTTTTGGCATGAAGGTCCCAGATCATTGCAATCTACTAGAGGGAAAATTAATCTGATCTTTCAACTAGAGCGAATCTGGGTGGTGCATTTTCATGAGCCCCAGAGACTTAGCTGTCCCCAAAGACATTACTTATCACCGACGGGTTTTGCCTCCTGAAGGAGGAATCACACAACATACATTCACATACATCGTGACTCACTGTTATGCATATGATGACATGGGTGCGAAGCACTAATATGGGTGCGAAGCATTAAAAAGCAAGAAAGCATTCATTCATACTCATTCAATGTAAATACGCATCATTCACGCATTCATTCAATGTAAAGATGCCGCATTCACACATACGTAGTTTTGAAAGGAAATTTTTTGAAAAGATTTGAATGCGGCCTAAGCCCTTTACTGTCCACAGCAGAGTCGCTACCTATCGATGTCGGGAAAAAATTCGCGGGTCGGGTCACTACCCGGATCTTTCTCTCTTCCAAAGTTATCTCTACCCTTACTCTTTTTATTGCGAAAAAAGGTTTTGAAGGGCTTTTTAGGAAAAGGCCAACATGTATCATGTCGACGATTGAATGTTTTATAGAGTCGCCAGTTGGTAGATTTGAAATGGTTGTACTAACTCAATCGAGTTTTGTTTGAAAGAGGCCCAATTACTAGACACTGTCGAAACTTGATCTTTGAAAACAAAGTTTGAGTTTGGGGGCTTGGTTAAGTGTGGGGAAGGTGTTAGGCACCCCACGACTCCCGTGTAAACACGGTACCGCATCTTTTTAATATTTCCCTTTAAAAATTAAAATGTGTGTGTGAATACTATTTGAAAATTGGGCCTATGTTTGATGGAAAGCATGTCTATGCATCGTTGAACCTATATACGAAGGGTTTGATTTGAGTTGCAAAATGTCTTTGATTTGATTTGAAAAAGTGTTTGATTTGATTTGCAAAAGCTTTCTTTTTCGATAAAATTATTAAAATGAGTTTTTTGAAAGCAGGTTATCAAACCCCTACGCTAACATAGGAATTGAAGCATATTGATACTTTAATTTTATCATTTTTCAGCCTTTTGGCTCAATTTGAATGGTGATTGTTGGGCTGCAAAGCATCCTCGGCCACAAAAATAAATACAAGTGTCGGTCTTCTCATGGGCATAACAGCCATCAGAGTGACTCTGACACAACAAACCATTATTCTCATTATTTTAAGACCTTAAATCCGGATAACCGTTTTAAGGTCTTTTGTATGTACATTTTTACAGACAAACTGGCAGGGTACATTTGTAAAGTGGAATTTGTCCATCGTGGGAATCAGATTCTGATCAGTTTGATCATGAATCCCATGATTCCTAGGCTTACATAGGGAAGTCAATAAACATGTACAATTCAAATTTACATAGAAATATATCCCACATGTCGCCAGAACCGAGGATTCATTCAGTAAATCCTGGTTCGCACCTGGCCGAAGTGTCTCGTTCCCACTAGATAGCGATCTAAGGGCCGCGAGGTTGCTTTTGTAACTGAAACTACAAAAATGCTAGATTTAAATAAATCTCAGTCATTCTAGCTTCCCGGTTCTATCTGGACCATTTTTTGAACCGTTTGAAAGCTAGAGTTGGGGAGATTTAAATAAATCTAGTTCGCCCGCAGAAATGTCAGTGCCGATTCATATCAAATGAATATTTAAAGCAACAATTTAATAAAAGTGAGTAAAGCAATATATATATATATATATATATATATATATACAATTATATATACAAAAGCGGTAAAGGGCGATGGATTTCCACACCGGTGCCTGGAATAGAATTGAAATATATATATTTATAAAAGTTGTATAAAAGCCACGGAATGATCCAGGCTAGACAGAATTGAAATATATATAGAAAAAATAATAAAAAGGGCGATGGATTTTCATGCCTGTGCCCGGACTAAAATTGAAATATATATATATATATATATATATTTAAATATAGACAGGAAAGTAGTCAACCAAGACTGGGAAGATAACCCAGTGTGGTGACTGTTGCAGATATATATAAAAACAGTAAAAAGGCCACAGAATAATCCAGGCTGGACTAGAATATAAATGTATAGAAAAGTAGTCAACCAAGACTGGGAAGATAACCCAGTGTGGTGAATGTTGCTTATATATGCATAAATATATATAAAAGCAGTAAAAAGTTCACAGAATAATCCAGGCCGAACTGGAATGTAAATGTACAGAAAAGTAGTCAACCAAGGCTGGGAAGATAACCTAGTGCGGCGAATGTTGCTTATATATGCATAAATATATATAAAAGCAGTAAAAAGGCCACAGAATAATCCAGGCCGAACTAAAATATAAATATATAGAGAGAGAGACAGAAAGTAGTCAACCAAGACTAGGAAGACAATCAGTGGTGGTGAAAGTTGCTTATATATGCATAAATATATATAAAAGTAGTAAACTACCGCGGATTTGACATCCAGGCTTGACAGAATTGAAAAGTTAGTATATATATAGTTAAATATATACAAAAAAGCCAAAACCAGACTAGGAAGATAACCCAGCCCAGTGAAGTTGCTCAGTATGAAGATGCAAGTATATGCAAGCTGCTGGAAGCGACGGATCATCAATCCGAGCTATAGAAATGCCAGAAAATGCGTTTATGTACAAAAATATACCAAAAGTTGGCAAAAACGGCCACAGAACTGAGTTTCGGGCATATTTAGAAAACGAAACTTGATATACAAGTGTATAAAAGTGCGAAGAAGTAGTATTGACTTGCTGATCGTAAAAATACTCACAATAGACTGCTACACTGGCTTTTTGCCAAATCGTATACTTTAAACGTCTGAATTTACCTGTTATTTTTTGATATGTGGTAGTATGTGGGTACATCTACGTGTTAGAGTGAAAAAATTTGGGTTTGGAAGACAAGAAAATAGACAGAAAACCAAACGGGCGGAGGTTCGGAGAGTTTTTGAAATATAAAAATGAGAGGGGGGTGCCCTCTTATTTATAGACCAGGGAGCCTCCACTCTACCAGCTGCTGTCACAGGTAGAGGTGCGGCTCCACATGGTGGGGCCCACATGGCGGGTCCTGTCGTTGGTAGCTGTCGTCTAGCACTATAAAATTTACCTTACTCTTTATTCAACTAACTCAAGAATTAGTATAGTAATAAGCAAGGATCGATCCCACAGAGAGTGAATTGTAATTTAATTATCCAATGATTTCCAATGAATTGGGGGTTTTTGTTTGAACAGATTAATTAACTAAAGTGAATTAAGAAAATATCAAATGATTAAAAAGCTTCAATTCTTCAGTTCAGTATCCCCTTTTCTCAATTATGAATTAATCAAGTAATTATACTATTTACCCTTTCAATGAGATTAATAACCCTAGATAACCGCGAACTGCAAATTACCCGAAATTCTCCTTAAGTGTAGATCTAATGCGACGATCGCCAACAAAAGATTCTAACTAACATACAACCTAAAACTATCAGCCTAGATTTAATATGATAGAAGCATTAAGCATGAGAACTATATTATTCCAAGCAATAATTACACAATCAGGAATTATTTAACTTGTCTTCTGAAAATCTTAACAATATTTCAAAGCTTGTCCACAATAAAATATCATTAATTGTTACTTAGATTAGACACACTTTGTTTGCTTAAAATTTATCTTAATCTAACAGATGATATCAATTTACTAATTTAATCTTGCAAAAACCAAATTAGGCAATTGAATAACATACATGAAGTTGACCTGACTTCCCGGGTTGAGACCGGGGATGACCTGCACTTCCCAGGTTGAGACCTAGGCTGACCTGTACCTCCCAAGTTGAGACTGGGGTAGATCTGTACCTCCCAAGTTGAGACTGGGGTTGATTTCTACCTCCTGGGTTGAGATCGAGGCTGACCTGTACCTCCCAAGTTGAGACCGGGGCTAACCTGTACCTCTCGGGTTGAGACCAAGGCTGACCTGTACCTCCCGGGTTGAGACAGGGGCTGACCTGTACCTCCTGGGTTGCGACCGGGGCTGGCTTATACCTCCCGAGTTGAGACCGGGGCTGACCTGTACCTCCCGGGTTGAGACTGGGACTGACTTGTACCTCCTGAATTAAGACCGGGGCTGACCAGTACCTCCCAGGTTGAGACCGGGGCTGACCTGTACCTCCCGGGTTGAGACCGAGGCTGATCTGTACCTCCTGGGTTGAGACCGGGGCTGGTTTGATGGCCCGGTATTGAGACCAGGGTTGATTTGATGGCCCGGTATATAGACTGGGGTTGATTTGACGGCCCGGTATTAAGACCGGGGTTGATTTAACGGTCCGGTATTGAGACCGGGGTTGATTTGACGGCCCGATATTGAGACCGGGGTTGATTTGATGGCCCGGTATTGAGACCAGGGTTGAACTGATGGCCCGGTATTAAGACCGTGGTTGATTTGAAGGCCCGGTATTGAGACCAGGGTTGATTTGACAGCCCGATATTTAGACCGGGGTTGATTTGATGGCCCGGAATTGAGATCGGGGTTTAACTGATGTCACAGTTTTGCCCTCCTACAGTGTTAGTAATAGGGAAACAAAATTGCGAATGTCTACAATTATTTGAACATTTATGTTCTTAATTATTCCTTTCATTTCCCTTTTTTCTGTGTTTAAAAATAAAATTTTTGCGCAACGACCTGATCCGGTACCGCGGCGCCTGATTTTTCCTTGTAACCGGCGCTGCGACGCCTGACTGGTCCGGAGCTCCTGCTAAGAGGCGTTGCGACGCCACTTTTGCACTAAGAAGCTGGCGCTGCAGCGCCAGTTCTAGGAAATTGTTGCCCAAATCAATTTTCTGCAAAAACAATTTTGGCACTCAATTTGTTAACTCGTAACTTCGTAACCCCACATCAGAATGATCCAGTTTTCGAGCCTAATTCTTGCTTTCATGACATACTTCAAATTCATCCGAACATAACTAATTTCTTAATCCGTTAACAAATCTTACAATTGGTTCAAAAATCCCGTATCACACGAGTTTTAGCATTCTTGACGATCGTTCGTCCGTTCTTCATAATTTACTCTTCCTAACCCAGATCGAGTTCGTTCTTGAGCCCACGACTCATATTTTCTACGTTCTACAACTTTTTTATGAAACCTCACATACTTGGGTTCATTATCTCGTATCATAACTTTGTTAGGAAGTCGTAACAAACTATATTAATGTCTTTTACTCAATTTTTTGCCATAACTTTGTTATAGCTTGTTCTTAATACATTTCACACAAAATTTTCAAATCTTTCTACGGGTTTTCAATTTGTCCATCAACAACCTTTACTACGTTCTTCATTCATTCTTCATTTTACGAGTATAGTTTTACTTAACATGCAAAGTTTAGTGATTTAATCAAGTAAACCTTCCTTATTCCACCGGTTTGCTAAAGATTCATCATGAATCTCCTAACGAACCACCAACATACACTTAATAACATCTCTAGAAAGCTTTTAAAGACTGGGGATGAAGAAGATAGATGAGTTTTAAGTTTCCTACCTTATGATTCTTCGCGTTTCTTCACTAACGAACGACTTGATCTTACGTTTTATTCCTCCAGTACTTGCTAATCCAAGTCTCTCACTTCGACTCTTTAATTGTCCAGAGTTTTCTATCTTGGTTTTGATGAATTGTGAGGAATGAAGAGAAATGGTTTGGTATTTAAAGAAAAACAAAGACTTAGGGCATTTTGGTCATTTGGCTAGCTTATTACACTTTGCCCCTGGCATATTACACTTTGCCTTGGGCATATTACACTTCAATACCTGGCGTGTGTCGGCGTATGCCATACACACTCATTCCCTTTTACTGTTCGAACTTGACTTTTCCATATAAAAACTATTTTGTAAAAAGAAAAGTTCATCCGAAAAGGCTCGTTTTTCGAGAAATTTTTTTATTGGATAATATGACTTTTATGAAGTATTACCGACAAATCTTGAAACAGAATGTCATTAGGACATAGCAATCTCTCTAAAAGGCTTAGGGTTAAACCCTAGCTCTTATCGTTCTTCAAGTGAATAATGTTTTTACGGAAATTTTCTCAAAACTTTTTTATTTTCGTCTTGAAAATTCTTACTCGCTAAATCATGCACATAGCAAAAATACTAACACATTATCACCTTCCTAGGTCATAAAACGATCTTTAAACACATAGTACAAATAATATTCATTAAATATTATTTTATTCATTAATACTTCACAAAAATTAATATTTAAACCAAGTGGAATTTCTCGGTCGTTACAATACTAACACAACAACCACTGTTCGGATATCCTAAGATATTAGCACATTAACTTGATTCCAAGACTTATTAGTTAACATTCCAAGTTTACAACAACCAAGATAGAATCCTAAGACTTTAAACTGCTTCCACGTGTATTATATATCATGATTCTCATTATCAACAATCACTTTAACTTAGGATCAATTAATTATATAATACTTTTAACCACCATTCAGATTAGACATGATACACTATTTTGCTTTCCATGAAAACAGTCACTACAATTTTGATATACATTAAATAATACTCTTAGGTAACAAGCCGAATAAAAACATGATAAAACCTATTTGATTTTTATGAAGACAATCACATTTATTTAGAATCAATATATTAGATGATATCCGGTTTTAAACAATTAAATTTCTTTCAATTTTAAGTTCTCATTTAATTTAACTATTTTTCACATTAAATGCAAATAAAATATCCTAGAGTCTTGATTGAAAATTAATTAATGCAATGACCATACATTAATTCCTAGTAAAGTAAGAAACCTTCAATCTTTTGAGCAAACCACCAAGAATCCTTTTATCAAGTTCCTAAAATTTCATAGTAGATGATTTAGTACAAAAATCAAGTCATCATCAAAACATAAGGTTAGAATATGACCAAGTTAACATTCAATACATACTTCTATAACTTAAAAGGTTTACATAATTATCTCACATAAGATAACAAAATAATTAACGCGTATTAAACTATTCTTCAAATTTTCCCCTTGTCTTTATCCTTTCCGAAGCACTCGGCTTATCTGAAATATTATCATGATATAGCAAGAGTGAGCAACTACTTTGCTCAGCAAGTTTAAATACAAGAAAGATATATCATGATTGAAAAAATATATAACTTCTGAATTTTTCAACAATATATAACAATTTTGAAAAAATGAGAATCAAGTTTCAATAAATGAATAACTGAATCAATAACGTTGAGTGGCCAACAATGACCATGAACAAATTTGATAACAAGGTGATCAGCCTTTCATACTAGGTGAACTTATGCAACTTGCACTAAGCTTGATTAACAATAAATATCATTAATGTGGAACAATTGACAATAATTAAACCATTAGCATGTTTGAAAATAATAACTCAAGTTTGAGTTAGGAAACTTGCCTTGTCCGTCGATTACTGCTACGTAATCTAATATAATCTCTTATGTAAAGACTTGTCATTAATAAGATTGATATTTCAATCAGCATATCAGATCTTAACTCAGAATACAACTATTCTTACAATAAATTATCTAATATTTAGCCAAATAATCAATCCTCGGATAATTCCTTAACTTATTAGAAATATTATCGTCCTTTAATAATATTTTAATCACTTAATCATCATCTTAAATTTCTGTCTCATATTATTAATCACTTAATAACATCTTATTCACTTCTTAATATTATTTACCATTTAATAATATCTTAGTCACTTACAAATATTATTAATCATTTAATAATATTCTAATCACACTTTAATATTATTAAGCATTTGATAATATTCAAATCATTTACTAATATTATTAATTATTTAATAATATTTTAATCATTTACAAATAGTATTAATCAATTAATAATATCTTAATCATTTATAAATATTATTAATTATTTAATAATATTTTAATCACTTAAAAATATTATTAATCATTTAATAATATCTTAATCACTTACAAATATTATTAATTATTTAATAATACTTTAATCACTTACAAATATTATTAATTATTTAATAATATTTTAATCTAGTATTATTAATTTTTTAATAACATTTTAATTATTTATTAAACTTATAAACAATTTATTTTAATTGTTTACCCTTTACTATTTCATTTATTTTAACAATTATAAAATTCCATAAATATAAATTTTATTAAAAATGACCAAAATACCATTATAAAATCTTATTATATCATATTAAAGGTCATTAAGCAATAAATACACATTTAAACAATTTTAACTTATCATAACTTATTTTTCTCATTTATTCTTAACTGAAACATAGGCATGAAAAATACCAAAACATCTTATAAAATTTTATTTTCTGGGAAATATTAGTATATGTTATTTAAGTGATAATATATTTTTCCAACAATTTTTCAATTTCGTGTACTATTTTTAAATGGTCCAAAACAGTCTGAAATGACAACAATTATCATAAATTATCCTTTCGTCCAAAAATTATGAAATTTTCAGGGTAGTCGCCTGTTATCCAAACCTAACTCTTGTACAAATTTCATATTTTTCTGAGTTGTATTTTAGGAGTTATGACAGTTTACTTTTTAAATAACAGTTTCTTGTAAAAGCTAGATCTCAACTTCTAGACTGCAAAAATTTCTCATCTTTGGACAGGACATATTTAACTTGTTAAACTATCATACCACAAAATATCAAAAATTTTAGAGCATCCAAAGTGGCCGAAATAGCCCCCTTTTCAAACCGGCTAGAACATTTTTCTTATTTTTTAGATTTTCTACCGGGCAGACTGTTTTGGGAGAAATGATGTCATGTCATGCTCGTTTAACATATTTGAGTGCTACTACTTGGGTTTAACAGATAACTCATAGATCTAGCACCCCTCTTTGACGGATCACAAAAACAAGTTGTAGATTTCAAATGGTAAAGCCTAAAAGTGGGCTAAAAATTAGGGCTTTCTACCACTAAAAACTAACTTTGTCTCATTTCTTTGTTCAATCTTTGTAACACCCAAAATGAAAAGATCTTAACATAAAATATCATTTAACAAGTAGATCTAATACTTTAGGGTATAAAATCATAAACTCAATATTTGATCAAAAACATCCACAATAAATCTCGTGAAACTAATTAGGGTTTTTAGTTTTGGAAGCTTTGATACCTTGAATTAGTTGCTACCTTCCTTCTTTTTCCAAGGTTGTTATGAAACTTTAAAACACAAAGCTCTCCTCTCATATCTCCCTACTAAAGCTCACGACAGCCGCCCTCATGTTGCTTTCTCTCTCTATCTCTAATTTTTTTTCTTTTGGATTAGGAAGAGAATGAAGTAAAAAAAAATAATGGTAAATGAGATGGGAGCTATTTATAATGCTTAAAATCTATACATATAACATATATGTATGTATATACACCATATCTCCCCAATATCTCTACAAAATCCTTGCAAATCTTAGCAAATTGATGAAGGCAGCAAACTAAGGACACCAAGGCTATTGAGTTAATAAAAATAGGTTTTGAAAAATTAATTTCCCATGTGCCTATTTCCTTCTTTGAATGCCTGGACATCTCCCCTCTTCTAGCCCATTTTTTGATTTTTTTTTTATTTGTAAATTTAACTTATTAAATGATTAATTAGAAGATCCATTACATTAGAGCTAAGTTTTGGGACAAGTCTCAAATTTATTTAGGCCCCCATTTAAATTGTCACTACAAGAAAAGCCCTTAATCTCGACGGAATTAGTTCCGACGGAATGTAGTCCGTCGAAGTTATGGTATTATCGACCGAATATTCAGTCGTAATTAATTATGTCGTAATTACACTATTCTCAACGGAATTCGATCGTAGATATCAGCCTCCCATTGGCACCAGAGTTCCCGTCAGCGCCAAACACAATCTCGACGAATACAGAAGAGGAAGAGACAGAATCAGAGGATGAAAATGATTTTGATTCTGACGGGTTTAACGACGTACTACTTCTTCACTAATTGGTGTTTTGTAAATATTATACAACTAAAACCAATCGTTAGAATAATTGCAATGAAATTTAATTAATGTCATCTATGTCTGTTATTTCAGCAGTACAGCTATGCCTCGACATAGCGGTGGAGGTGTCCGTGGTGGCAGCCGCTCCGGATCGGGTGACGGCTCCCAGGGCGTGTCGTCTTCAGATGCTAGTGAGTACATTTCTTTTTTGGCTCAGTAACACTTCTTTTCATAACTATATTAAACATTCATTTACTATTTTTTGACAATGTCATAACTATATTAAACATACATATGCTAGACGTGTGTTATTTACATATTGTTCAAATAATTAATTATACGTATGTTATGTCCGTTTGATAGAGGTATTACAATTACGAGGTCGGCATCACTGAGGCGGATGGTGACGCCGTTATTATTGCACACATCTCAAAGAACTATGCCGGATGGCTGTACGAGATGCGACAGAGGGCATTCCGGGCGTTAGAAGAATCGCCCGGGACTACTATACGACAACATCAACCGTCGACATTATCAAATACATCATGGGCTGCCATGTGTACGTACTGGGATGATGCTGCGTTCAAGACCAAGTCCGAGCAAATGAAGAAGAATCGAGGCAAGCTACGAGTTGTACATACTTCTAGCTCGTAGTCGTTTCAGGAGGTTAAGTCGGTATGTATTTATATTTAGTTTAGTTTAATAATAAAATGCAATTATAGTAAAGTAAGGTGATATTAATTAAAGTACATGATTTAGGCCATGCGGAGTAGCTTGGGCCGACCTCCTACTATGATGGAGTTCTGAGATAGAGTCCGTACGTCGAAGGACTCTACTTCGGGGTCGACGATATCTCCAGCAGCACTAGCTATACGGGTAATACATTTACTATAATAAATATTATTTAGGATCATGTTACGTAATTTATATGATGATACCAAGTTAACTCACATGTACATATATTAAATTACAGGACCGGTTTGAGAAGCTCCGCAGCCAGCGTATAGTGGAATTGTAGGCTGTTAGGGGCGATGCTGAGACGTTAGATTCCACCATCCATCTGCCCGAGATTAGTTTATCTCAGGATGAGGAGACGACTCTTTGGGTCACGTCTCAGGATAATCCCACTAGCACTACCGGTCGGTATCGAGTGCTAGGGTTGCCGAGGATACCAGCCTATATATTGCCTAGAGGTATAATTTTTTAGTTTATTCCTTATTTATGAATAAAGTAAACTTATAATATTATTCATGTTATATTTATTTTTGTAGGCTCTAGCCAGCGTTTGCATTCGAGAGCCCCCGTGGGACCATCACATACGGGCGCTAGCTTAAACGATGCTTTGTTCCAGCGGGTTATGGCTGCGGTCTCGGAGAGGTTTAAGACCGTTCGCTATTCCGTCATTAGGACCTTCCCAGCTATGCTAACCTCTATCAACTTGCGCAGGACATTACAGCTGATGCCACCACCGAGAGTACGGGTATCCCTCCGGAGCAGTTCCTCGCGATACGCAATGAGATTGTTCGGATGGTGGTTACCTTACTCATGGACGTGTTTGGGCCGATGCTGAGTCAGCCCATCAACAGGGTGACGAGCGGATTGACGATGCTGAGCGGTTGGACGACGACGACGATTTTCAGACTCCAGAGCAGCGTCGACGCCCGCCCGATGATCCTCCTCACACCGGGGGCTCTACTAGCTTGACTTAGTTTACATTATTTTGTAGTTTACATTATTTTTGACTTAGTTTACATTATTTTGAGTTACATTATTTTGTAGTTTACATTATTTTTGACGTATTGTAGTTTAAACCTTGTCATTACTTTAGTTTAAAATATCTCTTTACTTTAGTTTTGTTTATGTTTGACATCTAGTTTAGTTTAGCTTAATGGGATGTTTAATATATTTTAGTTTAGATTAATGGGATGTTTGACATTTTTACTTCTCATTTAGTTGGTTTTTGACATATTGTTGGTCTTGGTAATTGTAAATCATGTTATTGGGCCTTATTAAGTTGATGTGAATGTTGTTGGATAGTTAGTTAGCTTGTATGTGCTGTTGGAAAAAATGAACAGGTTTACAGGTACAAAAAATGTGGGTTAAAACCCTGGATATTGCAAAAACAAAGAAAACATTAAAAAAAAACTATTCTCGACGGAATAATGTTAACCTCGACGTATTTCCATCGGAATTAAACCCTTGCCATTTTGGCCAACCTGCCACGTGTCACGACTAATCTCAATGGAATAGTTTTAATCTCCACGGAATTCAGTCGGAGTTAAGTCCCTTGCCATTTTGGCCAGACTGCCACGTGTTATGATTAGCCTCGACGGAATATCCTTGACGGATGCTATTCAGTCGATAATAGATTAAGTCCAACCGAATATTCGGTCGAGGTTAGTTCCGTCGAGTTTAATTATCCCCGACTGAAAGATCGATGGACTTAATTTCGACGTGCTTATATCCGACTGAATTTCCGACCGAATATTCCGTCGACCTCGACGGATTATACTTAATTCCGACAGAATATTCTGTCGAAAATATCCCTTTTTGTTGTAGTGTGTTTAGGCTTTCTAATAAATTGTTTGAGCCATGTAAATTATCATAGGTTCAACACATTAATTTTATATTATTCTAGTTATTTAATTAGGATTTCTAGTCCACTTATTTTAGACTTTAAATAATTACTCATATACCTAATTAGACTTGCTTTAATTAGGTTTAAAATAATAATTAAATTGAGATAATAAAATAAATCTCTTAGGTTAGTTCACTTGTATATAATTTAAATACTACGACTATTTAATAAATATAACCCTTAGGTTATTAAATTCTCGTACCTAATATATAATTAGGTTAAAATACTTTCTTTTTTACCACACAATGTATAATAAATAAATATACACATATTTATAATATATATTCATTTAATCACAAACACAACCTTCACAAGTCACAAAGTATTTAATACATTGATAAATAATTAATATATTCATTTACAATGTGACCTAATATTCTTGTATTATTAATTTAATTAATCATTCATTTTGGCTAAAATATAGATATCACATCTCTAAGTATATATGTATCTATATATACACACTCTCTTTAACCTTATAATATCTCTTCATTTGAAATTTATTTCCTTAATAAATTTTCCACATACCTCATTATAAAAATTTCTTACATCGACTAATTCTCGCAAGTTTAAAGGTATTATAATACATTATTCTTAATATACCTCCAACTATACATATAATTTAAATCCTTTCTAGGTTTTGAATTTTCGTAACCCATATTTTCTCACTTCTATTCGTCATCTTCTCATTTCTTACTCTTCAAAGTTTCTATCATTCACATATAATTTCTCTATATTATTTCAAATATCAAACCGTATAGGTTCTTCTTAAAAATTTTAAATCATTCCTCTATTTTCAAATCTAGGTTTTATTCTTTAACCTTTATTTAATCATCTAAGATCTTATTTATAAGTCTTATGAATTTTCGGGATGTCACAATAATTAAAGGTTAGATGACCTGGGATTTCGTATTATTATGTAAGCCTTTAACGGGAGTATTGTTAATTAATTTTATTATTGTTATTATCCTTTATTGTGGGTAGTTAGATGTGAGTGTGATGGATAGTGAGCACCAAATCTGTGGGATTGAAGTACTCGGATTTGGGGGTGTCACAACGTAGGCATGCATTAAACCACCCTATGTGGCTTTACAATCAAAACCAAGCCATTAGATAACAATTTAAACAATTTTTCTAACGTATTGTCAGAATATATGCCTAGAATAACCATTAAAACGAAATATGTTGCATCCATACGGTCCATATGATGATACATAAGCATGCATTGCATCGTAACATGTCTATCAAGTTTTCTATGCATACATTTTCAGTATAATGCGTTTAATGAACAAAGTATGGTAAAACACCAGTGATAACGCGAAAAACGGGAGAGTATACATTACCTGTAGTGCGTAGAATGAACGTACGGTGGTGGAATACCCAAAATAAAGCCCCGAAATGAGTAGATCTGAGAATAAGGGTCGTATTCTACAAAGAGAATGAAAGAAAACTTGAATCGAATGAATGAAAATGAACCTGCCTGAGAGTATAAGCCCAGTCGCAGCCAGCCTCAAGCATACCTACTCGAGCCGCAGGTATACCTGCGGTTGTCTAAGGTAGGCCACTTTGCTCCCCGTTTGGTAAAATGCAGTCAGAGACACATCCTTTCGGGTCTGAAAAAGGTGTCCACTTAGAAAGGTACCCTTCCAGGTCATTTTTAGGCCTCACAAACCCTGAAACCCCCCCCCCCCTTGAAAAGAGGTAAAAACTAGGGGAAACCAAGAACCCCGCCATAGAACGAAGAAAGACCAAAAGGTGTGATCCGAATCATTGTTATCGATAACCGATCTTTGAATCCACTAGTATTGACCACAGTGAAGGCATCGGCTTAACCCCGATGTATAATCTATTGGCATTGACCCCAGTAAAGGCGTCACCTTAACCCCGACGTCGAATCCACTGGCATTGACCGTAGTAAAGGCGTCGGCTTGACCCCGATGTAGAATCCACTGGCATTGACCCCAGTGAAGGTGACAGCTTGACCCCGATGCAAAATCTGCTGTCATTGACCCAATTGAAGGTGTCGGCTTGACACCGATGCAGAATCCATTGGCATTGACCCCAGTGAAGGCGTCGGCTTGACCCCGATGTAGAATTCCACTGGCATTGACCCCGGTGAAGGTGTTGGCTTAACCCAGATGCAGAATCCGCTGATATTGACCCCAGTGAAGGCGTCGGCTTGACCCCGATGCAGAATTCGCTGGCATTGAACACAATGAAGGCGTCGGCTTGACCCCGATGTAGAATCTGCTGGCATTGAACCCGGGGAAGGCGTTAGCTTGACCCCGATGTAGAATCCGCTGGCATTGACCCCAGTAAAGGCATCGACTTGACCCCAATGTAGAATCCAGTGTAATTGACCCCAGTGAAGGCGTCGGCTTGACACCGATGTAGAATCCACTAGCATTGACCCCAGTAAAGGCGTCGGCTTGACTTCAATGCAGAATTTGGTGGCATTGACCCCAATGAAGGCGTCGGCTCAACCCCGATGGTGTAATCCGTTACCGATAACCCAACGCAGGCATCGACACGACCCCGATTATGAATATGTTAGCCATAACCTAACGAGGGCGTCGATAGTACCGACGACATTCACATAATCCTCATCCTCTCCAGCAGATGGGAGTTACCCTTTTAAGATCTAAATCATACATATCATTGCATACTTTACACATGGCATTGCATCATTGAATATACCTTGTCATTAATCTTCGTGTCTAGTAATCTTTGTCGTGTTCATTCTATTGCATTACATAAACATGACAAAGAGGGGCATCTATAGACACTCAAAATTTTGCTTTCCTTGGACTAACATTTCAGGAGGGTAAAGAGTAATTTCACTTCAGAGACAAACCCAAGGGAGGGTAGAAGCATCATTTCATCCCAAAGATAATCTCGAGGAGAAATTAAAGTGCAATGACGCCCAGACACAACGTGGACCGAACGAGAATCGTAAAGCTGAGAATATGGCCATAAGAAGTCACCACTGCAACTATTGGACTGCGAACTATCCAAGACGATCCAATTGACGACCCTTGGGAACCGAAAGATTCCTTTCAGGTAATGGCATCATCTTCCCGGACTTCATTTCATTCAGACTCGACATTATTTCCAAGCCTTCCGCAAGAACTTTATGGAATTTTTGGGTACAGAGCTCAACTTTTATCGGACCGAGATCGAATAAACGAACTTTGAGGCAGTGGGGCCCGCGGGACCCAATCCCAAATATAGTTCCCTGGCCTTTAAACACCCACCAGCAGCTCATTTAGAAAAAAAGAAGTTAGAGAGAGAAGCAGTTTTAGAGAGAGAAACCCTCGGGTCTTAACATATGTCACCACATTTGAGTTTTTTTATCTTACATCTTGTATACTTTGAGGTTCTAGAGTGATCCTAAGCCAAAAAAAGCTTGTTTTGTTGCTCCCCAAGGTGAAAAACACTCATTTTTGCTAATTTCCTTTGTAAACTTTGTTCAATGTACTAGATCTATGATGGGTTAAATGCTTTCTAAGTCACTATACTTTATGTCAACTTACAAATGCGTCACTAAACTTTTTTTTCTTACAGTCAACTAACTGTACTCGACTTTTCTAACACAAAGTTTAAAAAAAACCATTAAATACTTTGACTTTTAACGGAAAAAGATAGCTAAGCTGCTGATTTAGAAAAAAAAAGCCCATGTGGCAGTGATTATGCGATGTGGCAGTGATTATGTGGATTTGGAGGAAATTTTTTATGAAGAAAATGAAAAAAATATTTTAAAGTATAATATAAATTTAAATAATTAGTCAAAAAAAGAAAATAAATAAAAAATATTTAATTATTTTTGTAATTGATATCAAATAAATTTTTATTTATAATTAAGCCATTTATAAAACGTAAAAACTAAAAATATGCTAATTAAAATTAAGGGGAATATGAAATACATTTAAGGGAAAATGAAAGAAAATTATAATAAAATTAGAAAATTTAAAAAAAAATACATGGCAGAAATTAAAAAATAAAAAGAGTTATTTAGTTATTTTTGTAATTAATAGCAAATGTTTTTTTATATATAATTAATAACAAATATAATTAAGGAAATTATAAAATTAAAAATATTTTACAATTAAAAATCTTAACAAGTATAATTATTTAGAAAATTATAAAAATATACATATTTATAAATAAATTAATACATACCTAATCAATTAATACATTCAAAAAAATGAAAGAACTCTCAAAGCACTCTCAAAGAAATGAAACACCAGATTACAATCACAAACAGTACAACAAATGATCTATAAATTCCCAAAGAAATGAAAGAATCCATGTATGAAAAATCAAAAAAGGAATGCCATTTGTAATGTTGGCAATTTGGCATTAAAAAAATTCCATCACAGCGAGAAACGAGACCATCCTAAATTCATCTACACTTCCTTCAAAAAAGGAGGCAAGCTTCGGAGTGATGTTTAAGCTGTAGCTTGGCTTGCTGCTGTGACCAGAAACCATGGGCAACTATAACCCTGTCCAGGAGTTCCTGAGGCACAGGCAAACCTTGCCTTTGTTGTGGAGATATTCTTGCCGTGTGCACCAATGTTTTCCACTTGTCCTGCATGATAGTAGTGTGCATACAAGTCAATCATGTATAATAATAAAGCACATACTTTGTAAACAATCTTATTTATTTATTAATAAAATATTCATTTAAGGCATTTAATTATCTACATGGTGCTATTTTTATAATATGTAAATAACCCATAGTTTTAAGCAATGTTTTTTAGAATCATGATGAGATCATGCTAATGAGATCTAAATTCTTAGAAAGCTTAAAAACTAAAATAGTTCCCAATTGTGGGATTATTAAAATGGGGATTTGTAAATCCGGATAGATTGGTACATAAGTTGCTTGCTCATTAAATGACGATGACTGATCTCATGGTCATTTGTGTGGAGACACTACAGCAAGTATGTAGGTGCTTATTGGAGAATAAGTTCACTGAACGTGACTCGCTATGGAATACCTAATGGAGTTTTACTCGCCTGTCAATAGGAATTCCTATTGTGATAGTAGTACAAGTGATCCTTGGACTTGAGATCATCATAGTATCTTGTATGTAACAAATTATACTTTGACTTATTCCTTAAGACCTTTTAAGGCATATATAGGGTATGCTTGGGTATAATAAGTTGCATATGGTGTTAATGTATGGTCAATAAAGAATCTACCACCTCTAGTAAAAGAGGAGATATGTCCTATGTGATTCGTTAAATGACAACCCAGGAATCCTTGGCCAAGGTAGAATGAAATTAGAAAGAGGTTTCTAATTTGCATTATTTGGAGTTGTACATTTTCTAATCGAAATATATATGATTAAATAAATTAAGACTTAACAGTAAATCCATGTCTTATATTTAATTTGGACATTGTATGGTGGAAGGATTGAATTGTACGATAACTATTAACTCACAGGTTTTTTTTATCATTAATGTTAAAATCTATATTATCTGAAAAGTCGTTGATCGCTAGGGAGGCTTATCCCTATTGTAGAATAAATGTTGTTTATTTAAATAGATTATTAGTTTAATTTATTTATTTAAATAAGATTAGAATTGTTCTAATTGGTTTATTCACAACCGGTTTAATATGGAGAACCTAAAGGGTCACAACATAAAAGGAAGAAGAATTATTTAAGAAGAAAATGGCATGATAGTAATAATGCATTAAGTATAATTAATTTAATCTATGGTGATGGAATAAATTAAATAGCTTAATATTTATTATTTAATATTTTAGAAATATTAAATATAAATTAATAAGAGGAGTCTTATTATTATTATTATTATTATTATTTTAATTTTAAAGGAGTTTAGGAATTAATATAATATCAGTACTCTCTCTCAATCCTAATAAGATTAGGATATAAATTAATTAAAAGTGTTTAATTAATTAATTAAATAAAATCCTATTCTAATTGGATTAGGAGGGTTAACCTAATATCTATATAAGAGAGTCTTATATCAGAAATAAGGTACGTGAATTTTTCCAAGAGTTGGGAGTACACATATTCTATAGAGATAGAAACAAGGGTTAAGCCAATAACCCATCTTCTTGAGTTCTTCATCTTCCTTGGTGGATCATCTTTAGAGGCCAAACATTTGGGTGGCTGACATTGATCAAGGAAAGGAGCCACTACAGAGGAATCAAAGGAATCAAATGAGTAGAACTTGTACCTAAGAAAGCTTGGATCTTCGAAGGTATAATTCCATCCTCTTTTCTATTATTGATAACTAACACAAAGCATGATTATGGTTATGGGTTTGTATAAATTTTTAAAAATCTATGTTTCGCGCTTCCGCCCTATTTATGTGATTTGATTGCATAATTGCGTTACGTACAAACCCAACAGTGGTATCAGAACCTAACATTGTGCTAATTATCAATTTTATGATTCCATGTATGAATTGATGTGAGAATTGGATCTTTTTTCTGGACAAAATCATTTTTTGCAAGTTTCTGCGACGAACGGCGCAGCTGCGCAGCTGCCCAGTTCATTACTGGCGCAGCTGCGCCGGTTCCTGAACAGACCCTGAAATTTGATTTTCATTAATTAAGTAAACTGTTTATTTAATTGATAAAGTTTTAAAATAAAGATGTTTATTTTATCTGAAATATGATTTCAGATTGCTACAATTAGAGGAGTTTAATTTGGATTTATTTTTGATTAAAATAAAAGAGTTTATTTTGTTTCAAAAATAAAATTTAGCAAAACTTTTGTCCATTAAATAACATCAATCCATATATGGAATAGCTTTATTATTCATGAGATGAATGGATATTTATTGATGCATATGTTGATGTGTATGATAATAAATGGGGTTGATTATGGACTATGACCAATGTGATTGGATTTTATTTTCGATGAATGCTTGAATGTATGGATTTTATAAAATGGGGTCTGCGTACCTCGTCTTCTCTGGTTTTATTCTCGGTGTAAAATTCTATCTCCCTCCTATGTACTTCCCCTTGACTGCTGATCAAGGTTTCTATTTACTTAAAAAATAGTTTATGTAATAGGGATAATTAGAATTATCTTGAAGAAACTGGAGACTAAGGAGCAAGGAGCGCGTGAAGACCCGTTTGAATAGAGCCTGGGTTTAAATGTAATGTAACATTTAAAATTAAAATTATTGCACTCCTAGGTTTGACCTTTTGGTTCACTTGGTGGCTCTAGTGAACCAAACTAGAATAAAAGTCCATAATCAATCCGGGTAGAATATAGTATTCTATATAGCATGCTAAATATTATATATATTATATTTTATGCAAACATGTTTCGCATGTTTAATAAAATGACGCGTATTATATATATATATATATATATATATATATATATATATATATATATATATGTGTGTGTGTGTGTGTGTGTGTGTGTGTGTGTGTGCGTGCATGCACGCTAAATAAGATGAGACAAATAATAACAAACCCCTCAAAGAAATAATATTAAGTCCGAAGCGTTCAAATATTTGGAATATTGAACGTCGCCTTCTAGCATGGTTAATTAATAGAGTATTAAATATTTAATATGAGTTTGTTGTGCTATCCACAAGGCGAGTATTGAATATTTAAGATGTTAATTAATCACATTTGATGCTTATCAAGAAAATTGAACGATCCAGTCTTGTTGTGCTATCCACAAGGACGAAAAGTTTCTTTTTTGAATTTATGGAAGTGCTAGGTTGGACTTAACTTAAATCATTTTAGTTCGGATGTGCACACACATGACCATTATGATTTAAGAGGCAAAATAAAAGGAGTTACATGGTGATGTAATTGACAAGAGTTGTCTACCTATTTATTTGTATATCGCTTGTTGTACTATCCACAAGGTTATATACATTTGAAATGGGATCCTTAATCTCACTAGCAAATCTTTAATTAGATGTTGCCGAACTATATAAGTGAGGAAAATATAGTTTGATGAAAATAGTGGGAGATACCAATTTAAAATAAAGACCTAAATTCATTTTGGTATGCAAAGTTAATAAAATGAATGTTTGCTAAAATGTTGTCTTTTCACATGCAGAATTTTAAAAATGTCAAAATCACTAATCTCACTACGAAGCATACTTGATGCAAATAAGCTTACAGGCCCGAATTATGACTGGCTAAGAAATCTGAGAATTGTTCTCACTGTTGAAAAGATTTCTTATGTCCTAAATTCAACTATCCCTGAATCTGTTTCAGGAAACAGCCTCTGAGGAAGAGATTGCCACTTTCAATAAGTGGCAAGATGATGCATCTATGGCTCAATGCATCATGCTCGCATCCATGAATAACGAGCTTCAGCGTCAGCACGAAAAAATGGATGCTCCTGCTATGCTGCTTCACCTCAAGGAGTTGTATGGTGAATAGAGTAGGACTGCTAGATATGAGATATCTAAGGAGCTCTTCTGATCTCGGACGACCGAGGGCACTGCCGTCAAGACTGATGTTCTGAAGGTAATCAATTTGATTGAATGCCTTGGACAGCTTGGGTTCGTCATGGATGGGGAGTTGAGTCAAGACTTGGTCTTGCAGTCACTCCCTGAGACCTTCTCGCAGTTTGTGGTTAATTTTCACATGAATAAGCTAGATGTCAGCTTGCCTGAGCTGCTTAACATGCTGAAAACTGCAGAAGGTCACTTCTCATCCAAGAAGAACCATGTCTTGATGGTGGATTCTTCCAATAAAAGGAAGAGGCCCAAGGTGTCTTCTGAAAAGAAGAAATCCAAGAAGGCTAAGGGAAAGGGGAAAGAAAAGGAACAAAAGAAATTTGAACCAGCTAAAGGAATGTGCTTTCATTACAACGAGCCAGGACATTGGAAGAGGAACTGCAAGAAGTTTCTAGCAGAGAAGAAGCTTAGAGAAGCTTGGACTTCCAATCAAGGTTTGTTTATGATTGAAATTAATTTTTCTGAAAGTCATAATTCTACTTGGGTATTGGATACCGGCTGTGGGTCTCACATATGTAACACTGTGCAGGGACTGGTCAGAAGTAGAAAGCTGAACAATGAAGAGGTGATCCTACGAGTGGGGAATGGAGCAAAGGTTGCTGCATTAGCTGTAGGAACTTATTGTTTAGCAATGCCTTCGGGCAAGTCCATATATCTTAATAACTGTTATTATGTTCTGAATATTATTAAAAACATTATTTCAATTTCTGTATTGGATATGGAAGGTTTTGACGTTATTATAAAGAACAATGGTTGTTCTATTTATAAAGACGATGTTTTATATGGTATTGGAAATTTGCGAAATGGACTTTATATACTTGACTTACAAGAAAATATATTTCAAATTGAACAAACTAAGAAAAGGAAAAGAGATGATATTAATTATACCTATATGTGGCACTGTAGACTCGGTCATATCAATGAAACAAGATTATCCAAGTTGCATAAGGATGGGCTCCTAGAGCTATCCGATTATGAATCATATCCAACTTGTGAATCTTGTCTCATGGGTAAAATGACAAAATCTCCTTTTCGTGGAAAAGGAGAAAGAGTTACAGAGTTGTTGGCATTGATTCACACAGACGTTTGTGGACCTATGACAACAAGTGCACGGGGTGGGTATTCTTATTTTATTACTTTCACTGATGATCACTCAAGATTTGGATATGTGTATTTAATGAAATACAAATCAGAATCATTTGAAAAGTTCAAAGAGTTCAGAAGCGAAGTAGAGAAACAAACGGGCAAGAGTATTAAGATACTTCGATCAGATCGAGGAGGAGAATACTTAAGCGGTGAGTTTCTCAATTGTCTTAAAGAAATTGGTATAATCTCACAATGGACTCCTCCAGGTACACCACAGTTATATGGAGTATCTGAAAGGAGAAATCTAATACTGTTGGACATGGTTCGATCCACGATGAGTTTTACCGACCTTCCAATTTCCTTCTGGGGATATGCCCTAGAAACGGCTGCATACCTACTTAACAAGGTACCTACCAAATCCGCCCCAAAGACTCCATATGAGATGTGGAAAGGGAGGAAACCAAATCTTAAGCATGTTAAGGCTTGGGGTTGTCTAGCTTATGTTAAAAAGTTTGAAAATGATAAGCTACAGACAAAATCCGATAAGTGTAGATTTGTGGGATACCCTAAAGAAACCGTAGGGTATTATTTCTATCATCCAACTGATCAAAAGGTGTTTGTTGTGAAACATGCTACCTTCTTGGAGAAAGAGTTTATCCATGAAGGGGTCAGTAGGAGTAAGCTATATCTTGAAGAAGTTCAAGAACCACAAGTTACCACGGATCAAAGTCAGGTACCTAACCAAGTAGAAGAACCTACTATACCACACCCTGTTCGTAAATCTGGAAGAGTACCGAAGTTACCTGAGAGGTATGGATTCGTTATAGGGGATGACGATGAGGTACACATCATGAATGATGATGATCCATTGAATTACGAACAGGCTATTAGTAATAAAGACTCAGGAAAATGGCTTGAAGCCATGAAATCCAAAATGGACTCCATGTATGAGAACAAAGTATGGACTTTGGTTTCACCACCTGAAGGCATTAAGCCTATTGGGTGTAAATGGGTTTTTAAGAGAAAGACTGGAGCAGACGGGAAAGTAGAGACCTATAAGGCCCGACCGGTTGCAAAAGGTTTCAAACAAAGACAAGGAGTTGACTGTGATGAAACCTTCTCACCATTAGCTATGCTCAAGTCCATTCGGATTTTTCTTGCGATTGCAGCTTACAACGACTATGAGATCTGGCAGATGGACGTGAAAACAGTCTTCCTCAATGGAAAACTTGAGGAGGATGCGTATATGACACAGCCAGAGAGATTTATTTTAAAAGTTGGAACAAATCAAGTCTGTAAGCTATAACGATCCATTTATGGGTTGAAGCAAGCTTCTCGTAGAAGGAACATTCGTTTTGATGAGACAATCAAAGAGTTTGATTTTATCAAAAACGAGGATGAACCATGTGTATACAAGAAGGTTAGTGGGAGCACAGTATCATTCCTTATATTATATGTTGATGACATATTACTGATAGGGAATGACATTCCTATGTTACAATCAATTAAAATCTAGTTATCTAAAAACTTCTCCATGAAGGACTTGGGTGAAGCATCCTATATTTTGGGGATAAAGATCTATAGAGATAGATCTAAAAGGATGCTCGGCTTATCCCAAGAAACGTACATTGATACGATGCTAAAGAGGTTTATCATGGAAGATTCCAAAAGAGGTCTCATGCCGATGAGCCATGGAATACATCTCTCCAAGAAACAGACCCCAAAGACACCTGAGGAGAGAGACCGTATGAGTAAGATCCCTTATGTTTCTGCAATAGGATCTATCATGTACGGTATGATATGTACTAGACCGGATGTTGCTCACGCACTTAGTGTAACGAGCAAATACCAGTCGAATCCAGGAGAAGAGCACTGGAAGGCAGTGAAAAATATCCTAAAGTACTTGAGAAGGACGAAAGATATTTTTCTTGTCTACGGTGGGTCTGAATTAAAACTCGAGAGATTCACGAACTCAAGTTTTCAAACAGACCAAGATGACAGTAAATCTATTTTAGGGTATATGTTTACCTTGAATGGAGGCGCAGTGAGTTGGAAGAGTTCCAAGCAGCAAACAGTTGCTGATTCAATGACAGAGGCAAAATATATAACTGCAAGTGAAGCTGCAAAGGAAGCTGTTTGGATGAAGAAGTTCATAACTGAACTTGGTGTGGTTCCTAGCATTGGAGAAGCAGTTCCCGTATACTGTGACAATACCAGAGCGATTGCGCATGCTAAGGAACCCAAGTCTCATCAGAAATCCAAACACGTGTTTCGGTGATTTCACTTGATCAGGAAGATCATTGAAAGAGGAGACGTCACCTTGGAGATTGTGGACTCTCAAGACAACTTTGCAGATCCATTTACTAAAGCTCTAACACAACAGCAGTTTGATCGTCACTTAGAGAAGATGGGTATGAGATACCATGGCGATTGGCTTTAGTGTAAGTGGGAGATTGATAGTAGTGTGCATACAAGCCAATCATGTATGATGATAAAGTACATACTTTGTAAACAATCTTATTTATTTATTAATAAAATATTCATTTAAGGCATTTAATTATCTACATGGTGCTATTTTTATAATATGTAAATAATCCATAGTTTTAAGCAATATTTTTTAGAATCATGATGAGATCATGCTAATGAGATCTAAATTCTTAGAAAGCTTAAAAACTAAAATAGTTCCCAATTGTGGGATTACTAAAATGGGGATTAGTAAATTCGGATAGATTGGTACATTTGTTGCTTGCTCATTAGATGAGGATGACTGATCTCATGGTCATTTGTGTGGAGACACTAAAGCAAGTATATAGGTGCTTATTGGAGAATAAGTTCACTGAACGTGACTCGCTATGGAATACCTAATGGAGTTTTACTCACTTGTCAATAGGAATTCCTAATGTGATAGTAGTACAAGTGATCCTTGGACTTGAGATCATCATAGTATCTTGTATGTAACAAATTATACTTTGACTTATTCCTTAAGACCTTTTAAGGCATATAGGGTATGCTTGGGTATAATGAGTTGCATATGGAGATAATGTATGGTCAATAAAGAATCTACCACCTCTAGTAAAAGAGGAGATATGTCCTATATGATTCGTTAAATGATAACCCAGGAATGCTTGGCCAAGGTAGAATGAAATTAGAAAGAAGTTTCTAATTTGCATTATTTGGAGTTGTGCATTTTCTAATCGAAATACATATGAGTAAATAAATTAAGACTTGACATTAAATCCATGTCTTATATTTAATTGGGACAATGTATGGTGGAAGGATTGAATTGTACGGTAACTATTAACTCACAGGTTCTTTTATGTTTAATGTTGAATATATTAATGTTGAAATCTATATTATCTGGAAAGTCGTTGATCGCTAGGGAGGCTTATCCCTATTGTAGAATAAATGTTATTTATTTAAATAGATTATTATTTTAATTTATTTATTTAAATAAGATTAGAATTGTTCTAATTGATTTATTCACAACCGTTTTAATATAGAGAACCTAAAGGGTCACACCATAAAAGGAAGAAGAATTATCTAAGAAGAAAATAGCGTGATAGTAATAATGCATTAAGTATAATTAATTTAATCTATGGTGATGGAATAAATTAAATAACTTAATGTTTATTATTTAATATTTTAGAAATATTAAATATAAATTAATAAGAGGGAGTCTTATTAATATTATTATTTTAATTCTAAAGGAGTTTTGGAATTAATATAATATCAGTACTCTCTCTCAATCCTAATAAGATTAGGATATAAATTAATTAAAAGTGTTTAATTAATTAATTAAATAAAACCATATTCTAATTGGATTAGGAGGGTTAACCTAATATATATATAAGAGAGTCTTATATCAGAAATAAGGTACGTGAATTTTTCCAAGAGTTGGGAGTACACATATTCTATAGAGATAGAAACAAGGGTTAAGCCAATAACCCATCTTCCTGAGTTCTTCATCTTTCTTGGTGGATCACCGTTAGAGGCCAAACATTTGGGTAGCTGACATTGATCAAGGGAAGGAGCCACTACAGGGGAATCAAAGGAATCAAAGGAGTAGAACTTGTACCTGAGGAAGCTTGGATCTTCAAATGTATAATTCCATCTTTTTCTGTTATTGATAACTAGCACAAAGCATGATCATGGTTATGGGTTTTTATAAATTTTTGAAAACCTATGTTTCCCGCTTCCGCCGTATTTATGTGATTTGATTGCATAATTGCGTTATGTACAAACTCAACATTGCACCACCCCCATGATATATAACGCTGCCAATCTCCATTAAATGAGCAGTAAATCAAAGAAGCCAGATTTGAACGAACTACCATCAACGAACTACCGACAAGAGCAGATTCATCATCGAACCATCCCAACCGCCAATAGAAGACAGAAACCCAACATCAAGAGACGAACTCATACGAAATTCGATCAAACCTTAGTCAAAGACTCGAGTTATTTGTTTGAAGTTTAGGGTTTTGATTTGGGAATTTTTTTTAGAGGAAAAGGAATATAAAACAGCGAGACATTGATCTTATTTTAGTTATTAATGTTAGTTTTTGTTATTAAATAAGTTTGTGTTAAGTTTAATTATTTTTTTGAATGTATTAATTGATTAGGCATGTATTAATTTATTTAAAAATATGTATATTTTTATAATTTTCTAAATAATTATGCTTGTTAAGATTTTTAATTTTAAAATATTTTTAATTTTATAATTTTTATAATTTTCTCAATTATATTTGTTATTAATTATATATAAAAAACATTTGCTATTAATTTTAAAAATAACTAAATAACTCTTTTAATTTTTTAATTTCTACCATGTATTTTTTTAAATTTTTTTTGATTTTATTATAATTTTCTTTCATTTTCTCCTAAATGTATTTCATATTCCCCTTAATTTTAATTAGCATATTTTTAGTTTTTATGTTTTATAAATGGCTTAATTATAAATAAAAATTTATTTGATATTAATTAAAAAAATAATTAAATATATTATTTATTTGTTTTGTTAGCTAATTTTTTAAATTTATATTATACTTTAAAATATTTTTTTCATTTTCTTCATAAAAAATTTCCTCCAAATCCACATAATCATTGCCACATCGCATAATCATTGCCACATGGGCTTTTTTTTCCAACTCAGCAGCTTAGCTGTCTTTTTCCGTTAAAAGTCAAAGCATTTAACGATTTTTTTAACTTTGTGTTAGAAAAGTCGAGTACAGTTAGTTGACTGTAAGAAAAAAAAATTTAGTAACCCATTTGTAAGTTGACATAAATAATGGTGACTTAGAAAATATTTAACCCGATCTATGATATATATTGCTTAAATCTGATAGTAGTATGCATACAAGCCAATCATGTATGATGATAAAGCACATACTTTGTAAACAATCTTATTTATTTATTAATAAAATATTCATTTAAGGCATTTAATTATCTACATGGTGCTATTTTTATAATATGTAAATAACTCATAGTTTTAAGCAATGCTTTTTAGTATCATGATGAGATCATGCTAATGAGATCTAAATTCTTAGAAAGCTTAAAAACTAAAATAGTTCCCAATTGTGGGATTACTAAAATGGGGATTAGTAAATCCGGATAGATTGGTACATATGTTGCTTGCTCATTAGATGAGGATGACTGATCTCATGGTCATTTGTGTGGAGACACTAAAGTAAGTATGTAGGTGCTTATTGGAGAATAAGTTCACTGAACGTTACTCGCTATGGAATACCTAATGGAGTTTTACTCGTCTGTCAATAGGAATTCCTAATGTGATAGTAGTACAAGTGATCCTTGGACTTGATATCATCATAGTATCTTGTATGTAACAAATTATACATTGACTTATTCCTTAAAGCCTTTTAAGGCAAATATAGGGTATGCTTGGGTATAATAAGTTGCATATGAAGATAATGTATAGTCAATAAAGAATCTACCACCTCTAGTAAAAGAGAAGATATGTCCTATGTGATTCGTTAAATGACAACCCAATAATCCTTGGCCAAGGTAAAATGAAATTAGAAAGTGGTTTCTAATTTGTATTATTTGGAGTTGTGCATTTTCTAATCGAAATACATATGATTAAATAAATTAAGACTTGACAGTAAATCCATGTCTTATATTTAATTTGGACATTGTATGGTGGACGGATTGAATTGTACGGTAACTATTAACTCACATGTTCTTTTACGATTAATGTTGAAATCTATATTATCTGGAAAGTCGTTGATCGCTAGGGAGGCTTATCCCTATTGTAGAATAAATGTTATTTATTTAAATAGATTATTAGTTTAATTTATTTATTTAAATAAGATTAGAATTTTTCTAATTGATTTATTCACAACCGGTTTAATATGGAGAACTTAAAGGGTCACAACATAAAAGGAAGAAGAATTATTTAAGAAGAAAATGGCATGATACTAATAATGCATTAAGTATAATTAATTTAATATATGGTGATGGAATAAATTAAATAGCTTAATGTTTATTATTTAATATTTTAGAAATATTAAATATAAATTAATAAGAGGAGTCTTATTAATATTAATATTATTATTATTATTATTTTAATTCTAAAGGAGTTTAGGAATTAATATAATATCAGTACTCTCTCTCAATCCTAATAAGATTAGGATATAAATTAATTAAAAGTGTTTAATTAATTAATTAAATAAAATCCTATTCTAATTGGATTAGGAGGGTTAACCTAATATCTCTATAAGAGCGTCTTATATCAGAAATAAGGTACATGAATTTTTTTAAGAGTTGGGAGTACACATATTCTATAGAGATAGAAACAAGGGTTAAGCCAATAATCCATCTTCTTGAGTTCTTCATCGTCCTTGGTGGATCACCGTTAGAGGCCAAACATTTGGGTGGCTGACATTGATCAAGGAAAGGAACCACTACAGAGGAATCAAAGGAATCAAAGGAGTAGAACTTGTACCTGAGGAAGCTTGGATCTTCAAAGGTATAACTCCATCCTCTTTTCTGTTATTGATAACTAGCACAAGGCATGATCATGGTTATGGGTTTGTATAAATTTTTGAAAACCTATGTTTCGTGCTTCCGCCCTATTTATGTGATTTGATTGCATGATTGCGTTACGTACAAACCCAACAGTGGTATCAGAGCCTAATTTTGTGCTAATTATCAATTTTATGATTCCATGTATGAATTGATGTGAGAATTGGATCTTTTTTTTGGACAAAATCGTTCTCTTCAAGTTTCTGCGACGAACGGCGCAGCTGCGCAGCTGCCCAGTTCATTACTGGCGCAGCTGCGCCGGTCTGCAAAAACTGCTGCTTCAGGCTACCTGCGCAGCTGCCCAGTTCATTACTGGCGCAGCTGCTCCGGTTCCTGAACAGACCCTGAAATTTGATTTTCATTAATTAAGTAAATTGTTTATTTAATTGATAAAGTTTTAAAATAAAGATGTTTATTTTATCTGAAATATGATTTCAGATTGCTACAATTAGAGGAGTTTAATTTGGATTTATTTTTGATTAAAATAAAAGAGTTTATTTTGTTTCAAAAATAAAATTTAGCAAAACTTTTGTCCATTAAATAACATCGATCCATATATGGAATAGCTTTATTATTCATGAGATGAATGGATATTTATTGATGCATATGTTGATGTGTATGATAATAAATGGGTTGATTATGGACTATGACCAATGTGATTGGATTTTATTTTGGATGAATGCTTGAATGTATGGATTTTATAAAATGGGGTCTGCGTACCTCGTCTTCTCTGGTTTTTTTCTCGGTGTAAAATTCTATCTCCCTCCTATGTACTTCTCCTTGACTGCTGATCAAGGTTTCTATTTACTTAAAAAATAGTTTATGTAATAGAGATAATTAAAATTATCTTGAAGAAACTGGAGACCAAGGAGCAAGGAGCGCGTGAAGACCCGTTTGAATAGAGCCTGGGTTTAAATGTAATGTTACATTTAAAATTAAAATTCTTGCACTCCTAGGTTTGACCTTTTGGTTCACTTGGTGGCTCTAGTGAACCAAACTAGAATAAAAGTCCATAATCAATCCGGGTAGAATATAGTATTCTATATAGCATGCTAAATATTATATATATTATATTTTATGCAAACATGTTTCGCATGTTTAATAAAATAACGCGTATTTTATATATATATATATATATATATATATATATATATATATATATATATATGTATATATATATATGTGCATGCACGCTAAACAAGATGAGACAAATAATAACAAACCCCTCAAAGAAATAATATTAAGTCCGAAGCCTTCAAATATTTGGAATATTGAACATCGCCTTCTAGCATGGTTAATTAATAGAGTATTAAATATTTAATATGAGTTTGTTGTGCTATCCACAAGGCGAGTATTGAATATTTAAGATGTTAATTAATCACATTTGATGCTTATCAAGAAAATTGAACGATCCAGTCTTGTTGTGCTATCCACAAGGACGAAAATTTTTCTTTTTTGAATTTATGGAAGTGCTAGGTTGGACTTAACTTAAATCAATTTAGTTCGGATGTGCACACACATGACCATTATGATTTAAGAGGCAAAATAAAAGGAGTTACATGGTGATGTAATTGACAAGAGTTGTCTACCTATTTATTTGTATATCGCTTGTTGTGCTATCCACAAGGTTATATACATTTGAAATGGGATCCTTAATCTCACTAGCAAATCTTTAATTAGATGTTGCCGAACTATATAAGTGAGGAAAATATAGTTTGATGAAAATAGTGGGAGATACCAATTTAAAATAAAGACCTAAATTCATTTTGGTATGCAAAGTTAATAAAATGAATGTTTGCTAAAATGTTGTCTTTTCACATGCAGAATTTTAAAAATGTCAAAATCACTAATCTCACTACGAAGCATACTTGATGCAAATAAGCTTACAGGCCCGAATTATGACTGGATAAGAAATCTGAGAATTGTTCTCACTGTTGAAAAGATTTCTTATGTCCTAAATTCAACTATCCCTGAATCTGTTTCGGAAACAGCCTCTGAGGAAGAGATTGCCACTTTCAATAAGTGGCAAGATGATGCATCTATGGCTCAATGCATCATGCTCGCATCCATGAATAACGAGCTTCAGCGTCAGCATGAAAAAATGGATGCTCCTGCTATGCTGCTTCACCTCAAGGAGTTGTATGGTGAATAGAGTAGGACTGCTAGATATGAGATATCTAAGGAGCTCTTCTGATCTCGGACGACCGAGGGCACTGCCGTCAAGACTGATGTTCTGAAGGTAATCAATTTGATTGAACGCCTTGGACAGCTTGGGTTCGTCATGGATGGGGAGTTGAGTCAAGACTTGGTCTTGCAGTCACTCCCTGAGACCTTCTCGCAGTTTGTGGTTAATTTTCACATGAATAAGCTAGATGTCAGCTTGCCTGAGCTGCTTAACATGCTGAAAACTGCAGAAGGTCACTTCTCATCCAAGAAGAACCATGTCTTGATGGTGGATTCTTCCAATAAAAGGAAGAGGCCCAAGGTGTCTTCTGAAAAGAAGAAATCCAAGAAGGCTAAGGGAAAGGGGAAAGAAAAGGAACAAAAGAAATTTGAACCAGCTAAAGGAATGTGCTTTCATTACAACGAGCCAGGACATTGGAAGAGGAACTGCAAGAAGTTTCTAGCAGAGAAGAAGCTTAGAGAAGCTTGGACTTCCAATCAAGGTTTGTTTATGATTGAAATTAATTTTTCTGAAAGTCATAATTCTACTTGGGTATTGGATACCGGCTGTGGGTCTCACATATGTAACACTGTGCAGGGACTGGTCAGAAGTAGAAAGCTGAACAATGAAGAGGTGATCCTACGAGTGGGGAATGGAGCAAAGGTTGCTGCATTAGCTGTAGGAACTTATTGTTTAGCAATGCCTTCGGGCAAGTCCATATATCTTAATAACTGTTATTATGTTCTGAATATTATTAAAACATTATTTCAATTTCTGTATTGGATATGGAAGGTTTTGACGTTATTATAAAGAACAATGGTTGTTCTATTTATAAAGACGATGTTTTATATGGTATTGGAAATTTGCGAAATGGACTTTATATACTTGAGGTGGTATCTTGTATACTTTGAGGTTCTAGAGTGATCCTAAGCCAAAAAAAGCTTGTTTTGTTGCTCCCCAAGGTGAAAAACACTCATTTTTGCTAATTTCCTTTGTAAACTTTGTTCAATGTACTAGATCTATGATGGGTTAAATGCTTTCTAAGTCACTATACTTTATGTCAACTTACAAATGCGTCACTAAACTTTTTTTTCTTACAGTCAACTAACTGTACTCGACTTTTCTAACACAAAGTTTAAAAAAAACCATTAAATACTTTGACTTTTAACGGAAAAAGATAGCTAAGCTGCTGATTTAGAAAAAAAAAAGCCCATGTGGCAGTGATTATGCGATGTGGCAGTGATTATGTGGATTTGGAGGAAATTTTTTATGAAGAAAATGAAAAAAATATTTTAAAGTATAATATAAATTTAAATAATTAGTCAAAAAAAGAAAATAAATAAAAAATATTTAATTATTTTTGTAATTGATATCAAATAAATTTTTATTTATAATTAAGCCATTTATAAAACGTAAAAACTAAAAATATGCTAATTAAAATTAAGGGGAATATGAAATACATTTAAGGGAAAATGAAAGAAAATTATAATAAAATTAGAAAATTTAAAAAAAAATACATGGCAGAAATTAAAAATAAAAAGAGTTATTTAGTTATTTTTGTAATTAATAGCAAATGTTTTTTATATATAATTAATAACAAATATAATTAAGGAAATTATAAAATTAAAAATATTTTACAATTAAAAATCTTAACAAGTATAATTATTTAGAAAATTATAAAAATATACATATTTATAAATAAATTAATACATACCTAATCAATTAATACATTCAAAAAAATGAAAGAACTCTCAAAGCACTCTCAAAGAAATGAAACACCAGATTACAATCACAAACAGTACAACAAATGATCTATAAATTCCCAAAGAAATGAAAGAATCCATGTATGAAAAATCAAAAAAGGAATGCCATTTGTAATGTTGGCAATTTGGCATTAAAAAAATTCCATCACAGCGAGAAACGAGACCATCCTAAATTCATCTACACTTCCTTCAAAAAAGGAGGCAAGCTTCGGAGTGATGTTTAAGCTGTAGCTTGGCTTGCTGCTGTGACCAGAAACCATGGGCAACTATAACCCTGTCCAGGAGTTCCTGAGGCACAGGCAAACCTTGCCTTTGTTGTGGAGATATTCTTGCCGTGTGCACCAATGTTTTCCACTTGTCCTGCATGATAGTAGTGTGCATACAAGCCAATCATGTATAATAATAAAGCACATACTTTGTAAACAATCTTATTTATTTATTAATAAAATATTCATTTAAGGCATTTAATTATCTACATGGTGCTATTTTTATAATATGTAAATAACCCATAGTTTTAAGCAATGTTTTTTAGAATCATGATGAGATCATGCTAATGAGATCTAAATTCTTAGAAAGCTTAAAAACTAAAATAGTTCCCAATTGTGGGATTATTAAAATGGGGATTTGTAAATCCGGATAGATTGGTACATAAGTTGCTTGCTCATTAAATGACGATGACTGATCTCATGGTCATTTGTGTGGAGACACTACAGCAAGTATGTAGGTGCTTATTGGAGAATAAGTTCACTGAACGTGACTCGCTATGGAATACCTAATGGAGTTTTACTCGCCTGTCAATTGGAATTCCTATTGTGATAGTAGTACAAGTGATCCTTGGACTTGAGATCATCATAGTATCTTGTATGTAACAAATTATACTTTGACTTATTCCTTAAGACCTTTTAAGGCATATATAGGGTATGCTTGGGTATAATAAGTTGCATATGGTGTTAATGTATGGTCAATAAAGAATCTACCACCTCTAGTAAAAGAGGAGATATGTCCTATGTGATTCGTTAAATGACAACCCAGGAATCCTTGGCCAAGGTAGAATGAAATTAGAAAGAGGTTTCTAATTTGCATTATTTGGAGTTGTACATTTTCTAATCGAAATATATATGATTAAATAAATTAAGACTTAACAGTAAATCCATGTCTTATATTTAATTTGGACATTGTATGGTGGAAGGATTGAATTGTACGATAACTATTAACTCACAGGTTTTTTTTATCATTAATGTTAAAATCTATATTATCTGAAAAGTCGTTGATCGCTAGGGAGGCTTATCCCTATTGTAGAATAAATGTTGTTTATTTAAATAGATTATTAGTTTAATTTATTTATTTAAATAAGATTAGAATTGTTCTAATTGGTTTATTCACAACCGGTTTAATATGGAGAACCTAAAGGGTCACAACATAAAAGGAAGAAGAATTATTTAAGAAGAAAATGGCATGATAGTAATAATGCATTAAGTATAATTAATTTAATCTATGGTGATGGAATAAATTAAATAGCTTAATATTTATTATTTAATATTTTAGAAATATTAAATATAAATTAATAAGAGGAGTCTTATTATTATTATTATTATTATTATTTTAATTTTAAAGGAGTTTAGGAATTAATATAATATCAGTACTCTCTCTCAATCCTAATAAGATTAGGATATAAATTAATTAAAAGTGTTTAATTAATTAATTAAATAAAATCCTATTCTAATTGGATTAGGAGGGTTAACCTAATATCTATATAAGAGAGTCTTATATCAGAAATAAGGTACGTGAATTTTTCCAAGAGTTGGGAGTACACATATTCTATAGAGATAGAAACAAGGGTTAAGCCAATAACCCATCTTCTTGAGTTCTTCATCTTCCTTGGTGGATCATCTTTAGAGGCCAAACATTTGGGTGGCTGACATTGATCAAGGAAAGGAGCCACTACAGAGGAATCAAAGGAATCAAATGAGTAGAACTTGTACCTAAGAAAGCTTGGATCTTCGAAGGTATAATTCCATCCTCTTTTCTATTATTGATAACTAACACAAAGCATGATTATGGTTATGGGTTTGTATAAATTTTTAAAAATCTATGTTTCGCGCTTCCGCCCTATTTATGTGATTTGATTGCATAATTGCGTTACGTACAAACCCAACAGTGGTATCAGAACCTAACATTGTGCTAATTATCAATTTTATGATTCCATGTATGAATTGATGTGAGAATTGGATCTTTTTTCTGGACAAAATCATTTTTTGCAAGTTTCTGCGACGAACGGCGCAGCTGCGCAGCTGCCCAGTTCATTACTGGCGCAGCTGCGCCGGTTCCTGAACAGACCCTGAAATTTGATTTTCATTAATTAAGTAAACTGTTTATTTAATTGATAAAGTTTTAAAATAAAGATGTTTATTTTATCTGAAATATGATTTCAGATTGCTACAATTAGAGGAGTTTAATTTGGATTTATTTTTGATTAAAATAAAAGAGTTTATTTTGTTTCAAAAATAAAATTTAGCAAAACTTTTGTCCATTAAATAACATCAATCCATATATGGAATAGCTTTATTATTCATGAGATGAATGGATATTTATTGATGCATATGTTGATGTGTATGATAATAAATGGGGTTGATTATGGACTATGACCAATGTGATTGGATTTTATTTTCGATGAATGCTTGAATGTATGGATTTTATAAAATGGGGTCTGCGTACCTCGTCTTCTCTGGTTTTATTCTCGGTGTAAAATTCTATCTCCCTCCTATGTACTTCCCCTTGACTGCTGATCAAGGTTTCTATTTACTTAAAAAATAGTTTATGTAATAGGGATAATTAGAATTATCTTGAAGAAACTGGAGACTAAGGAGCAAGGAGCGCGTGAAGACCCGTTTGAATAGAGCCTGGGTTTAAATGTAATGTAACATTTAAAATTAAAATTCTTGCACTCCTAGGTTTGACCTTTTGGTTCACTTGGTGGCTCTAGTGAACCAAACTAGAATAAAAGTCCATAATCAATCCGGGTAGAATATAGTATTCTATATAGCATGCTAAATATTATATATATTATATTTTATGCAAACATGTTTCGCATGTTTAATAAAATGACGCGTATTATATATATATATATGTGTGTGTGTGTGTGTGTGTGTGTGTGTGTGTGTGTGTGTGTGTGTGTGTGTGTGTGTGTGCGTGCATGCACGCTAAATAAGATGAGACAAATAATAACAAACCCCTCAAAGAAATAATATTAAGTCCGAAGCGTTCAAATATTTGGAATATTGAACGTCGCCTTCTAGCATGGTTAATTAATAGAGTATTAAATATTTAATATGAGTTTGTTGTGCTATCCACAAGGCGAGTATTGAATATTTAAGATGTTAATTAATCACATTTGATGCTTATCAAGAAAATTGAACGATCCAGTCTTGTTGTGCTATCCACAAGGACGAAAAGTTTTCTTTTTTGAATTTATGGAAGTGCTAGGTTGGACTTAACTTAAATCATTTTAGTTCGGATGTGCACACACATGACCATTATGATTTAAGAGGCAAAATAAAAGGAGTTACATGGTGATGTAATTGACAAGAGTTGTCTACCTATTTATTTGTATATCGCTTGTTGTGCTATCCACAAGGTTATATACATTTGAAATGGGATCCTTAATCTCACTAGCAAATCTTTAATTAGATGTTGCCGAACTATATAAGTGAGGAAAATATAGTTTGATGAAAATAGTGGGAGATACCAATTTAAAATAAAGACCTAAATTCATTTTGGTATGCAAAGTTAATAAAATGAATGTTTGCTAAAATGTTGTCTTTTCACATGCAGAATTTTAAAAATGTCAAAATCACTAATCTCACTACGAAGCATACTTGATGCAAATAAGCTTACAGGCCCGAATTATGACTGGATAAGAAATCTGAGAATTGTTCTCACTGTTGAAAAGATTTCTTATGTCCTAAATTCAACTATCCCTGAATCTGTTTCGGAAACAGCCTCTGAGGAAGAGATTGCCACTTTCAATAAGTGGCAAGATGATGCATCTATGGCTCAATGCATCATGCTCGCATCCATGAATAACGAGCTTCAGCGTCAGCACGAAAAAATGGATGCTCCTGCTATGCTGCTTCACCTCAAGGAGTTGTATGGTGAATAGAGTAGGACTGCTAGATATGAGATATCTAAGGAGCTCTTCTGATCTCGGACGACCGAGGGCACTGCCGTCAAGACTGATGTTCTGAAGGTAATCAATTTGATTGAACGCCTTGGACAGCTTGGGTTCGTCATGGATGGGGAGTTGAGTCAAGACTTGGTCTTGCAGTCACTCCCTGAGACCTTCTCGCAGTTTGTGGTTAATTTTCACATGAATAAGCTAGATGTCAGCTTGCCTGAGCTGCTTAACATGCTGAAAACTGCAGAAGGTCACTTCTCATCCAAGAAGAACCATGTCTTGATGGTGGATTCTTCCAATAAAAGGAAGAGGCCCAAGGTGTCTTCTGAAAAGAAGAAATCCAAGAAGGCTAAGGGAAAGGGGAAAGAAAAGGAACAAAAGAAATTTGAACCAGCTAAAGGAATGTGCTTTCATTACAACGAGCCAGGACATTGGAAGAGGAACTGCAAGAAGTTTCTAGCAGAGAAGAAGCTTAGAGAAGCTTGGACTTCCAATCAAGGTTTGTTTATGATTGAAATTAATTTTTCTGAAAGTCATAATTCTACTTGGGTATTGGATACCGGCTGTGGGTCTCACATATGTAACACTGTGCAGGGACTGGTCAGAAGTAGAAAGCTGAACAATGAAGAGGTGATCCTACGAGTGGGGAATGGAGCAAAGGTTGCTGCATTAGCTGTAGGAACTTATTGTTTAGCAATGCCTTCGGGCAAGTCCATATATCTTAATAACTGTTATTATGTTCTGAATATTATTAAAAACATTATTTCAATTTCTGTATTGGATATGGAAGGTTTTGACGTTATTATAAAGAACAATGGTTGTTCTATTTATAAAGACGATGTTTTATATGGTATTGGAAATTTGCGAAATGGACTTTATATACTTGACTTACAAGAAAATATATTTCAAATTGAACAAACTAAGAAAAGGAAAAGAGATGATATTAATTATACCTATATGTGGCACTGTAGACTCGGTCATATCAATGAAACAAGATTATCCAAGTTGCATAAGGATGGGCTCCTAGAGCTATCCGATTATGAATCATATCCAACTTGTGAATCTTGTCTCATGGGTAAAATGACAAAATCTCCTTTTCGTGGAAAAGGAGAAAGAGTTACAGAGTTGTTGGCATTGATTCACACAGACGTTTGTGGACCTATGACAACAAGTGCACGGGGTGGGTATTCTTATTTTATTACTTTCACTGATGATCACTCAAGATTTGGATATGTGTATTTAATGAAATACAAATCAGAATCATTTGAAAAGTTCAAAGAGTTCAGAAGCGAAGTAGAGAAACAAACGGGCAAGAGTATTAAGATACTTCGATCAGATCGAGGAGGAGAATACTTAAGCGGTGAGTTTCTCAATTGTCTTAAAGAAATTGGTATAATCTCACAATGGACTCCTCCAGGTACACCACAGTTATATGGAGTATCTGAAAGGAGAAATCTAATACTGTTGGACATGGTTCGATCCACGATGAGTTTTACCGACCTTCCAATTTCCTTCTGGGGATATGCCCTAGAAACGGCTGCATACCTACTTAACAAGGTACCTACCAAATCCGCCCCAAAGACTCCATATGAGATGTGGAAAGGGAGGAAACCAAATCTTAAGCATGTTAAGGCTTGGGGTTGTCTAGCTTATGTTAAAAAGTTTGAAAATGATAAGCTACAGACAAAATCCGATAAGTGTAGATTTGTGGGATACCCTAAAGAAACCGTAGGGTATTATTTCTATCATCCAACTGATCAAAAGGTGTTTGTTGTGAAACATGCTACCTTCTTGGAGAAAGAGTTTATCCATGAAGGGGTCAGTAGGAGTAAGCTATATCTTGAAGAAGTTCAAGAACCACAAGTTACCACGGATCAAAGTCAGGTACCTAACCAAGTAGAAGAACCTACTATACCACACCCTGTTCGTAAATCTGGAAGAGTACCGAAGTTACCTGAGAGGTATGGATTCGTTATAGGGGATGACGATGAGGTACACATCATGAATGATGATGATCCATTGAATTACGAACAGGCTATTAGTAATAAAGACTCAGGAAAATGGCTTGAAGCCATGAAATCCAAAATGGACTCCATGTATGAGAACAAAGTATGGACTTTGGTTTCACCACCTGAAGGCATTAAGCCTATTGGGTGTAAATGGGTTTTTAAGAGAAAGACTGGAGCAGACGGGAAAGTAGAGACCTATAAGGCCCGACCGGTTGCAAAAGGTTTCAAACAAAGACAAGGAGTTGACTGTGATGAAACCTTCTCACCATTAGCTATGCTCAAGTCCATTCGGATTTTTCTTGCGATTGCAGCTTACAACGACTATGAGATCTGGCAGATGGACGTGAAAACAGTCTTCCTCAATGGAAAACTTGAGGAGGATGCGTATATGACACAGCCAGAGAGATTTATTTTAAAAGTTGGAACAAATCAAGTCTGTAAGCTATAACGATCCATTTATGGGTTGAAGCAAGCTTCTCGTAGAAGGAACATTCGTTTTGATGAGACAATCAAAGAGTTTGATTTTATCAAAAACGAGGATGAACCATGTGTATACAAGAAGGTTAGTGGGAGCACAGTATCATTCCTTATATTATATGTTGATGACATATTACTGATAGGGAATGACATTCCTATGTTACAATCAATTAAAATCTAGTTATCTAAAAACTTCTCCATGAAGGACTTGGGTGAAGCATCCTATATTTTGGGGATAAAGATCTATAGAGATAGATCTAAAAGGATGCTCGGCTTATCCCAAGAAACGTACATTGATACGATGCTAAAGAGGTTTATCATGGAAGATTCCAAAAGAGGTCTCATGCCGATGAGCCATGGAATACATCTCTCCAAGAAACAGACCCCAAAGACACCTGAGGAGAGAGACCGTATGAGTAAGATCCCTTATGTTTCTGCAATAGGATCTATCATGTACGGTATGATATGTACTAGACCGGATGTTGCTCACGCACTTAGTGTAACGAGCAAATACCAGTCGAATCCAGGAGAAGAGCACTGGAAGGCAGTGAAAAATATCCTAAAGTACTTGAGAAGGACGAAAGATATTTTTCTTGTCTACGGTGGGTCTGAATTAAAACTCGAGAGATTCACGAACTCAAGTTTTCAAACAGACCAAGATGACAGTAAATCTATTTTAGGGTATATGTTTACCTTGAATGGAGGCGCAGTGAGTTGGAAGAGTTCCAAGCAGCAAACAGTTGCTGATTCAATGACAGAGGCAAAATATATAACTGCAAGTGAAGCTGCAAAAGAAGCTGTTTGGATGAAGAAGTTCATAACTGAACTTGGTGTGGTTCCTAGCATTGGAGAAGCAGTTCCCGTATACTGTGACAATACCAGAGCGATTGCGCATGCTAAGGAACCCAAGTCTCATCAGAAATCCAAACACGTGTTTCGGTGATTTCACTTGATCAGGAAGATCATTGAAAGAGGAGACGTCACCTTGGAGATTGTGGACTCTCAAGACAACTTTGCAGATCCATTTACTAAAGCTCTAACACAACAGCAGTTTGATCGTCACTTAGAGAAGATGGGTATGAGATACCATGGCGATTGGCTTTAGTGTAAGTGGGAGATTGATAGTAGTGTGCATACAAGCCAATCATGTATGATGATAAAGTACATACTTTGTAAACAATCTTATTTATTTATTAATAAAATATTCATTTAAGGCATTTAATTATCTACATGGTGCTATTTTTATAATATGTAAATAATCCATAGTTTTAAGCAATATTTTTTAGAATCATGATGAGATCATGCTAATGAGATCTAAATTCTTAGAAAGCTTAAAAACTAAAATAGTTCCCAATTGTGGGATTACTAAAATGGGGATTAGTAAATTCGGATAGATTGGTACATTTGTTGCTTGCTCATTAGATGAGGATGACTGATCTCATGGTCATTTGTGTGGAGACACTAAAGCAAGTATATAGGTGCTTATTGGAGAATAAGTTCACTGAACGTGACTCGCTATGGAATACCTAATGGAGTTTTACTCACTTGTCAATAGGAATTCCTAATGTGATAGTAGTACAAGTGATCCTTGGACTTGAGATCATCATAGTATCTTGTATGTAACAAATTATACTTTGACTTATTCCTTAAGACCTTTTAAGGCATATATAGGGTATGCTTGGGTATAATGAGTTGCATATGGAGATAATGTATGGTCAATAAAGAATCTACCACCTCTAGTAAAAGAGGAGATATGTCCTATATGATTCGTTAAATGATAACCCAGGAATGCTTGGCCAAGGTAGAATGAAATTAGAAAGAAGTTTCTAATTTGCATTATTTGGAGTTGTGCATTTTCTAATCGAAATACATATGAGTAAATAAATTAAGACTTGACATTAAATCCATGTCTTATATTTAATTGGGACAATGTATGGTGGAAGGATTGAATTGTACGGTAACTATTAACTCACAGGTTCTTTTATGTTTAATGTTGAATATATTAATGTTGAAATCTATATTATCTGGAAAGTCGTTGATCGCTAGGGAGGCTTATCCCTATTGTAGAATAAATGTTATTTATTTAAATAGATTATTATTTTAATTTATTTATTTAAATAAGATTAGAATTGTTCTAATTGATTTATTCACAACCGTTTTAATATAGAGAACCTAAAGGGTCACACCATAAAAGGAAGAAGAATTATCTAAGAAGAAAATAGCGTGATAGTAATAATGCATTAAGTATAATTAATTTAATCTATGGTGATGGAATAAATTAAATAACTTAATGTTTATTATTTAATATTTTAGAAATATTAAATATAAATTAATAAGAGGGAGTCTTATTAATATTATTATTTTAATTCTAAAGGAGTTTTGGAATTAATATAATATCAGTACTCTCTCTCAATCCTAATAAGATTAGGATATAAATTAATTAAAAGTGTTTAATTAATTAATTAAATAAAACCATATTCTAATTGGATTAGGAGGGTTAACCTAATATATATATAAGAGAGTCTTATATCAGAAATAAGGTACGTGAATTTTTCCAAGAGTTGGGAGTACACATATTCTATAGAGATAGAAACAAGGGTTAAGCCAATAACCCATCTTCCTGAGTTCTTCATCTTTCTTGGTGGATCACCGTTAGAGGCCAAACATTTGGGTAGCTGACATTGATCAAGGGAAGGAGCCACTACAGGGGAATCAAAGGAATCAAAGGAGTAGAACTTGTACCTGAGGAAGCTTGGATCTTCAAATGTATAATTCCATCTTTTTCTGTTATTGATAACTAGCACAAAGCATGATCATGGTTATGGGTTTTTATAAATTTTTGAAAACCTATGTTTCCCGCTTCCGCCGTATTTATGTGATTTGATTGCATAATTGCGTTATGTACAAACTCAACATTGCACCACCCCCATGATATATAACGCTGCCAATCTCCATTAAATGAGCAGTAAATCAAAGAAGCCAGATTTGAACGAACTACCATCAACGAACTACCGACAAGAGCAGATTCATCATCGAACCATCCCAACCGCCAATAGAAGACAGAAACCCAACATCAAGAGACGAACTCATACGAAATTCGATCAAACCTTAGTCAAAGACTCGAGTTATTTGTTTGAAGTTTAGGGTTTTGATTTGGGAATTTTTTTTAGAGGAAAAGGAATATAAAACAGCGAGACATTGATCTTATTTTAGTTATTAATGTTAGTTTTTGTTATTAAATAAGTTTGTGTTAAGTTTAATTATTTTTTTGAATGTATTAATTGATTAGGCATGTATTAATTTATTTAAAAATATGTATATTTTTATAATTTTCTAAATAATTATGCTTGTTAAGATTTTTAATTTTAAAATATTTTTAATTTTATAATTTTTATAATTTTCTCAATTATATTTGTTATTAATTATATATAAAAAACATTTGCTATTAATTTTAAAAATAACTAAATAACTCTTTTAATTTTTTAATTTCTACCATGTATTTTTTTAAATTTTTTTTGATTTTATTATAATTTTCTTTCATTTTCTCCTAAATGTATTTCATATTCCCCTTAATTTTAATTAGCATATTTTTAGTTTTTATGTTTTATAAATGGCTTAATTATAAATAAAAATTTATTTGATATTAATTAAAAAAATAATTAAATATATTATTTATTTGTTTTGTTAGCTAATTTTTTAAATTTATATTATACTTTAAAATATTTTTTTCATTTTCTTCATAAAAAATTTCCTCCAAATCCACATAATCATTGCCACATCGCATAATCATTGCCACATGGGCTTTTTTTTCCAACTCAGCAGCTTAGCTGTCTTTTTCCGTTAAAAGTCAAAGCATTTAACGATTTTTTTAACTTTGTGTTAGAAAAGTCGAGTACAGTTAGTTGACTGTAAGAAAAAAAAATTTAGTAACCCATTTGTAAGTTGACATAAATAATGGTGACTTAGAAAATATTTAACCCGATCTATGATATATATTGCTTAAATCTGATAGTAGTATGCATACAAGCCAATCATGTATGATGATAAAGCACATACTTTGTAAACAATCTTATTTATTTATTAATAAAATATTCATTTAAGGCATTTAATTATCTACATGGTGCTATTTTTATAATATGTAAATAACTCATAGTTTTAAGCAATGCTTTTTAGTATCATGATGAGATCATGCTAATGAGATCTAAATTCTTAGAAAGCTTAAAAACTAAAATAGTTCCCAATTGTGGGATTACTAAAATGGGGATTAGTAAATCCGGATAGATTGGTACATATGTTGCTTGCTCATTAGATGAGGATGACTGATCTCATGGTCATTTGTGTGGAGACACTAAAGTAAGTATGTAGGTGCTTATTGGAGAATAAGTTCACTGAACGTTACTCGCTATGGAATACCTAATGGAGTTTTACTCGTCTGTCAATAGGAATTCCTAATGTGATAGTAGTACAAGTGATCCTTGGACTTGATATCATCATAGTATCTTGTATGTAACAAATTATACATTGACTTATTCCTTAAAGCCTTTTAAGGCAAATATAGGGTATGCTTGGGTATAATAAGTTGCATATGAAGATAATGTATAGTCAATAAAGAATCTACCACCTCTAGTAAAAGAGAAGATATGTCCTATGTGATTCGTTAAATGACAACCCAATAATCCTTGGCCAAGGTAAAATGAAATTAGAAAGTGGTTTCTAATTTGTATTATTTGGAGTTGTGCATTTTCTAATCGAAATACATATGATTAAATAAATTAAGACTTGACAGTAAATCCATGTCTTATATTTAATTTGGACATTGTATGGTGGACGGATTGAATTGTACGGTAACTATTAACTCACATGTTCTTTTACGATTAATGTTGAAATCTATATTATCTGGAAAGTCGTTGATCGCTAGGGAGGCTTATCCCTATTGTAGAATAAATGTTATTTATTTAAATAGATTATTAGTTTAATTTATTTATTTAAATAAGATTAGAATTTTTCTAATTGATTTATTCACAACCGGTTTAATATGGAGAACTTAAAGGGTCACAACATAAAAGGAAGAAGAATTATTTAAGAAGAAAATGGCATGATACTAATAATGCATTAAGTATAATTAATTTAATATATGGTGATGGAATAAATTAAATAGCTTAATGTTTATTATTTAATATTTTAGAAATATTAAATATAAATTAATAAGAGGAGTCTTATTAATATTAATATTATTATTATTATTATTTTAATTCTAAAGGAGTTTAGGAATTAATATAATATCAGTACTCTCTCTCAATCCTAATAAGATTAGGATATAAATTAATTAAAAGTGTTTAATTAATTAATTAAATAAAATCCTATTCTAATTGGATTAGGAGGGTTAACCTAATATCTCTATAAGAGCGTCTTATATCAGAAATAAGGTACATGAATTTTTTTAAGAGTTGGGAGTACACATATTCTATAGAGATAGAAACAAGGGTTAAGCCAATAATCCATCTTCTTGAGTTCTTCATCGTCCTTGGTGGATCACCGTTAGAGGCCAAACATTTGGGTGGCTGACATTGATCAAGGAAAGGAACCACTACAGAGGAATCAAAGGAATCAAAGGAGTAGAACTTGTACCTGAGGAAGCTTGGATCTTCAAAGGTATAACTCCATCCTCTTTTCTGTTATTGATAACTAGCACAAGGCATGATCATGGTTATGGGTTTGTATAAATTTTTGAAAACCTATGTTTCGTGCTTCCGCCCTATTTATGTGATTTGATTGCATGATTGCGTTACGTACAAACCCAACAGTGGTATCAGAGCCTAATTTTGTGCTAATTATCAATTTTATGATTCCATGTATGAATTGATGTGAGAATTGGATCTTTTTTTTGGACAAAATCGTTCTCTTCAAGTTTCTGCGACGAACGGCGCAGCTGCGCAGCTGCCCAGTTCATTACTGGCGCAGCTGCGCCGGTCTGCAAAAGCTGCTGCTTCAGGCTACCTGCGCAGCTGCCCAGTTCATTACTGGCGCAGCTGCTCCGGTTCCTGAACAGACCCTGAAATTTGATTTTCATTAATTAAGTAAATTGTTTATTTAATTGATAAAGTTTTAAAATAAAGATGTTTATTTTATCTGAAATATGATTTCAGATTGCTACAATTAGAGGAGTTTAATTTGGATTTATTTTTGATTAAAATAAAAGAGTTTATTTTGTTTCAAAAATAAAATTTAGCAAAACTTTTGTCCATTAAATAACATCGATCCATATATGGAATAGCTTTATTATTCATGAGATGAATGGATATTTATTGATGCATATGTTGATGTGTATGATAATAAATGGGTTGATTATGGACTATGACCAATGTGATTGGATTTTATTTTGGATGAATGCTTGAATGTATGGATTTTATAAAATGGGGTCTGCGTACCTCGTCTTCTCTGGTTTTTTTCTCGGTGTAAAATTCTATCTCCCTCCTATGTACTTCTCCTTGACTGCTGATCAAGGTTTCTATTTACTTAAAAAATAGTTTATGTAATAGAGATAATTAAAATTATCTTGAAGAAACTGGAGACCAAGGAGCAAGGAGCGCGTGAAGACCCGTTTGAATAGAGCCTGGGTTTAAATGTAATGTTACATTTAAAATTAAAATTCTTGCACTCCTAGGTTTGACCTTTTGGTTCACTTGGTGGCTCTAGTGAACCAAACTAGAATAAAAGTCCATAATCAATCCGGGTAGAATATAGTATTCTATATAGCATGCTAAATATTATATATATTATATTTTATGCAAACATGTTTCGCATGTTTAATAAAATAACGCGTATTTTATATATATATATATATATATATATATATATATATATATGTATATATATATGTGCATGCACGCTAAACAAGATGAGACAAATAATAACAAACCCCTCAAAGAAATAATATTAAGTCCGAAGCCTTCAAATATTTGGAATATTGAACATCGCCTTCTAGCATGGTTAATTAATAGAGTATTAAATATTTAATATGAGTTTGTTGTGCTATCCACAAGGCGAGTATTGAATATTTAAGATGTTAATTAATCACATTTGATGCTTATCAAGAAAATTGAACGATCCAGTCTTGTTGTGCTATCCACAAGGACGAAAATTTTTCTTTTTTGAATTTATGGAAGTGCTAGGTTGGACTTAACTTAAATCAATTTAGTTCGGATGTGCACACACATGACCATTATGATTTAAGAGGCAAAATAAAAGGAGTTACATGGTGATGTAATTGACAAGAGTTGTCTACCTATTTATTTGTATATCGCTTGTTGTGCTATCCACAAGGTTATATACATTTGAAATGGGATCCTTAATCTCACTAGCAAATCTTTAATTAGATGTTGCCGAACTATATAAGTGAGGAAAATATAGTTTGATGAAAATAGTGGGAGATACCAATTTAAAATAAAGACCTAAATTCATTTTGGTATGCAAAGTTAATAAAATGAATGTTTGCTAAAATGTTGTCTTTTCACATGCAGAATTTTAAAAATGTCAAAATCACTAATCTCACTACGAAGCATACTTGATGCAAATAAGCTTACAGGCCCGAATTATGACTGGATAAGAAATCTGAGAATTGTTCTCACTGTTGAAAAGATTTCTTATGTCCTAAATTCAACTATCCCTGAATCTGTTTCGGAAACAGCCTCTGAGGAAGAGATTGCCACTTTCAATAAGTGGCAAGATGATGCATCTATGGCTCAATGCATCATGCTCGCATCCATGAATAACGAGCTTCAGCGTCAGCACGAAAAAATGGATGCTCCTGCTATGCTGCTTCACCTCAAGGAGTTGTATGGTGAATAGAGTAGGACTGCTAGATATGAGATATCTAAGGAGCTCTTCTGATCTCGGACGACCGAGGGCACTGCCGTCAAGACTGATGTTCTGAAGGTAATCAATTTGATTGAACGCCTTGGACAGCTTGGGTTCGTCATGGATGGGGAGTTGAGTCAAGACTTGGTCTTGCAGTCACTCCCTGAGACCTTCTCGCAGTTTGTGGTTAATTTTCACATGAATAAGCTAGATGTCAGCTTGCCTGAGCTGCTTAACATGCTGAAAACTGCAGAAGGTCACTTCTCATCCAAGAAGAACCATGTCTTGATGGTGGATTCTTCCAATAAAAGGAAGAGGCCCAAGGTGTCTTCTGAAAAGAAGAAATCCAAGAAGGCTAAGGGAAAGGGGAAAGAAAAGGAACAAAAGAAATTTGAACCAGCTAAAGGAATGTGCTTTCATTACAACGAGCCAGGACATTGGAAGAGGAACTGCAAGAAGTTTCTAGCAGAGAAGAAGCTTAGAGAAGCTTGGACTTCCAATCAAGGTTTGTTTATGATTGAAATTAATTTTTCTGAAAGTCATAATTCTACTTGGGTATTGGATACCGGCTGTGGGTCTCACATATGTAACACTGTGCAGGGACTGGTCAGAAGTAGAAAGCTGAACAATGAAGAGGTGATCCTACGAGTGGGGAATGGAGCAAAGGTTGCTGCATTAGCTGTAGGAACTTATTGTTTAGCAATGCCTTCGGGCAAGTCCATATATCTTAATAACTGTTATTATGTTCTGAATATTATTAAAAACATTATTTCAATTTCTGTATTGGATATGGAAGGTTTTGACGTTATTATAAAGAACAATGGTTGTTCTATTTATAAAGACGATGTTTTATATGGTATTGGAAATTTGCGAAATGGACTTTATATACTTGAGGTGGTATCTTGTATACTTTGAGGTTCTAGAGTGATCCTAAGCCAAAAAAAGCTTGTTTTGTTGCTCCCCAAGGTGAAAAACACTCATTTTTGCTAATTTCCTTTGTAAACTTTGTTCAATGTACTAGATCTATGATGGGTTAAATGCTTTCTAAGTCACTATACTTTATGTCAACTTACAAATGCGTCACTAAACTTTTTTTTCTTACAGTCAACTAACTGTACTCGACTTTTCTAACACAAAGTTTAAAAAAAACCATTAAATACTTTGACTTTTAACGGAAAAAGATAGCTAAGCTGCTGATTTAGAAAAAAAAAGCCCATGTGGCAGTGATTATGCGATGTGGCAGTGATTATGTGGATTTGGAGGAAATTTTTTATGAAGAAAATGAAAAAAATATTTTAAAGTATAATATAAATTTAAATAATTAGTCAAAAAAAGAAAATAAATAAAAAATATTTAATTATTTTTGTAATTGATATCAAATAAATTTTTATTTATAATTAAGCCATTTATAAAACGTAAAAACTAAAAATATGCTAATTAAAATTAAGGGGAATATGAAATACATTTAAGGGAAAATGAAAGAAAATTATAATAAAATTAGAAAATTTAAAAAAAAATACATGGCAGAAATTAAAAAATAAAAAGAGTTATTTAGTTATTTTTGTAATTAATAGCAAATGTTTTTTTATATATAATTAATAACAAATATAATTAAGGAAATTATAAAATTAAAAATATTTTACAATTAAAAATCTTAACAAGTATAATTATTTAGAAAATTATAAAAATATACATATTTATAAATAAATTAATACATACCTAATCAATTAATACATTCAAAAAAATGAAAGAACTCTCAAAGCACTCTCAAAGAAATGAAACACCAGATTACAATCACAAACAGTACAACAAATGATCTATAAATTCCCAAAGAAATGAAAGAATCCATGTATGAAAAATCAAAAAAGGAATGCCATTTGTAATGTTGGCAATTTGGCATTAAAAAAATTCCATCACAGCGAGAAACGAGACCATCCTAAATTCATCTACACTTCCTTCAAAAAAGGAGGCAAGCTTCGGAGTGATGTTTAAGCTGTAGCTTGGCTTGCTGCTGTGACCAGAAACCATGGGCAACTATAACCCTGTCCAGGAGTTCCTGAGGCACAGGCAAACCTTGCCTTTGTTGTGGAGATATTCTTGCCGTGTGCACCAATGTTTTCCACTTGTCCTGCATGATAGTAGTGTGCATACAAGCCAATCATGTATAATAATAAAGCACATACTTTGTAAACAATCTTATTTATTTATTAATAAAATATTCATTTAAGGCATTTAATTATCTACATGGTGCTATTTTTATAATATGTAAATAACCCATAGTTTTAAGCAATGTTTTTTAGAATCATGATGAGATCATGCTAATGAGATCTAAATTCTTAGAAAGCTTAAAAACTAAAATAGTTCCCAATTGTGGGATTATTAAAATGGGGATTTGTAAATCCGGATAGATTGGTACATAAGTTGCTTGCTCATTAAATGACGATGACTGATCTCATGGTCATTTGTGTGGAGACACTACAGCAAGTATGTAGGTGCTTATTGGAGAATAAGTTCACTGAACGTGACTCGCTATGGAATACCTAATGGAGTTTTACTCGCCTGTCAATAGGAATTCCTATTGTGATAGTAGTACAAGTGATCCTTGGACTTGAGATCATCATAGTATCTTGTATGTAACAAATTATACTTTGACTTATTCCTTAAGACCTTTTAAGGCATATATAGGGTATGCTTGGGTATAATAAGTTGCATATGGTGTTAATGTATGGTCAATAAAGAATTTACCACCTCTAGTAAAAGAGGAGATATGTCCTATGTGATTCGTTAAATGACAACCCAGGAATCCTTGGCCAAGGTAGAATGAAATTAGAAAGAGGTTTCTAATTTGCATTATTTGGAGTTGTGCATTTTCTAATCGAAATATATATGATTAAATAAATTAAGACTTAACAGTAAATCCATGTCTTATATTTAATTTGGACATTGTATGGTGGAAGGATTGAATTGTACGATAACTATTAACTCACAGGTTTTTTTTATCATTAATGTTAAAATCTATATTATCTGAAAAGTCGTTGATCGCTAGGGAGGCTTATCCCTATTGTAGAATAAATGTTGTTTATTTAAATAGATTATTAGTTTAATTTATTTATTTAAATAAGATTAGAATTGTTCTAATTGGTTTATTCACAACCGGTTTAATATGGAGAACCTAAAGGGTCACAACATAAAAGGAAGAAGAATTATTTAAGAAGAAAATGGCATGATAGTAATAATGCATTAAGTATAATTAATTTAATCTATGGTGATGGAATAAATTAAATAGCTTAATATTTATTATTTAATATTTTAGAAATATTAAATATAAATTAATAAGAGGAGTCTTATTATTATTATTATTATTATTATTATTATTATTTTAATTTTAAAGGAGTTTAGGAATTAATATAATATCAGTACTCTCTCTCAATCCTAATAAGATTAGGATATAAATTAATTAAAAGTGTTTAATTAATTAATTAAATAAAACCCTATTCTAATTGGATTAGGAGGGTTAACCTAATATCTATATAAGAGAGTCTTATATCAGAAATAAGGTACGTGAATTTTTCCAAGAGTTGGGAGTACACATATTCTATAGAGATAGAAACAAGGGTTAAGCCAATAACCCATCTTCTTGAGTTCTTCATCTTCCTTGGTGGATCATCTTTAGAGGCCAAACATTTGGGTGGCTGACATTGATCAAGGAAAGGAGCCACTACAGAGGAATCAAAGGAATCAAATGAGTAGAACTTGTACCTAAGAAAGCTTGGATCTTCGAAGGTATAATTCCATCCTCTTTTCTATTATTGATAACTAACACAAAGCATGATTATGGTTATGGGTTTGTATAAATTTTTAAAAATCTATGTTTCGCGCTTCCGCCCTATTTATGTGATTTGATTGCATAATTGCGTTACGTACAAACCCAACAGTGGTATCAGAACCTAACATTGTGCTAATTATCAATTTTATGATTCCATGTATGAATTGATGTGAGAATTGGATCTTTTTTCTGGACAAAATCATTTTTTGCAAGTTTCTGCGACGAACGGGGCAGCTGCGCAGCTGCCCAGTTCATTACTGGCGCAGCTGCGCCGGTTCCTGAACAGACCCTGAAATTTGATTTTCATTAATTAAGTAAACTGTTTATTTAATTGATAAAGTTTTAAAATAAAGATGTTTATTTTATCTGAAATATGATTTCAGATTGCTACAATTAGAGGAGTTTAATTTGGATTTATTTTTGATTAAAATAAAAGAGTTTATTTTGTTTCAAAAATAAAATTTAGCAAAACTTTTGTCCATTAAATAACATCAATCCATATATGGAATAGCTTTATTATTCATGAGATGAATGGATATTTATTGATGCATATGTTGATGTGTATGATAATAAATGAGGTTGATTATGGACTATGACCAATGTGATTGGATTTTATTTTCGATGAATGCTTGAATGTATGGATTTTATAAAATGGGGTCTGCGTACCTCGTCTTCTCTGGTTTTATTCTCGGTGTAAAATTCTATCTCCCTCCTATGTACTTCCCCTTGACTGCTGATCAAGGTTTCTATTTACTTAAAAAATAGTTTATGTAATAGGGATAATTAGAATTATCTTGAAGAAACTGGAGACTAAGGAGCAAGGAGCGCGTGAAGACCCGTTTGAATAGAGCCTGGGTTTAAATGTAATGTAACATTTAAAATTAAAATTCTTGCACTCCTAGGTTTGACCTTTTGGTTCACTTGGTGGCTCTAGTGAACCAAACTAGAATAAAAGTCCATAATCAATCCGGGTAGAATATAGTATTCTATATAGCATGCTAAATATTATATATATTATATTTTATGCAAACATGTTTCGCATGTTTAATAAAATGACGCGTATTATATATATATATATATATATATATATGTGTGTGTGTGTGTGTGTGTGTGTGTGTGCGTGCATGCACGCTAAATAAGATGAGACAAATAATAACAAACCCCTCAAAGAAATAATATTAAGTCCGAAGCGTTCAAATATTTGGAATATTGAACGTCGCCTTCTAGCATGGTTAATTAATAGAGTATTAAATATTTAATATGAGTTTGTTGTGCTATCCACAAGGCGAGTATTGAATATTTAAGATGTTAATTAATCACATTTGATGCTTATCAAGAAAATTGAACGATCCAGTCTTGTTGTGCTATCCACAAGGACGAAAATTTTTCTTTTTTGAATTTATGGAAGTGCTAGGTTGGACTTAACTTAAATCATTTTAGTTCGGATGTGCACACACATGACCATTATGATTTAAGAGGCAAAATAAAAGGAGTTACATGGTGATGTAATTGACAAGAGTTGTCTACCTATTTATTTGTATATCGCTTGTTGTACTATCCACAAGGTTATATACATTTGAAATGGGATCCTTAATCTCACTAGCAAATCTTTAATTAGATGTTGCCGAACTATATAAGTGAGGAAAATATAGTTTGATGAAAATAGTGGGAGATACCAATTTAAAATAAAGACCTAAATTCATTTTGGTATGCAAAGTTAATAAAATGAATGTTTGCTAAAATGTTGTCTTTTCACATGCAGAATTTTAAAAATGTCAAAATCACTAATCTCACTACGAAGCATACTTGATGCAAATAAGCTTACAGGCCCGAATTATGACTGGCTAAGAAATCTGAGAATTGTTCTCACTGTTGAAAAGATTTCTTATGTCCTAAATTCAACTATCCCTGAATCTGTTTCAGAAACAGCCTCTGAGGAAGAGATTGCCACTTTCAATAAGTGGCAAGATGATGCATCTATGGCTCAATGCATCATGCTCGCATCTTCACATTAACAGTTCTGGGCTTACGAAAAGGCTTCCCTGTCTTCGCTCTATCTGTTTCCTGGGCTTGGAAAGTTATCCTCGGGGACGTAGATGGCATCAGTCTACTCTATCGGAGATCCCGGTTGCAGAGGGCTTCACCCATGCTCGTCTTTAGTTGGGGACATTAACGGCCTATGACGTAGTGTGGGTCCCTTATTCTGCAAAGCACTTGTCTGAGGGATTTGAGGATGGTCTACCGGTAGGGCCTGAGTATCATCTGTCTACTCGCCGGATTCTATTCTTGTTTGATGGAGGTTGGGAGCTCTACCTCGGGGAGCGCACTTTTTAATGTATCATTGGGGAGATTTGTCTTCCTTTTCTTCCTCCAGCTCAGCGATTCTGGCCTCTATCTCAGCCAGCTGCAATGATTCCCACTGCTGGGTATAATGGGTTTCATTTGTCAGATGGTCCTATCACTTTTGAGGACTTTTCCACTTGGTGGGGCCCACTCACGAAAGGATCTCAAACCTGAGCTACCCAGTTCCTGGGAGATTTGGTTCCAGGGTCTCTTAAGATGAAGACTGGATATCATGCTTCCAGGAACCCTCTCATCAGACTGAAATAGCCAACTTGAGACATCAGTTGGAGAAGCTGTCGACGTACTGTCGTCATATAGGTGTGGACCCTTCCGTAGCTAGTACTTTTGCTGCTCAGGATCATGAGGTTGGACCCTCAAGCACTGGGGGTTTACATGGGGATGGACCCTCAGGCGTTGGTGGTTCTCAGAATTAAGGTGAACCATTTACTTATCATCCAGATGTGCAGGAGACCCCTTATCGCCCAGATCAACAGGATGTGCCCACCCCAGGTGACTTGCCCCGGGTTGACCAGTTTGATGATTCTAGCACTTTTCTGGAGGATTTTGACATTGTGATGATCCCATAGGTCTTTTGTTAGTCCTTGGGCATTTGTGCCCCAGTATCCTGTACTTTTTATTTCTTAGTTTTCACATGTATCATAGGTATGACAGTGATGTATATCAAACTAATGTATTTAACAGATATCTATGTATGTTGTTTTCTATTTATTCATCGTACATGCTATATTATCACTTATTATGATGCATGCTTTATATATATTTAACTGATTAGATAGAGATTGACCCATGTATGGTCTTATTAACATAGTTTTACAGATGACCTCTTCTGCTGTTGTTCGCTTGGATCACCTTACGCCTAGTCAGATAGCTACCAGTTTGAGGGTTTAGCATGACCATTTGCCGGATTCTGACCGCGTTGTAGTAAGTCGTATGTTGGGCCATTCCTTATCTTTGTTATCCTTTTAGGTTCCCAAGGGGTTTGTTGATGGGATGCTTAGTTATTGGATTCCAGAGCGCCACGTTTTTCGATTTGGCTCTTATGAGTTGACTCCCACTCTGAAGGAGTACAGTCGCATGTCCAGATTATCGATGGAGGGGTCGTGTGCTCATATGGCGTTAGGCCATATGCGCCGCCAGTTCATGACGGTGACCGGACTCGGGAGCAGTCGTACTGGCCGAGGTGGGTGGTAGCCATATTATTTCTACGGACTTTATGATAGGCCACTTTGGATCTGCTGACAGCTTCACTGTCTATTATGGAGATTTTGCCATTTTTGAGGAGAGATGGCATACTGCCCGAGTGGACGTCCTGGTCATGTGCCTCAAAGCATATCTATACATGGCATTCTATGCTGACCATCTAGATGTGGCGATGTCGATGGCTGTCAGGGCTCTTAGAGATGACTTCACCATACTTCCTCTTATCTTGGAAGAGACATTGATATCAGCATCCCTCTGCCGGACTATTAGGGATCAAGGGTTCAGAGGTAACCCCGTGCTCATATATATCTGGTTCATAACGCAGCTCAGACCGATAGGTCGACTTCGTCATCATGGGTTCTACTTTGGACATAGCTTGTCACAGGTCTACTCATACAGCCCGGCTTCTTGCATTGATGGGGCATCCTGGACTTCATTTTTGGGTGCCATGGAGGATCCTATTGCGATAGTTATGTATTCTGGTTACTGTTCCTTTCTGAGTTTGACCACCCATGTAGCTGACCTGGATTTCCTTCTGTTGGCCGATTTGAGGCGTGTGATGACCTATCATTCTCCTGCGATGATGGGCCAGTTTGATCAGTATAAAGAGGTCCATGCATTTGAGGGGACTGAGGATTATCGCTTCCCCGTCTGCTCAGTTACCGAGGTTGATCTAGCTCAGGTTTATGGATTTTGGTCGCATCGATAGACAACGGAGTACAAAGACTGCCATCAGGGCCGATCTGTAGAGTACCCAGCTTGGCTGGAGTCGAATTTGGCACCAGACGCAAAGGACCAGGTTGATACAGGATCTTTATCCAAAGATGATGGTGGGTCTACTGACGTTGAGGAGCCCATGAAGGATCTTATATCTTTGACTGAGGATGCTTTGTTTGCAGAGTTGACAGCTTCTCTTGTTAGTACTGTCCCACGTTCGTACTCAGTTTCCATGGAGGAGATGGACAAACAGCTTCACCTGGTGACCTTTGAGAGGGATCAGGCTCGGGCCCTGATGTTAGCCACCTTAACTGGTCGGGATGCTGCTATCGCTGAGAGAGACGCAACCCTTGCTTCTAGAGACCAGGCCCTCATTGATAGAGATGCGGCCCAGACTTTCACAAATGGACTCATTAGTCATGTACAGGACGTAGTGCAGGGTCAGGAAGGCGTTTATTATATGGCAGCAGAGATGCTGAGACGTGTCGAGGTATTGGAGCACGAGCTCAGAGATACTCCTCAGACCGCAGAGACTGCTGGATATTTGGCTATATTGGCTCGTCTTACTGCCGATTTATAGCCCTATTTATTTTCCTGTACAAACTTTGTTATTATCTTTTGTCACAGGTTAGAATCAACTTTTGTATTATAAACAGTTGAATATATAAAAAGAAACAAGTTCAGTTCACTTCCCTTGTTTGAGCATGTCTAGCCTTGTACACTGTTACGCTTCATGATTTATTATGTCGATATAGAACTGGTCTTGTCATACTTGCGCTTGATTCGGCAGGGTGATGCTGAGATGTCGCTAGGTCCTCTCCGCATGAGCCGTTGATTGGGCAGGTTTGTGTTATATTTTAGTTTTTGTATAGGTTAATATTTTCATTTTGAGGATATAAGGTGAAAGTGTTTGGATTCTTTCGAAGGTTAGACCGCACCATAAATGGTTGCCTACGCACTCCCATAGAGGTGAGATCAGGTCTTTCGTAGTTCAGGCTTGGCTTTAATAGTTGAAAAGGTTTTATTTGGGTTTGAGCTTGGTTTGATTGGGTTTTGATTTTTTTAATTTTTGTTTGATTTGATGGGGTATTGATTTTTTTTTCTTTGATTTGACCGCACCATAAATGGTTTCCTACGTACTCCTGTTGATGGGAGATTAGGTCTTTCGTAGTTCAGGCTCAGACCTGAAAAATAGACTTGTTATATTAATTTTCTTTTTCTTTCTTTTTCTTTCTTTTTCTTTTTATCAAAACAAAGTATTCCAGTTTGACATGACGGGGGTCTCAGACATAATATCGTTTCACAGAATTGAAATTGATCAATTGTGGCAATTCCTCACCGTCCATCTCTTCTAATTTCAATGCTCCGCCCAATAGGATTGCTTTGACAACAAAGGGTCCTTTCCAATTTGCGGCAAATTTTCCTTTAGCTGCATCCTGGCCTGGAATGATCTTCTTTAGTACCAAATCATGCTCTTTAAATTCTCGAGGTCGCACCTTCTTGTTATAAGATCGGGACATTCGCTGCTGATATAGTTGGCCATGGAAGATAACAGCAACCCTCCTTTCATCTATCAGGGATAACTGATCGTATAGATCTTGTATCCATTGGCTCTCCTCTATCTGGGGATCTAGCATCACTCTTAGTGATTCTATCTCCATTTTGACAGGAAGTACGACCTCCATACCATAGACTAACTAGTAAGGTGTTTCCCCAGTCATGGTTCGAGTTGACGTTCAGTATGCAATTAGGGTTAATGGCAACATATCAGGCCATACCCGGTGATTTGCCTACATCTTCATCATTATCTTCTTGATATTTTTATTAGCGGCTTCCACCCCGCCGTTCATTTTCGAACGATAAATAACTGAATTGAGGTGTTTGATATTGAACTTACTGAATAGTTCCCTTATCATCTCGTTATTCAGATTCTTCATGTTGTCTGATATAATAACCTCGGGTTGTCCATACCGACAGATGACGTTGTTTCTAATGAAACCAACGATGACCACCTTGGTGACCTTAGGGAAGGAAGCTGCTTCAACCCACTTGGTAAAGTAGTCGATCATAGTGAAGATGAATCGATGACCGTTACTGGCTTTAGGCTCAACAGGTCCTATCACATCCATTCGCCACATGGAAAAAGGCCATGGTGATGTCATGCAATGAAGTTGATTCGGGGGTGCATGAATAATGTTGGCATGTATATGGTATTGATAACAACGCTTGACATGATCATCACAATCTGCATTAAGGGATATCCAGTAATGTCCCGTCCTTAGAATTTTCTTGGCAAGGAGGGGACCACTCATATATGCTCCGCACACCCCACCATGTACTTCATTCATAAGTCGCTGGGCCTGATCTCTGTCTAGACATCTCAGAAGGCCTATGCCTGGGTCTCTCTTGTAGAGAGCATCCCCACTCAAGTAGAAATTCATGGCCATTTTCTGTATTTGCTTCTTCGCGGCTTGACTCATTCCTTCCGGGTTTTACTGATCTCACAAATATTTTTTAATGTGGTGGTACCAAGGTTTTCTAGTAGGTGTTATCTCATCTAATATCTCCTCTACATTTTTTCCATCTGACGGTGCGTTCTGTACAGTGAAAGTGATGAAAGGCATTCCCTTCCTTGCTGACAGGTTCACCAATGAAGCTAATGTAGCCAATGCATTGGAAAATCATTTTGGTTCCGAGGAATATGCATGAAGGCAATGTCTTCAAACTTTGCTGCCAATCGGAGAATATGCTGATGGTAAGGCAGTAGATGCAATTCCATGATGGTGTAGGCCCCGGTGGACTGTCCTTCGTACTCTATGGTATTTTTGGAATTGTTAAAATGAAACTTGGTTGCCACAGGGTATTGATCTCCCGTGTTGGATACCAGAACTGCCCCGGCTCCCGCGCCTTCAGTGTTTGATGCGTCGTTAAAATACATTTTCCAGAATTGGCCTCAATCCTCCTTACTGGTCAGTTGAATAGTCATCACTTCCTCTTCCGGGAAATAGGTTTCCAAAGGTTCAAAACCTCATGTTGGTGCGTCGGACAGGTGATCTGTAATTCCTTGCCCTTTGATGGACTTTTGGGTCACATAGATGATGTCGAACTTTTGGAGGATTAAACTGCAACTTGGATAATTGGTAGTTCAACCTCGGCTTGCTGAAGATGTATTTCAAGGGATCCATCCTAGAGATGAGATAAGTTGTATGGTTGTGTAGGTAATGATGTAACCTCGTGGCTGCCCAAGCTAATGCACATCAGGTCCTTTCTATCAGGGTGTATTTCTGCTCTCCGCAGCTGAAGCGTTTACTAGGATAATAAATCGCCCTTTCTTTCCCCATATCATCCTTTTGCCCCAGTAAGCAACCCATAGCATTAGAATTGACTGAGATATACATAAATAACAGAATTCCATCCCTTGGGGGTACCAAGATAGGTGCTTTAATCAATCTCTTTTGAATGGTATGAAAAGCTTTCAGGCAGTCTTCATTCCATTTTCCCGAGGAGTTTTTTCTTAATAATTTGAAAATGGGTTCACAAGTTGTTGTCAACTGCGATATGAACCGACTGATGAAGTTTATTATTCCCAGGAAGCCTCGGATTTCCTTCTCGGTTTTTGGTTCGGGCATCTCTATGATGGCTTTGATCTTGGCAGGATCCAATTCAATGCCCCGGTTGCTGACAAGAAATCCCAGAAGTTTACCGGACTTTACACCAAAAGCACAGTATGCTGGATTTAACTTCAAATTGAATTTACGGAGTAGTTCAAACAACTTTCGAAGATGGGTGTAATGGTCATCGGTCTCTTTGGACTTCACGATGATATCATCCACATACATTTCGATCTCTTTATGCATCATATCATGAAATAAGGTCATCATGGCCCTCTGATAAGTAGCACCAGCATTGGTAAGGCCAAAAGCTGGTCTTTGATAACAGAATGTTCCCCAAGGGGTAATGAAGGCGATCTTTTCCCTGTCTTCTTCAGCAACCATAATCTAATGATATTCGGCAAAGCAATCGGCGAAAGAATACATTTCGAACTGTGCCGTATTGTCAATTAACATGTGGATGAACGGCACTAGGAAGTCATCTTTAAGGCTGGCCTTGTTAAGAAATCGATAATCTATACATACTCGCACCTTCCCCCCAGATTTTGGCAGTGGGACTATGTTGGACAACCACTCAGGGTATGTTGATACCATAATGATTCCCACTTCGAACTGTTTGATAATTTCTTCTTTGACCTTCAGGCTCCATTCTGGTTTTAACCGTCTTAATTTCTGCTTGACAGGTTTGAACCCTTCCTTAATTGGTAGTCGATGGACAACTATATTAGTGGATAGACCTATCATGTCTTCATGAGACTAGGCAAAAACATCCTTGAATTGGGTTAGGAGTTTGATTAGTTTTTTTCTTGGTCAGAGGGAAGGTTGGTTCCGATCTATATCTCTTGGGGATTGTCAGGGGTTCCGATATTTATGGTGGTGGTTTGATCAAGGTTGGGTTTAGGTTTATCTTCGACCCATGATTTGATTTCCTCGGGCACCTCGTCATCATCCACTTCCTCTTGCGCGATCCCCATTAAGTCAAAGTCCAATTCTATATCGAAATTCATTACTCAAATTTGGCAAGTCATGGACGTGGCTAGAAATTCTCAAATTTGGAAACCTGAGACAAAAACTTGATTGCTAAATATATACAAACGGTTGTCAATTACAAAAGGATTCAGCAGTTGATATGACAACAGGCAATAACAAGTTGCAGATAAAATAAAACAGACATAAATATATAAAGGTAAAGCTCCCTGTAAACGGATCACTTTTTGGTTTTACCCTTTTCGGACGATTTGAGGAGTGACCGTCCAATTACTGGTAGTTAGATCCTGGGGGATAGCTAAGATAGGTGTGTTGCTGGAGTTATCGGCGTCTTCCAGGATGATCATAACTAATTTGGAACAGGTCCTTGGATCCTCCTTCAGGATGTTCACACTTCCCAAGTTAAGGACCGAGATGATGGGTTGATCATTCGACAGGTCTGCCCCATTGGATTTCTTTAAGTAATCTTGAGGAAGGAAAAAACTACTCACAAATTATAACTGAATCTCATCCAGAAATTTCTTATCTTTGGCCAACCGGGCAGCATCCTTAATAGTTTTTTCATCACCAATTGATGAGTGGGTTTCATACCTACGAATCGGTATTCTTTATAGTTTGATTCTTGGTGTTTTCAAGTAATTTTGCTATTATTTTACTTGGTTTTATAATATTGTGTGCAGGTAATGGAAAGGTTTCAAAAGTAGCATAAAAGGCAAGTTTTTAGTTTTCATGACCTAAACACCCGCTGGGGCGGGTTCCAAAAGAAGAATACACCCGTCAGGGCGGAACTATGGAATTTCAGCATGGCCGGACAGTGAGTACACCCGCCGGGGTGGGTGTGGCAATACCAAAAACCCCGCTGGGGCGGGTAGGCGTGAAGAGCAGCTAAGGAATCCTACTTCAAGTAGGATTTGGACGAATAAATGGTGATGATTAAGGCTGTGAGTAAAATGATATAAAAGAGGGTATTAGAGATACATAGAGGGGGACTTAGCCATACACAAGCCCTAGCTTGGATGATTGACTTGGGACGAGAATTGAAGCATCGTTGGATCACGAAGAACACAAGATTGTGACAACGAGCGGTGATATACTTTAGAGTTTATTTTCTCTCTTCTTTAACATCTTGTATTCAGAATGATTTCTATTATGTGGATTATGGATTTTGATTCATTTATGATGAACTAATTTACTATTTAAGCCTGTAACAGATCTTGTTATGTAATGGATGATTAAATAGCCTTTAATTCAATTTATGAACATTATTTCCAGATTATTTGCTATTTGTTGTGCTTAATCTATATAACTGCTTGATCACCAATTATCCGTTATCCCATATGAATTCGAGAGATGACATATGGGATTGGAACTAGCCATAGTGACATATGTTTGTGATTTCTGCATAGTTGGGATTCATAATTCATGTATAGGATAGAGATATTTATGTATCATAGATAATCTGTTAAGAACTTGATTTTAAACCTTATTTAATTGTAATTCACATAGAGATATAGTGAGTTAATTAATTAAGGTATCTTGCTTAATTCTATCATCTGTGAATTTAAGTGAGTATGGATGTAATGCATTGAGAGATGGTTATATCTGCTTTAGTGTTCTTGATTAATAATCTGGAGTAATTGATATAAGCTGAAGGAAAGTATATTATCTGAAGTGAAATAATAAGTGAAGTTGTAGGCTTAATTCTCTAAAGCTTGTTTAAATACGGAGTTAGTGTTTAAATTTGTTTAAGTATGAATTTAATTAGAAAATCATCTTTTAATCATTAGTTTGATAAAGCTGAAATAATATAAAACTGGTACTTGTTTGATTAAATAGAAGTTATTGTCTTTGTGGGTATGATATCTGATCTTATCAGTATATTACTTGTGGACCACGTACACTTGCGTGTAGCGAGTATAGAAAATACCTAACACCAATCTCCTTACATCCGTTCTGATCAACTTTAGGGATTAGGAGGTTTGAGATAATAACGGGGACCTTCTTCAATGGCTCTTTAAATCCGGCTTCGCTGAGGTCCGGCTTGAGAGGAATCAGATGGTTAATTAGCATGTGATTATGAGGATTGAGATGTTTGGATCCACCAGAGTATCCTAATCCAACCCTTCCCAACTGCGTGGGTATGTGGATCAGGTTTTTGATTCCCTGGCCATTTCTCCCCAATCCTCGACCTAGTCGATGTCCTCTAGAAAGCATCTCTTGGCCTACTGCCATCACTTCTGGAGATATCTGGGGAGTTAATGTTGGCGTACCCACAGAGTGGTATCGTGGATTGCTTACTTCAAAGGCTTGAAAACTGGCGGGCTCAATACCCTCATTCACGCTGATCAGGGGCATATCTCCCAGATTATGGATAGGATAATTAGGTTCTGCACTGACAGTGACCAGATTGCCGTTAACGATGTATTTCAAATGCTGATGAAGGCTTAAAGGAATAGCCCCAGCTATGTGGATCCATGGTTGTCCCAGCAACAGATTATATCCGTTAATGATTTTCAGGTCTGTAAAGGTATATTGAAGATGAACGGGCCAATCTCTACAGGAAGTTTAATTTCCCCAACTGTATCCCTTCTTGATCCGTCAAATGCTCGTGCCACTACATGGCTTTCCCGAATCCGATTCAGGTTGATCTTCATCCTATCCAGAGTATACTATGGACAGATGTTCAAAGATGATCCGCCATCGATTAGTACGCCTCCTACCACGTATCCAGATGATACGACAACGATATGTAATGGTCTGCGATGGCTAGTTCCCTCGGCTGGTATATCGTCATCTGTGAATGATGTCACATTACTGTCCAACACATGGCTGATCAAGTGCTGGAATTTCTCAGTATCAATAGTTTTGGGCAGGTGTGCCTCCTCCAAAACTTGGATTAGAATTTGACGATGGTCGTTAGAAGCCAATACTAAATCCAGAATGGAGATTTGATGTTGTTTCTCTTCCAACTACTTCACAGTCCTTGCTTCGTCGTGCCCCCATCTTAAGGAGGAATTCTGCGATCTTTCCCGTTGATACATTCCCCAATACCTTGGTTGTCGGTTTCAATAAACACCCCTGGAGGTAAAGTGGATTCTTCTTAGGTATGATAGTTGTACAATCAGGTGTCAATTTTATGCCTTCTTCATAATTCCATAGTACCTTCTTTAGGCTAAAAAATGGGAGTTGCGGCCAAGGAGCCAGCATCAGGGGTTTTGGCTCCGGTATCTCGAGAGTAGCATTGTTTCCCTGCCCAGATAATCCTTTTATGGTTATGGGTTCGCCACCCGCTCCTTCTATGCAAAGGATAACATCTACCATTCCCTCCAAATTCTTTGCCCCTCGAGGGTAGATTATCTCTTCCTCAGAGAAGATATGAGCTTTATTCATTAATTCCAGCTCTCCTAATTCGATCAGATTCTAAATTAAGTGTCGCAGGGCCCAACATTCCTCCGTGGCATGTCCAGGGCCATTTGAATGATAGAGACAGGATCTAGAAGGATCGAAACACTTCGATCCCGGATCCGGGGGTGGTAGAAATTTTGTGATCTTCCCTTCCTCGATCAAGGTGCACAGAATTTCCTCCCTGGACTGTCCCAAGGGGGCGAATTTTTTTTTTTGGCTGCAAATTGTAGTTGGCTATATAGACACTCAAAATTTTCTTTAGTTCTGTTGTAGACAATTAAGATTTTGTGTTCCTGTTACAAACCCTGCAGGAAGGAAAGACAGCCAACTCAACCCGGTCTCTACCCGGGAGATACAGGTTAGCCCCGGTCTCAACCCGGGAGGTACAGATCAGCCCCAATTTCAACCCGGGAGGTACAGGTCAGCCTCGGTCTCAACCCGGGAGGTATAGGTTAGCCCCGGTCTCAACTCAGGAGGTACAGGTAAGCCCCGGTCTCAACCCGAAAGGTACAGGTCAGTCCTGGTCTCAACTCGGGAGGTACAGGTCAACCCCGGTCTCAACCTGGGAGGTACAGGTCAGCCCCGGTCTCAACCCGGAAAGTACAGGTCAGACCCGGTCTCAACTCGGGACGTACAGATCAGCCCCGGTCTCAACCCGAGAAGTACAAATCAGCTCCAGTCTTAACCCGGGAGATACAAGTCAACCCCGATCTTAACCTGGGAGGTACAGGTCAGCCCCGGTCTTAACCTGGGAGGTACAAATCAGCCCCGGTCTCAACCCAAGAGATACAGGTCAGCCCCGGTCTTAACCCAGGAGGTAAAAGTCAACCCCGGTCTCAACCCGAGAAACACAGGTCAGCCCCGATCTCAACACGAGAAGCCGGTCTCAACCCAGGAGGTACAGGTCAGCCCCGGTCTCAACCCGGGAGATACAGGTCAGCCTCAGTCTCAACTCGGGAGGTATAAGTCAGTCCTGGTCTCAACCCGGGAGATACAGGTCAGCCCCGGTCTCAACCTAGGAAGTACAGATCATCCCCGATCTCAACCCGGGAGGTACAGGTCAGCCCCCGTCTCAACCCGGGATGTACAGGTCAGCCTCGGTCTTAACCCGGGAAGTACAGATATGCCCCAGTCTCAACCTATGAGGTACAGATCAACCTGATCTCAATTCGGAACGGTACATGTCATCCCCGATCTCAACCCGAGAAGTACAGGTCAGCCCTAATCTCATCTCGGGAGGTACAGGTCAGCCCCGATCTTAACCTGAGAGGTTAGGTCAAGCTCCAATCAAAACCCGAGAAGCCAACTCAACTTTGGAGATAACCCTGAAGCCTCACATCATCTCGAGAGACAAACCTGAAAGAACCAAATCAGCCTCAAGGACTACCTTGAGGACAAACAGAATCGATTGGGATCCAAACCTCAGAGACAACCCCGGGAAATCAGTCGAAGGCTATGCCAGCACTGAAGGCAACCCCGGGAGGGATAAAATGGTTATTTTGTTAACTTAAAGTCAATTTGGTCAAACTCAAGCCGAATTGATGCCACTAAGGTCAGAAAGAACCACAACATTAATCCCGAGTGAAAATAGCGCATGACAGCTCAATAGACAAACTGCGAGGAATCAAAGACCTAGTTATGAACCAGTCTTTTTGGACTCGAAAAAAGTTTACTCCCATGTCATTGTGACACTCTCGGCGAGGGATTCCAGAAAGGTATAACAAGCCTCAAACGGATGCTCCGATCAAAAGTTAGAAAGTTTTGAATCTGACCTCGCATTGCTCGGAGTGCGCGTACTTCGATGTAACGAGACTCGCCAAGTGGGCCCTACCTCGTGGAGCCGCAAGTAGACTCGCAACTGCCGTGCATAGGACCGCTTCCACCGGGTCTATATATATGAGTGCACCCCCAGCTCATTTAATAATTCAAAAACGCTCTGAACCTCTGTCCGTTTCATTTCTCAGCCATACTCTTGTACTCCAAACCCAAATTTTATCACTCTAACACATAGATATACTCATACACTACCACATATCAAATATTGAGCGATATAATCGGACATTTAAAGCCTATAATTTGGCAAAAAGCCCGTGTAGCAGTCCATTGTGAGTATTTTTACGATCAGAAAGTTCCTACTACTCCATTACTCATTTATACACTTGCACGTTAAGTTTTATTTTCTGATTATGCCCGGAACTCAGTTCTGTGGCTGTTTTTGCTTACGTTTTCGTACATTTTGGTACATAAACACGTTTTCTTGCATTTTTACAACTCGAATCGTCGATCCGTCGCTTTTAACAGCTATCATATACGTATATATTGACTTCACCGGGCTAGGTTATCTTCCCAGTCCCGGTTTGACTTTTTTTGTATATATTTAACTATATATATACTAACTTTTCAATTCTGTCAAGCCCGAATGTCAAATCCGTGGTAGTTTACTGCTTTTATATATATAACTATACATATATAAATTTTTCTGACTTATTTGGGCCTAAATTTCTACTTTGTGGCCTTTTTATTGCTTTAATATATATAGATTAATTGTATATATTAACTTTTACATTCCAGTTTGGCCTGGATCATTCCGTGGCCTTTTTACTGCTTTTATAAATATATATATATATATATACTTACATTTCTATCTAGGCAAAAGGATAAAATATTCGTCGCCCTTTACAGCTGTTCTATATATATATATTTACATTCTGTCCAGCCTAGATTAGTTTGTGAATTTTTCCAACCATTCTGTCAAGCCTAGATTACTTCGTGGCTTTTTCCAGCTTTTATATATATATATATATATATATATATATATATATATATATATATATATATATATATATATTCCAGTCCGGGCATCGGAGTGAAAACCCATTGCCCTTTACAGTTTTTGTATATATATAACTATATATATATATATATATATATATCCTTTACTCATTGTGATTAAATTGCTGCTTTAAATATTCATTTGTTATGAATCGACGCTGACATCTCTTTGGGCGAACTAGATTTCTTTAAATCTCGCCAACTCTAGCTTTTAAACGGTTGAAAATAGGTTCAGACAGAACCGGGAACCGGGAAGCTAGAATGGCTGAGATTTACTTAAATCTAGCAATTTGTCTAGTTTCATTTCTAAAATCAACCTCGCGGCCCTTAGATCGCTATCTAGTGGGAACGAGACGCTTTGGCTATGCGCTAGCCAGGATTTACTGATGAATCCTTGGTTCTGGCGACATCTGGATGTAAATACACATTTTCTATGCATATTTGAGATGTGCATGCTTTATTGGCTTCTCTATGTGAGCCTTGGAATCGTGGGATTCATGATCAAACTTATCAAAATCTGATTCCCACGATGGACAAACTCCACTTTACAGATGACCCAGCCAGTTTTTCTGTAAAATATACATCCGAAAGACCTTAAAATAGTTACCCGATTTTAAGGTCTCAACATAATGAGAATAATGGTTTGTCATGTTAGAGTCACTTCGATGGCTGTCATGCCCATGAGAAGACTAACACTTGTATATGTTGTGGTCAAGGATGCTTCGCAGCCCGACAATCACCATTCAAATTGAGCCAAAAGGCTGAAAAGATGAAAATGGAAGTATCCATCTGCTTCAATTCCTACATAAGGATAAGGGTTTGAAAAACCTGCTTTCAAAACATCATCTTAATAATCTTGTCTAAAAAAGAGACTTTTGCAAATCAAATCAAACCCATCATTCGTAGGTTCAACGAAGCACGTCCATACTTTCAAATCAATCAAACATAGGCCCAATTTCTTCCAGCATTCACACGCACACACACACATTACAGATTTAAAAGGGAAATATTGAAAAGATGCGGTACCATGTTTTCATGGGAGTTGTGGGATGCCTAACACCATCCCCACACTTAACCATGCCCCCGAACTTAGAACTTTGGTTTCAAAGATCATGTTTCGACTGTGTCCAACAATTGAGCCTCATTTCAAACAAAACTCGATTGAGTTGGTACAACCATTCAAATCTACAAACTGGCGACTCTATAAGATGTTCAAATCGTCGACATGATACATGTTGGCCTTTTCCTAAAAAACCCTTTCAAAATCATTTTCATAAAAAGATAAAATAAGAGTAGACAAAACTTAGGAAGAGAGAAAGATTCGGGTCCAACTCGAACCGAATTTTTTCTCGACGTCGACAGGTGGCGACTCTACTAGGGACACTAGAGGGCTTAGGCCGTGCTTAAATCTTTTCAAAATTTCCCTTTTTATATCCATATATATGTGAATGCTACATCTCTACATTGAATGAATGTGTGAATGTTGCATCTTTACATTGAATGAATGTGAATGAATGCTTTCCTGCTTTATATTAGTGCTTCGCACGAATATTAGTGCTTCGCACCAATGTCATCATATGCATACGGTGAGACGCAATGTATGTGAATGTATGTTGTATGATTCCTCCACTAAGAGGCAAACTAGTCGGTGACAGAGTAATGTCTTCGAGGACAGCTAAGTCTTTGTGGCTCATGAAAAAGCACCACTCAGATCCGCTCCAGTTGAAAGATCTGGGGACCTTCATGCCGAAAAGCCGCGAGAGTAACCTATGATAAGTCAGCCTCTGATTAACCAAATCCGAAGGGAAGCCTCTTCATGCCGTCCTCTTTCAATTCAATGTCAAGTTTTCAATTCCAATGTCATAATGTACATTCCATATCTTGTAAATTATGTCATATTATCCTGTCATCAAAACAATTGACCTCTGTTTTGCAGGATAAGATTAAAAAACCTTAAAAATACATCATGTCATGCATCATATCCATACCTACCTCAGGAAATTGACACACCTACGTTTGTTGTAGTTGAAAAATTGGTCCTGTCACTAGATCTAAGTCTAAGAAAGCACTAAGTCCATCTCCGGACATGGCTTCTAGTGCTCAGCCAGAATCCACCCCTGTCTCTAGGGAAGAGTTTGAAGGACTGAAGAACCAGATAGCCGAATTGGCCACTTTCTTGAGAGAGCAGAGTAAAGCTCTTAAAGGGAAACAAGAACAGGGTCACACAGAACTAAGAACACTCGATGGCAGTCAAGAGATCGGAAAGATAGACACTCAGATTTCTAGACCACAGAATCAGAATAATACCAACAAAACCCCTAAAATCACCATTATTAACAAAGAGCAGGAAGCTGGTGACATTCTAAAGAAAGTCCAAAAGATGGAAGAAACTATCCGGTCTATCAAAGGGACTAGGGCATTTGGCAGTGTAAATTATTTCGACTTATGTATTTTCCCTAGGGCTCGTTATCCCAAAAAAATTTAAGCCCCTAATTTTGAGAAATATAATAGATTGGGAGACCCTTACACTCACTTAAAGGTGTTCATTGGAGAGCTCGGATCCTATGCAGAGGACGAGAAACTACGAATATAGTTAATCCAAAAAAGTCTGACCGGAGAGGCTAGAGCCTAGTATGCCCGTTTGGACAACTCTAAAATTCACAGCTGGGAAGAGCTGGCACATGCCTTCCTCAATCAATATTATTTCCAGTCTCAACTGGCTCCAGACAGATCTCAAATAACCAAAATCAAGAAATAAAGCACTGAGTCATTCAGAGAATATGCTCAACGTTGGAGGCGAATGGCGGCATAAATCACTCCACCTATGACTGAGTCTGAGATAGTCATGACCTTTATCGGCATTCAAGAAGCTCCGTATTATGAAAGGGTCCTAGCAGGCATAGGAAAGCCATTTTCGGAGATGATCAAGCACGGTGAAATGGCAGAAATGGGGCTGAAATCTAGGAGGATACAAGATTTGACCCCCTTAGAAGCTGTTGCCAAACATATCCAGTCCGGGAGTTACGGGAGTAATCCCCGGAGGGTACACAAGAAGAAAGACGAAGAAGTGTCCTTGCTGTTACAAGGACAAAATCAGAGGGGTGATTCGAGTAGCATACCTATTCAGAGGAGGTACTATTCCCCTTTTCAAACTTCAGCCCAACCTTCAAACCCACCATTCTAGAAAAATTTGGAGGCCAGACGTCGAAGAACGTTCACCCCCTTAGGGGATTCACTCCAGAATGTGCTAAAACTGTTGATGGCATAGAAAAAGATTGTGCAACTCCTTCCACCAACCAATACTGGGGGACAAAATTTTGACCTAAGTAAGAAGTGCGCATTCCATTCTGGATCTCCAGGCCATGATACACAGGACGGTTGGTCTCTCAAGCATAAAATCCAAGACTTGATTGACAATGGAGAGATTGTGGTGACCTAACCGGAGCAACCGCATGTACAAGATAATCCCCCCACCCCTCAGCACAAAGAGGATAGTGTTAACATGATTAGCACACAAAATGGAAAAGGGTCCAAGTACCTCCGATACATCGGAGAGTCAACTCAATCCAGTAACAATAGTCCGGACAGCTAGGAGTTATCAGAAAGGTGATTCCTGATAGAACAGGAGATTAAGTCTATCAAGGAACAAATTGGACAGTTAGCAGAGCTAGTTGTAAATCAACATCAAATGACCAGGCAGCTGATAAACCAATCCAATCAACAAGAGATAAGTCCGCCTACCCCTGAGATTAGCCCCATTACTATGAGGGATCACTACTAGTTTCATGAACATGAACCCTGGGCCGACAAGGTGGCCAAGGAAGAAAAGTTTAAAGTTGATAGGGAATTCGCCTTTCAGAAGAATTTCACTAACTTGAACCAGGCGATGAAGGAAATCCTTCAGATGTTGATTAATGAGGGAATGGTTGCAGATTTATTACCCCCGGTAAATCCTAGATCCAGAAAATTCAAGCCTGACCGGATTTATAAATATCACTACAATGCGCCCGGTCATGACACCGAAGATTGTTGGGGACTTCGACACTTAATTCAGAATATGATTGAAAGTGGTGAACTAATCAGGGGGAATCGGGATTATTTCCTCTTAGATGAAGAAACTCTCTTTATTCCCACTACATGGAGTCAGGAAACAGTGGCTGTTATTTCCTCTGATAAGGAGCCAGCCCTCACACCCCTAATGATACCAAGGAAAAGGGTCCAAGAAACACAAAATCCTGTGAAGGTGGTCGCACGTGAGCCTTTAAAATCTTGCCTTTCAGACCCCAGTATCCAGTGACCAGTCTGAAAAAAGTTCCCTGGAACTATGGAAAGGATGAAGGTTCCACTTTGAATAACATTACCATTGTATCCAAGGAGAATCCATTGTACCTGCCTCAGCGGGTGATCAACTCAGTTATCAAGGCCAAAGAGAAGATGGATGAAGAGAAAATCAAAGAGATCCTCAGTAAAATGGGACACAATGAAATCAAGGTGGTGCAAAGTTTGAAGGATGCACCCAAGCAGATGTCCATCCAAGATTTGGTCTTATCCTCAATGGATCATTACAACATTCTGGTGAAAGTACTAGAAGAAGCCCATCTGCCAAAAGTAGTGGATGCTGAGAAATTTAGCCATGTGGTAGAACACATCTTCAATAGCAATGTGATATCTTTCACTGACGATGATATACCTGCAGAGGGGGCAGGTCATCGCAAGTCCCTGCATATAGCAGTGATGTCATCAGGGTATGTGATCGGAGGTGTGATGATAGATGGAGGATCGTCCCTAAACATCTATCCCTACAACACCTTGGAAAGAATAAAGATCAACCCAAACCGGATTAGAACCGATCATGTGGTCATCCGGGCTTTCGATGGATCTCGTCGAGAGGCTATGGGAGAAATTCAGCTTCCTCTGGAGATTGGTCCGCACACTTTCTATGTATCTTCTCAGGTGCTCAACATCACCACCGAATACAACTTATTGATGGGCAGGCCATAGATCCACATGGCAAGAGCCGTTCCATCTACCCTTCATCAACAACTCAAATACATTATCAATGGCAACCTAATCACGGTGAATGCCGAACCAGAATACCCTATCTGCATACAGGAAGACATGCCAGTGATTAGTCTGGATGCAGGGATTGAACCTGCTAGTTTTTAAGACTTGGAGGTAAGCGATACTCAGTACCTACCAGTTGGGGCACCAGCCTTGAAGCCTAAAGTCTCCCCTGAAGTGATAACAGTGGGCCAGGAGATGGTATATTTGGGTTTCCGCCCTGAAGAAGGATTAGGAAAGAATCAGCAAGGTATCAAAAGCCCTGTGCAAATCCTGAGTCAGTCGGGGAAAGCCAAATTGGGCTATTCATCCGGGTCAAGCCACCGGAACCCACATAAGCATCCTAAGGCTCATGCTTCCACTTTACTATTGCCAAACCTCACTGATGTGGGGTTTGTGAAGCCAATGAGGAAGATTCTTGCTATTGTGTCAGCTATGTTGTTTCCTCTAATCATACCGGTAAGTGAGAGAAAAGCCCCAAAGCCTGAGAATGATAGCAAAAAGGGAAAAGAAAAGATCATGTACGAAGGACGAGACCCATTTGCTAACATACGGGTTCTTATACACTACGAAGGTATGAATGATGATATCCCAGACAGTGACGAGGAGGATCAAATCTAAATTCCTCGTATTAAGAAAGAAAAGGGGGCCAGTTCAATAAAAAGCCCCGACCCTATTTTGAGGGATGTCTGAGTCATTATCCGAGACGAGGCAGACGAGCACAATTCCTTGATCCTTCCTATTCATGAGGATCTGACCCTGGACAATTGGAGCAGCGTCCCTTTCCTCATTTAAAAAGGGTAAAAGGGCAGATAATTTGTCTGCCTTGTAACATGGTTTTATTTATTGCTTATTTTATTGGCTTTGCTAAATGTTTTGTATGTTTAAACAGTTGCATATCTTAAGTTTTGTTTTTAGGACTCCAAGATTGGATTTGTTTGTCCCTGTTGATGAGATGCCAACCTGTCATAGTGACTACAACTTTGATGTAGAACTGAACTTCGACTTGATGGAAGTTGATCAAGAGGAAGAAGATGACTATGATGTGCCCGAGGAGATCAAAGAATGGGTCTAAGACAAACCCAAACTAAACCTCGACCAAACCACCACTGCCAATATCAGAACTTCAAAAAACCTCAAAGAAATCCAGATAGTCATAGACCTTACACCAGATCAAAAAGTCAACCTGATTGAACTCCTAACACAGTTCCAAGATGTGTTTGCATGGTCACATGAAGACATGATTGGCCTGTCTACTGACATTAGCATTAATCGAATGCCCATTAAAGATGGATTCAAGCCAGTTAAACAAAAGCTCAGGCGATTAAAACCTGAATGGAGTCTGAAAGTCAAAGAAGGGGTCGTTAAACAATTTGAAGACGGCATCATCATGGTATCAACATACCCGGAGTGGCTGTCAAACATAGTTCAAGAGCCTAAGCCTGAAGGGAAAGTATGAGTATATGTAGATTATAGGGTGTAGACACTCAAAATTCCTTTTCCCTGTTACTAACACTATAGGAGGGTAAAACGGCCATCAGATCAACTCTGATCTCAAATTGGGCCATCAGTACAACCCCGATCTTAAATCGGGCCATCAGTTCAACCCCAATCTCAAATCGGGCTGTCAGTTCAACCCTGATCTCAAATCAGGCCGTCAGATCAACCCCGATCTCAATATCGGGCCATCAGTTCAACCTCGATCTCAATATCGGGCCGTCAGTTCAACCCCAATCTCAAATTGGGCCGTCAGATCAACCCCGATCTCAATATCGATCCTTCAGATTAACCCCGATCCAAAATTGGGCCGTCAGATCTACCCCGATCTCAATATTGGGCCATCAGATGATCTCAAATTGGGCCATCAGATCAACCCCGGTCTCAATATTGGGCCATCAGATCAACCTCGATCTCAATAATTGAGCCGTCAAATCAACCCCGATCTCAATATCGGGCCATCAGATCAGCCCTGGTCTCAACCTAAGAATTACAGGTCAGCCCCGGTCTCAACTCGGGAGGTACAGGTCAACCCTGATCTCAACCCGGGAAGTATAGGTTAGCCCCAGTCTCAAGTCGGGAGGTACGGATCAGCCCCGGTCTCAACCAGGGAGGTACAAATCAACCCCGGTCTAAACCCAGGAAGTACAGGTCTACCCCAGTCTCAACCCGGGAAGTCAAGTCAACTTCAAAAAAAAACCTGAAGCCTCACAACATCACCAGAGGAAACCCTGGAAAGACCAAGTCAGCCCCGAAGACAACATTAAGGGCAAACAGACTTAAATGGGATCTAAGTCTTGGAAAAAACCCCAGGAAGTCAACCGAAGGCCATGCTGACACTGAAGGCAACCCCAGGAAAGGAAAAATGGTCATTTTACCAACCCTAAGCTGATTCAATCAAAATCAAGTTGAATTGATGCCACCAAGGTCAGAACGAACCATAAAGATGATCCCTAGTGCAAACAGCGCAAGATAGCTCAACGGACAAACTACGGAGAATTGAAGACCTGGTTATGAACTTGTCTTCTTGGACCCGAAAAATATTTTATCCCAAGTCATTGTGACACTCTCGGCAAGGGCTTTTCGGAAAGGCACAACACGCCTCAAACGGATGCTCCAATCAAAAGTTAGAAAGTTTCGACTTCGACCTCGCATTGGTCGAAGTGCATGTACTTCAAGACGACGGAACCCTACACGTTGGCCCCAACAGGGGAGCCGCACCTCTACCTGTGGTAGTAGCAAGTAGAGTGGAGGCTCCCTGGTCCATAAATAAGAGGCCAACCCCCTCATATTTTCATAATTCCAAAACGCTCTGAACCTCTACCCGTTTGGTTTTCAGTCATTTTCAAGTCTTCCAAACCAAAATTTTTTCACTCTAACACGTAAATATACCCACATACTACCACATATAAAAAAATAACAAGTAGATTTGGACGTTTAGAGCCTACATTTTGGCAAAAAGCCCATGTAGCAGTCCATTATGAGTATTTTTATGACCAAAAAGTCAATACTACTTCTTTGCACTTTTATACACTTGCACGTTAAGTTTTGTTTTCTAAATATTCCCGGAACTCAGTTCCGTGGCCCTTTTTGTCAACCTTTTGTACATTTTTGCACATAAACGCATTTTCTGGCATTTCTATAACTCGGATTGACGATCTGTCACTTCTAGCAGCTTTGGCATACTTACATCTTTGTTTTAAGAAACTTCGTCGGACTGGGTTATCTTCCCAGTCTAGGTTTGGCTTTTTTTGTGTTTATTTAACTGTTTATATACTAATTTTTCAATTATGTCAAGCCCGGATGTCAAATCCGAGGTAGTTTACTGCTTTTATATATATTTATGCATATATAAGCAGCTTTCACCACCACTGGGTTCTCTTCCCAGTCTTGGTTGACTACATTTCTGTCTATATATATATATATTTACATTTTAGTCTGGCCTGGATTATTCTGTGGCCTTTATATTGTTTTTGCACCCTTCACCATTACTGGATTATCTTTCCAGTCACTAGTTGACTTCTTTTCTGTACATTTATATTTTTGTTAGGCCTGGATTATTCTGTGGCCTTTTTACTGCTTTTATATATAAATATGCATATATAAGAATCCTTCACCACCACTGGGTTCTCTTCCCAGTCTTGGTTGACTACTTTTCTATCAATATATATATATATATATATATATATATATATATATATATATATATATTTCAATTCCAGTCCTGGCATAGGCGTGAAAACCCATCGCCCTTTTTACTGTTTTTCTATGTATATTTTAATTCTGTCCAGCCTGGATCATTCCGTGGCTTTTATACAGCTTTTATTAATATATATATATATATATATATATATATATATATATATATATATATATATTTCAATTCCAGTCCGGGCACCGGTGTGAAAACCCATTGCCCTTTATAGCTTTCATATATATAACTGTATATATATTGCTTTACTCACTTTTATTAAATTGTTGCTTTACATATTCATTTTATATGAATCGGCACTGACATATCTGCGGGCGGACTAGATTTATTTAAATCTCTCCAACTCTAGCTTTCAAACGGTTCAAACCTGTCCAGATTGAACCGGGGAACTAAAATGACTGAGATTTATTTAAATCTATTATTTTTCTAGTTTCACTTACAAAAGGAACCTCGCGTCCCTTAGATCGCTATCTAGTGGGAACGAGACGCTTCGGCCAGGTAAGAACCAGGATTTACTGAATGAATCCTCGGTTCTGGCGACATTTGGGATATATATCTGTTTATGTACAAATTTGAACTTTGCAGGTTTATTGGCTACTCATATGTGAACCTAGGAATCGTGGGATTCATGATCAAACTGATCAGAATCTGATTCCCACGATGGACAAACTCCACTTTACGAATGTACCCTGCTAGTTTTTCTGTAGAAATGTACATACAAAAGACCTTAAAATGGTTATCCGGATTTAAGGTCTCAAAATAATGAGAATAATGGTTTATCATGTCTAAGTCCCTCCGATGGCTATCATGCCCATGAGGAGACCGACACTTGTATATTTGTTGTGGTCGAGTATGTTTCGCAACCCGACAATCACCATTCAAATTGTACCTTAAGGCTAAAAAGTTAAAATTAAAAGTATAGATATGATTCAATTCCTATGTTAGCGTAAGGGTTTGAAAACCAGCTTTCAAAACATCATGTTAAACAATCTTATCGAAAAGATAAGCTTTTGCAAATCAAATCAAACCAAAGACTTTTGCAAATCAAATCAAACCCTTCGTATATAGGTTCAACGTAGCCTGTCAAAAGCTTTCAAATCAAACATAGGCCCAATTTTCAAACAACATACACACACATTTCAGTTTTTAAGGGAAATATTGAAAAGATGCGGTACAATGTTTACACGGGAGTTGTGGCATGCCTAACACCTTCCCCACTCTTAACCAAGCCCCCGAACTCAAACTTTATTTTCGAAGATCAAGTTTTGACAGTGTCCAGTAGTTGGGCCTCTTTCAAACAAAACTCGATTGAGTTGGTACAACCATTTCAAATCTACTAACTGGCGACTCTATAAAACGTTCAAATCGTCAACATGATACATGTTGGCCTTTTCTTAAAAAACCCTTCAAAACCTTTTTTGCAATAAAAAGAGTAATGGTAGAGATAACTTAAGAAGAGATAAAAGATACGGGTTGTGACCCGACCCAAGGATTTTTTCCCGACATCGATAGGTGGTGACTCCGCTGGGGACAGTAGAGGGCTTAGGCCGCGTTCAAGTCTTTTCGAACATTTCCCCTTTCAAAAACTACGTATGTGTGAATGCTACGTCTTTATAATGAATGAATGCATAAATGCTGCGAATGAATGTGGATGAATGCTTTCCTGCTTTTTAGTGCTTCACACCCATATAAGTGCTTCGCACCAATTGTCATCATATACATAACAGTGAGACACGATGTATGTGAATGTATGTTTTGTGATTCCTCTCTCAAGGAAGCAAAACCCGTCGGTGATAAGTAATGTCTCTGAGGACGGCTAAGTCTCTGGGGCTTATGAAAATGCACCACCCAGATTCGTTCCAGTTGAAAGATCGGATTAATCTCCCCTCTAGTAGATTGTGATGATCTGGGGACCTTCATGCCAAAAAGCCGTGAGAGTAGCCTAAGATAGGTCAGCTTCTGGTTAACCAAATTTGATGGGAATCTTCTTCATGCTTTCCCCTTTCAATTTAATGTCAAAATTTTCAATTTAAATCCTATCATCAAAATAACTAACCTCTGTTTTGCAGGTTAAGATTAAAAATCACATCATGACATGCATCTTATCCCCACCTACCTCAGGAAATTGACACGCCTACATTCTGTTGTAGGTGAAAAATTGGTCCTGTCACTAGATCTAAGTCTAAGAAAGCACTACGTCCATCCATGGACATGACTTCAAGTGCTCAAACAGAATCCACCTCTGTGTCTAGGGAAGAGTTTGAAGGACTGAGAAATTAGATAGTCGAATTGGCCATTTTTTTAAGAGAACAAAGCAAGGCCTTTAAAGGGAAGCAAGCTCAAACTCATACAAAACCAGGAACACTTGGTGGTAGTGGTGGCAGTCAAGAAACCAAAAAGGTCGAAACTCAGATTCCTGGACCACAAAACCAGGACACTGAAGGGGTTTTCGGCACATAAACGCAGCGAAAATTATAATTTTCCGAAACCCTAAAGCAGGATCCATGCGAAAAACATATTAATTCAGAGGTTAAGATTTGTTTTACCGATTATTCAAGCCTGAACGGAGACGATGGAGATTCTGGAACTGCTTCGAATCCTCAGCGCAATCCAACAGAACTGCGCCTCTACGGTATCCACATGAACGTCCCGCGAATCGTCACACGATCTGCAGCAAGGAAACCTGCGGTACTAGCCACCAAGGATCTGGACTTTCAAAAAAAATTCTCTCTAGTCTCTCTCTAAGAGTGGCTAGGGTTTTTTTTTTGATAATCCCCTAAACGGTTGATATATCATATATATAGCAGTTAAAGGAATTAACCAAAACCTAATCCAATTAGAAAAATAAAATCCGAATTTATATATATATATATATATATATTATATCTTAATTAAGTCTTACTTAATTAATATACATATATATATATATACAAATTATCTTATTAATTTAAATTCGTAATTTAAATACTATCAATCATATTGATATATTTAAATCCATACAATTTAAATTAATTTCCTTTTAATTACGTTCTAAGTATGTGACCCTATAGGTTATTATTATGTTGGCAATAATTTTAAAATCATATTATAAAATTATAAACAGTGAGCGGCATCTAGTAATGCATCACTGCTACCCAAATAATAATAAGATCGGTGATTCGATACAACCTTTTCGTGACCAATGTTTCAATGTAATTTAATCCTTTTAACCTTGACATCCTAGATTAAACTCGAGGCATGGAATGTGTCATCCTCTTCATAATTTAATCTGAGTTTTCTTGATCGATGAGTAGACTATATGAAACAAATCACTATTTGAGCATGGCCATGCATTTCATAGTCCTACTCAATCAAGAGGCCTATGGATATCACCCCTAATATATAGGAGGGTTAAATTCCATCTAGATCACTCATATTCCTCACACGATTTATGATGTACCCAATAATCACCTTTATCGTCCACCCTATTAAAGGTGGCCTTTGATGATATCAAAGTACATAAATTCTCATGTAGTAATATAGTAATTTCAGGTCGGAGGATCATTACATCATTGTCACTATGAGAATTGCTTATGACACTTTGCATAATGCTCCACGTAGAATTCTCATGGTGGGTCTGTCCAGTACATTGTTCTCTAACATGTACCTATGCATTGACTCAATATCTCATATATTTATGACCAATGAGATTTGGCCATCAGTCAATCCACATACTAGTCTCAATGTATCATTGTTGTCCCATTAACAATGACACTCGACTAGGGACATTTAAGAGTAATGATACTAATTGTAATTATATGATCTCATGTTCAAGTCACATACTTGAAGCCATATAATTTGTATCACTATTCTAAGGACTTTTATTATGTTAACATTTATATAACGCAGTAAATAAAACCATAATAAAATAATTTATTTATTCAATCAAATATAATATCAAAAATGTTTAAGCAATTACATCAAAGAATTAGCCTCTAGGGCATAAACTCTAACAGACACAACCAACAAAACCCCTGAAATCACCACCCTTAGCAAAGAACGGGAAGCTGGTGACATCGTGAAGAAAATACAACAAATGGAGGAAACTCTCCGGTCTATCAAAGGGACTGGGGCATTCGGTAGTGTTAATTAGTCTGACCTCTGTATATTCCCCGGGGCTCGTTATCCTGAAAAGTTTTAAGTCCCCGATTTCAAGAAATACGATGGATTGGGAGACCCTTGCACACATCTGAAAGTATTCATTGGAGAACTCGGATCCTATGCAGAAGACGAGAAACTTCAAAAGCAGTTATTCCAAAAGAGTCTGACTGGATAGGCCAGAGCCTGGTATGTCCGTCTGGACAATTCGAGATTTACAGCTGGGAGGAGTTGGCCTATGCCTTCCCCAGTCAATATAGCTTCCAATCTCAGCTGGCTCCGGACAGATACCAAATAACCAAAATCAAGAAAAGGAACACAGAATCATTTCGAGAGTATGCCCAACGATGGAGGCGAGTTGTAGCACAAGTCACCCCAGCTATGACTGAGTCTGAGATAGTCATGACCTTCATCGATATCCAAGAAGCTCCGTATTACGAGAGGGTCCTAGCAGGCATAGAAAAACTATTTTCAGAAATGATCAAGCACGGTGAAATGGCAGAAATGGGGCTCAAATCCGGAAAGATAAAAGATCTGACGGCCCTCGAAGTTGTTACTGAACATATCCAGTCCAAAAATTACGGGAGTAATCCCCGGAGGGTACATAAGAAGAAAGTTGAAGAAGTGTCCATAGTGTTACAAGGACAAAATTAAAGAGGTGAGTCAAACAGTATGCCCATTCAAAGGAAGAACTATACCCCTTTTCAAACTCCAGCACAGCCTTCAAACCCTCCATTCCAGAAAAATATGGAAGTTAGCCGTCGAAGAACTTTTACCCCTCTAGGGGATTCACTTGAGAATGTGCTAAAGCTGTTAACTGCACAGAAGAAGATTGTTCAACTCCTTCCACTCACCAATATCGGTGGACGAAATTTTGATCCAAGAAAGAAGTGTGCTTATCATTCTGGATCTCCAGGCCATGACACTCAAGTCTGTTGGTCTCTCAAGCACAAAATCCAAGACATGATTGACAATGGGGAGATTGTAGTAACAAAGCCTAAGCAACCGCATGTGCAGGACAATCCTCTCCCACAACATAAAGAGGAGAATGTCAACATAATCAGTACTGGAAATGGAGAAGGATCCAAGTACCTCTGTTATGTGGGAGAGTTAACTCCATCCAGCAAAAACACCCCAGACAGTTGGGAAGTTTCGGAAAGGCGGTTCCTGATAGAGCAGGAAATAAAATCTATCAAGGAACAAATCGAACAATTAGCCGAAATGGTCGTCTACCAGCATTAGATCACCAGGAAGATGAAAGAACGGGTCAACCAGTCTGACATCGATCGTCATCTCACACTGGAGATCAATCCCAGGGGGGATCATAGCCGATCTCATGAGCATGAACCCTGGACCAACAAGGTGGCCGAAGAAGAAAAAGTCCAAACTGGTAGGAAATTCTTATTTCAAAGGAATTTCACCAACCTGAACTAGTCGATGGAAGAAATCTTCCAGATGTTAATCAATAAGAGAATGGTTGCAGATTTATTATCTCCATTGAACACTCGGTCCAGAAAATTCAAACCTGACCAAATATGTCAGTACCACTCCAATTCACCCAGCCATGATATTGAGGATTGCTGGGCACTTTGTAACCTGATTTAGAATATGATTGAGAGCAGTGAATTGATAAGGGGAAATAAAATCTTCTAGATGAAGACACTCTCTAGATCCCCACTTCATGGAATCAGGATACAGTAGCTGTTATCTCCTGTGATAAGGAGTCAACCCTCACACCCTTAGTCCTACTAGGGAAAGGGTCAAAGAAACAGAAAATCCTATGAATGTTACCGCACCCGAGCCTTTAATCTTTCCCTTTAGACCTCATTATTCGATTATCAGTCTGAAGAGGGTCCCATGGAACTACGGGAACGATAAAGGTTTCACCTCAAACAATATTGCCATTGTACTAAGGATAATCCATTCTACCTGCCTAGCAGGTGATCAAACCAGTCATCAAAACCAAAGTAAAGGTGACCGATGAGAAAATCAAAGAGTTCCTCAACAAGATGGGACATAATGAAATTAAAATAGTGCAAAACTTGAAAGATGCACCCAAGCAGATGTCTATCCTCCATCTGGTCTTATCATTGGTGGATCATCATAACATTCTAGTGAAAGTACTGGAAGAAGCTTATCTGCCAAAGATAATTGATGCTGAAAAATTCTGTCACATGGTAGAACACATTTTCAACAACAATTTTATATCCTTCATTGACGATGATATCCCTGCAGAAGGGACTGGCCATCGTAAGCCCCTACATATAGCTGTAATGTCTTTCGGATATGTGATCCGAGGAGTGCTCATAGATGGAGGATCCTCCATCAAGATCTGTCCCTGCGATACCTTGGAAAGAATGAAGATCAACCCGAACCGGATCAAAATCAGTCATGTGGTCATCCGGGCTTTCGATGGATCTCGCCAACAAGCTATGGAAGAAATAGAGCTTCCATTGGAGATTGGCCCACACACTTTCTATGTGTCCTTTAAGGTGCTCAACATCGCCACTGGATACAACTTGTTGCTGGGCATGCCATGGATCCACATGGCCAGGGTAGTGCCATCCACCCTCCATCAACAGCTCAAATACATATTATCCAGAATACCCTGTCTGTATCCAGAGAGACATGCCTGTGATTAGCCTGGATGCAGGGATTGAACCTGTAAGTTTTCAAGTCGTGGAGGTGAGTGATACTCAGTATCTACCTATTAGAGCACCAGCCCTGAAACTAAAGGTCTCCACCGAAGTTATGACAGTGGGCCAGGAAATGGTATAGTTAGGTTTCCAACCTAGAGAAGGGTTGGGAAAGAATCGGCAAGGTATCAAGAGTCCAGTACAAATCCCGAGTCAGACTGGGAGAGCCGGATTGGGATTTTCATCCGGGTCAAACCACCGGAACCCACATAAGCATCCTAAGGCTCATACTTCCACCATTCTACTGCCTAACCTCACTAATGCCAGATGGGTAAAACCAATGAGGAAGATCCCTATTGTGGTATCAGCTATGCTGTTTCCTCCAATCATACCTGTCAAGGAAAGAAAAGCCCTCAAGTCTGAGACAGATAGCGAAAAGGGAAAAGAAAGGATCATGCACGAAGGACAAGACCCATTCGCTAACATGTGGGTCATCATAAACTACGAGGGTATGAATGAGGAAATCCCAGACAGCAATGACGAGGATCAGATTCAAATTCCTCGCATCAAGAAGGAAAAAGGGGGCAGTTCAAAGAAAAACCCCGGCCCTATTATAAAGGATGTGTCAGTCATTATCCGAGACAAGAAAGAGGATCACAAATCCTTGATCCTCCCTGTTCACGAGGATCTTAGCCTGGATAACTGGAGCAGTGTCCCTTACCTCGGTCGAAAAGGGACTCAAGCATTGGATGTATTTATCTCTGCTGATGAGATGCCAACCTGTCACAAAACTACAACTTTGATGTAGAACTGAACTTCAACTTGATGGAAATTGATCAAGAGGAGGAAGATGACTATGAGGTGCCCTAGGAGATCAAAGAATGGGTCGAAGACAAACCCAAACCAAACCTCGACCAAACAACCACTATCAACATATGAACCTCCAAAAACATCAAAGAAATCCAAATATGCTTAGACCTCACCCAAGACCAAAGAGCCAACCTGATCGAACTCCTAACACAATTTTAGGATGTTTTCGCATGCTCACATGAAGACATGATTGGCCTGCCCACTGATATTTTCATCAATCAAATGCCCATCAAAGATGGATTCAAGCCAGTTAAACAAAAGCTCAAACGATTGAAACCTAAATGGGGTCTGAAAGTCAAAGAAGAAGTTGTTAAGCAATTCAAAGTTGGGATCATCATGGTATCAACCTACCTAGAGTGGCTTTCAAACATAGTCCCCGTGCCTAAGCCAGGAGGGAAGGTATGAGTATGCATAGATTACCGGGATTTGAACAAAGCATGTCTCAAGGACAATTTCCCGGTACCTTTCATCCACATCTTGATAGAAAATACGGCGTACTACGGCATATATTCCTTCGTAGATTTCTTTGGTGGTTACCATCAGATTATGGTTGCTGAAGAGAACCGGGAGAAAATAGCTTTCATCACTCCTTGGGGAACCTTCTGCTGCAGACGATTGTCCTTCGGCCTCATTAATGCCAGAGCCACGTATTAGCGAGCCATGATGGCCCTGTTTCATGACATGATGCACAAAGAGATTGAGGTCTATGTGGATGGCATCATCATCAAATCCTGAAAGGAGGATGATCACATCGACCATCTCAAGAAGCTGTTCAACAGGTTGCGTAAGTACAACCTCAAGCTAAATCCCGCCAAATGTGCTTTTGGCATCAAAGCAGGCAAACTGCTAGGGTTCTTGGTGAGTAATCGAGGCATCGAGCTAGACCCTGCCAAGACCAAAGCCATCATTAAGATGCTAGTACCTCAAACAGAGAAGGAGATACATGGGTTTCTGGGGAGGATCAATTTTATAAGCCGATTCATTTCCCAGCTCACAGCAACATGTGAACCCATATTCAAACTACTAAGGAAGAATTCCTCTACCAAATGGAACGAGGATTGCCAACAAGCCTTCCTTGCCATCAAGAAACAGCTGATCGAAGCACCTGTTTTGGTACCTCCAAGGGATGGAGTTCCCTTATTCATGTACATGTCCGTCAATGCCAACGCAATGGGATGCATGTTAGGACAAAAGGATGATAGTAGCAAGGAGAGAGCCATCTACTACATCAGCAAAAGATTCAGCAGTGGTGAACAAAAATACACCCTGATCAAGAAAACACGTTGTACGTTAGCATGGGCCGCAATGAGGTTACAACATTACCTCTATGGGCACACGACCTACCTCATATCCCGCATGGATCCACTTAAATATGTATTCAATAAGCCAATGTTGAATTATCGACTGTCCAAATTGTAGTTGATCCTACTACAGTTCGACATTGTCTACGTGACTCAAAAGTCAATCAAGGGTCAAGGCATTGCAGATCAATTAGCTGAAGCACCTTCAGGAGGGTTCGAGCCCCCTGAAGACTTATTTCCCAGATGATGGAATCATGCCAATTCAACAACTTCAGCACGAGAATATAGTCCAACCATCGAAAATATATTTTGACGGAGCAGTAAACATGGAAGGTGCCGGAGCTGGGGCAGTTCTTATCTCTGGTACAGGTGAACAATATTCTGTGGCTACCAAACTTCAATTTGGCAACACCAACAACACAGCCGAGTATGAAGGCTAAATAATGGGGTTGAAACTAGCCCAATCCATGGGTATCAAACATTTACTAGTCTTTGGAGACTCTGAGTTGGTCATCAGACAAACCACTGGGGCATATTACACCAAAGAACTGCATTTGTTGCCCTATCATCGGCAGGTCGTCAAAATATCCTTGGAGTTTGAAGACGTAACTTTCAGCCATTTTCCTCGAAGTAGGAAAGACTTCGCTGATGCATTGGCAACATTAGCTTCTTTAATTCGCATATCAGATAGGAATGGGATTCACTGTCTAAAAATTCACAATTCAAAAAGCCCCTACATACGGGAATTACGTTGGAGAAGTATCAAATGAAATACCTCCTGTCAAGAAGCCTTGGTATTAAGACATCAAGGAATATCTGCAAGATGGATCTACACCCGCTGGAGGAAGCCAGTCCAAGCGAAAGCGGATTCATAAGATGGATATGAAGTTATATCTAAGCAGAGATGCCCTCTACAAAAGAGATACTGGAATAGGCCTGTTAAGATGCCTTGATAGAGATCAAGCCCAGAGACTGATGGATGAAGTCCTCGGTGGAGTTTGTGGTCCACACATGAGATGTCATCTGCTAGCCAAGAAGATATTAAGAGCAGGGCATTATTGGATTTCCCTCAAAGCTGACTTTGATGATCACGTTAAGAGATGTTTTCAATGCCAAATACATGGAAATGTCATACACTGACCTCCGAATGAGCTACACAACATGAGTTCACCATGGCCTTTCTCCATGTGGGGGAATGGATGTGATTGGCCCAGTGGAACCAAAAGCCAGTAATGGTCATCAGTTCATCTTCACAATGATCGATTACTTTACCAAATGGGTTAAAGCTGCCTCTTTTCCCAAAGTTATGAAAGAGGTTATCAATTGTTTCATCAGAAACAATGTCGTGTGTCGGTATGGACAACCGTAGATGATCATATCAGACAACGCCAAGAACCTGAACAATCAGATGATGAGAGAACTATGTAGAACGTTCCACATCAAGCATCTCAACTCCGTCATCTATCGGCCCAAGATGAATGGTGATGTCGAAGCGACCAACAAAAAGATCAAAAAGATCATGCAGAAAATGTCCGCCGATCACAAAGAATGGCCAGACCTACTGCCTCTAACCCTGTTAGCATACAGGATGTTAATGCACACTTCTACTGGGGCTACCTCCTATTCATTGGTCTATGGCATGGAAGCAGTCCTCCCCATAGAAGTAGAGATGGAATCCTTGCGAGTGTTGATCGATGCTTAAATTGATGAAGATCAGTGGTTGCAAGACTGATACCACCAACTATCCCTGATAGATGGAAAGAGGGCTACAGTTATTTTCCACGAGCAATTGTATCAGCAAAGGATTGCTCGATCCTATAATAAGAAGGTCCAAACGCGGTAATTCAAAGAAAATAACTTGGTGCTAAAGAAAGTTTTGGTCAATCAAGATGAAGCTAAAGGAATTTTCGCCCTTAATTGGGAAGGCCCTTTCATTGTCAAGGAAGTATTGACGGGAGGAGCTATCAGATTACAAGAAATGGAAGGGAACGAATTTCCCCAAATCATCAATTCAGATACAGTGAAAAGGTACTATGTCTAAAGCGCATGCATACCCGCATTCAGGTCCTGCGAATCAAATCAGGTTCGGTTTTTCACTAGAAAGCCGGAACTACAAATGACCTAATCTCCTTCAACCTGGGACTACGTAGGAAGCCATTTCTGGTGCGGTCAAACCAAACAAAAACTTAAAAACTCATCAAACCAAACTCAAAGCCCAAGAAAATGCTTTTCAAACCTCTCTCATATAAAGCCAGAACTACGAATGACCTGTTCTCCCTCAACCCGGGAGTACGTAGGCAGCCATTTAACGTGCGGTTTGACCTTTAAGAAAAAATAAAAAACTAAATAAAACCAGTCCCAAGACACCAAAACCATATAAAAGCTAAGTCCTATCCAGCTTACCTGATCAACAGGCCCATCTAAGATACTCCCTGACATCTCACTATCAGTCCATCAAGGAGAAGCTCAAGATACATCAACAACAGCGAGTCATGAAAGAAGTGGTAATCACTCAGCAATGATAATACATTTCCAAACATGGAAGTGAATCAAAAATATATTTCTCTGATATATAAAACTATTTGATATATACATAATGTCCTGTACATGACAAAAGATGGTTGATCTAGTATGTACAGGAAAAAAAAAGCTAGTCTACAGAACCAGGGATAAGTGGGCTAGTAATACAACCATAGCATCTCTCTTTGAAGATGGAGGAGCATCTGCAAGTACAATACCCTCAGCCTCTATAGGCTCAAAACCACCATAGTCATCTGCAGTGTGGCACTGTGGTCATCAATATATGCACTCATCTCGGTAACCAGGCCATGAGTATAAGATCGAAGAGCAGTACTGTCAGCAATGTGGAAATCACGAGAAGCTATAGCCTCATCCCTCTCTGCAAAAGCTGCATCCCTAGCAATCAAAGTCTCCTCGATCTCAACAACAGCTGCATCTCTAGCTGAGCGAATCTCATCCCTGTCTGCAAAAGCTGCATCTCTGGCAGATCGGAGCTCTTCTCGCTCAATCAATCCTGCATCTTGAGCGACTCGAGACGCATCTCTCTCAACCAAAGCTATATCTCTGCCAGACAAAGTGGTCAACATCTGTGCTCTAGCCTAATCATGCTCAAAGGTTATCCTGAATAATGAGTCCGCCAAAGCCGGATCTGTCCCTATGGGAATGGTCGACGGATCACTAACTAGTGTCGCTGTTAAACCCATAAATAGTTCATCCTCAGTGGGAGAATCAGGATCCTCCATAGGCTCCTCCTCATCAAGGTCCACAATCAGAGATAAATGGGCATCTGCTGCTGCCATATCTACCTCCAGCCACGCAGAATACTCTGGAGAACGATCCGGATGGCTACTGGACAACTCAGCCCTCTCTCTATGAGTTAAACACTCATATACTCTTATTAAATTGGCAAATGATATAAACAAAGCCGACATCCTCTGATCAGCACTCCCCTCAAATATGTGTAAGCTCATGAATTGATCAAACTGGCTCATAACCTCCAGAGGATGATAAGTGGTCACTCCCCTCAATCCCGCTATGGGCAAGTAATCTATACCAGGTGCATGAGTAATGAAGCTATATGGGGAGGCTAGCCCTAAGCATGGCAAGATCCAGAATAGATGCACAATATCAGACAGAAATGCTGACCAGGTCTCCGCATTAGTACACTCTGCAGGCTGAAAGGAGTAAGATGTGGCTACCTCGCGGGTGAAGTAATACCTATGAGGTCTGAAAAATCCTATCGGTCATATATTGGACATAAGCCATACATACAGCAAGACCGAACTGCCTCTGAAGAACCCCTCCGGGTGGGTAATACAGTGAGTGGCTGACCGCAGCGTCTCAGCCAATATCATCGGGATGATGGTGCTACCCTGTCTAAGGGCCCTAACCACAACAACTAATCCCACATCCAAGTGATCCAAGCGCAGCGGCATGTAGACGTATGCCACAATGCACATCAGCAGAACATCTACCCTGGCCAGATGCCACGCATCTGCTGAAATAATAACATCCCCAACATGTCGATCATAGCTATCAAACTCACCAAAATGATAGATCAAGAAGTCAATAAAGATCACACGCCCAGAAATGATCTCGTCCATGACTACTCTCTGGAAAAGACCGGACATCAGCAGCAATGGTCTCCTCATATCACTAATAATAGTCCGAGCGCATGGAAAGTCCAGAGCTAAACCAGTAAGCCGCTCGTACTCCTCAAGAGTCGGCGTCAGCTCATGTCGTCCGATGCAAAAAACCTGCCTCTCGGGTATCCAGCAAGATAAAATGCCATCGATGAATCCATATGGCACCCAAAAATCTACCAGGGCTAATGAATGCTCTAACATCTGATCAACTGTCCCTCTAGCTGAGAAGGACAAACTACTATACCACGATCCCAAAGATGAAGCCACCTCAGACTGTGGAAAATACTCGATACGGCTCACGGCGGATGACGTCATCTGTATCACCGTACCACAAGACCATCCAGGGGTTAAATCTGAACTCATCTGTCTAAATATATACATATGATATAATACATGGATGATGACAAATATAAACAAGATGTGATAGATTCGAAATATTATGAATATCTATAATAAACTATCTACTGCAGGCATCATCCCTGTTTGATAATACAAAGCAAAATGAAGAAATACAGGAATATGGGGCACCACCACCCAACTACTAATAGTGGTCTATCAAAATGAGGCACAACCGCCAAATAGCCAAAATAGTGGTTGACCAAAAAGATATAGCTGCTATAGCTATCCAAAAAGATCCAGATAATCGGCGCCCAGGTTATCAACCTGCCCCATCTCCACTGTAGACACAAAACTCCGGTCATCAGGCATATCTGGGAGGTACAAGGGAGGATCTTCCCTTGCAAAATTGCTAGAAAATGGACCTAAAAAGGGGCCCGCTCCTGAGCTGAACAGGTCAAAAGAAGATGCCTTTGACGGATCTCGGTCAAGTTACCTGATAAAAAGCGAGCCCTATCCAACTACCGGGTCAGATCTGCAATCTGGTCTAAATGAGTGGGCTCCCTGAGGCAAGCTATCCAATTTGTCATCAACATAGACCCTGGCACCATATCTGCCATGAATTGGGTGGCCCGAGTCAGAGCTCCAATAGTGCGAGGACTCTACCATCTACTAAATGCCTCCTAGCTGAACGGGCCCTCTTATAGGGTGAAGCCATATATGCCCTCCATGGGGATATCAGTCAGTGGCAGGATCAACGATCAATGATGCCAATCAGGAGGAACAACGAGAATGTGGATCTCACCCGTAATACTCCTGATAGCACGCTCTCCCAAATAGAGCTCCCAGCCTCCCTCTGTCAAAATCGGGACTCTGCGGGTTGACAATGCAAGCTCTCGACCAGTGGGGAAGCCTCCCTCAAATATAACTGTTAAAAACTCGGAGGTATAATGCATCCAGGATATCGATCCAGCCATCAAAAGCTCCAACTATAGGCGAGCATGGTTGATTCCCTCAGCAACAAGGACCTCCGTCAGAGTGGAGTGATGCCAACGCCGTCCTCGAGGATAGGTCTTCAAACCTAAAGAAATGGCGGGCCGTAGGCAAGGAAGCCTCTCAAATGTCCAGAACTGGCCATGTAAATATCAAAAGTCCTTAGTGACCAAGACTGACAAATGTAAATGCATAAATTAAAAAGGTACAAGAAAGATGTACTCACCAGCAGAAACAGGTATAACCCTAACCAAACCTCCGTTAAACCCTCCAAAAGCATGCGCATGCCCCGAAGAAAATAGGTAAAGGTGTAGGAACCTCAATCAAAGTCACTGAGGTGCTCTATATATCGGGTAGCGCTAACCAGGGCGAAGGACACATTCCACGAGTTGTTCGCCACAAAATAACCCCTAATGATCACCAGAAATAATCGCCTCAGAATACGATCTCTAACCCTCCGATCATCAGGTGGAGGATCCAGCAAAGCCCCATTCTGGGCATCTATACTCAAGGGACCAGATTGAACCATCCGACCCTTGAGCGCCGTTACAGGAACTCCCAACAGGGATCTAACGGCAGTGGGAGTAATATCAGCCATGATATGCACTGGCTCACCCTCGAACTCAATGCCGGTGATGAACCTCCAGCCCATAGGAGTCATCATCACCTCACAATCTAGCAAATGAAGGGACTAAATCTAGTGGAACCAGTGCTCAGACAAAGCCCTCATATACCCACAAGGGCAGCGGCGGGGAAGAATAAAAAAGAAAGCCTAAAACCCCAAGCCATCAATGATATCTCTATAATCCTGATGCAAAGTATGATACATGGAATGCACGTTGAACCAGTTCTCTCGAGGCTGCATAAAGCTGATAGTAGTATGCATACAAGCCAATCATGTATGATGATAAAGCACGTACTTTGTAAACAATCTTATTTATTTATTAATAAAATATTTATTTATTAAAGGTATTTAATTATCTACATGGTTCTGTTTTTTATAATATGTAAATAACCCATAGTTTTAAGCAATGCTTTTAGAATCATGATGTTGATCATGCTAATGAGATCTAAATTCTTAGAAAGCTTAAAAACTAAAATAGTTCCTAATCATAGGATTACTAAAAAAGGGAATTAGTAAATCCGGATAGATTAGTACATATGTTGCTTGCTCATTGGATGAGAATGATTGATCTCATAATCATTTGTGTGGAGACACTAAAGCAAGTATGTAGGTGCTTATTGGAGAATAAGTTCACTGAACGTGACTCGCTATGGAATACCTAATGGAGTTTTACTCGCCTGTCAATAGGAATTCCTAATGTGATAGTAGTACAAGTGATCCTTGGACTTGAGATCATCATAGTATCTTGTATGTAATGAATTATACTTTGACTTATTCCTTAAAGCCCTTTAGGGTATATAAAAGGGTATGCTTGGGTATAATGAGTTACATATGAGATAATGAATGATCAATAAAGAATCTACCACCTCTAGTAAAAGAGGAGATATGTCCTATGTGATTCGTTAAATGACAACCCAGGAATCCTTGGCCAAGGTAAAATGAAATTAGAAAGGAGTTTCTAATTTGCATTATTTGGAGTTGTGCATTTTCTAATCAAAATACATATAATTAAATAAAATAAGACTTGACAGTAAATTCATGTCTTATATTTAATTGGGACATTGTATGGTGGAAGGATTGAATTGTATGATAACTATTTACTCACAGGTTCTTTTATGATTAATGTTGAAATCTATATTATCTGGAAAGTCGTTGATCGCTAGGGAGGCTTATCCCTATTGTAGAATAAATATTATTTATTTAAATAGATTATTAGTTTAATTTATTTATTTAAATAAGATTAGAATTGTTCTAATTGATTTATTCACAACCGGTTTAATATGGAGAACCTAAAGGGTCACACCATAAAAGGAAGAATAATTATTTCCCATGTGGTGGGAAGCCTAAATTAATTAAAGGAGTTTAATTAATTAAATGAAATTCCATGTCTAATAGGATTAGAAGAGTTAACCAATATCTATATAAGACGAGTCTTATAATAGATATCAGTTGATGCAATTCTAATTGTTGGAGAGTACTCCTTTTTATAGAGGATAGAAACCTAAGGTTTAGCCAAACACCCTCCTTCTTGATAATTCATCTTCTTTGGTGGATCACCTCTAGAGGCCAAACACTTGGGTGGCTAACGTTGATCAAAGGAAGGAATCTAACCCGGAAATTCAAGGAGATCTCGAAGAACAAGGAGTTGAACTCGTACCTGTGGAAGCTTTGTTCTACAAGGGTATGATTTTATAACTTCTTATTTATCGTTTTAAATTAATAATTTGCATAAAGGATGATCCGGATAATGGTTTTGTAGAAATTTTTTTAAACTCTGATATACCATGCTTCCGCTAATTTTTGCAATTTAATTGCGTCACGATTTCGTACAAACCCAACAGTGGCATCAGAGCCAAACCTTTATGCAATTATTAATTGTTTTGATTCCATATATGTATGGGTATGTATTTAGAATAATTTATTGGGCATAATTAATTGTATAAATTATTTTTAAAGAAAAGAAAAAAAAACGAACGAAACAATTTTTTTTTTGTTCGCTGAATCCGGGTTATTAAAAGGGAGCCAAAATGCCGAATTGATTACCTTTATTAGAATCTGAGTGGCCTAAATATATGAAATCCCTTTTGAAATCTACTGGGTTACCTCCTATATATATATATATATATATATATATATATATATATATATATATATATATATATATATATATATATTATATAATAGCTAAATGATTCATGGAATCACATTTTGTCCAATACAGGATTATCAATTCGGTATATATAGCAACTTTTTGAATCACTTTTTGATAGAGCCTAGATTCAAATATATATATATATATATATATATATATATATATATATATATATATATATATATATATATATATATATATATATTTAATAAAGGTAATCAGGATTCCTTTTAAAAATGTGGGATCACATTTATATATATATATATATATATATATATATATATATATATATATATATATATATATATTATATTCTAAATAATTTTATAATTAAAATAAAGAGTTTATTTTAATCTTGAAATTGGATTTCATGCAATTTAAAATTGCCCATTAAATGATACTCATATATATATGGAATGTTTTAATTCATGAGATGAATATTAATTTATTGATGCGTATGGTGATATGTATGATAATAAATAGGGATTGATTATGGACTATTTGGCCAATGTGATTGGATTTTATTTTAGTTGAATGCTTGAATGAATGGGTTTTATTAAATGGGGTCTGCGTACCTCGTCTTCTCTAATTTTTTTCTTGATGTAAAATTCTATCTCCCTCCTATGTACTTCCCCTTGACTGCTGATCAAGGTTTCTATTTAAATTAAATAGTTTAATGTAATAGAAATAGTTAGAATTATTTTAAAGAAATTAGAGACCGAGCAAGGAGCGCGTGAAGACCCGTTTGTATGGAGCCCGGGTTTAAATGTAATAGTTACGCTTAAATTTAAATTCTTGCACTCCTAGGTTTGACCTTTTGGTTCACTTGGTGGCTCTAGTGAACCAAACTAGAATAAAAGTCCATAATCAATCCGGGTAGAATATAGTATTCTATATTGCATGCAAAATATTATATATATATATTATATTTTATGCAAACATGCTTCGCATGTTTAATAAAATGACGCATATTTTATATATGTATGTGCATGCGCGCTAAACAAGATGAGACAAATAATAACAAACCCCTCAAAGAAATTATATTAAGTCCGAAGCGTTCAAATGATATTTGGAATATCGAACGTCGCCTTCTAGCATGATAAATTAATAGAGTATTAAATATTTAATATGAGCTTGTTGTGCTATCCACAAGGCAAGTATTGCGTATTTAAGATGTTAATTAATCACATTTGATGCTTATCAAGAAAATTGAACGATCTAGTCTTGTTGTGCTATCCACAAGGACGAGCATTTTTCTTTTTTGAATTTATGGAAGTGCTAGGCTGGACTTAAATTAAATCATTTTAGTTCGGATGTGCACACATTATGATTTAAGAGGCAAAATAAAAGGAATTACATGGTGATGTAATTGACAAGAGTTGTCTACCTATTTATTTGTATATCGTTTGTTGTGTTATCCACAAGGTTATATACATTTGAAATGGGATCCTTATTCTCACTAGCAAATCTTTAATTAGATGTTGCCAAACTATATAAGTGAGGGTAATATAGTTTGATAAAAATAGTGAGAGATACCAATTTAAAATAAAGACCTAAATTTATTTTGGTATGCAAAGTTAATAAAATGAATGTTTGCTGAAATGTTGTTTTCTTTCACATGCAGAATTTTAAAAATGTCTAAATCACTAATCTCACTACGAAGCATACTTGATGCAAATAAGCTTACCGGGCCGAATTATGAGGACTGGCTAAGAAATCTGAGAATTGTTCTCACTGCTGAAAAGATTTCTTATGTCCTAAATTCAACTGTCCCTGAATCTGTTTCGGAAACAGCCTCTGAGGAAGAGATTGCCACTTTCAATAAGTGGCAAGATGATGCATCTGTGGCTCAATGCATCATGCTCGCATCTATGAATAACGAGCTTCAGCGTCAGCACGTAAACATGGATGCTCCTGCTATGCTGCTTCACCTCAAGGAGTTGTATGGTGAACAGAGTAGGACTGCTAGATATGAGATATCTAAGGAGCTCTTCCGATCTCGGATGACCGAGGGTACTGCCATAGAGACTCATATCCTAAAGGTGATCAATTTGATTGAACGCCTTGGACAGCTAGGGTTCATTATGGATGGGGAGCTGAGTTAAGACTTGGTCTTGCAGTCACTCCCTGAGACCTTCTCGCAGTTTGTGGTTAATTTTCACATGAATAAGCTAGATGTCAGCTTGCCTGAGCCGCTTAACATGCTGAAAACTGCAGAAGGTCACTTCCTATCCAAGAAGAACCATGTCTTGATGGTGTATTCTTCTAATAAATGGAAGAGGCCCAAGGTATCTTCTAAAAAGAAGAAATCCAAGAAGGCTAAGGGAAAGGGGAAAGAAAAGGAACAAAAGAAACCTGAATCAGCTAAAGAAATGTGCTTTCATTGCAACAAGTCGGGACATTGGAAAATGAACTGCAAGAAGTATCTAGCAGAGAAGAAGCTTGGAGAAGCTTCGACTTCCAATCAAGGTTTGTTTATGATTGAAATTAATTTTTCTGAAAGTCATAATTCTACTTGGGTATTGGATACCGGCTGTGGTTCTCACATATGTAATACTGTGCAAGGACTGGTCAGAAGTAGAAAGTTGAACAATGATGAGGTGATCCTACGAGTGGGGAATAGAGCAAAGGTTGCTGCATTAGCTGTAGGAACTTATTGTTTAGCAATGCCTTCGGGCAAGTCCATTTATCTTAATAATTGTTATTATGTTCCGAATATTATTAAAAATATTATTTCAATTTCTGTATTGGATATGGAAGAATTTAACGTTGTTATAAAGAACAATAGTTGTTCTATTTATAAAGACGATGTTTTATATGGTATTGTAAATTTGCGAAATGGACTTTATACACTTGACTTACAAGAAAATATATTTCAAATTGAACAAACTAAGAAAAAGAAAAGAGATGATATTAATTATACCTACATGTGGTACTGTAGACTCGGTCATATCAATGAAACAAGATTATCCAAGTTGCATAAAGATGGGCTCCTCGAGCTATCCGATTAGGAATCATATCCAACTTGTGAATCTTGTCTCATGGGTAAAATGACTAAATCTCCTTTTAGTTGAAAAGGAGAAAGAGTTACAGAGTTGTTAGCATTGATTCACACAGACGTTTGTGGGCCTATGACAACAAGTGCACGGGGTGGGTATTCTTATTTTATTACTTTCACTGATGATCACTCAAGATTTGGATATGTGTATTTAATGAAATACAAGTTAGAATCATTTGAAAAGTTCAAAGAGTTCAGAAGTGAAGTAGAGAAACAAACGGGCAAAAGTATAAAGATGCTTCGATCAGATCGAGGTGGAGAATACTTAAGCGGTGAGTTTCTCAATTGTCTCAAAGAAAATGGTATAATCTCACAATGGACTCCTCCAGGTACACCACAGTTAAATGGAGTATCTGAAAGGAGAAATCGAACACTGTTGGACATGGTTCGATCTATGATGAGTTTTATCGACCTTCCAATTTCCTTCTGGGGATATGCCCTAGAAACGGCTGCATACCTACTTAACAAGGTACCTACTAAATCCGCCCCAAAGACTCCATATGAGATGTGGAAGGGGAGGATACCAAATCTTAAGCATGTTAAAACTTGGGGTTGTCCAGCTTATGTCAAAAATTTTGAAAATGATAAGCTACAGACTAAATTCGATAAGTGTGGATTTGTGGGATACCCTAAAGAAACTTTAGGGTATTATTTCTATCATCCAACTGATCAAAAGGTGTTTGTTGCGAAACATGCTGCCTTCTTGGAAAAGGAGTTTATCCATGAAGGGGTCAGTGGGAGTAAGATATATCTTGAAGAAGTTCAAGAACCACAAATTATCACGGATCAAAGTCAGCTACCTGACCAAGTAGAAAAACCTACTATACCACACCCTGTTCGTAAATCTGGAAGAGTACCGAACATACCTGAGAGGTATGGATTCGTTATAGAGGATGACGATGAGGTACACATTATGAATGATGATGATCCATTGAATTACGAACAGGCTATGAGTAATAAATACTCAGGGAAATGGCTTGAAGCCATGAAATCCGAAATGGACTCCATGTATGAAAATAAAGTATGGACTTTGGTTTCACCACCTGAAGGCATTAAGCCTATTGGGTGTAAATGGGTGTTTAAAAGAAAGACTGGAGCGGACGGCAAGGTAGAGACCTATAAGGCCCGACTGGTTGCAAAAGGTTTCAAACAAAGACAATGAGTTGACTATGATGAAACCTTTTCAGCAGTAGCTATGCTCAAGTCCATTCAGATTTTGCTTGCGATTGCAGCTTATAACGACTATGAGATCTGGCAGATGGACGTGAAAACGGCCTTCCTCAATGGGAAACTTGAGGAGGATGTGTATATAGCACAGCCAGAGGGATTTGATTCAAAGGTTGGAACAAATCAAGTCTGTAAGCTGCAACGATCCATTTATGGATTGAAGCAAGCTTCTCGTAGATGGAACATTTATTTTGATGAGACAATCAAAGAGTTTGATTTTTGTCAAAAATGACGATGAACCATGTGTGTACAAGAAGGTTAGTGGGAGCGCAGTTTCATTCCTTGTATTATATGTTGATGATATATTACTAATAGGGAATGACATTCCTATGCTACAATCGATTAAAATCTGGTTATCTAAACACTTCTCCATGAAGGACTTGGGAGAAGCATCCAATATTTTGGGGATAAAGATCTATAGAGATAGATCTAAAAGGATGCTTGGTTTATCCCAAGGAACGTACATTGATGCGATGCTAAAGAGGTTTAGCATGGAAGATTCCAAAAGAGGTCTCATGTCGATGAGCCATGGAATACATCTCTCCAAGAAACAGGCCCCAAAGACACCTGAGGATAGAGACCGTATAAGTAAGATCCCTTATGCTTCTGCAATAGGATCTATCATGTACGGTATGATATGTACTAGACCGAATGTTGCTCATGCACTTAGTGTAACGAGCAGATACCAGTCAAATCCTGGAGAAGAGCACTGGAAGGCAGTGAAGAATATCCTAAAGTACTTGAGAAGGACTAAAGATATTTTTCTTGTCTACGGTGGGTCTGAATTAAAACTCGAGGGATTCACAGACTCAAGTTTTCAAACAGACCAAGATGACAGTAAATCTGTTTCGGGGTATGTGTTTACCTTGAACGGAGGCGCAGTGAGTTGGAAGAGTTTCAAGCAGTAAACAGTTGCTGATTCAGTGACAGAGGCAGAGTATATAGCTGCAAGTGAAGCTGCAAAGGAAGCTGTTTGGATGAAGAAGTTCATAACTGAACTTGGTGTGGTTCCTAGCATTGGAGAAGCAGTTCTCGTTTACTGTGACAACACAGGAGCAGTTGCACAGGCTAAGGAACCCACGTCTCATCAGAAATCTAAACACGTGTTGCTGTGATTTCACTTGATCAGGGAGATCATTGAAAGAGGAGACGTCACCTTGGAGCGTGTAGACTCTCAAGACAACATTACAGATTCATTTACTAAAACTTTTACACAACAGCAGTTCGATCGTCACTTAGAGAAGATGGGATGAGATACCATGGCGATTGGCTTTAGTGCAAGTGGGAGATTGATAGTAGTGTGCATACAAGCCAATCATGTATGATGATAAAGCACGTACTTTATAAACAATCTTCTTTATTTATTAATAAAATATTTATTTATTAAAGGTATTTAATTATCTACATGGTGCTGTTTTTTATAATATGTAAATAACCCATAGTTTTAAGCAATGCTTTTAGAATCATGATGTTGATCATGCTAATGAGATCTAAATTCTTAGAAAGCTTAAAAACTAAAATAGTTCCTAATCATAGGATTACTAAAAAAGGGAATTAGTAAATCCGGATAGATTAGTACATATGTTGCTTGCTCATTGGATGAGAATGATTGATCTCATAATCATTTGTGTGGAGACACTAAAGCAAGTATGTAGGTGCTTATTGGAGAATAAGTTCACTGAACGTGACTCGCTATGGAATACCTAATGGAGTTTTACTCGTCTGTCAATAGGAATTCCTAATGTGATAGTAGTACAAGTGATCCTTGGACTTGAGATCATCATAGTATCTTGTATGTAATGAATTATACTTTGACTTATTCCTTAAAGCCCTTTAGGGTATATAAAAGGGTATGCTTGGGTATAATGAGTTACATATGGAGATAATGAATGATCAATAAAGAATCTACCACCTCTAGTAAAAGAGGAGATATGTCCTATGTGATTCGTTAAATGACAACCCAGGAATCCTTGGCCAAGGTAAAATGAAATTAGAAAGGAGTTTCTAATTTGCATTATTTGGAGTTGTGCATTTTCTAATCAAAATACATATAATTAAATAAAATAAGACTTGATAGTAAATTCATGTCTTATATTTAATTGGGACATTGTATGGTGGAAGGATTGAATTGTATGATAACTATTTACTCACAGGTTCTTTTATGATTAATGTTGAAATCTATATTATCTGGAAAGTCGTTGATCGCTAGGGAGGCTTATCCCTATTGTAGAATAAATATTATTTATTTAAATAGATTATTAGTTTAATTTATTTATTTAAATAAGATTAGAATTGTTCTAATTAATTTATTCACAACCGGTTTAATATGGAGAACCTAAAGGGTCACACCATAAAAGGAAGAATAATTATTTCCCATGTGGTGGGAAGCCTAAATTAATTAAAGGAGTTTAATTAATTAAATGAAATTCCATGTCTAATAGGATTAGAAGGGTTAACCAATATCTATATAAGACGAGTCTTATAATAGATATCAGTTGATGCAATTCTAATTGTTGGAGAGTACTCCTTTTTATAGAGGATAGAAAACTAAGGTTTAGCCAAACACCCTCCTTCTTGATAATTCATCTTCTTTGGTGGATCACCTCTAGAGGCCAAACACTTGGGTGGCTAACGTTGATCAAAGGAAGGAATCTAACCTGGAAATTCAAGGAGATCTCGAAGAATAAGGAGTTGAACTCGTACCTGTGAAAGCTTCGTTCTACAAGGGTATGATTTTATAACTTCTTATTTATCGTTTTAAATTAATAATTTGCATAAAGGATGATCCGGGTAATGGTTTTATAGAATTTTTTTAAACTCTGATATACCATGCTTCCGCTAATTTTTGCAATTTGATTGCGTCACGATTTCGTACAAACCCAACAAAAGCCAGGAACCTGCATAAAAAACCAACCCATATCAAAAACCTGTGCCCCAGGAATGGCAAAAGAAAGAAAAGAATCCAAGAAGAGAAAAAACTTTAAGTCACCTCGTTGGCGTGGAGAAACCTCGATAGATGGCGACTCAAGTCCCCCAACAACTCCTGGGTCGGCACAACAATGCCAGGAACCTTCGCACGTGGAGCTGGAGCCGGAGCAACAAAAGGATCCTGCTCGTCATCAATATCAATCGGTGGCTCGTCCTGAGCTGGACGAAGCACCAACTATACTAGTCTGTGAGGCGATCGAGCAGGACATAGCTGAGGAACATCAGAAGCCCTCCTACGTTTGACGTCTGAAACGACTCTGCTGGCACTGTGGGTCTACCGCGGTCCATCACCTAAACAAAGTCTCCAAATCACCTCAGAAAGGGTGTGGTAATCCTAAAACCTGTGCCTTATTATTTTAAATAAGTACTCTATGCATCTCTAAGTCCTAAAACATGCATGGGTCAGTCAAAAATACCCCGTAAGGTCAAAATTGCATGTTTTTCGAAAGATAAATCTTAAAAACGTGCATGGGTTAGTTAGAAATCCCCAGTAGAGTCAAAATTACATGTTTATTAAATGTTCGGGTTTTGAAAATTTTTTGCCAGAGTCTCCTTTGTAAAATGGACTGTCCGCATGCACACAGGCATGACTAGGTGGCCATTCAGTAGCACACCTTCCCAAAAATAGGAACAATTTATATTCATAAAATAAAATCAAAAGTAAACTCATATGGTAGCCAAATTACCATGGATATTTTTTAGTTGAAAATCCAGGCTCACTAGGCCTCAAAAAGCATGAGTAAACTGATAAAAAGAGCAAAAATTGACCATCTCAGAATCAAAATTTTCTTACATCCAAACGTGCATTACAGTAAGATATGCATACATATGAAGTCATAAAAATTTTAACAGGTCATATAGACATACATTTTTCATACATTGCGTCTAAAAGCCCTCTACGTGGTTCACATGCTTTTAACGGTCAAAACTTGCAAAAACAGGATGTAAAATGTTACCTTCGATGCGCTGAATGCGTAAAAATTGACGGAATCAAAAAACAGCTGCCCAAACTCCGTAGATCTGAAAAAGAAGATTGAAATCCTTTTGAAACTCAAATTGAAAATGTTTCAAATGAGCTCCCGCTGCCCAAATATAAAACCACGGGTGGAAGCTGTCACACCTGCGGTAGCCGCACCTCCACCTACGGCTCCCTAGGGTGGGTCCCACTCCCCAGGGCTCGGTTCGGTTTGAGTTGAAACAAAGTTTATATGAGCTGCCAAGTCAAATTTGAAGAAAAATCGCTACGCGATTGAGCGATTTGTCCTGAAATCCTGCGTTTAAGCAGCGTAATCCTGAAAGAAAGGGGAACATTTTGAAAACCCTTGGTATTCATCCCAAAGTCATTTTCGGGGATCAATGATGCAAACTGCGAAAAAACTGTGTGAAAATTGCCCAAAACTGCCAAAAACTGCCACTTTTGAAGCGTTGGGTACTGACCAATGATAGTTCAGCCATTGGCACAACCCAGCAAAGCGTCGGGTACTGACCAATGATAGTTCAGCCGTTAATTCAACCCCAGCAAAGTTTTGGGTACAGACCAAGTCCAGTTCAACCGTTGGCACAACCCAACGAAGCGTCGCGGGTACTAACCGATGATAATTCAGTAGTTCGCTCAACCCCAGTGAAATTTCGGGCGCAGACCGAGTCTAGTTCAGCCGTCTGTGCATCCCCAGCAACGTCTTATCCGTTGAAGCAAACTTCGCAAAGCATCAAAAGGGATCCGGTGACGAAAGCAATATAGTAATCCATCACCAATGATGGAATCTGTTATACACATCCTCAAAAGGAGCACCAAGAAGAATTGGTGATTCAACCGCTTATCACAAAATATCGGTGTAAACTATCATCATGATAGGCATCGGAAGCATCCATTAAGAAAACTCGATAATCGAGAAATGTCCCCAGCGGAGGAGCCTTTAGAAATGTGCAATAGCACCAGCCGAAGGGAAATATACCCTGTGAAGAGTACCGCCGGACAGGAAAACCATTGGTCTCAAACCAAATTAGCATCAATAATATCAGCCTTATCAAAATCTATGAAGCTATCGCAGAGGACATCATCCCTAGCAGAATAAGACGAGAACAATCTGTGATAGCTCAGCTCTGATAAACATCTCAGATGTTCCCCTAACAGTAATCGTCTGACAGTGCCGCCCCAAAGGTTATCATAAAGGACATCATCCCCACCAGAAATGTAGAAAACATTTCAGTTTATCATCATCAAACAAACATCGACAGCACCGATGGGAATGAAACCGTTAGTAGCAGCCCCAACACAAGCACCGATAAAGGTACGTGATTTGCGATATGATCTACGATGCGATTTGCGATGCGATTTGCGATTCGATTAGCGATACGAAGTGCGAAAAGCGATCTGCGAAAACACTTCAACATTCATTGCATTGCATCATTAAAGTCTAGTCATATATTAAGTGTCTAGCAATCTTTATCCTGCTCATTCCATTACATTGCATGAACATGATAAAGAGGGGCATCTGTAGACACTCAAAATTTCCTTTCCCTGTTACTAACACTGTAGGAGGACAAAACGGCCATTAGATCAACCCCGATCTCAAATTAGGCCATCAGTTCAACCCCGATCTCAAATCGGGCCATCAGTTCAACCCTGATCTCAAATCGGGCCATTAATTCAACCTCGATCTCAAATTGGGCCGTCAGATAAACCCTGATCTCAATATCGGGCCATCAGATCAACCCCGATCTCAATATCGGGCTATCCATTCAACCCTGATCTTAAATCGGGCTGTCAGTTCAACCCCGATCTCAAATCAGGCAGTCAGATCAACTCCAATCTCAATATTGGGCCATCAGATCAACCCCGATCTCAATAATTGGGTCGTCAGATCAACCTCGATCTCATTATTGGGCCATCAGATCAGCCCCGGTCTCAACCCGGGAAGTATAAGTCAGCCCCGATCTCAAATCGAGAGGTACAGGTCAGCCCCGGTCTCAATCCAGGAAGTATAGGTTAGCCCCAGTCTCAACTCAGGAGGTATGAATCAGCCCCAATCTCAACCAGGGACGTACAGATGAACCCCGGTCTCAACCCAGGAAGTACAGGTCAACCCCGGTCTCAACACAGGAAGTCAAGTCAACTTCAGGAACAAACCTGAAGCCTCACAACATCTCCAGAGAAAAACATGGAATGTCCAAGTCAGCCCCAGAGACAACACTGAGGGCAAACAGACTCAACTAGGATCAAAGTCTTGGAAACAACCCCAGGAAGTCAACCGAAGGCCATGCCAACACTGAAGGCAACCCCGGGAGGGGCAAAATGGTCATTTTAACAACCCTAAGTTGATTTGGTCAAAATCAGGCCGAATGGATGCCACCAAGGTAAGAACGAACCATAACGATGATCCCGAGTGCAAACAACGCAAGACAGCTCAACGTACAAACTGCGGGGAATCGAAGACCTGGTTATGAACCCAAATTTTTTTTATCCCATGTCATTGTGACACTCTCAGCAAGGGCTTTCCAGAAAGGTACAGCACGCCTCAAACGGACACTCCGATTAAAAGTTAGAAAGTTTTAACTTCGATCTCGTATTGCTCGGATTGCACGTACTTCAAGATGACCGAACCCGACACGTGGGCCCCACCAGGGGACCCGCACCTCTATCTGCGACAGTAGAAGGAAGAGTGGAGGCTCCTTGGTCAATAAATAAGAGGCCACCCCCCTCTTATTTTTATAATTCCAAAACGCTCCGAACCTCTGCTCGTTTGGTTTTCAGTCATTTTCAAGTCTTCTAAACCCAAATTTTTTAACTTTAACACGTAGATATACCCACATAATATGACATATCAGAAAATAACCAGTAGATTTGGACGTTTAGAGCCTACAATTTGGTAAAAAGCCCGTGTTGCAGTCCATTGTGAGTATTTTTACGATCAGAAAGTCAATACTACTTCTTTGCACTTTTATACACTTGCACGTTAAGTTTCGTTTTCTAAATTTTCCGGGAACTCAGTTCTGTGGCCGTTTTTGTCAACTTTTTGTACATTATTGCACATAAACGCATTTTCTGGCATTTTTACAACTCGGATTGACTATCCGTCACTTCCAGCAGCTTCTGCATACTTGCATCTTTGTTATAAGCAACTTTGTCGGACTGGGTTTTCTTTCCAGTCCAGGTTTGGCTTTTTTTGTGTTTATTTAACTATCTATATACTAATTTTTCAATTCTGTTAAGCCCAGATGTCAAATCCGAGGTAGTTTACTGCTTTTATATATATTTATGCATATATAAGCAGCTTTTACCACCACTAGGTTCTCTTCCCAGTCTTGGTTGACTACATTTCTGTCTCTATATATATATATATATATATATATATATATTTACATTTCAATCCGGTTTGGATTATTTTTTTGCTTTTATACTATTTTTGCACCCTTCACCATTACTGGGTTATCTTCCCAGTCACTGGTTGACTACTTTTCTGTACATTTATATTTTTTATTCTACCTGAATTATTTTGTGGCCTTTTTACTGCTTTTATATATAAATATGCATATATAAGCAGCCTTCACCACCACTGGGTTCTCTTCCCAGTCTTGGTTGACTACTTTCTGTCAATATATATATATATATACATATATATTTATATATATTTCAATTTCAGTCTGGGCACAGGCGTGAAAACCCATCGCCCTTTTTACTGTTATATATATATATATATATATATATATATATATATATATAGGGAAATGATCCATAGAATACGTTAGCTATTAGGACTGTTTCAACTAACCCTCATCCAGCCGTCCAAAATTAGAGTTAATGGCTGAGATGAGGGCCCAGCCGCTAAAGGGAGTAGCGGTCAGCAATAAATTTTAAATTTCTCTCTGCTGGCCGCTAGTGGGAGTAGCGGCCAATCAAAACGTCGTCGTTTTAACTGGCCGCTACTCCCTCTAGCGGCCAGCAGAGAGAAATTTAGAGAATTTGGCCCAGCCGCTAGAGGGAGTAGGGCCAAGCGTTTTCCAGATCTAAACTAAGTATTGTATAAAAAAAGTTGATTCAATTTTTTTAAAAAAATAATTGACTAAAGTTTTTAATTTTTTCTAAATTTTTTTCTTGAAAATTTTAATTATTTTTTAAAAAAATATTTATTTATTTATTTAAAAAATATTGAATCATTTTTTTTAATCTTTTACTTTTTTTGTGTTTTAATTTTTATTTTTAGTTTTAATTTTTAAAAATTCTAATATTAAGAATATATATAATAAAAATATGTATTCTAATTAATATATGTATGCTTAATATTAGAATTTTTAAAAATAAAAACTAAAACACAAAAAAAGTAAAAGATTAAAAAAAATGATTCAATATTTTTTAAATAAATAAATAAATATTTTTAAAAAAAATAATTAAAATTTTCAAGAAAAAAAATTAGAAAAAATTTAAAACTTTAGTCAATTATTTCAAAAAAAAAATTGAATCAGCTTTTTTTATACAAGACTTAGTTTAGATCTGGGAAACGCTTGGCCGCTGTTCCCTCTAGCGGCTGGGCCAAATTCTCTAAATTCCTCTTTGCTGGCCGCTAGAGGGAGTAGCGGCCAGTTAAAACGACGACGTTTTGATTGGCCGCTACTCCCTCTAGCGGCCAGCAGAGATGAATTTAAAATTTATTGCTGACCGCTACTCCCTCTAGCGGCTGGGCCCTCATCTCAGCCATTAACTCTAATTTTGGACGGCTGGATGAGGGTTAGTTGAAACAGTCCTAATAGCTAACGTATTCTATGGATCATTTCCCATATATATATATATATATATATATATATATATATATATATATATATATATATCAATTCTGTCCAGCCTGGATCATTCCGTAGCTTTTATACAGATTTTATATATATATATATATATATATATATATATATATATATTTCAATTCCAGTCCGGGCACCAGTGTGAAAACCCATCGCCCTTTATAGTTTTCGTATATATAACTATATATATATTGCTTTACTCCCTCTTATTAAATTATTGCTTTAAATATTCATTTTATAAAAATCAGCACAGACATATCTGCGGGCAAACTAGATTTATTTAAATCTCGCCAACTCTAGCTTTCAAATGGTTTAAACCTGTCCAGATTGAACCGAGAAGCTAGAATGGCTGAGATTTATTTAAATATAGTATTTTTCTAGTTTCAGTTACAAAAGCAATCTCGCGTCCCTTAGATCGCTATCTAGTGGGAACGAGACGCTTCGGTCAGGTGCTGAACTAGGATTTACTGAATGAATCCTCGGTTCTGGTGACATTTTGGATATATATATGTTTCTGTACAAATTTGAACTGTGCAGGTTTATTGGCTACTCATATGTGAGCCTAGGAATCGTGGGATTCATGGTTTAATTGATCAGAATCTGATTCCCACGATGGACAAACTCCACTTTACGAATGTACCCTGCCAGTTTTTCTATAGAAATGTACATACAAAAGACCTTAAAACGGTTATCTGGATTTAAGGCTCAAAATAATGAGAATAATGGTTTGTTGTTTCAGAGTCCCTCCGATGGCTATCATGCCCATGAGGAGACCGACACTTGTATATTTGTTGTAGTCAAGGATGCTTCGCAGCCCGACAATCACGATTCAAATTGTACTTTAAGGCTGAAAAGATAAAATTGAAAGTATCGATATGTTTCAATTCTTATGTTAGCGTAAGGGTTTGAAAACTAGCTTTCAAAATATCATGTTAAATAATCTTATCAAAAAGATAAGCTTTTGCAAATCAAATCAAATAATTTTACAAATCAAATCAAAGACTTTTGCAAATCAAATCAAACCCTGCGTATATAGGTTCAACGAAGCCTGTCAAAAGCTTTTAAATCAAATATAGGCCCAATTTTCAAACAGCATACACACACATTTCAGTTTTTTTAAGGGAAATATTGAAAAGATGTGGTACCATGTTTACACGGGAGTTGTGGGGTGCCTAACACCTTTCCCACACTTAACCAAGCCCCCGAACTCAAACTTTATTTTCAAAGATCAAGTTTCGACAGTGTCTAGTAATTGGGCCTCTTTCAAACAAAACTTGGTTGAGTTGGTACAAGCATTTCAAATCTACCAACTGGCGACTCTGTAAAACGTTCAAATCGTCGACATGATACATATTGGCCTTTTCCTAAAAAAACCCTTCAAAACCTTTTTCGCAATAAAAATAGTGAGGGTAGAGATAACTTAGGAAGAGATAAAAGATCCGGGTTGTGACCTGACCCGCGGATTTTTTCTCGACGTCAACACAGGGATTTGAACAAAGCCTGCCTTAAGGACAATTTTCCAGTACCTTTCATCCACATCTTAATAGACAACATCGCGCAGTATGGCATGTATTCTTTTGTGCATTGCTTTGCTGGTTACCATCAAATCATGGTCGCTGAGGAAGACAGGGAGAAAATAGCTTTCATCACTCCCTGGGGAACTTTCTGCTATAGACGTTTGTCCTTCGGCCTCATCAATGTCAGGACCACATATCAGCGAGCCATGATGGCCCTGTTTCATGACATGATGTATAAGGAGATAGATGTATATGTGGATGACATTATCGTCAAATCCCAGAAGGAGGATGATCACATTGACCATCTCTAGAAGCTGTTCAACAGGTTGCGCAAGTACAACCTTAAGCTGAATCCAGCCAAATGTGCTTTTGGCTTCAAATCGGGCAAGCAGTTGGGAGTCCTAGTGAGCAATAAAGGCTTTGAGCTAGATCTTGCCAAGATTAACGCCATCACTGAAATGCCCATACCCTGAACAGAAAAAAAGATACGTGGGTTCCTGGGGAGAATCAATTTTATAAGCCTATTCATTTTCCAGCTCACAGCAACTTGCGAACCCATCTTCAAGCTACTAAGGAAGAATTCCTCCACGAAATGGAATGAGGATTGCCAAAAAGCCTTCCTTGCCATCAAGAAACAGCTGATCAAAGAACCAGTATTGGTACCTCCAAGGGACGGAGTTCCTCTATTTATGTACTTGTCCGTCAATGCCAACGCCATGGGCTGTATGCTGGGTTAGAAAGATGATAGTGGCAAGGAGAGAGCTATCTATTACATCAGCAAAAGGTTCAGCAGTGGTAAACAAAAGTACACCCTGATCGAGAAGACATGCTATGCATTAGCATGGGCCGCCATGAGGTTACAACATTATCTCCATGGGCACACGACATACCTCATATCCCACATGGATCCGCTAAAATATGAATTCAACAAGCCAATATTGAATTATAGACTGTCCAAATAGCAGTTGATCCTCCAATAGTTCGACATTGTTTACGTGACTCAGAAGCCCATCAAAGGTCAAGGCATTGCAGATCAACTAGCCGAAGAACCACCAGGAGGGTTCGAACCCCTGGAGACTTATATCCCGGATGATGGGATCATGACAATTCAGCAAGATCTTTAAGAAAATGCAGTCCAACCATGGAAAATATATTTTGATGGTGCAGTAACCATGGAAGGTGTCGGAGCTGGGGCATCCCTTATCTCTGGTATATGAGAACAATATCATGTGGCTACCAAGCTGCAGTTTGTCAACACCAACAACACGGCTGAGTATGAAGGCTGCATAATAGTGTTGAAATTAGCCCAATCTGTGGGTGTAAAGCATCTATTAGTCTTTGGAGATTCTGAGTTGGTTATCAGACAAACCACTGGGGCATATCACACCAAAGAACTGCATTTGCTTCCCTATCACCCGCAGGTCATCAATATATTCATAAAGTTTGAAGAGATAACCTTCATCCACATCCCTCGGGGAAGGAACGATTTCGCTGACTTATTAGCAACGTTAGCTTTCGTGATCAATATATCAGGTAGGAGGGGAATTCCCGACATCCAAGTTACAAGCCAAAAGTCCCCGACATACGGGAATTATATCAAAAAAGTATCAGATGAAATACCTCCTATCAATCAGCCTTGGTATCAAGACATCAAGGAATATCTCCGAGATGGATCTACACCCGCTGGGGCAAGCCACTCCGAACAAAAACGGATTCAAAAGATGTCCATGAAGTTCTATCTGAGCGGAGATGCACTCTATAAGAGGGATGCTGGAATAGGCCTGTTAAGATGCCTTGACAAGGAACAAGCCCAGAGATTGATGAATGAAGTCCACGGTGGAATCTGTGGCCCACACATGAGCGATCATCTGTTGGCCGAGAAGATATTAAGAATAGGGCATTATTGGATCTCTCTCAAAGATGACTGTGATGTTCACGTCAGGAGATGCTATCAATGCCAAGTCCATGGAAATGCCATCCACGCTCCTACGAATGAGTTGCACAACATGAGTTTGCCATGGCCTTTCTCCATATGGGGAATGGATGTGATAACCCCAGTAGAACCCAAAGCCAGCAACGGACATCGATTCATCTTCACCATAATTGATTACTTTACCAAGTGGATTGAAGCTGCCTCTTTTCCCAAAGTCACCAAAGAGGTCATCATTGGTTTCATCAGAAATAATGTCGTCTGTCGATATGGACAACCGGAGGTGATCGTATCAGACAAATCCAAGAATCTAAACAATCAGATGATGAGAGAACTATGCAGCAAGTTCCACATCAAGCATCTCAATTCCGTCATCTATCGACCCAAGATGAACGGTGCCGTCGAAGCGGCCAATAAGAACATCAAGAAAATTATGCAGAAAATGTCCGCCAATCACAAAGAATGCCCTGACCTGTTGCCTCTAACCCTGTTAGCATACAGGACGTCAATAAATACTTCTACTAGGGCTACCCCCTACTCCTTGGTCTATGGCATTGAAGCAGTACTTCACATAGAAGTAGAAATGGAGTCTTTGAGAGTGTTGATAGACACTCAGATGGAGGAAGACCAATGGTTGTTAGATCGGTACCACCAACTGTCCCTGATAGATGAAAAGAGGGCTATAACCATTTTCCACAGGCAGTTATATCAACAAAAGGATTGATCGATCATACAATAAGAAAGTCTGAATACGACAATTCAAAGAAAATAATTTGGTGCTGAAGAAAGTTTTGGCCAATCAAGACGAAGCCAAAGGAAAGTTCGCCCTAAATTGGGAAGGCCCCTTCATTGTTAAAGAAGTGTTGACAGGATGAGATGTTTGATTGTAGGAGATAGACGGGAGTCAATTTCCCCAACTCATACATTTAGACACCATAAATAGGTACTATGTCTGAAACACATGCATACCAGCATCCTGGTCCTGCGGATCAAATCAGTTCTATTTTCACTAGAGAGCGAACTAAGAATGACCTAATCTCCCTCAACCCGGGAGTACGTAGGCAGCCATTCCTGGTGTGGTCAAACCAAATAAAAAACTCAAAAACTCATCAAACCAAACTCAAAAGAGACACTTCTCAAGCCTCTCTCACACAAAAGACTGAACTACGAATTACCTGATCTCCCTCAGCCCGAGAGTACGTAGGCAGCCATTCACTGTGCGGTTGGACCTTCAAGAAAAAACAAAAAAAACCAAAAAAACCAGTCACAAGACACCGAAACATAAATCCTATCAAGCCTCCATGATCAATAGGCCTGTCTGAGATATCCTCTGACATCTCAATGTCAATCCATCAAGGAAAAGCTCATGATACATCAACAACAACAAGTCATGAAAGAAGTGGTAATCACTCAGCAATGACAATACATATCCAAATAGGGAAGTGAATCAAAATATATTTCTTTGATATATAATATTATTTGATATATACAATGTGTTATGTACATGACAAAAATGGCTGATCTAGTATGTGCAAGAAAAATAAAGCTAGTCTATGGACCCATGGACAAATGGAATAGCAGTGCCAACATGGTATCTCTCTCTGAACATGGAGGAGCCGCTGCAAGCGCAATACTCTCAGCCTCCATGAAGGCCAGAACATCCACAACCATCTGCATAGTGGCACTGTGATCATCATTGTAAGCACTCATATCGGCAACCAGGAAATGGGTATATGATCGGAGGGTAGTATTGTCAGTAATGTGGAGATCCCGGGAAGCTATGGCCTCATCCCTCTCTACAAAAGCAGCATCCCTGGCAATCAAAGTCTCCTTAATCTAGACAAAAGCAGCATCTCAAGAAGATCGAGCCTCATCTCTCTCAACCAATGCCTTATCCTGAGTGGCTAGAGCCTCATCTCTATTAGCAAAATCTATATCTCTACTGGACAGGGAAGTCAACATCAGTGCCCTAGCCTGATCTCTCTCAAAAGTTATCCTAGCTAATGAATCTGCCATAGCTGGATCTGTCCCGGCAGGAATAATCGGCTAGTTACTAACTAAGGCTGCTGTCAGACCCCTAAATAAATCATTCTCCGTAGGAGAATCAGGATCCTCCATAAGCTCCTCCTCATCTGAATCCACAATCGGAGCCAGCTGGATAACTGCAGTCGCTACTATATCAGCATCTAACCATGCCGCATACTTTGGAGAGTAATCTGGATGGCTAGTAGAGAAATTAACCCTCTCCATATGAGTCCAACACTCATAAATCCTGATCAGGTCGGCTGATGACATAGAAGAAGCTGACATCCGATCCATAGGCCCCCTCAAATTGGTGTAGGCTCTGGAACTGATCAAACTGACCCATAACTGCCAACGGATGGTAAGTGGTCACCCCTCTCAATCCCGCTAGGGGAAAGTAGTCTATGCCAGATGCATGGGTAATGAAGCTATAAGGGGAGACTATTCCTGAGTATGGCAGAATTGAAAAAATATGCTCAATTTCTGATAGAAAAGTTGACCATGTCTCTGCATTCGAACACTCAGCTGGCTAAAAAGAGTAGGATGTAGTTATCTCGTGGGTGAAGCAGTACCCCTGATGTCTGAAGAAGCTAATAGGGCGCAAATGGGTCATGAGCCATACACACAGCAGAACAGAGCTACCATTAAAAAACCTCTTTGGATGGGTACCGCAATAGGTAGCTGATCTCAATGTCTCGGCCAATATCATCGGCATGATGGTGCTACTCTGTCTAAGGGCACAAACTGCGATAATCAACCTAATATTAAAGTGGTCTAAGTATAGTAGCATATATAAGTAAGTTGTGATGCACATCAGCAAGACGTCTATCCGGGATGAATGTCATTCCTCTTCCGATATAATAAAGTCGCCAGCATGTCGATCGTAGCTATCCAGTCTACCGAAATGATCGATCAAAAAGTTAATAGAGATCACACGTCCAAAAATGATCTCATCCGTGACTACACTCTGACGTAAACTCAACATTTGAAGAAACGGTCTCCTCATATCACTAATAACGGTGCATGCACAAGGCAAGTCCAAAGTCTAACCTGTAAGCCGCTCGTACTCCTCCAAAGTCAGAGTCAACTTATGTCGCCCTTAGCAGAAAACCTGCCTCTCAGGTATCCAACAGGATAAAAGTCCATCAATGAATCCATAGGGAACCTGGAAGTCCACAAGGGCCAATGAATGCCCCAACATCTGATCCACTGTCCCTCTGGCTGGGAAGGGCAGGCTATCATACCATGGCCTCAACGACAATGCTACCACGGATGGTGGTAAATGCTCGATGCGGCTAACTGTCGACGACGACATCTGTATCACCGTATCACAAGACCATCCATGGGTCAAATCTGAACTCATCTATCTAAGTGCATATCTATGACATAATACATGCATAATGATAATGATAAATATGTTGCAATAGATAGGAAATATCATGCATATCTACAATAACTATCTACTGCAAGCATCATCTATGTCTATTATAAAAATACAAAATAAAAAGTTCAGGGATATGGGGCACAACTACCCAACTACTAACAGTAGCCTATCAAAATGGGCCACAGCCGCCCAATAGCCAACAAAGTGGCCTTTCAAAAGATATAGCGAGAAAAGCTATCCAAAAAGATCAAGAATATCTACACTCAGGTTGTTAACCTGCCCCACCTCCTCCGTAAACACAAAGTCTCGGTCATCAAGAATGTCAGGGCGGTACAAGGGAGGATCAGCCCCTATATAACTGCTAGAAAATGGACATGTGGAAGGGCCCGCTCCAGAGCTGGAAGGATCAAAATAAGATGCCTCTGATGGATCTCGACCAAGATGCCTGATAAATAAATAAGCTCTCTCCAACTGTTGGGTCAGTCCTATAATCTGGTCCAAATGGATAGGCTCTCGAAGGCATGTTATCTAGTCTATCATCATCACAGACCCTAGCACCATATCTGCCATGAACTGGGTAGCACGAGTCTGAGCCCCAATAGTGCGAGGACTTCACCAGCTGCTAAATTCCTCCTTGCTGTATGGACCCTCTGATAGGATAAAGCCATCTACACCCTCCATAGGGATGTCTGTAAGCGGCTGAACTAGTGGCCAATGGTGCCAAGCTGGAGGAACAAAGGAAATGCGGATCTGCCCCATGATACTTTTGATAGCATGCTCTCCTAAATAGAGCTCCCAACCTCCCTTCGTCAAAAATTGGACTCTGTGGGTAGATAATGCAAAATCCCAGCCAGTGGGGAAACAGCCCATGAATATATCAACTGGCGGTCAGCGGAACGAACAACCCGGGTAGATAATGCAAAATCCCGGTTAGCGAAACGAATAATCCATTAGCAGAGTCAAATAGACCATAATGTCTATTATCTTCTCCATGTTAAAAGTCCACCAATAATGTTTTATCCATGTAACATCAATCAACAGTTCCTGTCCACAATCATGTGAATAATTCATAATCATAATTGTGTTGCTAAATTCCTCTTCGCACCCAGGACGAAAATAATTTGCATCACCTGTCTTTACCTGAAACACCAAATATCATGGTTATACCAAATCACAGTTTATGTTCATAATCATGCTAATCAATTCATCTTTGCACTACAGGCTAAAGATATTCAATAATTAATCATTCATTTTTGCACTACAGGTTAAAGATATCCATCAATAGCTCATCTTTGCACTACAGGCCAAAGATATCCACAAATCAACCGCAAAGGGGATTTGAGTCATAAAGTCTCTTCCTTCTTAAAGAAGTAAGGAGTGTTGATTTTAAAGGAAATGGCCTCCTGATGTCGGAGATTTATGGGTTGCTAAGAAGGCAAGGGACACAGTGACTCTACTGAAAGGAGAGGGGGATTGGTTGCTCTGATACCATAAAATTTTTGCACTACATGCCAAAGATATTCATCAATAGTTCATCTTTGCACTACAGGCCAAAGATATTCATGGGTTGGGGCAGAGCAACAAATAGAGCCTCCTCATCATCTATGTCAACTGGCGGCTCAGCCTGAATTAGACGAATCACTGACTCAGCCAATCTACGAGGTTGCAGGGCTGGCCGTGGCTGAGGGACATCAGAGACTCTCCTCCGTCTAACTCCTGAAACGACCCTGCTAGCACTCCCGGGTCTATCTCGATCCATAACCTTGGCAAAGTCTCCAAATAACCTCAGAAAAGGTGAGGTAAGCCTAAAACCTGTGGCTTATTAAATTAAATAAGTATATTATGCATTTTTAAATTCTAAAACATGCATGGGTCAGTCAAAATCCCCAGTAGAGTCAAAACTACATGTTTATTAAATGCTCAGGTTTTTAAAAAAAATTCGTCAGAGGCTCCTTTGTAAAATAGACTGTCCGCATGCACACAGGCATGTCTAGGTGGCCATTCAGTAGCACACCTTCCCAAAAATAGAAACAGTTCATATTTATAAAGAATAATCAATAATAAACTTCATATGGTAGCCAAATTACCATGGACATTTTTTAGTTGAAAATTCAGGCTCACTAGGCCTTAAAAAGGATAAATAAACTGATCAAAAAGAGCAAAAATTGACTGTCTTAGAATTTAAATTTTCTTACATCAAAATGTGCACAGCAGTAAAATATGCATACTTATGAAGTCAAAAAAATTTTATCAAGTCAAATAAGCATACATTTTTGATACATTGCGTTCAAAAGTACCCTACGTGGTTTACACAATTCTACCGGTTAAAACTGGAAAAGAATGGATGAAAACGCCACCTGAGACGTGCAGAATGCATGGCCACTGTTAGAATCTGAAAAAAGCTGCCTGAACTCCATAGATCTGAAAAAGAAAATTGGATTACGTCTAAAACTCAAAACTAAAAATGACTTCTGAGAGGCCCTGCTGCCCATTTTAAATCCTCAAGAAGGAGCGAGCCCACCTACGACTGCCGCATCCCTACCTGTAGCTCTTTAGGGTGGGCCCCACCCCCTCCGACTCAATCCAGTTCGAGTTGAAACGGAGTTTATATGAGCTAAAAAGTTAAATCTGAGAAAAAACTTCTACACGATTGAGCGGCTTGTCCTAAAATCCTGCGTTTAAGTAGCGGATTACTGACAATGGGTGGACCTTTACGAAAGCCATTGGTAGTCATCCCAAAGCAATATCCGGGGACCAATGATGAAAATTGCTAAAAAAACTGCTGAAAAACTAAATAAAACTTCCAAAACTGCCACTATCGAAGCGACGGGTACAGAGCGGTGACAGTTTAGCCGTTGGTTCAACCCCAGCGAAGCGTCAGGTACAAACCGGTGACAGTTCAGCCATTGGCTCAACCTAGTGAAGCGTCGGGTATAGACCGATGACAGTTCAACCATTGGCTTAACCACAACGAGGCGTCAAGTACAGACCAGTGACTGTTCAGCCATTAGCTCAACCCCAGCGAAGCGTTGGGTACAGACCGGTGACAGTTCAGCCATTGGGTCAACCCCAGTGAAGTATCTAGTACAGACCGGTGATAGTTCAGTAATTGGCTCAACCCAAGTGAAGCATCGGGTGCAGATCGATGACAGTTCAGCCATTGGCTCAACCCCAGCGAAACGTCTGGTATAGACCAGTGACAATTCAACCGTTAGATCAACCAGCGAAGCGTCGGGTACAAACCGGTGACAGTTCAGCCGTTGGCTCAACCCCAGTGAAGCGTCGGGTACAGACCGGTGACAGTTCAGCCATTGGCTTAACCCCAGCGAAGCGTCAGGTACAGACCGATGACAGTTTAGTCATTAGCTCAACCCCAGTGAAGCATCGGGTACAGATCGGTGACAGTTCAGTCATTGGCTCAACCCCATCGAAGCGTCGGTTACAGACCGGTGACAGTTCAGTCGTTGGCTCAACCCCAGTGAAGTGTCGGGTACAGACCGGTGATAGTTCAGCAGTTGGCTCAACCCCAGCGAAGCGTCCAGTACAGACCGGTGATAATTTAGCCGTTGGCTTAACCTCAACGAAGTGTCGGGTACAGACCGATGACAGTTCTGCCGTTGGCTCAACCTCAGCGAAGCGTCGAGTACAGACCGGTGACACTATCAGCCGTTGGCAACAACTCCAGCGAAGCATCGGGAATGATTCGATGGTGGAAACAGTATATCAATCTATCCCCACAAAGACAAGATGATGGAATCTGTTATACAAATCCTTATAGGGAGCACCGAGAAGGATTGGTGATTCAACCTTCTGTTGCAAGCTACCCGTGTAAATTATCATCAGGATAGGCATCAGAGGCACCCATTGAGGTAACTCGATAACAAAGATATATCCCCAGCAGGGAAGCCTTCAGGTATGTACAACGGCATTAGCCGAAGGAAAATATGCCATACTAAGAGTATTGACAGACGCGGGAAACCATTGGTCTCAAACCAAGGTAGCATCAATAATGTCATCCCCATTAGAGTCGACAGGTCCATCACGGATAACGTCATCCCCAGGAAAAAGTATCGAGAACAGTCTGTCATAGCCTAACTCTGATAACCTACCAATGGTACTTTACCAACACCAAGGGATTTCCAAGATAACGTTATCCTTAACTGGTAATGACGTGAGCAGTCAGTGCTAGCCCCCATTCCCCTAAAAGGCATCTAACATTCATCATATATCATGTCATACATTGCATTACATTTGCATTCATCATATTCCAAGTGTCTAGCAATCTTTATCCTGTTCATTTCATTACATTACATAAACATGATAAAGAGGGGCATCTATAGACACTCGAAATTTTCTTCAGTTCTGTTGTAGACGATCAAGATTTTGTGCTCCTGTTACTAACCCTGTAGAAGGGAAAAATAGCCAACTTAACCCCGGTATCAATACTGGGATGCCAACTTAGCCCCAGTCTCAACCCGGGAGACACAGGTCAGCCCCGGTCTCAACCCGGGAGGTACAGGTAATCCCAGTTTCAACCCAAAAGGTACAGTTCAGCCACGATCTCAACCCGGGAGTTACAGGTCAACCCTGATCTCAACTTGGGAGGTACAGGTCAGCCCCGGTCTCAACCCGAGAGGTATAGGTTAGCCCCGATCTCAACCCGATAAGTACAGGTCAGCCCCAGACTCAACTCGAGAAGTACAAGTCAGCCCCGGCCTCAACCCGGGAGGTACAGGTCAGCCCCGGTCTCAACTTGGGAGGTACAGGTCAGTCCCAATCTCAACCCAAGAAGTACAAGTCAGCCCCGGTTTTAACCCGGGAGGTAAAGATCAGCCCCGGTCTCAACCCGGGAGGTACAGGTCAGCCCCGGTCTCAACTTGGGAGATACAGGTCAGCCCCAGTCTCAACCCGGGAAGTACAGGTTAGCCCCGATCTCAACCCAGGAGGTACAGGTCAGCCCCGGTCTCAACCTGAGAAGTACAGGTCATCCCTGGTCTCAACCCGGGAAGTACAGGTCAGCCCCTGGTCTCAACCCGGGAGGTACATCTCAATCTCGGTCTCAACTCGGGAGGTACAGGTTTGCCCCAGTCTTAACCCGGGAAGTACAGGTCAGCCCCGGTCTCATCCCGGAAGGTTAAGGTTAGCCCTGGTCTCAACCCGGGAAGTTAGGTCAAGCTCTGGTCACAACTCGGGAGGCCAACTCAATTTCAGAGACAACCCCAAAGCCTCACATCATCTCTAGAGACAAACCTAGAAGAACTAAGTCAGCCTCAGAGACAACCCTAAGGACAAACAGAATCGGCTGGGATCCAAACCTCGGAGACAACCACGGGAAATCAGTCGAAGGCTATGCCAGCACTGAAGGCAATCCCGGGAGGGGCAAAATGGTCATTTTGTTAATTTAAAGCTGATTCAGTCAAACTCAAGCCAAATTAATGCCACCAAGGTCAGAAAGAACCACAACATTGATCCCGAGTGGAAACAGCGTAAGACAGCTCAACGAATAAACTGCGAGGAATCGAAGACCTGGTTATGAACCCATCTTTTTGGACTTGGAAAAGGTTTATTCCCATGTCATTACAACACTCTCGGCGAGGGCCTTCCGAAAAGGTATAGCACGCCTCAAACGGACTCTCCGATCAAAAGTTAGAAAGTTTTGAATCTGATCTCGCATTGCTCGGAGTGCACGTACTTCAATGCAACTGGACCCGCCACATGGGCCCTGCCACATGGAGCCGCAGGTAGACCCGCGACTACCGCGGGTAGGACTGCTTCCACTGGGTCTATATATATTAGTGCACCCCCAGCTCATTTAATAATTCAAAAACGCTCTGAACCTCTGCCCGTTTCATTTCTCAACCATACTCTTGTACTCAAAACCCAAATTTTATCACTCTTACACGTAGATATACTCATATACTACCACATATCAAAAACTGAGCAGTAGAATCGGACGTTTAAAGCCTACGATTTGGCAAAAAGCTCGTGTAGCAGTCCATTATGAGTATTTTTACGATCAGAAAGTTCCTACTACTTCATTGCGCGTTTATACACTTGCACGTTAAGTTTTGTTTTCTGATTATGCTCGGAACTCAGTTCCGTGGCCGTTTTTGTTTACATTTTAGTATATTTTAGTACATAAACACGTTTTCTGGCACTTCTATAGCTCGGATCGTTGATCCGTCGCTTTTAACAGCTTATATATATATATATATATATATATATATATATATATATATATATATATATATTTTTACGCATATATTGACTTCACCATACTGGGTTATCTTTCTAGTCCTAGTTTGACTTTTTTATATATATTTAACTATACATATACTAACTTTTCAATTCTGTCAAGCCCGGATGTCAAATCCGTGCTAGTTTACTGCTTTTATATATATAACTATATATATATATATATAAATTTTTCTGACTTATTTGGGCAAGGATTTCTACTTCGTGGCCTTTTTATTGCTTTAATATATATATATATATATATATATATATATATATATATATATATATATATATATATATATTAACTGTATATATTAAATTTTACATTCCAGTTTGGCCTGGATCATTTTGTAGCCTTTTTACTGCTTTTATAAATATATATATATATATATATATATATATATATATATATATATATATACTTACATTTCTGTCCGGGCAAAAGGATAAAATGTTCGTCGCCCTTTACAGCTTTTCTATATATATATTTACATTCTGCCCAGCCTGGATTATTCCGTGGCTTTTTCCAGCTTTTATAAATATATATATATATATATATATATATATATATATATATATATATATATATATATATATATATATTTACATTTCAGTTCGGGCATCGGAGTGAAAACTCAACGCCCTTCACAGCTTATATATATATATATATATATATATTTCCATTCTGTCAAGCCTGGATTACTTCGTGGCTTTTTCTATTTATATATATATATATATATATATATATATATATATATTTACATTCGAGTCGGTGCATCGGAGTGAAAACCCATCGCCCTTTACAGTTTTTGTATATATATAACTATATATTTATATATCCTTTACTCATTGTGATTAAATTGTTGCTTTAAATATTCATTTGATATGAATCGGCGCTGACATCTCTTTGGGTGAACTAAATTTCTTTAACTCTCGCCAAATCTAGCTTTCAAACAATTCAAAATAGATTCTGACAGAACCGGGAAGTTAGAATGGCTGAGATTTACTTAAATCTAGAAATTTTTCTAGTTTCATTTCTGAAAGCAACCTCGCTGCCCTTAGATTGCTATCTAGTGGGAACGAGATGCTTCGGCTATGCACGAGCCAGGATTTACTGATGAATCCTTGGTTCTGGTGACATCTTGATGTAAATACACATTTTTTGTGAATATTTGAGTTGTGCAGGTTTTATTGGCTTCTCTATGTGAGCCTAGGAATCGTGGGATGCATGATCAAACTGATCAAAATCTGATTGCCAAGATGGACAAACTCCACTTTACAGATCTACCCTGCTAGTTTTTCTGTAAAATATACATCTGATAGACCTTAAAACGGTTATTCGGGTTTAAGTTCTCAACATAATGAGAATAATGGTTTATCATGTTAGAGTCACTTCGATGGCTGTCATGCCCATGAGAAGACCGATACTTGTATATGTTGTGGTCGAGGATGCTTCGCAGCCCGACAATCACCATTTAAATTGAGCCAAAAGGCTAAAAAGATAAAAATAGAAGTATCCATATGCTTCAATTCCTACGTAAGCATAAGGGTTTGAAAAACCTACTTTAAAACATCATCTTAATAATCTTGTCTTAAAAAAAACTTTTGCAAATCAAATCAAACCCTTCGTATATAGGTTCAACGAAGCACGTCCATACTTTCAAATCAATCAAACAAAAGGCCCAATTTCTTCCAGCATTCACACACACATTGTAGATTTAAAAGGGAAAAATTGAAAAGATGTGGTACCGTGTTTTCACGGGAGTTGTGGGGTGCCTAACACCTTCCCACACTAAACCAAGCCCCCGAACTTAGAACTTCGATTTCAAAGATCAAGTTTCGACGGTGTCCAACAATTGGGCCTCATTTTAAACAAAAATCGGTTGAGTTGGTACAACCATTTCAAATCTACCATCTGGCGACTCTGTAAAACGTTCAAATCATCGACATGATACATGTTGGCTTTTCCTAAAAAACTTTTTCAAAACCTTTTTTATAAAAAGAGAAAATAAGGGTAGACAAAACTTAGGAAGAGAGAAAGATTCGGGTCCAACTCAAAATAAATTTTTTCCCGATGTCGACAGGCTCTGAAGTCTAGATTCCCTGGCCATCTTTTCTGTCCATTTGTTCTGCTCTTGACAACGAATTCGATACCTTCTTGAGGTTGGGACATCTTAGACGAATATAGTGTCGGTTGACCTCGGTAGGACTTGTTCTATTAGCTGTCGGGTCAACTGATGTTGGTATACGACCAAATCTGCCAACTAATCAACTCGCGCCATAATTGAGTCCAAGTCTTGCTCCACTCCATACTTCTCTTCGACGTATCCCCATATTGCAGGGTCTTTTGAAGAGGGTGCTTCCCCCATCTTCCTCAGGTACGTACAGTTTTCCCTACCTCCTGCATCGATCATGTTGATTCCTTCCGCATTATGCTAAGGTAAAGGGTTGTTGTTGACATTCGGCTACTATGGCGCTTTGACTATGATCTCCCCATTGTCAATCAGGTTCTGAACCTTGTGTTTTAAAGTCTAACATTTTTGAGTATCTTGCCCTGGTGAGTTGGAATGGTAAGCACATTTCTTGCTGGGATCAAATTGCCTTCCATTTGGATCAGAAGGTGGAGCTAGCTCAACGATCTTCTTCTGGGCGATCAGCAACGCCAATATATTATCCAAAGAGTCCCATAAAGGAGTGAATATCCTTCTTCGCTTGTTCTCCCCAACCTTCAATGCTGTAGGATTTTGGGAATTCATAGGATGAGAGTTCTGCTTCTGGATAGGCGGGTTAGGGCTCTTGTTGGTAGGTTGTCCTTGCAATATCAAAGAGACATCTTCTTCCTTCCCTTTCGATACTCTTTTGGGGGCGCTCGCATAGTTTCCCGACAGTATGTGCTCGTCTACGGCGTCCAAGGCATTGAGATCCTTAATTTTGCAAGACTTCAAACCCACTTCCGTCATTTCTCCATGTTTGATCATTTCGGAGAAAGATTTTCCTAACCCGGTGATGACTCTCTGAAACGATTGAGATTTTATATAATAATTTTAAATATTTATTGAGTTAAATAAATATTTTGTATGATTTATTTATTAAGTTGAATAAATAAATTATGTGATTTTGTGAAGTGATTTAATTAAGTGTTATATATTAATTAAATGAATATTTAATATTTAATTTAATTGATGTATATTAATATTTAGTACAGTTCTAATTTAATTGAGATAATTAAATTAGATGAATTATGTGATAAAGTGTTACATGAATTATAATTAGTGAGTAATTATAATTATGTGGCAAATTTTTATGTGATTAATTGATGTTGGATTTTAATTGATTAAATTAGATGAATAATATTTAATTAATTAAAGTGTAACATTAAAGTATGTGTTAAAAGAATTTATTAAAATAAAGAAAATATATTAAAATGATTTTAACCAAACAAGGCCCTTACTTGTGTTTTAAAAGGCTTTTGCCAAATAGGGCCCTTGCATTGTTTTAAACATATTCTACCAAACAATGCCTTAGCACTAATAATCTGTTTTAAAAAAATAACCTTGTTTTGCCAAACACGCCCTAATGGTTTTTGATTTTTGAAATTCTATAACTGATGAAATTTAATAGGTAAATTAATTTTCAGTTATATATTATATTTATATCCTATATCTATTAGTATATGTATATAGTTTTATGTTAGTGTTAGAAGAATATCACTATTAGAGAAGAGAGAAAAGAATACAGAGAAAAAGATATAGAGTTAGAGAGAAGAAGAGAAAAGAAGAAGGAGGAAGAAACCTTATTAACCAAAACAATCATCACCATCTTCATACTCTTCTCCTAATCAACAAAGGTATAATCCTAACTTGTAGTTTTAAAAATTAAGTGTTTATGTTCTTCGTAGTGATAGTTCTCTGTAAATATAAAATTTATGAAAACTTTATAAATACGAATTATATGTGTTTATAGCATGCTTAGATATGAATTCTATGCTTAATTAATTGTTTAATTCATATACATGTGATGAATATGAGGAGTTCATGATCATCACTGAGTTACAGTAAAAGTATGTTGAAAATATTATATATATATATATATATATATATATATAGTTTTCTCTTTAAATCAATGGAATTCATGTTTAATTGTTCATCTTGGGTTAAATTAAGTATAGATAATAATAGCATGTTTAGAAATTGAATTACTATGCTTGAAATTGGGTGAATTGATTTAAAAATAAAAATGCAGTGTTCAATTTCATGAAGAACACTTAACAATGGCTTTTCTTCAAAAAAATCGTGAAATTGGTTGTTTGATGATGTGTTATAATGTTTATGTATGTTAGAATCATGTTAGAAGCTTTAAGTTTATGTTTTCTATGAATCGATATGAATTGCATGAACTGGAATTAGAATTTGGTGTGGAGAAATAAGCAAAATTGGCTTTTTCTCTGCACAGTACGCGAACTTGTCTGCGTTCGCTGGAAGGGGCCCGCCCCGGCGAGCCTATCAAAAGGAAAACCCTCGCCCCGGCGGGGGGGTGGCAAGAAAAAAGGAAACTTGTTTTCTTTTATATTTTGTAAAGCTAATTTTATGTAATAACTTTTATAGCATGATTAAACCTATATTAAAATGCTAAATGAATATTAATAAATTATATTAATAAAAAATAATTTGTGATTATAATTTTGAATAATTATAATTAGAGTAAAGGTTTAATTTAAATTATAATTTTGTTAAATTATAATGATTATGGTTGATTAATTTTAATCAAGTGAATGATAATTTTAAATTATAAATTATGTAATTATAATTTAGTAAATGCATGATGTAGTTAATTAATTATAAATTATAATTTGTTTATAATTTAATTAAATAAGATGTGATTATAATTTGAGTAATTATAATTATATTAAATGTTAATTAATTTAATTATAATTAATATAAATTACATAATTATTAATTAATTTAATTATGTGAACATGTCTATGTGGTATAATTAACTATGTGATGGTTAATTATTTAATTTTTTATTTAAACTAGAATGGGTTAACCTAGAGGGGTTAACTAATTATGTGAATTAGTTACATGTTAACTAATTTAGGTTATTGTGATTAAATATATATGTGTATAAATTGTTAGAACGTGATTTTATTAGTAGCTTGCGCTTGAGGCAAGTTTTCTAAACCCTGATCTTGTATTATTTTATGCAAGTTCTTTGATGTTCCAATTATGTAATATATTAAAAATATCCTTTTTATTTCTGCATTGGATAAGTATTTTTTTAATTGAAGTAACCTTAACTTATTGTTCAAGTAAGGTCCAGCTTATCTTTTAAATGCTTTACGTTTAAATCTAAGGCATATGTTAATTCATAATTTTTTTATTTATGAATTATTCTAAGTTATTGAGAGTCGATTCAACTAATCCTTAGTTGATGAACGTGAATTCTAAATTTCCCTTGTAAGCTTATTCAAACCAAACTTTCTTTGATACGGACTTGTATTCAAATACTGAGATGAACAACCCGAATTACTAGGGGAGATTACCACACAGAGGCGTTAAATGTAGTGCACGTACATGGTACAAAGGGCTGATCCCCCTAAGTACGAGTTGAGGTCCATAGTCTTAATGACTGTTAAAGGTTTTAAATAGAAATGTTTATAACCTAGGACTAAAAGTTCAAGGTCTTACGACCCTCAGATGAATTCTATATTCGAATTTTTAATATTGATAGAGAATTATTATTCAATTCTTTATTGTTGTGAAAGTAAAAGTTATTCAAACCTTTTCAAAAATATTCTTGTATGTCTTATATATTGCTGTATTCCAGTGTGCTATTTTTTGCTCACTCTTGCATTAAATAACCATTGCAGCTAAGGTTGAAAATGTTGATGCCCCGTCAACGAGTAAAGGCAAAGGAAAGCTAAACAAGTGAAGGCTTGTTTAATTTATTTTGAATGAAATTGTAATCAAACTTTATGTGATGTTTTTATTTTTCGCAGTTAATGTTATGTCAAGGTTAGAGTAAACCCTGGGATTTGTTTTGAAAAGTTGTAATCCTTTTTATAAGGAAGATTTTATTATTTATAAAGGTTGTAATTTACTTTGCAATTATTTTATTATTGGGTAGATGTATGTTACATTTAGAAAGTGAACACCAAATCATGTAAAAATGAAGTACCCGGATTTGGGGGTGTCACATGTTGGTATTAAAGCTTTAGGTTATGAACCTTAGGTTGGGAAAACCTTAGGTAGTAGCCTTATAGTAAGATCGAAAAGATAGATGTGATAGGTAAAGACAATAAACTACTTTATGTGCTATGTATTACATTTAGGTATTCGAAGAGTGACGACTCGATATCACGTAATAAGTAACTTTAAAATTCTTTTGTCAGGATGACGAATGTTGGGGAACCTAGTCAGGCTAGAGAGGATATCTTTCAGGTGCCTAGAGAGGAGGATCCCCGAGACATCCATGTTATTTGGGAGCAGCTGGTTAGGAGAGAGCCATCTCCAGTGATCACCATAGCTGGTCAGGAGCGTGAGCTGACACCTATTCCAGAGGATGAGGACGAGGACGAGTCTGAAGAGGAGAAAGAGGATCCTAAAGAGGAATTCCCACCTCACTCTACTAGTGATGAGATGTACGAGGCAGTCTACGACAGTAACGTGGAGCTTCATGGTCGAGTCAGAGAGCTCGAGCAAACCATCCAGCAGCAAGACGAGACTATCGAGGATATGGCTAGCGACCTAGGAGAAGCACAGTGGAATTTATTACACGTGGAGAATGATAGAGACGCGACTCGAGCCGAGCTAGCGAAGCTGAAGCAAAACATCCAGGAGGAGTCGAGGAAGCGAGCCAGAGCTGAAGAGATAAGCTTAAGGGCTACTCAACGAGCCGGTCGAGCTGAAAACGAGGCTGAAGCCAAGAGGGCAAAGCTGAGGAAGACAGAGTATGCTTTCCACATGGCTATAGATTGGACCCAGGATCGTGTTTTCTATTACCCAGCTCAGTTTCAAGGTTTGCTATGGTATGTGGTGGACCGAAGGACGGTGTTTCGGGTGATGGAAGAGGAACGCAGAGAGGCTGTGCGACGCCTTAATATGCCTAGGCAGTAGAGTTTTGGTTTATGTGTTGCTTTTTGTAGTAAATAATGTAAATTCCATAATTTAGAATAAGAATGGGATGAGTTAATAATGTAATCCTGTAACTTTTCCAGTTCAGGAAGGATGATGTAAATAGCAGAAATGCTATCTTATTGATGTTTTTAAACTACGAGTAATGAATAAAAGAAGTTTATTGACGTGCTATGTGTTCTATGTGAACTGAATTGCTTAAAATGTTTAAGTATAAACTTGAATATTTAAAGAAAGGATCTAATAATAATATTTTCTTAACAGAAAATGCCTCCTAGAAGAAGACCAACACGTCAAAACCCCGAGGGTTCGACTAACAACAACAATAACGATGGGATGAATCCCAACTCGGTTCAGCAGTTGGTGAACCTATTGACGGGAGCGCTTGCGAATCAGCCGCAAGGGCAGGGTACTACTTTAAGGAATTCAAGGCAGTATGACCGCCTGAATTCAAAGGATCAACAAACCCTATCGATGCTTAGACATGGGTGATGGAAATGGAGAAGGTCTTTGACGTGGCTAGAGTAGGTAAAGACCAGAAGACAGCATTCGCGACTTTCATGTTGAAGTCAGATGCTAGCTTCTGGTGGCAGGCTAATAAGACCAGAGAGGGTGAAGGAGTCATAATGTGGGAACGTTTCAAGGAAATGTTCTACGAAATGTACTTTCCAGTGAGTTCGCAGGACCAGATGGAGGTCCAGCTCCTAGAGCTTAAGCAGGGAGGGATGACAGTATCAGAATACGCCGCGAAGTTCAACGAACTGGCCAAGTTCGCTACATACCAGGTCAGTATTGACGCTAGGAAGGCAAGGAGGTTTGAGCTAGGACTGAAACCCTGGCTCTACAGTAAGGTTTCCATGTTTCAGTTGAACACATTTGCAGCTGTGCTGGAGAAGGCTATACTGGCTGAAGGAGGAAGCGACGCGGTAACCAAGTTCAACCAAGACAAGAAGAAGAAGATGAGATAGAAACCAAGGCTGGTGGGAGCAGCGCTGTAAACCAGAAGAGGAAATGGAACGACAACACCTCTACTGGGAGTCAGCAAGGAAGCCAGCAGAAGAGGAAGTCGAAACATGTGCTACATGCGGTAAGAATCACACTGGCGTGTGCATGAAGGGGAAGCGGGTATGTTTCAACTGTGGTCAGGAAGGCCACATCGCGCTAAATTTCCCAAACCCGAAGAAGGGAGCTTGCTTTACATGTGGATCCAAGGATCACATGGTTCTGCCCGAAGAAGCTGACAGCAGGGTCAACAGGGAGCGGAGGGAATGGAAGCGGCAGTACCGTTACTATCGCTGCACCTTTGCAAGCTGTTCGACCCACTACACGGACATTTAATATGATGGTGCATGTGACGCCCCCAAAATAGGTTCAATACTCAACCCATTTTGAGTCGCCAAATACACTCAACAAAATTTAAATACAATCTTTCATATCACACAATCGTGCAAAATACAACCACACAACTGTGAGCGTCAATACAAACATATAGAAAATATTAACATTCAAACTAAGTCCTCATTACATTTATTATCACACTATTTTAAATGCAAAAAATAGTGAGGACTTCTACAGATCTAACTCGGACCATCACTCCATTCCCCGACTAGTACCAGCGATATTCTCATTTCCTGAAGAGAACAATAGAGGAAAAGGGTGAGCTCAACTAGCCCAGTAAAGAATATTATGACTAAGATAATGAAAAACAAATTATCGTTAGCCTTCAATAAATCAGATAAAATATTATGGACAACAAGTTTTAGATTAATATTCGCAGCGAAAATAACAATTCATTAGAAGAGTTAAGTAGAGAATGATGTCTACTATCTTCTTTGATTTAAAAGTCCATCATCAATATTTTATCCCTGTAACATCAATCAATATACATCTCGAATCAAATATCCATCTTTGCACTACGGGCCAAAGATATTCATTTGTATCATTAGTTGGTCATGTTCATCTCAACACCTGTCCATCTTTGCACTACGGGCCAAAGATATTCATCAGATAATCATTCATCTTTGCACTACAGGCCAAAGATATTCATTACGTAATTATTCATCTTTGCACTACATGCCAAAGATATTCAGTTATATCACCATTTAGAACTGAGGATGATGAAAAATAATACGAATAACGGATCCAGTGAGATAAAGGACAAATATTAGAGAATTTATCCAGAGTTCAAGAATGAAGATCAAAATCTGGATCCAATCAAAGATGATTTGGAAGGAAAAAAATATTTTTTATCGTGAATAGTAACTCATGAATAGTAACTCAACATGAAAAGATAAAAATTTCACAAGAAGTTCAGACCAATATTCCAGTGAAACAATATTAGATGAAGCGCAAAACTCAAGTAATATCTGATCATTTAGGAATTATAGAAGCAATACTTACCGTAGTATGTTTAGAGTTAGGAATCTGAAATGAAACAATATACGAAACTGCAATTGGATTTTCACCCGTCTGGCGGTAGTCCGCTCAGACAGATTATTTTCATAATTTAATAACAACTGAATACGAATGGTTATTCACCAGGCATGCGGTAGTCCGCGTAGACAGGTTATTCCCACAGAATAATCAAGAATATAATAACAACAGGATTTCACCATGCATGCGGTAGTCCGCGTAGACAGGTTATTCTAACAGAATAATAAAGAATGGAATAACAACCCTTACGAATATTGAAAGAAAATAACTCTCTTCATGAATACGAAAGAAATAATACCCCTTACCTTAAAAATTTGGAGACTGCACTAGTGTAATAGCAGAATACTCTTATTCTTTTTCTCTTATTCTCTTTATACTTTCTCTCTCTATAGCTTTAGTGAATTGGTGAGAAATAATAAAGAAATGAGCTTCTATTTATAGGCTCGGCAGAGTAAGGGTAAAATAATCTTTTCGTCATAATTTATGACATCATCGCTTACATCATCGATCCTATGACATCATTGCTTACCTTATCGCTCCGATGACATCCTTGCTTATCTCATCGCTCCGATAACATCATTGTTTGCATCATAAGAGTTCAAATTTAATTTGCACTCTTCCACCTCGTTTAACTTTTATACCATGAATTTACTATAATAATGTTACCATTCAAATTATAAAAATCATACTATTATATAATCACATCATACTACTATAATGTAATATTATAATAAATTATTTGAATAAATTATTTTATTGGACAAGATAAAATACCAACTTTCAACAAATGTCACATGTTAAAAATTCCTCCGTTTAAATCCACATTGAATAAATATTTCCTTATCATATATATCAAAAAATTAATTATTCACAAATAATATTACAGAACTATAATATTGACAACCAGGTCGTTCCCAGGAAAGAGGGGCCTTCCGATAAGGATTTCTCTTTACTGGCGCGCAATTAATCAACCCCTTTTCTAGACAGAACTTCCTTAGACATTGCCAATAATGATATCTAATAATATTATTCAAATAATATGAATTATTGATTTGATAATTTGAAATAATGTGCAATGACAATTATTGAATCAATAATATAAAATAGCAAAGTAGCACTTATTGATATAAAATATCAACGTAGCAAATATTGAACCAATAAAATATTATGCACTTATTGAATCAATAATATAAAATATTAAACAGTAATTACTGTAACAATAATTGAGTAAGTGTCTTCCTACGTAAGAATCAATAATTCAAAATGTTGTGCAACACCACGTATTACTGTATTTTAACCATCGGGTATTTTAACAGTACTAACGGTAACAGTTTTGTCATTATTTTTATAAAAAGGTTACTTCTGTCGCTTTCTATATCCGACATTCATTTCGTTATGGGGTCCACCAATGACTGCGCCGTCGTACGAATATTCTCCGATAAAAAGAATATTCCTCGACCAAACGAATATTCCCCGACACAACGAATATTTTATAACCAGTTGCTTACTTTGTAAACTTTGCACATTTCACCCATAACTTATCACATTTATCAAATCAACACCTTACTATTTCAAAATAATATATAAAGAAAATTAAATCTTATTCATAAAATTTGGGGGCAGGAAGCTGTGAAATCAAAAGACGTGGTGTCAGGTCTTATTCCGGTCAATAGTATAAATGCATATGTATTATTTGATTCGGGTGCTATTTGTTCATTCATGTCTGATGATTTTGTTAAAATCCTAGACTTACCTGTAGAAGAGCTAGTTTACCCTTTGAACATAGAAATTGTGAATAGGGCGGTTATTCCTGTTAGGAGTGTTTATAAGAACTGTAGATTAGACATTAAGGGAGGGTAGATTTAATTCCGATAAAACTTGGGGAATTCGATGTTATACTCGGTATGGATTGGTTGTTTAACCATGGGGCGATATTCGATTGTCAGAAGAAGTCGGTAAACCTTACGACTCCGTCGAAGTTAGTGTTCTATGGTAGCAAATCACCTAGACAAGCGAGTTGTCTGACGGTTGTGCAAGCCAAGAAACTTCTGACGCAAGGCTGTGTAGGATATCTAGCCTACATAGTAGATACGTGTAAGGAAAGCCCGAAGGTGGAAGAGATATCGGTAGTTAAGGAGTTTGTGGATGTTTTTTCGAGCGATTTGCCAGGACTTCAACCAGATAGAGAGATAGAGTTCCTGATCGACTTAGCGCCGCGAACTATTCCAATTTCGAAGGCTCCGTACAGAATGGCTCCAGTCGAGATGAAGGAACTGATGGTTCAATTACAAGAATTGCTAGACAAGAAGTATATTCAATCGAGCGTTTCACCGTGGGGAGCGCCTGTGTTATTCGTGAAGAAGAAGGATGGATTGATGCGTCTTTACATTGATTACAGGGAATTGAACAAAGTTACAATCAAGAATAGGCATCCTTTACCTAGGATCGATGACTTGTTTGATCAACTAAAGGGTGTGAAGTATTTTTTGAAAATCGATTTGAGAAGCGGATATCATCAGTTGAAGGTGAGAAGAGAAGATATACCAAAAATGGCTTTTAGGACTCTATATGGTCATTACGAGTTCTTGGTGATGTCATTTGGTCTCACGAATGCCCCAGATGCATTTATGGACTTAATGAATAGGGTGTTTAAGCCATTTCTGGATAAGTTCGTAGTGGTGTTCATAGATGACATCTTAGTTTATTCCAAGACCGAGGAGGAACATGCTGAACACTTACGACTAACCTTAGAAGCGCTGAGACGAGAGAAACTTTATGCAAAATTCTCGAAATACAAATTTTGGTTGGAACGTGTGCAACTTCTTGGCCACGTAATCGACAAGGATGGTATTTCGGTAGATCCGTCAAAAGTTGAAGCTGTAATGAATTGGGATCAGTCAAAGATGTCGTCTGAAGTGAGAAGTTTCTTGGCATTGGCAGGTTATTACAGGAGATTTATCCAAGACTTTTCCAAGATTGCCACTCCGTTGATGAATTTGACTCGTAAAATAGTTAAATATGTTTGGACGAAAAAGTGTGAGGAAAGTTTTCAGGAGCTGAAAAAGAGGTTGAGTACTGCGCATGTGTTGTCATTACCAGATAGTACGGGGAATTTTGTAGTATATAGTGATGCCTCACATAAAGGATTAGGCTGTGTGTTGATGCAGAGCGGCAAAGTCATTGCCTATGCGTCACGTCAGCTGAAGGATTATGAGAAGGGGTATCCGACCCATGATTTAGAATTGGCGGCAGTAGTGTTTGCCCTAAAGATATGGAAACACTACTTATATGGAGAAAAGTGTGAGATATATACAGATCATAAGAGTCTGAAATATATTTTTTACCCAAAAGGATTTGAACATGCGCCAAAGAAGATGGTTGGAACTGATCAAGGACTACGACTACGAGATACTTTACCATCAGGGTAAGGCTAATGTCGTCGCTGACGCTTTGAGCAGAAAAGGTCGGGAGAAGCTGAATATGTTAACTGATCAAGATCAGTTGATAAAACAGATGGCTAGATTAGAGCTGGAAGTGAAGTTTCCGAAGGAATCGGATGAGAAGTTGTTTCAAGTAACTACTAGTTCTACTCTGGTAGACAAAGTGAAAGAAGCACAACTTCACGATGAGGAATGCGCAAAGATTCGGAAGAGAGTAGCGGATGGCGAAGAGTTCAAGTTCAAGATCTATAAAGAGGGACTGTTATAATTTAAAAGGAGAATCTGGGTACCACCATCACCAGAGGTCAAAGAAGAGATTTTGAGTGAATCTCACAGTTCTAGATATTCTATTCACCCTGGGAGTACGAAGATGTACCAGGATCTCAAGCAACATTTTTGGTGGTCGAATATGAAGAGGGACGTTGCTGAATGCATTGCGAAATGTCTAACGTGCTAGAAAGTTAAGGCAGAACACCAGAGACCAAGTGGGTTGCTACAACCATTAGAAATTCCAGAGTGGAAGTGCGAGCACATCACGATGGATTTCGTGGTGAGTCTTCCAGTGACTCAGAAGGGATTTGATGCGATATGGGTTATAGTGGATCGACTGACGAAGTCAGTCCACTTTCTGCCGATCACGGTTAAGTACAACTTGGATCAGCTAGCGAAGCTGTATGTAAAGGAAATTATTTCTCGACACGGCGTTCCGGTGTCGATTATGTCCGATAGGGATCCACGTTTCACGTCTTATTTCTGGAAGCATTTGCAAGAGTGTATGGGAACGCAATTGCGAATGAGTACAGCATACCATCCTCAAACTAATGGCCAGAGCGAAAGAACGATTTAGACGCTGGAGGATATGTTGAGAGCTTGCGTAATGGACTTCAAGGGAAGCTGGGAGGATAATCTACCATTGGTGGAGTTCGCCTACAACAGTAGTTATCACGCGAATATCGGCATGCCGCCTTACGAAGCATTATACGGTAGAAAATGTAGAACTTCCTTATGCTGAGATGAAGTCGGTGAACGTCAACTATTGGGAAAGGAACTGGTACAACAAACCGCCAAAATTATGAAGCTGATCATAACGAGATTAGTTGCTGCTCAAGACAGACAGAAGAAGTATGACGATCTACATCGACAGAATTGAGAATTCTTACCAGGAAGCTTTGTGTTCCTGAAAGTATCTCCCTAAAAGGGGAAGATTCGATTTGGTAAGAAGGGAAAGCTGAGTCCCCGATTTATTGGACCTTTCGAGGTACTACGAAAGGTAGGCGAGGTAACTTACAAGATTGCATTACCTCCAGAGCTCGAGAATATACATAACGTCTTTCATATTTCTGTGTTAAGACCTTACAAGCACGACTACAAACATGTAATAGAATACGAGCCTTTACAATTTGATAAAGACTTAACTTATGAAGAAGTGTCTGTTCAAATAGTTGATAGAAAGGAACAAGTACTTAGGAATAAAGTGATACCTTCTGTTAAGGTAATCTGGAGGAACCACAGTGCTTAAGAAGCTACGCGAGAACTCGAAGATGTTATGATGAAATCTTATCCATAATTATTTACTTAGTTTTGTGTAAGCCTTATGTACTGATTCTGGGGACAGAATCCTTTTAAGGGGGGAAGAATATAATAGACAAGAATTTTTTTTGTGTGATTCTGGGCACAGAATCCTTTTAAGGAGGGAAAATTGTAACGATTAAGATTTTATATAATAATTTTAAATATTTATTGAGTTAAATAAATATTTTGTGTGACTTATTTATTGAGTTGAATAAATAAATTATGTGATTTTGTGAAGTGATTTAATTAAGTGTTATATAGTAATTAATTAAATATTTAATATTTAATTTAATTGATGTATATTAATTTTTAGTACAGTTCTAATTTAATTGAGATAATTAAATTAAATGAATTGGGTGATGAAGTGTTACATGAATTATAATTAGCGAGTAATTATAATTATGTGGCAAATTTTTATGTGATTAATTGATGTTGGATTTTAATTGATTAAATTAGATGAGTAATATTTAATTAATTAAAGTGTAACATTAAAGTATGTGTTAAAAGGATTTATTAAAATAAAGAAAAGAGATTTAAAACATTTTAACCAAACAAGCCCTTACTTGTATTTTAAAAGGCTTTTGCCAAACAGGGCCCTTGCATTGTTTTAAACATATTCTAACAAACAATGCCTTAGCTTTAAGTTTATGTTTTCTATGAATTGATATGAATTGCATGAACTGGAATTAGAATTTGGTGTGGAGAAATAAGCCAAATTGGCTTTTTCTCTGCACAGTATGCGAACTTGTTTGCATTCGCTGGAAGGGGCTCGGCCCGGCGGACCTATCAAAAGGAAAACCCTAGCTTCGGCCGGGGGGGGGGGGGTGGGTGGCAGGGAAAAAGGAAACTTGTTTTCTTTTGTATTTTGTAAAGCAAATTTTATGTAATAACTTTTATAGCATGATTAAACCTATATTAAAATGCTAAATGAATATTAATAAATTATATTAATAAAAAATAATTTGTGATTATAATTTTGAATAATTATAATTAGAGTAAAGGTTTAATTTAAATTATAATTTTGTTAAATTATAATGATTATGGTTGATTAATTTTAATCAAGTGAATGATAATTTTAAATTATAAATTATGTAATTATAATTTAGTAAATGCATGATGTAGTTAATTAATTATAAATTATAATTTATTTATAATTTAATTAAATAAGATGTGATTATAATTTGAGTAATTATAATTAGATTAAATGTTAATTTATTTAATTATAATTAATATAAATTACATAATTATTAATTAATTTAATTATGTGAGCATGTCTATGTGGTATAATTAACTATGTGATGGTTAATTATTAATTTATTTATTTAAACTAGAATGGGTTAACCTAGAGGGGTTAACTAATTATGTAAATTAGTTACATGTTAACTAATTTAGGTTATTGTGATTATATATATATATATATATATATATATATATATATATGTAGGCATTGTTAGAACGTGATTTTATTAGTAGTTTGCGCTTGAGGCAAGTTTTCTAAACCCTGATCTTGTATTATTTTATGCAAGTTCTTTGATGTTCCAATTATGTAATATATTGAAAATATCCTTTTTATTTCTGCATTGGACAAGTATTTATTTAATTGAAGTAACCTTGACTTATTGTTCAAGTAAGGTCCACCTTATCTTTTAAATGCTTTACGTTTAAATCTAAGGCATATGTTAATTCATAATTTTTTTATTTATGAATTATTTTAAGTTATTGAGAGTCGATTCAACTAATCCTTAGTTGATGAACGTGAATTCTAAATTTCCCTTGTAAGCTTATCCAAACCAAACTTTCTTTGGTACAGATTTGTATTCAAATACTGAGATGAACAACCCTAATTACTAGGGGAGGTTATCACGCGAAGGTGTTAAATGTAGTGCACGTACATGGTACAAAGGGTTGATCCCCCTAAGTACGAGTTGAGGTCCATAGTCTTAATGACTGTTAAAGGTTTTAAATAAAAATGTTTATAACCTAGGACAAAGGTTCAAGGTCTTACAACCCTCAGATGAATTCTATATTCGAATTTTTAATATTGATAGAGAATTATTATTCAATTCTTTATTGTTGTGAAAGTAAAAGTTATTCAAACCTTTTCAAAGATATTCTTATATGTCTTATATATTGTTGTATTCTAGTGAGCTATTGTTTGCTCGCTCTTGCATTACATAACCATTGCAGCTAAGGTTGAAAATGTTGATGCCCCGTCAACGAGTAAAGGCAAAGGGAAGCTAAACAAGTGAAGGCTTGTTTAATTTATTTTGAATGAAGTTGTAATCAAACTTTATGTGATGTTTTTATTTTTCGCAGTTAATGTTATGTCAAGGTTAGAGTAAACCCTGGGATTTGTTTTGAAAAGTTATAATCCTTTTTATAAGGAAGATTTTATTATTTATAAAGGTTGTAATTTACTTTGTAATTATTTTATTAATGGGTAGATGTATGTTACATTTAGAAAGTGAACACCAAATCATGTGAAAATGAAGTACCCGGATTTGGGGGTGTCACACTCTCTCATAGAAAGGGGCTTCTTGTATGTCGATGAATATTGTCACCATCTCACTTTCACCCATTGGTGGGTTAACTTGGGCCGCCATTTGCCTCCATCGCTGTGCATGTTCTTTGAACGACTCATTACTCAGTTTCTTGACTTTGGTAATCTGGTAGCGATCAGGTGCCTTTTAGGATTGGAAACTATACTGGTTGAGGAAAGCATGATCCAAATCTTCCCAACCTCTGACTTTGGAATTATCTATTCGAGCGTACCAAGTTCGGGCTTCACCGGTAAAGCTTTTTTGGAATAGTTGCATCCTGAGGTTTTCATTCTCGGCGTAGGTTCCCAGTTCACCTATATAAACTTTTAAGTGAGTATAAGGATCCCCCAATCCATTGTATTTCTCGAACTCTGGGATTTGAAACTTATCCGGGTATCTCGCTTTTTGGAAAATACTCAGATCAGAATAATTCACGCTCCCGTGGGATACTGTCCCTTTCATATACTGGATGGCGTCCTCCATCTGTCTAACCTTCCTTCTGATATCTCCAGTTTCTTTGTCTTCTCGGAGGTCTATAATTTCTTGTTTCATCTTTTGGATCAGGGCCTCCTTGGATACTTCAACATCGATAGGACAGATAGGAGTGGACATCAGGGTATCATCGTCCTTTTCTGGTATTTTTATCTCTTTGCACAGTTGGTTCAGTCTGACTCTTATGCTTAGGTTCCTGAGATACTTTGCACTATTCTCTCAACAGGGTCGTCATCTCGGCTATCTGTTTCTTAAACTCCTCAAAGTCATCTCGAGATACAGGGATGGGTTCAAATGAGCTTCCTTCAACCATCTTAATCGGTGGTGAACGGGCCTTCTTGGCTCGAAATCGAGTTATAGGACTAATCTGCACAAAACTGATATCTAGTTTAGACTGGATATTGGTGGACAGAGATGCATGTCATGATATGCATCAGTTTAATGGGTTTTTAATCTTTTCCTGCGAAACAAAGGGTTAGTCGACTTGATGACAAGGTAAAAAGGATGTACAAATAACAGTTTCAAAATGATTGTCATTTATATTTGCGGAAGATTAAATAGGGCATGAAGAGGCACACCGCGCGTTTGGTTTATCAGAGGCTGGCCTATCTTAGGGTTACTCTCACGGGCTGTTTGAAATTGGTTCCCAGATCTTCGCAATTTACTTGATGAAAACATCCATTTTTTAATTGGAGCAGATCTGAGTGGTGCCTTTCATGAGCCTCACAATGGAAACACCCAGAGGAGTCCAGTAATAAACAATCGACGGGATTGCCTCCTAATGGAGGTACCACACGACATACATTCACGTCCTCACCGTATGTAATTATGATGACATTGTGCGAAGCACTAATATATTGTGCAAGACACTAATACAAAAATGCTTAAATATTGAGACAATTATCACACATAAAGATCATTCACACAAGATGAACATGCAGAATGAAAATCAAAAGATTGAACGTGGCTTAAGCCCTCTTTAATCCCCAGCAGAGTCGCCACCTGTCGACTATGGGAAAAATTCCTCCTTTTATTATATTATCACGTTTATCGCTTCTTTTCGATCGCAGAGGAATGGAAGTGTTTGTCTTTCCTAAGTTTGTGTTTGTTTGTTTTTACCCTTTTTCATTTGCTATGTCTTTGGATTTTATTAAAGGGTGAGTTTTTTAGGAAAGCTGTACCGATATAAGTGTCGACGACTTTGAAAAAGATTGAACTTATTATTTCATAATTGGACCGAATGAGACAGAGTCGCCAGTTGGTATGATTTAAATGGATGTACCAACTCATCCGAGTTTTAATAGTTTTAGCAATATGGTCCAATGAGTGACTCCGAAAGATTGGTCTGAAACCCGAGATTCGTGGAATTCAGGGGCTTGGTTAAGCGGGGGGAAGGTGTTAGGCACCCCACGACTCCCATGAAAACACGGTACCACATCTTATTGATTTTCTATGCATAAAGTGTGTGTGTGTGTGTGTGTGTGAGAGAGAGAGTATGTGTGTGTTTTATTTGAAAAAGGTTTATTCTAAGCCTCATTGTGAGTTTTTTGGAAGTAGTGTCGTTCCTCTTTTGCACCTATGTACGAAGGGTTTGATTTAGCAAAAGTTCATTTTTAGAAAAAATATACATTTTATATGATATTTTGGGAAAACACAAGGTTTTCAAATCCTTCGCCCGAATAGCAATCAAGGATCTGTGATACTTCTATTATTGATTTTTTAGTATCTATACTTATTACGAAAGTAGTTCTGTACCTCTTTAACCCTATGCACAAAGGAATTGATTTATATAAAAGTTCATTTTTATAACACAATATACATCAATGATGTTTTAAAAATAATTTTTTCAAATCCTTTGTCAAATAGGAATCGAGGTCCTTTGATACTTCCATTTATGATCTAATGTCTATTCCCTCTTTATTATTATTAAAAGCTCTTTGCGGTTTTATCAGAAATCATTTTGATGATATGCGTGTAAAAAGCATAAAAAAGGGTCGAATCATCATTAGGCATGTAAGATATCTCGATGAAACCGAGCACCCATAATTAAAGTTTTCACAATCACGGGATCTTGAATCCGACTTCTCGGGACTAACCCCTCGAGTTCGTCTTCAAGATCCAAATATTACATATACAATGATATTTGCGTTATTTAAACTTTACATCATAAAAACCAGTCCATCGTGGGAATCAAGTTAAAATTCAATCGGGGATCTCAACACCGGGATTCCTAAGCTCACATTATTTATGCAGGAATACATATCTACAATGTCCTCGACTTTTATATTAGATGATTTCATCGATTGAAATCACCGTTTTAAGCCATTTCGGACCCCTTTCGCCTCTAGATACAAATCTAGGGATATACGGGGTAACCAGGATTATTTAAAAGCAATAAATACTTAGATCTACCATGGATCTAAACCGATCTAGCATACGGATTAAAGCTTCATGCTTAATAACCACTCAAAAAGATAGATTCGGCTTAGATCTAGGTAGATCTAGCCTCCGAATTTGATTTCTAACGTAATATACACAATATTATCTATAGGAAGACAATATCTATCAACTATTACACAATATGCTTCGAAAAGAACAAGTTTAACTAGATTTAAACTATATATAACATCAATCTAGTATATTGAGCAAAATTTACAAAGAACGTAGCTATAAAGAGCGTTTTTCATCTTGGGGGACGCGTGAACAAGCGTTTTAACACCCGGGATCAATGTAGAACACTCTCGGGACTCCAAGTAGATGCTAAACAAGATAAAATTGCTCCAAGTTGGTGTATACAAGTCCAACTCGAGGGCTTCTCTCTCTAGAAAATCTTTTTCTCTCTAAAATTATATCTCTCTTTTTCAAATGAGCTCAAAGTGGGTGTTTTAAACCTGCCCGAGCCAGTCGCATACATACATGTTGCTAGCCGCATGTATGGATGCGACTGAGCCAGGCGGGACCCGCTATCTCAAAGTGCGTTCCTTTGGTCCCAGTTCGGAGAAAGTTGACATGCGCAGACTAAACTTTCAGAAAGTCTGTGCGGAATGCAGCGGAATATAATCGAGTCTGACTGAGTCAGGGTCCAGGAAGATAATGCGGGTAGCTGAGAGGTATCTTCCGGTTCCCGACGGCAATTAGCTGGTTTATCTTAGATGGCATGCATTTCGAGGTTTGCTGAGTTGGTTTCCAGCGGAAACTGTCTCAGCTTTGCGATCCTCGTTCGATTCGCGATATGTTTAAACGTCATTGGTCTTTTGAATCATTCACGGGGTTATCTCCGGGATGACCTGATTCTTTTGCCCTACCTCGGGGTTGTCTTCGAAGTAAAATTACGCTTTTGCCCTTCTGCAAGGTTAGTATAAAGAAAGCAAAATTTCGAGTGTCTACAACATTGATGTATATATAAAATTGATGTATTTCATTTAGATATATATGATGTTATCTTTTTATTTGGTTATTTCATATGATTTATTATCGCTCATTACGATGCATGTTTCATATATATAGAAATGATTGGATAGAGATTCACCCTTGCATGGTCTTTTTGACACAGTTTTTACAGATAGCCTCTTCTTCCATTGCTCGCTTGGATCACCTTCTGCCTAGTCGGATAGCTACCTGCTTGAGATCTTGGCATGACAGTCTATTTGATTCTGATCGCATTATAATTGGTCGCATGATAGATCATTCCATTTCTCTATTATCCTTCCAGGTTCCAAAGGGATTTGTTGATGGTATACTTGCTCATTGGATACTTGAGAGGCATGTCTTCAAGTTTGGCTTGGATGAGCTGACTCCTACTTTGGAGGAGTATGGTTACATTTCAGACTTATCGATGGATGGGCCATGTGCTAGAGTGGTTGTGGGATGTTGGGTAAAATCTATATGCGCTACACGCAAGTGTACGTGGTCAACAAGTAATACAATGAGAAGATCAAGTATCGTACCCACAGAGACAATAATTCCAATTTATTCAAACAAGTACCAGTTTTATATTATTTCAGCATTATTAAACTAATGATTAACTGATGATTTGTATAATAGACTACTACTTAGACCAAAGTTACCTCTAATTCAGGATTTTAACAAGTTTTGGAGAAATAAGCCTACAACATCACCTATTACTTCATTTCGGATAATATACTTTCCTTTAGTTTATATCAATTACTCCATATTATTAACCAAGAACACATAAGTAGATAGAACCATCTCTCGATGCATTAAATCCATACTCACTCAAATCCACAAATAATAAAATTAAGCAAGACACCTTAATTAACTAACTCACTACATCTCTTTGCGAATAATAATTAAGAAAGGTTTATTAGCAAGTTCTCTTCAGATTACATATAATGCATAGATATCTCTATCCTACATATGAATTATAAATCCTAACTACAGTAGAAATCACAAACATACGTTACTATGGCCAATTCTAATCCCATATATCATCTCTCAAATTTATATGGGATAACAAATAATTGGTGATCAAGCAACTACATAAGTTATTCATAACACATAGTAAAAAACTTGGAAATAATATTCAAAAACTAATTTAAAAGCAATTCAATCCTCTGTTACATAATAAGATCCGTCATAGCCTTATATAAGAATTTAGTTCATCATGAATGAATAAAAACCCATAATTAACAAAGTATTAAACATTCTGAATACAAGATAAATATGAATAGAAAAATAGAATCTGAAATTCTGTCGTTACTCATCTCCATGTTCGCCTTGCGTTCGTCATGTTCCGCTCCGCGTCAAATCTCCTCACGTATCCAATGTCACGAACTAGGGCTTCAATCTGTCTAAGTATCTATTCTATGTACCTTTGCAAACATATATATGCTTTTAATTCACGAGCAGCAACCCTCAGCAACCTCTCTCAAAATCCTAATCGAAATAGGATAGCAAGAGCCAACCTGCCGTAAACGCGCCCCGGCGCAATTTTATACCTAGAAAGCTCGCCCTGGCGCATCTGCGTCCTGGCGAATTTTTAACCTAGGCAAGCGCGCCCCGGCACAAATTGCAGTAATTAAACACAACTTTCTTATAACACTTCCATTCCGTTCGCTTCTCGTCACGATCAGTCACTGCACGCAAACCAATGCCCATGCATGAAAAATAACCTAAAATATACTTAAAGTAGCGATATCCTAGGTTTAAATGGCGTCGATTCGTAGGTATGAAACCTACTTATCAAATACCCCCAAACTTATGATTTCGCTTGTCCTCAAGTGAAAAACAACAACAAAATGAAAATAACAAACACCGTAATCTATATGTATGCATATGCATGACCTACTTCCTACATGCCTACGAATCTAGCAATAAATTAACATGATTTTCAACACAAGCCTCAAAGATATCATAAGAGACTCAAACAATACTGAAAATTAAATGTACAGTTCATCAGTAATCCATGTGTCCATCTAATCCTGTCCTCATCCATGTTGTGCGTGTGTTCTCGTTAACCATTCTAATCACCAACAATTTAAAAACATCACACACAAACTTCTTAGCTGGAAAATTTCAGTTATACCTCAAATATTATGCATTCTTGACAAAATAGGTTAAACATAGTAATTACTGAGTTCGGGGATTTCTGATGAGGCTAATTTTTCTTATTTTTCATTCATTGGTGCTTTTACGCTCCATCCCTTGTTCACAATCGACCGTGCAATGTCTGCATCTATTAAGCTTTTCAATGTTACCCGTTTAGCAAACTTTCGACCAACGACTCCCAAACTAGATGGTTTTAGGGTGCTAGATGTAAAAACACCCCCAAGGGCTTACTTATTCAAGTAACAAAGGCCACAGATACAAACTAGTCCATGTGTTTATTCTCTTTCTTCTTATTTTTCTTTTTCTCTTTTTCTCAATTTTTTACTTTCTTTCTCTTTTTTATTTTGAATTTTTTTTCACCCCGCTGACTCCCCCAAACTCAAGTTATTACTTACTCTTAAGCCTTTAATGTCAATATAGCAGTATCATCAAATTTTAACTAAGATTTTCCCCTAAAAAACAAGTTGTGACCCCTTGAACTGAGTTAATTAGACAATTAAGCTCTTACGTGATAACCAGTTACACAAGTTTTGGACTTAATCGGATTTTCATCTTGATTAACATTAGAACTCATCATTAATCTTCACGTTTGTTCGAGTTAAAATGCAATACCAACCCTATCATTAGCCGAGCTAAATACATGTCAATCCATTGCTTAAACTCATGCACCCTATATGCTTAAATGCAAAGAATGTATTTTTGTGATTTTTCTTAATTTTCTTCATTTTTTTATATACCATATAAACGTTAAACTATGAACACGAGAATGCACATATGCTCTACTCTAAAGTGCAATTAACTAATCATGCAAACTGACATGAACATGCAAACTAACTAACTAAATGACTAATCTACCCCCAAACTTAAATAATTCAATGACCTCATTAGATATAACAATAAAAGTTCGAGGACTTCCCTGAGCAATTAAGCGTCATGCTCGACCGGTGGATCCTCGGTAGGTGGGTCGTCAACCGGGTCCTCAACAGGTGGTGGGGGAAGAAAAATTGGTAGCGGCTATGGAACTGGGAAATGGAAGCTTTCACTGCATTGAATTCATTTTGCGTGGCAAACATGTGGTTTTACCTGGCTGCTAACCCTTGGAACCGCTGATCGACATACTGCTGCATATTACAAAACTAGAAGCTTAAAGTTGCCTTTGATCCGGACTAGGTTGAAGTCCCGGCTTGGTCCTATTCTTGCTCTTCTTCCTTAACAAAATCTTCATCCTGTGCGTCTTCTTCCTCATCATCCTCATCATCAAAAAATACAAAGACAATGCCACGTGGGTGGGACTGCCCTCTTTTCCAACATCTATACCTCTGAATCAAATTTGGATCTAGGCATAGTAGAGGCTGCTGGATAGGCTCCGTGGAACTCAATTGTACCCCTGCCCGGGCATATAGTGCATATATTAACGATGGGTGAGGCAAGCCGCCCTGGACTGATCCATGAAGATTGCATCGGATATTGTGGTGAATGAGACGGCCCACGTCAATTGATTGGTCTTTACAAATGGTGTATAATAGAATGGACCTTTTTTTTGTGACATCGCTCGTGTGTGTACAAGGTAGAAATTTGGCACACAAGAACGCATGCCATATCTTCCCATATAAACTTAAGTGGCCCATCTGAAAGTGAGATCCATTGGACGACCATATGGCATCGGGGCTGCACAATTCGGTCAGAATATGCTTATAGTTTGCTCCACTTTCCTTGAGGGCCGAATATGAACAAGTTATCCATGGCAGATTATAGTAGTCGTTGATCTCATGCACAATAAATGGGACCAGTTTTCCCCTCACGAAGGCAAAGAACGGTGATTTGTCGGGAGCATTGGCGTAAAATTCTTTGACCACCGCCACTACGGCTACATCCGAATGTGCCACGAGCGTTTCACATATCCTCTCGCAAATCTGATTAAACATAGCCCCATTAAACTCATCGGGAGCCAAACCACGCTCTGGCACCAATGACTTATTGGAGAGGTATTCGAACCGGTCTGCCGCCTCTGCGTTTAAGAATTTTCGTCTGTTAAATAGACACGAGGCGGTCGACGAACGTTCCCCATGTTGTCTTTTCTATTGTCTGGAAGCCATTGTGTCGATGATATGCCTCTAACTTACAAAAAGAGGATGAAGTTGTGGTTGAGACCTTTTGTCGAACACTTGATATGCACCCTACTAGCGCTTGATTCTCTTTTCCCCAAACTTGAGTTGTTATGCCCACTTGTAGATTTCCAAGCCCTAGTGAAGAGACTTGAATTGTAATTGTCAAAATCCCCAAAATTGATTGTTACCTCTTTGTCTCTGTCAAAATCTAAAAATTATGGTTTTGGTGTGAAGCAATTCCCCCTTTGCTTTGATCTTTGGATGAGAGTGCACCCTAGGTGGAGGAGAGTGGTAATGATTTGATGTTGAGACTCGAAATAGACTAGGAGATTGATTGTGGTGACTGGTTTGGTTTCGGATGGGAGAAGATAGTATACTTGTATTTAAATTATGTTAGGATTGTGAATTTGAAACTGCTGAAGTCGATTTTTAAAAATAGGATTTTGCAACACGCGCTAGGGCGCAAAAAATTGGTCGTGAAGGCGCACCGGGGCGCAGTTGGCCAGAGAGATCAGTGCTGGGGCGCGATTTTCCTTCCTAAATACCAGAGACTTTGGGCCAGGGCGCGTTTTTTAGCCTTCAAAATGCACTGGGGCACAGGTGGTATTTTCTTGCTGAAAATTTTGCCTTGCTTGTCTGCACTGTCCATACCCATCATATACTATGGAGTTATTTTCTCTTTATTTGCATACTTGTTTTTCTTATCATTTCCTGCAATCCAAACCATACACACACTTAGTATTGATGCTGACTCTAACATTAGACACAATTTCTACTCTACGGTGCGATCTAATGTACTGCTATTTTACTTAATCAAAACAAATAACTTTCAAAACTTGAAATAAACAAATGATTGGGTTGCCTCCCATCAAGCGCTTGATTTAGAGTCATTCAGCCTGACTACTCCTTATTTTAAACTGGATCGGCGAGGTCAATTGAGGTTTCTTGGCAATCGAGATCACCACCCCAGTAGTGCTTTAAGCGTTGGCTGTTGACTTTGAATGTTTTGGACAAATCCCTACTGTATACTTCAACGGCTCCATGTGGAAACACTGTCTTGATTTTAAAAGGGCCAGACCACCTAGATTTTAATTTTCCAGGGAAGAGTTTCAACCGAGAGTTGAATAGCAATACTGACTGGCCAGGTTCAAACTTTTTCTCCATTATCTTTTGATCGTGCCATTTCTTGACTTTTTCTTTGTACAACTTTGAATTCTAGTATACTTGCAGGAAGAATTCATCTAACTCATTGATTTGCAAAAGTCTTCGCTCTCCTGCCGCTGCTAGATCAAAGTTGAGTTTCTTAATTTCCCAATATACTTTATGCACGAGTTCCACTGGAAGTGGCACGCCTTTCTATAAACCAACTGATACGGAGACATGCCTATAGGTGTCTTGTAAGCAGTCCGATACGCCCAAAGAGAGTTGTCTAGTTTTAATGACCAATCTTTCTGATTTAGGTTGACGACCTTTTCCAAGATTCTCTTCACCTCTCGGTTAGAGACTTCGGCTTGGCCACTCGTCTGAGGGTGATAGGCTGTGGTGATTCGATGGTTGACCCCATACTTCGTCAAAAGAGCGGTGATAGGCCGTGGCGATTCGATGATTGCCCTCGGGGTACCAAATCGTGTGAAGATATTCTTTTGCAAGAATTTCAAAACCACCTTCGCATCATTCGTCGGTAGTGCAACTGCCTCTACCCATTTTGATACATAGTCCACTGCCAATAGGATGTACAAATTAATGAACGAAGATAGAAATGGTCCCATGAAGTCGACTCCCCATACATCAAAAATCTCGACTTCCAAAATCATATTGAGAGGCATCTCATTCTGCTTAGAAATACTCCCCACTCGTTAACATCTATCACAGTTTTTCACACACTGATGTGCATCTTTGAACAAAGTGGGCCAGTAAAAGCTTGCCTAAAGGACTTTTACGGTCGTTCTTTTTCTCCCGTAGTGTCCCCCATACAATGAAGCGTGACATGCCTATAATAAGCTCTTTACTTCACTTTTCGGCACACATCGCCGAATTATTATGTCAGCACACTGTCGGAACAGATACGGTTCATCTCACTCATACCACTTCACATCGTGTAAGAATTTCTTCTTTTGTTGGCGTGTCAAATCTGGTGGGAGAATATTACTTACCAAGTAATTTGCAAAATCCGCATTCCACGGAAACTCGCCATGGATCAAAAATAGATGTTCATCAAGAAAAGACTCGTTGATCACTACCTTGTCTGTCTCTTCCTGATTCGGATTCTCTAGCCGCGAAAGGTGGTCAGCCATCTGATTTTCTATCCCCTTCCTATCCTTAATCTCTATATGAAATTCTTGGAGGAGCAATATCCATCGAATCAGTCTTGGCGTTGCGTCTTTCTTTGAGACTAAGTATCGGATGGCCGAGTGATCTGTGTATACCACCACCTTTGTCCCTACCAAGTACGAGCAAAACTTATTAAAGGCGTACACAACCGCAAGTAATTCCTTTTTGGTGGTTGTGTAGTTCAATTGTGCATCAGCCAGTGTCTTGCTCGCATAATAGATGTCGTGAAAAAATTTCTCCCGGCATTGTCCAAGCACATCTCCTACTGCATAGTCATTGGCATCACACATAAGCTCGAACGACATTGTTCAATCCGGTGCTATAATCACGGGGGCTGTGGTGAGCTTCTTCTTTAGTTGCTCAAACGTCACTAGACATTCATCATCAAATTTGAACGGGACGTCTTTCTCTAATAAACTGTATAGCGATTTCATGATTTTAGAGAAGTCCTTGATAAACCGACAGTAGAATCCAGCATGCCCGAGGAAACTTCGAATACCCTTTACTAAAGTTGGTTGTGGCAGATTCTCTATTGTTTCCAATTTAGCTCTATCAACTTCCAACCCTTTTCCAGAAACTTTATGCCCAAGAATTATCCCCTCTTGGACCATAAAATGGCATTTTTCCCAATTGAGCACCAGGTTCGTCTTGACACATCTTTTCAGTACCATGACTAGATTTTCAAGATACCTATCAAACGAATCCCCAAATACTAAAAAATCATCTATAAACACCTCAAAACTGCGCTCCACCATATCTGAGAAGACTGCCATCATGCATCGCTGAAAGGTCGTTAGTGCGTTACACAGTCCGAATGACATCCTTCTAAAGGCAAAGATGCCATACGGGCATGTGAACGTTATTTTCTCTTGATCCTCTAGCGCAATAACGATCTAGTTATATCCGGAATACCCATCTAACAAGCAGTAGTAATCAAGTCCAGCTAGTCTGTTCAACATCTGATCAATGAAAGGCAAAGGGAAATGATCTTTTTGGGTTGCCTTATTTAGCTTTCTGTAGTCCATACAAACCCTCCATCCAGTCACTGTCCTCGTCGGTATCAATTCGTTGTTCTCATTCTTTACTACTGTTATACCACCTTTCTTGGGGACACATTGAATCGGGCTCACCCATGCACTGTCTGAGATTGGGTAAATAATTCATGCATCCAGCCATTTTAATATTTCCTTCTTCACTACTTCTTTCATGATTGAGTTGAGCCTCCATTGTTGTTCCACTGTTGGCTTGCCATCTTCCTCCATCAGAATCTTGTGATACAGAATGATGGGCTGATTCCTTTGATGTCGGCAATAGTCCATCCAATAGCAGACTTGTATTCCCTCAGAACTCTTAACAGCTTACTTTCCTATAATTCGTTAAACGCAAATGCAATAATAACAGGTAAAGTAGATGAATTACCCAAATAAGCATACCTAAGGTGATTGGGTAAGGGTTTGAGTTCTAGTGCCGGTGGTTCCTCTAGAGATGGCTTCATCTTTGCTGATGAAGTTCATGCTGCTTCCAATGGCTCAAACGGTAATTTAAACCTGTTCACTCTAGGATGTGCCTCTAACAACTGTAGATATTCCAATAATTCTGGCTCATCTCCATCACAGTCTCCCATTAATGTAGATTCTAACAGGTCGATACTCAATAACCGATGTTGTTCAACTCCCACCATTTTATCGATTATATCCATCCAAAATAACACCCCATCCTCTTTGGGGTAGTTCATGGCCTTAAATACGTTGAAGGTTACCTCTTGATCTTTCACCCTCATGGTCAACTCTCCTTTCTGAACATCGATGAGAGTCCTACCGGTTGCCAAAAATGGTAGCCCAAGGATTATCGGAATATCCTTATCTTCTTCATAGTCCAAGATGATGAAATCCGCTGGGATGATGAATTTCTCTACTTTCACCAAAACATCCTTAACAATTCCCCGTGGATATGTTACCGATCTATCCGCCAGCTATAGGAAGTTGCTTGTGGGTCTGGGTGCCGGTAAACCTAACTGAGTATAGACTGAAAGTGGCATGAGGTTTATACTTGTACCTAAATCACACAGACATTTGTCGAAGGCCAAACTCCCTATTGTGCATGGAATAGTGAAACTACCCGGATCTTTCAACTTTGGTGGAAGCTTCTTTTGCAATATCGCACTACATTCCTCCGTTAGTGCCACAGTTTCGAAGTCCTTTAACTTCTTCTTTTTTGACAAGATGTCCTTTATGAACTTAGCGTAACTAGGCATCTGCTCTAAAGCCTCTGCGAAAGGGATGTTGATGTGTAGCTTTTTGAACACCTCTAGAAATTTAGTGAATTGCTTCTCTAGTTTCTGCTTTCGGATCCATTGTTGAAAAGGTGGTGGTGGATAAACTATTGGTGTAACAACCTGTTCTTATACCACAGATTTTTCGTCTTCTTTGTTCCCTTCCAATGTCTCTTCCACACTAGTCTCGACTTTCTTCTCAGTTATCGGCTTTTCTGCATCTTACACGGCTAGCTGTTTTCCACTCCGAAGTGTAACAGCTTGACATTGCTCATAACCTCCCCTCGGATTCTTTTTTGTGTCACTCGGCAAGGTTCCTTGGGGTCTACTATTTAATGCACTAGCAATCTATCCCACCTGGATTTTAAAATTCTTAATTGCAGTCGTCTGAGTTTTCATTGCCGCTTCATTTCCCATTATGTATTTGGCCATTAGCTCCTCGAAATCTGTCTTTTTATCTTGTTGTGGAACTGACTGTTGCTGTTGATTCTGAAAACCAGGGGGTATGATGGTCGTAGAGCTTGCTGCTGATTCTGATTTTTGTTCTGATTGTTGCTCCATGAAAAATTCGGATGGTTCCTTGCCCCCAATTATATGCATTCTGATAAGTGTTGGGTTGCCTGTTAAGCTACCCACAAACTGTACTGAAGCTGGGTTGATTGCACATTGTTCTATCGGATGCTCACCTGCACAAAGCTCACATATAAATGCTACCTGTTGTACATTTCTCATAGACATGACATCCATCTTCTTTGATAATGCTGCTATTTGTGCTGATAGAGCTGTTACACTGTCCACTTCCAAAATACCTGCCACTTTAGGTTGAGTCATCCTATCTGTCGGCCACTGATAGTTGTTTGCCGCCATGGTCTCTATCAAGTCCCATGCATCCTCAAACTTCTTTGCCATAAAAGCTCCACCTGAGGCTGCATCAATGTTGGTCCGTATATGACTCTCTAACCCGTTGTAAAAAGTATTCATCTGCATCCAATATAGAAATCCAATTTGTGGGCACTTTCTCAACAGCTCTTTGTACCTTTCCCATGCTTTATATAGTGGCTCTCCCTGTAGCTGAACAAATGAAGAAATATTCATCCTCATTTTATGTATTTTTGAAGGTGGAAAGAATTTGGCCAAAAATTTCTGCGCCAAATATTTCCATGTGGTGATTGACTTCGGTGGTAGAGAATGGAGCCAACCCTTCGCCTTGTCTCTGAGCGTGAACGAAAATAATCTCAATCTGATAGCATTGTCTGACACCCCGTTGCACTTAACAGTATCGCAAATCTCTATGAAATTGACAATGTGATCATTCGGGTCATCATTCGGGAGTCCCACAAACTAGCAATTATTCTAAACCATCTGTATCGTTCCAGACTTGATCTCAAAATTATTAGCATTAATTGTTGGTCTGGTTATACTTGACTGAATTTCTGCAATTCTTGGTGTAGCATAATCCTTTAGTGGTTTATCTTCCGGTTCAGCAACCATGTTGCCTTTGGGTGTTTCAAGTTCTCCTCGAGTCTTTGCAATCCACGTAGTTAACTTCTGAAAGCGTTTGTCGATGTCATCCTCGAAAGGCAACAAATCTGGCTTCTTCGATCGAGTTTGCATGCACTACTCAAGATTACCTGAAATAACCGATAAACAAAAAACAATTAAGACAGAAAAATATAAATATATGTTTAACTAAAACTGAACTAATTAAACTGATATCGTAAGTAATAAACGCAATTACAGTCCCCGGCAACGGCGCCAAAAACTTGTTGAGTAAAATCTATACGCGCTACATGCAAGTGTACGTGGTCAACAAGTAATACAATGATAAGATCAAGTATCGTACCCACATAGACAATAATTCCAATTTATTCAAACAAGTACCAATTTTATATTTATTCAGCTTTATTAAACTAATGATTAACTGATGATTTGTATAATAGACTACTACTACTTAGACCAAAGTTACCACTAATTCAGGATTTTAACAAGTTTTGGAGAAATAAGCCTACAACTTCACCTATTACTTCACTTCGGATAATATACTTTCCTTCAGTTTATATCAATTACTCCATATTATTAACCAAGAACACATAAGTAGATAGAACCATCTCTCGATGCATTAAATCCATACTCACTCAAATCCATAAATAATAGAATTAAGAAAGACACCTTAATTAACTAACTCACTATATCTCTATGTGAATAATAATTAAGAAAGGTTTATTAGCAAGTTCTCTTCAGATTACATATGATGTATAGATATCTCTATCTTACACATGAATTATGAATCCTAACTACAGTAGATAGAAATCACAAACATACGTTATTATGGCTAGTTCTAATCCCATATATCATCTCTCGAATTTATATGGGATAACAAATAATTGGTGATCAAGCAACTATATAAGTTATGCATAACACATAGTAAATAACCTGGAAGTAATATTCATAAACTGATTTGAAAGCAATTCAATCCTCCGTCACATATTAAGATCCGTTATAGGCTTAAATAAGAATTTAGTTCATCATGAATGAATAAAAACCCATAATTAACAAAGTATTAAACATTCTGAATACAAGATAAATATGAAGAGAGAAAAATAGAATCTAAAATTCTATCATTATTTGTCTCCACGTTCGCCTTGCGTTCGTCATGTTCCGCTCCGCGTCAAATCTCCTCACTTGTCCAACGTCACGAACTAGGGCTTTAATATGTCTAAGTATCTATTCTATGTACCTCTGCAACCATATATATACTTTTAATTCACGAGCAGCAACCCTCAGCAACCTCTCTCAGAATCCTATTCGAAATAGGATAGCCAGAGCCAACCTGCCATAAACGCGCCCCAACGCAATTTTATACCTAGAAGGCGAGCCCCGGTGAATTTTTAAGCTAGGCAAGAGCGCCCTGGTGCAGACAGCAGAAATCAAACATAACTTTCTTATAACACTTCCATTCCATCCTCTTCTCGTCCTGATCAGTCCCTGCACGCAAAGCAATGCACATACATGAAAAAGAACCTAAAACATACTTAAAGTAGCGATATCCTAGGTTTAAATGGCGTCGATTCGTAGGTGTGAAACCTACTTATCATGGAACACATGCACCGCCAGTTTATAACTATCACTGCCTTGAGAAGGGCAGTTTTCTTGGCCGAGGTAGATGGTAGCCATATTATCTCGATTGACTTTATGATAAAGCACTTCGCTTCCGCTGACAGCTTCACTGTTCGTCAGGGGAATTCTCCATTTTAGAGGAGAGCTGGTGGACAGCACGGGTAGATGCCCTGATCATGTGTGTCCTGCCTTTTTTATACATGCCCTTCTATGCCGATCATTTGGGCATCAGGATGTCAATGACCGTCTGATCTCTCAGAGATGACTTCACCATTCTTCCTTTGATATTGTCTGAGACATTGATATCTACATCTTTCTGCCGGACCGTCGAGGATCAGAAGTTTAGTTGTATATTTGGGTTATGACCCACCTGAGGCCAATTAGCCGGCTCCGTCGCCATGGGTTCTGCTTCGGTCATGGTATGGCCTTGACCTTTTCTTTACGCCCAGCTTCATGCGTGGATGTTACATCTTAGACGACATTCTTAGATGCCATGGAGGAGCCATTTGAGATTGTTATGTATTCTGGCTATTGCTCCTTTCTAAGCTTCATCACTCATGTAGCTGACCTGGATTTTCTTCCCCTAGTTGGTTTGAGGGGGGCGACCTCGTATCATCATCTGGCGGTGATGGGACAGTTTGATCAGTACAAGGATGTTCATCCATTTGAGGGGACTGAGGATTATCGATTTCTAATTTGCTCAGCTACCGAGGCAGATTTGGCTCGGGTTTATGCGGTTTGGTCCCATTGGCAGACTACATAGTTCAAAGATGGTCATCCGAGCCGATCAACAGAGTATTCAGCTTGGTCGAAGTCAGATTTAGCTCTAGATGTAGTCGATTAGGCCGAGGCAGGGGATTGGTCCACTGATGAGGAGGAGCCAATGGAGGGCCCTATATCTCCGACAGAGGATGAGTTATTCGCTGGTCTGACACCGTCTTTAGTTAGCACTACTCCTAGTTTAGTTCCAGCTCCCAGGGATGCGTTGGATCTCCAGGTTTATCTGTTGACTTTTGAGCGGGATCAGGCTTGGGCCTTGATGTTGACTAATTCGGCAGATAGGGATGCAGCCAGTGCTGAGAGAGATGCTACCCTGTTCGCCCGAGATGAGGCTATTATCGATAGGGACACCATCCGATTTTTTGCGAATGGGCTTACTAGTCATGTTCGAGATGTCGTTCATAGTCAGGAGGGTATCTTTAGGTCAGTATTAGAGCTACTAAGACGTGTGGATATATTAGAGCAGGAGCTTAGGGCTGCTTCTCAGACTGTACAGACAGCTGGGTACTTGAAGATGTTGTCCCACCTGACCTCAGATTTGTAGTCCTACTTTATCTTCTTGTACATACTATGTTATTATCTTTTATCGCATATTGGAACAAATTTTGTATTCTAAACAGTTGTATATATGAAAAGTAACGAGTTTAGCTCACTTCCCTCGTTTGAGTACTTCTAGAACTGTATATTGATCACCATTTCTGCTTCATGATTAATTATTTTGATATAGAGTGGCTCTCTTCATCCTTGTGAAAGATCTGATAGAGCGAGCTAAGATGTCTTAAGGTCCTTTCAGTATGGGTTGTCGACTTTGAGGGTTTTATATGAATATTTTTAGTTTTTGGATAGGTTTAATTCTTGGGATTAATATGGGGTTAAAAGGTTTGATTTTTATTTTTCAAGGGTTAGATTGCACCATAAATGGCTGCCTACGTACTCTCGTGGATGAGGGAGATCGGGTCTTTCGTAGTTCAGGCTTGGTTTGAAAAATTAACTTGATTTTTTTTATCATGACAAAGTATTCAAGTTTCAGTGAAAAGGGGTCTATGACATAATACCATTTCATAGAGTTGGAATTGATCAGCTGTGGGAAAGATAGAAGATGACCAATGGATACAAGATCGATACGATCAGTTGTCCCTTATAGATGAGAAGAGAGCTGCAACTATCTTTCATATTCAACTATACCAACAATGAATGTTCCGGTCTTATAACAAAAAGGTACGATCTAGGGAATTCAAAGAGTATGATTTGGTACTAAAGAAGGTTATCCTGGGCCAAGATGCAGCTAGAGGAAAATTTGCCCCGAATTGGGAAGGACCCTTTGTTGTCAAAGTCACCTTATCGGGTGGAGCCCTAAGGTTGGAAGAGATGGGCGGGTGCTTGAATGCTTTATTTGAAAGTAATGAGGTGCCTCTTTGGACCTATATACGAAGGTTTGATTTACATAAAAGTTCATTTTTTTCATTTAAAGGATATGAAAGTGATGTTTTAAAATCTGGTTTTCAAACCCTTTCGCTCAAATAGGAATCGAGCGATACTTCCATTTTAACTGGATTCGACTTCATTTGATTTTATTTAAGATGCGAAGCATCTTTGACAGTATTGAAACTATTTACATGTGTCGGCTCCTGGTGGGCATGGAAGCCATCTACGTGAGTCCGAGCACCACATACATGTTTTTAACTATATTGGGGCCTTAAATCTGGATACCGTTTTAAGGCCCTAGATTTACATTTACAATGGATTGCAAGCTAACTGTACAACTTAAACAAGTTCGTCATTGGAATCGGATCTAAATCCATTGATTGAGCATATGGCTTGTAGACACTCGAAATTTTCTTTGCCCTAATACTAACACTGTAGGAGGGCAAAGCCGTCAATTAACTTAAATTCGATCCCCAATATCGGTACTACAGTCAAATCCGATACCCAATATCGGTACTCAAGCCAACTCCGATCTCCAATCAGACCGTCAGATCAACCCTGATCTCAATATCGGGCCATCAAATCAACTCCGATCTCCAATCGGACCGTCAGATCAAACCCGATCTCAATATCGGGCAGTCAAATAAACATCAATCCCCAATATCGGTACTCAAGCCAACTCTGATCTCCAATCGGACCGTCAGATCAACCCTGATCTCAATATCGAGCCATCAAATCAACCCCGATATCAATATCGGGCCGTCAAATCAACCCTAATCTCAATATCGGGGCATCAAATCAACTCTGATCTCCAATTGGACGGTCAGATTAAACCCGATCTCAATATCGGGCCTTCAAATCAACTCCGATCTTTAATTGAACCGTCAGATCCAGATCCGATCGTCAATCAGACCGTCTATCCAGCTCTGATCGTCAATCGGACAGTCAATACGGCTCCGAGCGTCAATCAGACCGTTAATACAATCTCGATCTCCAATTGGGCCATCAGTTCAAACCCCAATCTCAATATCAGGCCTTCAAATCAGCCTCGACAGCAACCCGAGAGGTATAAATCAGCCTCGGCAGCAACCCGGGAGATACCGATAAACCCCGATCTCAATATTGGGCCGTCAAGTCAACCCCGGCATTAACCCTGGAGGTACAGGTCAACCTTGACATCCACCCAAGACGTGTCAAGTCATCCCCAGTCTCAACCCGGGAAGTACAGATCAGCCCCGGCATCAATCCGGGAAGTGCAGTTCAGCCCCAGAGATAACACTAGGAAGCCAGATCCACCAAGGACCACCCCGGGAGGGGAAAAACGGTCATTTTATCAACTCTCAGCCAATTCGGTCAAACTCAAGACGAATTGATGCCATCAAAATCAAAATGAACCATAACGATGATCCCGAGTGCAAACGACGCAAGACAACTCAATGGATAAACTGCGGGGAATCGAAGACCTGGTTATGAACCCGTCTTCTTGGACCCGAAAAATGTTTTATCTCATGTCATTACGACACTCTCGGCGAGGGATTTCTGTAAAGGTATAGCATGCCTCAAACGGATGCTCCGATCAAAAGTTTAAAAGTTTTAAGCCTGACATCACATTTCATAGAGTGCACGTACTTCGAGATGACAAAGCTGGGAACGTGGGCCCCACTCAGGGGAGCCGCACCTCTACATGCGGCAATAGTAGGTAGAGTGGAGGCTACCTGGCCTATAAATAAACGTGCCCCCCTTCATTTTCAAGAATTTTAAAACGCAACGAATCTATGCCTGTTTGATTTTTTGACTTTTACACCTCTTCCAAACCCAAATATCTTCACTCTAATACGTAGATATACCCATATACTACCACATATCAGAAAATAACCGATAGATTTGGACGTATAGAGCCTACAATTTGGCAAAAAGCCCTTGTAGCAGTCCATTGTAAGTATTTTCACGATCAGAAAGTGAATATTACTTCTTCGTACATTTTCATAATTGCATGTTAAGTTTCGTTTTCTAAAAATGCCCAGAACTTAGTCTCGTGGCCGGTTTTGTCAAAATTTGATATATTTTTGTACATAAACTGATTTTCTGGCATTTTTACAATTCGGATTCACGATCCGTCAGCTCCAGGAGCTTCAATGCACTAAACTCTTCGTTCTGGCAATGTCGCCGGACTAGGTTATCTTCCCAGTCTGGGTTTGGCCTTGTTTTGTATATATTTAACTGTATATGTACTAACATTTCAATTATGTCAAGCCCGGATTTCAAATCCGAGGTAGTTTATCGCTTTTATATATATTTAAGCATATATAAGAGATTTTCACCATCATTGGGTTCTCTTCCCAGTCTTGGTTGATGACATTTTTGTCAATATATATATATATATATATATATATATATATATATATATATATATATATATATATATATTTCAATTCCAGTCCGGGCACCGGCGTGAAAACCCATTGCCCTTTATACTGTTTTTGCACTCTTCGCCATACTAGGTGATCTTCCCAGTCACTGGTTGACTACTTTTCTGCAATTTATATTTCAGTCTGGCCTGGACTATTTCATGGCCATTATACTATTTTTGCACACTTCACCATTACTGGGTTATCTTCCCAGTCCCTAGTTGACTACTTTTCTGTACATTTATATTTCAGTTCGGCCTGGATCATTCTGTGGCCTTTTTACTGCTTCTATATATATTTATGCATACATAAGCAGCCTTCACCACCACTGGGTTCTCTTCCCAGTCTTGGTTGACTACGTTTCTGTCAATATATATATATATATATATTTCAATTCTTGTCCGGGCACCGGCATGAAAACCCATCGCCCTTTACAATTTTTATATATAACTATATATATATATATATATATATATATATATATATATATATACTGCTTTACTCGCTTTCTTTTCAGCTGCTCTTTAAATATTCATTTTATATGAATTGGCACTGACATATCTGCAGGCGGACTAGATTTATTTAAATCTCACCAATTCTAGTTTTCAAACGGTTCAAAACCTCCAGACTGAACCGGGAAGCCAGAATGGCTGAGATTTCCTTAAATCTAGCTTTCTTTCTAGTTTCAGCTTCAAAAGCAACCGTGCGTCCCTTAGATCTCTATCTAATGGGAACGAGATGCTTCGGCCATACGGACAGGGATTTACTGAATGATTCCTTGATTCTGGCAATATTGTGATATTTATCTGTTTATTTACAAATTTGAACTGTACAGGTTTTGGCTACTCATATGTGAGCCTAGGAATCGTGGGATTCATGATCAAGCTGATCAAAATCTGATTCCCACGATGGACAAACTCCAATGTACAAATGTACCCTGCTAGTTTTTCTGTAGAAATGTACATGTAAACAGACCTTAAAACGGTTATCCGAATTTAAGGTCTCAATATAATAAAAAATATGGATTGTCGTTTCAGAGTCCCTCCGATGGTTTTCATGCCCATGAGGAGACCGACACTTGTATATTTTTTTGTGGTCGAGGATGCTTCGCAGCCCGAAAAATCACCATTCACATGCAGCCCTAACCCTATAAAGATAAAATTGGAAGTATCAACAGGCTTCAATTCCTATGCTAGCGTAAGGGTTTGAAAACCAGCTTTCAAAACATCATTTTCAATTCAATTAACAGAAAATCTTTTTACAAATCAAATTAAATGTTTTTTGCAAATCAAATCAAAGACTGATTTTCAAAACAAATCAAACCCTTCGTATATAGGTTGAATGAAGCAAAGCACTACTTTCAATCAATCAAATCAATAGGCCCAACTTTCAAACAGCATTCACTCACGCATTCCAGTTTTAAGGGAAAATATTGAAAAGATGCGGTATCATGTTTACACGGGAGTCGTGGGGTTCCTAACACCTTCCCCACACTTAACCAAACCCCCGAGCTCAAACTTTGTTTTTAAAGATCAAGTTTTGATAGTATCCAGTAATTGGGCCTCTTTTCAAACAAAAACTCGGTTGAGTTGGTACAACCATTTTTAAATCTACCAACTAGCGACTCTGTAAAACGTTTAAATCGTCGACATGATACATGTTGGCCTTTTTCCTAAAAAACCCTTCAAAACCTTTTTCCTAAATAAAAAGAGTGAGGGTAGAGAGAACTTAGGAAAAGAGATTAAAAGATCCGGGTTGTGACCCGACCCGCAGATTTTTTAAACCGACGTCGACATGGCTCCTAGGCTCACATGATATCATTAAAAGCTTGCATGATATATATCTGAACATAATATATATATATATATATATATAATTGTAAAACTTTGCTAAACAAGGGATTTATTGATCAAATCCTTGTACGCGAGTAAATAAACTTCCAATTTCCTCTAGATACAGATCTATGGTCACATGGTTACCAAATATTTACAACCTAGAAAGTAAACTAGATCTGTCCAGATCCTAGCCAATCTAACTAAAATGGTTCGAGTTTTACAACTTTTAAACCGTTTAAAAGCTAGATCTAGCTAGATCTAGGATAGATCTAGTCAATATATTTTAAATACTGACTATTTACACCAAAATGAACATTTAAAACTATATTTAACCACAATAACTTACTACTATATATATATATATATATATATATCATATATATATATATATATATATACAATTATAAAAGGGTTGTAGATCTGAAGAAATCTTACAGTCTAACACGAGATTTACAAACGAAAGGCTTTTGACCCCTTTAAACTCAATTTCCACCAGTTAAAACTTGATATAACAGAGTTTTTATATATATAAGGGTTTACAACTGAGATTAACAGGGTTTAGAAGCAAGCTTTGAGATGTTTGGCACTATATTTATATCGAATTTTCTCTCCTGGATCCTTTTTCTCTCTCCGAATCTTTTGAAGATGAGTTGGGGGCTTATATTTAAAGACCCAACTAGCTGCAAGTGTACCTGTGGCTGGGCCAAGTAGGCCTCACCGCCTCAAAGTTCGTTCCCTCGATTGACATGCTGTCTACTGAAACCTTCCTATCTTGCAATCTGGGAATCCTATGAAGGTGTGCCATACCATTCTGGAAAGCTCTTTCCGAGAGCTACATAATGACATAGGGCTTTACTTTTTTTGGATCTACGAATATTGGTCCATGACTAGAATAGCATCTTCAAGTCTCCATAGGTAGTCAGTTGAGTTGTCTTGTGCAGTTTGCACTCGGGATCACTGCGGTGACTCTTATGACCTGATCCATAACTGGTAGGTAGTTGTTTTATGTTTTTCTTGCAAAATTAGTCTTTTCCCTCCCACGGTTGTCTCCGGGGTTTATGTGGCTTTTGGTTGTCCCTCGGGGCTGTCTCCAGGGTTTGACTGCTGCCAACTCTCTTTTTCCTCAGGGTTGTCTCCGAGGTTGATTTGATATTCTCCGGTCTGTCTCTGGAGTTTAATTTGATTTAGTCCTCTGGGGTTTACTCTAGAATGACCATTTGCAATCCTCCGGGGCTGTCTTCGGATTGGAAAAGGACACTTTTGCCCTCCTACATTGGTTAGTAACAGGAAAACAAAATTTTGAGTTTCCACACCCCTATTTTGACATGACAATTCCTATAGATGTGCCCTACAAGAATTATTTCCTTATTCGCTACTTCTATATTCATAATAATTTCTAAGTTTTCTAAAGGCATTCCTAAACTCTTAGAAAATTCATGGGATATAAAAGAACAGGATGCTCTTGAATCAAACAACACATAAGCATTTATATTGTTGATTGGAACAATACCTGAAACTACATCCTTTGATGCCACTGCATCTTTCACCGTCATGTTGAATGTTCTAGCAGTTGATTTGTTTAGTGTAGTTGCACCAATTGTAAGTGCTTTGTTGCCGCTATTTCCTTTACCACTGCTTCCTCCCTCTACTCTTTTCTTTGGACAGTTTCTATCCAAGTGTTCCAATGATCCAAAGACGAAACAACCAGAACTTTTCCTCGGATTTGTACAATTAGGAGAGATGTGTCCCTCCTGTCCACATTTGTAGCAAACTGGCTTGCCTTTTAGTCAAATACACGAATGACACTTTCCACGGTTTTTACATAGCTCAAATTTTTGTTTCTACTGATTCCCTTGAACATTGATTGCATTCCCAAAACTAGTCCATTTTCTTTTCTTATTCCAAATGCTACCACGCTTTGTCTTGACTGATCCTTCTAACTTGCCTTTATTCTTCTTATCCTTATTGTAAAGACACATTGCTTCACTACCACCCTCAGCTATTATTGCCTTCTCGAGAATATCTCCAAAAGATTCGATTTGTAAAACTGACAGCTTGTTAAAAATCCAAGGCTTCAAGCCAAACTCAAATCATCTCTCTTTTCTCTCCTCAGTGTCCACTTGATGTGGAACAAACACTACAAAAAAATGGACATTCAGCAACGATTTTTCAGGCAACGAGTTATAAACTCGTTGCCAAAAATGCATGGTTAGCAACGACATTTGTCATTCGTTTTAGTTTGTGAAAGGTTTTCATTTTTCGTAACGAAATTTATAAGTCGTTGCTAAATTTCGTTGCCAATTTTTTGGCGGGGAAAAAAATACCCCCGCCTGTTTACTTTTTTTGTTGCCGATGTGATTTCTCCTCATCATAGGCAACGAAAAGATTTTTGTTGCTATATTTCGTTGCCTAATATGGGCCACATTCATTTGTAACAATTTATTTTCGTCGCGTATTTTGTACAATTTTTTGTAACGACTAATAAACTGTTGTCCAAAATTAAGATAAACCCAATAAGCACGTTTCGGCCTTCTTCTTCTTTTTAAACCCAAAATGCATCCTTTTGCATTTTAAATTTTTTTATTTATTTGGACACAATTTTATAAAGTCAAATGTTTCACTCCCTCCGTCTCAAAATTTTTTGCCATAGTTATAATTTTTAAAATTAAAATTGAGCACATATAAATATATTTTCTAATTTACAAAAAATAGAGTTTGTAGTAAATTAGATATAGTTTATAATGATCAAATTAGATTTGGGTTTGTAGACACTCGAAGTTTTCCTTGCCCAATACTAACACTGTAGGAGGGCAAAATCGTTAATCAATTCAAATCCGGCCACCAATGCCGGTCCTTCAACTCAAATCTGATCCCCAATATTGGTAAACCTAAATTCGATCCCCAATATCGGTAATACGGCCAGCTCCGATCTCCAATGGTACTGTCTATCCAGCCCTGATCTCCAATCATACCGTTGATCCAGCTCCGATCTCCAATCGGACCATCAATCTAGCTCCGATCTCCAATCGGACAGTCAATACAGCTCCGATCTCCAATCGGACCGTCAATCCCTTTCTATCTCTAATCGAACCATTAATCCTGCTCCAATCTCTAATCAGACCATCAAATCATCTCCGATCTCCAATCGGACAGTCAATCCAGCTCCGATATCCAATCGAACCGTCAATCCAGCTCGGATCTCCAATCGGACCGTCTATCTAGCTTCGATCTCCGATCGGACCGTCAGTCAAACCCCGATCTCAATATCGGGCCATCAAGACAGCCCCGGTCTCAACTCGGGAAGTACAGGTCAATCTGGATATCAACTCAAGATGTGTCAAGTCATCCCCAGAGTCAATCCGGGAAGTGCAGTTCAGCGCCAGAGACAACCCTAGGAAGCCAGATCCATCAAAGGCTGTGCCGACACCACAGGCAACCCCGGGTGGGTTAAAACGGTTATTTTACCAACTCTCAATCGATTCAGTCAAACTCAAGTCGAATTGATGCCATCGAAGTCAGAACGAACCACAACAACGATCCCAAGTGCCAACAGCGCAAGGCAGCTCAACGAACAAACTGCAGGAAATCGAAGACCTGGTTATGAACCTGTCTTCTCGGACCCAAAATTTTTTTTATACCATATCATTGCGACACTCTTGGCAAGGGCTTTCCGAAAAGGTATAGCACGCCTCAAACAGAAGCTCCGATCAAAAGTTTGAAAGTTTCGACTTTGACTGCGCTTTGTCCGGAGTGCACGTACTTCTAGATGATAGAACTCGGCACGTGGGCCCCACCTAGGGGAGCTGCACCTCTACCTGCGACTGCCGCAGGTAGAGCTAGGGCTCCCTAGCCTATAAATAAACGTGCACCCCCCTTCATTTTTAAGAATTCTGAAACATAGCGAAGCTCTGCCCGTCTAATTTTTTGACTTTTACACCTCTTCCAAACCAAAATATTTTTACTCCAACACGTAGATATATCCATATACTATCACATATCAAAAAACCACCAGTAGATTTGGACGTATAGAGCCTACGATTTGGCAAAAAGCCCGTATTGCAGTCCATTGTAAGTATTTTTACGATCAGAAAGTTAATATTACTACTTTGCACTGTTTTCCACTTGCACATGAAGTTTCATCTTTTAAATATGCCCGAAACTTACTTCCATGGCCATTTTTGTCAAAATTTGGTATATTTCTATACATAAATGCAAATTTTTGCATTTCTATAACTCGGATTGACGATCCGTCAGCTCCAGTAGCTTCAATGCACTAGCACACACATTTTGGCAACTCCGTCGGGCAGGGTTATCTTCCTAGTCCGGGTTCCTTTTTTGTATATATTTAACTATTTATGTACTAACATTTCAATTCTGTCAAGCCCGGATGTCAAATCCGAGGTAGTTTACTGCTTTTATATATATTTACGCATATATAAGCGACTTTCACCATCACTGGTACTCATATCAGTCCTGGTTGACTATATTTTTGTCAATATATATATATATATATATTTATATATATATATTTTTAATCCAGCCTGGATTACTTCGTGCCCATTTTACTGCTTTTGTACACTTTCCCATACTAGGTGCTCTCTCCAGTCATTGGGTAACTATTTTATGTCAATTTCAATTCCAGTACGGGCACCGGCGTGAAATCCCATCGCGCTTATTATGTTTTTTATATACATATATATATATATTTTTTATTTCTGTCACAGCCTGGATTATTTCGTGGCTATTTATAGTTTTGTATAAATATATATATATATATATATATATATATATATATATATGTTTCAATTCCAGTCCGGGCTTCCGAGTGAGAACCCATCGCCCTTTTACAACTTTTGTATATAAAATTATATATATATTGCTTTACTCAAATTTATTCAACTGTTGTATTTAACATTCATTTGTATATGAATCTGCACTAACATATCTGCGGGAGAACTAGATTTATCCAAATCTCGCCAATTCTAGCTTTCAACGGTTCAAACAGGTTCCGACAGAAATTAGAAGCTATAATGGCTGAGATTTCTTTCAATCTAGTTATTTTTATAGTTTCAGCTTCGAAAGAAACCTTGTGTCCCTTAGATCGCTATCTAGTGGGAATGAGACGCTTCGGCCGTGCAAACCGGGATTTACTGAATGAATCCTCAGTTCTGGCAATTTTGGGATATCTATCTGTTTCTATATAAATTGGAACTATACAGGTTTTGGCCTACTCATATGTGAGCCTAGGAATCGTGGGATTCACGATCAAATCTATCGGGATCTGATTCCCATGATGGACAAACTCCAATTTACAGATGTACCCTGCCAGTTTTTCTGTAAAATGTATATATTTAGACCTTAAAACGGTTATCCGGATTTAAGGTCTCATCATAGTGAAATATCAAAATTATCATGTCAGCGTCCCTCCGATGGTTTTCATACCCATGAGGAGACTGACACTTGTCTATTCCTGTGGTCAAGGATGCTTCGCAGCCCGGCAAATCACCATTCACATGCAGCCTTAAGGCTATAAAGAAAAAATTAAAAGTATCAATACGCTTCAATTCCTATGGCACCGTAAGGGTTTGATCAACCAGCTTTCAAAATATTATTTTTAATCAAAAGAAAAGCTTTTGTAAATCAAATTAAATGCTTTTGCAAATCAAATCAAAGACTGATTTTCAAATCAAATCAAAGACTGATTTTCAAATCAAATCAAACCCTTCGTATATAGGCTCATCGAAGTCTGTCAAAGCTTTCAATCAATCAAATCAATAGGCCCAATTTTCAAACAGCATTCACTCACACATTCACAGTTTTAAGAGAAATATTGAAAAGATGCGGTACCGTGTTTACACGGGAGTCGTGGGGTGCCTAACACCTTCCCCGCACTTAACTAAGCCCTCGAACTCAAAACTCTGATTTCAAAGATCAAGTTTCGACAGTGTCCAACAATTGGGCCTCTTTTCAAATCAAACTCGGTTGAGTTGGTACAACCATTTTCCAATCTACCAACTGGCGACTCTAAACGTTCAAATCGTCGACATAAAAATATGTTGGCCTCTTTCCTAAAAAAACCCTTCAAAACCTTTTTCCTAAATAAAAAGAATAAGGGTAGAGAGAACTTACGAAGATCGATTTGAGGAAGCCCGGGGTATGAACCTACCCGAGGGGTTTTTAAATTTTCCAACGTCGACAGGGTTAATGTTAATTTATTTATTTTTAATAAATATAATGATTAATACTATAAATTACAATTTAAATAAATTTTAATCATTCTTAAAATCCTATATTTAAATTTAAAAAGAATATTCTAATTACAACTATAACTAGAATAAAAATAATGTATATTATGATTAAAAGTTTAGTTCATTTAAAAATAAATTTTAATTTATTTTTAATAAATATAATTGTCAACGTCAGTTTAAAAAATCCGCGGGTCGGGTCACAACCCGGTTCTTTTAATCTCTTTTCCTAAGTTCTCTCTACCCTCACTCTTTTTATTTAAGAAAAAGGTTTTAAAGGGTTTTTTAGAAAAAAGGCCAACATGTATTATGTCGACGATTTGAACGTTTTACAAAGTCGCCAGTTGGTAGATTTGAAAATGATTGTGCCAACTCAACTGAGTTTTGTTTGAAAAGAGGCCCATTTGCTGGACACTGTCGAAACTTGATCTTTGAAAACAAAGTTTGAGCTCGGGAGTTTGGTTAAGTGTGGGAAAGGTGTTAGGCACCCCACGACTCCAGTGTAAATACGGTACCTCATCTTTTCAATATTTCCCTTAAAATTGAAATGCGTGAGTAAATGTTGTTTGAAAATTGGGCCTATTGATTTGATTGATTGAAAGTAGTGCTTTGCTTCGTTGAACCTATATACGAAGGGTTTGATTTGTTTTGAAAATCAGTCTTTGACTTGATTTGTAAAAATATTTAATTTGATTTGCAAAAGCTTTTCTTTTGATTGAATTGAAAATGATGTTTTGAAAGCTGGTTTTCAAACCCTTATGCTAGCATAGGAATTAAAGCCTGTTGATACTTCTAATTTTATCTTTATAGCCTTAAGGCTGCATGTGAATGGTGATTTATCGGGCTGCAAAGCATCCTCGACCACAAAAATATACAAGTGTCGGTCTCCTCATGGGCATGAAAACCATCGAAGCGACTCTGACACGGCAATCCATATTTTTCATTATATTGAGACCTTAAATCCGGATAACTATTTTAAGGTCTATTTACATGTACATTTCTATAGAAAAACTAGCAGGGTGCATTTGTAAATCGGAGTTTGTCAATCTTGGGAATCAGATTCTGATCAGTTTGATCATGAATCCCACGATTCCTAGGCTCACATATGAGTAGCCAAAACCTGTACAGTTCAAATTTGTACAAAAATAGATACATATCCCAATATTACCAGAACCGAGGATTCATTCAGTAAATCCCGGTCCGCATGAACGAAGCGTCTCGTTCCCACTAGATAACGATCTAAGGGACGCGAGGTTGCTTTTGAAGTTGAAACTAGAAAGAAAGCTAGATTTAAGGAAATCTCAGCCATTCTAGCTTCCCGGTTCAGTCTGAAGGTTTTGAACCGTTTAAAAACTAGAATTGGCGAGATTTAAATAAATCTAGTCCGCCCGCAGATATGTTCGTGCCAATTCATATAAAATGAATATTTAAAGCAACAGTAGAATAGAAAGCGAGTAAAGTAGTATATATATATACAGTTATATACAAAAGCTGTAAAGGGCGATGGGTTTTCACGCCGGTGCCGAACTGGAATTGAAATATATATATATATATATATATATATATAACCCTAATCAAACCTATTCATGATAGAAATGATTCCTCAAAAATCATCTATCATTCCCTCTATATTAAATAGATTATCTCTATGTCTGACTGGGGTAATCATCCTTGTGATCTACGTCAGTTAAATGATCATGATAGCCAGTTCTACTATTATGATTATATGGAAGCTTGGAATAGAGTTTTTCTGTTTCAAACTCCTTCCTTTAGTCACACGTGGTTCATTCAATTTGACCACAAATTCAAGAGTCAAATTCCTCATTGGTTTATTTTATGGTGGGAAAGATTTGGTCTCATCTATAAAATTCTTCCGATTGAGCTTCAGTCAGTACTTTCTGTGTTTTGTTGCAGAGCCCCTAATAATCCGAAGAATGATTGTATTCCAGTTATTCTTCAATTTGTTAGTAAATATAAGATTCCATGGATTCTGAAATGGAATTATGGATTCTATTCCCCTGTTGTCAAAATTGATCTTCAGTCAGAAAAAGATAAATCTATTATTACTTGCAATAACATTAGTTAATTGACTTATGTTACTCACGAATTCTCTATTAAATGGTGGGATAAATTTGATGTTTATCGCATCGTTGGTCAAGTTCAAAAGGAGTTCCCTAACCCTACTCCTATATATATATATATATATATATATATATATTGACAGAAACATAGTCAACCAAGACTGGAAAAAGAACCCAGTGGTGGTGAAGGCTGCTTATATATGCATAAATATATATATATATATAAGGAGTAAAAAGGTCACAGAATGATCCAGGCCGAACTAAAATGTAAATGTACAAAAAAATTATCAACCAGGGACTGGGAAGATAACCCAGTAATGGTGAAGTGTGCAAAAATAGTATAAAAGCCACGAAATAGTCCAGGCCAGACTGGAATGTAAATTGCAAAAAAGTAATCAACCAGTGACTGGGGAGATCACCCAATATGGCGAAGAGTGCAAAAACAGTATAAAGGGCTATGGGTTTTCACGTCGGTGCCTGGACTGTAATTGAAATATATATATATATATATATATATATATATATATATATTGACAAAAATGTAGTCAACCAAGACTGGGAAGAGAACCCAGTGATGGTGAAAATCTCTTATATATACGTAAATATATATAAAAGCGGTAAACTACCTCAGATTTGACATCCGGGCTTGACATAATTGAAATGTTAGTACATATACAGTTAAATATATACAATACAAGGCCAAACCCTGACTGGGAAGATAACCAGTCCAACGAAGTTGTCAAAATGAAGAGTTTAGTGCATTGAAGCTGCTGGAGCTAACGGATCGTCAATCCGAGTTGTAAAAATGCCAGAAAATTAGTTTATGTATAAAAATATACCAAATTTTGACAAAAACGGCCATGGAACTAAGTTTCGGGCATTTTTAGAAAATGAAACTAAACGTGCAAGTGTATAAAAGTACGAAGAAGTAATATTCACTTTCTGATCGTGAAAATACTTACAATGGACTACTATACGGGCTTTTTTACCAAATTGTTGGCTCTATACGTCCAAATCTACCGGTTATTTTCTGATATGTTGTACTATATGGGTATATCTACGTGTTAGAGTGAAAAATTTGGGTTTGGAAGAGGTGTAAAAGTCAAAAAATTAAAAGGGCAGAGCTTCGCTTCGTTTCAAAATTCTTAAAAATGAAGGGGGGCACGTTTATTTATAGGTCAGGGAGCCTCCACTCTACCTACTGCTGCCGCAGGTAGAGGTGTGGCTCCCCTGAGTGGGGCCCATGTTCCCAGCTTCATCATCTCGAAATACGTGTACTTTGAGAAATGTGATGTCAGGCTTGAAACTTTCAAACTTTTAATCGGACCGTCCGTTTAAGGCGTGCTATACCTTTCTGGAATGCCCTCATCGAGAGTGTCGCAACGACATGGGATAAAACATTTTTTGGGTCCAGGAAGACGGGTTCATAACCAGGTCTTTGATTCTCCGCAGTTTATCCGTTGAGCTGTCTTGCGTCGTTTGCACTCGAGATCATCGTTATGGTTCATTCTAACTTTAATGGCATTAATTCGGCTTGAGTTTGACCAAATCGACTGAGAGTTGATAAAATGATCGTTTTGCCCCTCCCGAGGTGGTCCTTGGTGGATCTGGCTTCCCAGCGTTATCTCTTGGGCTGAACTGCACTTCCCGGATTGATGTCAGGGCTGATCTGTACTTCCCGGGTTGAGACCGGGGATGACTTGACACGTCCTTGGTGGATGTTGAGGTTGACCTGTACCTCCTAGGTTGATGTCAAGGCTGACTTAACGGCCCGATATTGAGATCGGTGTTTATCGGTAGCTCCCGGGTTGCTGCCGAGGCTGATTTGTACCTCTCGGGTTTCTGCCGTGGCTAATTTGAAGGCCCGATATTGAGATTGGGGTTTGAACTGATGGCCCGATTAGAAATAGGAGTTGATTTGACGGCCTGATATTGAGATCAGGGTTGATCTGACGGTCCAATTGGAGATCAGAGTTGATTTGACGGTTCGATTGGAGATCGGGGTTAATTTGATAGCCCGATATTGAGATCAGGGTTGATCTGACGGTCCGATTGGAGATCAGAGTTGGCTTTTTGTACCGTTATTGGGGATTAGAGTTGATTTAACGGTTCGATTAGAGATCGAAGTTGGCTTGAGTACCGATATTGGGGATAGAATTTGACTGGAGTACAGATATTGGGGATCTGATTTAAGTTGATTGACGGCTTTGCCCTCCTACAGTGTTAGTATTGGAGCAAAGAAAATTTTGAGTGTCTACAGATGCCCCTCTTTATCATGTTCATGCAATGTAATGAAATGGACAGGATAAAGATTGGTATACACTAGAAATGCCAACGCAGACGCACGGCAATACATGATATGGCATGTTATGGTTGATAGATACCTTTGAGGAGGTAGGGTCAGCATGGATTAATTCATCTCATTGACTGCTGGGGATAATGTTATCCATGACGACCCTCGAGGTTAATAAGATTGTCGTTGATTGACCTCCCTGATGGGTTATCAGAGTTAGGCTATAAAAGCCAGCTTTTGTCACTTTCTGTTGGGGATGACGATATTCATGATAGCCTTCTTAACTTTGATGGGGAAAATATTATGGATGCTTCCTTGGTTTGAGACCAATGGTTTCCCTATCAATCGATATTCTGTGTAGGTGTCGTTGCACATTTTGAAAGTTCGTCCATGGGGATATCTTCCGGTTATCGAGTTACCTCAACGGAAGCTTCTAACGCCTACCTGGTCGATAGTTTGCACTGGTAGTTTGCCACAGGAGAATGCATCATCGATCCTGGCTAATAATCTCTTTGAGGATGTGTATAACAGATTCCATCATCTGTCCTCTGTGGGGATGAAGTAATGTATGGCTTTCTCTCCTAGGTCATATCTCGATGTCTCATGGGGCTAATCTGGCAGTTGAAGCGTCATTGGGGTTGAGCCAACGGCTGAACTGGATTTCGGTCTGTACCAGAACTTTATTGGAGATGAACCAACGGTTGAACTAGACTTTGGTCTGTACCCAAACTTTGCTGGAATGGAACCAACGGTTGATTTTGCTTCGGTCTATACCTGAACTTTGCTGGAATGGAACCAACTGTTGATCTTGGATTCAGTCTATACCCGAACTTCGCTAGAATGTAACCAACGGTTGAACTTGGCTTCTGTCAGTACCCAAACTTCGCTGGAATGGAACCAACGGTTGAACTTGGCTTCGATCAATACCCGAACTTCGCTGGAGTTGAACTAACGGTTGAACTTGGCTTCGGTCTGTACCCGAACTTCGCTGGAATGGAACCAACGGCTGAACTTGGCTTCGGTCTGTAGCAGTTTTTGGCAGTTTTGCACAGTTCTTACAGAGTTTTTTTTCGTAGTTTGCTTTGTTGATCCCCGGACATGGCTTCGAGATAAGTACCAAGGGTCTCCATGGGGTTTACCTTTCTGTCAGATTCCCGCTGCTTAATCGCAGTTTTCAGGAAAACCGCTCAATAACGTAGCGATTTTCCTTCAGATTTAACTCGGCAGCTCAGTTAAACTCCGTTTTGACTCAAACCGGATCTAGCCCGGGGGAGTGGGACCCACCTTTGGCTGTCGCAGGTGGAGGTACGGCCACCTGGGCTTTAAATTGGACTGCGGGATTTTCATTTTCCAAGTTTCCAATTTGAGTTCCAAACAGATTTTCGATCTTCTTTTTCAGATCTACGGAGTTCGGGCAGCTATTTTTTGATTCCGTCAGTTCCTACGTGTTCAGCACAGCGCATGTAACGTTTTACATGCTTTTTTCATAGATTTTGACTGTTAAAAGCATGTGAACCACTTAGGGTGCTTTTAGACGCAATGTATAAAAAATGTATGCCTATATGACCTGCTAAAAATTTTCTGACTTCATATGTATGCATATCTTACTGTAATGCACGTTTGGATGTAAGAAAATTCAGGTTCTGAGATAGTGTTATTTTGCACTTTTTGATCAGTTTAGTCATCCTTTTTGAGGCCTAGTGAGCCTGGATTTATAACTAAAAAATGTCCATGGTAATTTGGCTACCATGTGAGGTTGACTTTTGATTTTTTTTCATAAATATGAACTGTTTCTATTTTTGGGTAGGTGTGCTACTGAATGGGCACCTAGACATGCTTATATGCATGTGGACAGTCTATTTTATAAAGGAGACTCTGACGAAATTTTTTCCAAAATCTTAAGCTTTGAAAAACATGCATTTTTGACTCTACTAGGGATTTTCTTGACTGACCCATGCAGGTTTTTAGCTTTTAGGTTTTAAAAACATGCTGTTTTAACTTTACTGGGTATTTTTGACCGACCCATGCATGTCTTAGGACCTAGAGATATATGCTGGACTAATTAAAAATGATAAGCCACAAGTTTTAGGCTTATCACACCCTTTCTGAGGTGATTTGGAGTATTGGTGTATGCGATGGATCGCGATAGACCCAGCAGTTCCAGCAGGGTATCCTCAGGTATCAGACGGAGGAGGGCTTCTGATGTTCCTCAGCCTCGTCCAGCTCAGACACCTACTAGATTAGTTGAGACGGTGATTCGTCCAGCACAGGATGAGCAGCCACTTGATATTGATGATGAGGAGGCTCCTTTTGCTGCTCTTGTTCATGCTCAGGTTTCACGTGAGGAGGTCCTTAGCATTGTTGAGCAGACACAAGAATTGTTGGGCGACCTGAGTTGCCATCCTTTGAGATATCTTCATGCCAACGAGGTGACTTGAAGTTTTTCTTTTCTCTGGATTCTTTTCTTCCTTTTTACCATTCTCTGGGCCCAGGTTTTAGACATGGGTTATTTTTTTATGCAGGTTCCCGGCTTTACGCAGCCTCAAGGAAACTGGTTCAGCGTCCATTCCCTGTGTCATATTTGCATAAGGATTACAAGGATAACATAGATGGCTGGGGCTTTCAGACCTTTTTCTCGATCCTTCCCCGCCGTTGCCCCTGGGGGTATATGAGGGCTTTATCTGAGCGCTGGTTCCACCAGACTCAGTCCCTTCATCTTCTGGACTACGAGGTGATGATGACTCCTATGGATTGGAGGTTTATCACCGGCATTGAGTTTGAGGGCGAGCCAGTTCCTGTCGTGGCTGACATTACGCCCACTATCTTCCGTCCCTGCTGGGAGTTCCTACGACGGCGTTCAAGGGTCGGACGGTCCGATCTAGTCCCTTGAGTATAGATGCCTAGGATGGGACTTTACAGGAGCCTCCGCTTGGTGATCAGAGGGCTAGAGATCACATTCTGAGGAGATTATTTTTATCGATCATCAGGGGTTATTTTATGGTGGACAACCCATCTATTGTGTCCTTCGCCTTGATTAGCGCCACTCGACATGTAGAACGCCTCAGTGACTATGATTGGGGCTCCTATACCTTTGCCTATTTTCTTCGTGGCATGCGCATACTTTCGAAGGGTGTGACAGAGGCTTGGTTAGGATTTTACCCATTTTTGCTGGTGAGTACATCTTTCTGTACCTTTTTAATTTCAGCATTCATTTTGTCAGTCTTGGTCACTGAGGACTTCTGATATTTGCATGATCAACTTTGAGCATTTAAGAGGCTTCCTTGCCTACGGCCTGCTTCTACTCTAGGCCTGCAGACCTATCCTCAAGGACGAAGATGGCATCATTCCACTTTGACGGAGATCCCTGTCACTGAGGGATTCCCTCATGCCCGTCTACAGTTAGAGCTTTTGACTGCTGGTTTGATCACCTGGACGCCGTATACATTCGAGTTTTAAGTGTCAGATTGGAAGAAGGTGTCCCTACTGGCCGAGAGTTTGAGTTGTCTACCCGCAGAGTCTCTTTGCTGACGGTGGGAGGCTGGGAGCTTTATCTTGGAGAGCGTGCCATTAGAAGCATTACAGGGGAGATTCGTATTCCCATTGCCCCTCTTGCTTGGCATCATTGGCTGTTGACCGTGCCATTGACAGATATCCCTATGGAGGGCATAGATGGTTTCTCCTTATCAGAGGGCCCGTACAGCCAGGAGGTATTTAGCAGTTAGTGGAGCCCTCGTACGATTGGAGCTCAAACTCGTGCCACCCAGTTCATGGCAGATGTGGCGCCAGGGTCCGTGATGATGACGGACTGGATAGCTTGCCTTAGGGAGCCTGCTCATGCAGACCAGATAGAAGATCTGACCAGGGAGTTAGAGCAGGCCAGTTTCTTTATCAGGCATCTTGGCCGAGATCCGTCAGAGGCATCTTCTTTTGACCCGTCCAGCTCAAGAGTAGGTCCCTCTTCAGGTCTATTTAGCTGCAGCTATGCAGGGGCAGATCCTCCCTTATACCGCCCAGACATGCCTGATCCCAGCATCTTTGTGCCTACAGAGGAGATGGAGCAGGTCGATCGCTTTGACATTGATGTCTTCGACTTCCTTTGATAGCTATTGGAGCTATATTTTTGGTAAGCCACTGTTTGGCTATTTGGCGGTTGTGCCATCATTTTAATAGACCACTGTATTAGTTGGGTGGTGGTGTCCCATTTTCCTGTATTCTCTTTTCTGCTTTGTATTATCAGACAGGGATGATGCCTGCAGTAGATAGCTTGTTGTAGATATTCATGATCTTTTCTATCTATCACATCATGTTCATATTTTTTATCATACATATATTATGCCATATGTATGCATTTAGACAGATGAGTTTGTCCCTTGGATGGTTTTATGGTATGGTGATACAGATGATGTCATCTTCTGTCAGTCGTATTGAGCATGTACCATCGTCTGCGGCGGCGGTATCGTTGAGGTCCTGGTATGAGAGTCTACCCTTTTCAGCCAGGGGAACAGTGGACCATATGTTGGGGCATTTTCTAGCCCTTGCAAAGTTTAGAGTTCCATACAGGTTTGTTGACGACCTTTTACCCTTATGGATGCCTGAGAGGCAGGTGTTCCGTATCGGACGACTTGAGCTGTCACCAACTCTGGAGGAGTACCAGAGATTCACCAGTTTAGACTTAGAGTTTTCGTGCTCTCGGTCGGCGATTAGCGATATACGGAGACCGTTCATCCAGTTGTTCGGTCTTTGTCAGAGTATAGTCATGGATGAGATCATTTCTGGGCATGTGATCTCCATTGACTTCTTGATCGAGCGCTTTGGCGAGATTGATAGCTATGATCGCCATGTCGGGGATTTTGTTATTTCAGCAGAGGCATGGCATGTGGCCAGGATAGATATTCTGCTGATGTGTGTCGTGGCATACGTATACATGTCGCTACGCTTGGATCATCTGGATGTGGGATTGGTAGTCATGGCTAGGGCCCTTAGACAGGGTAGTACCCTCATCCCTATGATACTGGCTGAGACACTAAGGTCAGTCACTCATTGTAGTACCCATCTGGAGGAGTTTTTTCGAGGTAGTTTGATCTTGCTGTATATATGGTTGATGTCCCACATATGACCGATTGGATTCTTCAGGCCTCAGGGTTTTTGCTTCACTCACGAGACATCCACAATTTAATCCTTTCAGCCTGCGGAGTGTATTGATGCAGAGTCATGGTTGGCATTTCTGTCGCATATTAAGCATCCGTTCTTGATCTTTCCATGCTCAGGGCTAGCGTCCCCATATAACTTTATCACCCATGCTTTCTACCTGGATTACTTGCCCCTGGAGGGATTAAGGGGAGTGACTACCTATCATCCCCTGGTAGTTATGGAGCAATTTTATCAGTTTTAGAGTCTGCACCACTTTAAAAGGGCTACTGATCAGAGGATGTCGGCTTCGTCTATGTCATCCGCCTACTTGGTTAGAGTATATGATTGTTGGACTCATCGAGAGAGGGCTAATTTCTCTGGTAGCCATCTAGGCCGTTCTTCGGAGTATTCTGCCTGGTTGGAGGTAGAGATGGCAGCGGCAGCAGAGGCTTCTTTATTTCCTATTGTGGACTCTGACAAGGAGGAGCCCATGGAGGATCCAGATTCTCCTACCGAGGATGAGCTGTTCATGGGTTTGACCACAGCATTAGTTAGCGATCCCTCGACCATTCCTGTGGGGACAGATCCGGCTTTAGCGGACTCACTATTTAGGATGACCTTTGAGCGAGACTCGGCTAGAGCGCAGATGTTGACTGCCTTATCTGGCAGAGATTTAGTTTTGGCGGAGAGAGATGGGCTCAAGGCCGCTTTGGATGCTGGATTGATTGAGCGAGAGGAGCTCCGATCTGCCAGAGACACAACTATTGTAGAGCGAGATGAGATCCGCTCGGCTAGGAATGCAACATATGTTGAGATCGAGGAGACTTTAGTTGCTCGGGATGAAGCCTTTGCGGAGAGGGATGAGGCTATAGCTTCCCGTGATTTTCACATTGCTGATAGTACTGCTCTTTGATCTTACACTCATGGTTTGGTCACCGAGATGAGTGTGTACATTGATGACCATAGCGCCACCTTGCAGATGACCGTGGAGGTATTGGGCCATATGGAGGTTGAGGGGATTACACTTACAATTGCTCCCCCATCTTCAGAGAGAGATGCCATGCTGGCATTGCTGGCCCGCTTGTCCTAGGTCCATAGACTAGCTTTATTTTTCCTGCACAGACTAGATCAGCCATTTTTGTCATATACAGGGCATCATGTATATATCAAACAGTGTTATATATCAGAGAAATATGGTTTTGATTCACTTCCCTGATTGGATATATATTGTCATTGCTGAGTGATTACCATATCTTTCATGACTTGCAATTGTAGATGTATCTTGAGCTTCTCCTTGATGGACTGACAGTTAGGATGTCAGGGAGTATCTAAGATGAGCCTGTTGATCAGGATAGCTTGATAGGATTTAGCTTTTGTACATCTTTGGTGTCTTGGGGTTTTAATTTTTTCTTGAAGGTCAAACCGCACTGTAAGTGGCTGCCTATGTACTCCCGAGTTGAGGGAGATCGGGTCATTCGTAGTTCAGGTTGTTTGGTAGGAGAGAGGTTTGAAAAGTATTTATCTTTGGTTTTTGAGTTTGGTTTTATGAGTTTATGAGTTTTATATTTGGTTTGACTTCACCAGAAATGGCTGCCTACGTACTCCCTGGTGTAGGGAGATCAGGTCATTCGTAGTTCCGATTTTCTAGTGAAAAACCAAACCTGATTTGATTCGTAGGACCCGGATGTGGGTATGCATGTGTCTCAAACGTAGTACCTTTTGATGGCGTCTGAATTGATGAGTTGGAGAAATTCGTTCCCATTCATTTCTTGTAGTCTGATAGCTCCCCCTGTCAACACCTCCTTGATAATGAAAGAGCCTTCCCAATTTGGGGCGAACTTTCCTTTGGCTTCATCCTGATTGGCCAGGACCTTCTTCAGCACCAAGTCATTTTCTTTGAATTGTCGGATTCGGACCTTTTTGTTGTAGGATCTGGCGATCCTTTGCTGGTTGTTGGTCCGATTTAGATGACACAATTAACGCGCAAGAATACGCAGTCAACAAGTAATAAAGAGTGAGTAAAGATATCGTTCCCACGAGGAATTAACAGATAAAAGGTCGCCAAAGCACTAGCACATAATCATTTCAGTCTTATTTAAACGGGTGGTAAAGAGAAAGAATTAAAACTACTTTAAACTAGGCAAGGAAGTAAACTTAAACTAATTAATCCTAGAGTAAAATCAGATAATGAAGATAAGATATTCCAATTTCCCCTAATGATTCGTCTAAGTCGACACACTTCTAATTAGGTTAAATTAATCATTACAGTTGTTAGCTGAGAACACGAAGGTAAGAGAAGGCCATCTTTCGATGCACCTAATCCATATCACCTGCAATCCACAGATGATAGAACGCACGTGAACACCCACATTATCTAAACCCCTATATGTCTATAGTGTTTACAAATAAATAGGGTTTAAGGTCAAGTCCTCTATTGACTATGAGCGGCGCTTCGATATATGTCTATCCTAAGCACAAATCATACGTCCAACACCATGTGAACGTACAATTGCCCGCTACTACGATTAGATCTAAACCCACACTTTGTCTTTCAATCCCATGTAGGTTATCACAGTAACTAGTCATGACTCAATTAAGCAATGAAAGCATACATCGCAATAGACAAACACATTGTAATCAAATAAGACCATCATGGAAGGAATATCAAATTAAACTACTCATTAGGTTCCATTGAAACCTCAAAATATGATTTAAGTCAGACAACTCGAATATATTATCCACAAGTAGATTATACATTATCCAAATATAAATTGAATACAAGGAGAGTGAAGAGATAGAAATTACAAATCTTTGTTCTTTCTCCAAGTGTGGATCTTCAATGTCAATCTCTTGCTTCAATCTTCTTCTCTAATCTAACCCTAGAATCTAACTAACTAACTAAACTAGCACTAATCTACTCTCTAATCTACTCCTAATCTAGACTAAACAAGATGTAAAAGAAGAAAAGAGAGGAACTAGGGCTTAGGGCCAATATATGATGCCCTTTCTTGCCACAAACGAGCCCCCTTATATCCCAATCAAAAGCCAAGTCCCGTTCAATTGAAAAGTTAAGTCTGGCACAGCTGGGGACTGGCGCGGCCGCGCCCAAAATACCCTAGAAATCCGCGCGCCCGCGCCAAGGATTTTCTGCTGCAGAGTCCTCTGGTAAAATGGCCATAACATTTGATCCGGGAGGAGTTACGAGGCCTGCCACCTGTCAAATCGAAGCTATCGAAGAGCTCTACAACTTTCATTCTTTGAACATTGAGAAATAATGGATGGATGAAGGCTGGAATTGAGCTCTAAGTGACAGCTGTGCATGAAAACTCAAAACCATGAAGTTTGACGTCCGTTGGTATACGGGGCATAACTCTCGCCTCCGAACTCCGATTTGGATGATTCAAGATGTTCCAAAAATCTTATAAGATGCTCTACAATAGAAACTAAATTCCAATCCAAGAACATGAAATGAACGTGAACCACCCAAACGATGTCCGGATTGCACTTCCTTCCCATTTTTGCTTCAAAGGCCATTCTTGCTCCTTTTGGCCTCTAGACTCGTGGCATCACCTTCATTGCTTCCTCACCCATGCTATCTTCATGCTTTAAGCCCACTTTAGTGCTTTGTCCCATTTAAGCGTTCTTTTGCCCTTTTAAGCTCAATTTGCACCCGGAGAGTTTCTAAACCTGAAAATCACAAAACAAAGCAAAAACACATAAAAGGCACAATGATACTTGAGTTTAAGCAACAGAATGAGTTGGTTACTATCCGAATAAGTGGTCATAAAATCCACTTATCAAATACCCCCAAACTTAAATGTTGCTTGTCCTCAAGTAACCAAAATAAAACTAAACAAAAGATGCAATGCAGTATCTACAATGTATGCAACCTACGCTATCATGAATGCAAATCCAAGTTCCCAGCCAGCATTGAACTTTCAAAGCAATGCCTCAGAAAACCACGAGATAGTCAAAATAGATAAGCTACCCAAAACAAGACCATAAGGCATATTCTGCAAATCCAAAAATGTCAGCACTAATGTATTGTGCGTTGTGTGCCAGGCAACCATTAAACATGTTTTGAACAAATATATCACATACTATGCTTCTTAGGGGAAAAACAAGCTTCAACTTAAGAAAAGCAGTAAATCATATAAGTTCTAACCAAGACCATGTATTACTAAAGTTAAGAGTCAACAGGGGAGTGTTCATTAAGCTTTTATTACTCATGAGGGCGTATTCGCACTTTCCCGTGTACACAGTCGACTGTGCAATGTCTAGTTCTCTTAGGCTTTTCAATGATACTCATGTAGCGAGCTTTCGACCAACGACTCCCAGACCAGACGGCCTTAGGGCGCTGGGTGCAGAGACACCCCGAGGGCTTACTTGCTCGAATATCAAAGGCCACAGAACTCGACGTAGCCGAAGTGTTTATTCTATTTTTTTCCTTTTTCAATGCATTTTCTTTTGTTTTCTTTTTCTTTTCCTGCAAGGGAGTGCGTCTTACGCTCCATCTCCCCGCATAAATCATGCATGTCCCCTGTTTCCCCCAAACTTAAGCTTTTAACAGTCTAGTTATTATTATATGCGAACTGAAACTCTTTTATTAAAACATAGTTTTTCCACCAGAAGACAAGTATGTAAACATTTAAACTTAGCATATCATGGTGTTTACTCTATCGTGCTTACTGGTTACACAGTATCTGACAGGTAAGGATTTACATATATGACTATGAAATCAGGCTTAAGTCTCAAATCAGTTCAACAATCAAGTGATTTCAGTTTCTTCACAGGCAACATACATAACTAACCAACTGAAAATTGGATTCATGTAGTATCTCTAACACAGAATGCAAAAACAAAAGAAAATTTTTAAAATTTTCACAAATTTTAACTCTTTACAACCTACATGCACTAATAAACAAACACAATATGCAATATGAATGCAACTATCCTATATGCAAAATAAAGCCAATACCCCCAAACTTAAACTATTCAATGTCCTCATTGAAGGTAAAGGTAAAAAGAAACTCCCCTATTTGGCTTCTGATGCTGCATGAAATGAAATGGCGTCCCTCTCAGAAGTTTCCCCGCCTCTCTCTGCTCTGGCAAAATAAACTCCGCTCAGCACTGTACTCAACGAACCAACCTAACTCCATATCAATCTTGCTCTGCTAGAGATCCCACACTCAATATCTCAATTGATCAGGTTGAGAGGATAAGGTGGATGAGAATTGGTACTTTGGATTGAGGAGGTAGGAGGTTTTCAAAACTAAGGCTTGTAGTGGGGGGGAATTGCATAAAATGGAAGAGATGGGGGATTGCATTAAGGAACTGAGGGTTTGGGATTATAGGGACTGAGGCTTGGGGGCTGCTAATAATTGACATAAAGTGGTACCCCCCAAAATCTGCAAGATTTTTCCCAAGACAGCCCTAGTTTATATGGGGCGCGGCCGCGCATGGTAATGCCTTGGATTGGGCGCGGCCGCGCGGACCATCAGATTTTGTTGCTGCAGATTTTTGGCATGAACTGAGGTTGGCTTTTGCTTTTCATTCATTTCGAGCAGCCTTTGACCTAAAATACGCAGACAATACTTATTAAGCCCTCCTAGACTAACAAAAGTATATAAAATCTATTTACATAAAGAGAATGAATATGGAAAGATATATGCATTTATATTCCCAAAAATTCTCTAAAGGCGTATACGCAATGTGCAAGTGTATCAAAATATGTGCCATAAGCTTCATTGTCCCAAAAAGATATGCACTAATGCCTAAGTTCAAAAATGTAGGCATGGAACTCCTAATCTACAAGTATTCAAAAATTTTAAACTAAATACTAAACTAATAAGAATTAAACAAGGGGGAGGGAAGTATGATAGAAAGTAGGAAATGGAGAATTAAACAAGGAGGGAGAAAGAGAAATGATGGGGTACCTCCCATCGAGCGCTTGATTTATAGTCCTCTAGCTGGACTGTGTCTGACCACTGCTATCCGACTCCCCGACGATATTGGAGAACCCCTCCATCCATCAAAATTGCTATATGCTTTTGGAGGCTTCCCAATAGAGGAGGGACTCGGATTTAAACTACCTAGCATCGGATATGTGTATGAATTCCCCGGACAAAAGGTCGGGGAGCTAGGCATGGGTTCCGTTGTGTAGGTGAAATGATCGGGGCATGGAGGTATAGACCACACAACGGACTCTTCTTCTATTCACTTCTTTTCTGACCACCATGGTTTGAAGCTCACGGACTCTCTCATGTCATAGAGATTCGTATCTGTAATGTGGCTACCAAGGGGGCAAGGGTGTGCAAACTTGACTGGCTTGTTCCACTCAGGCGGAGGAGGCTCTTGGGGGATTGTCACTGTTGGTTCACATTCATACTCCACAGCCCCAATTGGCTCCTCGATATCCATTACCTTTCGCTCGTCCAGTTCCAAGTGCACTTCGGGCTCTTCATCAGTCTCTGCACCCATGTCATAGCACCATTCTTTTTGAGGGTCATAACTCATGGCTTCAGTCATTGGAGGCACAAAATCTTGCACTGTTGTCTCTTGTTCACATACCTCCTCCTTCCTTAATGCCATGCTAATTTGCTCCACCCAAATCTGAAGATCCTCAATCGATTGCTCTTGCTCAATCAAGGTCTCCTCTGTCGATGCTATGGAATTCCCCCACATAATTTTAAATCCTTCCTTTTCTATTTCAGTCTCGAGATCCATGTATTGAGTCTCACTGGTTGGAGTATTGCTGGTTAGGCCATCTGAGTCTGAAAATTTTGGTTTGATGATTCATGGCTCCCTAGCATCTCCTGTAATACCCGAGAATTTCCATATATTATCAAATAAATATATTAATGGAAATGAGAATTTATTTGAATATAAATGATTTTGTGTTATGAAATGAATTAATTCAATTATATATAATTGAATAATTATAATAATTGAGAAATTGGTGGAGTTTGTGATAAACTCGTTGATTGCCTTGTGTGGCACAGTGACGTAATATAAGAATGATTATATTAATTTAAGCGAACAATTAATCTATATTAATTGTTAATCGAAGAATATTAATTAACTGTTATAAAATACTAATGAGGATTGATTAATAATATGTGATTATTATTGCAAGAAACATAATAATAATGAGCAACGTGTTTATAAATATAATAAGATTTATATCAAAGTGATAGTTAATCATATAAAGGTTAATTAAATTGTTATGGAGGTTAACAATTATATTGATTGATGTAGAATATGTGTATATTATTAATTAATATTCAATTTATAAGATGAGAAATTATATGTGCAAGCATGCGAATTAAATGTATAGTAACTATATGTTATGATATGTGTAGGTGACAAATGATGTGTGGATATACATTAAAATAATGTATCATGGATCTATTATAAATAATTGTTGAGTAATACAATTTAATAATATATGATATAATGTAATGTGGTAGTATCCGATTGTATTATATCGGTAAGATAAAATGTACATAGATTATATGTATTCAAATTGCATTTATTACATTATGGGGAGAACATTGTAATTATAACCTAAGAGTACATATAATATATAACATAAGTGTAGCATATAGTCCATTTGTAAGAATGCTGAGATTTGCTTGGCTTGTCCCAATATAATAGTCACTCTCCTTTCCCTCATTCACGTGCACAGCCATTATGGCCTAAGCCTATTGCTTCTACTTAAACTCAGTAAATTTCCATAGCCTTGTAGCAATGATGAGCAAGGGAGTGGTTTTAATGATGGATTCTAACAACTAAATACCTACCATTCTATAACCTTCATGCAATTTGACAATCCGTTAGTTTGATTTGGGAGTTAGAAGCTTGGACTGTGTATTCATTCTTCTATATAAAGGAACTCCCTGCACCTTCATTTCATTGCTGAAATATTTCTAAGAGAAGAGAGTATACTGTGATTGTCTATTTAGTTCAGAAGGAATTTCTATAGTAGCATCAGCAAGCTTACTCCATAACAGAGGTATAAATCCTCTTCGTGTCTTCATTTTCATTTTCTGTCAAAAGAACTCCATTGTTGTTCTCTGAGTTTTGTTGAAATTCTTGATTATGCCAAATTGGTTCATGATTGGTTTGTAGAACCCTTATATTGTTGTTATATGAACATACACACATGATGGAACCACTGAATAGTCTTTCATTTCCATTGTTCCTCTTCAATTTATGTAAATACATGAAATTCGTAAATTAGTTAGAGTTCATGAAATTGGGAATTGATAATTGCTATTGACTGTTATATAAGCATATATGTATGTGTTAGTAAGTTAAACAAGTCTAATATCTGGGTATGTTGAAATCGATGAAATGGGAGGTTTTGGGTCGGTTTTCGCTACAGTCTGAACCGCAGAAAACTGCCTCGACGCCGCAGCGCCGCAGCCCGCGCCGCAGCGCCACACGCGCCGCAGCCCGCGCCGCAGCGCCGCACGAAGCGCCACTCGCGCCGCAGCGCCAGTATTAAGCTACTGTTGCCGCGCCGCAGCGCCAGCCTCTGTGTTCAGTTTTCTGCATTCTGCAACAAAACTGTTATGTACCAATTGTTTGATTTTTGTTTAAACAAGCATGGGAGCATGATTAATACATATATATAAACCTAATGAGGCAATGTAAGCATGTTTTAGTATATTAGCATGCATGGTTAACCAAACGACACATAGTTTGGAAACGAATTTAAAGTTTCATAAACGACGTTAACATATATGAAGCATATATACATTCTGACTTTTCGAGCATGTTTATAGGGCCTTGAAATACATGAAAAGCATGTTAACTTACATATGTAGGTTTCATAAGGAAGCATGAACATAATAGACCTTATTAATGAACTATACTAACAAAGTATAGGCTTTGAACGTGAACGTTGGTATGTTATGACGAGAATTAGAATTTGACATTTATGGACACATGTGATAGTACTCTTAGACTCATTCATGTGTCATGCATGTATATATACCATGATTAGTTGTCGTGATTAAAGTTTAGCATGAACAAAGCATGTTTTCAAGATAATAACAATGCTAGCTACATATATGCAATACGAGTACTCATGAGCATGACTAATACAAGTTATATGAATATCTTATGTGTTTAAAAGCAATCATGTTAGACCATATGAGTTCATGTCCTTGAATGGCTTTAAGTATTAACTTAAGAACCTATACCATGTACGATTGGATTTGGAAAAGTTATACAAGCATGAAAGTATCCTTTAAATATGAATACATGCTACGCGATATTATATGATGTTACTTGAACCCGATTTTGACGGTTAACTTAAGGAGATGCCGTAACTTGCTAAAATGAAATATATTTAGTATTGATTGTGGTCTTATGTGATATTAATAATATGCAAGCATGTTTGCTAATTGTTGAGATCTTATATAATATGAGAATGCGTTTAAACTCTAAAGAAGGAACGTTAAGGATAGAAATTATATTCTATATAACTGTGTAGCTAGGTAAAACTTAGCTTATGTGTTGATCGTATATTCAAAGAGAAAATGTGAAGTTAAATTATATGACTAATGAATATCATATATATACGTAACTGTATTACGATAGGAATTCGAAAGTGTTGATTGCTTTTCGTGGATAAACTACGCTAAAGGCAAGTTCTCTTACTTACACTCTTTTAAAGTGCAAGTATCCTAACCGACGCATTTATTTTATGCAAGAAAATCTATGATTGTGAAAGTTTCCTAACTTATACTCTTTTACTATGCAAGTATCCTATCTTGTGTATTGCGAACTAGTTTCCTATTTAATCGGTTGATTTGAATTAGCATACTTGAACTCTTATTTCATTAAAGCTATTATTCATGTTGAACTTAGTATTGTTCTTGAATATTGTGAAAGTGTCTATGCCATTTGATTCGGCTAGACTTATATTATTGAAAAGCGACCCAAACTAATTGATTGGTGCGGGATCTTGTATTTGACTGAGAAGAACAACCTTCTTTGAAGGGAATATATAATTGTCGGAGAACCGACGTGCACACTTGAGTATGGTTGATTGTTATGCATAACAAGGGTACTTTAGGCTGATCACCTGTTGTACCTGTTTTTGTTGGATTTTCAGTTTATTACTGTCAATTCTAGTAGAAGTTCATAGTCCGTAGTGACTACTCAGTATTCAATTATTTGAAATCTTGAATTGACTTATTATTGAATCATATTGATATTATCCTGTCCTTAGCGACTGATATTGAGAACTGTTGATATTCTTGTTATTCTTGAACTATCAAATCTTGTTATACCCTTTCGAGAATTGAGAATCTTATTACTCACCCTTATTGTATATTACTTGCTGGGCAATTTGTGCTCATTCTTGCTTTCCCTAAAACATTTCAGTTAAGGCAGAGCATGGTGAACCTTCGGGGGTTGATAAGGGCAAGGGCAAAGCTACCAACTAGCTTATGTCTGTTATGTTTTAAATATATTAATATTGTATGAAGATGATGTAGTAAGACTGGATTTGATTATGTTTAAGCTTAAGTTAGATTATGTAATAAGTCGTTAACTGATATTATTATGTAATCTATTAAGTACTGTAGGTTGCGAGACTTGGGGGAATAATTATAATAAATCATTGTAAATTATTCTAGAATAGATTTTCCGCTGTGATCGTATGATATTTAATTATTATTATTGTGATGTATTACCATGAGCACGTGATGAACCGAATTCGAGAGACCAAGTGGCGGTCCTGGAATTTGGGGGCGTCACATCTCCTCTTGGTTTTCTAAGCTTGCATACATGAATTCTATTGAAGACTGTTCTCCTTGTAAACACAGGGGTTGGTATGTGGGACCGGGTGCATAACTTGGACTTGGCTCGTATTGATCTTGATAGCTCGCAGTATTGGTCAGAATCCCTTGTTCTTCCTCTATCATCAAGGCCTTACTAATTTGCTCTGCCCAGTTCTGGATATTCTTGATTGACTTCTGTTGCTCAATCAAGATGTCCTTCAGTGATATGTCACCTCCTTCCACCAATGTTGCATTTTATGTGTCACCCTCAAAATTGTATTGAGGCTCGTAAACTAGAGTCTAGAAAGTGCATTCTGGGGCGTAAACGGGATTTGGATCCCAGTACTGGTCTTGATAATAGTCTGATGAAGGGTTTGTTGAAGGGTCTGAGTGATACCCCCAATCTGGCTGATAAGTGGGATAAGGTTCGGTATAGGAATAACCACCCCCATACTGCTCCTGTCCAAAACTGATAGGCTCCTGATGGCTCGTGCAACTCCCAACACCATAGTCATAAGTCATTGCCAGTCTCTCGACTCTGTTGGGCTGTAACAGTATCCAACTTCCTCGATAGAACCTCCAACTGTGCTGAAAGAGAAGCAATTGGGTCGACGCCATCAGTGTATGCTTCCCTTGGTTGCTCTTGTCTTGTACCATTCCATGGATAGAAATTTAAGTCCATTGTACCTGAAAAGAGAATATGAGAAGAGAATTAAACAAAAATAAAAATTTTAAATTAAGACTAATTTGATTAAACTAATGTTGGCAAACAGTTATCAAATAATTCCCCGACAACGGCGCCAAAAACTTGTCGGTCCGATTTAGATGACACAATTAACGCGCAAGAATACGCAGTCAACAAGTAATAAAGAGTGAGTAAAGATATCGTTCCCACGAGGAATTAACAGATAAAAGGTCACCAAAGCACTAGCACATAATCATTTTAGTCTTATTTAAACGGGTGGTAAAGAGAAAGAATTAAAACTCCTTTAAACTAGGCAAGGAAGTAAACTTAAACTAATTAATCCTAGAGTAAAATCAGATAATGAAGATAAGAGATTCCAATTTCTCATAATGATTCATCTAAGTCGACACACTTCCAATTAGGTTAAATTAATCATTACAGTTGTTAGCTGAGAACACGAAGGTAAGAGAAAGCCATCTTTCGATGCACCTAATCTATATCACGTGCAATCCACAAATGATAGAACGCACGTGAACACCCACATTATCTAAACCCCTATATGTCTATGGTGTTTACAAATAAATAGGGTTTAAGGTCAAGTCCTCTATTGACTACGAGTGGCGCTTCGGTATATGTCTATCCAAAGCACAAATCATACGTCCAACGCCATGTGAACGTACAATTGCCCGCTACTACGATTAGATCTAAACCCACACTTTGTCTTTCAATCCCATGTAGGTTATCACAGTAATTGGTCATGACTCAATTAAGCAATGAAAGCATACATCGCAATAGACAAACACATTGTAATCAAATAAGACCATCATGGAAGGAATATCAAATTAAACTACTCATTAGGTTCCATTGAAACCTCAAAATATGATTGAAGTCAGACAACTCGAATATATTATCCACAAGTAGATTATACATTATCCAAATATAAATTGAATACAAGGAGAGTGAAGAGATAGAAATTGTAAATCTTTGTTCTTTCTCCAAGTGTGGATCTTCAATGTCAATCTCTTGCTTCAATCTTCTTCTCTAATCTAACCCTAGAATCTAACTAACTAACTAAACTAGCACTAATCTACTCTCTAATCTACTCCTAATCTAGACTAAACAAGATGTAAAAGAAGAAAATAGAGGAACTAGGGCTTAGGACCAATATATGATGCCCTTTCTTGCCACAAACGAGCCCCCTTATATCCCAATCAAAAGCCAAGTCCCGTTCAATTGAAAAGTCAAGTCTGGCACAGCTGGGGACTGGCGCGGCCGCGCCCAAAATACCCTAGAAATCCGCGCGCCCGCGCCAAGGATTTTCTGCTGCAGAGTCCTCTGGTAAAATGGCCATAACATTTGATCCGGGAGGAGTTACGAGGCCTGCCACCTGTCAAATCGAAGCTATCGAAGAGCTCTACAACTTTCATTCTTTGAACATTGAGAAATAATGGATGGACGAAGGCTGGAATTGAGCTCTAAGTGACAGCTGTGCATGAAAACTCAAAACCATGAGGTTTGACGTCCGTTGGTATACGGGGCATAACTCTCGCCTCCGAACTCCGATTTGGATGATTCAAGATGTTCCAAAAATCTTATAAGATGCTCTACAATAGAAACTAAATTTCAATCCAAGAACATGAAATGAACGTGAACCACCCAAACGATGTCCGGATTGCACTTCCTTCCCATTTTTGCTTCAAAGGCCATTCTTGCTCCTTTTGGCCTCTAGACTCGTGGCATCACCTTCATTGCTTCCTCACCCATGCTATCTTCATGCTTTAAGCCCATTTCAATGCTTTGTCCCATTTAAGCGTTCTTTTGCCCTTTTAAGCTCAATTTGCACCCGGAGAGTTTCTAAACCTGAAAATCACAAAACAAAGCAAAAACACATAAAAGGCACAATGATACTTGAGTTTAAGCAACAGAATGAGTTTGTTACTATCCGAATAAGTGGTCATAAAATCCACTTATCACTGGTATAACTGTCCATGGAAAATGGTTGTAGCCCTTTTTTCATCTATCAGAGACAGTTGATGGTACCGATCTTGCAACCATTGATCTTCGTCTATCTGAGCATCGATTAATACTCGCAAGGACTCCATCTCTACTTCTATGGGAAGGACTTCCTCCATGCCATAGCCCAACGAATAGGGGGTAGCCCCAGTAGAGGTGCGCACTGACGTCCTGTATGCTAACAGGGTTAGAGGCAACAGGTCAGGCCACTCCTTGTGATTGGCAGACATTTTCTGCATGATATTCTTGATGTTTTTATTGGCCGCTTCAACACCATCATTCATCTTGGGCCGATAGATGAACAGGTCAGGCCACTCCTTGTGAAATAACTTATAAAGTTAATCCTTCCCAGGAATCCACGTATCTCCTTCTCTGTACGAGGTACGGGCATTTTAGTAATGGCTTTGATCTTGGCAGGGTCGAGCTCGATGCCCCGATTGCTCACCAGGAATCCTAACAGCTTGCCTGCTTTGACGCCAAAAGCACATTTGGCGGGATTCAGCTTAAGGTTATACTTACGTAACCTATTGAACAGCTTTCTGAGATGGTCGATGTGATCATCCTCCCTCTGGGATTTGATGATGATGTTGTCGAGATAGAACTCTATTTCTTTGTGCATCATGTCATGAAAGAAGGCCATCATGGCTCGCTGATATGTGGCCCTGGCATTGATGAGGCCGAAGGATAGTCATCGGTAGCAGAAGGTTCCCCGGGGAGTGATAAAAGTTATTTTCTCCCAGTCCTCTTCAGCAACCATGATTTGATTATAACCAGCAAAGCAATCCACGAAGGAATACATGCCATACTGCGCAGTATTGTTAATCAAGATATGGATGAAAGGTACCGGGAAATTATCCTTGAGGTAGGCTTTGTTCAAATCCCGGTAATCCACGCAGACTCGTACCTTCCCTCCGAGCTTAGGCACGGGAATTATATTTGACAGCCACTCTGGGTATGTTGATACCATGATGATTTCGACTTTGAATTGTTTAACGACTTCTTCTTTGAATTTTAGACTACACTCAGGTTTCAATCGCCTGAGCTTTTGCTTGACTGGTTTGAATCCTTCTTTGATGGGCATTCGATGGATGAAAATATCAGTAGATAAGCCAATCATGTCTTCATGTGATCATGCAAATACATCCTGGTACTATCTTAAGAGCTCGATCAGATCGGCTTTTTGATTTTGTGTGAGGTCTGAACCTATTTAGATTTCTTTGATGTTTTTGGAGGTTCCTATGTTGATGGTGGTGGTTTGTTCGAGGTTTGATTTGGGTTTATCTTCGACCAATTCTTTGATCTCCTCGGGCACCGCATAGTCATCTTCCTCCTCTTGATCAATATCCATCAAGTCGAAGTTCAGTTCTACATCAAAGTTGTAGTCATTTTGACAGGTTGGCATCTCATCAGCATAGACACACACATCCAATGCTTGGGTCTTGAAAACAAAATGCTTTCATTAATATATACAACTGCTTAAACATACAGAGCATTTAACATGATAGAAATTATTGCTATAGCTGTGCGATCAAAAGTAAGCAGTAAATAAAAGCATGGTTAAGGACAGATGTACTCTCTGCCCCTTTACCCTTTTCGACTGAGGCAAGGGATACTGCTCCAGTTGTCCAAGGTCAGATTCTCATGAACCAGGAGAATCGAGGAATTGTGCTCGTCTGCCTAGTCTTGGATAACAACTGAGATATCCTTTAGAATAAGGCCGAGGCTTTTCTGTGGATTGTTCCTCTTCTTTATGCAAAGAATTTGGGCATGATCTTCGTCGTCACTATCTAGGAGTTTGTCATTCATGCCCTCGTAGTTGATAATGACCCTCATGTTGGCGAATGGGTCTCGGCCTTCATACATGATCTTTTCTTTTCCCTTTTCGCTGTCTGCCACAGGCTTGAGGGCTTTTCTTTCATGGACAGGTATGATTGGAGGAAATAGTATGACTGATACCGCAGCTAGGATTTTCCTCGTAGGTTTCACCCATCTGGCATTTGTGAGATTTGGCAGCAGAATTGTGGATGCATGAGCCTTGGGATGTTTATGTGGGTTTCGATGGCTTGACCCGAATGAATATCCCAATCCTGCTCTCCCAGCCTAACTTGGGATTTGGACTGGCATCTTGACACCTTGCTTATCCTTTCCCAACCCTTCTCTAGGTTGGAAACCTAATGATACCATCTCTTGGCCTATCGTCATTACTTTGGGGGAGATTTTTGGTTTCAGGGCTGGCGCTCTGATAGGTAGATACTGGGTATCGCTCACCTCCAAGGCTTAAAAACTTGCAGGTTCAATCCCCGCATCCAGGATGATTACTGGCATGTCACCATGTATGTAGGCAAGGTATTCTGGTTCGGCATTCACTGTGATGAGGCTGCCGTTGATAATGTACTTGAGTTGTTAATGGAGGGTGGATGGCACTGCCTCTGCCATGTGAATCCAAGGTCTGCCCAACAATAAGTTGTATCTGGTGGTGATGTTGAGCACCTGGAAAGATACGTAGAAAATGTGTGGGCCAATCTCTAAAGGTAGCTCTATTTCTTCCATAGCTTGGCGCCGCGATCCATCAAAAGCCCGGATGACCACATGACTGGTTTTGATCCGGTTTGGATTGATCTTCATTCTTTCGAAAGTGTCGTATTGACAAATGTTGAGGGATGATCCTCTATCGATTAGCACACCTCCGATCACATATCCGGAGGACATTATAGCTATATACAGGGACTTGTGGTGGCCCGTTCCCTCTGCCGGGATATCATCATCAGTGAAGGATATTACATTGTTGTTGAAGATGTGTTCGATCACGTGATGGAATTTCTCGATATCCACTGTATGTGGCAAATGAGCTTCTTCTAGTACTTTCACTAGAATGTTATGATGATCCGCTAAGGATAGGACCAAGTCAAGGATGGACACTTGTTTAGGTGCGTCCTTCAAACTTTGCACTACTTTGATTTCATTGTGTCCTATTTTGTTGAGGAACTCTTTGATTTTCTCTTCAGCCACCTTTTCTTTGATTCGAATGACGGGTTTGATCACCCGTTGTGGCAGGTATAATGGATTGTCCTTCGGCACAACGATAATGTTGTTTGAAGTGGAGCCTTCATTGTTCTCGTAGTTCCATGGGACACTCTTCAGACTGATAATTGGATATTGAGGTCTAAAGGGCAAAATCAAATGCTCAGGTGTGGCCACCTTTACAGGGTTATGCATTTCCCTTTTCCTGAGCAGTACTAAGGGCTTAAGAGTCAACTCCCTATTGTAGGATATGACAGCCACTGTGTTCTGGTTCTATACAGTGGAGATCCAGAGAGTGTCGTTATCTGGAAGATCGAGAATTTGATTTCCCCTTATTAATTCCCCGCTTTCAATCATGTCTTGAATCAGGTTACGAAGTGCCCAGCAATCTTCAGTATTATGGCCGGGTGAATTAGAATGGTACTGACATATTTGGTCAAGTATGAATTTTCTGGCTCGGGGGTACAATGGAGGTAACAAGTCTGCAACCATTCCCTCGTTGATTAGCATTTAAAGGATTTCTTCCATTAATTGATTTAGGTTGGTGAGGTTCCCCTAAAATAGGAATTTCCTATCAGTTTGGAACTCGCTTCTTCGACCCCCTTGTCAGTCCAGGGTCCATGCTCGTGAGACCGGCCATGATCTTTCCTGGAATTAATTTCTAGTGTGGGAGGACAATCAATGTTAGATCTGTTGGCCCGTTTTATCATTTTTCTGGTGATCTGATGCTGATAGTCGACTATTTCTGCCAATTGTTCGATCTACTCCTTGATAGACTTGATCTCCTGCTCTATTAGGAACTGTCTTTCTGATATTTCCCAACTGTCTGGGGTGCTATGGCTGGATAGAGTTGATTCTCCCACATAACATAGGTACTTGGATCCTTCTCCATTTGTGGTGCTGATCATGTTGACATTCTCCTCTTTATGTTGTGGCAGAGGATTGTTCTGCACATGGGGTTGCTCAGGCTTTGTGACCACAATCTCTCTGCTGTCAATCAAGTCTTGTATTTTGTGCTTGAGAGACCAACAGTCTTGGGTGTCATGGCATGGAGATCCAGAGTGATAAGCACACTTCTTGCTTGGGTCAAAATTTGACCATTAGTGTTGGTTAGTGGAAGGAGTTGAACAATCTTCTTCTAGGCTGTCAGAAGTTTGAATACGTTCTCAAGTGAATCCCCTAGAGGGGTGAAAGTTCTTCGACGCCTGACCTCCATATTTTTCTGAAATGGAGGATTTGAAGGCTGTACCGTAGCTTGGAAAGGGGTCTAATTTCTCCTTTGAATAGGCCTACTGTTTAACTCGCCTCTTTGATTTTATCCTGGTAAGACTAAGGAGACTTCTTCGTCTTTCTTCTTATGTACCCTATGGGGATTACTCCCGTAATTTCTGGACTGGATATGCTCAGCGACAGCCTCGAGGTCGGTTAGATCTTTTATCTTCCCTGATTTGAGCCCCATCTCTGCTATTGCGCCATGTTTGATCATTTCAGAGAATGGTTTTCCTATACCTGCTAGGACCCTCTCATAATACGGAGCTTCTTGGATGTCGATTAAGGTCATGTCTATCTCAGATTTAGTCATGGTTGGGGTGACTTGTGATGCGACCTGTCTCCATCGCTGGGCATATTCTCTAAATGATTTAGTGTTCTTTTTCTTGATTTTGGTAATTTGATATCTATCTGGAGCTAGCTGAGACTGGAAATTATACTGACTAAGGAAACCATAGGCTAGTTCTTCCCAGCTGTAGATTTTGGAGTTGTCCAGATAAGCATACCAGACTCTCGCCTCTCCGGTTAGACTCTTCTGAAATAGCTGCATTCGAAGCTTCTCGTCCTCTGTATAGGATCCAAGATCTCCAATGAATACTTTTAGATGTGTGTAAGGATCCCCCAATCTATCATATTTCTTGAAATCGGGGACTTGAAACTTCTCAGGATAACGAGCCCCGGGGAATATACAGAGGTCAGAGTAATTAACACTGCCAAATGCCCCAGTCCCTTTGATATACCAAAGGGTTTCTTCCATCTGTTGTACTTTTTCATAATGTCACCAGCTTCCTGTTCTTTGATGAGGGGGGTGATTTCAGGGGTTTTGCGGGTCGTGTCCTGGTTTTATGGTCCAGGAATCTGAGTTTCGGCCTTTTTAGTCTCTTGACCGCCAGCACTACCACCAGATGCTCTTGGTTCTGTGTGAGCTTGAGATTGTTTCCCTTTAAGGGCCTTGCTTTTTTCTCGTAGGAAATCGGCTAACTCGGCTATCTAATTTTTCAGTCCTTTGAACTCTTCCCTAGATACCGGGATGGATTCTGGTTGAGCATTAGAAGCCATGTCCGTGGATGGACTGGGTGTTTTAGATTTAGACCTAGTAACAGGACCAATTTTTACCTACAACAAAACATAGGTGTGTTAATTTCCTGATATAGGTAAGGACAGGATGCATGATGTGTTTTTTAGATTTTATCCTGCAAAACCGTGGTTAGTTGTTTTGATGACAGGATGACATTGTATTTTGACAGGGAAAGTAAATCATTCATTATGATATTTACATTGTGCTCCTCGGTAATTGGACACTTAACATGGAATTGAAAGAGGAAGGCATGAAGAAGCTTCCCTTCGAATTTGGTTAATCAGAGGCTGACCGATCCTAGGTTACTCTCGCGACTTTGTTTTCGGCATGAAGGTTTCCAGATCATCGCAATCTACTAGAGGGGAAATTAATCCAGTCTTTCAACTGGAGCGAATCTGGGTGGTGCATTTTCATGAGCCCCAGAGACTTAGTCGTCCCCAGAGACATTACTCATCACCGATCGGGTTTTCCTCCTTGTGAGAGGGACACACAACATACATTCACATACATCGTGCCTCACCGTTGTACATATGATGACATGGGTGCGAAGCATTGAATATGGGTGCGAAGCACTAAAAAGCAGGAAAACATTCATTCACATTCATTCAATGTAAAGACGCAGCATTCATACATTCAATAAAGACGCAGCATTCACTTATTCATTGACTGTGGAGACGCAGAATTTCACGCATTCAATAGTTTTGAAAGAGAAATGTTTGAAAAGATTTGAAAGCGGCCTAAGCCCTCTACTTTCTCCAGCAAAGTCGCCACCTGTCAATGTCGGTTTAAAAAATCCGCGGGTCGGGTCACAACCCGAATCTTTTAATCTCTTTTCCTAAGTTCTCTCTACCCTCACTCCTTTTATTTAGGAAAAAGGTTTTGAAGGGTTTTTTAGGAAAAAGGCCAACATGTATTATGTCGACGATTTGAACGTTTTATAAAGTCGCCAGTTGGTAGATTTGAAAATGGTTGTAACAACTCAACCGAGTTTTGTTTGAAAAGAGACCCAATTGTTGGACACTGTCGAAACTTGATCTTTGAAAACAAAGTTTGAGCTCGGGGGCTTGGTTAAGTGTGGGGAAGGTGTTAGGCACCCCACGACTCTAGTGTAAACACGGTACCGCATTTTTTCAATATTTCCCTTAAAACTGAAATGCGTGAGTGAATGCTGTTTGAAAATTGGGCTTATTGATTTGATTGATTGAAAGTAGTGCTTTGCTTTGTTGAACCTATATACGACGGGTTTGATTTTTTTTGAAAATCAGTCTTTGATTTGATTTGCAAAAACATTTAATTGGATTTGCAAAAGCTTTTCTTTTGCTTGAATTGAAAATGATGTTTTGAAAGCTGGTTTTCAAACCCTTGCGCTAGCATAGGAATTGAAGCCTGTTGATACATCTAATATTATCTTTATAGCCTTAAGGCTGCATGTGAATGGTGATTTATCGGGCTGCGAAGCATCCTCGACCACAAAAATATACAAGTGTCGGTCTCCTCATGGGCATGAAAACCATCGGAGGGACTCTGACATGGCAATCCACATTTTTCATTATATTGAGACCTTAAATCCGGATAACCGTTTTAAGGTCTGTTTACATGTACATTTCTACAGAAAAACTGGCAGGGTACATTTGTAAATCGGAGTTTTTCCATCGTGGAAATCAGATTCTGATCAGTTTGATCATGAATCCCACGATTCCTAGGCTCACATATAAGTAGCCTAAACCTGCACAGTTTAAATTTGTACAGAAATAGATAAATATCCCAATATTTCCAGAACTGGGGATTCATTCAGTAAATCCCGGTCCGCATGGCCGAAGCGTTTCGTTCCCACTAGATAGCGATCTAAGGAACGCGAGGTTGCTTTTGAAGCTGAAACTAGAAAGAAAGCTAGATTTAAGGAAGTCTTAGCCATTCTAGCTTCCCGGTTCAATCTGGAGGGTTTGAACCGTTTGAAAATTAGAATTGGCGAGATTTAAATAAATCTAGTCCGCCCGCAGATATGTCAGTGCCAATTCATATAAAATGAATATTTAAAGCAGCAGTTGAATAGAAAGCGAGTAAAGCAGTATATATATATATATATATATATATATATATATATATATATATATATATATATATATACAGTTATATATAAAAGCTGTAAAGGGCGATGGGTTTTCACGCCGGTACCCGGACTGGAATTGAAATATATATATATATATATATATATATATATATATATATATATATATATTGACAGAAACGTAGTCAACCAAGACTGGTAAGAGAACCCAGTGGTGGTGAAGGCTGCTTATATATGCATAAATATATATAAAAGCAGTAAAAAGGCCACAGAATGATCTATGCTGAACTGAAATGTAAATGTACAAAAAAGTAGTCAACCAGGGACTGGAAAGATAACCCAGTAATGATGAAGTGTGCAAAAATAGTATAAAGGCCATGAAATAGTCCAGGCCAGACTAGAATGTAAATTGCAAAAAAGTAGTTAATTAGTGACTGGGGAGATCACCCAGTATGGCGAAGAGTGCAAAAATAGTATAAAGGGCGATGGGTTTTCACGCCGGTGCCCAGACTGGAATTGAAATATATATATATTGACAGAAATGTAGTCAACCAAGACTAGGAAGAGAACCCAGTGATGGTGAAAATCGCTTATATATGCGTAAATATATATAAAAGCGGTAAACTACCTTGGATTTGACATCTGGGCTTGACAGAATTGAAATGTTAGTACATATACAGTTAAATATATACAAAACAAGGCCAAACCCGGACTGGGAAGATAACCCAGTCCGGCGAAGTTGCCAGAACAAAGAGTTTAGTGCATTGAAGCTGCTGGAGCTGACGGATCGTCAATCCGAGTTGTAAAAATGCCAGAAAATTAGTTTATGTACAAAAATGTACCAAATTTTGATGAAAACGTCCATGGAACTAAGTTCCAGGCATTTTTAGAAAACGAAACTTAATGTGCAAGTGTATAAAAGTACGAAGAAGTAATATTCACTTTCTGATCATGAAAATACTTACAATGGACTGCTACACGAGCTTTTTTGCCAAATCGTAGGCTCTATACGTCCAAATCTACCAGTTATTTTTTGATATATGGTAGTATATGGGTATATCTATGTGTTAGAGTGAAAATATTTGGGTTTGGAAGAGGTGCCAAAGTCGGAAAATCGAACGGGCAGAGCATCGCTGCGTTTCAGAATTCTTAAAAATGAAGGGGCACGTTTATTATAGGTCAGGGAGCCTCCACTCTACCTGCTGTTGTCGTAGGTAGAGGTGCGGCTCCCCTGAGTGGGGCCCACGTGCTCGGCTTCGTCGTCTCGAAGTACGTGCACTCTGAGAAATGTGATGTCAGGCTTGAAACTTTCAAACTTTTGATCGGAGCGTCCGTTTGAGGCGTGTTATACCTTTCCGGAAAGCCCTCGCTGAGAGTGTCTCAATAACATGGGATAAAACATTTTTCAGGTTCAGGAAGACAGGTTCATAACCAGGTCTTCGACTCCCCGCAGTTTGTTCGTTGAGCTGTCTTGCGTCGTTTGCACTCGGGATCATCGTTATGGTTCATTCTGACTTTGGTGGCATCAATTAGCTTGAGTTTGACTGAATTGGCTGAGAGTTGATTAAATAACCATTTTGCCCCTCCCGGGGTGGTCCTTTGTGGATCTGGCTTCCTAGGGTTATCTCTGGGGCTGAACTGCACTTCTCGGATTGATGTCGGGGCTGATCTGTAATTCCCGGGCTGAGACCAGGGATGACTAGACACGTCCTGGGTGGATGTTGAGGTTGACCTGTACCTCTTGAGTTAACGTCGAGGCTGACTTGGTGGCCCAATATTGAGATCGGGGTTTATCGGTACCTCCCGGGTTGCTGCCGAGACTGATTTGTACCTCTCGGGTTGCTGCCGAGGCTGATTTGAAGGCCCGATATTGAGATCAGGGTTTGAACTGATGGCACGATTGGAGATCAGAGTTGATTTGACGGTTCGATATTGAGATCGGGGGTTGAACAGACTGTCCGATTGGGGATCGGAGTTGATTTGACGGTCCGATTGGAGATCGGGGTTGATTTGACGGCCCGATATTGAGATCGGGGTTGATCTGACTGTCCAATTGGAGATCGGAGTTGGCTTAAGTACCGATATTGGGGATCGGAGTTGATTTGACGGTCCGATTGGAGATCGGAGTTGGCTTAAGTACCGATATTGGAGATCGAATTTGAATGGAGTACCGATATTGGGGATCAGATTTAAGTTGATTGACGGCTTTGCCCTCCTACAATGTTAGTATTGAGGCAAAGAAAATTTCCAGTGTCTACAACAATAATCAATACTCTAAATTACAATTTAAATAAGTTTTTTTCATTTACGAAATTCTAAATTTAAATTTTAAAATAAATGCTCTAGTTACAACTATAACTAGAATAAGAAACAAAATGAGTTTTAAAGTATAGTTCATTAATGAATGAATATTAATTTATTTATTTTTAATAAGTACAATAATTAATATCATCATTTTCAAAATTATAAATTTAAATTTCAAACTGAATTATATAATTAAAACTATAACTAGAATAAGAAATAAATAAATAATGAGTCTTAAAGTATAGTTCATGAATGACCGAATGATAATTTTTTTAATAAATAAAATAATCAATGCTCTAAATTATAATTCAAATAAGTTTTCATCATATTTGAATTCTTAAATTTAAAATTCAAAATGAATGCTCTAATTACAACTATAACAAGAATAATAACAAAAATAAATAAATAATGAGTTTTAAGGTATAGTTAATTAACGAATGAATGTTACTTTATTTTTTTTCAATAAATATAATAATTAATAATCTAAATTAAAATTCAAATAAATTTTCATCATTTAGGAAATCCTAAATTTAAATTTTAAATTGAATGTTCTAGTTACAACTATGACTACAATAAGAAAAAAAATGAGTTTTAAAGTATAATTCATTAATGAATGAATATTAATTTATTTATTTTTAATAAATACAATAATAAATAATTTAAATTATAATTCAAATAAGTTTTCATCATTTACGAAATCCTTAATTTAAATTTCAAAATGAATGGTTTAATTACAACTAAAACTAGAATAAGAAAAATAAATAAATAATGAGTTTTAAAGTATAGTTCATTATTTTGCCCATATTCTATTTTGTTCCTCTTTTTATTAATGTTATTTTTAGTAATTTTTACATTTCATTTTAACTTATAAGCAATTATGAGTTAAACACCTTTTTACTTATAAGTCAAATTGATGTCGAACGTTTTTACTTATAAGTCACAATTTAAAATAAATTATAAGTTTACTTATATTTAAACTTATAAGTTATTTTAAAATAAGTCATTCACGAACAGGCTCTTGGTGAGTGTGTGCCCAATGGTAGATCGATTATGAAATTCAAATGGAATTAATTTTTAAAATCTCATGATTAGTCATGGTAATTATTTTATAATATTGAGAATTTGGGATGTTTGGTGTTGGAATTCAATACTAATTCTATTTGTTGGTCTCTACCTCTAAGAATTAATTTTGAAGATGACAAATAGGTTATTAAGAAAATGAAAATAGAAAATTTTAGTTTCATCTCTATAGGGATTTTTTTATAAATATTTATTTTAAAATTATTTATTTTCTTATTTTGACCAATTTTTTTAAACTATTGAAGTAGTGTCCTTCTATTTAATTATTCACTGCCGCTAGAGTCTCTAGCGGTAAACGTACATGTTATTTAGATGAGATGATTTGCAACTTAGCTTAAGTGTCTAACGAGTAACGGCGTTATATCTTAGCTTAAGTGCAACAACAGTGTGTTCTTCTATGAGTTGTCAATTAAAAACTATTTTTAAAAAAAATTCTACTATTGGGTTAATTGGTTAATCAAATAGTAGAATTTTCCTATCCGAAAATCGAATCCAAAAACCATAAATCAAATTCGGTTATAACCGACATTGTCCAAATAAACGAATTTTTTTTCCGACATTATAATTATTTTAACATATAATTTACTAGTTTGGTAGCCACATACAATTATATGGACCCCAAGTATTATCTTGCATGTACACGTGGATAATTGAACATTTGTTTTTATTTTCTTGTCGTTAAAAGTCAAATAATTTGGATGAAATTTGTGACGATTTGTTAGAGTTATATTTAAACTAATTTACTTTAAATATATATAATCTTTTATTATTTTTTATTTTTCTAACTAGTTAGATTGAGTTGTAAGCATATTGGGTATTTAAACTTGTCATATCAAAGGATGAATACTTCGGTGATTAAAAGTCAAAGATTGCAAATGTAATTTTTTGTTGTATAATAATTGGTAGAAAGAATTTTTAAATATACCATTTTTATAATAAGGTATATTATGAATTAAAATTATTTTTTTAAAAAAAAATATTTTTTTTACATAATCGTTGTTAATATATTGATATATACATTAGTTTACTATAAATATTTTTTAAATAGCAAAGGTATATAATTTTCTTTGTAAAATGATATATTGTATGCTATAATAAATTCTTTAAGTATATGTATCTGTTATACTAATTAAATAATATAGTACAAAAATAATATTTGGTAAAATGATTAATTATACAATGGGGCAAAAAAATAACACTTAAACAACAACGTTTTTATAAAAAAAGTTGTGGTGTATTTTTGCACGATATTTTTTGATAAAATATTATAATTAGATATGTTGTGGGTTCATAAGGGAAGATTTTTGGTCTTAATGTTATAACGTTTTCTGAATATGTAAGTAATGTTAAAAAAGATGGAGGGAATAGGGATGAAGCCAACTCCAATTTTATACACTTCAACAAATCAAACCTAAATCTTCTTTCAGTCCTCTCCGGTCCTCTCTTGTTCTCTAACCCTTTCGATCTCCTGATTCCCAACCTCAAAACCTAATCGTCTAATCTCTCTCATCAGCTACTCTAAATTGCCAAAACCTAAATTTTCTTAGCTGAATCTTCTTAGCGACAGAGATCGAGATATGCTTCCCGCGGCCAACTGAGGAGAAGATTGTGCCAAGATATGCTTCTCAGATTGACGACGATTTTGTTCCTGTGACAGGACCTTGTGGCGAGAGGGTTTATGCAAAGATAAATAGGGTGGAGAGAGATGATTTGGTGAAAAAATTTGATACGAAAGTCTACTTTAATGGTAAAGTGATGCTCATTACATTAATATTTTTTATTTTGGTTGCTATGGAAAATGTAGTAGTAGAAGTTATTACCTATTTCATTTATAAGTTGTTCAAATAATTTTCAATTATTGTAAACCTAATGAATTTTTCTTCATTATGGTTGTTTGGATTAATCAAGGAATTTCAAACCTTATAGCTTTGACAAATAGTTAATAGTCTTAAGACTTTATTTTGTATTGGTAATTGTTGCCTAGTTCTCCAACCATTCAGAATGATGCGAGTTAGAATACTTCATCCTTTACACTGTTATGCTTGTTAAATATTGTTCATTATTCAAATACTTTTTGGTGGAAAACTTTAAGTACCAAATGGAATTGATATCAGCTAGTCATAAACTTTGCAAGTCTTATTCATGAGCCTGTCAGTGTTCTGATGCAAAGAGTTGAACAAGATGTTGTTGCAAAGGTACAATATTTAACTGATGGGTAGTTAATGCAATTTCCCTTTCTGACTGGAACAAGAAAACAATATTGAAGCATTGATTCATAAGAATTCAATTAATGTTCTCCATACATTATAGCTTTCCTTAACTCTGATTTTTTTGGTGGTGCTGAAGGCTTTGGAAGAAAGTTTTGGATTTGAAAGCGATGTGAACCTGCCCAAAGTGCCAGTGATGACTGAGAAACTTTGGGTGGATAAATATGCTTCAAATTCATTTATGGAGCTTCTGAGTGATGAGAAGACAAATCGTGAGGTAGCTGTTTGGATTACTTACAAATTTATGTCATTTCAATCTGGGGTGTCGCTTGATTGGAATATGACATTTTTAATGCTTAATTCTTCATGTTGCTGATCTGCAGGTCCTGTTGTGGTTTAAACAATGGGATTCTTATGTCTTTGGAACTGAAATTAAAAGTACAACAGAAGATGTTTTGTCTTCGTTGAGAAGGCATATTCAATTTTTACAGTGATTTTCTTTTGTGTTGGTCTAAATGCCAAATACTGATATCAGTGACTGCAATATATTATAGGTAATTGATGAAATTGATGGAGCTGTTGGTGATGGAAAGGGTGCTGTAGATGTAATTCTGAAAATGGTATATTGAGCATTCCTTACGTAGTTGCTTCTTATTTGGTTCATCTGAAGAGCTGAATGAATTACATGGTTTTCTTTGATGTTAATATAGTTACTTGCTCTATACTGTATTCTTCACGATGCTTCAGAAGGCGTTTTGTTTTTGAATAACAGTGGTACATCTTTTGATGCAGGTGTGAAAAGAAAATGTAGTTCAAGAGCAGTTTGGAAAGATATCCTCAAAAAAGAAGCGAAAAGATATGTCCCTGATAAGACCAATAAGATTTTCTTTAAAGGTGCACAAGATTAAATTATTGGCTTTCTTTCATACTAAATTATTTCTTTAAAGGTGCACATGATAAAAGTGAACTTCAATTATTGGCTTTCTTTCATACTGGATTATTATGCTCACGTAAGTGAGATTATGTGCTTTTACATCCACATAGTTATTTTATGTGTGTACATGGGAGTCTATTGATTTTATCGGCAGTGAATATCTCAAGAAGTGCAGCTATGTAAGAATATACCTCCCATTCAGTTAATCTGACAAGGAGGCAATTAAAGATACCTTCAATCTTGTGGCCGCAAGGCTTAAGAAAAAATTGTTGAGTAAAGTATGTTGATATTATCCTAGCCTCATTATCATGGACTTCCAATATCTGTCTATGCACTATTTTGCATAATGATACCTCAAATAAAGCTCAAGGCATGGAGTTACAGCTCTGTGCATATGTTAGATTAAGTATACTCTGCATCTCTCTCTTTGCGGTAAATCTGAACTGTGTGTGGTTGTTTTATCTTATAACATGTATTTAATAAACTGTGATGCTACAATTTTCAATTCAAACTGTTAGTTTTTTCCTTGAAATTACAACCCAAAGAAAAAGTATGCTAATAAATGTTTTAACTCGTGTTATCCGTCTTGTGGACCGAATATCAGGTTATAGCTGGAATCAAAATTGCTAGCCGCTCTATAATCCCATTACCTTTCCCGCCACCTGCTAGAGATTTTACGGTATTAGCCGGTGACTGGTTCAAGCAAAACCACATAGTGAGTAGCTTGTTTTAAGAAACTCAGTACTTCATATGGTCTATACTGTTTGAGATATACCTAGCTAAACTTTCAGTTAGCCTATATGTGTACTTACAAGCTATTCTTGAATTGCTTGTAGGACTTAAAAGCAATTTTGGACAGTGGGACTAATCTTCCCTTCCTTGATGGGCATTTTATTAATGGACGTGCATCAAACGCGTATAGGTATATAGTTGAACAATGTAATTACATAAAATCAGCATATCTTAAGTTGAAACTTGTCTATGTATTGTGCACATTTTTAACTTTGAGTTCTCCAAACAGTATATCTTTTGCTCAGTTTCACTTGTCAGAGTACACCCAATTTATTGCAGCATTTGGATCTCAAAACACTCTTCTAATTGTTGGAATGGATGGAAAGTATGAAAGCGTGGACAGTAGATTCTTATGCCATCACCTCCATGATTGCCGAGACCACACTTCTGTGGAAACCTTGAGCTAATCCCCCATTTATGCCTACAAGTGGGATTGCTGCTGCCTGCTACTTCTCAGCCAAACATCAAACCAAGAAAATGAATTAATTTTTCTAATTTCATATATTTAATGACTTTTATGACTCTTGTATCCCTCTCATCTTCATCTTTTGTTATTCACGTGACTATAGTCATACATGAGGAATGTGATTGAATACATGTTGAAAGTCAATAAGGACTCTGATGATGAAGTTTCTCTTGAAGCCTGTGAATTTTGATAATCCCTCTAACTTGTGCATTCATGCTCTGAATGTTGTGAAAGCGAGTAGCAGTTATGTTTGTGTATTGGACTTAACAGTTTTTTTCCTAGTTAAGTAGTGATTTGGTATTTCATGGGTAGTTTGTTGAAGGCGCCAACTTTGTACATGTGCCCTAATAAATAATTTAGATAGTTGATTGTAAAGATGATGAATGATTATATACCGAATGAGTTTATTTAATTAATAATGTTTGAGTTTTTTTGTACTTCTGTCATAATTTGTTATAGGGTCATTGAGACACGATTTATTTTGTTTGTAAAATAATTTCGACATTCGTTACATAACAAAGAAAAAAGCAATATTTATATCATTGCAAATCATAATAACTTTTGTTGTACATATAAAGTAAACGACAACGTATAGTTTCGTTGCTAATTGGTAACAATTTTTGTTGCTCTTGAAAAATAATCAGCATCAAACATTTTTGTTGCTAATTGATCATAACTATCCATAACAAGACCAATGACAACGAATAATCTCATTGCAAAAAAATATATGATTGATATATTTTGCACATTTAGTAACTAACATCGTTGCCAAAAAGTATATAATCAGAAATGAAAATCAGTTAAGGCAACAATTTCCATATTGTTCAGCAACGACAAACATTGTTGGCAAAAGTGTCTCAACCGCAACGAAACTTCATTTTCGTTGACAAAAAAAATATTATTTTCGTTGCCAATTAGAAGGATTTTGCAACAAAAGTTGCTTTTCGATAACAATTTCTTAATAAATTTGCAACAATACATTTCGTTGCTAAATGATATATGCTTTTACACGAAAACCAACATTCGTTGCGAAAATATCTCACTTTTTGCAACGATAAAAAATTCATTGCTAGATAATTAGCAACGCTAATTGCGCAACGGATGGTCTAATGACCGAAAAATAGTTGTAAATGACATTTAGCAACGAAATTTCATATCTTTAGCAACGAAAACTCGTTGTTGTTGAATCACCATTTTTTTGTAGTGAAACCATGCCAACTCATTAAACTTCGCTGCGTATTCCGATACTGTCATATCCCCCTGTTTAAGTTCTAAAAATGAAACTTCCATTCTACTTTGCATTCTAGCAGGGAAATAGTTTTCAAAGAAAATCTCCTTAAATCTTTCCCAGCTAATCATACTCGTACCAGCTCTGGTCTTGTTTGCTTTCCCACCAAAAATTTACTTTCCTTTTGAGCATATAGGCAGCAAATGAAGTTTTTTGCTCATCGCTCACCCTCACTATCTTAAAGGCTTTCTCTATTTCTTTAATCCAGGACTGAGCCTCTATGGGCTCGGTAGAAATTCTAGGCGTCCTACGCTTTTGAAATCCTTAAAACTAGCAGCGCGAACAACTGGTGGTACTACATTTGCATTAGGATGAGGAAAATTCCTATTTTGAAAAGCTCCCATCATGAAGTCTACAAATTGTTGCATCAGATTTCCTTGACTCTCATTTCTATTATCATTCTCATTATGAGACTCTTCATCTCTATTTCTATTTGTTGGTCTCCCACAATCTCTGCCCCTTGGAGGCATTTTCTATTTAATAACATTCATTATTATTAAACCCTTACCTTGCTTTAAACATTCACACATAATGTAAATCAATAACATTCATAACAAACATATTTAATATCATTATATATTAAACATGATTCTTCTTACATAAGCCTCGTACATTCTTTCTTTAATAGCTCCTCTGGCTATTATCATAACACAGCATTTCATTTGCTATTTACATCATTTTCATTCTTGTACACATAAAGTCAAATATAGTCACATAACAACATATCACATAGCTCAGTCGGCTTGATCCTGTTAAACCGCTATGGTATTCATACGTTCTTCAGTAATAGCAATTACCCTGGCCCGAGAAATTGAATACCTAAACTAACATATCTCATGAGGATAAACCCATACTTTAGTCTGTACGTGCTCCATAGAAGTTTTATACGCGTAGTTCATCAAATGTACCCTTTGCTTATATGCCCTTAATTCTTCCTCCAACTGCTGAATCCTATGATCTGCCAACTCCTGCCTATGCAAGTCAGCAGTCCTTGCATTTTCTAGTTCATGGTAATATATCTGCCAATCTTAAACTTTGGCCTCAAAATATTCATCTCTATTTTCCGTAGTCTGGAGTCGGGTGGTCAAATCCCTGTTCTGATCCATTAGGTGATGAACCATTTCCCCCAGTTGGATAAGAGCCTCTTCCATCTCATGATGGACTTGCTCAGCATCATGCAACCTATTGACCTCTAAGGCGTCTTCTAACTGGTCAACAAATACCTCTTTCTCTGGGTCTTCCTCCTCATCCTCATCTGAGTTTATGATAATAACCTGCTTCGGTGCTGGAATAGGTGGATCTACTAGATTCGGAGCGATCTGCTCCATAATTTTAATAGGATTTCTTGTACTCCTACCATCTACACAAATAAATAACTCGATTAATATTTAATACAAATTAACTATACATATAACAGATAATAGATACAGTTATTTTTAAATTATATTTATTTACATTTTTCGATGAACCTTCACTGTAACGTCAGAGAAAAAATTGGAGTATTATGTGAATATGATATTATTTGATTATTTGAATTAAATGAAATTACATGTTTATTAAGTGAGTAAGCTGTTTAAAGGTCGTTCTATAACCTAGAATATGCGAATGTGGTTAGGATTCTGGCTATGTGCTAGAATTAAATGATTTGAATTTCCAAGATGAAAATAAAAGTTTTTCGAGATATTTTTGAAAAATCACTATTCATTTGTTTTTGCTCGGGAATTATTTTTGAATTTTCGAGAAACGCGTAATGATATGATTTTAAGATGAGATGGAATATCTAATAATATTTCAGTTATGGCTAGCGAAGTTTTGCCTGAGGGCTTAAAACCCTAAGGGTTAGGGAAAGTGAAATCTAAGAAGAAATGCTGAAGTGTGATAATAATGATTATTAAACGTGAGGAATACGAGTATAATACTAGTTATTATACGAGTATAACACGAAGATAATACGACATGTAATACGAATGTCATACGTACTATATACGAAGAGAATACAAGAATAATACGATAAGAATACGAATAAGTCTTAATGGACTTTAACTATTGGACTTGGAATTTGTCAAGCCCAATGAGATAATGAATGAGGCCCAATGATGAATTATATCAAGGTCCAAGTAGTTATTAAATCAAGCCCAAAGTTAAGCCTGATACAAAATAATTCTAAGCCCGAACCAAGAACTGAACCCGTGGGTAGAACTAATGGGTCACCGAAAGGGTAAAACCTATGGGGCAACCCATGTGGGTCCCCCATGGGCATGTGGGGCGGCTACTTGGTGGCCAAGGAAGTTTATAGCTTCCTTGGGAAGCTTTGTTAAGGAGGTGGAAGAGCGAAGGTTTGGTCTAATGACTAAATTGCCCTCCACCTCGATTTTTAATAAATAACAAGCTTAAGTCTTATTTGTTTGTTTACAAACATTGAGCACTATATTGAGAGAGAGAGAAAAGAGCTTTAAAAAATGATCAAGAGGAATCAATGCGAACTAATCATGTTTAAACAAGAATGCGAAGAACAAGGAAGGTAAAACAAGAAAACTTAAACTTTCGTTATTTTTTTTCGATTAAGTTTTTGTAAAAAATGAATTGGTGGAGCATGTCTCTTCCAGAGGAATAAGGATGACTATTAGTGAACAAAAACAATAATAATCCATGTATAAGTGAGAATCATAATCGACTAATTAAGCATTAATCGAAGAAAAAGAATAAAACTTAGAATTATTGTTAATGGACAAATTAAAAACCATCGGGTACTAGTTAGATGCTTATTGTTGGTTAGGAACCTAGATGATTAACCAATGGATTAATTCCATTTGGTTTGGCATAAAAATCTCGAGTAACGAAGTTATGACGAAATTTACGGGATTGGACGTTAATCGTCAAAATTGTAGAATTCTTGGAACGATAGTCAAAAGTCACCGTTTAACTCAGAAACCTTGGTTTTCAATGGCGTATGGTAGAACTATGTGTTTAAGAGTTGTGGACTCAAGAACGGTCGAATTCCGACTTAAAATGAAGAAACGAGCTATGAACGTTCACGAACGTTAACGAACGCGTAATAAAAATTTAAACGATGAATTTATCGTTAACGGATTCAAAAACTTATTCTTTCTGGATAGAATTGAATTATATGAGATATGTGAGCTATTGGCTTTTGAACGAGCCAATTCCGAGTTATAACGATCGTGTTACGAGCTTGAAAATTCATATAAGTGAAAACATAAAAAAAATTCAAAGGCTCAGGGCAGGCGTCGCCCATGCCTTGTAAGTTGGCTCCGCAGAGCCTACCCGGGAAGTTGGACACTACCACCCGGCGCCGCAGCGCGGCTGTTTGATCTAAGTTTGGAGCCACAACGCCCTTAACTTAAATTTTTTCGACGTGGACATTTGCTAACCCAACTTTTCACGTGGTAATTATGGGGCAAGTATATACTTAATATATATGAAGAGAGAATCCCTAAACAACATGTTTAATGATGATTTTAGGAATTAAACGTTGATTAAAAGTATTTAAATTTAAAACTCAAAATCTAAAAACGTAAATCGTGAATCGTATTCGAGTTTAACACGCGTCTTAAGGTTATATAGTATGTAATTGATGTGTGTGGTACGAGAATGTTAAGAAATAAATAGTATGTATAATGAACTTATACTATGATGATGAACAATGGAATAGTTGACAGGACCTGCTAAAGATTTATTATTATTATTATTGTAACAAGAATTTAGTAAATACATTCCTTTTGATGTAGTTTCATTGGAATGAATGTATAGTTTATAGTACCGTGTAGCACCATATCTGTGGGTTGAAAGTACCCAAATTTGGGGGCATCACATTCACGGTCCACCTCTTTTAAACTCTATATGAGTTGTTTACTTTCTGTCTGTCTTGCTAGCTTAAAGTTATAACCCAAGGTTTCTCATTCTAAGGCTTCTAACTTAAAGCTCTGATACCAACCTATAAAGCCCCCAAATTCGGGTACTTGAAACCCGTATTTAGTGATCCACGATAACCACCATTCATTATAATAAGATACCAACTTAAATAAAGTTATTACATCAGAGTTTTTCTATCCCAGGTATGATAACGTTTAAATGCTTATTACATGATAGTTAAATAGTTACAACATATAAACTATCTATTACATAACATATCAGCTACTCGATAGCTTTTCCTTTTCCTTTATCCTTACCAGATGCTTCTACTGGATCCTGAGTAACTGAAAACATTCATAACAAAGCAAGAATGATCATTCAATTGCTTAGCAAGTAATAGCATTCATAAATATTTTGACAAGAAATAAGTGTTTTCTTTGAAGCATGCTTTTACAGTGAAACAAAACTGTAAAGCATTAAAAATAAATCTTGAATCATTCATATTCTTGAAACAACATATCAACATTTCAATAGCTGAGAGGTCATAAAACCATGAACATTCTTTTTCTTTTCTTGAAAAAGTTTTATCAGAAATTCATCTGTGAACGGTCTTGTCTTATGGGCACGGTGGGTGATCAACCATTTATGCCCTGTATTGATCAATACTATCTTGTTCCAAAAAAAATTTGTGTTCACTGTCACCGCTTCCAGACCACAATATAACAATATCCCAATTCAGGGATTTTTCATTCTCAGACTGGAATCCAAGCTACATCAATATAGTTGGACAACTTAAACTATATCCCAATAATATTTCAAGACTTATTATGAAAGAAATAAAATATTTTATTCTATGTCTAGCCGAAACAAATGGCATAGACTGAATTTAAACAAGTATGCATGAGTGAATGCTGTTTGAAAATTGGGCCTATTGATTTGATTGATTTGAAAGTAATGCTTCACTTCGTTGAACCTATATACGAAGGGTTTGATTTGATCTTGAAAATCAGTCTTTGATTTGATTTGCAAAAGCATTTTGATTAGATTTGTGAAATCTTTGAAATTGAATTGACATTGATGTTTTGAAAGCTGTTTATCAAACCCCTACGCTGACATAGGAATTGAAGCCTTTTGATACTTCTAAATTTTATCTTTTATTGCCTTAAGGCTGCATGCAAATGGTGATTTGTCGGGCTGCGAAGCATCCTCGACCACAGAAATATACTAGTGTCGGTCTCCTCATGGGTATGAAAACCATCGGAGGGACGCTGACACGATAATTGACATTTTTTCATTATATTTAGACCTTAAATCCGAATAACCGTTTTAAGGTCCGTATATGTACATTTTACAAGAGAACTAGCAGGGTACATCTGTAAACTGGAGTTTGTCCATCGTGGGAATCAGATCCCGATCGATTTGATCGTGAATCCACGATTCCTAGGCTCACATATGAGTAGCCAATAAACCTGCACAGTTTAAATTTGCACAGAAATGGACATATATGCATCATCACGTCGCAATGGAACCAAGGATTCATCAATAAATCTTGGTTGCGAATGGCCAAAGCGTCTCGTTCCCACTAAATAGCGATCTAAGGGACGTGAGTTTGCTTTCAAAGCTGAAACTATAAAAATAACTAGATTTAAAGAAATCTCAGCCCTTATAGCTTCCAGGTTCTGTCGGGACCTGTTTGAACCGTTGAAAGATAGAATTGGCGAGATTTGGATAAATAATGGACTGCAATACGGGCTTTTTGCCAAATTGTAGGCTTTAAACGTCCAAATCTACCAATGGTTTTTTGATATGTGGTAGTATATGGGTTTGTCTACGTGTTGGAGTAAAAATATTTGGGTTTGGAAGAGGTGTAAAAGTCAAAAAATCAGACGGGCAGAGCTTCACTGCGTTTTTGAAATATAAAAATGAAGGGGGAGTGCACGTTTATTTATAGGCCAGGGAGCTTTAGCTCTACCTGCGGCTGCAGCAAGTAAAGGTGTGGCTCCCTAGGTGGGGCCCGCGGTGCTGGGTTCTGTCGTCTCAAAGTACTTGCACTTCGGTCAACGCGCAGTTGAAGTCAAAACTTTCAAACTTTTGATCGGAGCGTCCAATTGAGGCGTGCGATACCTTTTTCAGAAAGCCCTTGCCAAGAGTGTCGCAATGACATGGGATAAAACATTTTTTGGGTCCGAGAAGACTGGTTCATAACTAGGTCTTTGATTTCCCGCAATTTGTCCTTTGAGCTGTCTTGCGCTGTTGGCACTTGGGATCGTTGTTGTGGTTCATTCTGACTTTGATGGCATCAATTCGGCTTGAGTTTGACCAAATTGGTTGAGAGTTGAATAAAATGACCGTTTTGCCCCTTTTGAGGTTGCCTATGGTGTCGTCACGGCCTTTGATGGATCTGGCTTCCCAAGGTTGTCTTTGGGGCTGAACTGCACTTCCCGGGCTGAGACTGGGGATGACTTGACATGTCTTGGGTTGATGTCCAGGTCGACCTGTACCTCTCGAGTTGAGACCGAGGCTGACTTGACGGCCCGATGTGAATATCGGGGTTGATTGATATCTCCCGGGTTGCTAACGAGGCTGATTTGAAGGCCCGATATTGAGATCGGGGTTTGCATTGTTGGCTTGATTGGAGATCAGGATTGATCTGATGATCTGATTGTCGATCAAAATTGGATGGACGGTCCGATTGGAGATCGGAGCCGGATAGACGGTCCAATTGACTATCGGAGCTGGATAGACGGTTCGATTGACTATCGGGACTGGATAGACGGTCCGATTGACTATCGGAGCTGGATGGACGGTCCGATTGACTATCGGAGCTGGATTGACGGTCCGATTGACTATCAGAGCTGGATTGAGTACTGACATTGGTGATCGAATTTAGCTGAATTACCGATATTGGGGATCGGATTTGGTTGGAGTACCGATATTGGGGATCGGATTTAGGTTATCGATATTGGGGATCGAATTTAGGTTTAAGGACCGGCATTGGCGGCCGATTTTGAGTTAAAGGACTGGCATTGGTGGCCGAATTTGAATTGAAGGACCAACATTGGTGGCCGGATTTGAATTGACTGACATTTTTGCCCTCCTACAGTGTTAGTATTGGGGCAAGGAAAATTTTGCGTGTATACAGATGCCCCTTTTTATCATGTCCATGCAATGTAATGGAATGGATAGGATAAAGATTAGTAAACACTAGAAATAAAAGTGCCAGAGCTACTTCGAAGGCTGGGCGTCTTTGAGTGGAATGGGGCTTCTGTTAGCTGCCTACGTTATCACTCTGCTGGGGATAACGTTGTCTTGTACAGCCATTGATGTTGTTGGGAAGTTACCGCGAACTAATTTTGTCATTTCCTGCTGGGGATAACATCATTCAAGATAACTTATTTGATTCTGATGGGTTTGAGGTTGTCGAAAATGAGATATCACAGATTGTCCACGTCTGGATCTGCCGGGGATGACGTTCTCCACGATAGCTTTGTAGATTCTGATTGAGGCTGATGTGATTAATACAACCTCAATGATCCCTTTGAGGATGTGTATAACAGATTCCATCATTTATGATGGATTATTATAATTGCTTCCGTCACCGGATCCCTTCTGTTGCTTGGCTGGGGTTGAGCCGACAGTTGAAACGTTATTAGGGTTGAGCCAATGGTTGGACTGTATTTCGATCTGTACCCGAACTTCGCTGGGGCTGACCCAACGGCTGAAACTGCTTCGGTCAGTACCCAAACTTCGCTGGGGCTGAGACAACGGCTGAAACAGCTTCGGTCAGTACCCAAACTTCGCTGGGGCTGAGCCAACGGCTGAAACTACTTCGGTTAGTACCCGAACTTCGTTGGGGCTGAGCTAACAGCTAAAATTACTTCGGTCAGTACCCGAACTTCGTTGGGGCTGAGCTAACGGCTGAAACTACTTCGATTAGTACCCGAACTTCGCTGGGGCTGAGCCAACGGTTGAAACTGCTTCGGTTAGTACCCGAACTTTGTTGGGGTTGAGCCAACAGCTGAAACTGCTTCGGTTAGTACCCGAACTTTGAAAAATTAAAGTTTTTGGCAGTTTTGTGCAATTCTTGCACAGTTTTTCGGCAGTTTAATTTGTTAATCCCTGGACATGGCTCCGGGATGAACACCAAGGGTCTTCGTGGAATTTCCTTTCTGTCAGAATTACGCTGCTTAAACGCAGGATTTTTGGCCAAACCGCTCAATCGCGTAGCGATTTCTCTTTAAATTTGACTTGGCAGCCCGTTTAAACTCTGTTTCGACTCGAATCGAACTGGGCCCAGGGGAGGTGGGACCCACCTGGGCTATCGCAGGTGGAGGTGCAGCAACCACAGGTGGAGGTGCGGCTACCTGGCTTATTTAATGTGTTGCGGGATTTTCTTTTTGCAAGCTTCCCGTTTTGAGTTTTGAAAGGATTCCGGTCTTCTTTTTCAGATCTACGGAGCTTGGATAGCTATTTTTTGAATCCGTCAATTCCTACACGTTCAATGCAGCGCAGGTAATGTTTTACATGCTTTTTTCATAGTTTTTGATCGTTAAAAGCATGCGAACCGCCTAGGTTGCTTTCAAACGCAATGTATGAAAAATGTATGCCTATATGACCTATAAAAATTTTTCTGACTACATATGTATGCATATCTTACTGTAATGCACGTTTAGATATAAGAAAATTCAGGTTCTGAGACAGTCAATTTTTGCACTTTTTGATCAGTTTAATCATCCATTTTGAGGCCTATTGAGCCTGGATTTTCAACTAAAAATGTCTATGGTAATTTGGCTACTATGTGAGGTTGATTTCTAATTTTTTTATAAATATGAACTGTTTCTATTTTTGGGTAGGTGTGCTACTGAATGGCCACCTGGGCATGCCTGTGTGCATGTAGACAGTTCATTTTACAAAGGAGACTCTGGCAAAAAAATTTCAAAATCTTAGGTTTTAAAAAACATGCATTTTTGACTCTGTGGGGAAATTTTTTACTGACCCATGTAGGTTTTGAGTTGCTAGGTTTTAAAAACATGCAATTTTGACTTTACTGGGTATTTTTGACTGACCCATGCATGTCTTAGGACCTATAGATATATGCTGGACTGATTAAAAATGATAAGCCACAGGTTTTAGGCTTACCGCACCCTTTCTGAGGTGATTTGGAGACTTGTTACCGCAGATGGATCGTGATAGACCCGGCAGTTCCAGTAGGGTCTCCTCGGGTATTAGACGTAGGAGGGCTTCTGATGTGCCACAGCCACGTCCGGGTCGGACGCCTAGTAGACTGGTAGAGGGCAGGATTCGTCCCGCACAGTGTGACACCCCCAAATTCGGTATCTTAATTTCCACAGGATTTGGTGTTCACCGTTCCAATATCATACAACTATCTACCCATAAATAATGAAATTCATTTATTAGATAAATAAATCATCATCTTACATCATCTGAAATAAAATACATCATAAATCCCAGGTTATACTTAACCTTAAATCTCTGTTGCGGAAACGTAAATAAATAAGTCTTAAATCATCACACATAAATCTTAAACTTTAACATTGTTCATGACAACACAAGTCTTCATCACTTGTTAGCTTTTCCTTTGCCCTTGCTACTAGAAGGTACATCACTTCGTTCATTATTAGCTGCAATGTTATTATGCAAGAGTGAGCACGAATGCCCGCAAGTATAAAAAAATATGACAGAATAATAACATGCGAGTGAAAGAATTCTGAATAACAGAAAGCTCAACATTTGAATCAAGAATATTAATCAATAGTCAAATTACTTCTCAACTTTTGAATCAAGAATATTAATCAAGAGTCAAATTACTTCTGAGGGTCATTAAGACCTTGAACCGAGTCTTAGGTTGTCAAGTATATTAACCTTTCCAACCTTTAACAGTCATAAGACTATAGACTTTACTTCTCGTACTTAGGGAGATCAGCCCTTCGTACTGATACTGTGCACACTATCTTAACGCTTTAAGCATCTTCATTAATTTCCTATATTAGGGTTGTTCATCTCAGTTTGACATCAGAATCCGCACCAAATAAAGTTGGTTTGGATAACTCAATAAATGATATTCAAATTGAATATTAACTTCTCAAGGTATACAATCGAATAAGTATTGTACACTTAAATGATACTTTTAAAAGAATCATGGCATCTCATGTGAAATTCTAAACTTGGATATTCAAGAGTAAGAATTTGCTCAACAATAGTAATTAAGCATAGCAATTGCTTAATTTAAAGAGTTTAGTTTAGGAAACTTGCCCAACAATAATAGTAAGTTAGGGATAGAAAACTTGCCTCGTGCGTAAACTACAGTTATTACTCACTTCTTTAATTACTCTTACCCTTTGTTAGTATGAAGATAATCAAAGACAACACTTAAGATTTTCTCAAATCTCTTTCTCCCTTTCACTCTCAATTTCTTCTTCCCGATCTCTCTATTTTCTTCTCTGAACTTTTCTAATTTTTTTTCTGACTTTGAAAATAACTTATGTCTGACAATCATATACGTATATGTATATATATTATACCGTTGTATAATAAACGGATTAACCTCTCTTAAGGCCTTGTTTGCCTTCCTCTTCTTTTCTTTCCCCATTTATTTTAATAAACTAATTTACTATATAGTTAATTGTCACCTTACTTATTGATTAATTAATTTTATTTAAATCAATTAAATAAAATAAGATAATTCACATTAAATCACATTGTCACATAATTAATATTTTTATTTATTAATTATGTCAATTCATTAATTCATTAATTAATTATTAAATTAACTAAAGTAATATATGCTTATTTAATTAATCAAATAAACTCAATTAAATATATTCTTTGAACTATTAAATTACTACATATTAATTTAATTAATGTCACACATATAATTAAATTAATTTATCACAAATTCATAAATTAATTATTTAATTCAATAATTAAATCATTAAAAATATTTATTTATTTCAATAAATATTCAAATATCTTTACAAAATTCTCGTTCGTCACATCTTTCCCCCCTTAAAAGGATTCTGTCCTCAGAATCGCTGTTCGATTAATAATTACGTCCCATCACATTCTCATAACCAAAATATTTATTTATTTCAATAAATATTCAAAACAACTTTGCAAAATTCTCAATATTTATTTATTTCAATAAATATTCAAACAACTAACTTTGCAAAACTCTCGTTTGTCACACCTTTCCCCCCTTAAAAGGATTATGTCCCCAGAATCACGTTCATCTATTCAAGAAAATAATTGTGGATAATTCTTCATCATATTCTCTTCGAGTTCCCACGTAGCTTCTTCAGCGTTGTGGTTCCTCCAAATTACCTTAACAGAAGGTATTACTTTGTTCCTGAGAACTTGCTCTTTCCTGTCAACAATCTGAACAGGAATTTCTTCATATGATAAATCTTTCTCAAATTGTAGGGGTTCATATTCTATCACATGTTTGTAATCGGGTTTATAACGTCGTAATACCGACACATGGAAAACGTTGTGGACATGCTCCAGTGCCGGAGGTAAATCTACCTCATAGGCTACTTCTCCAATTCTTCGGAGTACCTCAAAAGGTCCAATGAACCTGGGGCTCAATTTTCCCTTACCAAATCTGATCTTTCCCTTCCAAGGAGAGACCTTCAAAAATACAAAACTACCCGATTCAAACTCTACATTCTTGCGGTGTGGATCGGCGTATTTCTTCTGCCTATCCTGAGCCGCTACTAATCTTGTCCGAATCACTTTAACTATTTCTGCCATTTGTTGGACTAACTCTGGTCCTAGCAATTGTCTTTCACCAACTTCATCCCAGTACAGTGGAGTTCTGCACTTTCTACCGTACAACGCTTCGTAAGGCGGCATACCAATACTAGCGTGGTAACTATTATTATAACCAAACTCTACAAGCGGCAAATGATCATCCCAATTGCCTTTAAAATCCATTATGCATGCTCTAGGCATATCCTCTAATGTTTGGATCGTTCTTTCACTTTGCCCGTCAGTCTGAGGGTGATAAGCGGTGCTCATCCTCAACTGTGTTCCCATGCATTCTTGCAGTCACTTCCAGAAATTCGATGTGAAGCACGGATCACGGTCAGAAATAATTGACACTGGCACCCCGTGCCTCGAAACAATCTCTTTTACATATAACTTCGCCAATTGTTCTAGGTTAAATCTGATTTTGATCGGAAGAAAGTGTGCGGATTTCGTTAATCGGTCGACGATAACCCATACTGCGTCATAGCCTTTTTGGGTCGTCGGAAGGCCAACAACAAAATCCATTGTAAGATGTTCCCATTTCTATTCTGGGATTTCTAAAGGTTGTAACAAACCACTTGGTCTTTGGTGTTCTGCCTTGACCCTTTGGCAAGTCAGACACTTGGCAACACAATCGGCAACGTCTTTCTTCATATTTGGCCACCAAAAGTGTTATCGTAAATCCTGATACATCTTGGTACTTCCGGGGTGAATGGAATACCTTGAACTATGAGCCTCGCTCAGAATGTCCTCCTTGATTTCTGGTATTGGCAGTACCCAAACCCTACTTTCAAATCTCAACAATCCTTCGCTGTCTATTTTAAATCTAAGTTTAGTCCCTTCAGATATCTTTTTCTTTACTTCCTCACATTCGTTATCCAGGATTTGTGCTTCCTTAATCTTATCCAATAAAGTTGTACCAGCTTGCATCTGGAACAGTTTCTCGTCAGTCTCCATTGGACATCCTACTTCCAATTCCAGCTTTTCCATTGCTGAAATCAATTCTTCCTGTGCTGTCAGCATCATCAACTTTTCTCGACCCTTTCTGCTTAAGGCGTCGACTACAACATTCGCTTTTCCTGGGTGGTATAAGATATCACAATCATAATCCTTTATTAACTCTAGCCACCTTCTTTGGCGCATATTCAAGTCTTTCTGTGTGAAAATATACTTCAGACTCTTATGGTCTGTATATATTTCACACTTCTCACCATAGAGATAGTGTCTCCAAATCTTTAAAGCGAATACCACCGCAGCCAATTCCAAATTATGGGTTGGATATCCCTTCTCGTAATCTTTTAGTTGTCGTGACGCATACGCAATGACTCTGCCGTTTTGCATAAGCACACAACCTAGCCCTTTATGCGATGCATCACTATATACCACAAAATTTCCTGTGTCATTCGGAAGGGACAACACAGGTGCTGTACTTAACCTTCTCTTAAGTTCTTGAAAACTTTCCTCACATTTCTCCGTCCAAACGAATTTCACAACTTTCCTAGTCAAATTCGTTAACGGAGTGGCGATCTTGGAAAAATCCTGAATAAATCTTCTATAGTAACCAGCTAATCCAAGAAAACTTTTTACTTCCGACGGTGTTTTTGGCTGATCCCAATTCGTCACCGCTTCGAATTTGGAGGGATCCACCGAAATTTTGTCCTTATCAATCACATGTCCGAGAAATTGCACCCTTTCAATCCAGAATTCACACTTTGAGAATTTGGCATACAACTTCTCTCTTCTTAATACTTCTAACGTCAACTTCAAATGCTCAACATGTTCTTCCTTGGTCTTAGAATAGACCAATATATCATCAATAAAAACCACTACGAATTTGCCTAGAAACGGCTTGAACACTCCATTCATTAGGCCCATAAATGCTGCAGGCGCATTTGTTAGACCAAATGACATAACCAAAAATTCGTAGTGACCATATCGTGTCCTAAATGCTGTCTTTGGGACATCTTCTGGTCTTACCTTCAACTGATGATAACCACTTCTCAGGTCTATCTTCGAGAAATATCTCACTCCTTTTAATTGATCAAACAGATCATCAATCCTTGGCAACGGATACCTATTCTTAATGGTAACCTTGTTCAATTCTCTATAGTCAATGCAGAGTCGCATTGTACCATCCTTCTTCTTAACAAATAATACCGGCGCTCCCCACGGTGATACGCTCGGTGGAATATATTTCTTGTCCAACAGCTCTTGTAGCTGTACCATTAATTCCTTCATTTCTACCGGAGCCATCCGGTATGGTGCTTTCGATATTGGAGCCGTTTCTGGCACCAAATCGATAACAAAATCTACTTCCCTGTCAGGCGGAAGTCCTGGCAGAGCATCCAGGAAAACATCCACGAAGTCTCTTACGACTGGTATTTCTTCTAACTTTGGGTTCTCTTTACGACTATCGACTATGTAGGCTAAATACCCCACACAGCCTTGTCTTAATAACTTCCTAGCCTGCATCATCGTCAGACAACTCGCTTGTCTAGGCGACTTGCTGCCATAAAACACAACCTTTGACGGAGTCATAAGGTTAATACATTTCTTCTGGCAATCAATTACTGCTCCATAATTGAATAACCAATCCATTCCCAGGATAACGTCAAATTCCCCAAGTTTAATCGGGATAAGATCTACATTCATAACGTTACCCTTAATATCCACTCTACAGTTCTTGTGTATATACTTAACAGAAATTACTTCCTTGTTCGCAATCTCTATGTTCATAGGGATTTCTAATTCGTCTTTAAGCAATTCTAAATTCTTTGCAAAGTCATCGGATATAAATGAACAAGTAGCACCCGAATCAAATAAAACATAAGCATTGACTTTATTGATCGGAATGATACCTGACACCACATCACGAGACTGCACAGCGTCTTGTACGGTCATGCTAGATGTCCTTGCAGTTGGTCGGTTTGTCGAAGTCGGTCCGATAATGGTAAGAGGATTTCCACTATTATTTCCCTTATGTCCACCTGACCCTGCCCCTCCAGATGCCTTCTTTGGACAGTCTCTAGCCAAGTGATCCTTTGACCCACATGTGTAGCAGGCGCCCTTCTTAGGGTTAGGGCAGTTAGGTGCTATGTGGCCTTCCTGACCACAATTGTAGCAAACTCTTTTTCCTTTCATGCAGACTCCCAAGTGAGTCTTCCCACAGGTTGGGCATGGTTCTAACTTTTTCTTCTGACTACCTTGCTGACTTACAGACGACGGGTTGTCATTCCATTTTCGTTTATGATTATTAGTTCCCCCTGTGTGATTGCCACTAGCCTTATTATTTCCTTCACTATCATTCTTCTTCTTCTTTTGATCCTGATTGTACTTAGACACTGCTTCGCTTCCACCTTCAGCGAGAATTGCCTTCTCCAGAACTCCAGCAAAAGTGGTCAATTGAAACATCGACACTTTGCTATACAACCAGGGTTTCAGTCCCTGTTCAAAATGCCTAGCCTTTCTTTCGTCAGTATGCACCTGATATTGGGAAAACCTAGACAATTCGTTAAACTTTGCCGCGTAGTCGGGTACATACATATTCCCCTGCTTCAACTCCAGAAATTGCACCTCCATTTGATTCTGGGAGCTGGTCGGGAAATACATCTCGAAAAACATTTCTTTAAACCTTTCCCAGGTTATTACACCTTCTCCTCCCCTGATTTTATTTGCCTGCCACCAGTAGCTGGCTTCTGATTTTAACATAAATGTCGCGTAGGCGGTCTTCAGGTCCTCCCTAACTCGGGCGACCTCAAAAATTTTCTCCATTTCCATAACCCAAGTCTGAGCTTCTATCGGGTTCGTGGAACCCTTAAAATCTGACGGTCCCATTGCCTTAAAGTTTGTAAATGAGGTGTTTGGTGGAGCTTGAGGCTGATTGTTCATCGCTCCAGCCAACAGATTTACCAACTGCTGAACGGGGTTCGCATTGGCATCATTGTTGTTATTGGTTGACCCCTCTTGGGCTTGTCGACGATTTTGTCTCCTTCTTGGCGGCATATTTCTGTTAAGAATATATGCTCATTAGATCTTTATTAAATCTCTTAAATATTTAAGACTTAACTCAAATATTTAACATAACTACTTTAACTCTTTTCTTTTCAAATAACCTTTGATATTTTATTTAAATCAAAAGTTTTAAACATAGTACTATAGCATCTCTGCCATTTACTTCAACTATCCCAAGATAAAGAATCTTCAGGATTTAGTTTCTCAAAATATTTCTTTGTTTTTAATCACATCGGAATTTACATTAACTACTCCAAAGAGTATCACATAATGTTAAATACTTTAACATACTCACTTAACCCATATCATCTTAAACAACTTTATTATTTTATTAAAACCAAAAGCTTTTAATACAATACGATAGCATTTCTGCCATTTACATCAACTATCCTGAAATAAAGTTTCTACAGGATTTACATTATCACAATATTCCTTTGTTTATAATCACATCGGAATTTACATTATTTACGATTATTTAAACATTAACAATATCATATTATCCTATCACGGCCTACTAAGGCGTCGGACAGCTTCACTACGTTCCTCCTCTATAATGCGGGATATAGTCCTGCGATCTAACATATACCCAGGCAGTCCCTCGAACTAAATTGGATATCTCATAACTCGGTCCTGGGCCTCATCCATTGCCCTCAGAAACGTGTAGCACGTCTCTGCAACCTTAACTCTCTTCGCACGCTCATCATCCTCTGCCAGATCTGCACGTCGTGCATTTTTCACCCAAGCTTCTTCCACTATGGCGAGTCTTTCAGATTTCTCTTTCAACTCATTCTTTAACTTGTCTATCTCCTCTGTCTTCTACTCAGTTTGACCCTTCTCATGAACCAAATCCCACTCCACATTGCCAATATGGGTGTGGAGTGTCTCGATCTCACCACCCTGAGCAACTGACTGCTCCCTCAACTCCTGAATTGTATCTCGTAACTCTACATTGCGATCATACAATAAATCATACATATCAGCACTGACAGAGTTCGGTGGGAACACCTCAAGGTCTTCTTCCACCTCTTCCTCTACCTCTTCAGGGTCTTCCTCCTCCTCGGCTGCCTCAGCCGGGATCTCAACCTCCTCAGGGTCCTCCTCTGAGTCAATCTCTGGCTCATGCTCCTGACCAAAATCTGGAATCACAGGAGATGGCTCTGGCTGTACTAACTGCTCCCAGACAGTATGTATGTCCCGGGGCTCCTCATCTCTAGTCTCTAGGGGTACAACATCCCTGGGTTGACTAGCTCCTCCAGTATCTGACATCCTGACAAAATAAGTTTTAAGTCTTAGTTTTTACGTGATGTTAATCAATACTCTAACAAGTATGAACACATAAACACATAGCACATAAGGTAATTTTATTATCTTTCTTAGAACTCAATCAGAGTTGTCATTACTATCTTTACGAAGGCTCTTATCCTAAGGTTTTTCCCCCACCTAAGGTTCATAACCTACGGCTTTGATACCAACTTGTGACACCCCAAAATCCGGTATCTTAATTTCCACAGGATTTGGTGTTCACTATTCCAATATCATACAACTATCTACCCATAAATAATGAAATTCATTTATTAGATAAATAAATCATCATCTTACATCATCTGAAATAAAATACATCATAAATCCCAGGTTATACTTAACCTTAAATCTCTGTTGCGGAAACGTAAATAAATAAGTCTTAAATCATCACACATAAATCTTAAACTTTAGCATTGTTCATGACAACACAAGTCTTCATCACTTGTTAGCTTTTCCTTTGCCCTTGCTACTAGAAGGTACATCACTTCGTTCATTATTAGCTGCAATGTTATTATGCAAGAGTGAGCACGAATGCCCGCAAGTATAAAAAAAATATGACAGAATAATAACATGCGAGTGAAAGAATTCTGAATAACAGAAAGCTCAACATTTGAATCAAGAATATTAATCAATAGTCAAATTACTTCTCAACTTTTGAATCAAGAATATTAATCAAGAGTCAAATTACTTCTGAGGGTCATTAAGACCTTGAACCGAGTCTTAGGTTGTCAAGTATATTAACCTTTCCAACCTTTAACAGTCATAAGACTATAGACTTTACTTCTCGTACTTAGGGAGATCGGCCCTTCGTACTGATACTGTGCACACTATCTTAACGCTTTAAGCATCTTCATTAATTCCCTGTATTAGGGTTGTTCATCTCAGTTTGACATCAGAATCCGCACCAAATAAAGTTGGTTTGGATAACTCAATAAATGATATTCAAATTGAATATTAACTTTTCAAGGTATACAATCGAATAAGTATTGTACACTTAAATGATACTTTTAAAAGAATCATGGCATCTCGTGTGAAATTCTAAACTTGGATATTCAAGAGTAAGAATTTGCTCAACAATAGTAATTAAGCATAGCAATTGCTTAATTTAAAGAGTTTAGTTTAGGAAACTTGCCCAACAATAATAGTAAGTAAGGGATAGAAAACTTTCCTCGTACGCAAGCTACAGTTATTACTCACTTCTTTAATTACTCTTACCCTTTGTTAGTATGAAAATAATCAAAGACAACACTTAAGATTTTCTCAAATCTCTTTCTCCCTTTCACTCTCAATTTCTTCTTCCCGATCTCTCTATTTTTTTCTCTGAACTTTTCTAATTTTTTTTTTCTGACTTTGAAAATAACTTATGTCTGACAATCATATACGTATATGTATATATATTATACCGTTGTATAATAAACGGATTAACCTCTCTTAAGGCCTTGTTTGCCTTCCTCTTCTTTTCTTTCCCCATTTATTTTAATAAACTAATTTACTATATAGTTAATTGTCACCTTACTTATTGATTAATTAATTTTATTTAAATTAATTAAATAAAATAAGATAATTCACATTAAATCACATTGTCACATAATTAATATTTTTATTTATTAATTATGTCAATTCATTAATTAATTAATTAATTATTAAATTAACTAAAGTAATATATGTTTATTTAATTAATCAAATAAACTCAATTAAATATATTCTTTGAACTATTAAATTACTACATATTAATTTAATTAATGCCACACATATAATTAAATTAATTTATCACAAATTCATAAATTAATTATTTAATTCAATAATTAAATCATTAAAAATATTTATTTATTTCAATAATTATTCAAATATCTTTACAAAATTCTCGTTCGTCACATCTTTCCCCCCTTAAAAGGATTCTGTCCTCAGAATCGCGGTTCGATTAATAATTACGTCCCATCACATTCTCATAACCAAAATATTTATTTATTTCAATAAATATTCAAAACAACTTTGCAAAATTCTCAATATTTATTTATTTCAATAAATATTCAAACAACTAACTTTGCAAAACTCTCGTTTGTCACACACAGGATGAGCAGCCATTGGATATTGATGATGAAGAGGCTCTGTTTGCCGTTCCTGCTCCCGCTCAGGCTCCACGTGCGGAGGTTCCAGGCATTGTTGTGCCTACTCAGGAGCTACTGGGCAATTTGAGTCGCCATCCTTCGAGATATCTTCACGCCAACAAGGTGACTTGAAGTCTTTCTTCTCTCTGGATTCTTTTCTTTCTTTTTGCCATTCTTGGGGCACAGGTTTTTGACTTGGGTTGGTTTTTGATGCAGGTTCCCGGCTTTACGCAACCTCGAGGGAACTGGTTTAGCGTGCACTCCCTGTATCACACTTTACATGAGGATTACAGGGAGATTGTAGATGGCTAGGGATTTCAGGCCTTTTTCTCGATCCTTCCCCGCCATTGCCCTTGGGGGTATATGAGAGATTTGTCTGAGCGCTGGTTCCACCAGACTCAGTCCCTTTATTTACTGGATTACGAGGTGATGATGACTCCTATGGATTGGAGATTTATCACCGGCATTGAGTTTGAGGGCGAGTCAGTGCCTGTCATGACTGACATTTCCCACGCTATCGTTCGGTCCCTGCTGGGAGTCCCGACGACGGCATTCAAGGGTCAGCCAGTCCGTTCTGGTCCCTTGAGTATAGATGCCCAGGATGGGACTTTACAGTTACCTCCGCCTGATGACCAGAGGGCTAGATATCGCATTCTGAGGTGATTTTTTTTATCAATTATCAGGGGTTGTTTCGTGGTGGATAAATTTTTTACTGTGTCCTTCGCTTTGATCAGCGCCACTCGATATGTAGAGCGCCTCGGTGACTATGATTGGGGATCCTATACCTTTACTTATTTTCTCTGGGGTATGCGCATGCTTTCGGAGGGTACGACGGAGGCTTGGTTAGGATTTTACCCATTCCTACTGGTGAGTACATTTTTTTGTACCTTTTTGATTTCAACATTTTTGTCAGTCTTGATCACTGAGGACTTTTGATATTTGCATGATAAGCTTTGGGCATTTAAGAGGCTTCCTTGCCTACGTCCCGCTACTGCTTTAGGTTTGGAGACCTATCCTCGAGGACGAAGATGGCATCACTCCACTTTGACGGAGGTCCCTGTTGCTGAGGGATTCACTCATGCCCGTCTTCAGTTGGAGCTTTTGATTGCGGGTTTGATCACTTGGGCGTCATACACATCCGTATACTTGACCGTCGAATTCGAGGGAGGTATCCCTACTGGCCAGGAGTTTGACTTATCAACCTGTAGGGTACCGTCGTTGACGGAGGGAGGTTGGGAGCTCTATCTTGGAGAGCATGCTATTAGGAGCATCACGGGGGAGATCCGCATCCCATTATTCCTCCAGCTTGACATCATTTTCCATTGACTGTACCTTTGATAGACATCCCTTTGGAGGGCATTGATGGCTTCACCCTATCAGAGGGTCCGTACAGCCAAGAGGCATTTGGCAGATGGTGGAGCTCTCGTTCTATTGGAGCTTAGACCCTTGCTACCCATTTTATGGCAGATATGGTGCCAGGATCTGTGATGATGACGGATTGGATAGCTTACCTCAGGGAGCCGACTCATGCAAACCAGATAGCAGATTTGACCAGGGAGTTAGAGCAGGCTCATTTCTTTATTAGGCACCTTGGCCGAGATCCGTTAGAGGCATCTTCTTTTGACCAATCTAGCTCAGGAGTAGGTCCCTCTTCAGGTCCATTTAGCAGCAGTTATATAGGGCAGATCCTCCCTTATACCGCCAAGATATGCCTGATCCTAGCAGCTTTGTGTAGACAGAGGAGATGGAGCAGGTTGATCGATTCGACACTAATGTCTACGACTTCCTCTGATAGCTGTTGGAGCTATACTTTTTGGTCAGCCACTGTTTTGGCTATTCGGCATTTGTGCCATCATTTTGATAGACCACTGTAGTAGTTGGGTGGTGGTGCCCCATTTTCCCTGTATTCTTCCTTTCACTTTGTATCAGGATACAGGGATGTTGTATGCAGTAGATAGCTTTTTGTATATATTTTTGCCATATCTTATCTTCTGCATCATGTTTATATTACTGTTATCATGCATATATTATGTCATGTGTATGCGTTCAGACAGCTGTGTTTTGACTTGACCTCTGGATGGTCTTGTGGTACGGTACTACAGATGACGTCGTCTGCAGTCAGCCATATTGAGCATTTACCATCATCTGCGGTGGCAGCATCATTGAGGTCCTGGTATGATAGTTTGCCCTTTCCTACTAGGGGGACTATGGACCAGATGTTTGGGCATTCATTGGCCTTTGCGGATTTTTGGGTTCCGGTCGAATTTGTTGAGGGCCTTCTACCCTGCTGGATTATCGACAGGCAGGTGTTCTGCTTTGGACTGTGTGAGCTGACGCCGACTCTTGAGGAGTACCAGAGATTTACTGGCTTGGATTTAGAGTTGTCGTGCGCTCGGACGGCGATTAGTGATATGAGGAGGCCGTTTATTAGGCTATCCGGTCTCCGTCAGAGTGTAGTCATGGATGAGATCGTTTCGGGGCACGTGATCTCTATGGACTTCTTGATTGAGCGCTTTGGCGAGATTGACATCCATGGTCGCCACGTCGGAGATTTTGTTTGTTCAGCAGAGGCATGGCATACGGCCAGGATAGACATCCTGCTGATGTAGTGTTGTGGCATTTGTCTACATGTCGTTGCGATTGGATCATCTAGATGTGGGATTGGTAGTAGTGGTTAGAGCTCTTAGACAGGGTAGCACCATCATCCCGATGATATTGGTTGAGACATTTAGATCCGCTATGTATTGTAGTACCTATCAAGAGGGGTTTTTTAGGGGCAGCTCGGTCTTGCTGTATATATGGCTGATGTCTCATATACGATCGATTGGATCCTTCAGGCGTAGGGTTTTTTGCTTTACTCACGAGACATCCAGAGCTTTCTCTTTTCAGCCTGCGGAGTGCATTGATGCAGAGTCTTGGTTAGCGTTTCTGTCGGATATTGACGGGCTTGACCGCTGCTCTGGTTAGCAATTCCCCGGCCATTCCTATGGGGACAAATCCGGCTTTATCAGACTCACTATTCAGGATGACCTTTGAGCGAGACTCGTCTAGAGCACAGATGTTGGCTGCCATATCTGGCAGAGATTTAGCTTTTGCTGAGAGGGATGGTCTCAGGGTTGCTTTGGATGCTGGATTCATTGAGCGCGAGGAGCTTCGCTCTGCCCTGGATACTGAAGTTATAGAGCGAGAAGAGATCCGCTCGACTAGGGATGCAACATATGTTGAGATCGAGGAGACTTTGATTACTCGAGACGCAGCTTTTGCGGAGAGAGATGAGGCTATAGCTTCTCTTGATTTCCATATTGCTGATAGTACTGCTCTTCGATCTTACACCCATGGTTTGGTCACCAATATGAGTGTGTATATTGATGACCACAATGCCACCTTGCAGATGGCTGTGGATGTTCTGGGCTGTATGGAGGCTGAGTGGACTGTACTTTTGGCTGCTCCACCATCTTCAAAGAGAGATGCCATGATGGCATTGCTGACCCACTTGTCTCTGGGTCCATAGACTAGCTTTATTTTTCCTGCACATACTAGATCAGCCATTTTTGTCATGTACAGGGCATTATGCATATAAAGCAGTTTTATATATCAGAGAAATATATTTTTGATGCACTTCCCTGACTGGAGATGTATTGTCATTGCTGAGTGATTACCACTTCTTTCATGACTCGCAGTTGTTGATGTATCTTGAGCTTCTCCTTGATGGATTGACAGTTGAGATGTCAGGGAGTATCTCAGATAGGCCATTTTCGAAGCATCGGGTACTGACCGGTGACAACTCAGCCATTGGTTCCAGTCTAGTGAAGCATCGGGTACTGACCAGTGACAACTCAACCGTTGGTTCCAGTCCAGCGAAGCATCAAGTACTGACTGGTGACAACTCAACCGTTGGTTCCAGTCCAGCAAAGTTCGGGTACTGACCAAAGCAGTCTCAGCCGTTGGCTCATTCCAAGCGAAGTTCGGGTACTGACCGAAGCAGTCTCAGCCGTTGGCTCAGCCCCAGTGAAGTTTGGGTTCCAACCGAAGTAGTCTCAGCCGTTAGCTCAACCCCAGCGAAGTTTGGGTACTTACCGAAGTAGTCTTAGCCTTTGGTTCATCCCCAGCGAAGTTTGGGTTCTGACCGAAGCAGTTTCAGCCGTTGGCTCAGCCCCAGCAAAGTTCGGGTTATGACCGAAGCAGTTTCAGCCGTTGGCTCAGCCCCAGCAAAGCATCGGGTAAGGACTGATGACAACTCAGCCGTTGGTGCAACCCCATAGAAGTTCAGGTGCCGACCGAAGTCAATTTCAACCTTCAGACTAGTCCCATGAGATGTTGGGAGACGATCTACGGTTGAGAGTCATATAATAATCCATCTTCACAGAGGACAGATGATGGAATCTGTTATACACATCCTCAAAGAAGATCATTGAGGTAGTATCAATCCAGGCCACTTCCTCAATACCTACAAAGCTATCGCAGAGGACGTCATCCCCAGCAAATCAAGATAGGAAAATCTGTGATAGCTCACCCCCTCAGAATCTACAAAGCTATTGCAGAGGACGTCATCCCCAGCAGATCAAGACGGGAAAATTTATGATAAATCATCTTCAACAAACTCATCTGAGTCAAACAAATTATCGTGAATGATGTCATCCACCGTCGAGAATGACAAAACTGGCTCGCGATAACTTCTTAATACCATCAATAGCTATACCGGATAGCGTCATCCCCAGCAAAGTGATAACGCACACAACCAAAAGTAGCCCCATTCTACTCCAAGACGCCCAGCTTCAAAATGGCTCTAGCACTCTTTATTTCCAGTGTCTACTAATCTTTATCCTGTCCATTCCACCACGTTACATGGACATGATAAAGAGGGGCATCTGTAGTCACTCAAAATTTTCCTTGCCCCAATACTAACCCGGTAGGAGGGCAAAACCATCAATCAATCCAAATCCGACCACCGACGCCGATCCTTCAACCTAAATCTGATTCCCAATATCGGTAATCAAGCTTTAAAAGTCAATCGGACCATCAATCAAGTTTTGACAGTCAATCGGACCATCAATCAAGTTCCGACAGTGAATCAGACCATCAATCAAGTTTTGACAGTCAATCGGACCATCAATCAAGTTCCGACAGTCAATCGGACCATCAATCAAGTTTCGACAGTCAATCGGACCATCAATCAAGCTTTGACAGTCAATCGGACCATCAATCAAGTTTCGACAGTCAATCGGATCATCAAGCTCAACCCCAGGTCTCAACCCGGGAAGTCAAAATTAACCCCGGTCTCAACCCGGGAAGTTAATTCAACCCCGGCAGCAACCCGGTAGGTACCAATCAACCCCGACATCAATATCGGGCCGTAAAGTTAACCCTGGCTCAATCCGAGAAGTCAAGGCAACCTCGACATCAACCGAGGACATGTCAAGCCATCTCTGGTCTCAATCTGGGAAACACAATTCATCCCCGGCAGCAACCCGGGAAGTCAAACTCAACCTCGATCTCAACCCGAGAAGTGCAGATCAACCCCGATCTCAACCCGGGACGTCAGGTCAACTTCAGACATCAACCTGAAGCATCACAACAACTCCAGAGCAAAACCTGGAATGACCACGTTAGCCTAAGAGACAACCCTGAGGTCAAAAGACTCGACTAGGATCCAAGTCTTGGAATCAGCTCCCGAAAGTCAACTAGCGACCATGCCGACACTACAGGCAGCCCCAATAGGGGTACAACGATCATTTCATTAATTCTCAACTGACTTGGTCAAACTCAAGCCAAATCGATGCCACCAAAGTCAGAATGAACCCTAACGACGATCCCGAGTGGCAACTATGCAAGACAACTCAATGGATAAACTGCGAGGAATCAAAGACCTGGTTGTGAACCCGTCTTCCTGGACCCGAAAAATGGTTTTTCCCATGTCATTGCAACACTCTCGGTGAGAGCTTTCCGGAAAGGTATCGTACGCCTCAAACAGACGCTCCGATCAAAAGTTAAAAAGTTTCCTACCGGACATCGCATTGCTCGAAATGCACGTACTTTGAGACGACCAAGCCGGGCACGTGGGCCCCACCTAGGGGAGCTGCCGGTAGAGTGGAGGCTCCCTGGCCTATAAATAAACGTGCCCCTTGTTCATTTAAAATAATTTAAAAACGCAGCAAAGCCCTGCCAGTTTAATTTTTTAACTTTTACACCTCTTTCAAACCTAAATATTTTCACTCCAACATGTAGATATACCCATATACTACCACATATCAAAAAACCACCAGTAGATTTGGACGTTTGAAGCCTATGATTTTGCAAAAAGCCCGTAGTGCAACCCATTATAAGTATTTTTACGATCAGCAAGTCAATACTACTACTTTGCACGGTTTTACACCTGCACATCAAGTTTTATCTTCTAAATATGCCCGGAACTTAGTTTCGTGGCCGTTTTCATCAAAATTTGGTACATTTCTATACATAAACGCAGTTTTTTTTGCATTTCTACAACTCGGATTGACGATCCGTCAGCTCCAGCAGCTTCAATGCACTAGCACACACCTTTTTTGGCAACTTCGCCGGACTGGGTTATCTTTCCAACCTGGGTTTGGCCCTTTTTTGTATATATTTAACTACAAATGGACTAACATTTCAATTCTGTCAAGCCTAAATGTCAAATCCATGGTAGTTTACCACTTTTATATATATTTACGCATATATAAGCGACTTTCACCATCACTGGTACTCATATGAGTCTTGGTTGACTACATTTCTGTCAATATATATATTTATATATTTTCAGTTCGGCCTGGATTACTTCGTGGCCATTTTACTGCTTTTGCACACTTCCCCATACTGGGTGCTCTCCCCAGTTACTGGTGACTATTTTATGTCAATTTCAATTCCAGTACGGGCATCGGCAAGAAAACTCATCGCCCTTTTCACTATTTTCTATATATATTTCATTTCTATCACAACCTGGATTATTTCGTGGCTATTTACAGTTATTTTATAAATATATATATTTCAATTCCAGTCCGGGCTTGCGAGTGAAAACCCATCGCCCTTTTTACAGCTTTTATATATATTTAACTATATATATTGCTTTGCTCAATTTGTTCAACTGTTGCATTTAATATTCATTTGTATATGAATCTGCACTAAAATATCTGCGGGCGAACTAGATTTATCCAAATCTCGCCACTTCTAGCTTTCAAACGGTTCAAACAGGTCCCGACAGAACTTGGAAGCTATAATGGCTGAGATTTCTTTAAATCTAGTTATTTTTATAGTTTCAGCTTCAAAAGCAACCTCGCGTCCCTTAGATCGCTATCTAGTGGGAACAAGACGCTTCGGCAGTGCAGACCGGGATTTACTGAATGAATCCCTGGTTCTGGCTATCTTGGGATATTTATCTATTTATGTACAAATTTGAACTGTGCAGGTTTTCTGTCTACTCATATGTGAGCCTAGGAATCATGGGATTCATGATCAAACTGATCAGAATCTGATTCCCACGATGGACAAACTACGATTTATAGATGTACCCTGCCAGTTTTTTCCTATAAAATGTATATGCACAGACCTTAAAACGGTTATCCGGATTTAAGGTCTCAACATAGTGAAAATATGGATTGTCGTGTCAGCGTCCCTCCGATGGTTTTCATACCCATGAGAAGACCGACACTTTATATTTTTGTGGTCGAGGATGCCTCGTAGCCTGACAAATCACCAATTGCATGCAGCCTTAAGGCTATAAAGATAAAATTGAGAGTAGCGATATGCTTCAATTCCTATGTCAGCGTAAGGGGTTTGATAAAACTAGCTTTCAAAACATCACTGTCAATTCATTTCAAAAGCTTTTGCAAATCAAATTAAATAATTCTTTTTGCAAATTAAATCAAAGATTGATTTTCAAATCAAATCAAACCCTTCGTAAATAAGCTCAACGAAGCCTGTCAAAGCTTTCAATAAATCAAAAGGCCCAATTTCCAAACAGCATTCATTCACGCGTTCCAGTTTTAAAGAAAATATTGAAAAGATTGTGGTACCGTGTTTACACGGGAGTCATGGGGTGCCTAACACCTTCCCCACAGTTAACCAAGCCCCCGAACTCAAAACTCTGATTTCAAAAGATCAAGTTTCGACAGTGTCCAGCAATTGGGCCTCTTTTCAAATCAAATTCGGTTGAGTTGGTACAACCATTTTCAAAACTACCAACTGGTGACTCTGTTTAAATCAAATCGTCGACATATACACATGTTGGACTCTTTCCTAAAAAACCTTTTAAAATCTTTTTTGCAATAAAAAGAATAAGGGTAGAGATAACTTAGGAAGATCGATTTGATGAAAATCGGGTTAAAAACCGACCCGCGGTATTTCTTAAATTTTCCAACGTCGACAGTGAAGTCTTAGCTACCTAAGGCTATTATATTAGATCAATTAAGATTTATATTTATGGGTTAATAGAGACTAACTGTTATGATAACAATAGGTTATTCAAAGGATAAGAAGTCAAGGTCGAAAACAGTCAACGACTCAGGCATGTTTCCTAACTTCATTTGATTTTCATATTGAATGCAAGTTCCCTAATTTACACCACCTTGAATATTTTGCAAGTTTCTAATTGTTGTTAAATCAACCATATATTGAGCAAATATCTGAACTTATACACTTATTGATTGTATAAGCAAATTGTTCTATAGAATAATTCTCATGATATCTAAATTTATGAAAATTATTATTCATACTCTGAAGCTTGACTTAAATTATACTTACATCTTTGGTAATGATTCTTTGAATCTTGTTGCAAACGTTGAACGTATTAATTATTCCTAAATGTGTTGAGAAGAGCGTCTATGCCATTTGATTCGGCTAGAATTGATCTATGAATTTGAAAGCGATCCAAACCAATTGCTTTGGTGCAGACTTTTATAATCTATTGAGATGAATAATCCTCATAGAAGGGGAAACTATACAACGTTGGGGAATTGACATTCGTGCGAACAGCAGGGTACGTTATACATAACACCAGGTACGGTATGTTGATCACCTATTGTACTTGTTTATATTGGGTTAACAGTGAAATACTGTTAATTCTAGCAGGAGTTCTTGGTCCTGTAACAACCCAGGTCAAATCTCGAGTCCAGAATAAATCTCGGGTTAAATCCCAAGTCCGAATCGAATCAAATCCATCCAAAATAAGGCCTTAAACTATAGGCCCAATAGTATCTTCTTGGGTCATCTTAGCCCACCACAGGTTCACCCAAAAGTCATGACTGAAGGTACTATTAGTAGTAAGTTATTTTCTTATATGCAGACAAATTTTTCCCCTATCTTTCGATGTGGGACTGGGGTGTTACAAACTCCCCCACTTAAATTTCTAATGTCCCCGTCAGAACCGATCACACACACGGTCCAAAGATCTTTTCCTCATTAGCCATTGTGGGATAAAATCGGCTGGTTTCGTGTCCCCACCTCCGGACCTCCTTCTCTCCATTGTGGGTGTCGACGTTAGTTTAAAAAATCCGTGGGTCGGGCCACATGAGAAGACTGAGAAAGAGGAACTCCGTACTCAGCTAGAGTTGGAGGTGATGGATAGGATACACTTCGAGGAGAAGTGGGAAGCAGCCAATAAGAGAGCTGACGACCTAGAGGATGAGGTTAGGTGCAAGAAGAGGAAGATGAACAAGATGGGGTATGTGTTCCGTTTAGCTTTTGAGAGGGTGATTGATGGTGTGTACCACTACCCTGCAGAACAGGGATAGACTCTACACACTATGAGTCAAGAGCTGGTAGCTTATATAGCACAGTTAGAGTACAAGAGCGCGGGATGATGTGATGAGATTTCCTTAAATGGTCTAGTGATAGTTTAGTAGAATTTATCTTTATGTGTTGTACATACTATGTTGTAATCCCGATCTTTTGTGTAAGATGTGGGATAATGATGTAAAACTCGAGTTAGCTTTTGTTAGAGGGGTAGTATGGTAGTAGGTTGGTATATTCCTCGTCTTTTGTGATATTAGGGGATATATGTGATAACATTTATAGTAGTATGCTAGGATAATCATGTAATGAAATGAAATGGCATATGAATATAAATGGAGTTTATTCAGAAACGTGTTATAAATTGATTCTTTTAGTATTAAAAGAAATACTTAAGTAACATACTTGAATAATAATAAAATGAAAATTTGTGATGCAGATAATGCTGCCCAGACGTAGATTGACTGCACCCAAAGAATCAATTAATAACGAAAGGGAACAAGTTGACCCGATCCAGAAACTGGTAGACCTGTTAGGAGAGGCATTAAGGGGAAGGAACAATGAACCCGTTCGCCCAAACCCTTAAGCTGTGCCAGTAACAACCTTTAAAGACTTTAAGAGTGTAAGACCCCCGGAGTTCGAGGGAACTACCGACCCAATCGTCGCACAAACGTGGATCAAGGAGATCGAAAGAGCTTTCACTATATCTCGCGTAGGCAAAGATCAGAAGACGGTGTTTGCCATGTACATGATGAGGGGAGAAGCGAACTACTGGTGGGAGGCTAATCAACAAAGAGCTGGAGAAGGGATAATAGCTTGGGATAAGTTTAAGACGCTGTTTCTCGAGAATTACTTCCCAAAAAGCATGAAGAATAGGATGGAGGTGAAATTCCTAGAGTTAAAACAAGGAGAGATGACGGTGGCGCAATACGTGGCTAGGTTTAACAAACTAGCCCGATTTGCAGAGCACCAAGTTGGTGATGAAGAGAGGAAGGCTAGACGCTTCGAACAAGGGTTGAAGCCTTGGCTACTCAATAAGGTGTCAGTTCTTCAGATCGATTCTTTTGCAACACTGCTGGAAAAGGCTATTATTGCCGAGGGAGGAAGTGAAGCTTTAAGCTTGTACAACAAATAGAAGAAAGGAAAGAATGCTGGAGGAGAGAATCGTACTGGAGGAAGCAGTAGTGGAGGAAGTAATTTGGGAAAGAGAAAATGGGAGAATAACAACAACAACAAAAACAATAATAATCAATCAGGGAATTTTCGTGAAGGTTTCAAGAAGAGGGCTGAAGGTTGCCCAAAGTGTGGGAAGAATCACCAGGGCGAGTGCTGGAAAGGACGTGGCACTTGTTACAATTGCGGACAGGAAGGGCATATCTCGCCCAACTGCCCGAAACCGAAGAAGATACAAGGATGCTTTGCGTGTGGCTCGACGGAGCACCGAATTAAGGACTGTCCAAAGAAGGGAAGTGGCGGGGGTAGCAATCAGCAAGGAGGCAACAAGCTGATGATCAGCGGGCCGGCACAATCCAACCGCCCAACCTCCAGAACCTTTAACATGACCGTCCAAGACGTCGTGGCTGCAAAGGACGTGGTGTCAGGTATAATCCCAATCAATGATATAAATGCTTATGTATTATTTGATTCGGGTGCCACCTGTTCTTTTATATCTGAAGAATTTACTAGTCAACTTAGTACACCCCGAGAATTATTAGAAAATCCTTTGAACATAGAAGCTGCGAATAAGGAAGTAATCCCTGTAGAATACGTTTATCAAAATTATCGCGCAAACATTAGAGAGCATGAACTGAGCGTAGACTTGATTCCTATTAGATTGGGAGAATTTGACGTAATACTGGGAATGGATTGGTTGTATAACTATGCTGCGATAATTGACTGTCAAAATAAATGTGTGAACCTCTAGACTCCGAGTAATTCTAAGGTAGTGTTTTATAGTAGCTCATCGCTTAAGCAATCGTGTTGCGTTACGATGATGCAGGCCAAGAAATTGTTAAGGAAAGGATGTGTAGGTTATTTAGCTTACATCGTTGATACTCGAAAAAAGGGAGTAGAAATTAAGGATATATCCATAGTGAATGAATTTCAAGATGTGTTTTTGGATGATCTGCCTGGTCTTCCGCCAGACAGAGAAATCAAATTCGCAATAGACTTAGCACTAGGAACGGCACCGATTTCGAAAGCTCCATATCGAATGGCGCCGGTAGAAATGAAGGAGTTGATGATACAACTGCAAGAGTTATTGGATAAGGGTTACATTCGACCGAGTGTGTCTCCTTGGGGTGCACCAGTGTTATTAGTTAAGAAAAAGAATGGATCGATGAGGCTCTGTATCGATTATAGAGAATTAAACAAAGTAACTATCAAGAACCGATATCTGCTACCGAGGATAGACGACCTGTTTGATCAACTGAAGGGAGCAAAGTGTTTCTCAAAAATTGACCTACGAACAGGATATCATCAACTGAAAGTGAGGGATGAGGACATACCTAAAGACTGCGTTTTGAACCAGTTATGGACACTACGAGTTTTTGGTAATGTCATTTGGTTTGACTAATGCTCCGGCAGCATTTATGGACTTGATGAACCGAGTTTTCAAGACATACTTGGATAAATTTGTAGTGGTTTTTATCGACGACATTTTGATCTACTCGAAGATAGAGGAAGAACACGCCGAACATCTAAAGATTATTTTGGAGGCACTAAAGAAGGAGAAGATGTATGCGAAATTTTCAAAGTACGAATTTTGGATGGAGAAGGTTCAATTCTTAGGCCACGTGGTGGATAAGAATGGAATCACTGTAGACCCTGCGAAGGTAGAAGCAGTAAGTAATTGGGAACAACCGAGAACACCAACGGAGGTAAGAAGCTTTTTAGGGTTAGCTGGGTACTATCGAAGATTCATCCAAGATTTTTCTAAGATAGCAACCCCGTTGACCAATTTGACTAGGAAGATGGTGAAATTTGTATGGACCGACAAATGCGAAGAAAGTTTTCAAGAACTGAAAAGGAGATTGAGCGAAGCACCTGTGTTATCATTACCAGATGATGCGGGAAATTTTGTGGTGTATAGTGATGCATCGCACAAGGGACTTGGTTGTGTGCTAATGCAGCACGACAAAGTCATTGTGTATGCATCACGACAACTTAAGGATTATGAAAAATGATACTATACTCATAACTTAGAGTTAGCGGCAGTAGTTTTTGCGTTAAAGATATGGAGGCATTATTTATATGGAGAAAATTGTGAGATATACACGGACCACAAAAGTCTGAAATATATCTTCACACAGAAGGAGTTAAACATGCGGTAGAGAAGGTGGTTAGAATTAATCAAAGACTATGACTGCGATATTCTTTATCACACGGGGAAGGCAAACGTGGTTGCCGACGCTTTGAGCAGGAAGGGAAGGGAGAAGTTGTTTAATTTGATGACTCAGGAAGAGTTGATAAGAGAGATGGAGAAATTGGAGATAGAAGTGCAAGGACCAGAAAAGTCTGGTGAGAAGTTGTTTATAGTGGAAGCTCATCCGACATTGTTGGATAGAGTAAAGGAAGCACAGGAGAAAGATGAAGATGTGAGAAGATCAGGAAGAGGATCACAGAAAATGAAGAAGAGAAATTTTGAATGGATAAAGACGGTATTTTGAGATTTGAAGAAAGAGTATGGGTACCAGCGGTAACCGAGTTGAGGGAAGAGATTTTGCACGAGGCACATAATACGATATATTCTGTTCATCCGGGAGGCACGAAGATGTACCGAGATCTAAGGAAACATTTTTGGTGGCCTAATTTAAAACGGGAAGTCGCAGAGTGCGTTAGTAGATGTTTGACTAGCCAACGCGTTAAAGCAGAGCATCAATGGCCGAGTGGTTTACTACAACCGTTAGAGATACAAGAGTGGAAATGGGAGCATATTATGATGGACTTTGTGGTAGGACTTCCAGTTACACAGAAAGGTTATGATGCTATATGGGTTATCGTGGATTGACTAACAAAGACCGCACATTTTCTACCAATCAAGATTCGCTATAGTTTGAACCAATTAGCGAGTCTGTACATAAAGGAGATTGTTTAACGACATGGAGTGCCGGTGTCTATTGTCTCTGATTCGAGATCTGCACTTCACGTCAAATTTTTGGAAGAGTTTGCAAGAGAGAATGGGAACGCAGTTGAGATTGAGTACCGCTTATCATCCTCAGACAGACGGACAGAGCGAGAGAACAATACAAACGCTAGAGGACATGCTTAGGACTTGCGTGATGGATTTTAAGGGAAATTGGGACAACCACCTACCCTTAGTCGAATTTGTATATAATAATAGTTATCATGCGAGTATCGGCATGCCACCGTACGAAGCTCTTTACGGAAGAAAGTGCAGAATGCCGTTATGTTGGGACGAAGTATGAGAGTGACGAATACTCAGACCAGAGTTAGTACAACAAACCGCAGACGTGGTGACAATGATAAGAGCCAGATTAGTAATAGCTCAAGACTGCCAGAAAAAGTACGCAGATTTGCATCGGCAGGACCGAGACTTCAAAGTCGGCAGTTTCGTATTCTTGAAGGTATCTCCATGGAAGGGAAAGATTCGTTTCGGCAAGAAAGGAAAATTGAGTCCAAGATTCATAGGACCGTTCGAGATACTGAAGCGAGTGGGCGAAGTGGCATACAAAGTTGCGTTACCAACCGAGTTGGAGCACATCAACAACGTGTTCCACATTTCTGTGTTGCGACCGTACAAGGCCGACTACAAGCATGTGATTTCTTACGAGCCCATTCAAGTGGAGAAGAACTTGGCGTACGAAGAAATTCCTGTCCAGATATTAGATAGGAAAGAACAAACTTTGAGAAATAAAATTATATCTTCTGTAAAAGTACTTTGGCGTAACCACGATGTCGAGGAGGCAATGTGGGAGTTAGAAGATAGGATGATGAGGGATTATCCCCATTTATTTGTGTAACCTTGTAGCAATTCCGGGACGAAATTTTTATAAGGGGGGAGATGTAATACCCGAGAATTTCCTAATATTATTAAATAAATATATTAATGGAAATAGCAGTCATGTTTCTTCAATTCTTCTATAAATAGCAGTCATGTTTCTTCAATTTCATTTGCTGAGATTTTGTTTAAGTGTTGGATTGAGAGCATATTGATAGTTGATAGCAAGATAGTTTACAGAGAGTTGGGAATCTAATTTGAGCAAGCTTTATTCATAGCAGAGGTATAAAATTCTTCATTCTTGTTCTTCATTCAAGTTTACTATCCAAATTTTGATTCTTGAAATTCATGAGTTTGTGATCAAGTATTGTTTGTTAGTCGATATGTGGGCTGTTATATATGTTAGTATGCAATGTGACATGCTTAGAACTATTTTCATGAAGTAATTCTGTGATTTGGGATGTTAACTGCCGAAGCAGGAAGAACAATGGCATGAACTTCACACGGCGCAGCTGCGCCGGGTTTATACCCAGGCGCAGCGCAGCTGCGCAGGAAGCCTGTTCCAGTTTTGTTTGAGTTCTGTTAATCTGATAAGCATGATTGGATGTTATGACTCAGGCAAGGCATATTAGCCATGAATAACTTTTATAGAGGGGTATGTAGACCTAATATGAGCATGTTCTTCTATGATTACGTGCATGATTAACGAACGTTAAAGTTTCCGAAGTGAACATAAGGTTTATAATTGAACTTTAAACATATATGGCTTACGACGGTATTCTGACCTTGCAAGCATATTATTATGTTTTAGGAAGGCATGAAAAACATGTTCATAGCTGTATACATGTTTCATAAGGTAACATAAGTATGTGATCTCGTTAAATGAACTTTACTAGTGAAAGTATAAGTTTTATCTTGACATTTTATATCGAATTCTAGATTTTGATTTTTGCGAACGTGTTTAGATGACTTAGAAATGCATGAATAACCCGTCAACTTATGTTTATTCGATTCGTAAGGAAGCATGAACATGTTGGACTTATTAGTAAAAATTACTAATGAAAATATGAGCTTTGATGATGAACCTTAACATGTTATATTGAGATTCATATCCTGATATTTGTAATATGTTTAATAGTGTGTATACCATCACTAGTATACCATACATGTGTACTCGCTTGTCAAATTCAATGAAAGGTTAACCAAGCATAAGTTTAAGCATATTTTAAAGTGATAAACGACGCTAGTGATGAATGAAAGATGTGGACACTTATAAACATGTATAGTACAAAGTATGTGATCTCTTGATGTGAACATATGATCTAATTGTATGCATGGTGATTACATGACCCTATTCGACCTTAATTTTATGTAAATCCTAGACTAAAACCATAACATATAAAAATGAACTTGAGATGATCATATGCTTATAAACGTCCTCTGACATGATCGTATGTTAAGTGTAAATTGGTTAAGTATGCTAAAGTATGGACAGAACCAGAAAATGCAAGGCTCAACCCTGGTCTGGCTAGGGGACTGCGCAGCTGCGCCGTCCCTAGGCCTAACCAGGGCGCAGCTGCGCCGGCCTGGAATCAGAAGCCATGCAGTTTGACAATCTAATTTTGGACAGATAGCTTATATGATGCCTACATTGCTAGAAATGGTTTACACCCTACTGATATGTGTATATATGTGATGATTAAGTAATAAGATAGTGTTTAACTTATATAATGAAAGTCCATGGATAAAAAGGTTTTAATCTTGAGCATTGTGAAATAGCTTATGGAGTAATTAGGTATTTGATTTCATGATAGACATATAAACTGATTTTGTACCGTACGTGTATACTTGAATCGTATCAAGCTTAAATAACAAATGTGAAGTTAAATTGTATGGCTAATGAATATCATATATATACGTAACTGTATTACGATAGGAATTCGAAAGTGTTGATTTGCTTTTCGTGGATAAACTACGCTAAAGGCAAGTTCTCTAACTTACACTATTTTAAAGTGCAAGTTTCCTTACTTACACTCAGTTATAGTGCGAGTATCCTATCTTTGTGTTTGTTTTATTTTGAGGAACGTTGTAAGATAGTTCCTAACTCTATTCTTTATTGGACATACATTTAGCTGTGCTATTATTGTCGTACAAGTAAACTATTGAGATTGGAATTCAAATATTATGAATCATATACGAGATAAAACTCGATTTATATTCTACGAACTTTAAACCTTGAGATTGAACTTATAATTGTTGTGATCTATGTCATTTGATTCGGCTAGACTTATATTGTTGAAAAGCGACCAAAACCAATTGATTGGTGCGGGATCTTGTATTTGACTGAGAAGAACAAAATATAACTGTCGGAGAACCGACGCGTGCACTTGAGTATGATTGATTGTTATGCATAACGATGGTACTTTAGGCTGATCACCTGTTGTACCTATTTTTATTTGATTTTCAGTTTATTACTGTCAAATCCTGTGGAAGTTCATAGTCCTTAGTGACTGCTCAGTATTCAGTTATCTTGAAATCTTGAATTGATTTATTATTGAATCACATTGATATTATTTTGTCTTTAGCGACTGTTATTGAAAACTGTTGATATTCTTGTTATCCTTGAACTATCAAACCTTGTTATACCCTTTCGAGAATTGAGAATTATATCCTTTACCCTTATTGTATATTACTTGCTGGGCAATTTGTGCTCATTCTTGCTTTCCCTAAAACATTTCAGTTAAGGCAGAGCATGGCGAACATTCAGGCGTTGATAAGGGCAAGGGCAAGGCTACCAACTAGCTTGTCTCTTTTATGTTTTTAAATATTTTAATGTTGTATTAAGATGATGTAGTAAGACTGGATTTGTTTATGTTTAAGCTTAAGTTAGATTATGTAATGAGTCGTTAATTGATATTATTAGGTAATCTATTAAGTATTGTAGGTTGCGAGACTTGGGGGAATAATTATAATAAATCATTGTATATTATTCTAAATTAGATATTCCACTGTGAATGTGTGATTTTAGTTATCATTGTAGTACCATGAGCATGTGACGAACCGAATTCGAGCGACCCTGTGACGGTCCTGGAATTTGGGGCGTCACAATTATATTGCGCGACAACGTTAAAATATTTGTGCACAATATATTGTACTAAGGGCTAATCCCCCAGAGTACGACATGATGGTCCATATAATCTATAAAACTGTTAAAGGTTACGGTAGAAATACTCGTCAACCTAGGACATAGTTCATGGTCTTATGACCCTCAGATGTACTTTTGATCTTACTTTCAAATCTTAATTCAAAAGCCGAGTTTCCTATAGAATTTTCATTTCTTGATTATCGTTTATTGATTTCCAGAAAGATTATATTATTAAGTTAAGATCTATTTATTGATCATTTATATATTATTATTTCTATTGTGATTCTTGTGGGCAATTGTTTGCTCACCCTTGCATAAAATATTGCAGGTAAAATTGAAAGGACTGACGAGCCGTCCTCAAGTAAGGGCAAGGGCAAGTTGCATAAGTGATGAAGATTAATTTACTTTCAATTGCTAAAGTTTGTGTAACGAGACTAATTTATTATTATGTTTTATTTTTGCAAAGTTATAATAAAGGTTAGATAACCTGGGATTGAGTATTATTGATGTAACCCTTAATGCGAGGATTATTTATTAAGTTTGTAAGTTCTATTTGAATCCTTTAGATAGATGTGATTTTATTGGACAGTGAACACCAAATCTATAGGAAATACCAGAATGGTAGTGGGAGCATATCACAATGGACTTCGTGGAAGGGCTACCGACGACTTAGAAAGGTTATGATGCGATATGGGAGATCGTGGATCGATTGACGAAGTCAGCTCATTTCTTGCAAATCAAGATTAGATTTAATTTAGACCAGTTGGCTAAGTTGTATGTCAAAGAGATCGTTTCAAGGCACGGTGTTTCGGTATCAATTGTATCAAACCGTGACTCGCATTTTACCTCGAACTTTTGGAAGAGTCTTCAAGAACGCGTAGGAACACAATTTATAATGAGTACGACATATCATCCCCAAACCGATGGCCAAAGTGAACGAACAATACAGACCTTAGAGGATATGCTAAGAGCCTGTGTTATGGATTTTAAAGGAAATTGGGACGACCATTTACCTTTAGTTGAATTCGCTTACAATAACAGTTATCACACGAGTATTGGCATGCCGCCTTATAAAGCGTTATACTGAAGAAAATGCAGAACTCCACTATGCTGGGATGAAGTTGGTGAACGATGACTGTTAGGACCTGAATTAGTACAGCAAACTGCCAAATTAGTCAAAGTGATCAAGGCTAGATTGATAGATGCTCAAAACAGGCAAAATAAGTACGCCAACCAACATCGACATAAATGATAATTTGATGTTGGAAGTTTTGTTTTCCTGAAAGTGTATCCCTGGAAGGGGAAGATCAGGTTCAGCAAAAAGAGAAAGTTAAGCCCAAGGTTTATTAGACCTTTCGAAGTGTTGAGAATAATTGGTGAAGTATCTTATGAGGTAGCTTTACATCCAAAGCCAGAATATATTCAAAATGTTTTCCATGTTTCCGTGCTACGACCATGCAAACCAGACTATAAGCATGTTATAGAGTATGAACCCCTGCAAGTTGAGAAGGATCTGTCCTATGAAGAAGTCACTGCTCAAATTATTAACAGAAAAGAGCAAGTTCTCAGGAATAAAGTAATACATTCTGTTAAGGTAATTTGAAAAAACCGCAACGCTGAAGAAGCTACGTGGGAACTCGAAGACAAAATGATGAAAAGTGATTCTGAGTTATTTATTTAATTCATGTATTCCGATTCTAAGGACAGAATCCTTGTAAGGAGGGGAGAATGTAATAGATGTGTTTATTATGTAGTGATTCTGGGGATATAATCCTTTTAAGGAGTGAAGGATGTAACGAATGAGAATTTTGTAATAGTTAAAAATATTTATTGGATTAAATAAATATTTTAGTTATAAATAAATAAATATTTTAGTTGGTTTATTTATTGAATAAAATAAATAATTGATGGAAATTATTGTGAAATAATTTAATTAAGTGTGATAAAATTAATTATATTAATGTTAAATAGTTTTGTAATTGGTGCGTATTTTATTACGCGATTATATTGGTAATATTCTAATTTAATTAAGTAATTAAATTAGAGAATTGAGAATTTGTTAAATAAAGTTATAATTATAATGGTTGAATATAAATTATAATTATATTGGAAATGTTTGATTTAAATTATTAATGAATTAAGTTTAATTTAATTTAATTTAAAATATTAATAATTGAATTAATTAAGGGTGTGACAAATGAACCATATTGTAAGGAAGATATAAAAATAAATTAAAAGAGTTATTTGGGGTTCTAGCCAAACATGGCCTAGAGACCGTCCATATTTTTTAATGTATGAAACCTTTCCTTTGTTTTAACTGACATATAAAAATAAAGTTACGTAATGTGGGAGTCAGTTATTTGCTAAGCCTAAGAAGAAGAGCAAAACAAAGTGCAGAGAGAAATTGAGAGAAACGAGAGAACTTAGAGAAAGCTTTGAGAATCAAGAGAAGGAATGAGGGCTGCCAAACAATTCTCACCATCTAATTAAGCTTAAGGAGAAATCAAAAAAGTAATAATCTCGTTCTAGTTCTTAGTTTTGGTTTTTGTCAAAATCTCTTCTCTGTAAATGAATTTTGATGGCTAATGCATGAAGAAATTGAATTACAGTGAAATATATACCTTATGGTTTACTTTGAGACAAAAATTGATGGTTAATTCTTGATATAAACTGTAAATTGGTGTTGGATATTGTTAATACGTTAAGAAATGAAAAGAATGCAAGTTGTAATAAAGGTTAGGTAACCTGGGATTGAGTATTATTGATGTAACCCTTAATAGGAGGATTATTTATTAAGTTTGTGAGTTTTATTTATATACTTTATTTATGGGTAGATAGATGTGATTTTATTGGACAGTGAAAACCAAATCTGTGGGATTGAAGTACCCGGATTTGGGGGTGTCACAACCATTCTCCACGACCCACCATTCCCAAGGATCTCTTTTAAGAAATATACTCATTCGAAACTTACAAAAATTATAATTTTTAGCTTCATAAAGTAGTGGAGGTCTAACAGTTGATTGACCTTCTTGAATGATGTTCCCAAATTGTACCATGCTAGAATCTTTTCCTACAAGTCACCTTTAAGACCAAGATAAGTAGAGCCAAGATTTGATACCAATTAAAATTCAGATAGGCACACTTAGAAGGGGAGTTGAATAAGTGTGAGAACAACCGATGCCAAAAAAATTTTGTGTGTTAAAACTTTCTTGTCTGAAAATACATAATGTTGTATATAAGAATTCAGCTTGCTAGATTAACAATGCAGTTTGCTATATTCCGGATTCAGGTTACTAGATTAACAGATTATCAAAAAGACAACTTAGTATACTAATTTTCAAATTTTATTTACTTATACTAATTGATGATATGAGTTGTTATGGATAATTTTTTGATGAAGTATATAAGTTAAAGTATTAAGATTATGAATTATAACTCAAATTGAAGCATGCAATGAAAAATTAAAGTAAATCAATCAAGCACATGAACACACGAAATTTTTACGTGGTTCAGCCCCTAACCTCTATTCTAGTGGCCTACCTCTACGTCCAATACCAATTAGTATTGGAGACTCTTTTATTAATTAACTTGGTTTACAATTAAATCCCTTTACAAAATAAGTTCCCACAACCTTTGAGTACTTATACTCCATGAGAACCTATGCTCCCCACACACCTATGCACCTTTAAGCATCTATGCTTCCTTGAACTTGTTTATAAATCCCCTAATCCAACCCGAAGTAGAAAACAATAAACTAACAACTTAGCATATCAACAACTTTAATAATTGATTAAAATATAACAAAAAAATAAACTATGATCAAAGCAATAATTATATCACAATGCAAGGCTCAACTATAAATGCAATGATCAATATAAAAGATAAATAAATCATCGATTTAAGCGCAAGGAAGAGAGTTGAAAATTTATCAAAATCTTTAATGCACAGCAGCTTGATTAACACTTCACAATAGCAACACTAAGTACTCCTTCAATATTATGCCTTTTTAATTACTTCACAATAAAAAAGTTTGAACAACCCTTATGAGGTATATGAAGAGAGAAGAATTTAAGAATAGTTTTGTCACAACCCAGAAAATCGAATTGTCCCGAAAATTAAGTTTAAAGAATTATTAATTAATAAAATAGATTTTTATTAATTATATTCTGTGTTATGTGATTATTAGTCATTCTATGACCTAGGATGATCATAAGCCAGGAGTATTCTTGATGTGAGTTATAATGAACGAGTAAGAATTTTCAAGATGAAAATAAAATATTTTTGGAAACAAAAATATTTCTGAGAAAAAGACGAAATAGTCACTATTCACACGACAAAACCTAAGGGTTTAGGGTTTGAATAACCTAGGCCTTTTTGAGATTTCGGTATGTCGTAATGACATTCCATCTGAAGATTTTTCGGTAATATGCCGTTAAAAGTTATGTTAACCGATAAATGTTTTTTTCAAAATACGTGCAAAAATTATACGAAATAAAAACAACGAAAAGTATTGTTATGTACTTTTCATTCGCTTAACTACGTTGTGGGGAAACGTGACAGAAAATGCTAATCATCAAAAAGTGTTTTTTAGTTTTTCGATGTTTCAATGAACGGGTAAAAGTTAATCTGTAGAGGAAACATGAAATATCCAAAAATATTTGGATTCTGAGAAATGCAATTTTTCAAACTGTCGGACGAATTCTGAAAAACGGAACCACGAAGCTTTCAGGAGAAGTTTCGTGAATAGTAAGGAGGTGGGAATAGTAAGGAGGTGGGGGTAAAATGGTAAAAAGTAGCCAAATAACCGAAATGCCCCTAGACTTGAAACTCTATATAAACAAGCTTAACTCTTCATTTTTCGAAAACTTGAGAGAGGAAACTCTTGATAAATGAAGAGAGGAAGCGAGGGACTCAAATTAAAAGTCTCGATAGTGGAAAAGCAAGCAAATCATCAGCTTTGCCAAGAGAAAGAAGAAAACAAAAGAAAAATCAAGAAGAAAGGTATGGAAACTTACCTTTGATTAAATTTTCCTTAAGTCTTCTATGTCAAAATACATAGCTTAATGAAAATAGAAGTAAAATATCTTAAGAAACGATTTCCATATAGTTTAATCATAAGGAAATGAAGAAAAAAGAAATTAAAGTTTAGTTTATAAACTCTTTAAAACCTTTCAACGAAAGTATGAATTGTTTGATTTTAATGGATGATTCGGATGAGTTATATGAACTCTCCGATGATATAATGATGAATTATCAAACTTATAACGTTAAATAATGTGAAATAAGTGAATCGTAATCATAATATAGATTAAAAACGAAGAACGAATGAAGAACACGAAGAACGCTGTAAGAACGTTGTTGTTGGACAAATTTAAAACCATCTGTAGACACTCAAAATTTTCCTTGCCCCAATACTAACACTGTAGGAGGGCAAAGCCGTCAATCAAATCAACCCCGGTCTCGACACCGGGCTTTCAAATCCAGCCACCAATACCCTTCATCCAATCTAAATCTGATCCCCAATATCGGTAAACCTAAATCCGATCTCCAATATCGGTTAACTCAAATTCGATCACCAATGTCGGTACTCTAGTCAAATCTGATCCCCAATATCGATACTCAGTTAAATATTAATATCGGTACTCCGATTAAAACTGATCACCAATGTCGATACTCTAATCAAATTCGATCGCCAATGTCGGTACTCAAGCCAACTCCGATCGTCAATCGGACCGTCTATCCAACTCCGATCGTCAATCGAACTGTCAATTCAGCTCCAATCGTCAATCGAACAATCAAATCAACTCTGATCACCAATCGGACAGTCAATCCAACTCCGATCTCACATCGGACAGTCAAATCAACTCCGATATCCAATCGGACCGTCAGATCGTCCCTGATCTCAATATCGGGACATCAAATCAACTTCGATCTCTAATCGGACCGTCAGATCATCCTCGATCTCAATATCGAGCCATCAAATCAACTCTTATCTCCAATCGGCATGTCAGATCATCCCTAATCTCAATATCGGGCCATCAAATCAACTCTGATTGTCAATCGAACTGTTAATCTAGCTCCGATCGCCAATCAGATTGTCTATCCAGCTCGGATCTTAAATCGGACCGTCAATCCAGCTCTGATCTTTAATCGAACAGTCAGATCACCCCTGATCTCAATATTGGGCCATCAAATCAACTCTGATCGTTAATCGGACCGTCTATCCAGCTCCGATCGTCAATCGGACTGTCTATCCAGCTCCAATCACCAATCGGGCAGCCAATTCATCCCCAATCTCAATATTGGGCCGTCAGCTCAAACTCGGTAACCAATATCGGGATAGCCACAGCCACGATCAATTATATCGGGATGTCAACTCAGCCCCGGTCTCAACCCGGGAGGTACAGATCAGCCCTAGCAGCAACCCGGGAAGTGCAGGTCATCCCCAGCAACAACCCGGGAAGTCAGGACAACCTCAGGCACAAACCTGAAGCATCACAACACCTCCAAAAGAAAGCCTGGAATGACTACGTCATCTTCAGATGCAACACTAAGGACGAACAGACTCAAATAGGATCCAAATCTTGGAAATAAGTCCCGATAGTCGACTAAAGGTCGTGCCGACACTGCAGGCAGCCCCGGAAGGGAGAAAACGGTCATTTTATCAACTCTCAGCTGACTCGATCAAATTCAAGTCAAATTGATGCCAAAAAAGTTAGAACGAACCATAACGACGATCCCGAGTGCAAACAGCGCAAGACAGCTCAACAGATAAACTGCGGGGAATCAAAGACCTGGTTATAAACCCATCTTCTTGGACCCGAAAAATGTTTTATTCCATGTCATTGCGACATTATCGGTGAGGGCTTTCCAAAAAGGTATCGCATGCCTCAAACGGACGCACTGATCAAAAATTAGAAAGTTTCGACTTCGACTGCGAGTTGTCCGGAGTGCACGTACTTAGAGACGATGGAACTCGGCACCGCGGTCCCCATCAGGGGAGCCGTACCTCTACCTGTGGCAGCAGAAGGTAGAGTGGAGGCTCCCTGGCCTATAAATAAATGTGCCCCCTTCATTTTCAAGAATTCAGAAACGCTGCGAAGCTCTGCAAGTTTAGTTTTCTCACTTTTACACCACTTCCAAACCCAAATTTTTTCACTCTAACACGTAGATATACCCACATACTACAACATATTAGAAAATACCCGGTAGATTTGGACGTATAGAGCCTACGATTTGGCAAAAGCCCGTGTAGTAGTCTACCGTAAGTATTTTCACGATCAGAAAGTGAATATTACTTCTTCGTACTTTTATACACTTGCACGTTAAGTTTCGTTTTCTCAAAATGCCCAGAACTTAGTTCTGTGGCCATTTTCGTCAAGATTTGGTACATTTTTGTACATAAACAGATTTTCTGGCATTTCTACAACTCGGATTGACGATCTGTCAGCTCCAGCAGCTTCAATGCACTAGCACCTACGTTCTGGCAACTTCGCCGGACTGGGTTATCTTCCCAGTCCGGGTTTGGCCTTTTTTTGTATATATTTTATTGTATATATACTAACATTTCAATTCTGTCAAGCCCAGATGTCAAATTCGATGTAGTTTACAGCTTTTATATATATTTACGCATATATAAGCAACTTTCACCATAACTGGGTTCTCTTCCCAGTATTGGTTGACTACATTTATGTCAATATATATATATATATATATATATATATATATATATATATATATATATATATATATATATTTCAATTCCAGTCTGGGTACCGGCGTGAAAACCCATCGCCCTTTATACTGTTTTTGCACACTTTGCCATACTGGGTGATCTCCCCAGTCACTAGTTAACTACTTTTTTTGCAATTTATATTCCATTACGGCCTAGATTATTTCGTGGCCTTTTTACTGCTTTTGCACTCCTCACCATACTAGGTGATCTTTCCAGTCACTGGTTGACTACTTTTATGTTAATTTCAATTCAAGTCCGGACACCGGCGTGAAAACCCATCGCCCTTTTTACTGTTTATATATATATATATATATATTTATATTTATAAATAACTGTATAAAAAACCACAAAATGATCCAGGCTTGACAGAAATATATATATATATATATATATATATATATATTCTAATTCTAGTTCGGACTTGTGCGTGAAAACCCATCGCCCTTTACAGCTTTTATATATATACTGCTTTACTCGCTTTCTATTCAACTGATGCTTTAAATATTCATTTTATATGAATTGGCACTGACATATCTGCGGGCGCACTAGATTTATTTAAATCTCGCCAATTCTAGTTTTCAAATGGTTCAAAACATCCAGATTGAACCGGGAAGCTAGAATGGCTGAGATTTCCTTAAATCTAGCTTTCTTTCTAGTTTCAGCTTCAAAAGCAACCTCGTGTCCCTTAGATCTCTTTCTAGTGGGAACGAGACGCTTCGGCCGTGCGGACCGAGATTTACTAAATGAATCCTCGGTTCTGACAATTTTGGGATATATACATATTTTAGTACAAATTTGAACTGTGCAGGTTTATTGGCTACTCATATGTGAGCCTAGGAATCGTGGGATTCATGATCAAACTAAACAGAATCTGATTCCCACGATGGACAAACTCCGATTTACAAATGTACCCTGCCAGGTTTTCTGTAGAAATGTATATATAAACAGACCTTAAAACGGTTATCCGAATTTAAGGTCTCAATATAATGAAAAAAATGTGGATTGGCGTGTCAGAGTCCCTCCGATGCTTTTCATGCCCATGAGGAGCCCGATACTTGTCTATTTTTGTGGTCGAGGATGCTTCAAGGCCCGACAAATCACCATTCACATACAGCCTTAAGGCTTTAAAGATAAAATTAGAAGTATCAACAGGTTTCAATTCCTATGGCAACGTAAGGGTTTGATAAACCAGCTTTCAAAACATCATTTTCAATTCAATCAAAAGAAAAGCTTTTCAATGAAAATTAAATGAAATTCTTTTGCAAATCAAATCAAAGATTGATTTTCAAATCAAATCAAACCCTTCGTAATGAAGCCTATCAAAGCTTTCAATCAATCAAATCAATAGGCCCAATTTTCCAAATAGCATTCACTGATGCATTCCAGTTTTTAAAGGGAAATATTGAAAAGATGAGGTACCGTGTTTACACGGGAGTTATGGGGTGCCTAACACCTTCCCCACACTTAACCAAGACCCCGAGCTCAAACTTTGTTTTCAAAGATCAAGTTTCGACAGTGTCCAGCAATTGGGCCTCTTTCAAACAAAACTTGGTTGAGTTAGTACAATCATTTTCAAATTTACCAACTAGCGACTCTGTAAAACGTTTAAATCGTTGACATGATTCATGTTGGCCTTTCTCCTAAAAAAACCCTTCAAAACCTTTTTCCTAAATAAAAAGAGTGAGGGTAGAGAGAACTTAGGAAAAGAGATTAAAAGACCCGGGTTGTGACCCGAACAGCGGATTTTTTAAACCAACTTCGACAGGTGGCGACTCTGTTGGGGATTTTAGAGGGCTTAGGCCACTTTCAAATCTTTTCAAACATTTACCATTCAAAACTATTGACTGCATGAAATTCTGCATCTCCATAGTCAATGAATGAGTGAATGCTGCGTCTTTATTGAATGCATGAATGTTGTGTCTTTACATTGAATGAATGTGAATGAATGTTTTCCTGCTTTTTAGTGCTTCGCACCCATATTTAGTGCTTCGAGCCCATGTCATCATATTCACAACGGTGAGGCACGATGTATGTGAATGTATGTTGTGTGTCCCTCTCACAAGGAGGAAAACCCGGTCGGTGATAAATAATGTCTCTGGAGAAGACTAAGTCTCTGGGGCTCATGAAAATGCTCCACCCAGATTCGCTCCAGGTGAACGATCAGATTAATTTTCCCTCTAGTAGATTGCGATGATCTGGGAACCTTCATGCCAAAAACAAAGCCCCGAGAGTAACCTAGGATAGGTCAGCCTCTGATTAACCAAATTCGAAGGGAAGCTTCTTCATGCCTTCCTCTTTCAATTCCATGTTAAGTCTCCAAATACCGAGGAGCACAATGTAAATATCATAATGAAAGATTTACTTTCCCTGTCAAAATACCATGTCATCCTGTCATTAAAACAACTAACCTCGGTTTTGCAGGATAAAATCTAAAAAACACATCATGCATCCTGTCCTTACCTACATCATAAAATTGACACACCTATGTTTTGTTATAGGTAAAAATTGGTCCTATTACTAGGTCTAAGTCTAAAGCGCTCAGTCCATCCACGGATATGGCTTCCAGTGCTCAACCAGAATCCACCCCGGTATCCAAGGAAGAGTTCGAAGGACTAAAAAATTAGATAGCCGAGTTAGCCAATTTTCTCAGAGAACAAAGCAAGGCCCTTAAAGGGAAACAATCTCAAGCTCACACAGAACCAGGAGCATCTGGTGGTAGTGTTGGCGGTCAAGAGACTGAAAAGGCCTAAACTCAGATTCGTGGACCTCAAAACCACGACACAACTAACAAAACCCCTAAAATCACCACCCTAAGCAAGGAACAAGAAGCTGGTGACCTTCTCAAAAAAGTACAACAGATGGAAGAAACCCTCTGGTCTATCAAAGGGACTGGGGCATTTGGCAGTGTGAATTACTCTGACCTCTGTATATTCCCCGAGGCTCGTTATCCTGAGAAATTCAGAACCCCTGAGTTTGAGAAATATGATGGATTAGGGGACTCTTACACACACCTGAAGGTATTCATCGGAGAACTTGGATCCTATGTAGAGGACGAGAAGCTTCGAATGCAGCTATTCTAGAAGAGTCTAACCGGAGAGGCGAGAGCCTGGTATGCCCATCTGGACAACTCCAAAATCCACAGCTGGGAAGAGCTGCCACATGCCTTCCTCGGCCAGTATAGAGTTCAGTCTCAGTTGGCTCCAGACAGATATCAAATTACCAAAATTAAGAAAAAAAACATTGAATCATTCAGAGAATATGCCCAGCGATGGAGACGGGTCGCAGCACAAGTCACCCCAGCCATGACTGAATCTGAAATAGTCATGACCTTCATCGACATCCAAGAAGCCCCATACTATGAGAGGGTCCTAGCAGGCATAGGAAAACCATTCTCTAAAATGATCAAACATGGTGAAATGGCAGAGATGGGGCCCAAATTTAGAAAAATAAAAGATCTAACCTCCCTCGAAGCTGTCGCTGAGCATATCCAGTCTAGAAATTACGGGAGTAATCACAGAAGGGTTCATAAGAAGAAATACAAAGAAGTGTCCTTAGTCTTACAAGGATAAAATCTAAGGGGCGAGTCACACAGTATGCCCATTCAAAGGAGGAAATATGCCTTTTTTCAAAATCCAGCACAGCTTTCAAACCTTCCACTCCAGAAAAATATGGAGGTCAGGCGTCGAAGAACGTTCACCCCTATAGAGGATTCACTCGAGAACGTATTCAAACTTCTGATAGCCCAGAAGAAGATTGTTCAACTCCTTTCACCAATCAACACTAATGGTCAAAATTTCGACCCAAGCAAGAAGTGTGCTTATCACTCTGGATCTTCAGGCCATGACACCCAAGACTGTTGGTCTCTCAAGCATAAAATACAAGACTTGATTGATAGCAGAGAGATTATAGTCACAAAGCCTGAATAACCCCATGTGCAGGACAATCCTCTGCCACAGTATAAAGAGGAGAATGTCAACATTATCAGCACCACAAATGGAGAAGGATCTAAATACCTCTGTTATGTGGGAGAATCAACTCAATCCAACAACAGCAGCCCAGATAGTTGGGAGGTTTTTAAAAGGTGATTCCTGATAGAGAAAGAAATAAAGTCTCTCCAGGAATAAATCGAGAAGTTAGCAGAACTGGTCGTCTATCAGCATCAGCTCACCAGGAAGATGGTGAAACAAATCAACCAGTCCATTGTCGATCATCCTCCCACACCGGAGATCACTTCCCCGAGAAATCAATACCAGTCTAATGAGAATGATCTTTGGGCCAACAGGGTGACCGAAGAAGAGAATCTCTGAGCAGATGGGAAATTCCTATTTCAGAGGAACTTCACCAACCTAAATCAATTAATGGAAGAAATCCTTCAAATGTTAATCAACGAGGGAATGGTTACAGACTTGTTACCTCCACTGAACCCTCGAGACAGAAAATTTAAACTTGACCAAATATGTCAGTATCATTCCAATTCACCTGGCCATGATACCGAGGATTGCTCGGCCCTTCGTAACCTGATTCAAGACATGATTGAAAATGGGGACCTGATAAGGGGTAGTCAAATCCTTGATCTCCCAGACAATGACACTCTCTGGATCCCCACTATATGGAACCAAAACACAGTGACTGTCATATCCTGCTATAAGGAGTCAATCCTTAAACCCTTAGTACTGCCCTGGAAAGGGGTTCAAGAAATACCAGATCCTGTGAAGGTTGCAGCTCCTGAGCCTTTGATCTTTCCCTTCAGACCTCAATATCTAATTATTAGTCTGAAGAGTGTCCCATGGAACTACGGGAGCGACGAAGGATCCGCCTCAAACAACATTAAAATCCTATCAAAGGACAATCCATTGTACCTGATTCAGCGGGTGATCAAACCAGTCATCAAAGCAAAAGAGAAGGTGTCTGAAGAGAAAATCAAAGGGTTCCTCAAACAGATGGGACACCATAAAATCAAAATAGTGCAAAGCTTGAAGGACGCACCTAAGCAAGTGTCCATCCTCGACTTGGTCCTATCCTCAGAGGATTATCGCAATATTCTAGTGAAAGTACTAAAAGAAGCTCATTTGCCACATACAGTGGAAACTGAGAAATTCTGTCACGTGATCGAACACATCTTCAACAGCAATGTGATATATTTCACTGACGATGATATCCCAGTAGAGGGAACGGGCCACCACAAGTCCCTGCATATAGCTGTAATGTCCTCCGGATATGTGATAGGAGGTGTGCTCCTCTATGGAGGATCATCCCTCAACATTTGTCCATACAATACTTTAGGAAGAATGAAGATCAATCAAAACCAGTCATATAGTCATCCGGGCCTTCGATGGATCTCGCCGACAGGCTATGGGAGAAATAGAGCTACCTCTAGAGATTATCCCACACACTTTCTACGTATCTTTCCAGGTGCTCAACATTGCCACCGGATACAACTTATTGCTGGGCATACCCTGGATCCGCATGGCAGGGGCAGTGCCATCCACTCTCCATCAACAACTCAAGTACATTATCAACGGCAGCCTCATCACAGTGAATGCCAAACCAGAATACCCTACCTACATACATGGGGACATGCCAGTGATCAGCCTGGATGCGGGGATTGAACCTGCAAGTTTTTAAGCTCTCGAGGTGAGTGATACTCAGTATCTACCTATCGGGGCACCAGCCCTAAAGCCTAAAGTCTCCACCGAAGTAATGGCAGTGGGGCAAGAAATGGTATCTTTGGGTTTCCAACCTGGACAACATGAGTTCACCATGGCCTTTCTCCATGTAGGGAATGGATGTGATAGGTCCAGTGGAACCAAAAGCCAGCAGTGGTCATCAATTCATCTTCACCATAATCGATTACTTCACCAAATGGGTTGAAGCAGCCTCCTTTCCCAAAGTCATAAAAGAGATAATCATTAGTTTCATCAGAAATAATATCGTCTGTCGATATGGACCACCAGAGGTGATCGTATCAGACAACATCAAGAACCTGAACAATCAAATGATGAAAGAATTGTGTAGTAAGTTCCACATCAAGCATCTCAATTCCGTCATCTATCGGCCCAAAATGAACGGTGCTGCCGAAGCGGCCAATAAAAATATCAAGAAGATCATGCAGAAAATGTCCGCCAATCACAAGGAATGGCTTGACTTGCTGCCTCTCACCCTGTTAGCATACAGGACGTCAATGCGCACCTCTACTGGGGCTACCCCCTATTCATTGGTGTATGGCATTGAAGCAGTACTCCCCATAGAGGTAGAGATGGAATCTTTGACAGTATTAATCGATGCTCAGATGGACAAAGATCAGTGGTTGCAAGACCGATATCATCAACTGTCCCTGATAGATGAAAAGAGGGCTACAACCATTTTCCACGGACAGTTGTACCAACAAAGGATCGCCAGATCCTACAACAAAAAGGTCCGAATCCGGCAATGCAAAGAAAATAACTTAGTTCTAAAGAAAGTCCTGGCCAATCAGGATGAAGCCAAAGGAAAATTCTCCCCTAACAGGGAAGGCCCATTCATTGTCAAGGAGGTGTTGACAGGGGGAGCTATCAGACTACAAGAAATGGATGGGAATGAATTTCCCCAACTCATCAATTTAGAAACCATCAAAAGGTACTACGTCTGAGACACATGCATACCCGCATCCGGGTCCTACGAATCAAATCAAGTTCAGTTTTTCACTAGAAAATCAGAACTACGAATGACCTGATATCCCTACACCCGGGAGTACGTAGGCATCTATTTCTGGTGCGGTCAAACCAAATAAAAAACTCAAAAACTCATCAAACTAAACTCAAAAACCCAAGATAAATGCCTTTCACACGTCTCTCTAACTAAACACCGGAACTACGAATGACCAGATCTCCCTACACCCGAAAGTACGTAGGCAGCCATTCATGGTGCGGTCTGACCTTCAAGAAAAGAAAAACCCAATAAAAGACCAGTTCCAAGACACCAAAGACAAATAGAAGCTAAATCCTATCAAGCTATCCTGATCAACAGGCCCATCTGGGATATTCTCTGACATCTCAACTGTCAGTCCAACAAGGAGAAGCTCAAGATACATCTACAACTGCTGTGACACCCCCAAATTCCGGGTTCCTCTCTTTCCTCAGATCCGGTGCAGTCATGATACTACTATTGTCAAACTATTACATCTTTTATTCTTAACTTAAAGAATAGACTTGCTTTATTATAATTTAGAATATAAATTCTATTTATATCCAAGATCTTGTCTTTACATCATATTCGATGTTACTAAAATGCGGAATAATTTAAACTTTTCAATATCCTTTGAATAAATTCTTCTTATTGATTTCATAACTTTGAATCAATTACAATTCTCGAATCAACTATAAAATATGATTCATTCTATTTGAGTTATCGAAAAATGTTTACAACTCGACTTAATATCCTCTATGTATCAACTAATACATCTTTACAGTACGATAAGTTTTAAATAACGTATACAATTATCAATTACAACTCTTAGAACCTAAACAGGTTTCAAACGATAATCTAAATAGTATTCTTCGTTGCGATACTATCTATCTTTATCAATCAAGAAGCACGAAATCTTTACCGTGAATCCTTAACTTGTAAAAGTGGTTATTTGCAAGAGTGAGCTAGACATCTCAGCAATTCTAACAGTTTTCATGCATCACATAGCATACAACATCATACTCAGTTCATGTATTTATAAACAATTTATATTTACTACGCATGTTACTTTTCACATAACAAATATATCATCAAAGATCAACTTTCAATCTCATATATATCTCATATACAGTTCATATATAAGTTTACATCATCACAGCATCATATAATTCAACTAACAGTTATTGAATTCATATATCAAATAAGAACTGAAAGACTTACCTGATTCGTAGTTTAACAACTACGACTTAACAGCTTATAGATATATGCACTTCGTGTAATCCTACATAGTTATATTAATTATAGATATCACACTTATCAGTTATACACTTCCATACATTCTCAATATAATAATTAGTATTACATTGTTGTCTAACTTGGTTCTTAGAACCTTCGTTTCACTTTCTTATCATCCTCTTCATATAGCTAGGTACGTATAGGTATACCTTAACCATAGTCAATATCAATATTAACACACTTAGCTATCTAAGTGTTCGACATATATTTAAAACTCATAAATATATAATCTATATTGCTCTTACGTTTCTTAAACCTTATCGAAACCATTACATTCAAACTTTTTAAGTTTCACCTTTCAAAATTCTTGTCGTATTTAAACTAGTCATGCAAGACTACTATGTTCATCATATATTCATGTTTATAAGGTTACTAACTCAAGTTTGAAACCTAGAATGCTCATTCTATAACCACTTCAAAGTTATATGATTTCAAATTGGTGACCTTAAGCTAATCAAATTCATGTCTCAAGGGTCAACTACAAAAGTCATATTACCACATAAAGAGGTCAAACAATACTAAGTAGTTATGCTTGTGCGTATACTACATGTATACACCTTAACCCACATTAGTTCATGCCTTAGAATTTCATTACTTGAATACGTATGCATAGGTGGTATTCACATTTTAACCAAATGATGCTTATATCAACATGTCTATAGGCATAATAAAATCCTAATATACATGCTTGCATGATCATAATGTAACTCACACGGTGTTTGATGCTATTACCCTTCACATCCTAAGTTTTCATAAAAATTGCACCAAGTCAACAAAGGTAACTTAGTATATGCAAAGTACCTCGTAGCCATGACTCTCATATATTAGAACACATATATCAGTCACATACACGTAGTCCAATGGTCAAAATCTAAAAGACATAAGTCTTGGTCAAGTTTGCTTCAAAAAGTTCTTAAGTTTCTCTTTGAAATCGTTTAAATCTTGAAATCACGTATGCTAGTTTATTCAACACTTTAAACGTGCATTTCATGTCAATATAGACTATATGATCATGTTCAAAAAAATCAGAAGGCTCATATGAAATGTTTGTGGTGAAGTTCACTTTAATCATTTCTAAGTTCACTTCTAACTAGAAAGCTTTTTTATCAAAAGTGTATGCTATTATGGCCATAAACATTCATGTCGTATCAAGGGACATGTTTATAGGAGTTATACCAATTTTCATGCTTGACTTAAATAATATCAACAAGTTATCACATAGCAGGCTGCTGCAGAAAATAGAAAACAAAATCCAGGACCCTGCGCAGCTGCGCAGCTCCCAGGCATAAACCCGGCGCAGCTGCGCCGGTGTCCGACCAGTCCAGGAATTATTCTGCTTAGGCAGAAACCAGCCCAAACTCAAAATTTCCCACAGCAAATCGATTCTGAGCAACTATATAACAGTTTTAACAAGTATATAAGTCCATATAACAACTAAGTAGACATTCCTCAACTCAATTATCATTTATCTCCACCTAATCAAGAATTTGAAATTCAAAAATAGAAAAGTTTGACAGAAATGAAATGAAGAACAAGAAGCAACTAGTATACCTTTGCTATATGAAGATGAACTTGCTGAATTAGAAATCTCTCCCTCTGTGACTCTCTTGCTAACAACTCACAAAACTCTCCATTTTACACTTAGCAAAATTTCTCATCAATTCAATTTAGAAGGAGATGGCTTGTATTTATAGATAAATCATTAAACAGACAATGCATTTGTTTTTCAATTTAAACCAACGTGAATTAGGATTGCATGTTGGTTATGAAAGAGTAGGTAATTCTCATCATGATCTCCACTCCTCCCATGATCATTGGCTCTATATTGCTGAATTTGAGAAGATGGTAGCTAGCTAGGGGGTCACGTGAGGAAGAAATGAGATGGACACTCAATTTGGGCCAATAATTCTGAGCAACTTGCTAAGGAAATACTCTATACTAGTGTTATATATACATAGCCTATTATGCTTACTAAGGCTACCTCATGTATACACATTATGTATCATATAACTTCGGTGATAATGAATTACAAATGTAATATCTAATTACAATGTATCAAGTAGTGTACATACATATAATCCACGTACATCTTATTAACACAAAATATAATTTGATCGGATATTATCGTATTACATTGTCTCCTTTATTATTAAATTTTATTAATTCAATAATTATTTACAATATATTCATGATATATTATTTTATTGTATACTTAATATACACATTGTCACACCCACATTTCATGTAACTCACATAGTTTAATTAGTCTTGGTACATGGTCCCTATTTATAGTATAGTCACATAATTGTTGTACCACACTATATAATATAGTTGCACTACACTTTACACTTCATATAATATATAGTTAGTTACTATACGCTATACATTTTATTCGCATGCTTGCATATAGAAGGAAATAATTTACTTATCTCATCAATTAATTAATAATAATATTAATTAATCCATTTTTCATTAATCAATGAAATTATAATTTCTACACTAATTGATTAACACTTTATATGATTTATTATCACATTAAATAAATATAAATCTTATTATATTTATAAATCATTTACTCATTAATCAACATATTATCACATAATTACTTGATAATATTGTATTATCCATAACAATAATATAGTAGGATAATATACCTCATTCCTTATCAATACAATTTTCGATCATATTCATAATCAATCTCTTTATTATTGTATTACCACTAGCCATAATAATAAAGCAATATACTATTATTATAACAATTAATATAGATTTAATTGTTTAATTAAAAATTCTTCCATCCTTGAATTAATTAATTCATCAACGAATCTACTATCGTTCCACACATGACATCTCTCACAAGCTCAATCTTAAGCTTATCATTACTACCACCAGACTTAATATAATGTTTGTGTGACACATGCATTTTAATACTAAGCTACCTCAATTAATTATAAGTATAACCTTTACGCATATAATAATTAATATTTACGATCAAATAATAACTTAAGTTACTTAATATATTAAAATAACTTAGTTTACTTTCATTAATTAAACTCCCTTGAAAATATATTAGAAATTATGTATTTAGCCATAACATAAAATATTATGTTTTCTCCAAATAAGGATATTCATTATTAGAAAATAATTTACTTATTGTCTCAAGACAATATTCTTAATATAATAGCAAATAACTATATGTACGACACATGTACATATATTATATATAGTAAATAGATAATAAGTTTATTCTCTATTATAATAAATTATTTCCATCAATTTAGTTACATATAGCAAATAAGTTTTAATATATTTACTATATTAATCAATCATACTTATTACCTCATACAAAAACATATAAGGAAATATTATTATTCAAAAATAACATTTCCTCCTTTTATTAAAATAATTCAATATTAAAAATTATTTTAATATCCTTTATTAAAAATATATAATAATCATTTCTCTTTCTTTTCTATAAATTATCCCCAAAATAATTTCTTCAAATATTAAATATTTATTTAAATAAAATAATGATTTACATCTCCCTTTAATAACGTATATATATTTATTAACGTTATTCGTGCATTAGACTTTCTCACATATTACTATTCTAAGTAATATATATAAAAGTATCAACTATAATTACGTATTCAACACACTTATTAATTCACTCATTTACTTAAGTAAATTAAATCCTATACTATATCACCTTAGTTAATTAAGGTTCGATACCCACATTATATAACTCTAAACTATAGATTAACATATATTTATTTATTTTTAGCTAATTCCCTTAACTAACTCATGCTTCACTAACCAAACCCATTCATGGATAGCTTAAGCACTAATAATAACCTATATTATAAACATACTAGTTATTAATACACATATACAAGAATATGGTGATTACATTAAGGATATTTAATGTCACCAACTTACTATGATAAAATAATTCTATAAATTATTTAATATCGATAGGAATTTATCCACTTCCTTTATCTCAACTGAATCATCTCTACGCTAAATAACAAATATATATTAATAATATATTTATAAATCATAAAAACATATATTACATAGTCCATATTACCCTATGTAATATAATACCACATACCTCATATCACATATATATATTTATATATATTCTTATTCGAACCCATCTCACAGTTTAAGAATTTTATTTATTAAATCCTTATTTCATAATATCTAAAAATTCGGGTTCTTGCATCCTCTCCCCCCTTATAAGGATTCCGTCCTCGGAATCACTGAAACTTCTTCTACTCGGTGCTATTCCGATTATTACGTATTCTTTTGAATAAATTTATTCATTTTCTTTTCAGAAGTTTTTTTTTAACCTTCTCCATCGCATTCTGCCACTATCTCCTTTCTAAGGAACATTGTACTTACTATATTCATCCTTTAGAGAAATAATAATCTTCCACGATTTTTCAATAATGGGGAAGTAGTATGAATAACTTAGATTCCAATTTATGTTGAGGGTCACAAGACCGTGAACTTTTCTCCAGATTTACTAATGCTTCAACACAATTCTTCACACCGTAAACCAGAGTGTTTATCAATCACAAAGACTGAAAACACCCTCCTCACGTATTACTATTCTAAGTAATATATATAAAAGTATCAACTATAATTACATATTCAACACACTTATTAATTCACTCATTTACTTAAGTAAATTAAATCCTGTACTATTTCACCTTAGTTAATTAAGGTTCGATACCCACATTATATAACTCTAAACTATAGATTAACCAATATTTATTCTTATTAGCTAATTCCCTTAACTAACTCATGCTTCACTATCCAAACCCATTCATGGATAGCTTAAGCACTACTAATAACCTATATTATAAACATACTAGTTATTAATACACATACACAAGAATATGGTGATTATACATTAAGGATATTTAATGTCACCAACTTACTATGGTAAAATAATTCTATAAATTATTTAATATCGATAGAAATTTATCCACTTCTTTTATCTCAACTGAATCGTATCTACGCTAAATAACAAATATATATTAATATTATATTTATAAATCATAAAAACACATATTATATAGTCCATATTACCCTATGTAATATAATACCACATACCTAATATCACATATATATATTTATATATATTCTTATTCGAACCCATCTCACGGTTTAAGAATTTTATTTATTAAATCCTTATTTAAAAATTTCTGAAAATTCGGGTTCTTACAACTGTGAGTCATAAAAGAAGTGGTAATCATTCAGTAATGACAATACATATCCAATCAGGGAAGTGAATCAAAACTATATTTCTCTGGTATATAACACTATTTAATATATACACAATGCCCTGTACATGACAAAAATGGTTGATCTAGTCTGTGCAGGAAAAATAAAGCTAGTCTATGGACCCAAGGATAAGCGGGTCAACAATGCCAGCATGGCATCTCTCTCTGAAGATGGTAGAGCAGCTGTAAGGGCAGTCCACTCAGCCTCTATACGGCCCAGTACCTCCACGGTCATCTGCAAGGTGGCGCTATGGTCATCAATGTACGCACTCATCTCGGTAACCAAACTATGAGTGTAAAATCAAAGAGCAGTACTATCAGCAATGTGGAAATCATGGGAAGCTATAGCCTCATCCCTCTCAGCAAAAGCTGTGTCTCGAGTAATCAAAGTCTCCTCGATCTCAACATATGATGCATCCCTAGCTGAACAGATCTCGTCTCGCTCTATAATAGCTGCGTCTCTAGCAGATCGGAGATCCTCCAGCTTAATCAATCCAGCATCCAAAGCGGCCTTGAGCCCATCTCTCTCCGTCAAAGCTAAATCTCTGCCAGACAAGGCAGCCAACATCTGCTCTCTAGCCGAGTCTCTATCAAAGGTCATCCTGAATAGTGAGTCCGCCAAAGCCGGATCCGTCCCTGCAGGAATAGCCGGCGGATCACTCACTAGAGCCACTGTCAAACCCGTGAATAGATCATCATCGGTAAGAGAATCCAGATCCTCCATAGGCTCCTCCTCGTCGGAGTCCACAATCGAAGATAAATGAGGCTCTGTTGCTGCAACTGCTGTCTCTGCCTCCAACTAGGCAGAATACTCCGGAGAATGGCCCAGATGGCTACCAGAGAAATCAGCCCTCTCTCGACGAGTCCAACACTCATATACTCTAACCAAGTCGACGGATAACATAGACGAAGCCGATATCCTCTGATCAGTAGCCCCCTCAAAATGGTGCAGACTCTGCAGCTGATCGAACTGACACATGACTGCCAGGGGATGATAGGTAGTCACTCCCCTCAATCCCGCCAAGGGCAAGTAATCCAGGCCGGAAGCATGGGTAATAAAGCTATATGGGGACGCTAGCTCTGAGCATGGCAAGATCAAGAACGGATGCTCAATATCCGACCGATATGTCAACTATGACTCTGCATCAATGCACTTCGTAGGCTGAAAAGAGTAAATTGTGGATGTCTCATGAGTGAAGCAAAAACCCCGAGGCCTGAAGAATCCAATCAGTCATATGTGGGACATCAGCCATATATACAGCAAGACCGAACTACCTCAAAAAAAAAACCCCTTCGGATGGGTACTACAATGAGTGACTGACCTCAGTGTCTCAGCCAATATCATAGGGATGAGGGTACTACCCTGTCTAAGGGCCCTAACCACGACTACCAATCCCACATCCAGATGATCCAAGCGTAGCGACATGTATACGTATGCCACAATACATATCAGCAGAATATCTATCCTGGCCGCATGCCATGCCTATGCTGAAATAACAAAATCCCCGACATAGCGATCATAGCTATCAATCTCGCCAAAGCGTTCGATCAAGAAGTCAATGAAGATCACATGCCCAGAAACGATCTCATCCATGACTATACTCTGACGAAGACCGGACAGCCAGATGAACGATCTCCGCATATCGCTAATCGCCGTCCGAGCGCACGACAACTCCAAGTCCAAATCAATGAATCTTTGGTACTCCTCCAGAGTCGGCGATAGCTCACGTAGCCCAATGCAGAACACCTGCCTCTCAGGCATCCATAAGGGTAAAAGGCCATCAACAAACCCGTATGGAACTCTAAACTCTGCAAAGGCCAGCGAATGCCCCAACATATGGTCCACTGTCCCTCTGGCTGGGAAGGATAGGATCTCATACCACGATCTCGTACCACGATCTCAACGACGATGCCACCACAGACGGTGGTAAATGTTCGTTGCGGCTAACGGTGGATAAAACCTCCAAATCACCCCAGAAAGGGTGTGGTAAGCCTAAAACCTATGGCTTATTAGCTTAAATCAGTATTTTATACATCTCTAAGTCCTAAAACATGCATGGGTGGGTCAAAAATACCCAGTAAAGTAAAAACTGCATGTTTTTCAAAAGATAAGTCCTAAAAATGTGAACGGGTCAGTCATAAATCCCCAGTAGAGTCAAACTTGCATATTTAAGCACCTCCACCTGCAGCACCCTAGGGTGGGTCCCACTCCCCCGAGCTCAGTTTGGTTCGGGTCAAAACGGAGTTTATACGTGCTGCCAAGTCAAATTTGAAGAAAAATCGATACGCGATTGAGCGGTTTGTCCTGAAAATCTGCGTTTAAGCTGCAGGAATCTGACAAAAAGGGAAACCCCATGGAGACCCTTGGTATTCATCTCAGAGCCATGTCCGAGGATTAACTAAGCAAACTACAAAAAAACTGCACACGAACTGTGCAAAACTACCAAAAAACTGCCTTTTCTCAAAGTTTGGGTACAGACCGAAGCCAAGTTCAACCGTTGGTTCAACTCCAGCGAAGTTCGGGTACAGACCGAAGTCCAATTTAATCGTTGGTTTAACTCCAGTGAAGTTCGGGTACTGACCGAAGTCCAGTTCAACCGTTGGTTCAACTCCAGCAAAGTTAGGGTACAGACCGAAGTCCAGTTCAACCGTTGGTTCAACTCCAGCGAAGTTCGAGTACAGAACAAAGTCCAGTTCAACCGTTGGTTCAACTTCAGCAAAGTTCGAGTACAGACCGAAGCCAAGTTCAATCGTTGGTTCAACTCCAGCAAAGTTCAGGTACAAACCGAAGTCTTGTTCAACCGTTGGTTCAACTCCAGCGAAGTTCGGGTACAGACCGAAGTCCAGTTCAACCATTGGTTCAACTCCAGCAAAGTTCGGGTACAGACCAAAGCCAAGTTCAACCGTTGGTTCAACTCCAGTGAAGTTCGGGTACAGACCGAAGCCAAGTTCAACCGTTGGTTCCATTCCAGCGAAGTTCGGGTACAGACCAAAGTCCAGTTCAACCGTTGGTTCCATTCCAGCAAAGCTCGATAGAGACCGAAGTCCAGTTCAACCATTGGTTCTATTCTAGCGAAGTTCGGGTACAGACCGAAGCCAAGATCAACAGTTGGTTCCATTTCAGTGAAGTTCGAGTACAGACCAAAGCCAAAATCAACCGTTGGTTCAACTCCAGCAAAGTTCGGGTACTGACCGAAGTCCAGTTCAACCTTTGGTTCCATTCCAGCGAAGTTCGGGTACTGTCCAAAGTCCAAGTTTAACCGTTGGTTCAACTCCAGCAAAGTTCGAGTACTGACCGAAGTCCAGTTCAACCGTTGATTCTATTTCAGCGAAGTTTGGGTACTGACCGAAGTCCAAGTTCAACCATTGGTTCCATTCCAGCGAAGTTCGGGTACTGACCTAAGTCAAAGTGAACCGTTGGTTCCATTCCAATGAAGTTCGGGTACAAACCGAAATCCAGTCCAGACGTTGGCTCAACCCCAATGATGCTTCAACAGTCGAATTAGCCCCATAAGACATCGAGAGATGATCTAGGAGCGAAATCCATATATTACTTCATCCCTACAGAGGACAGATGATGGAATCTATTATACACATCCTTAAAGGGATTATCAGCCAGGATCGATGATGTATTCTTCTGTGGCAAACTACCAGTGCAAACTATCGTCCAGGTAGGCATCAAAAACTTCTGTCGAGGTAACTCAATAACCGAAAGATATCCCCATGGACGAACTTTCAAAATGCGCAGCGACACCTACGCAGAATATCGATTGATATGGAAACCATTGGTCTCAAACCAAGAAAGCATCCGTAATATTATCCCCATTAGAGTCAAGAAGGCTATCATGAATATCGTCATCCCCAGCAGAAAGTGACGAAAGCCAGCTTTTATAGCCTAACTCTGATAACCCATCAGGGAGATCAATCAACTACAATCTTATTAAGCTCGACGGTCGTCATGGATAACGTTATCCCCAGCAGTCAATGACATGAAGCAATCCATGATGACCCTACCTCCTCAAAGGCATCGATCAACCATAACATGCCATATCATGCATTGTCGTGCGTCTGCGTTGGCATTTCCAGTGTCTACAAAACTTTATCCTGTTTATTTCATTACATTGCATGAACATGACAAAGAGGGGCATTTGTAGACACTCGAAATTTTACTTGCAGAAATACTAACACTATAGGAGGGAAAAGCCGTCAATCAAATCAACCCCGATCCCAACACCGGGCTTTCAAATCCAGCCACCAATGTCGGTCATCCAACCTAAATTCGATCCCCAATATTGATAAACCTAAATCTGATCCCCAATATCGGTCAACTCAAATTCGATCACCAATATTGGTACTCCAGTCAAATCTGATCCCCAGTATCGGTACTCAGTTAAATCCGATCCCCAATATCGGTACTCCGGTTAAATCCGATCACCAATGTCAGTACTCCAGTCAAATTTGATCGCCAATGTCGGTACTCAAGCCAACTCTGATCGTCAATTGGACCTTCAATCCAACTCCGATTGTCAATCAGACCATCTATCCAACTCCGATCGTCAATCGAACCGTCAAATCAACTCCGATCGCCAATCAGACCGTCAATCCAACTTTGATCTCCAATCGAACCATCAAATCAACTCTGATATCCAATCAGACCGTCAGATCATCCCCAATCTCAATATTGGGCCATCAAATCAACTCCGATCTCCAATCGGTCCTTCAGATCATCCCCGATCTCAATATCGGGCCATCAAATCAACTCCGATCTCCAATCGGACGATCAGATAATCCCCAATCTAAATATCAGGCCATTAAATCAACTTTGATCATCAATCAGACCGTTAATCCAGCTCCGATCGCCAATCGAACCTTCTATCCAGCTTCGATCGTCAATCGAATCGTCAATCCGGCTCTGATCTTTAATCGGACCATCAGATCATCCCCGATCTCAATATCGGGCCATTAAATCAACTCTGATCATCAATCAGACCGTCTATCCAGCTCCGATCATCAATCGGACCATTAATCCAACTCTGATCACCAATCGGACCGTCAATCCATCCCCGATCTCAATATCGGGCCATCAAATCAACTCCGATCTCCAATCAGACCGCCAGATCAACCCCGATCTCAATATTGGGCCGTCAGCTCAAACCTGGTCACCAATATCATGATAACCACAGCCCCGATCAATCATATTGGGATGTCAACTCAGCCCCGGTCTCAACCCGGGAGGTACAGATCAGCCCTGGCAGCAACCCGGGAAGTGCAGGTCATCCCCGGCAGCAATTCGGGAAGTCAGGACAACCTCAAGCACAAACCTGAAGCATCACAACACCTCCAAAATAAAACCTAGAATGACCACGTCAGCTTCAGATGCAACACTGAGGACGAGCAGACTCAAATGGGATCCAAATCTTGGAAACAAGTCCCGGAAGTCGACCAAAGGCCGTGCCGACACTGCAGGCAGCCCCGGGAGGGGAAAAATGGTCATTTTATTAACTCTCAACAGACTCGGTCAAATTTAAGCTGAATTAATGCCAACAAACTTAGAACGAACCAAAACGACGATCCCGAGTGCAAATAGCGCAAGACAGCTCAACGGACAAACTGCGGGGAAACAAAGACCTGGTTATGAACCCATCTTCTTGGACCCAAAAAATGTTTTATCCTATGTCATTGCGACACTCTCGATGAGGGGTTTTTGAAAAGGTATCGTACGCCTCAAACGGACGCTCCGATCAAAAGTTAGAAAGTTTCGACTTCGACTGTGCATTGTCCGGAGTGCACGTACTTTAAGACGATGGAACCCGGCATCGCGGGCCCCACCAGGGGAGTCGTACCTCTACCTGCAGTAGAAGTAGGTAGAGTGGAGGCTCCCTGGCCTATAAATAAACGTGCCCCCTTTCATTTCCAAGAATTCAAAAACGCAGCGAAGCTCTGCCAGTTCAATTTTCTGACTTTTACACCTCTTCCAAACCCAAATTTTTTCACTCTAACACGTAGATATACCCACATACTTCCACATATCAAAAAATAAGCGGTAGATTTGGACGTATAGAGCCTACAATTTGGCAAAAAGCCCGTGTAGCAGTCCATTGTAAGTATTTTCACTATTAGAAAGTGAATATTACTTCTTCGTACTTTTATACACTTGCACGTTAAGTTTCGTTTTCTAAAAATGCCCGAAACTTAGTTCCATGGCTGTTTTTTTCAAAATTTGGTATATTTTTGTACATAAACTGATTTTCTAGCATTTCTACAACTTGGATTGACGATCCGTTAGCTCCAGCAGCTTCAATGCACTAGCATCTACGTTCTGGCAACTTTGCCGGACTGGGTTATCTTTCCAGTCCGGGTTTGGCCCTTTTTGTATATATTTTACTGTATATATACTAACATTTCAATTTTGTCAAGCTCGGATGTCAAATCCAAGGTAGTTTACCGCTTTTATATATATTTAAGCATATATAAGCGACTTTCACCAGAACTGGGTTCTCTTTCCAGTATTGGTTGACTACATTTCTGTCAATATATATATATATATATATATATATATATATATATATATATATATTTTAATTCCAGTCCGGACACTGGCGTGAAAACCCATCTCCGTTTATACTATTTTTACACACTTCGCCATACTGGGTGATCTCCCCAGTCACTGCTTGACTATTTTTTTGCAATTTACATTCCAGTACGGCCTGGATTATTTCGTGGCCTTTTTACTACTTTTGCACTCCTCACCATACTGCGTGGTCTTCCCAGTCACTGATTGACTACTTTTATATTAATTTCAATTCTAGTCCGGGCACCGGCGTGAAAACTCATCGCCCTTTTTTACTGTTTTTCTATATATATATATATTTCATTTCTGTCAAGCCTGGATCATTTTGTGGCTTTTTATAAAGTATTTTATAAATATATATATATATATATATATATATTTATTCTAGTTCGAGCTTGTGCGTGAAAACCCATCGCCCTTTATAGCTTTTATATATATTTGTATATATATATATATATATATATATATATACTGCTTTACTCGCTTTCTATTCAACTGCTGCTTTAAATATTCATTTTATATGAATTGGCACTAACATATCTGCGGGCGGACTAGATTTATTTAAATCTCGCCAATTCTAGTTTTCAAACGGTTCCAAACATCCAGATTGAACCGAGAAGCTAAAATTGCTGAGATTTCCTTAAATCTAGCTTTCTTTCTAGTTTCAACTTCAAAAGCAACCTCGCTTCCCTTAGATCTCTATCTAGTGGGAACGAGATGCTTCGGCCGTGCGGACCGGGATTTACTGAATGAATCCTCGGTTCTGGCAATTTTGGAATATATATATATATATATATATATATATATATATATTTTTTTTTGTGTAAATTTGAACTGTGCAGGTTTATTGACTACTCACATGTGAGACTAGGAATTGTGGGATTCATGATCAAACTGATCAGAATCTGATTCCCACGATGGACAAACTTCGATTTACAAATGTACCCTACCAGTTTTTCTGTAGAAATGTACATGTAAACAGACTTTAAAACGGTTATCCGGATTTAAGGTCTCATTATAATGAAAAAATGTGGATTGTCGTGTCAGAGTCTCTCCGATGGTTTTCATGCCCATGAGAAGACCGACACTTATCTATTTTTGTGGTCGAGGATGCTTTGCAGCCCTACAAATCACCATTCACATTCAGCCTTAAGGCTATAAAGATAAAATTGGAAGTATCAACAGGTTTCAATTCCTATGGCAGCGTAAGGGTTTGATAAACCAGCTTTCAAAACATCATTTTCAATTCAATCAAAAGAAAAGCTTTTCAAAGAAAATCAAATGAAATGTTTTTGCAAATCAAATCAAAGATTGATTTTTAAATCAAATCAAACCCTTCGTATATAGGTTCAACGAAGTTTGTCAAAGTTTTCAATCAATCAAATCAATAGGCCCAATTTTCAAAACAGCATTCACTCACGCATTCTAGTTTTTAAAGGAAAATATTGAAAAGATGCGGAACTATGTTTACACGGGAGTTGTGGGGGGCCTAACACCTTACCCACACTTAACCAAGTCCCCGAGCTTAAACTTTGTTTTCAAAGATCAAGTTTCAACAGTGTCCAACAATTGGGCCTCTTTCAAACAAAACTCAGTTGAGTTAGTACAACCATTTTCAAATCTACCAACTGGCGACTCTGTAAAATGTTCAAATCGTCGACATGATACATGTTGGCCTTTCTCCTAAAAAAACCCTTCAAAACCTTTTTCCTAAATAAAAAGAGTGAGGGTAGAGAGAACTTAGGAAAAGAGATTAAAAGACCCGGGTTGTGACCTGACCCGCGAATTTTTTAAACCAACGTCGACACCATCTAATTAGAGTTTGTTTTTGATGGACAAGTTTAAAACCATCGTATATATGTTTGTTTGGTTAGGAATGGTACAAACGTTCATGAAGAACAGATTGAAATTAGCCGATAACGAAGTTATGGCGAAATTTCGTAAAAGACGAACGAAATAGTAGAAAGTATGTTAATGAACCCTAATTAGTGAGGATTCATAAGAATGTTTGAAAACATAGAAACGGTGAGTCGTCGACTCAAGAACGAACGAATTTTGGGTTTGGATGGACGAATTACGGACGAATAATAATTTAACGCAAAGTTAAAAAATTTAGCGAGTGAGGACTTTCGAACCAAGATTAAGGCTTGTTAGAGACTCGGGAAAGTTAATCTACCTGGGGGAATTTGTAGAGGGTGTTGCACGCTTTCCAATGCCTTAAGAACAGATTAATTCTAAGTTAGAATGAAGAAGTTATGAGATTTCAAAGTAGGTGTCTCAAACTTGTTCAAAGACATAGAAAATTTTTTGAGTTTTAGGCCTTATGCCGCGGCGTAGCCCAGCAAATGGGAAGGCGCACCACAGCGCCTGCTCATGACCTAATGTACTGCCAACTGGCACGCAGCGTCTGCTTTAACATAGAGAGTGGTGCCGCAGAGCCCTTAACCCGAAAATTACCTATTGAAGATTTTTATTGTCCAATTTTTTGGATGGTAATTAAGGGGCAAGCATGAATGTAATATTCATGAAAAGAAATGTCTAGAATGATGAGTAAAACTTTGAGTTTGACGATTAAACGTCGAATAAAGGTTATAAAACGATGAACGCAAAATACGCAACGGATATCAGGAGACCGTATTCGCGTTAAAACGTACGTGTGGGATTGCTATGATTGTAATTCTTTAGACGATGAGTGTTGATGGTGACTTATAAAATTTCAATGTTATAAGGCCGTAATAGAAGTTAGATGTAAAGTGTTTAAACGCTGTAAACGCAACGTAGTTGCGATGAACGATCGGTCTTAGCATACAACGAACAGTATGGCTTAGAAATCATGAGAGGACGATGAACGTGATATTCATGTAATTAATCACGAAGGGAAGTGATTAAAACCTTAAGTAAGGGTTGAATGGGGGATGTGACGAACGAGAATTTTGTAATTTATTTTTAATATTTATTAAATTAAATAAATATTTTTCGATGATTTAATTATTAAGGTAAATAATTAATTGATAAAATTGTGGTAGATTAATTTAATTATATGTGTTACATTGATTAAATTAATGTGAAGAATTTTTATAATTCAAAGTATGTGATTAATTGAGCTTATTTAATTAAATGAATTATTAAATAAGCATAATGTTATTCTAATTAATTTAATAATTAATTAGAGATTTAAAGATATTACATAATTAATAAATGAGGATTTTAATTATATGATAATGTGGATTTATGATATTTTATTTAATTGATTTAAATAATATTATTTGGTTAATTAAAAGTGTGACATTAAACTATATTATAGAGCATTTAATTAAATTAATGGGAAATGAGTATATAAGTTGTAAACCAAACAAGGCTTTAGAAGGAGTTGGAGCAGTTAACCCATTATGGGATTAACTGACACCACTAACGTACCAGTTATATACATATATACTACATACGTATTATTATATCTTATATCAGTATTCATTCCTTCATTATATCATTCATCAGAGAACTAAGTAGAGAGAATAGAGAGAAAACTTGAGGGAGATTGAGAATTGAATAAAGATTAGTGGAGAACTAAAGTTTTGAATCATCTTCACAAACTAGCAAGGGTAATCCCTCCTCTTAAGTTTTCAAATTTAGTTTTCAAAGTTTTCCATTAAACGTGTTTTCAAGTTCTCTGTGAAGAAAGATTTTGATGATTAACTTAAGATATGATTATATGTATATTAGTATATGTTCTTAACATGTTTTATATCATATATTCATGTGTTAGAGTAATCAATTTCATGTAAACATGCTTTAATCAAAGTTTCATGAATTATAGAGTATGAAATATATGAAGAACACGTATTTGGCCCTTATGTACAAATTGTATGCTTTAAATTGTTTGTTTAACTTAAAATTGATAGTTTATTATGATCATGTATTTTTAAACGAACAAAACAAACATTAAATGGACGGATTCAGAATTATAACGAATCTGTGACGTTGGATTTCATGTTTTCTTCCAAAACTTTATAAAATACCAAAAATAGTGAATTTAAGTAATTTGATTTGAGTAATTGCATGATCTAAAGTGTTAAAAACATGTTATTATCATTGTATAATGTTTCTGTAAAGTCTATACTTCATGAGTATCAGCAATTATCATCGTGTTAGTGTAAATTGAAGTTAGTTAGGCTACGAACTGTCAAAATCGAGAACTGAACCTGAACCGCCAAGGCACACCCGCCCCAGCGGCCACCCCAGTGGGTACCATGCAGCATGTAGGTCCGCCCCAGCAGCATAACACCCGCCCCAGCGGGTGTGGTGCAGAGAAAAAAAATTGGATTTTTGTCGTTTGTGTGTTTTTAAGCCCTAATATGATATACTAATTGAATGTAATGAACCTAATGACTTGTTAGGTGTATGAAATAATAATATAACATGTTGATTGACATTTATAATATAATTTAATGTTTCATGTTAACAAACTAAGTTGTTGACATGTGTAATATAATTTGAAGTTTCATGTTAACAAACTAAGTGTGAATTTGGATATTGTGGTTGTAAGACTTGATTATGATTGTCTAAGAGCTTACGTTTGTATGGTATACATGTTATGAGTTTAGACTCATGTTATGTAGTTAGTCAACAAGTTAACCTTATGAATCAAGTTGTTAAGTTGATTAAGTCGAACTTAAGTGAGAAGTTCAACTCTTAAATATAGTACTTATGAAACTAATCAATGTTATATACATAATGTAATGTGTAGGACATTGAGAAAGTGAATTTTAGTTTTATTTGTAGCTTGTGCACGAGGAAAGTTTACTTACCCTAACTCGATTATGATTACGCATGTTTTCTTATCTATACTCTTTAAGTTAAATAAGTGTTCTATTCCTTATTCTTATGTCAAGCAAGTTTCTAAACTCAAACTTTACTTTTATTGAGCAAGTTTTTTATTCTTAAAATACTATCATGATGCAAGTTCTTATCCTTGATTGTTCAAGTTGAGATTCCATATGAGATGTTACAATACCTTTAAAGCATGATTCCAGTTATACAATATTTATTCGGTTGTATACTCTTAAGAAATTATTATTCGATTTGAATATCGTTTATTATTGAACCTTGCAAGACTAGCGGACCCTTATTGATTCAACTTGTCAATAGTTGATGAACGTTCTAAATTCTAGAACTATTAGCGAGCTTATCCAAACCAAACTTCCTTTGGTGCGGACTCTGATGTCAAACTGAGATGAACAACCCTGTAAAGGGGATTAATTACGCTTTAGCGTTGAGATATTGTGCACAGTATGGTACTATAGGCTAATCCCCCTAAGTACGAGAAGTAGAGTCCATATAGTATTATGACGGTTAAAGGTTTAAAATAGAAATACTTGACAACCTAGGACATAGTTCAAGGTCTTATGACCCTCAGAATTTCTTTTGATTCTTGCTATTCATTCTTGATTTAAAAGCCGAGTTTTCTTTATTCAGAAGTCTTTGATTCACTCGCATGTTATTATATTGTTATTTTGTTATACTTGTGGGCAATCATGTTCACTCTTGCATAATAACATTGCAGTTAAGAACGAAAGGTCCGACGAGCCTTCCACTAGCAAAGTCAAGGACAAAGTCAACAAGTGATGAAGACTTATGTGTAATGATTAAGACTTATTTGTTTACGTTTCTGCATTTAAGATTTAAGGTTAAGTATGACCTGGGATTATTTATGTATTTTATTCAGATGTTGTAACCCCTTAAAGGGAGATGATGGATTTATTTCTATCTATTTCATGGTTTGCAAAATTTTATGGGTAGATAGATATATGATATTTGTACAGTGAACACCAAATCCCGTGGAAATTAAAGTACTCGGATTTGGGGGTGTCACAGGTTGGTATCAAAGCTATAGGTTATGAACCTTATGTGGGGGAAAACCTTAGGATAGTAGCCTTCGAGAACATAGTAATGATAAACTCTTATCGAGTTCTAAGAAAGATAATAACTTACCTTATGTGCTACGTGTTTATACTTATATACTCACTAGTATCTATTAGCATCACGTAATAACTAAGACTTAAAAATTTGATTTGTCAGGATGTCGGATGTTGGAGGATCCAGTCAGCCTAGGGAGGTTGTACCCCTAGTGGTTATTGAGGAGGAGCCCCGAGACATTCACACAGTCTGGGAGCAGTTGATTCGACGAGAGCCATCTCTTTTGATCACAGTTGTTGGTCGGGAGCATGAGCCAGCGTTTGACTTAGAGGAGGACTCTGAGGAGATTGAGGCTGAGGCTGAGGCAGCTGAGGAGGAGGATCAAGACCCTAAAGAGTTCTCACCGAACTCTATCAGTGCTGAGATGTATGACGAGCTGTATGACCGTAACATTGAGTTACAGGATACTGTTCGGGAGTTGAAGGAACAGACGGTTACTCAACAGACTACCATCGAGTAGAAGGATGGTGAGGTTAAGACTCTTTACACACGTCTTGGAGACGTAGAGTGGGAGTTGGTTCATGAGAAGGGACAAGGTGAGCAGAAGTCAGAGGAGATAAAGAAGTTGAAGAATGATTTGAAAGAGAAATCAGCAAGGCTTGCCATAGCAGAGGATGCTTGGGTGAGGGATTCACGACGTGCAGATCTTGCAGAGGATAGTGATCGTGCAAAGAAGGCTAAGATTGAGGAGACGGATTACACATTTCAGAATGCCATTGAAAAGGCCAAGGATCGGGTTATGTACTACCCAGTTCACTTCAAGGGTCTGCCTTGGTATATGCTAGATCACAGGACGATGTTCTGCATTATGGAGGAAGAACGCAGTAAAGCTGTTCGACGCCTTAGTAGGCAGTGATAGGAACAGTTTGATCATTTGAATATTTCTTTGATTAGTTAATAATATAAATTCCGATGTGATTATAAACAGAGGAATATTTTGATGATTTAAATTCTGAAGATTCTTTATCTCGAGATAGTTGATGTAAATAGTAGTGATGATATCTTCTTATGTTTAAAACTTTTAATTAAAAAAAATATCAGAGTTTATTTGAGATGTTATGTGTTAAATGTTATCTTAAAGTATTTAAGTTCAACCTTAAATATTTAAAGAATTGAATAAAGATCTAATAAGCGTATATCTTAACAGAAATATACCGCCGAGAAGAAGACCCAACCGTCAACCGGCCCAAGAAGGGTCAACGAATAACAACAACGACGCCAATGCTAACGCTAACCTCGTTCAGCAATTGGTGAATTTATTGGCTGGAGCGATTAACAATCAACCATAAGCTCCACCGAATACGTCATTCAAAGACTTCAAGGCGGTGGGACAGCCAGAATTCAAAGGATCCATGATCTCGATTGAAGCACAAACTTGGATCATGGAAATGGAGAAAGTCTTTGATGTCGCTAGGGTCGGTAAAGATCAGAAGACCGCATATGCAACTTTCATGCTGAAGTCAGAAGCCAGCTATTGGTGGCAAGCAAATAAAGTCCGGGGAGGAGAAGGTTTCATAACCTGGGAAAGGTTCAAAGAAATGTTTTTCGAGATGTACTTCCCAACAAGATCACAGAATCAGATGGAGGTTCAACTTCTGGAGCTTAAGCAGGGAAACATACATGTACCAGATTATGCTATAAAGTTTAATGAGCTGGCTAGGTTCGCCACATATCAAGTACACACAGATGAGAGAAAAGCAAGGAGGTTTGAACAGGGACTGAAGCCCTGGTTATATACCAAGGTGTCGATGTTCCAGCTAAACACCTTTGTTGGAGTGTTAGAGAAGGCCATCCTTGCTGAGGGTGGGAGCGATGTTGTAACCAAGTATAACCAGGATTATAAGAAGAAGAAGAGTGCAGGTAAAAGTGTTAAGGCTAGTGGTAGCAACGCGGGAGGAAGCGAAGGTCGAATGACAGCCCATCGACGGGGAATCAGCAAGGAAACTAGAAGAAAAGGGTTGAAGCATGCCCGACCTGCGGGAAAAGCCACCTGGGGGTCTGTATGAAGGGTAAAAAAGTTTGCTACAATTGTGGTCAGGAAGGCCATATAGCACCTAACTACCCTAACCCTAAGAAGGGCGCATACTTCATGTGTGGCTCGAAGGATCATTTGGCAAGAGACTGTCCCAAGAAGATATCTGGAGGGGCAGGAACAGGAGGGAATAGGGGAAACAGCGGTGGAAATGCTCTGACTATCACAGGAGCAACCGCAACAAACCGACCTACTATCAGGACATTCAACATGACAGTGCAGGATGCTGTGCAGTCTCGCGATGTGGTGTTAGGTATCATTTCGATCAATAAAGTTAATGCATATATATTATTTGATTCGGGTGCTACTTGCTCATTTATATTCGATGATTTTGATAAGAACTTAGGATTGCCTAAGGACGAGTTAGAATACCCTATGAACATAGAGATTGCGAATAAAGAAGTTATCCCTGTAAAGTATGTACACAAGAATTGTAGGGTGGATATTAAGGGTAACGTTATGAACGTAGATCTTATCCCAATTAGACTTGGGGAATTCGACGTTATTCTGGGAATGGATTGGCTATTCAATTATGGAGCGATAATTGATTGCCAAAGGAAGTGTATTAACCTTATGACTCCGTCAAAGGTTGTGTTTTATGGCAACAAATTGCCTAAACAAGCAAGCTGTCTGACGATGATGAAGGCCAGGAAGTTATTGAGACAAAGCTATGTAGGATATTTAGCCTACATAGTCGATAGTCGCAAAGAGAACCCGAAATTGGAAGAAACACCAGTCGTGAGGGACTTCATAGACGTATTTCCTGATGATCTACCAGGACTTCCGCCAGACAGAGAGGTTGATTTTATGATCGATTTGGCACCAGGAACGGCTCCAATATCAAAGGCACCGTACCGTATGGCTCCGGTAGAAATGAAAGAATTGATGGTACAGCTGCAAGAGCTACTGGACAAGAAGTACATTCAATCGAGCGTATCGCCGTGGGGAGCGCCAGTGTTATTTGTGAAGAAGAAGGATGGGACGATGCGGCTCTGCATCGACTACAGAGAGTTAAACAAGGTCACAATTAAGAACAAGTATCCGTTGCCGAGGATCGACGACCTGTTTGATTAGTTGAAAGGAGCGAGGTACTTCTCAAAGATATACCTGAGAAGTGGTTATCATCAGTTGAAGGTGAGGCCAGAGGATGTCCCGAAGACAGCGTTCAGAACTCGATATGGTTACTATAAATTTTTGGTTATGTCATTCAGTCTAACGAATACTCCTGCAGCATTTATGGGCCTAATGAACGGAGTGTTCAAGCCGTTTTTAGACAAATTCGTGGTGGTGTTTATCGATGATATTTTGGTATAGTCGAAGACTAAAGAGGAGCACGTAGAGCATCTGAAGGTGACTTTGGAGGTGTTGAAAAGAGAGAAATTGTATGCCAAATTCTTAAAATGTGAATTCTGGATTGAAATGGTGCAATTTCTTGGGCATGTGATTGATAAGGACGAAATTTTGGTAGATCCCTCAAAAGTCAAAGCTGTGATGAATTAGGATCAGCCGACGACACCTTCTGAAGTGAGAAGTTTTCTTGGATTGGCAGGTTATTATAAAAGATTCATTCAGAACTTTTCTAAGATCGCAACCCCTCTGACGAATTTGACTAGGAAATCAGTGAAATTCGTTTGGACGAAGAAGTGTGAGGAAAGCTTCCAAGAGCTTAAGAAGAGGTTGAGTACGACACCTGTGTTATCTCTTTCGGATGACACAGGAAATTTTTTGGTATATAGTGATGCATCGCATAAAGGACTTGGCTGTGTGCTTATGCAAAAAGGCAAGGTTATTGTGTATGCGTCACGACAGTTGAAGGATTACGAGAAGGGGTATCCGACCCACGACTTGGAGTTGGCTGCAGTGGTATTTGGTTTGAAGATCCGGAGACACTATCTCTATGAGGAGAAGTGTGAAATATATATAGACCATAAGAGTCTTAAATATGTTTTTACACAGAAGGATTTGAATGTACGCTAGAGAAGATGGTTGGAATTGATAAAGGACTATGATTGCGAGATCTTATACCATCCGGGTAAGGCTAATGTGGTCGCCAATGCCTTAAGCAGAAAGGGTCGGGAGAAATTAATGATATTGATCGCTCAGGAGGAGCTAATTTCAGCAATGGAGAAGCTGGAATTGGAGGTGAAGTATCCTATGAAGACTGACAAAAAGATGTTTCAGATATAAGTTGGTACAACTTTGCTGGATAAAGTTAAAGAAGCTCAACTTCAAGACGAAGAGTGTGAGAAGGTGAAGAAGAAGATATCCAAAGGAAATGAACTAAAATTCAAGATAGACAGTGAGGGACTGTTGAGATTTGAGAGCAGAGTTTGGTTACCGCCAGTGCTAGAGATTAAGGAAGACATTTTGAGCGAGGCTCATAGCTCACGGTATTCAATTCACCCCAAAAGTACCAAAATGTACCAGGATCTCAGACAGCATTTCTGGTGGCCGAATATGAAACGAGATGTTGCCAATTGTGTTGCCAAGTGTCTGACATGTCAGAAAGTTAAAGCAAAACATCAAAAGCCGAGTGGTTTGCTACAACCATTAGAGATCCCAGAATGGAAATGAGAACATATTACGATGGATTTCGTGATTGGCCTTCCGACAACTCAGAAAGGCTACGACGTAGTATGGGTTATCATTGACCGACTGATAAATTAACACACTTCTTTTCAATCAGAATCAAATTCAAGTTGGATCAGTTAGCGAAGCTGTATATGAAAGATATTATTTCGAGACACGGAGTTCCAGTGTCCATTATTTTCGATCGAGATCCGCATTTCACATCGAATTTCTAGAAGCGACTTCAGGAATGCATTGTGACACAATTAAGAATGAGTACGACATATCACCCTCAGACAGACAGGCAGAGCGAAAGAACGATTCAGACATTAGAAAATATGCTAAGAGCGTGCATCATAGATTTCAAAGGAAATTGGGATGATCACTTACCGCTCGTGGAATTCAGTTACAACAACAATTACCACGCTAGTATTGGCATGCCGCCTAACGAAGCGTTGTATGGCAGAAAGTGTAGAAATCCACTATACTGGGATGAAGTTGGTGAAAGGCAATTGCTAGGTCTAGAACTGGTACAACAAACGACAGAGATAGTCAAGGTAATCCGGACAAGATTAGTAGCTTCTTAGGATAGGCAGAAGAAATACGCTGATCCACACTGTAAGAATGTAGAATTTGAATCGGGTAGCTTTGTATTTTTGAAAGTCTCTTCCTGGAAGGGAAAGATCAGATTCGGAAAGAAGGGAAAATTGAGCCCGAGGTTCATTGGACCCTTTGAAATACTATGAAGGATCGGAGAAGTTGCGTATGAGGTAGCCTTACCTCCGGCGCTAGAGCATGTCCTTAACATATTCCATGTTTCAATGTTACGACCATACAAACCCGATTACAAACATGTTATTGAATATGAACCCCTACAATTTGAGAAAGACTTATCCTATAAAGAAGTTCCTGTTCAGATTGTTGACAGGAAAGAACAAGTTCTCATAAATAAAGTGATACCTTATGTTAAGGTAATATGGAGAATATATGATGAAGAATTACCCGTAATTTATGTGTAAGCGATTCTGGGGACAGAATCTTTGTAAGGGGGAGAATGTAACGGGATGAATTTAATAGAACTGTGATTCTGAGGACAGAATCCTTTTAAGGGGGGAAAGATGTAACGAACGAGAATTTTGTAATTTATTTTTAATATTTATTAAATTAAATAAATATTTTTTGATGATTTAATTATTTAGTTAAATAATTAATTGATGAAATTGTGGTAGATTAATTTAATTATATGTGTTATATTGATTAAATTAATGTGGAGAATTTTTATAATTCCAAGTATGTGATTAATTGAGCTTATTTGATTAAATAAACTATTTAATAAGCATAATGTTATTCTAATTAATTTAATAATTAATTAGAGATTTAAAGATCTTACATAATTAATAAATGAGGATTTTAGTTATGTGATAAAGTGGATTTATGATATTTTATTAAATTGATTTAAATAAGAATATTTGGTTAATTAAAAGTATAACATTAAACTATATTATAAAGAATTTAATTAAATTAATGGGAAAGGAGTATATAAGTTGCTAGCCAAACAAGGCTTTAGAAGGAGTTGGAGCAGTTAACCCATTATGGGATTAACTGACACCACTAAAGTACCAGTTATATACATATATACTACATACGTATTATTATATCTTATATCAGTATTCATTCCTTCATTATATCATTCATCAGAGAACTAAGTAGAGAGAATAGAGAGAAAACTTGAGGGAGATTGAGAATTGAAGAAAGATTAGTGGAGAACTAAAGTTTTGAATCATCTTCACAAACTAGCAAGGGTAATCCCTCCTCTTAAGTTTTCAAATTTAGTTTTCAAAGTTTTCCATTAAACGTGTTTTCAAGTTCTCTGTGAAGAAAGATTTTGATGATTAACTTAAGATATGATTATATGTATATTAGTATATGTTCTTAACATGTTTTATATCATATATTCATGTGTTAGAGTAATCAATTTTATGTAAACATGCTTTAATCAAAGTTTCATGAATTATAGAGTATGAAATATATGAAGAACACGTATTTGGCCCTTATGTACAAATTGTATGCTTTAAATTGTTTATTTAACTTAAAATTGATAGTTTATTATGATCATGTATTTTTAAACGAACAAAACAAACTTTGAATGGACGGATTCAGAATTATAACGAATCTGTGACGTTGGATTTCATGTTTTCTTCCAAAACTTAATAAAATACCAAAAATAGTGAATTTAAGTAATTTGATTTGAGTAATTGCATGATCTAAAGTGTTAAAAACATGTTATTATCATTGTATAATGTTTTTGTAAAGTTTATACTTCATGAGTATCAGCAATTATCATCGTGTTAGTGTAAATTGAAGTTAGTTGGGCTACGAACTGTCAAAATCGAGAACTGAACCTGAACCGCCAAGGCACACCCGCCCCAGCGGCCACCCCAGCGGGTACCATGTAGCATGTAGGCCCGCCCAGCAGCATAGCACCCGCCCCAGTGGGTGTGGTGCAGAGAAAAAAAATTGGATTTGTGTCGTTTGTGTGTTTTTAAGCCCTAATATGATATACTAACTGAATGTAATGAACCTAATGACTTATTAGGTGTATAAAACAATAATATAACATGTTGATTGACATTTATAATATAATTTGAAGTTTCATGTTAACAAACTAAGTGTGAATTTGGATATTGTTGTTGTAAGACTTGATTATGATTATCTAAGAGCTTACGTTTGTATGGTATACATGTTATGAGTTTATACTCATGTTATGTAGTTAGTTAACAAGTTAACCTAATGAACCAAGTTGTTAAGTTGATTAAGTCAAACTTAAGTGAGAATTTCAATAGTTAAAGATAGTAGTTATGAATCTAATCAATGTCATATACATAATGTAATGTGTAGGACATTGAGGAAGTGAATTGTAGTTTTATTTATAGCTTGTACACAAGGCAAGTTTCCTTACCCTAACTCGATTATGATTACGCAAGTTTTCTTATCTATACTCTTTAAGTTGAATAAGTATTCTATTCCTTATTCTTATGTCAAGCAAGTTTCTAAACTTAAACTTTACTTTTATTGAGCAAGTTTTCTATTGTTGAAATAATATCATGATGCAAGTTCTTATTCTTCATTATTCAAGTTAAGATTCTATATGAGATGTTATAATACCTTTAAAGCATGATTCCAGTTATACAATATTTATTCGGTTGTATACTCTTGAGAAATTATTATTCAATTTGAATATCGTTTATTGTTGAACCTTACAAGACTAGCAGACCCTTATTGATTCGACTAGTCCATAGTTAATGAACGTTCTAAATTCTAGAACTATTAGCGAGCTTATCCAAATCAAACTTTCTTTGGTGCGGACTCTGATGTCAAATTGAGATGAACAACCCTTTAAGGGGATTAATTACGCTTTAGCGTTGAGATATTGTGCATAGTATGGTACTAAGGGCTGATCCCCCTAAGTACGAGAAGTAGAGTCCATATAGTCTTATGACTATTAAAGGTTTAAAGTAGAAATACTTGACAACCTAGGACATAGTTCAAGGTCTTATGACCCTTAGAAGTTCTTTTGATTCTTACTATTCATTCTTGATTCAAAAGCCGAGTTTTCTTTATTCAAAAATTTTTGATTCACTCGCATGTTATTATATTATTATATTGTTATACTTGTGGGCAATCGTGCTCACTCTTGCATAATAACATTGCAGTTAAGAACGAAAGGTCCGATGAGCCTTCCACTAGCAAAGGCAAGGACAAAGTCAACAAGTGATGGAGACTTGTTGTTATTTAATAATGTTATTTAAGACTTATGTGTAATGATTAAGACTTATTTGTTTATGTTTTTGTATTTAAGATTTAAGGTTAAGTATGACCTGGGATTATTTATGTGTTTTATTCAGATGTTGTAACCCCTTAAGGGGATATGATGGATTTATTTCTATCTATTTCATGGTTTACATTTATTATGGGTAGATATATATATGATATTTGTACAGTGAACACCAAATTCCGTGAAAATTGAAGTACCCGAATTTGGGGGTGTCACAGGGGTTTAAGCGATGAACAACGTGAACGCAGAATACGTAAACGATCCTCGTGAATCGTGTTCGCGTCGGGCAAACGTTCTAAGCATACATTGGTTGTATGACTTAGACATTGACGAAGGTAGTAAGTAAGATATGAAATTATCAAGAAAGTTGTAACGAACAATAATAAGATTAATGAAAGTCCAAGTGTGAGTCGGATAGAGAATGTTAGAACGAAACGTAAGCATTAAACACTTGAACCGACGTGAGGGTCTTGAGTGTAAGCTAATATTAAACGGGCATAACCTACACACCGTGTATGGTTTGAACGTAAGATAATGCAGAGTAATGAATAACGTAAATATTGAACAAGCTGAGTTAGCGATAATAACTAAATAACATTCCGAGTCAGATGGACCAAACGTTGTAAAATATGAAGATAAGGTAACGTAAAATATGTAAAAGCTATGAACACGTAGTCTTAACATTGAAGGTTGTTCTCGGCATACAAAAGACTGTATGACCTAGACGGTAATGAATAAATCCTGAGGTATGGCATTTAGTTGCCAGAATACCATAAGGAATGGAAAATCAACTTAACGAACATTATATTTTTAATGGTTCAGATTAGTTAAGTTTAAGTTATCGTACGATTGTACTCTTTAATGGTTGATGTACGGTATATGGGCTAAACAATTACTTTAGAGAGCAAAGGTTAATACGGACTAGCAACCGATCTAACTCGCTATGAAAGATAGTATAGATGAGACGGGAAACTAATTTGTTAGTTGTTTGTGGGAAACTACTCAGCGTACTATATTGAATACTATTAGAGACTCTATGTGTGCTAGGTGTAGGAGTTGTGGATACGTATGATGAAAAGGTGATTCATTTCACATATGTAGATGTATAGGATGAGTTAAGTCCTATAAATGTATAAGAAGAAGATGAGAATGTAAATCTATCGTAAAAGATGATTATAAGGTTTATGCTCCGTATGTCATAATACCTAGACCTGACAAAATCAGCCCAAGTTCGCGGGCCGGGCTGGCCCGCCCGCCTCGGGTCGAGCTTTAGGCTTCATATTTTTAGGCCATCAAAATCTGGGCCGTTTTGACCCGGCCCGGCGATGGCCTGGACTGTTTGGGCCAAGCTCATAAATGTGTCAAAATATAGGCATAAATTAGTTCAGGCCCGCAGGCCGGGCTTTGGGCTTCACTTTTTCAACCCATCAAAACTTGGGCCGTTTGGGTCCGGTCTGCCAATAGCCTGAACCGGTGATGGCCCGGCCCGTTTGGGCCAGCCCGGCCTATTTGTCAGGTCTAAATTAATACCGAAGGAATGAAACTAAAGTTGGTCACGTAAACTTAGATTACAAGAACGCGAGCCATAGGAAGTAAAGTTAAGTTTAAACTAATGAGTAAGTCAAATATATGACTAATTGGTGTATGTGTTATTTCCTTATGTAATATATAGGGTCTGCAATGAGCAGTTCAACGTAAACTATAAGATGTAGTTGTGCTTAAGGCAAGTTTCATAACTTCATTCATATTTTTAAGTGAATGCTAGTTTCTGAACTTTCTTAGATGTTGAAATTGAGAAATTTTACCTATGTGCAAATGTGTGATGTTTGTGTAAGGTGCTTATGTATGAGGCCTTGTTCCAAACTTTCAACACTTATGTGTTTCTGTGGAATAAACTGTTCTACAATTGAACAATTTAATGTGGTGTGGTTCTGTTTGTGAACTATTAGGATTAAGTATGTGCTAATAATTCTAGCAAGACTAAATGTAAGGTATATGTAAATAAATGTGATTAATGTTTTAAAATGATAGGAATCAGAGTTTTTCCTAGTATTCGAGCTGCTTTATAACCTTTGTTTGGTTATTGAAGTTTTAAAAGAATATGTGATTTTTGCTTAGTTGTTATTCAACCTTTTTAACTTGCTGAGCAATTGAATGCTCACACTTGCTTTAAATAAAAACATTTTCAGCGAACGACGATAGAATGAACTTAAGGATCCCGTAAAGATTAAACTGACCGGTGTCCTGCTGAAGTGTTGTTCATTATATTAATGAGCACGAAGATCAAGCCAAGACTTGTAATGTAGAGTTGTTAATTAGACGGTAGAATAGTTTAATGAACTACTATGTATCTTTTGTGGCGGATGAAAGTCACACTTGTAAGATGTAAAGAATAATGTAATTACCATTATATATAATGAAAGAGGTTTTAAGGTAATAGAATCTGGGATTTGCATACGTATGTTGTTATATTTAGTTATATAATGATGTATGTTTGGAAGGGGATGTACTTGTGATGTACGGAATCCGGGTGTGAAAATAGATCGGATTTCGGAGCGTCACATGTTGGTATCAGAGCTGATAGGTTATAAACCTTAGGTATGAGTAAGGCTATAATCCGAGAGAGAAGGATAAGAAAATTGTTGAGTTAAATAAGTAAGGAAGAAGATCACTACGTGATTTCATTGAATCGTGAATAACAGGTATTCTGTTAAACGATGAATGATTTATAGCAAAGCGCTATAAATGAACGGTACTATGAAGTAGTACGAGAAGAAGAACTCAGAAGAGTTGTAGAAGATGAAATACGAAATAAAGAAAATTCGTATTAAGTAAGAGAAAGTTAGAATGTTGGGAAATTTCAATTAATGTACCCATGTGATAGCTTAGTTGTACAAACTTTTGTTATGGGCAAGAGTTTGTGCTTGGTGTAATAACCACTCAGTCTATTACGGTGATAGTCGTTGGAATAGTAATGTCGCGCTATCAATATATATATGATGAGAAGGTGAATCTTTTCTCATGTCTATATTAGATAGTAGAATATATTAAGATAGGTGCGAGTTCTTGAAACTCATGCTTATGAAAAGTTTGTGACTCATAGTTATATGCTATGTGTCCGAGCCTCTAAGCATATGGAAAGTCCTTGATTTGTTCTTAGATTACATATTGCGAAGATAAGTTCTTAAATACATATGGTTGTGGAAAGTTCCTGAACACATAAAGTGTGGTAAGTTGATGAACTATACTATGGTATAGAAGTGTTTAGACTGAAAACAAGTTATTTTTAGTATAAGTAGCATTGAAGGTGATATAAGAAGTTAGAATTGTCATAAGTAAGACAATGAAGGAAGATAAAGAAAATAAGTATTCCAAGTCTTCTAGCTATGCTAGATTTCAAAATTATTAACATTGTGCTAATGTGTACATGTTTGAGAAAATAATATTGGTTCAAATTTTTGGATTCAATGGATTTTAAAAGAACTATTCCTTGTATGTCTATGCTAATTATTCCGGCTAGACATAAATTGATTTGAAATATCAAAATGAATTTTTATATCATCGGTGCATCTAATTCATAGATGGTAAAAAGATGGAGTTGTTAATGCAATTGAACCTAGTGTTGGATGTGATCTTTGGATCAACAACCCGCTATGGTATGATGTAGAATGACAAAGTCACAAACTGACGAAGTCCTCAACGTACTGTGAAACAGTACGGTATCATGACATTATAAAACGTTTTGAAGTATTGTCAAATAATTTAAAGAAATAGTCGATGTCAATTGATTTGACTAGACGAATGTTTTAGTTGATGTCCAATTTATTGGTATGGTCTAACCTATTTGATTTGGCTAGAAAAATGGTATGTCATGTTTAAAAGAAAATCGTGCATGAAGATCAAGCCAAGACTTGTAATGTACTCGTGATGTACGAAATTCGGGTGTGAAAATAGACCGAATTTTGTGGCGTCACAAGTTTTCTTAAGTATTCTACTTGTAGTATTATTTTGATTACTTATTTTTCCAAAATTCATGGATGATTTTTATATAGTGAAATAATATAATATAGCCGTTAGAATAAAATTAGTTAAGGATGATTTTTGCCAAAATATTTGACTAATTTATTTTATATCCGTTTGAAAAGTATTACTTAGACAACGCAATCAATTAAGCACATTTTCGTTGCTATTAATTTAAGAAAGGATATTGTAGCGAATGCATTTTTACTAGTAAATAAAATAGAAGTTGTAGACACGCGAAATTTCATTTTCTTTATACTAACCTTGTAGAAGGGAAAAAGCATAATTTTACTTCGGAGACAACCCCGAGACAGGGCAAAAGTATCTGGTCACCCCGGAGACAACCCTGTACATGATCCAAAGGGCCAATGATGTCCGAACATGATGCGAACCGAACGAGGATTGCAAAGTTGAGAAAGTGTTCATAAGAAGTCACCTCAACAAACATCGAACTACGTGCAATCAATACGAGCCGATCGAATACCCTCGGGAGCCGAAAGATACTTTTCAGCTTACAACATCATCTTCCCGAACTTCGATTTCGTCAAACTCGGCCTAATTTTAAAGCCTTCCGCAAGGACTTTTTGGGATTTTGGGGTACGGAGCTCAACTTTCACCAAACTGAGACCTAAGGCACGTATTTTGAGGTAACCAGACACGTGGGGCCCTGCCTCAGGTGTACCTGCTCCAGCCACAGGTACACCTGCGGCTGCCATAGACAGTCTATATCAGCAGCTCATAAACACAAAAAAGAGGAAGAAGTTAGAGAGATAAACTAATTTTAGAGAGAGAAACCCTTGGGTGGGAGAAATATACATCCATTTTGAGTTGTTTAATCTTGTTCGATACATATTTGAGTCTCAAAAGTGTTCTAAGTTAATCCCAGGTGATAAAACGCTTGTCTCGCGTCCCCTAGGGTGAAAACGCTCTTTTTAGCCACTGTCTTTGTAAACTTTGTTTAATGTACTAGATTGAAGTTATATATTGCTTAAATATAGTTAAAATTGTCATTTTTAAGTATATTGTGTAGTAGTTGGTAGATATTGAGTTTTTACAGGTTATATTGTGCATATTTGGTTGTAAATCAAGTCCGGAGGCTAGATCTACTTAGATCTAAGTCGGATCTAGCTTTTTGAGTGGTTATTAAGCATGAAGCTTTAACTCGTATGCTCTATTGGCTTAAATCCGTGGTAGATCTACATATTTATTGCTTTTAATCGGTCCCGGTTACCCCGTAGATATAGAGGCGGATAGGGTCCGAAGTTGCTTGAAATGGTGATTTCAACCGATAAAATCATCTAATATCAAGTCTAGGACATTGTATATGTATATTTGAGAATAATAATGTGAGCCTAGGAACCCCAGTGTTGAGATCCCATAATTGGATCCTGACTTGATTCCCACGATGGACCGGTTTTTGTGATGTAATATTTAAATAACGCAAAAATCATTGTATATGTAATATATGGATCTTGAAGACGAACTCGAGGGGTTAGTCCCAAGAAATCGGATTCAAGATCCCGTGATAGTGAAAACTTTGATTGTGGGTGCTCGGATTCTTCGAGATGGCTTACATGCCCGATGAGGATCCGACCCTTTTTGTCATTTTTAGCATGCATTTTCACCAAAACGATTTCCAAATCAAAATAGCAAAGAGCTTTCATAATAACAATAAAGCGATTTGGGGATAGACATTAGATCATAAATGGAAGTATCAAAAGACTTTGATTCCTATTTGATGAAGGATTTGAAAACTTTATTTTCAAAACATCATTAATATATATTGTGTTCTAAAAATGAACTTTTATATAAATCAATTCCTTTGTGTATAGGGTTAAAGAGGTACAACACTACTTTCGTAATAATTACATATACATAAAAATCAATAATGGAAGTATCAAAGGTCCTCGATTACTATTTGGGCGAAGGATTTGAAAACCTTGTGTTTTTTCCCAAAATATCATATGAAATGTATATTTTGTCTAAAAATGAACTTTTGCTAAATTAAACCCTTCGTATATAGGTGTAAAAGAGGAACAACGCTACTTCCAAATAACTCATAAGGAGGCTTAGAATAAACTTTCAAACACACACACACACACACACTTACACTTTTAGAAATCAATAAAGATGCGGTATCGTGTTTTTACGGGAGTCGGGAGGTGCCTAACACCTTCCCCTCGCTTAACCTAGCCCCCGAATTCCACGAATCTCGGGTTTCAGACCAATCTTATGGAGTCACATATTGGACCATATTGCGAAAACCTTCAAAACTTAGATGAGTTGGTATATCCATTTACATTATACCAACTGGCGGCTTTGTCTCATTCGGTCCAATCATAGAAATAATAAATTCAATCTTTTCAAAGTCGTTGGCACTTATGTCAATCTCGCTTTCCTAAAGCCTCACCTTTTGATTTCCATCCTGCATGTGCATCTTATGTGAATGATCTTTGTGTGTGATTAATGTTTCAATTTTTAAGTATTCTTGTATTAGTGCCTCGAACAATATATTAGTGCTTCACATAATGTCAACATTTTTGTCTGCGGTAAGGACGTGAATGTATGTTGTGTGGTCCCTCCAATAGGAGGCAATCCCGTCGGTTGTTTATTACTGCACTCCTATGGATGTTTTCATTGTGAGGCTCAGGAAAGACACCACTCAGATCCGCTCCAATTGAAAGATAGATGTCATCATCAAGTAAATTGCGAAGATCTGGGAACCAATTTCAAAAAGCCCGTGAGAGTAATCCTAAGATAGGTCAGCCTCTGATAAACCAAACGCATGGTGTGTCTCTTCATCCCCTATTTACTCTTCTGCGTATGTAAATGGCAATCATCTTGAACTGTCATTTGTGCATCCTTTTTATCATGTCATCAAGTCGACTAACCCCTTGTTTTACATGAAAATATTAAAAAAAAAACCATAACTCGATCATAACATATCATGCATCCATACCACCTGCCAATATCAAGACTAAACTAGATATCAGTTTTGTACAGATTGGTCCTAGAACTCGATTTCGAGCAAAAAAGGCCCGTTCACCACCAGTCAAAATGGCTGAAGGAAGTTAATCAGAACCCATCCCTATATCTCAAGAGGAATTCGAGGAGTTTAAGAAACAGATTGCCTAGATGACCACCATGTTAAGAGAACAGTGTAAAGTGTCTCAAGAACCCAAATTGAAGAATCAGATTGAATCCTCCGCTTAGGGAGAAGTCCGATCACTAGGAAAGGATAGTGATACACGGGCATCTACCCTAGTATCCACACTAGACATCGAAATAGCCAAAGAGGCCCCGATCTAAAATATGACAAGGGAAATTGTAAACCTTCAAGAGGACAAAGAAACAGGAGACATCAGGAAGAAGATGCGACAGATGGAGGATGCTATCTGATCAATGAAGGGAACATGATCCCACGGAAGTGTTACTTATTCTGATTTATGTATCTTCCCTAAAGCCAGATACCCTAATAAATTTCAAGTCCTGGAATTTGAGAAATATAACGGTTTAGGCGACCCTTACACCCATATGAAGGTATACATAGGCGAGTTAGGATCCTATGCCTAGGATGAGAACCTCCGAATGCAGTTATTCCAAAAAAACCTTACTAGTGAAGCCCGAACTTGGTACGCCCGGATTGATAACTCTAAGGTCCATGGTTGGGAAGGTTTAGCCCATGTTTTCCTCAACCAGTACAACTTCCAATCCCAAATGGTCCCTGATCGCTACCAAGTGACCAAGGTTAAGAAACTGAGCAATGTATCGTTCAGGGATTACGCGCAGAGGTGGAGGCGCATGGCAGCCCAGGTTAACCCGCCAATGGATGAAGCTGAGATGATGATGACGTTCATCGACATCCAAGAAGCGCCTTATTATGAGAGAGTCCTAGTGGTAATAGACAAACCCTTCTCTGAAATGATAAAACATAGGAAATGGCAGAGATGTGTTTAAAGTCTGGTTAGATCAAAGACCTCACGGCCTTGGAAGCGGTCGCCGAACATATATAGTCTGGCAACTATGCGAGCTCTCCCAAGACGATACACAAGGAGAGCGATGAAGATGTATCCTTCGTTTCACAGGGGCAATCTATGAGACCCGATAATAGTCCTTCTACCTGGATAAAGGGAAGTGATCTGCTACAGCAACAACATGCCGCATTCAACCACAGCCAGGACAGACAGAGGTAATTTGAAAGAACAAAAAATAGAGTGTTTACTCCACTAGGCGATTCCCTTGAGAACGTATTGGCCTTATTGATCGACCACAAGAAAATTACTGATTTGGCTCCACCTCTAGATCCAAAGAGTAACAGATATGATCCAAGCGAGAGATGTGTTTACCACTCAGATTCTCTGGGACACTATACACAAATCTGTTGGTCCTTAAATCATAAAATCCAAAATTTGTTTGAAAGTGGTGATATTGTGGTCGAGCGACCTGACCAGCCAGATGTCAACACAAACTTTTTACCTTAGCATGATACTGAGGCAGTGAACATGATCGGGTCAGGAAGCGCCAAAATGGATCCAATTCACAAGTACATACGAAGGATGGAGGAATACCCCCAAAGGAACATAACAAATGTCATGGGATGGGAAAATTCGAAGGAATTTATGACAGTAAGACAAAAATTGGAGACGATCCAGCATCAACTAACTCTGTTAGCCAAGCTGGTAGTGCTCCAACATCAGGTTACAAGAGAGCTTTTCACTCAATCATCAAGAAACCAAGAGAAGGAAGAGGTTAATCAGAATGCAAGCCTATATCCCTCCAATATAATCCACCTGATTGAAGAAGTGCAAAGCAAGCTGAAAGGGAAAAAAAATTGGAATGATAAAATTATAATAAGATCTCGCTAGCGAAAAAATCACCCAGAGGAATGCGAATTTTTAAAGAGGAAAGATCTGAAAGTAGTATGCATACAAGCCAATCATGTATAATGATAAAGAATATACTTTGGAGACGATCTTATTTATTTATTAATAAAAGTATTAATTTATGAAAGGCATTTAATTATCTACATGATGCTATTTTTATAATATGTAAATAATCCATAGTTTTAAGCAATGCTTTTAGAATCATGATGTTGATCATGCTAATGAGATCTAAATTCTTAAAAAGTTTAAAACTAAAATAGTTCCCAATCGTTACTAAAAAGGGAATTAGTAAATTCGGATAGATTGTTACATATGTTGCTTGCTCATTGGATGAGGATGATTGATCTCATGATCATTTGTGTGGAGACACTAAAGCAAGTATGTAGGTGCTTATTGGAGAATAAGTTCACTGAACGTGACTCGTTATGGAATACGTGATAGAGTTTTACTTGCCTGTCAATAGGAATTTCTAATGTTATAGTAGTATAAGTGATCCTTGGACTTGAGATCATCATAATATCTTGTATGTAATGAATTATACTTTGACTTATTCCTTAAGACCCTTAGGGTATATCAAAGGGTATGCTTGGGTATAATAAGTTACATATGGAGATAATAAATGATCAATAAAGAATCTACCACTTCTAGTAAAAGAAGAGATATGTCTTATGTGATTCGTTAAATGACAACCCAGTAGTTTTTGGCCAAGGCATAATGAAATTAGAAAGGAGTTTCTAATTTGCATTATTTGGAGTTGTGCATTTTCTGATCAAAATACATATAATTAAATAAAATAAGACTTGACAGTAATTCCATGTCTTATATTTAATTGGGACATTGTATAGTGAAAAGATTGAATTGTACGGTAACTATTTACTCACACGTTCTTTTATAATTGATGTTGAAATCTATATTATCTGAAAAGTCGTTGATTGCTAGGGAGACTTATCCTTATTGTAGAATAAATATTATTTATTTAAATAGATTATTAGTTTTATTTATTTATTTAAATAAGATTAGAATTGTTCTAATTGATTTATTCACAATCGGTTTAATATGAAAAACCTAAAGGGTCACACCATAAAATAAAAAGAATAATTATTTAAGAAGAAAATGGCATAATCGTAATAATGCATTAAGTGTAATTAATTTAATCTATGGTGATAGAATAAATTAAATAACTTAATTTTTATTATTTAATATTTTGGAAATATTAAATATAAATTAATAAGAGTGTCTTATTAATATTATTATAATTATTATGATTTTAATTTCTAAATGAGTTTATAAATTAATTTAATATTAGTACTCTCACATATTCCTAATAAGATTAGGAGGCAAATTAATTAATGGAGTTTAATTAATTAAATAAAATCCAATGTCTAATAGAATTAGAAGGGTTGACCAATATCTATATAAGAGGAGTCTTATAATAGATATCAGTTGATGCAATTTCAATTGTTGGAGAGTACTCTTTTTCTATAAAGGATAGAAACCTAGGGTTTAGCTAGTAGCTGTCGTCTAGCACTACAAAATTAACCTTACTCTTATTCCACTAACTCAAGAATTAGTATAGTAATAAGCAAGGATCAATCCCATAGAGAGCGTTCTGTTTTATAATTATCCATGTAAGACCCCAACTTTTATGAATAAAGATTTAATTTTCTCTATATATTATTTTGAAATAGTAACGAATGATTTGATAAATGTGATAAGTTATGGGTGGAATGTGCAAATTTTACATAGTAAGAAAGTGGTTATAAAATATTCGTTGTGTCGGAAAATATTCGTTTGGTCGAGGACATTCTTTTGTCGGATATAGAAAGCGACAAAAATAACCTTTTTATAAAATAACGGTAAAACTGTTACGGTTAAACTGTTGAAATACCCGGTCATAAAAATACAGTAATACGCGTTGTTGCACAGTAGCACGCGGTATTGCACAGTATTTCGAATTATTGATTCTTACGTAAGAAGGCACTTACTCAATTATTGTTACAGTAATTACTGTTCAATATTTTATATTATTGATTCAATAATTGCTACCGTGAATTTTTTATATTATTGATTCAATAATTGTCACAGTAATCACGGCATAGTATTTCACATTATCAAATCAATAATTCATATTATTTGAATAATATTATTAGATAGCATTATTGGCAATGTCTAAAGAAAGTTCTGTCTAGGAAAGGGGTTAGGTAATTGCACGCTAGTAAGAAGAAATCCTTATCGGAAGGCCCCCTCTTTCCTGAAAACGACCTGGTTGTCAATATTGTAGTTCTATAATATTATTTGTGAATAATTAATTATTGATATATATGATAAAGAAATATTTACTCAATGTGAATTTAAACAGAGGAATTTTTAGCAAAAGTGACAATTATTGAGAATGGATATTTTATCTGTTCTGATAAAATAATTCATTCAAATATATTATTATAATATTACATTATAAGTGTATAATGTGATAATATAATAATATAATAGTGATGATATTTTTTTACAATAAATTCACGATATATGAATAAAATGAGATGGAAGAGAGAAAATAAAATTTAGAATTCTTTTAATAATTATAAATATTTTTAATATATATATATATAAACATGTGGGTTGGAAGAATTATTGGTCATCTGTGGTGGCTGCTTAGTTTTCAAAAAGTGGGGGTGTGAAAAAATCATCCGTATGTAAATTTGGGTTATTTTTTTGTTCGGAATTTGGAAAAACTTTTTTCTACAAAGTTGTAGAGAATTAAATTTTATATGAAATGGACATAAGGTTCGTGTTTTTCTGAGAAAAAGGGCTATTTATTATGAATTATTGAAGTTTCAAAAATAAATATTTTAATATATATATATATATATATATATATTATATAAACATGTGGACAAATGGGTGGTGGCTTGTAAAATTGTCAAATTGGAGGTACTGATGGTTTTCAAAAGTAGTGTGCAAGAAAACATCCGTGTATACATTTTGTCAGTTATGGTGTGCTACTCCTTCCCTATAAATAGGGTGCTTAGTTAGAAATGAAAATCATACCAGAATCAGAAAATTTTCTCTCTATAATATCGAGCGTATTTCTTGTGAGTATTTAGATACTTTGAGTGTGAATTATGGTGCAAGATTTTTCTCAGCATTATATCCGATATTCCAGTCAAAACTACTCTCCTGTTAAGGTAAATGATGTTATTTTTCTCATAAATGATGTTATTTCCTTTCAATATTCATAATTAATATTATTTTTTTTATTTTTCATATTATGAAAGTGATAATATTTTATTTCATATTCCTAAATTTAAACTTACTACGATAGGTATTGTTTCTATAATTCCTGAAATGATCAGAAATTCTTTGAGTTTTGCGTTTCATCTAGTATCATTTCACCGAAATAATTTTCTGAACTTTCTGGTGAAATTTTTATCTTTTTATGTCGAGTTACTATTCATAAGTTACTATTTACGAGTTACTATTCATGGGTTAATATTCACGGGGTACTATTCACGTTAAAATTTTTTATCTTTGCTTTGGTTCCAGGTTTTGATCTTCATTCTTGAACTCTGGATAAATTCTCTAATATTTGTCCTTTATCTCCTTGAATTCGTTGTTCGTATTATTTTTTTTCATCCTCAGTCCTAAATGGTGATATAACTGAATATCTTTGGCCTGTAGTGCAAAAATGAATGATTACTTGATGAATATCTTTGGCCTGTAGTGCAAAGATGAATGATTACCTGATGAATATCTTTGGCCCGTAGTGCAAAGATTGACAGGTGTTGAGATGAACATGACCAACTGGTGATACAAATGACTATCTTTGGCCCATAGTGCAAAGATGGATATTTGATTAAGATGTATATTGATTGATGTTACAGGGATAAAATATTGATAATGGACTTTTAAATCATAGAAGATAGTAGACTTCATTCTCTACTTAACTCTTCTAATGAATTATTATTTCCACTGCGAATATTGATCTAAAAGTTGTTGTCCATTATATTTTATCTAATTTATTGAAGGTTAACGATAATTTGTTTTTCATTATCTTAGTCATAATATTCTTTACTGGGCCAGTTGAGCTCACCCTTTTCATCTATTGTCCTCATCAGGGAATGAGAATGTTGCGGGGACTAGTCGGGAAACAGTGTGATGATCAGAGTTAGATCTGTAGAAGTCCTCATTATTCTATAAAATAGTGGGACAATAATTGTAATGAATAAGGAATGAATTTGAGTGTTTATATTTCGTATTATATACGATTTGTATCGAAGCTCATAGTTTGTGTGGTCGTATTTTACACGACCGTATGTTATAAAAGATTGTATTTGGATTCTGTACCATGTATTTGGTGACTTAGAATGGGTTGAGTATTGAACCTATTTTGGGGGCGTCACAGTTGGTATCAGAGCTTAGGGATATGATCTCTGGCGGAGATCTGAGAATAGAACTAGGAGGGGAGAGACGAGTAAAACCTTCGCTAGTGTGTCCTACCTAAGCTTATTTGTTATGTAATTGGTCGGTCGGAACATAGAGTTAATATGTGATATGTTAATTTGTTTAATTAACCCTTGTTTCATGGCAGTATTTGAGAATGACAGCTGAAAATCTAAACAATGGAGTGAATGAGACCATTGAGGCACCACTAATCACCAACCAGGATAATGTGATGTCGGGAGAAGAAGAAATTAGAAATATCCATGTGGTGAGTGAAGAATTAATAGTTGCACCCGAGCTAGTCGCAGAGGTAACAGCTGAGAGTGAGGAAGAAGAGGAACCTGGGGATGAGGATTTATTAGGAGAATTTTATGATCGAAATGTAGAACTGCAAAATCGTATTCATGAGTTAGAAGAGCAGGGTGAAGAACGACAGACAGCCGTGGAACAAAGGGATACAACAATTCAAGAAAGGGATACAGAAATTTAAGATTTTGCTACTCGATATGCGAGGCTTGAACAGAAGCTCTCTCTAGCAGAACATATAATATTAGAGCTGGAATCTGAAAATGCAAATGTCAACGATCAGCTAAAAGAAGAAGCAACTGAACGAGTGAAAATTGAAGATGCATGGGTAAAAGCTGCACGACGCGTTGATATTTTAGAAAGAGACGTCCGATCCAAGAAGGCCAAAATAGACGATGTAATACCCAAGAATTTCTTAATATTATTAAATAAATATATTAATAGAAATGAGAATTTATTTGAATATAAATAATTTTGTGTTATGAGATGAATTAATGCAATTATATAAAATTGAATAATTATAATAAATTGAGAATATGTGGAGTTTGCGATAAACTCGTTGATAGCCTTGTGTGGCACAGTGACATAATATAAGAATGATTATATTAATTTAAGTGAATAATTAATCTATATTAATTGTTAATTGTAGAATATTAATTAATTGTTATCGTAGAATATTAATTAATTATTGTAGAATATTAATGGTGATTAATTAATAATATGTGATTATTATTATTGCAAGAAATATAATAATAATAATAAAACACTTGGTTATAAATATGCTGGGAATTGTACTTGTTAATGTGATAATTAATCCTATGATTATTAATTAGGTGTTATTAATAATCGATGAGGAATGGATTAATTAATATTATTGTTAATTAATTGATAAGATAAATAATTTATTTATTTGATATTATGAATAATAAATCAAATAAGTAAGTTATTAAAATAATAAGATTATATTAACTATTATGTGCAAACGTGCAATACTTGAATATATAAGGTATATAGAATACAACTATATTATATAGTGTGGTGCAACATTTATGTGACTATACTATATATATGGACCATGTATTGGGATTTATTAAACTATATGTTATGATCAACTAAACTATGTGAGCTACATGAATTATGTGTATGTGACAATATGTATGCAAGTATACATTAAATTAATACATCTTGGAAGTGTTGTAAACATGGGTTGATTAATAGAATTTAATAATAAAGGAAATAATGTGATGTGATTATATCCGAGTAAATTATACCAGTATGATAAAAATGTACATGGATTATATGTGTACAAATCACACTTACTACATTATGTGAATTATAGTGTGACATTTCAATTAAAGACATATGTATAAAATATATATATGTAGATAGCCTAAGTATTTAATACATGTGTACTTATTTAACTCAAGTATACACTATATGTACGTGGAATGTATCCTTACAATGCTGATAATTCCTTGTCCCATAATAAGTGTCCAATTGCTCCTCCATTTCTCATTTACGTAATACACAAAAAGGCTAAAAGCCTATCCCTCATTCTTCTCCCAAGCTCTTCCTAATTCATGATTGTGGGGGGAGTGGGATTCATGATTTCATCTACCAACTACTTACCAACTTCTTCATAACCTCCATACAAATCAAAAGTTCGTTGGTTTAATTTGAAGAACAAAAGTATTGCCCATGTATTGATTCCTCTATAAATATGGCTCCCTCCCTTCTCTTTTCAAATTGCTGAGAATTGTTTAAGTGTTGAAAGCATACACTAGTTATATCAGTAGAGTGAGAGGTGTGGATTAGCAGCAAGCTAAATTGCATATCAGAGGTATAATTTTAGAATCTTTATTCTTCATTTCATTCTCTGTCAAAACTTCATTGCTTGTTTCTGTCAAAAATCCAAGTTCTTGATCATGTGGAATTGAAATATAATTGAATTATAGAAAGCCTGTGTAGTGTAGTATGACTTATATACATGTTGGAATTTTAATATAGCTTTCTTGATTCTTCATTTTCATTTTCATTTTATGTTTCTATTTCTGAAATATTCTGTAAAAATGTTCAATTCTTGAGTTGAGTTGGAATTCACAAAATTGGTGGTTTAATAATGTTAGTGAGTTGTTATATAGTCTTATAATGTGATAAGGAAGCAATGTGATTAATTAGAAATTGAATTCGTTTGGAATTTCTGTGTTTGGGTTTTGAAACTGCCGTTTTTTGGAACTGTCTGCCGCTGGCTGGGAGCCGGAGCAGCTGCCCCAGTTTTACACTGGGCAGCTGCGCCAGCAGCCTGCAGCAGTTCCCTGCTTTCTGCTTGCTTTTGTTAGGTGATAGTTTGTTTATATAGTTTAGAACAGCATGCTAGCTTGTGTAACATATATATATATATATATATATATATATATATATATGAACATAATGAGGCAATGTAAGCATGTTTTAGTATATTAGCATACATGGTTAACAAAAAGTGTTTGGTTTTCGAAGTGAACTTAGAAGTTTTAAGAATGGACTTTGATATATAAGCGCCATAGTTTGGTTCTGACTTATGAGACATATTGGTATGACCTAGAAACACATGAAATATGTGTTGACTTGCATACATAAGCTTCATGATGAAATGTGAGCATGCGAACTCCATCATTTAACATTTCTAACGAAAGCGTAGAGTTTGAAAACAAACCTTGATAAATTATATTCATGTTGATATTCTGACCGTACAAGCATGTTAATATGGTTTAAGAATGCACGAAAGGCATGTTGACTTGTTTAGGTGTGTTTCATAGCATGACATGAGTATGTGGACTTCAATTGTGAACCTTGCTAAGTAAAAGTATAAGTTTGAAACGTAAACCTTGAACATGTTTTCAAAAAGATAGTTACATCACGTGAGTATCTAGATTTTAAAGGGTTAAGATGGCATGTTCGGGTTTGATATGCCTCTAAACATAATTCGTATGTAGTAGACATAATGATAACATGAGTTTAAAGCATACTCCCAAGTACTAAACAATACTAGTTATGAATAAATAATGTTAACACTATAAGCGTGTGTATTAATAGATTTTGTAACATCATGACCTTGAATGGTTTTAAATTATCTAAAGTGTTAACTTAGAAATTATATCACATATGTTTAGAACGAGGGAAGGTTATACAAACATAAAAGTATTCTTTAAAATGTATACATCCTACGTGATATTATATGATATTACTTGAACCCAATTTTGACGGTTAACTTATGAGAATGCCATAACTTGCTAAAATAAAATATATTTAGTATTAATTATGGTCTTATGTGGTATTAATAATATGAGGGCATGTTTGCTAATTGTGGCGATCTTATATGATATGAGAATGTGTTTAAACTCTAAAGGAGGAACGTTAAGGATAGAAATTATATTCTATATAACTGTGTAGCTAGGTTAAAACTTAGCTTATGTGTTGATCGTATATTTGAAGACAAAATGTGAAGTTAAATTATATGGCTAATGAATATCATATATATACGTAACTGTATTACGATAGGAATTCGAAAGTGTTGATTTGCTTTTCGTGGATAAACTACGCTAAAGGCAAGTTCTCTAACTTACACTCTTTTAAAGTGCAAGTTTTCTTACTTACACTCATTTATAAGTGCAAGTACCTTAGACCTTCGTGTTTTACTTTATTCAAGGAACGTTGTAAGCAAGTTTCTAACTCTACTCTTTATTGAACATTCAATTGGCTTATGTTATTATTGTCGTACAAGTAAACTCTTGAGATTTAAATATTATGAATCATATACTTCATGAATAAGATAAAAGTCGAACTATATTCTTTGGACTTTAAATCTTGAAATTTAAATTATAGTTGTTGTGATCTATGCTATTTGATTCGGCTAGACTTATATTATTGAAAAGCGACCCAAACCAATTGATTGGTGCGGGATCTTGTATTTGATTGAGAAGAACAAAATATAATTGTCGAAGAACCGAAGCGAGCACTTGAGTACGATTGATTGTTATCCATAACGATGGTACTTTAGGCTGATCACCTGTTGTACCTGTTTTTGTTGGATTTTCAGTTTATTACTGTCAAATCCTGTGGAAGTTCATAGTCCTTAGTGAATGCTCAGTATTCAGTTATCTTGAAATCTTGAATTGATTTATTATTAAATCACATTGATATTATTCTGTCCTTAGCGACTGTTATTGAAAACTGTTGATATTCTTGTTATCCTTGAACTATCAAACCTTGTTATACCCTTTCGAGAATTGAGAATTATATCACTTACCCTTATTGTATATTACTTGCTGGGCAATTTGTGCTCATTCTTGCTTTCCCTAAAAAATTTCACTTAAGGCAGAGCATGACGAACCTTCAGGCGTTGATAAGGGCAAGGGCAAGGCTACCAACTAGCTTATCTCTTTTATGTTTTTAAATATTTTAATGTTGTATTCAGATGATGTAGTAAGACTGGATTTGTTTATGTTTAAGCTTAAGTTAGATTATGTAATGAGTCGTTAATTGATATTATTATGTAATCTATTAAGTACTGTAGGTTGCGAGACTTGGAGGAATAATTATAATAAATTATTGTATATTATTCTAAATTAGATATTCCGCTGTGAATGTGTGATTTTAGTTATCATTGTAGTACTATGAGCATGTGACGAACCGAATTCGAGCGACCCTGTGACGGTCATGGAATTTGGGGGCGTCACAGACGACATGGATTTTACTTTTTGGACAGCAATTGGGAGAATCCAACATCGAGTTTGGAATTACCCTGTGCATAGCGGTCAACCCCAATTCGATATGGATCGAAGAGTAATGATTCAAATCATGGATCAGAAGTGCGACGAAGCAGTTGAGGGTGGAATGAACTTTATAGCAAAGTCAAGATCAGCTGGGATAGTAACACCAGAGACTGTCTTAGACAAATCAAAGTCGGTGGTTCCTGGAAGAGCGTTTGTTGTGACTGCCCAAAACGCAAGAAACCCGAATGAATTTATCACGAGTTAGTTAATCATAAATTTTTGCGAAATCTATACCTTATTAGATGCCGGTTCTACCCATTCTTTTATTTCACCTGCTTGTGCTCAACGTTTGAACGTGACTTCTGAGAAATTAGACTTGGATTTATCTGTTGAAACTTTGTTAAGAGAAACCTTCGTTACATTCACAGTTTACAAATCTTGTTTGATTCAAATTGGTACCCTCACCCTACATGTTGATCTTATATCTTTGAAAATACTTACATTTGATGTGATTTTTTTGAATCGACTGGTTAACCACTCATCATGCCAAAATTGATTGTTTCGTAAGGTTGTTAGCTTTCATTCAAACAACCAGACCACTAAAATCAATCAATGTCATTTCAAGTCATAAAGCTATTCATTTATTAAAAAATGGATGTCAAGCTTTCTTAGCCCATGTCACTGATTTAAATCAGAATACATCGGGTTTGAATGATATTTTTGTTGTTAATGAGTTTTCTGATGTATTTCCCGAAGAACTTCTTGGTCTACCCCTAGACGTAAAGTTGAATTCTTTATTGACCTTGAACCCGGTATAAAACCAATTTCTAAAACCCAATATCGAATGGCTCCTATTGAACTTCAGGAGTTAAAGGTCCAACTACATGAGTTGTTAGACATCGGTTTTATTCGTTCTAGTACATCTCCTTGGGGTGCTCTTGTTTTATTCGTAAAGAAGAAAGACGGGAGTATGCGACTTTGTATTGACTATCTGGAGTTGAACCATGTCACCATCAAGAATAGGTATCCGTTACCTCGTATTGATGACATGTTCGACCAGTTACAAGGTGCACAATTCTTTTCAAAGATCTATCTCCGTTCTGGATATCATCAGTTAGATATTAGAACTGATGACATTCCAAAGACTGCCTTTAGAACTCGATATGCGCATTATGAATTTTTCGTTATATCTTTTGGATTGACCAATGTCCATGCTGCATTCATGGACATGATGAACCGAATATTTAAGAAATATTTGGATCATTTCATGGTTGTCATTATTGATGACATCCTAATATACTCCAAAAGCCTCAAATATTTTTTCACCCATAACGAACTCAATATGCGACAACGACGTTGGCTTGAACTATTTAAAGATTACAACCATAACATTCAATACTATTCTTGAAAAGCGAACGTGGTAGCTGACGCGTTGAGTAGAAGATCACATACGGGAACGAGTGCGATGCTGTCAACACAAAGACCCATTTTACATGACTTATAAAAGATGGAGATAGAGTTAAAAATTTCAGGGATCCATGTGATGATGTCAAATATACGCGTAGAACCAGCTTTAATTGATAAAGTTAAAGATGCTCAAGCTACAGACCCTAAGCTGAATAATATGAAGAAGAAGATGCAAGAAGGTACTATTCTAGAAGCAAAAATCGATGCAGAGGGAATACGTCGAGTAAAATCCAGGCTTTGTGTTCTTAACGACTTTGATTTGAAGTATAGAATCATGATGGAGTCACACAACACACCGTTTGCAATCCATCCTGAAAGTACCAAAATGTATCGTGATCTTCGACATACATTTTGGTGGAGCAATATGAAGAGAGAGATCGTGGAGTTTATCTCGAGGTGTTTAACGTGTAAACGTGTCAAGGCGAAGCATCAAGTGCCAAAGGGTCAGCTTGCAGAAAGCTATGGGCACCGATTTATGATCCATTGGTCCATTTAAGATCCTTGACTGAATAACAAATATGGCCTATAGACTCGCCTTACCTCCAAGCATGTCTCATAACGTTTTTCACATATCCATGCTTCGTACATATGTGAAAGACCAAACCACATTATTGAGTTAGAATCAGACGAGATAGCCGAAGATTTAACGTGCGAGGAGATACCTGTCAAGATCTTGGATAAGAAGGAACATGTTTTACGCTCAAAGATTATATCTCAAGTTAAAATTTTGTGGAGAAACCATGATATTGAGGAAATGACCTGAGAGTTAGAATCGGAATTTAAAGTGAGGAATCCTCACCTTTTTGACATACCAGGTACGTACGTCAATTTCGAGGACGAATATTCATAAGGAGGGGAGGTTGTAAGACTCGAACTTTTATGAATAAAGATTTAATTTCCTCTATATATTATTTTGAAATAGTAAGGGATGATTTGATAAATGTGATAAGTTATGGGTGGAATGTGCAAATTTTACATAGTAAGCAAGTCGTTATAAAATATTCGTTGTGTCTGAGAATATTCGTTTAGTCGAGGAACATTCTTTTTGTCGGAGAATATTTGTACAACGGCACAATCATTGGTGGACCCCACAACGAAATGAATGTCGGATATAGAAAGCGACAGAAATAACCTTTTTATAAAATAACGGTAAAACTATTACGGTTAAACTGTTGAAATACTCGATGATAAAAATACAGTAATACGCGTTGTTACACAGTAGCACGCGGTATTGCACAGTATTTCAAATTATTGATTCTTACGTAAGAAGGTACTTTCTCAATTATTGTTACAGTAATTACTATTCAATATTTTATATTATTGATTCAATAATTTCTACCGTAGATATTTTATATTATTGATTCAATAATTTTCACAGTAACCACTGCATAGTATTTCACATTATCAAATCAATAATCCATATTATTTGAATAATATTATTAGATAGCATTATTGACAATGTCTAAAGAAAGTTCTGTCTAGGAAAGGGGTTAGGTAATTGCGCGCCAGTAAGAAGAAATCCTTATCGGAAGGCCCCCTCTTTCCTGGAAACGACCTGGTTGTCAATATTGTAGTTCTATAATATTATTTGTGAATAGTTAATTATTGATATATATGATAAAAAAATATTTACTCAATGTGAATTTAAACGGAGGAATTTTTAGCAAAAATGACAATTATTGAGAATGAATATTTTATCTGTTCTGATAAAATAATTCATTCAAATATATTATTATAATATTACATTATAAGTGTATAATGTGATAATATAATAATATAATAGTGATGATATTTTTTTACAATAAATTCACGATATATGAATAAAATGAGATGGAAGAGAGAAAATAAAATTTAGAATTCTTTTAATAATTGTAAATATTTTTAATATATATATATAAACATGTGGGTTGGAAGAATTATTGGTCATCTGTGGTGGCTGCTTAGTTTTCAAAAAGTGGGGGTGTGAAAAAATCATCCGTATGTAAATTTGGGTTATTTTTTTGTTCGGAATTTGGAAAAACTTTTTTCTACAAAGTTGTAGAGAATTAAATTTTATATGAAATGGACATAAGGTTAGTGTTTTTCTGAGAAAAAGGGCTATTTATTATGAATTATTGAAGTTTAAAAAATAAATATTTTAATATATATATATATATATATATATATATTATATAAACATGTGGACAAATGGGTGGTGGCTTGTAAAATTGTCAAATTGGAGGTACTGATGGTTTTCAAAAGTAGTGTGCAAGAAAACATCCGTGTATACATTTTGTCAGTTATGGTGTGCTACTCCTTCCCTATAAATAGGGTGCTTAGTTAGAAATGAAAATCACACCAGAATCAGAAAATTTTCTCTCTATAATATCGAGTGTATTTCTTGTGAGTATTTAGATACTTTGAGTGTGAATTACGGTGCAAGATTTTTCTCAGCATTATATCCGATATTCCAGTCAAAACTACTCTCCTGTTAAGGTAAATGATGTTATTTTTCTCATAAATGATGTTATTTCCTTTCAATATTCATAATTAATATTATTTTTTTTTATTTTTCATATTATGAAAGTGATAATATTTTATTTCATATTCCTAAATTTAAACTTACTACGATAGGTATTGTTTCTATAATTCCTGAAATGATCAGAAATTCTTTGAGTTTTGCGTTTCATCTAGTATCATTTCACCGAAATAATTTTCTGAACTTTCTGGTGAAATTTTTATCTTTTTATGTCGAGTTACTATTCATAAGTTACTATTTACGAGTTACTATTCATGGGTTAATATTCACGGGGTACTATTCACGTTAAAATTTTTTATCTTTGCTTTGGTTCCAGGTTTTGATCTTCATTCTTGAACTCTGGATAAATTCTCTAATATTTGTCCTTTATCTCCTTGAATTCGTTGTTCGTATTATTTTTTTTCATCCTCAGTCCTAAATGGTGATATAACTGAATATCTTTGGCCTGTAGTGCAAAAATGAATGATTACTTGATGAATATCTTTGGCCTGTAGTGCAAAGATGAATGATTACCTGATGAATATCTTTGGCCCGTAGTGCAAAGATTGACAGGTGTTGAGATGAACATGACCAACTGGTGATACAAATGACTATCTTTGGCCCATAGTGCAAAGATGGATATTTGATTTAAGATGTATATTAATTGATGTTACAGGGATAAAATATTGATAATGGACTTTTAAATCATAGAAGATAGTAGACTTCATTCTCTACTTAACTCTTCTAATGAATTATTATTTCCACTGCGAATATTGATCTAAAACTTGTTGTCCATTATATTTTATCTAATTTATTGAAGGTTAACGATAATTTGTTTTTCATTATCTTAGTCATAATATTCTTTACTGGGCCAGTTGAGCTCACCCTTTTCATCTATTGTCCTCATCAGGGAATGAGAATGTTGCGGGGACTAGTCGGGAAACAGTGTGATGATCAGAGTTAGATCTGTAGAAGTCCTCATTATTCTATAAAATAGTGGGACAATAATTGTAATGAATAAGGAATGAATTTGAGTGTTTATATTTCGTATTATATACGATTTGTATCGAAGCTCATAGTTTGTGTGGTCGTATTTTACACGACCGTATGTTATAAAAGATTGTATTTGGATTCTGTACCATGTATTTGGTGACTTAGAATGGGTTGAGTATTGAACCTATTTTGGGGGCGTCACAGTTGGTATCAGAGCTTAGGGATATGATCTCTGGCGGAGATCTGAGAATAGAACTAGGAGGGGAGAGACGAGTAAAACCTTCGCTAGTGTGTCCTATCTAAGCTTATTTGTTATGTAATTGGTCGGTCGGAACATAGAGTTAATATGTGATATGGATAAATTCTATAATATTTGTCCTTTATCTCACTGGATTCGTTGTTCGTATTGTTTTTCATCATCCTCAGTCCTAAATGGTGATATAACTGAATATCTTTGGCCTGTAGTGCAAAAATGAATGATTACTTGATGAATATCTTTGACCTGTAGTGCAAAGATAAATGATTACCTGATGAATATCTTTGGCCCGTAGTGCAAAGATTGACAGGTGTTGAGATAAACATGACCAACTGGTGATACAAATGAATATCTTTGGCCCGTAGTGCAAAGTGAATATTTGATTCAAGATGTATATTGATTGATGTTACAGGGATAAAATATTGATAATAGACTTTTAAATCATAGGAGATAGTAGACTTCATTCTCTACTTAACTCTTCTAATGAATTATTATTTCCACTGCGAATATTGATTTAAAACTTGTTGTCCATTATATTTTATCTGATTTAATGAAGGCTAACGATAATTTGTTTTTCATTATCTTAATCATAATATTCTTTACTGGGCCAGTTGAGCTCACCCTTTTCATCTATTGTCCTCTTCAGGGAATGAGAATGTTGCGGGGACTAGTCGAAAAACAGTGTGATGATCAGAGTTAGATCTGTAGAAGTCCTCATTATTCTATAAAATAGTAGGACAATAATTGTAATGAATAAGGAATAAATTTGATTGTTTATATTTCGTATTATATACGATTTGTATCGAAGCTCATAGTTTGTGTGGTCGTATTTTACACGACCGTATGTTATAAAAGATTGTATTTGAATTCTGTACCATGTATTTGGCGACTCAGAATGGGTTGAGTATTGAACCTATTTTGGGGGCGTCACAATCCAAGTATTTTCTAATGAATTGGGGATTTTAGTTTGAAAAGTTTAAGTAACGCAAGTGAATTTAAAGAAAATATCAATGAGTAAAAAGCTTCAATTCTTCAATTCATTATTCCCTTTTCACAATTATGGATTAACGAAGTTTTACAATATTTATCTTCCAATGAGATTAATAATCCTAGATAACCGCGATCGCTAATTATCTGAAATTCTCCTTATGAGTAAATCTAATAGGACGATAGCCAACAAAAGATCCTAACTATCATACAACCTAGAACTATCAGTCTAGATTTAATACAATAAAAGCATGAAGAATGAGAATTAGATTATTCCAAGCAATAATTAGACAATCAGGAATTATTTAACTTGTCTTCTGAAAACCTTAATAATATTCAAAAGCTTGACCACAATCAAATATCATTAATTGCTACTTATGATCAGACATACATCGTTTGATTAATATATATCTTAATCTAACAGATGATGTAAGACCCCAACTTTTATGAATGAAGATTTAATTTTCTTTATATATTATTTCAAAATAGTAAGGTGTTGATTTGATAAATGTAAAAAAGTTATGGGTAAAATGTGCAAATATTTCAAAATAAGCAAGTAGTTATAAAATATTTATTGTTGTTGGGGAATATTCGTTTGGTCGTGGAATATTCGTACGACGGCGCAGCTATTTGTGTGCCCCATAACGGAATAACTGTCGGATATAAAAAGCGACAGAAATAATCTTTTTATAACTAACGGTAAAACTGTTACGGTTAAACTGTTGAAATACCCGGTGATAAAAATACAATAATACGCGTTGTTGCACAGTAGCACACGGTATTGCACAGTATTTTGAATTATTGATTCTTACGTAAGAAGACACTTACTCAATAATTGTTACAGTAATTACTGTTCAATATTTTATATTATTGATTCAATAATTGCATGATATTTTATTGGTTCAATAATTGCTACGTTGATATTTTATATCAATAATTGATACGTTGCTATTTTATATGATTGATTCAATAATTGCGACAATTGATATTTTGTATTATTGATTCAATAATTGTCACTGCACGGTATTTCACATTATCAACTCAATAATTCATATTATTTGAATAATATTATTAGATAGCATTATTGACAATGTCTAAGGAAGTTTTGTCTAGGAGGGGTTATTTAATTGCGCGCCAATAAGGAAAAATCCTTATCGGAAGGCCCCCTCTTTCTTGGGAACGACCTGGTTGTCAATATTGTAGTTCTGTGATATTATTTGTGAATAATTAATTATTGATTTATATGATAAAGAAATATTTATTTTGTAGATATGAAAGAAGGAATTAGTGCTAAAGTATTTTTATCAGTATTTTGGTGTGAAAAATCATCCGTTTATGGATTTCGGATAATTTATGTTTGTAATTTGGAAAAACTTTCTTCTACAAAGTTGTAAAGAATTAAATTTCCTATGGAAAGAACATAGAATTTGTATTTTTCTGACAAAAGGACATAGAATTTGTATTTATATGATAAAAAAAAATATTTATTTTGTGGATATGAAAGAAGGAATTAGTGCTAAAGTATTTTTATCAGTATTTTGGTGTGGAAAATCATCCGTTTATGAATTTTGAATAATTTATGTTTGGAATTTGAAAAAACTTCCTTCTACAAAGTTGTAGAGAATTAAATTTCATATAAAAAGGAAATAGAATTTGTATTTTTCTGACAAAAGGACTACTTATTATGAATTATTGAAGTTTCGGAAAATAAATATTTTTTTTAATGGGAGGTGGGCCCCACTGGTGGCTGATGGCTTTTGGGTCAACAAGCGGGCGGAATTTTTTTTAAACAAATATTATTTTATTAAAAAGTCTACTTTGGCATCCTAAGCTTTTCCTATAAATAGGGTGCTTAGGTTAGAATTGAAAATCACACCAGAATCAGAAGTTTTCTCTCTCTATAATATCGAGCGTATTTTTGTGAGTATTTAGATACTTTGAGTGTTACTATTCAGTGCAAGTTTTTTTCGGTATTATATCCGATATTTCAGTCAGAAGTACTATTCTTTTGAGGTAAGGGATGTTATTTTCTTTCGTAAATGATGTTATTCTCTTCAATATCTTTATACCAAAATATTATCATGGATTTTATTATGAAATTCTTATTTTTTTTCGTCGGGGTTATTATTCACGTATACGACACTATTCACGAAAAAAATAAATTTTCTTCTATATGTCCAAGTTGCTTGTTAAGGTTCCTATCTTTGATTGGATCTAAGTTTTGAGCTTTATTCTTGAATTTTTCTCCACAATTGATTATTACGAGGTATTTTTGAATTGGATAAACTAAAATACGAATCCTTAATCTTCGTCCTTTATCTCACTGGATTCTTTCTTTAAAATGTTTTTCATCATCCTCAGTCTTAAATGATGATATAACTGAATATCTTTGGTCTGTAGAGCAAAGATGAATGATTACCTGATGAATATCTTTGGCCGTAGTGCAAAGATGACAGGTGTTGATATGAACATGACCACTGAAGATACAAATGAATATCTTTGGCCTGTAGTGCAAAGATGAATATTTGATTCGAGATGTATATTGATTGATGTTACAGGGATAAAATATTGATGATGAACTTTTAAATCATATAAGATAGTAGACTTCATTCTCTACTTAACTCTTCTAATGAATTGTTATTTCCGCTGCGAATATTGATCTAAAACTTGTTGTCAATAATATTTTATCTGAATTGTTGAAGACTAACGATAATTTATTTTCCATTATCTTAGTCATAATATTCTTTACTGGGCTAGTTGAGCTCACCCTTTTCATCTATTGTCCTCTTCAGGAAATGAGAATGTCGCAGGAACTAGTCGGGGGACAGAGTGATGGTCCGAGTTAGAGAAGTAGTAGTCCTCACTATTTCTAATAAATAGTGTGATAATAATTATAACGAGGACTTAGTTTGAATGTTAATATTTTCTACATATTTGTATTGACACTCACAGTGATGTGGTTGTATTTTGCACGATCGTGTGATATAAAAGTTTGTATTTGAATTCTGTACCATGTATTTGGCGACTCAGAATGGGTTGGGTTGACTGGACCTATTTTGGGGGTGTCACAGATGATATCAATTTACTAATTTAATCCTGCAGAAACCAAATTAGTCAATTGAATAGCATACATGAAAGTTTATGTAGATAATCTGAATAAATCTCATATACGAAAGAATAAATAATATAAACTTGATCAAACCATTAATTATAAATAAGGTTCAACATCCCTTTATAATTGAATTGAGTAAATTAGCCTGACATGCCTTAAATCTTCAAAACTAGGGTTTGAGTAGCCTCCAAGAATTCTAAGATAAAAGATAGTCCAAACTAAGTAAAATAACTAATATTTATAGTCTATCAAAACCCTAGAATAATTAGGTAAGTCCAAATCCTATTCCTAATCAACATCTGCTAAAAAAATAACTAAATCAAATTTTCCCGTCAGCCACGCGCGGTCTGCGTGTGGGCTCTTCTCACAGCAACGCGCTTCGCGCCTCTCATGCAGGAACTTGCTTTAGATCTAGCGCGGTCAGTGCGTCTGGTAACACTGCTAGAGCGCGCTCAGCACTTGGGAGGCAAAAACTCTGGTTTGACTCGCGCGCTCAGCTCCTTCTCCTTTACGTCAACTGCGCGGTCCGCGCCTTGCTGCCATCATGCTTCTTTTTCAGCTTTTGCACTTAAATCCAACTCTAACCCTCATACTTGCACAATAAACATAAAACACCGAAAATACTATGAACAATACTTAAAGACTCACAATATAATAAGCTAAACGAGATTAAATCATAGGTTTTCAACCTACTCATCAAATTCCCACAAACTTGAATCATTGCTCGTCCTCAAGCAAACACAATGATATTAACACTAAAACTAAGATGAATGCAACTACAGAGATCGAACAATAATCATGGTAATTAGATGAATCATATGCCTCAGACATAAACAACTATTATGACATCAATAACGAATCATGCATTACCTTAACTTCTCACATCCTCACCTCACAAACATAAGATTTGCATGTTTCTCTGTGTGTGTCCAACATGACTCCAACAATAACAATGAGCAACACAGATAAATTCATACACATGTAAATCATCCAAAACCAGACTTGTACTATCTCTAGTGACTTCTTCTCTTTCAATGATTTCTTTAATAAGAGGAGTCTTATTAATATTATTACAATTATTATTATTTTAATTTCTAAAGGAGTTTAGGAGTTAATTTAATATTAGTACTCTCATATATTCCTAATAAGATTAGGAGACAAATTAATTAAAGGAGTTTAATTAATTAAATTCCAATATGTTGGGATGCCTAATTAATTAAAGGAGTTTAATTAATTAAATGAAACCCTATGTTTAATATGATTAGAAGGGTTGACCAATATCTATACAAGATGAGTCTTATAATAGATATTAGTTGATGCAATTCTAATTGTTGGAGAGTACTCCTTTTCTATAGAGGATAGAAACTTAGGGTTTAGCCAACCACCATCCTTCTTGAATAATTCTTATTCCTTGGTGGATCACCTCTAGAGGCCAAAAACTTAGGTGGCTAACGTTGATCAAAAGAAGAAATCTAACCCGAAAATTCAAGGAGATCACGAAGAACAAGGAGTTGAACTCGTACCTGTGGAAGCTTCGTTCTACAAAGGTATGATTCCATAACTTCTTATTTATCGTTTTAAATTAATAATTTGCATAAAGGATGATCCGGGTAATGATTTTGTAGAAATTTTTTTAAACTCTGATATACCATGCTTCCGCTTATTTTGTAATTTGATTGCGTTACGATTTCGTACAAACCCAACAGTGGCATCAGAGCCAAACCTTTATACAATTATTAATTTATTGATTCCATATATGTATGGGTATGTATTTAGAATAATTTATTGGGCATAATTTTATTGTATAAAATTATTTTTTATGAAAAAAAAATTCAAAAAGTAATTTTAATTTTCTTTCGCTGTGGATCCGTGTTATTGAAAAAGGGAAACCAACCGTTTGAATAACAAATCGTGACCATATATATAAGTTGCCTATTCAAAAAAAGAAGAAGAAGGAGAACCTGATGGTGACCCAGGATTTTTAAAAGGAGGTTAACACACACATATATATATATATATATATATATAAAAGATAATGATTATATATAAAATGACACAAAAGTGTCACAAGGAGTTTTTTTTTAAAAGGGACGGTTACTATATATATATATATAATATACAGTTATATTATATATATATATATATATATATATATTATATTCTTAATAATTTTATAATTAAAATAAAGAGTTTATTTTAATCTTGAAATTAAATTTCATGCAATTTAAAATTGTCCATTAAATGATACTCATATATATGTGGAATGTTTTAAGTCATGAGATGAATATTTATTTATTGATGCATATGGTGATATGTATAATAATAAATGAGATTGATTATGGGACTATTGACCAATGTGATTTGATTTATTTTAGATGAATGCTTGAATGAATGAGTTTTATTAAATGGGGTCTACGTAACTCGTCTTTTCTAGATTTTTCTTGATGTAAAATTCTATCTTCCTCCTATGTACTTCTCTTTGACTGCTGATCAAGGTTTCTATTTTAAATAGTTTAATGTAATAGAAATAGTTAGAATTGTCTTGAAGAAATTGAAGACCACTGAGCAAGGAGCGCGTGAAGACCTGTTTGTATGGAGCCCGTGTTTAAATGTAATAGTTACGTTTAAATTTAAATTCTTGCACTCCTAGGTTTGACCTTTTGGTTCATTGGTGGCTCTAGTGAACCAAACTAGAATAAAAGTCCATAATCAATCCGGGTAGAATATAGTATTCTATATGTGCATGCTAAGTATTATATATATATATATATATATATATATATTATATTTTATGCAAACATACTTCGCATGTTTAATAAAATGATGCGTATAACATATATATATATATATATATATATATATATATATATGTGCATGCGCGCTAAACAAGATGAGACAATAATAATAAATCCCTCAAAGAAATTATATTAAGTCTGAAGCGTTCAATGATATTTGGAATATCGAACGTCGCCTTCTAGCATGATGAATTAATAGAGTATTAAATATTTAATATGAGCTTGCTGTGCTATCCACAAGGCGAGTATTGCGTATTTAACATATTAATTCAATCACATTTGATGCTTATCAAGAAAATTGAACAATATAGTCTTGTTGTGCTATCCACAAGGACGAACATTTTTCTTTTTTTTTAATTTATGGAAGTGCTAGGCTGGACTTAACTTAAATTATTTTAGTTCGGATGTGCACACACTTGACCATTATGATTTAAGAGGCAAAAAAAAGGAGTTACATATTGATGTAATTGACAAGAGTTGTCTGCCTATTTATTTAGATATCGTTTGTTGTGCTATCCACAAGGCTATATACATTTGAAATGGGATCTTTATTCTCACTAACAAATCTTTAATTAGATGTTACTGAACTATATAAGTGAGGGTTATATAGTTTGAAGAAAATAGTGGGAGATACCAATTTAAAATAAGACCTAATTTATTTTTGTATATATAAAATTAATTAAATGAATGTTTGCTAAAATGTTATCTTTTTACATACATAAATTTAAAAATGTCGAAATCACTAATTTCACTGCGTAGCATACTTAATGCTAACAAACTGACTGAACTGAATTACAGGACTTGTTAAGGAATCTGAGAATAGTTCTCACTGCTGAAAAGATTTTTTATGTCCTAAATTCACCTGTCCCTGTAACTGTTCCAGAAATAGCCTCTGAGGAAGAGATTTCCACTATTGTAAAGTGGCAAAATGATGCATCTTAGGCTCATTACATCATACTCGCATCCATGAATAAAGAGCTTCAGCGTCAGCATGAAAACATGGATGCTCCTACTATGTTGCTTCACCTCAAGGAGTTGTATGGTGAACAAAGTAGGACTGCTAGATATGAGATATCTAAGGAGCTTTTTCGATCTCGGATGACCGAGGGCACCGCCGTTGAAACTCATGTCCTAAGGGTGATTAATCTGATTGAAACGCCTTGGACAGCTTGGGTTCGTCACGGATGGGGGGTTGAGTCAAGAATTGGTCTTGCAGTTACTCCCTAAGACCTTCTCGCAATTCGTTGTTAATTTTCACATGAATAAGTTAGATGTCAGCTTACCTGAATTACTTAACATGTTAAAAACTGCAGAAGGTCACTTCCAATCCAAGAAGAACCATGTCTTAATGATGGATTCTTCCAAGAAAAGAAAGAGGCCCAAGGTATCTTCTGAAAAGAAGAAATCTAAGAAGGCTAAGGGAAAGGTGAACATAAAAGAACAAAAGAAACCTGATCCAGATAGCAAAGGAATGTGTTTCTGTAACGCCCCCAAAATTCATACAATAATATTTTCCTTCTCGATCGTTAACAATACAACTTTAATCTCTCATTACATCATTATTCGATATAAAAAATCACTAAAAATGAAGAATATTTAAAATTTTTATAAACTTTCTTTCTATATTGCCCTGAATCGCAACCTTTACATTACATCTCTTCGATTCAAATCTATATCATGAATCGTTACAACAAAATGACTATACAAAGTCTTATATCACTAAGCAATATCCATTACACGTTGGATAGCTCAACTTACAACTTAACAACTAAGTTACAATCAAAACATCAACTAAAATTTAAAATTTAACATAACTAATATTCTTGAACATTGATCTCTCTAAATCACTTAACACGTATCTTTACCTTGCATCCTTAACCTGTAAAAATGGTTATTTGCAAGAGTGAGCTCGACAGCTTAGCAAATTCTAACAGTTTTCATGCATCACATAGCACATAATACATACTCAACATACATCTCATAATAATTAAAGTAGCATGACATACATGCTTCAGTTCACATAGCAAATATAAATATTGAGTTCCTTATTCAATCAACATTCTTTAATCAATCAATGTAGTCATAAATTGACTTTGACATTCATGTTTACAACATATATAACATATCATGCTCTTTGCAAAATAATTTAAAACAGTTCATAATATCATCAAGTTCACATAGAAAATAGGAACCAAAAGACTTGCATGGCTCGTAGATTACCAATTATCGAAAAATAGCTTAATATAATCTGCTTCATGATCCTACATAATGTATTACCATACGCATTAATTATTAGTCACCTAGCAACGCTTATCAAACGTCTAAGTAATTACTACTTTATACTTTCTAATTCTCTTCTATGTACTCGTTTGACACTCGCTGTCAAATCATATGCATAATTAACAATATCAGTTAATTATTACATAGTTAATCCTCATCGTTAGTTATCCACTTTAGGTTAACTCATTTCTCATTAACTATTAAATTAATAATTGATTATCACATCACATAATCATATAACTTCTCACATAATTAATCAATTAATAATTACATACTCATTTTAAATTATAATTAAATAAATTATAATTTAAACATCCACTTTAATCAAACTACAATTAAACAATCATAATTTATAATGAATCAACTACATCATGCATTAAATCATAATTTAAACTTACTTAAATTAAACCATTACTTAGATTATAAATACTCAATTTCTATTCATGCCCTCATTAAATTATAATTATATAAATTATAATTTAAATTACACTTTTACCTTGATTATAATTATTCCAAATTATAATCACATATTAAGTTATAATTAAACAAATTATACTTCAAGTTAAACATTTACTTTGATTAAAACAATCAACTCAATTCATTATAATTTAACAATCATAATTTACATTAAACATTTACTATAATTATAATTATTCAAATTATAATTATATATATCATATTAGCTAAGTTATATTTAAACAATTATAATTTAATATCTATTATAAACAATTCAAATAATACTTTAAGGTTTTCCAAAACCCCTTTTCTTTCCCAGTTATGAAATTGTCAAATTTATGATAACAATATGTTATTGCAACTTGGTACATGATCATTATCATAGAAACAAAACAATTTAGGTTTTTAAAACTTGAACAAATAACTAGAGTTCTCTGCCTCTGCTCAGTCATCGGCGCAGCTGCGCAACCACAAGCCTTGGCACCGGCGCAACTGCGCAGAGAATGAATCAAGGAAGGGCAAGCGGAGCAGCTGCGCTGCTCCTGACCTTGCTGCCGGCGCAGCTGCGCAGCAACGCGGCCAGACGCAAACAGTTTCGACCCTCTGCTTCACTGTTTCATCCCATAAGCTAACCAACGAAAATTTCAAGCAACATAGACATTGAAAATCATACATATACCATAACACATCTATATAACATGCTTCTAAAACACAATAATCATCTAAACCATAGGAATCAAGAGTTTTAAAATTCAAATTTGGCTATTATCACAAAACTCATATTTCCTCTAAACAATTCACTGTAATAAAATTTTCTTACCAATTCAACTTATAAAACATGCATTATATTTGAAATTGAAGATAGCATCAAATAAATTCCTAATAAACATATTAACATATATCAATTTCATCAATTTCTTCAAACTAAAATCAACCATAATATCTAAAACTCATATGAACATAACTTTTCTATTAAAACATGTTTCTACAATCAATTTGATTTCTGAAAATCATTGTTTATGGCATCTAATTAAATTTATAAACAGTATATTAACAAAATTTCAACATATGTTCAACAAAATTACTAACTTTCATGAAAAACGTTTTTACAGAGAAGTTCCACAACATAAAACACATTATTAAAACTAAATTTAGAAGTTATACCCGTTGATTAGGCTTAGGAGAAGAAGATGATGGCTTAGCGAGAATTCTTTCAAGGTCTCTTTCCCCTTTCTTTCTCTTCTTCTTCCCTTCTTCTCTGTTTTTCTTTTTCCTCTACTCTTTTCTTTCTTTGTTTTTCTTAGTTTGTAAAACTAACGTAATTGTAGTATATACAATATACATATAATACATATATTACATAAAACATGTAACTCCTAATAATAATTATATATACTAACTCTTATTAATTAGGTAAGTTACAAAATTCAAAAAGCCAACTTGGCTTGTTTGGCTGCAAGAAAATTTGAAACTAGTTTTATTAAATCCAAACATAGTTTAGATAATTTAGGGTTAGGCTAGTGTAAGGGCCCTGTTTGGCAACAGTCTTTTAAAACAAAAGCAAGGGCCTTGCTTGGTTAAAAATCATTTACAAATTCTTTTTCTTTTATTTTAATAAATTATTTTAACACATACTTTAATGTCATATTTTAATTAATTAAATATTAAACAACTAATTTAATCAATTAAAATCTAACATCAATAAATCACATAAAATTTGCCACATAATTATAATTACTTGCTAATTATAATTCATGTAACACTAACACATAAATCATCTAATTTAATTCTCTCAATTAAATTAGAACTATAATATAAAATTAATATACATCAATTAAATTAAATATTACACATTCATTTAATCGATATATAACACTTAATTAAATCATTCCATAAATCACATAATTTATTTATTTAACTCAATAAATAAATCACATAAATATTTATTTAACTCAATAAATATTTAAAATTATTATATAAAATCACAATCGTTACAATCTTCCCTCCTTAAAAGGATTCTGTCCCCAGAATCACACATAAAAAAATCACATATTTCACAACATATGACACGTATACACATATTCACACTCAAAACATCTCATAAATAAGAATTTTATTTATTAAATTCTCATTTATAATTATTAAAAATCCAGAATGTCACATCATTCCCTCCTTATAAGATCTCTTTCACAATTTTATTGTTAAATAACTTCAACACATTATCCTAACAATATTTATATAAACTACACATATATCTCTACTAAATTCACCTCTTCAACAGGATTAAGGTTTTATTACTAAACTTTCAATCAAACATAATCATATATCAAATATTATATATCTTTCTTAACTCGTTCATTTCCTTTCCAAGGATTATAACCATATACTCTACTCGTAGAATTCATATACTACATAATTCACCATTTAATAATTATTCGGGTTATCACATTCACCCCTTCTTCTAAGAATTTCATCCTCAAAATTTTAATATATCAATCTTTATATATCAATCTATCAGAATAGATTTTATGTTAATCTCTATTCACTGGATAAATGCGTTCTACAACTATTTTTTTCTAAAAAATATCCTTCTTACCACATTCTCCTTCAGAATAATAAGAATCTTCCATAATTGCTCAATAATTGGGAAACGATATAAATAACTCAGGAATTTAAAAGATTCCTAATCATGCTGAGTGGTCGCAAGACCTTGAACTTTGTTTTTAGGTTTATTAGTGCTTTATCCCCGGTACTTCATAGTATAAAATCGCATCGGTACTCTAGGTGACCAGCCTATCGTACTCTTACGTCGGGCCCAAACGTAGTACATTGTAACGACTATATGCGTTACATTCGGAACTATAGTCTCCGATAACATGTCCCCCTTTTATAGGGTTGTTCACCTCAGCTTCTTAACATTTGAATCCGCACCAAAATAATTTGGTTTGGCATAGTTTGACCAAAAACGCTAGAATTTCATAAACATCTTTCAATATTTGTCTAGCTGAATCAAGTAGCATAGATTTCTAGCAATAATTCGGACATCAATCGAAATATATATATATATATATATATATATATATATATTTTTAACCAACTCAATAAACTACTATTTTTTTTTCGTTTAAGGAAGCTATAAGTAAAAAATAATAATTATAGATTAAGGAGCTAAAAATAATAAATCTTTTCATAATATTCTGATACCGTACCGTAGTAATGGTACGCTGAGGATTTCGTCATTACATGACGTCGTCATACTACATCATACCATAGTGGGCTGACGATCATACAATCACATCCAACACTAGGTTTAACTGTAAGACCCCAAATTTTATAAATAAAGATTTGATTTTCTTTATATATTATTTTGAAATAGTAAGGGGTTGATTTAATTAATATAGTAAGTTGTGGGTAAAATGCGCAAATATTTCAAAATGAGCAAGTGGTTATAAAATATTCATTGTTGTTGGGAAATATTCGTTTGGTCGTGGAATATTCTTGTTGTCGGGAAATATTCGTACGACGGCGCAGCCATTTGTGGGCCCCACAACGGAATAATTGTCGGATGAAGAAAACGACAAGAATAAGTTTTCTATAAATAACGGTAAAACTGTTACAGTTAAACTGTTGAAATACTCGGTAATAAAAAATACAGTAATACGCGTTGTTGCACAGTAGCACACGGTATTGCACAGTATTTCGAATTATTGATTCTTACGTAAGAAGACACTTACTCAATTATTGTTACAGTAATTACTGTTCAATATTTTATATTATTGATTCAATAATTGCTACAATTGCATAATATTTTATTGGTTCAATAATTGCTACGTTGATATTTTATATCAATAATTACTACGTTGATATTTTATATCAATAATTGCTACGTTGATATTTTATATGATTGATTCAATAATTGTCACTGCACAGTATTTCACATTATCAAATTAATAATTCATATTATTTGAATAATATTATTAGATAGCATTATTGACAATGTCTAAGGAAATTCTGTCTAGAAGGGGTTATTTAATTGCGCGCCAGTAAGGAGAAATTCTTATCGGAATGCCCCCTCTTTCCTAGGAACGACCTGGTTGTCAATATTGTAGTTCTGTAATATTATTTGTGAATAATTAATTATTGATTTATATGATAAGGAAATATTTATTTTGTGGATATAAAAGAAGGAATTAGTGCTGAGGTGTTTTTATCAGTATTTTGGTGTGAAAAATCATCCGTTTGTGGATTTCAGCTATTTTCGGTTGGGATTTTGGAAAAACTTCCTTCTACAAAGTTGTAGAGAATTAAATTTCCTATAAAAAGGACATAGAAATCGTATTTTTCTGATAAAAGGGTTATTTATTATGAATTATTGAAGTTTCAAAAATAAATATTTTTTTAAATAAAATGGTGGGCCTCACTTTTGTTTTTTGTGGAAAAAAATGCTGATTTTTGGAGGCTTTAAATGAAATGGGCAGCAGCCAGAAAAAAATCAAAACAAGTGTGCTCCGTGGTTTCAAAAGTCAATATTGGTGTAAATAGGGTGCTTAGTTAGAAATAAAAATCACACCAGAATCAGAAAAATTTCTCTCTATAATATCGAGCGAATTTTTGTGAGTATTTTGATATTTTGAGTGTTGCTATTCAGTGCAAGTTTTTGTCCACATAATATCCGATATTCTAGTCAAAACTACTCTTCGGTTTAGGTAAGGGATGTTATTTTCTTTCGTAAATGATGCTATTCTTTTCAATATCATTATACCAAAATATTGGCATATATTTTATTATGAAATTCTTACTTTTTTCGTCGGAGTTACTATTCACGTATACGGCACTATTCACGAAAAAAAATTAAATTTTCTTCTATTTGTCCAAGTTGCTTGTTAAGGTTCCTATCTTTGATTGGATCCAAGTTTTGAGCTTTAGTCTTGAATTTTGCTCCACAATTGATTATTACGAAGTATTTTTGAACTTGGATAAACTAAAATACGAATCCTTAATCTTTGTCATTTGTCTCACTAGATTCGTTCTTTAAAATATTTTTCATCATCCTCAGTCCTAAATGGTGATATAACTTGGCCTGTAGAGCAAAAATGAATGATTACCTGATGAATATCTTTGGCCTGTAGTGCAAAGATTGACAAGTGTTGAGATGAACATAACCACTGGTGATACAAATGAATATCTTTGTCCCGTAGTGCAAAGATGAATATTTGATTCGAGATGTATATTGATTAATGTTACAGGGATAAAATATTGATGATGGACTTTTAAATCATAGAAGATAGTAGACTTCATTCTCTACTTAACTCTTCTAATGAATTGTTATTTTCACTGCGAATATTGATCTAAAACTTGTTGTCCATAATATTTTATCTGAATTGTTGAAGACTAACGATAATTTAGTTTTCATTATCTTAGTCATAATATTCTTTACTGGGCTAGTTGAGCTCACCCTTTTCATCTATTGTCCTCTTCAAGAAATGAGAATGTCGCAGGAACTAGTCGGGGGACAGAGTGATGGTCCGAGTTAGAGCAGTAGTAGTCTTCACTATTTCTGATAAATAGTGTGATAATAATTGTAATGAGGACTTAGTTTGAAAGTTAATAATTTCTACATATTTGTATTGACACTCACAGTTGTGTGGTCGTATTTTGCTTGACCGTGTGATATAAAAGATTGTATTTGGATTCTGTACTATGTATTTGGCGACTCAGAATGGGTTGGGTTGACTGGACCTATTCTGGGGGTGTCACAGTTGGTATCAGAGCTTAGGGATATGATCTCTGGCGGAGATCGGGAAATAGAACTAGGAGGGGAGAGACGAGTAAATCCTTCACTAGTATGTCCTACCTAAGCTTATGTGGTATTTAATTGGTCAGTCGGAGCATAGGGTTAATATGTGATATGTTAATTTGTTTAATTAACCCTTGTTTTGTGGCAGTATTTGAAAATGGCAGCTGAGAATGTTAACAATGAAGTGAATGAGACCGTGGAGACACCTTTAATCACCAACCAGGAGAACGTGCAACAGGAAGGCAATGTTCATCCTGAAAACAACACTGATCAGACGATAAACGATGAGATGTTTAGAAGTTTTTTGCAGTTCATGCAAAACCAGACGAGGGAAACTCGTGTGCAAAATATAGGTGGAGATAATAACAACACGCCAATTGTCACTACCAAGCAGTTCAAAGAATTGGGACCACCAGAGTTTTTGGGAAAGCAGGATCCGATCAAGGCGAAGACGTGGGTTAAGAAAATTACCAAGATATTTGATGTCTTGGGATGCACGGAGGAATAGAAGATTCCATTCGCCACGTTTATATTCCGTGGAGAGGAAGATTACTGGTGGGAATCCGTGAAGCGTACCAAGCCTGTCGCACTCAAGATGTCCTGGGAAGCATTCCAGAAACTATTCAATGACAAGTGCTTTCCTGAAAGTATTCGTCATATGAAGGAGGTAGAGTTTATCAGACTAGAACAAAACAACATGACTGTGTCCTAGTACGAGGCTAAGTTTGCGGAGTTGTCCAGGTTTGCACCTCATTTGGTGGAGAATGAGGAACGTATAACGCGGATGTTTCTGAGAGGTTTGAAACCCGAAATACGTAAATACCTCATTTCTCACAAATTTTCTCTATATTCGGATGTAGTAAACATGGCCCAGTTGTTAGAACGAGATAGTGATTATGTTCAACCAAGGGACAACAACCAAGGTCGTACCGGTGGCAGCAGTCATCGGAACACTGACAACCAGCGGTGAGGAAAGTATCATGACAGAAGCGGTAACCACTCCGGTGGTAATCGTGGCTATGATAGTAGAAAAAGCGAATCGGGGGGAGATTTCAAGAAGAGAAGGTATAACAATGAGAACGTGAAGACGTCAACATCAGCACCAGCATTAACTGTTTTTAGGGGAGGAGAACGACCACCGGTCGTATGCTATAAATGCGGGAAAAAGGGACACATCAGCCCACACTGTCCACAATAATTCAAAGCATGCTATAACTGTGGAAAATAAGGACATATAGCTCGAGATTGTCCTATACCGAAACCAAGTTCAGCGGGGGTGGTGATTCCAAAGGCGGCTTTAGACAAGTCAAAGTCGGTGATTCCTGGACAAGCGTTTGTCGTGACAGCCCAAAACGCGAGGAACCCACACGTGGTGATTACGGGTAAGCTGATCATAAACTCTTGCGAAGTTTACACCTTGTTAGATACCGGTGCTACCAATTCATTTATTTCACCTGCTTGTGCTCAACGTTTGAACTTGACTTCTGATAAATTAGACTTTGACTTATCTGTTGAAACTCCATTGGGAGAAACCTTTGTTACATCCACAGTTTACAAATCTTGCTTGATTCAGATTGGTACCCTTACCTTACCTATTGATCTTATATCTTTGAAAATACTTGCATTTGACGTGATTTTAGGAATTGACTGGTTGACCACTTACCATGCCAAAATTGATTATTTTCGTAAGGTTGTTAGTTTTCATATTCCTAATCAACCTGTTGTGATAATTCAAACCACCAAACCACTAAAATCAGTCAATATCATTTCAAGTCACAAAGCTATTCGTTTATTGAAAAACGGATGTCAAGCTTTCTTAGCTCATGTCACTGATCTAAACCAAAATACGTCAGATCTGAATAATATTTCCATTCTTAATGAGTTTCCTGATGTATTTTCCGAAGAACTTCCCGGTCTACCCCCAGAACGTGAAGTTAAATTCTTTATTGACCTTGAGCCCGGTACAAAACCCATTTATAAAACCCCATATCGAATGGCTCCTATTGAACTTCAGGAGTTAAAGGTCCAATTACAAGAATTGTTAGACATCGGTTTTATTCGTCCTAGTACATCTCCTTGGGGTGCTCCTGTTTTATTCGTAAAGAAGAAAGACGGGAGTATGCGACTTTGTATTGACTATCGGGAGTTGAATCATGACACCATCAAGAATAGGTATCCGCTACTTCGTATTGATGACCTGTTCGACCAGTTGCAAGGAGCACAATTCTTTTCAAAGATCGATCTTTGTTCTGGATATCATCAACTGAAGATTAAAACTGAGGATATTCCGAAGACTGCCTTCAGAACTCGGTACGGACATTATGAGTTCTTAGTCATGTCTTTTGGATTGACTAATGCTCCTGCTGCTTTTATGGATATGATGAACCGTGTATTCAAGGAATATTTGGATCAGTTTGTTGTTGTCTTTATTGATGACATCCTCATCTATTCTAAAAGTCGTGAAGATAATGAGCACCACTTGAAGTTGGTACTTCAAAAGCTTCGTGAGAATAAGCTATATGCCAAGCTGAAGAAATGTGAGTTCTGGCTTGAGGAAGTAGCATTCCTTGGGCACGTGGTATCGAAACGTCGAGTATCTGTTGACCCGGCGAAGATTGAAGTAATATAAAGTTGGGAGCAACCTAAGTCGGTGACCGAAGTACGAAGCTTTCTGGGCTTAGCTGGTTATTATCGGAGGTTCGTAGAGGGATTTTCTCGAATTACTACTCCATTAACTCAGTTAACTCGGAAAGATACAAAATTCGTTTGGAACGAGGAATGTGAGAAGAGCTTCCAAGAGCTCAAGAGAAGACTTATCTCAGCACCTGTTCTGACAATACCATCTGATTCGGATAGATTTTCTATCTACAGCGATGCTTCGGGCAAAGGGTTAGGATGTGTTCTCATGCAACATGGAAAAGTCATAGCCTATGCCTCGGGACAACTCAAAGAATATGAGAGGAATTATCCTACTCATGATCTAGAGTTGGCAGCTGTCGTTTTTGCGTTGAAGATCTGGAGACATTACCTGTACGGGGAGAGAGTAGAGATTTATACGGATCATAAGAGCCTCAAATATTTCTTCACTCAAAAGGAACTCAACATGCGGCAACGACGTTGGCTTGAGCTGTTGAAAGATTACTATCATACCATTCAATACCATCCTGAAAAAGCGAACGTGGTAGCTGACGCGTTGAGTAGAAGATCATACGTGGGAATGAATGCGATGCTATCAAGGCCTATTTTGTGTGATTTACAAAGGATGGAGATAGGGTTCAAGACTCCAGGGACCCATGCGATGATGTCAAGTATACGCGTAGAACCAACTTTGATTGATAAAGTTAAAGCTGCTCAAGCTACAGACCCAGAGCTGATGAATATGAGGAAGAAGATGCAAGAAGGTGCTATTCCAGAAGTAAGGATTGATGAAGAAGGAATACTTTGAGTCAACTCCAGACTTCGTGTTCCTAACGATTCTGACTTGAAGTATAGAATCATGATGGAGGCACACAACACACCATTTGCAATCCATCCTGGGAGTACTAAAATGTATCGTGATCTTCGACATACATTTTGGTGGAGCAATATGAAGAGAGAGATCGCGGAGTTTATCTCGAGGTGTTTGACGTGTCAACGTGTCAAGGCGGAGCATCAAGTGCCAAAGGGTCCATTGCAACCACTTGAGATTCCAAAGTGGAAGTGGGAACACATTACCATGGATTTCGTTACGGGTCTTCCCAAGGTTTCTCAAGGTATAGATGTGATTTGGGTTATTGTCGATAGATTAACCAAGTTTGCTCATTTCTTACCAATACGGGAGACTTATTCCCTTGAACGTCTTGCTCGTATGTACGTGAATGAGATTGTGAGATTATATGACATGCCAGTATCCATAGTTTCGGATTGTGACCCAAGATTCACTTCACGATTTTGGATCAGTTTGCAGAAAACTATGGGCACGGACTTATGATTCAGTTCGGCATATCACCCTCAAACGGATGGACAATCAGAAAGGACTGTTCAAACTCTGAAAGATCTATTGAGACTCTGTGTTCTAGACTTCAAAGGAAGTTAGGATAAGTACTTACCATTGGTGGAATTCTCCTACAACAACAGTTATCAGGAAAGTATAGGCGTGGCTCCATTCGAAGCGTTATATGGACGAAAGTGTCGTTCTCCAGTATGCTGGGATAAGGTGGGTGAAGAAACATTGTTAGGACCGGAGTTAGTACGTATGACTACGAAAAAGATCCAAATGATCCGGCAACGGATACAAACCGCACAAGATCGACAAAAGAGTTATACGGATCTTCATCGAAAGGACATGGAATTTAATGTTGGGGACCATGTGTTATTACGTGTTGCTCCGTGGAAAGGAGTTACGAGATTCGGGAAGAGAGGAAAGCTCAACCCACGATTCATTGGTCCATTTGAGATCCTTGACCGAGTAGGAAATGTGGCCTATAGACTCGTTTTACCTCCAAGCATGTCCGTTCATAATGTTTTTCACATATCCGTGTTGTGTAAATATGTGAAAGATCCAAACCACATTATTGAGTTAGAACCGGACGAGATAGCTGAAGATTTAATGTATGAGGAGGTACCTGTCAAAATTTTGGATAGGAAGGAGCATGTCCTATGCTCGAAAATTATACCTCAAGTTAAAGTTTTGTGGAGAAACTATGCTATTGAGGAAATGACCTGGGAGTTAGAATCGGAAATGAAAGTGAGGTATCCTCACCTCTTCGACACCCCAGGTACGTACGTCAATTTCGAGGATGAAATTTCATAAGGAGGGGAGGATGTAAGACCCCGAATTTTATAAATAAAGATTTGATTTTCTTTATATATCATTTTGAAATAGTAAGGGGTTGATTTAATTAATATAGTAAGTTGTGGGTAAAATACGCAAATATTTCAAAATGAGCAAGTGGTTATAAAATATTCATTGTTGTCGGGGAATATTCGTTTGGTCGTAGAATATTCTTGTTGTCGGGGAATATTCGTACGACGGCGCAGCCATTTGTGGGCCCCACAACAGAATAATTGTCGGATGAATAAAACGACAAGAATAAGTTTTTTTATAAATAACGGTAAAATTTTTACCCTTAAACTATTGAAATACTCAGTAATAAAAATACAGTAATACGCGTTGTTGCGCAGTAGCACACGGTATTGCACAGTATTTTGAATTATTGATTCTTACGTAAGAAGACACTTACTCAATTATTGTTACAGTAATTACTATTCAATATTTTATATTATTGATTCAATAATTGCTACAATTGCATAATATTTTATTGGTTCAATAATTGCTACGTTGATATTTTATATCAATAATTGCTACGTTGATATCTTATATCAATAATTGCTACGTTGATATTTTATATCAATAATTGCTATGTTGATATTTTATATGATTGATTCAATAATTGTCACTGCACAGTATTTCACATTATCAAATCAATAATTCATATTATTTGAATAATATTATTAGATAGCATTATTGACAATGTCTAAGAAAATTTTGTCTAGGAGGGGTTATTTAATTGCGCGCCAGTAAGAAAAATCTTTATCGGAAGGCCCTCTCTTTCCTGGGAACGACCTAGTTGTCAATATTGTAGTTCTGTAATATTATTTGTGAATAATTAATTATTGATTTATATGATAAGGAAATATTTATTTTGTGGATATAAAAGAAGAAATTAGTGCTGAGGTGTTTTTATCAGTATTTTGGTGTAAAAAATCATCCGTTTGTGGATTTCAGCTATTTTCGGTTGTGATTTTGGAAAAACTTCGTTCTGCAAAGTTGTAGAGAATTAAATTTCCTATGAAAAGGATATAGAATTCGTATTTTTCTGATAAGAGGGTTATTTATTATGAATTATTGAAGTTTCAAAAATAAATATTTTTTTAAATAAAATGGTGGGCCTCACTTTTGTTTTTTGTGAAAAAATGCCGATTTTTGGAGGCTTTAAATGAAATGGGCAGCAGCCAGAAAAAAATCAAAACAAGTGTGCTCAGTGGTTTCAAAAGTCAATATTGGTGTCCTGGCATTTCCCTATAAATAGGGTGCTTAGTTAGAAATGAAAATCACACCAGAATCAGAAAATTTTCTCTCTATAATATCGAGCGAACTTTGAGTGTTGCTATTCAGTGCAAGTTTTCGTCCACATAATATCCGATATTCCAGTCAAAACTACTCTTCGGTTAAGGTAAGGTATGTTATTTTCTTCCGTAAATGATGCTATTTTTTTCAATATCATTATACCAAAATATTGGCATGTATTTTATTATGAAATTCTTACTTTTTTCGTCGGGGTTACTATTCACGTATACGGCACTATTCACGAAAAAATTAAATTTTCTTCTATATGTCCAAGTTGCTTGTAAAAGTTCATAGCTTTGATTGGATCCAAGTTTTGAGCTTTATTCTTGAATTTTGCTCCACAATTGATTATTACGAAGTATTTTTGAACTTGGATAAACTAAAATACGAATTCTTAATCTTTGTCCTTTGTCTCACTGGATTCGTTCTTTAAAATATTTTTCATCATCCTCAGTCCTAAATGGTGATATAATTGAATATCTTTGGCCTGTAAAGCAAAGATGAATAATTACCTGATGAATATCTTTGGCCTGTAATGCAAAGATTGACAGGTGTTGAGATGAACATGACCACTGGTGATACAAATGAATATCTTTGGCCCGTAGTGCAAAGATGAATATTTTATTCGAGATGTATATTGATTAATGTTACAGGGATAAAATATTGATAATGGACTTTTAAATCATAGAAGATAGTAGACTTCATTCTCTACTTAACTCTTCTAATGAATTGTTATTTTCGCTGCGAATATTGATCTAAAACTTGTTGTCCATAATATTTTATATGAATTGTTGAAGACTAACGATAATTTATTTTCCATTATCTTAGTCATAATATTCTTTACTGGGCTAGTTGAGCTCACCCTTTTCATCTATTGTCCTCTTCAAGAAATGAGAATGTCGCAGGAACTAGTCGGGGGACAGAGTGATGGTCCGAGTTAGAGCAGTAGTAGTCCTCACTATTTCTGATAAATAGTGTGATAATAATTATAATGAGGACTTAGTTTGAATGTTAATATTTTCTACATATTTGTATTGACACTCACAGTTGTGTGGTCGTATTTTGCACGACCGTGTAATATAAAAGATTGTATTTGGATTCTGTACCATGTATTTGGTGACTCAGAATGGGTTGGGTTGACTGGACCTATTCTGGGGGCGTCACATTAACTGCATTGATAACTTTCTCGATTATTCTTACACCGTATCAAATGATGTATCGAAAATACATTTTGAAGAATTGAAAATTATTTTTGTCTAGCTGAAGCAATTAGCGTAAACATGTGAATAATAGCACGATTTTAAAAAAAAATCATTGGTTCCATCATTTGATCCAATGTTTTTCAAGAAAACAGAAGTGCAACATCAGCACGAAGTCAATAAATTTTGAAAATCTAGCAAAGCTAGGAGATTTAGAATATAAAAACTTTCTCCATCAATATAAATCTTTACTCCATCATTACTTAATCATTCTATCAATCTTAAACAACATCAATGCTTCCTATACCATAACTTTTCTATACCTAGTATAGTTCATCAAACTTACCACACTTTGGAAGTTTAGGAACTTGCCACAATAATATGAGTTTAAGAACTTGTCCTAGCAATACGTAGTCAAAGAACTGATCAGAGACTATCCATATGCTTAGGGGTTCAAAACATACATACGATTATGAGTCACGATTTTACCATAAGTATGAGTTTTAAGAACTCGCCTAACCTTAAGATCATCTAATGTAATCTTAATATCATCTAATCTAATCTCTATTGACTCTAATTATCAAATATAATATGAGAAAAGAATCACCTCTTCGTCATATATATATCGATAGCGTGACACCAACCTTTCAATGATTATCAATATGATAAGCCAAGTGTAAGCACAAAACTATGCCCATACAGAGGTTTGTACAACTCAGCCACCACATGAGCCCTCAATTGAAATCTCACTTAACTCTATCTTACTTATAACATCTCGTTCTATACTCGATACAGACTTTCTGTATCTCATCATTTATAACTTCTCGTGAGTTAATCTCGTACTATATCATAGTACATTCTCGTTATAGCATTAAACTATAACCATTCCATCATTACAGACCATCTGCCTCTTACAACTTTAAAGATCACGTCGTGACCTTATTCTATAATCATCTCCCTTATGATTCTTTCTTATCTCATTATCGTTTTGTTTTAAAAACTTCTTATCTCTACCTTTCATCATGTTATACCATGACCTCATTATGATTTAATCTTATAGACTTCGTTTATTCATCGTTATTCGTCATCTTTATTATTGGAGTTAGGTAACTCCTGATTCTCATCTTCATATCTCTTCAAGATTCTTCTTTGAATCTTCTTTTAAAAATTTCTAATTCCATTCAGATAGCTCAATATTTTATTCGAGTTTTATTCCTCTCATTCTCATCTTCTTCTTATAATATTTCTAGGACTTAACTCATCCTATACATATACGTATGTGAAAGGAATTACCTTTTCGTTATACGTAACTTAACTTCTCATTCTCTAAGGTCATAGCCTAAGGTACTCTTACCTAAGGTGTATAACCTACAGCTTTGATACCATCTAAAACGCCCCCAAAATTCATACAATAATATTTTCCTTCTCGATCGTCAACAATACAACTTTAATCTCTCATTACATCATTATTCGATATTAAAAATCATTAAACATGCGGAATATTTAAAATTTTTATAAACTTTCTTTCTATATTGCCCTGAATCGCAACCTTTACATTACATCTCTTCGATTCAAATCTATATCATGAATCGTTACAAAAAAATGACTATACAAAGTCTTACATCACTAAGCAATATCCATTACACGTCGGATAGCTCAACTTACAACTTAACAACTAAGTTACAATCAAAACATCAACTAAAATTTGAAATTTAACATAACTAATATTGTTGAACATTGATCTCTCTAAATCACTTAACACGTATCTTTACCTTGCATCCTTGACCTGCAAAAATGATTATTTGCAAGAGTGAGCTCGACAGCTCAGCGAATTCTAACAGTTTTCATGCATCACATAGCACATAATACATACTCAACATACATCTCATAATAATTAAAGTAACATGGCATACATGCTTCAGTTCACATAGCAAATATAAAGATTGAGTTCCTTACTCAATCAACATTCTTTAATCAATCAATGTAGTCATAAATTGACTTTAACATTCATGTTTACAACATATATAACATATCATGCTCTTTGCAAAATAATTCAAAACAGTTCATAATATCATCAAGTTCACATAGAAAATAGGAACCGAAAGACTTGCCTGGCTCGTAGATTACCAATTACCGAAAAACACCTTAATATAATCTTCTTCATGATCCTACATAACGTATTATCATACGCATCAATTATTAGTCACCTAGCAACGCTTATCAAACGTCTAAGTAATTACTACTTTATACTTTCTAATTCTTTTCTATGTACTCGTTTGACACTCGCTGTCAAATCATATGCATAATTAATAATATCAGTTAATTATCGCATAACTAATCCTCATCGTTAGTTATCCACTTTAGGTTAACTCATTCCTCATTAATTATTAAATTAATAATTGATTATCACATCACATAATCATATAACTTCTCACATAATTAATCAATTAATAATTACATACTCATTTTAAATTATAATTAAACAAATTATAATTTAAACATCTACTTTAATCAAACTACAATTAAACAATCATAATTTATAATGAATCAACTACATCATGCATTAAATCATAATTTAAACTTACTTAAATTAAACCATTACTTAGATTATAAATACTCAATTTCTATTCATGCCCTCATTAAATTGTAATTATATAAATTATAATTTAAATTACACTTTTACCTTGATTATAATTATTCCAAATTATAATCACATATTAAGTTATAATTAAACAAATTATACTTCAAGTTAAACATTTACTTTGATTACAACAATCAACTCAATTCATTATAATTTAATAATCATAATTTATATTAAACCTTTACTATAATTATAATTATTCAAATTATAATTATATATATCATATTAGCTAAGTTATATTTAAATAATTATAATTTAATATATATTATAAACAATTCAAATAATACTTTAAGGTTTTCCAAAACCCCTTTTCTTTCCCAGTTATGAAATTGTCAAATTCATGATAACAATATGTTACTGCAACTTGGTACATGATCATTATCATAGAAACAAAACAATTTAGGTTTTTAAAACTTGAACAAATAACTAGAGTTCTCTGCCTCTGCTCAGTCATCGGCGCATCTACGCAGCCACAAGCCTTGGCACCGGCGCAGCTGCGCAGGGAATGAATCAGGGAAGGGCAAGCGGCTGCAGCTGCGCTGCTCCTGGCCTTACTGCCGGCACAGCTGCGCAACAACGCGGCTAGACGCAGACAGTTTCGACCCTCTTTTTCACTGTTTCATCCCATAAGCTAACTAACGAAAATTTCAAGCAACATAGACATTGAAAATCATACATATACCATAACACATCTATATAACATGCTTCTAAAATACAATAATCATCTAAACCACAGGAATCAAGAGTTTTAAAATTCAAATTTGGCTATTATCACAAAACTCATATTTCCTCTAAACAATTCACTGTAATAAAATTTTCTTACCAATTCAACTTGTAAAACATGCATTATATTTGAAATTGAAGATAGCATCAAATAAATTCCTAATAAATATATTAACATATATTAATTTCATCAATTTTTTCAAATTAAAATCAACCATAATATCTAAAACTCATATGAACATAACTTTTCTATTAAAACATGTTTCTACAATCAATTTGATTTCTGAAAATCATTGTTTATGGCATCTAATTAAATTTATAAACAGTATATTAACAAAATTCCAACATATGTTCAACAAAATTACTAACTTTCATGAAAAACGTTTTTACAGAGAAGTTCCACAACATAAAACATATTATTAAAACTAAATTTAGAAGTTATACCCGTTAATTAGGCTTAGTAGAAGAAGATGATGGCTTAGAGAGAATTCTTTCAAGGTCTCTTTCCCCTTTCTTTCTCTTCTTCTTCCCTTCTTCTCTGTTTTTCTTTTTCCTCTGCTCTTTTCTTTCTTTGTTTTTCTTAGTTTGTAAAACTAACGTAATTGTAGTATATACAATATACATATAATACATATATTACATAAAACATGTAACTCCTAATAATAATTATATATACTAACTCTTATTAATTAGGTAAGTTATAAAATTCAAAAGCCAACTTGGCTTGTTTGGCTACAAGAAAATTTGAAACTAGTTTTATTAAATCCAAACATAGTTTAGATAATTTAGGGTTAGGCTAGTGTAAGTGTCCTGTTTGGCAACAGTCTTTTAAAACAAAAGCAAGGGCCTTGTTTGGTTAAAAATTATTTACAAATTCTTTTTCTTTTATTTTAATAAATCATTTTAACACATACTTTAATGTCATATTTTAATTAATTAAATATTAAACAACTAATTTAATCAATTAAAATGTAACATAAATAAATCACATAAAATTTGCCACATAATTATAATTACTTGCTAATTATAATTCATGTAACAATAACACATAAATCATCTAATTTAATTCTCTCAATTAAATTAGAAATATAATATAAAATTAATATACATCAATTAAATTAAATATTACACATTCATTTAATCGATATATAACACTTAATTAAATCATTCCATAAATTACATAATTTATTTATTTAACTCAATAAATAAATCACATAAAATATTTATTTAACTCAATAAATATTTAAAATTATTATATAAAATCACAATTGTTACAGTTTCCATTTCAATGAGCCGGGTCATTGGAAGAGGAACTACAAGAAGTTTCTGGCAGAGAAGAAACTTGGAGAAGCTTCGACTTCTAGTTAAGGTTTGTTCATGATTGAATTTAATTTTTTAGAAAGTTAAAATTCTATTTGGGTATTGGATACCGGCTGTGGTTCTCACATATGTAATACTGTGCAGGGACTGGTCAAAAGTAGAAAGCTGAACACGGATGAGGTTGTCCTATGAGTGGAAAATGGAGCGAAGGTTGTTGCATTAGCCGTATGCACTTATTGTTTAGCACTGCATACGGGCAAGTCCATTTATTTAAATAATTATTATTTTGTTCCGAATATCATTAGAAACATTATTTCTATTTCCGTATTAAATATGGATGGACTTGACATTATAATAAAAAAAATAACAGTTAAAACAATGTTTTATATGGTGTTGGTAATATGCAAAATGGACTTTATATACTCGACTTGCATGGAAATATACTTCAAATAGAATAAACTAAAAAAAGGAAAAGAGATAATGTTAATTATACCTGTATGTGACACTGTAGACTCGGTCATATCAATGAAACAAGATTATCCAAGTTGCAAAAGGACGGGCTCTTAGAGCTATCCGATTATGAATCATATCCAACTTGTGAATCTTGTCTTATGGGTAAAATGAAAAAATCTTCTTTTAGTGGAAAAGGAGAAAGAGTTACAGAGTTGTTAGCGTTGGTTCACACAGATATTTGTTGACCTATGACAACAAATGTACGGGGAGAGTATTCTTATTTTATTACTTTCACTGATGATCACTCAAGATTTGGATATGTGTATTTAATGAAATACAAATCTGAATCATTTGAAAAGTTCAAAGAGTTCAGAAGTGAAGTAGAGAAACAAACGGGCAAGAGTATTAAGATTTTTCGATCAGATCGAGGTGGAGAATACTTAAGCGGTGAATTTCTCAATTGTCTCAAAGATAATGGTATAATCTCACAATGGACTCCACCAGGTACACCACAATTTAATGGAGTATTTGAAAGAGGAAATTGAACATTGTTGGACGTGGTTCGTTCTATGATGAGTTTTACCTATCTTCCAATTTCTTTCTAGGGTTATACCCTAGAATCGGCTGCATATCTACTAAATAAGGCCCCCTCAAAATCCGTCCCCAAGACTCCATATGAGATGTGGACAGGGAGGAAACCTGGTCTTAAGCATGTTAAGATTTGGGGATGTCCAGCTTTTATGAAAAGGTTTCAAAATGATAAGCTTGGGAAAAGATCTGATAAGTGCACGTTTGTGGGATATCCTAAAGAAAGTTTGGGATGCTATTTCTACAATCCTACTGAGCAAAAGTTATTTGTTGCGAAACACGCTGCCTTCTTGGAAAAGGAGTTTATCGTTGAAGGGGCTAGTGGGAGAAAAATAGATCTTGAAGAAATTCAAGAACCACAAACCACTACAGATCAAGTGGATGAACCTGTCCAAGTAGAGACACCTTCTGTACAACACCCTATTCGTAAATCTGGAAGAGTTCCGAAGATACCTGAAAGGTATGGATTCGTCATAGAGGGTGACGATGAGGTACACGACATGAATGATGATGATCCATTGAATTACAAACAGGCTATGAGTAATAAAGACTCAGAGAAATGGTAGATGACCATAAAATCTAAAATAGATATTTGAAGCAATGCTCAAGTCCATTAGGATTTTACTTGCGATTGCAGCTTATTATTACTAGATTTGTCAAAATGGACGTGGAGACGCCTTTCCTCAAATATACATTATAAGAGGAGAATGTATGTATGATACAGCTAGATGGTTTTGTTTCAATGGTTGAAGCAAATCATGTATATTAGCTGCAACGATCCATTTATGGATTGAAGCAAGCTTCTCGTAGATGGAACACTCATTTTGATGAGACAATCAAAGAGTTTGATTTTATGAAAAATGAGGATGAACCATGTGTGTACAAGAAGGTTAGTGGGAGCGCTGTTTCATTCCTTGTATTATATGTTGATGATATATTACTGATAGGGAATGACATTCCTATGTTACAATCGATCAAAATAAAGTTGTCTAAATATTCCTCCATGAATGATTTGGGTAGAACATCCTACATTGGGGATATAAATCTGTATAGATAGATTTAAAAGGATGTTCGGCTTAACTCAATGAACGTATATTTATTACATGTTAAAGGCGTTTAGCATGGAAAACTCCAAAAGTGTCTCATGATGATGAGCCATGGAGTATATCTCTCTAAAATTGTCCTCAATAAAAGAGAGATCGCATGAGTTACTATCATGTATGTGATGAGTGGGTTTTATACCTATTAATCGGTATTCATCACAGCTTGATTCTTTTTGTTTTCAAGTAATTTTTCTATTATTTTTACGTGGTTTATACTCATGTGTGCAGGTAACGGAATGGGCGAAAGTGGCGTAAAAGGAGAATTTGGAGCTAAAATATTGAAACAGGACAAACTCAATTCGGGACCAAGTGGGTTGACCCAAGTCAGAAATTAATGGACCAAAGGATCATGCAAGCAGGATAATTATCAAGTGGGCCACGGTTTGGTTTTTGAAATGCAGCCCAACATTCTACATGCAATCATCATTTGGAAGTGGGCCATGCATGCATCACAAATTGAAGCATTACATATTAAGCAGCTCACGTTCCTAGCAGAGTGCAAAAGTCATATGGGCCGGTCCAAAGTAGCTGAATCATATGGGCCGGAGGTTTAATGAAGAAGTAGCTACGCAATTAGCAAGAATTAAGGTGCTGGGCAGTACCTACCCCCGCTGGGGCGGGGCGTGTGGTTGGAGGATTCCCGCTGGGGCGGGGAGGCGACAGTGGCTGTTGCCTTTCTTTCCTACGTGGGCTATCAGTTGGATTCCTATTGTGACTTGGATGCAAGAAAAGAAAGAGATGAGGGCTGACTTGGACTCGGATGCTATGAAAAGGAAATTGGGGATATGCAAATATGATATATAAAAGGGGCACGTTCCTTGTCCTATTCGGATTTTGGGTGCAACAAGGGCATGACAAGGCTGCTGATCTCTTTTCCTATTTCAAGTGGGACACGGATGCAACAAGCTTGGGCTATCAAATAGAGACAATCAAAGCTGCTGGGTAATTACTTGTGCGGATTGTACTTAGGCATTTTTCGAGAAGGACACGCACGTGACCTGTTATAAGGGAGTGGGTCAGCTGATGTCATTTTCTTATTTGAATTTAGGCGCAAGCAGCTGGCATGTCTTCTTTTCCTAGTGGGACTCGTATGCAACAAAGAGGATATAAAGTGGACTTGACCAGATTATAAAAAGAGACACGGAGCAGCTTAGTTTATGATTATTAGCTTAGTATTATTATAGTAGATTAGTTTATTTTAGTTTAGTTTTCAATTAAATAAAAAAACTTAGTTGAAAAGGGATTGGAGATTGAAGCACTTGGAGCCATTGGAGATCAAGCAATGGAGCAAGAAGGAGCAAGAGTTTGCTGAGAACAGATTCTTTTCTTCTCTTTAATCTTTCTCTTATCTTTTAATGTTTATTCAATTGTGGATTCTTAGTTTTAATTCAATGATAATGAACTAATTCTTTGTTTAAGATTACAATGGATCTTAGTGTGTAGTTTATTTTAATATGTTTCTCTATCAATTGTTTTGATCTATTGTTGAGATTGTCTATTGTGATTTGAACTGAACTGATTACTTGCTTGGCTATCAATTACCGTGATAATCTATATGAACTCAAGAGATGAATTATGAGTTTAGATCTGATCATAATAGCATGTGTTTGTGATTTTTGCGTAGATAGAATTCATGATTCATGTTTAGGATAGAGATATATCTTTACACCATATCTATAATATAAAATAGAGCGGCGCAAAGCTTCGAATCAAATTTAGTCTTCAACATCCAACCATCTAAAATTATTTGGGGCTTCAACATCCAACCGCCAAGAATTTATATCTCAAAAATTCAAACCTACATCCATCATCTCACTTTGTCACTCTCAGTTCTCCCTCCTCACCCACAAACTAGGGTTTCTTCACCTCTTCGTCTCTACTTCTTTTGCTTCAATGGCTAATACAAGGGGTGGGTATCTCTTCAACACCGGACGGCAACCGGCTTGCCGGAAAGACATCTCAGTCACTCGCCAGAAAGAGGAATCAACTGAGGATCGCGAGGAAGAACCAACGGCCAATAATTTCTATTCAATGTTGGTGTATTAATATGCCTCGCTGACAATAATTTTTGTCATAAAGGAGTTGAGAAAAAGAAGAGAGGGAAAAAGAGAATTGTGAGGGAGAATCAGAAAATCCAAGTAGCATCGTTGGACTGAGGGATCGGGGCCGCTGTTTCTCTCCTCATTCAATCCTCCAGGCGTCGTCCATGCGGTGAAGCAATGCGTCACTCAAAAGCAATTCCGACCCCTCTATAAAAACCATATAGCATCACCGTCGAGGTTCACCTTCAGTTTATATATAATTCACACCTTTCACTTTCACTATAACGACAATGGCTTCTTCACTCACCAGTCTCACTTGCCCTCTTTACTCTTCCCTCAATGATTCCCCTTCTCTCCTCCCTTCGTCCTCCTTCCTCCGCCCCAACTTCAGGGATTCCTTTTTCTCTCGTGTTCCCCTAAAACCCACTAAAATTGCCCCTCTTCTTCCTGTGGTTCGTGCACAGAGCTCTCCCGGTACACTGAATTTCTTGTTTTCCACTAAAATTGTATTATGGGTTTTTGGTTTTGTTCTCAAATTAAGCTAAACTTATTTGGGTTGGGTTTTGGGTATAGATGAAATTGTTTGCGTATATTCTAAATTGATCGACTTTTTTTGTTTAGTTACATGTAGATTACATCCCAGATGCGAAGTTTTACAAAGTAGAAGCCATTCTGAGGCGAAAGAATTTGAATTTCTGCTTTTATACATTTATGTGCTGTTGAATTAACTTATCAAAATTTTGAATTCCAATAACTATTGTTTCACTCCTGATGATTTTTGGGTAAAAAAAATATACAGGCCCTAGCGGATTCCGCAGGTTTCTTCGGTAAGAACTATGGCATTCTTTCCATACAGTTTATAAATAATTGCAATGTCGTTTCAGTTTATGTTCTGGTGTATTCATACATGCAATTTCTTTGGAACTACCAAATGTGATCACTTTGCATGTTCATACCGATTAACTATGCTTAAATCTTATTGCAAGTTCAGAATCCATTTTCTCAATATTTTTATGCCTATTATGCTCTCAATTTGCAGTCTCAAGAATTTGTTTGAGGCGTTGTATGGTAGGAAGTGTCGGGCACCAAATTGTTGGGATGAGGTTGGCGAGAGAGCCATAGAAGGGCCTGAGTTAGTTCAAATCACTACAGAGAAGGTAGCAGTGGTTAAGGAAAAATTGAAGTTGACCCGATCACGGCAGAAAAGTTATGCTGATAAGCATAGGAGGACCTTAGAGTTTGAACCTGGTGAGCATGTGTTCCTAAAAGTTTCTCCTTGGAAGGGTATCCGGCGATTTGGTCTGAAAGGGAAGCTTAGTCTGCGTTATATTGGCCTATTCGAGATTCTGGAGAGGGTTGGTGAGGTTGCATATCGATTAGCTTTGCCCCCACAGCTAGCTGTGCACAATGTGTTCCATGTGTTGGTGTTGAGGAGTTATAAATATCATTCGTTACATGTGGTGCAATATCCATTCGATAAGATTAGTGATGATCTTACTTGTGTGGAGCAAGCCGAGGCGATTTTGGATCGTCAAGAGCGGGTTATGAGGAGGAAGACAATCCCGTTTGTTAAGGTTTTGTGGAGAAACCTTTTGGAGCGAGAAGCTACATGGGAGATGGAGGAGTCTATTCGAGCAGAATATGCACATCTTTTTGATAATTAGGTTCGTTCTTTTCTTTTGATTCCGGGGACGGAATCCTTTTAAGGGGTAGGTGATGTAATACCCTAAAAAAAAAATTAAAAAAATTAAATAAATAAATGGCATTTTAATTTTTTGTTTAAATATTTTAATTGGACTTTTCTTGTGTTTGGATCAAAATTGTATTTAATTATGTGGACTATATTATTTGGGCCTTAAAATTTATTGGGTTTAATTCATATTTGGGTAATATTAAATCCTATTAATATTAGAAGAGTTGATAAGATAATTAATAAATAAAACCTAATTGCCTTTGCATTGCATCTCATTACAACCGAGGAAACAAACTGGCGTGAGGCGGCAGTAGGGGAAAAAAAGAGAAGAAGAAGAAAGAGACTAATCAAGGCATTCAACAAAATCAAATGGTAAGTTTTGATTACTTTAATTTGTATGAGTACTATATTAAAAGGGAATTGATTGTTGGATAACATTAGTATCCTATAGGTAATCATGTACACATGAAATTGGAAGAAAAAAAGTGACTTATTAGTTTATTAATATTAGGTGATGATGTCCTGGTGGAGGAACTTTTCAAAATAATATATGTACTTAAATTGGAACTTGTTGCTGACAAGTGAATGCATATAGTTGTTCGGAACAGGGGTAATAACAGTATACTTGTTTTGTAATTATAAATTGTTTATGATATGAACCTCATATTGAATATTTTGGAACGGAAGACAACGTATATATTTGGCCTAATTTGTGTATATAAAACATGAAGATGCATAATATTTTCTAAAATAATAATAATAATAATAATAACAACATGATTTTATTAACAGGTTAAAGATGGAAGAATATTTTTATAAGTATACTTATATTTATTATTATTTTGTTTAATCAGTTCGAACGGAAGGAGTTTAACGAATTATAATTGCAATATATTTTGGGGTATTACATTGCTTAATCTAGGTACGGATTCCGTACTCTTTCAGCGTTACTCTTGTTAAATTTGATTTATTCGTTTTGTTCCTTATTTCAAAATTCGTTATTATTTCACATAATTGTTTCTTGTGAAATTCAGATAGTAGTTTTATTTTGGAGTTGATTCATATGACTCGAATTTGTACTCTTGAATTAAGTTTCATATTTAGTATTTGTTTTTGGTAATTGTAGAGCGGTACATGTTGTTACGTTTTTTTTTTGAGACCTTGAGATTATGATTTGATTTGGTTCAACATGTACGTATAGAACCCCTTTGTGTTGATCTTATGTCGCATGTGTTGTGACATGATATTTTTGTTAGAATTTACCTTAGGGTATATCTGAGCTATAACCACCTGTGGGGGTACCACAGGCATGTCATCTTGGCACGAGAGGCATGACACTTTCCGTGGCGGTGTGATAAGTCCACGGCGTCTCTGTTTTGTACTCCCGTGGGAGTTGGCCATTTGGTGTTTTGTTGTTGGAGGCGTATGGGTCGACCCTAGTTTTTTGTTCTGTTCTGTTATGCGGAGTGGCGATGTTTGTGCCAAACACGCCTTCCGATTTTGCATGCATTGGATTCTCGATCCAATGTGTGCGACTTGCCTGTGTGGCATTATTTGATCTTGCCTGTGTGGCAAGGTATATTTCTGTTTTATTTTGAGCTCGGTATGAAATAACCCCAGCCATTTGATTCAGCCTATTATTTCGTTGTATTAGTTTGTTCGTTACAGTTCAGTTCATTTTAATTGAGTTAGTTATCTCAGTTCTTTATTTTATATTCTATATCTGTACTGGGCATTTGGCTCATGCTGTGTTTTTCTTCCGGCAGGTAATCAGGGGGATCCAGGGCAAGTGTGATGAGAGCTTCTTTCAATCTAATGGTCTAGGAATATTCTGTTTAGGCTGGACATAGTAATTTCTTTGGAGTTGTAATAATTATTTCAGATTATGGTTTGGGCCAGTTTGGCATTTATTCTGGTTTGACCTTGTTGATATTTATTAGTTTTAAATACTATTCTTTAGTGGCATAGAGGTTTCGTTTAGTTTTGTTATGTTTTGAGTAACCTCTCTTTCTATTTCGGAAAGGGGGTGTTACAGAATTGGTATCAGAGCTTTGGTTCTTTCTTGTAGAAAACCTATTTAGGTTTGACCTGTGAGTTATGGGTAGAATTCTGGGTTAGGTTTTGTTCAGTTTGATTTTCTGTTCAGCTATATTTAAATCTGTCTCTAATCTATTTCGCTGATATTCGTTGATCTCTTTCTTAGATGGCTCGTAGATCTGCTAGAGTTGCTGGGAGGCGAGGTAACAATAGGGGAAGATGTGATAGTCAGCCCGATGAGCAACCTAATGACCAAATTAATGCTCAATTGGCTAACTTGGTGAATCAGGCGGTTAATCAGGCTTTACCGCAGTTGGTGGCACAGGTGGTACAGGCAATGCAGCAGCCGCCAGAAATTCCTGAGTAGGGGAACTCGGGAAATAATGGTCCGCAGGCAAACGAAGAGGAAGGGAATGCGGATGGTCTTGATCAACAGGTGGTTCCAATGTACGTATGGTTGGAGAGGTTTCAGAAGCAGAAGCCACAGTCTTTCAGTTCTGCTCCAATTCCAATTGATGCGGAGAATTGGATTGCACACCTAGAGAAGATTTTTGATGTGTTGGGTTGCTCAGATAATCAGAAAGTGTTGCTTGCTGCTTATAAGCTGGAGGGGGATGCACAGAGGTGGTGGAAAGCGCTGAAAACAACTAAGGGTGATGGGTACGTGGAAACACTTCGTTGGGCAGAGTTTTGTGAGGTCTTTTATCAGTAGTACTTTCCAGCTGCTGATGAAGAGGCCTATGCCAGAGAGTATCTGTCTATTCGGCAGAAAGAGGATGAGTCCATCACAGATTTTATGACGAGGTTCACCAGGTTGGCAGGTTTTGCCGGAACATCTGCAGGGACCGCAGCGGAACAGGCGGAGAAGTTCAAGTGGCGGATTCATTATAGGTATCGACAACATCTCATTAACACCAAGTTTGCAGATGTGTCAGCTGTGGCTAATGCGGCCAAGAACATTGAGATGGAGCGGCAGGACTTTCGGTCTTCTAAACCGGAAGGGAATCGAAAGAGGGACAGAGATGACCAGCTTCGGGTCAGCATATGAGAAATCAAGGTGGTCAGTGGAACAGAAATCGTGGTGTCCAGCAAGGGCAGTGGCGTGGTCAAAATCAGAACAGGGGTAATCAGCAGATGCCTCAGCAAGGACAGAATCGTCAGCTTCAGCTACCTTGGTATGGACAGAATCCACTGCAAGGGAAAAATCGTCAGCTTCAGCTACCTTGGTATGGACAGAATCCTCAGCAAGGGCAGAATTGTCAGCAGGGGCAGAATCAGGGTCGTTATCTGGGACCAGCTGGTGGGGGTAACCCAAATCTTATCCCGATAGTTCCTTGTGCCATGTGTGGGGCTAATCATCCGGGGAGACAGTGTCATAGAGTTACCGGTGCATGCTTCTTGTGTGGACAGATGGGTCACATGGCTAGAGATTGTACCGGGCCACGTGGTAATGGTGGAGGCGGTGATCATGGTGGCAGTGGAGGTCAGCGTCAAGGTGGTCGAGTGCTTGCCTTAACACATAATCAGGCGGCAGGTGCGCCAGGTACTGTTTTTGGTACTCTTTTAGTTGGTAGTCGTGAGGCTTCTATTTTATTTGATACTGGTTCTACTCATTCTGTTGTGGCTCAGTCTTTTGTTTGGCACCTGGGTGTGCCATCTCAGTCTTTAGATTCTGTTATGTCTATTGCTACCCCGATGGGGACTTCTGTTATTATCTCTGATTTGTATCGAGGATGTCCGATCAGTTTTGGGGACAGGGTTCGTAGTGCTAATCTTCTTCCAATGTGTATGCACAATTTTGATGTTATTCTCGGGATGGACTGGTTGGATAAGCACCAGGCCACTATCGACTGCCAGGCGAAGAAGGTTATATTTGGAGATGTGAAGTCTCCGGAATTCGTATTTCAGGGTTCACAGCCGAGTAGAGTGGTGAAATTGATTTCAGCCTTGAAGGCTGGAAAGTTAGTGGCAAAGGGTTGTGAGGGGTACTTGGCATTTGTGAAGGATACCTCTAAGGGCCAGTCTTGTATTGAGGATATTTCAGTGGTTCGTGACTTTCTCGATGTGTTTCCTGAGGAGTTGTCAGGGTAACCACCGCAACGGGAAGTTGAGTTCACTATTGAGCTCGTTCCTGGGGCGGGACCTATTTCTAAAGCGTCATATCGGATGGCACCATTGGAGTTGCAAGAGTTGAAGGAGCAATTGCAAGAGCTGTTAGATCGTGGTGTGATTCGACCTAGTGTTTCGCCATGGGGTGCTCCGGTTTTATTTGTGAAAAAGAAAGATGGGTCTATGAGGTTTTGCATAGACTACAGGGAGTTAAACAAGATTACTATCAGGAATCGGTATCCATTGCCGAGGATTGAAGACTTGTTTGACCAACTCCAGGGGGCGAAGTATTTTTTGAAGATAGACTTGAGGTCGGGTTACCATCAGTTGAGGGTTAGAGATGAGGATGTCTCTAAGACAGCTTTTCGTACTCGCTATGGACATTACGAATTTCTGGTGATTCCATTTGGGTTGACTAATGCTCCGGCAGTGTTTATGGATTTGATGAATCGGGTGTTCAAGGAGTACTTGGACCAATATGTTATTGTCTTTATTGATGACATTTTGGTCTACTCCAAGTCTAGGGAGGAGCATGAGGAACATCTTCGAACAGTGTTGGGAATTTTACAGAAAGAGAAATTGTATGCTAAATTCTCTAAATGTGAGTTTTGGTTGGACCAGATTGCATTTTTGGGCCACGTTGTTTCTGTTGAAGGCATTAAGGTGGATCCTGGAAAGGTTGAGGCTATCACTAAATGGCCGAGACCTACTACTGTGACAGAGATTAGAAGTTTCTTGGGTTTAGCAGGGTATTATAGGAGATTTATGGAAGGATTCTCTTCGCTTGCTTTGCCATTAACTCAGTTGATGAAAAAGGGCACGAAGTTTGTGTGGAATGAGGAGCGCGAGAAGAGTTTCGAGGAGTTGAAGAAATGACTTGTGACAGCTCCTATACTTACATTGCCTTCGGGAATAGGAGGTTATCAGATTTATAGTGATGCTTCTAAGAAGGGTTTGGGGTGTGTTTTGATGCAACACGGTAAAGTGATTGCTTACGCTTCTAGGCAACTTAAACCTTATGAGGTGAATTACCCCACTCATGATTTGGAGTTGGCAGCGGTGATCTTTGCTCTAAAAATTTGGAGGCACTATTTGTATGGAGCGACTTGTGATATCTTCACCGATCACAAAAGTCTTAAATATATTTTCACTGAAAAGGAGCTTAACATGAGGCAGAGGCGTTGGTTGGAGCTTCTAAAAGATTATGATGCGAGGATTCAGTATCACCCGGGGAAGGCAAATGTGGTTGCAGATGCTCTTAGCCGAAAAAGTTCAGGAAGTGTAGCAGCTCTTATTTCACAACCTCATCTTATTTCGGATATGGAGCGACTAGAGTTGGAGTTGTATGCCCAAGGTTCAGATGGGCATTTGGCAGGTATGAGATTGGAGCCCTCTCTTATCTCGCGGGTTGAAGAAGCCCAAAAGGAAGATGGGGAATTGTGGAGTATGGCACAGAATATGGAAGAAGGCAAGCAGCCCGATTTTCGTATTGATGACCATGGCGTGATTTGGTTGGGTGAGCGGTTGTGTGTACCGTCGGATCCAATCATTCGGGAGGCGGTTTTGGCGGAGGCTCATAGTTCGCCATTTTCTATTCATCCAGGTTCTACAAAGATGTATAGGGATTTGAAAGAAATTTTTTGGTGGAATGGGATGAAGCGAGATGTGGCTGAATATGTTGGGAAGTGCCTCACTTGTCAACAAGTGAAAATAGAACATCAACGATCTAGTGGTTTGCTGCAACAGTTAGACATTCCAGTGTGGAAGTGGGAGGATATCACGATGGATTTTGTGACTGGTTTGCCGAAGACTTTCAGGAAGAATGATGCCATTTGGGTTGTGGTGGATCGGTTGACCAAATCGGCACATTTCTTGGCTATTCATGAGGGTTACTCGGTGGATAGGTTGGCACAGATATTTCAGCAGGAGATTATTAGACTTCATAGTAGCTCCGGTGTCTATTGTTTCGGATCGGGACCCACGATTCACTTCACGATTCTGGAAAGGGTTTCAACGAGCTTGGGGTACTCGGCTCAACTTTAGTACTGCTTTCCATCCGCAGACTGATGGGCAATCCGAACGGACCATTCAAACGTTGGAGGACATGTTGAGGTCTTGTGCACTTAAGTGGTCAGGTAATTGGGATGATTATCTGAGCCTAGTTGAGTTTGCATATAACAATAGTTGGCATGCAAGTATTGGGATGGCTCCGTTTGAGGCGTTATTTGGTAGGAAGTGTCGGGCACCAAATTATTGGGATAAGGTTGGCGAGAGAGCCATAGAAGGGCCTGAGTTAGTTCAAATCACTACAGAGAAGGTAGCAGTGGTTAAGGAAAAATTGAAGTCGGTTCGATCACGGCAGAAGAGTTATGCTGATAAGCATAGGAGGACCTTAGAGTTTGAACCTGGTGAGCATGTGTTCCTAAAAGTTTCTCCTTGGAAGGGTATCCGGCGATTTGGTCTGAAAGGGAAGCTTAGTCCGCGTTATATTGGCCCATTCGAGATTCTGGAGAGGGTTGGTGGGGTTGCATATCGGTTAGCTTTGCCCCCACAGCTAGCTGTGCACAATGTGTTCCATGTGTCGGTGTTGAGGAGTTATAAATATCATCCGTTGCATGTGGTGCAATATCCATTCGATAAGATTAGTGATGATCTTACTTGTGTTGAGCAAGCCGAGGCGATTTTGGATCGTCAAGAGCGGGTTATGAGGAGGAAGACAATCCCATTTGTTAAGGTTTTGTGGAGAAACCATTCGGAGCGAGAAGCTACATGGGAGATGAAGGAGTCTATTCGAGCGGAATATGCGCATCTTTTTGATAATTAGGTTCGTTCTTTTCTTTTGATTCCGGGGACGGAATCCTTTTAAGGGGTAGGTGATGTAATACCCGTAAAAAAAATATTAAAATAATTAAATAAATAAATGGCATTTTAATTTTTTGTTTAAATATTTTAATTGGACTTTTCTTGTGTTTGGATCAAAATTGTATTTAATTATGTGGACTATATTAATTGGACCTTAAAATTTATTGGGTTTAATTCATATTTGGGTAATATTAAATCCTATTAATATTAGAAGAGTTGATAAGATAATTAATAAATAAAACCTAATTGCCTTTGCATTGCATCTCATTACAACCGAGGAAACAAACTGGCGTGAGGCGGCAGTAGGGGAAAAAAAGAGAAGAAGAAGAAAGAGACTAATCAAGGCATTCAACAAAATCAAGTGGTAAGTTATGATTACTTTAATTTGTATGAGTACTATGTTAAAAGGTAATTGATTGTTGGATAACATTAGTATCCTATAGGTAATCATGTACACATGAAATTGGAAGAAAAAAAGTGACTTATTAGTTTATTAATATTAGGTGATGATGTCCTGGTGGAGGAACTTTTCAGAATAATATATGTACTTAAATTGGAACTTGTTGTTGACAAGTGAATGCATATAGTTGTTCGGAACAGGGGTAATAACAGTATACTTGTTTTGTAATTATAAATTGTTTATGATATGAACCTCATATTGAATATTTTGGAACGGAAGACAACGTATATATTTGGCCTAATTTGTGTATATAAAACATGAAGATGCATAATATTTTCTAAAATAATAATAATAATAATAATAATAACATGATTTTATTAACGGATTAAAGATGGAAGAATATTTTTATAAGTATACTTATATTTATTATTATTTTGTTTAATCAGTTCGAACGGAAGGAGTTTAACGAATTATAATTGGAATATATTTTGGGGTATTATATTGCTTAATCTAGGTACGGATTCCGTACTCTTTCAGCGTTACTCTTGTTAAATTTGATTTATTCGTTTTGTTCCTTATTTCGAAATTCGTTATTATTTCACATAATTGTTTCTTGTGAAATTCAGATAGTAGTTTTATTTTGGAGTTGATTCATATGACTCTAATTTGTACTCTTGAATTAAGTTTCATATTTTGTATTTATTTTTGGTAATTGTAGAGCGGCACATGTTGTTACGTTTTTTTTTGAGACCTTGAGATTATGATTTGATTTGGTTCAACATCTACGTATAGAACCCCTTTGTGTTGATATTATGTCTCATGTGTTGTGACATGATATTTTTGTTAGAATATACCTTAGGGTATACCTGAGCTATAACCACCTATGGGGGTATCACAGGCATGTCGTCTTGGCACGAGAGGCATAACACTTTCCGTGGCGGTGTGATCAGTCCACGTCGTCTCCGTTTTGTACTCCGGTGGGAGTTGGCCATTTGGTGTTTTGTTGTGGGAGGCGTATGGGTCGACCCTAGTTTTCTGTTCTGTTGTGTTCTGCGGAGTGGCGATGTTTGTGCCAAACACGCCTTCCGATTTTGCATGCATTGGATTCGCGGTCCAATGTGTGCGACTTGCCTGTGTGGCATTATTTAATCTTGTCTGTGTGGCAAGGTATATTTCTGTTTTATTTTGAGCTAGGTATGAAATAACCCCAGCCATTTGATTCAGCCTATTATTTTGTTGTATTAGTTTGTTCGTTACAGTTCAGTTCATTTTAATTGAGTTAGTTATCTCAGTTCTTTATTTTATATTCTATATCTGTACTGAGCATTTGGCTCATGCTGTGTTTTTCTTCCGGCAGGTAATCAGGGGTGATCAAGGGCAAGTGTGATGAGAGCTCCTTTCAATCCAATGGTCTAGGAATATTCTGTTTAGGTTGGACATATTAATTTCTTTGGAGTTGTAATAATTATTTCAGATTATGGTTTGGGCCAGTTTGGCATTTATTCTGGTTTGACCTTGTTGATATTTATTAGTTTTAAATACTATTCTTTAGTGGCATAGAGGTTTCGTTCAGTTTTGTTGTGTTTTGAGTAACCTCTCTTTCTATTTCAGAAAGGGGGTGTTACAAGTGCGGTACTATGCGTCATAAAATGATTTTTAGTATTTTAGTAAGGAAAGAAGTGTCAAATGCCATTTGAGTCGACTAGACACAAATTCAGATATTGCTTTTATATAAAGCTTTTGAACCGTCTAACTAAATTGGTTTGGTATGGACTCCAGATTGAGTAAGAACTTTCCTATAATGGGATTATTTTATACTGCGTCCTGGGGACGGAAAATAGAAACTGAAATAATTGTTCCGCATAGATAGTGTTGACAGAACATCCAAAATAGGAAATTCTGTTTGCGCAAAATAGCGGCAAAGATATTATGGGTCAACACATGGAATACATAGGATGATCACCTATATGTCCGTAAGATATGTCAGTTTGCAGATAAATGTCTGTTGAAACCTTTTCAGAAACAAGTTTATGGTCTTTATGACTTTATTATGACACATAAAGTTTTTTTAAGCAAATATTTGGATTCTTGAATTATTCATATTGCTTCATAATTAATGATCAATTGTGGAGAATTTCTATTTTCTGGAGGTTGGGCATAAAAAGAATGAAATTTCTTAAGAGGAAGTAGGTCGTAGAATACGACAATGGTTGATGAATCCTTGAAGAATGAAAAAAAGTAGAGTTATGAGAAATAAACATTTTCGAATAATGAGAATTGATAAGGAATAGTCACGTGAAATTTATAACGTGAAAGAATGAAAAAGTAAGTTTGAGAATTATAGGACTTTTAAAAGAATATGAAGAATGTAATGGTTCAAAATATCCTTAGAAAAAGGATATTGAGAAGTAAGTAATTCTCGTAACATAATCACATAAGAATATAGAAACCTATAAGAATTTACTAAGGAAAGGAAGAAGATAGGTGATATAAAACCTAAGTTAATGGTACGTTGAAATGATTCAACGATAAAGTTATGAGAAAGAATAAGATCTAAACCGATTAAGATGGATTCGGTATTGAGATTCCGAGGACGGAATCTTTATAAGGTGGGAAGAATGTAAGAACCCAGATTTTTGAGAAGTATTAAAATAAGAATTAAATAAATAAAATTTTTATTAAATGATATGTTGTGTGATATTATATTGCATAAGTGAATATGTGTTATGCAATATGTGATTTTGTGTATAATAACTATATTACTAGTATATATTTATTATGTGTAAATAAATTGTGGGAGTAATTTATTAAGGGAAATGAGATGAGTAAATTAAAATAATTAATAATATTAAATTATTTTAATGTGATAATGGGTGGCATTAAATGTACTTAATATATAGCCATTATTTTACTGAAGAAATCATATATTACATTATTAAGTGTAATGTATGCATGCTTTAATGTAATGAATATATTATTATATTTATTACAGATAAATTGTTGAAAATAATTTAGAAAAGGGAAAAAGAAAATAATTAGTTTAAGTATACAAATATTATGGTATACTTTAAATAAAGGATATTAAAATAAATTTTATCATTGAATTATTTTAATAAATAGATAATGTTATTTTAATTATATATGTAAATAAATTGATATAAATAATTTATAATGTGAGAGAATAAAGTTATTATTTATTTTCTATATGTGATGTGGGTACATGTGTGTTACATGAATTATTTGCAGGGTAATAGATATATATTATATATATGTATTTACAACTCGAGGAAAATAAATTTGTTGAGAATAATTTGTGTACTGAAATGAATTTATGTTGATGAGACAAGGATATTTTAATTAATATAATATCTTAATTGATTGAGTAATTTTCTTTATATAGAAAATTATAAGTAACACATTCATTTTTGCGTATATAAGGTGAAAACGTAATAAAAGCACTTTATATTATGTTTTTATTTATGGAATATATAATTTATATATTAATGATGATATATATTTTATATACTTCCAAGAGGGTGTAAATATTTTATGAGTGGGTTACGTAGTAATTTAATAAATGAAGTTAAATTACCAAGCCTTGGGCAATTAAATTATTTAATAAAGGAATTAAGAGCATAATTGGGTGAGTTAATTAATTAAGTTAATGGGCTAAATCCTATTTTACCCATATACTATTCAAAACTTGGTGACCAAGTAGCTAATTTTCCTTCCTTATTACTCCTTGTATTGCCGTGAGTTTGGGAGAGGAGAAAGAGAGAACAAGTTCATCAATTTATGCTTAGAATCAAGATTATTTGGCAAAGAAAATAAATTGGAATTCCTTCCCTTGATTTTTTTGTTATAGCCGAAATCATCTCTCCCCATATTACTTGAAATTGTAAAACCTTAGTTTATTGTGAAAATCAAGTTTAGAGGCTTGAAGAGAATACTAAAGCTTGGATAAAGGGAGAACTAATGGCTTGAGGTATAAATTCCTTTTTAATTTTAATTTCATTTAGAAGTATGAAATTATGTATTGTTTGGGATAAATTCCATTTTTGGGAGTTTAGTAGATTATGAGATAATTTTTAATGGGATTCCATTATAAGAAATCAATATTTGCATTATGTATATGTAATATGAGGTTAGAATTGATTTAAAATCAAAATATCAAAAATGAGTTTAATTAGTAAGCTTTAGTTTACTAAAAAAATTATTTTAGCTTGATTGTTGTGTATATAATGATGTTGGATAGTGAGATTAGAGGTTTGGTGAATAGGTTTGGGTTGTGGGATGTTATAAGGATGGAGTTATGGAATACCCGCAACCAAAACGATAAGAAAGTAAACGAAAACGCACATATAGTGTTCGTTAAATGGCTTTAAAGAGTAAAAATTACGAAAAACTTAGAATTTAATGGAGCTAAGACCTTGGGCAAGTCTTAATATGTTTAATAAGACTTATTTGTAAAGCGACTTGCGTTGGAACGAGCCGGGGTGAATTTTTGATGTCAAAACAAGAAAACGAAAAAAAAAATTAAAAACTAGTGGATTGCTGCCCCTAAATAGAAAATTCGGGGTTAGCTAGATTAATCAGAAAATTCTGGACTTTTGGTATGTTATATTACACTGTATAAGGTTTCCGTGGACTTCAGAACGGACTAATTCCGACTTCCGAGGAAGAAGTTATGGTATTTCAAAGTAGTCGTGTCAAAACTGTCCAAAAATTCAGAGCAGTCTCCTTGCACGAATTTTCTGTTAAGAATTTTGAAAACATTTTGTAATAAAAGTTGTAGCCACGGAAGTTAGCTTCGCGTGGGCTTAAGAATCGCTCAAAAATGTTTGAAAATGAAAAAGTTATGACTGTTTTAGAGAGAGAGGGTAAAGCTAAAACGAAATTAAAAACTATTACGAGTGGACATTTTTGAGGCCTGTTTTAGGCTGCCAATGAGGTCCGAAATTAGTGGGTTATATTTTTTTAAAATACTTTGATATACCATGTACAACATATCCAAAATTCAGATTAATCCGATCAACGAGCAGCGCGTACGAAAATCGCAAAGTGGCTGCGTTGATAAGAAGCAGAGCCGCAGCAGAAACGCCGCCGAGCGCGCCCGCGCCTGTGCGCTTTCTGCCCGGGCAGCGCGGCGTTGACTGAATATGTTTTCTGACATCATTTTTAAGTGCGGTTTTGACAAGCTTTCGTATACTGTTTTCGCAATGTGAAATTTTTCTAAAATACTATGGCATGAGGTCTATAACATGTCCGAAATTGTTTTGTTATACGACTAATGATTTGAAAATTAAAAATGAGCGAACATTCCTGTCAGAACTTAAAATTTGGGCGACGCCGAGCGTCGACGCGCCAAGCGATTTTGACGTTCGACGTTTCGAATCGCGTTCCGGTAAAATAATAAGTCATAATAAATCTAATAATGTCTTTCGGGGCAAGATTTGACTTTAAATGATATTTTATGCCGAGAAACTTCCTTTCGGGCATAAATAAAACAATAAAAATATGTAATAAATATAAATTTACATATTTAAGCGAAAGAAAAATCAAGGTTACCTATAAAATTATTTTGTGGTGCAACGAAGAACGAGAGACCTGTAAAAATTGTATAAATCATAGAAATGATATTTTGAGATTTTCAGAGTTCAAAATGAGATTTTTGAGCTAAGATTTATATAGCGGTATATATATGTATATTTAATATATATACGCATATAGTGAAAATGTGAAACGAAAAGTCTGAATCCGTTTAAAATAATATAATAGTCCTAAGAATAATGAAACGAGTGTTTTCGGAATTCAAAATGAAAATTTTGAATAAAGAATTTCTTAACGAAAAATATATATTTAACATATATATAAAGTGAATGCGAATTATTCGTGAGAATAAATACGAAGTTAATTTGCTAACGAAGTAAAATATTTGCATATGAGACAATGGTCTGAGTTGACTCATAAGAGGACAAAAAGGTATAAAAATTATTTAAATCAAGAAATAATATAGTAAATTGAGTTGTTACTATAAAAGATATATAATATCTGTTTAGAACCTGAATTCGCAAATAAAGAAAAAAGATATTCCTAAAATAGAATATAAATGATTTAAATTTTAATATGTAAAATATTTACATATTAAAATGTGTGGGACCTTTATTTGGCGTAAAAAGATTAAAAAGACCTAAGTTTTTAATTAAACTATTATTCTTTTTGAGTAAGAATAAATTGTTTTAGTTTTTATAAACTAGTAATTATTATTATTGAGTAGACATGCATATTTTGTGACATATTTAATTATCTAATATGTGTGTGCATGTAAATATAATTCTGTAGGAATTGTGGAGATACTAAAGTTAACTTTTAGCGGTAATCTCCAATCAAGGCAAGTTTTTCAGTTCTGTTATGTTTGTGGATTGTATATGATTATATGGTGAGTTATATATCATGTTTATTGAATTGTTAAAGTCAAAATATGGCTAAGTTAATTGGGTTATGGAACTCAATTGCTATATGTGATCTGTGATAATATGTGTTGTATGAGAATGTGAGACGTAAAGAGGCATGTATGAATGTATTGCATGAAATTATAGAACTGTGATATGTCTAGTAGAAGAATTATTGATGCATGTAGAATATGCATAGTAAAAAAAGTATGTTGCATATAGAGTTGTGTGCTATGTGAAACATGATAGACTGTTAAATTTGATGGGCCATCGAGCTCAATCTTGCAAACACAAACTTTTTGCAGGTTAATGATATTAAGCAATATTACTTGCTACATGGATGATGAAGATTGATGGATGTGTGAAATGGATACATTTCCTTACATTAGAAATGGTAGGAACCTATGATTGATGGTTTGGATATATGTAAGCAACAACTATGTATAGTTTAAAAATATTCAATAAAGAATATTTGTTTTAGATGTATTGCAATGAATACTCTATAAAAATAAAGTGATATAGTAACATTACTATATAAGAAAGAATTAATATTGAGTTATATATATATATATATATATATATATATATATATTAATATAACTCTGATAAGAGAAATCATTAAATAAATATGATTTCATTATAAAAGAGAATCGTAAAGGTTGAGATTCAGGGAACGAATGAATGGAATAAAAGAAAAAAAATTATTCTGCATTTTTTTGTTATTTTAACATTATATAATATTTTAAAAGCTAGAACAAGATAGTATTAACGCACAAGATCGAGAATAGAAATAGTCCTGATTTTGGGGTCGTTACAACCTAAATATGATGTTAAATTATCCCCCCAAACGTATTAATAGTAATGTCCTCATTATGTGAAAATAAAGCAATTTAAACATGAGGACTTCCTTGTGAGACGAGTCAATGCTCGTCCTGAGGATCTTCATCATTCGAAGGAGGGTAAGCAGGTAGGACAAGAGGACTTAGAAGCTGGACTGGTTCATTCGGATTGAAACGAGAAAAGGCATCCGCCAACGATGTGAATGCGCCAATGTTGTACGCATGTATTGAGCCTTGGCGTTGAGCAAGTCGGAGCATCTGCTTTTGACTCCTAGTTGTAGAAGTCGTAGATGGTTCCGCTTCTGCCTCATTTGTCATTGGCACGTCCGTGGCTGGCGGTGGTGAGGGCGGTGTGGAAGCTGGTATCATGATGTAGCCCTCACCCCGAGGATGTGACAGTGCGCCCTCCCATACTGTATAAGTGACGATCATTTTGTGATCGATCGCCTTCGTGGGTTTCTGCACTGGCTCCGATGCATCCCATTGCACCCCGGCCTTCCGGCATAAATCTGTGATGAGGAACCCATGTACTAAGCCGTCGGTGGTGCCTCCGCGTAACATCCTGTCAATGGACTGTTGGATACACATGCCGACATCCACTTGTAAGATTTCCACTTGATTCGGCCTTTCAAACCAATGATGTACGATCCCATAGAGGAGGCGTACCCTTTCTTTTGTGACTTCAGTCTGATGGCTTATGGGCATTAGCCTAGAACAGATGAATGCGTACCATGCTTTTCCATATTTCCTTAACGCCGAGTGTGGAAACGTGACTTTAATGTAGGTCTCAGGCTTGGTTCCCCATTGCGTTCCGGGCTTGCATAAGCAAGCAATAATTTTGTCCAAGCTTGGGAGGCTGTCTTTGTATCGATCCCCCATTGGTGTTTCCAGCCTAAAGTACTCATTGATTGCCGTGTGGTGGAACGAGACTGGTTTGCCTCTAACGTGCACAACCTGCCATTCATGTTCTATGGCGTTGGCATAGAATTCCTTTACAATGTCTATCACCGTGGGTTGTGGTTGTTCCACTAGTTGAAACCATTGCCTTTCCACGATCATCAGAGCTATATTATCGTCCAAATTAGCATCGGGCTTCAACCCCCTTTTTAAACAAGCGGCTTTTTAGCAAGCACGGCGTTGTAACGAGTCGCCGCCGCCTTGATCAAAAACTTTGATGGGTCAAACGTTGGCCGAGCACCAGAGGATGACGTTCGTGGTCTTTTTGATGTCATTGTCGATGTTGGAAAATTTAAGAACCCCGTGGGTCGGTTCGTAACCCGGGTTTTCTCAAATCAATCTTCCTAAGTTCTCTCTACCCTTATTCTTTTTATTTAGGAAAAAGGTTTTGAAGGGTTTTTTAGGAAAGAGGCCAACATGTATTTATGTCAACAATTTAAATGTTTTAACAGAGTTGCCAGTTGGTAGATTTGAAAATGGTTGTACCAACTCAACCGAGTTTTGTTTGAAAGAGGCCCAATTGCTGGACACTGTCAAAACTTGATCTTTGAAATCAGAGTTTTGAGTTCGAGGGTTTGGTTAAGTGTGGGGAAGGTGTTAGGCACCCCACGACTCCCGTGTAAACACGGTACCGCATCTTTTCAATATTTCCCTTAAAACTGGAATGCGTGAGTGAATGCTGCTCAAAAATTGGGCCTTTTAATTTGATTTGATTGAAAGTAGTGCTTTGCTTCGTTGAACCTATATAATTTGATTTTGAAAATCAGTCTTTGATTTGATTTGCAAAAGCATTTTGATTAGATTTGCAAAAGCTTTGAAATTGAATTGACAATGATGTTTTGAAAGCTGTTTATCAAACCCCTATGCTGACATAGGAATTGAAGACTTTTGATACTTCCAAATTTTATCTTTATAGCCTTAAGGCTGCAGTGAATGGTGATGTGAAGCATGATCAACCATAAAATAAATAAACATGTCGGTCTCCTCATGGGCATGAAAACCATCTGAGGGACGCTAACACGACAAGCATATTTCACTATGATGAGACCTTAAATCCGGATAACCGTTTTAAGGTCTATGTATGTACATTTTATAGAAAAACTGGGGCAGGGTACACCTGTAAACTGGAGTTTGTCCATCATGGGAATCAGATCCCGATCGATTTGATCGTGAATCCCACGATTCCTAGGCTCACATAGAAGTAGCCAATAAACCTGCACAGTTCAAATTTGCACAGAAATGGATATATACATCATCACGTCGTAATAGAACCAAGGATTCATCAGTAAATCCTGGCTGCGCGTGGCCAAGGCGTCTCGTTCCCACTAGATAGCGATCTAAGGGACGTGAGTTTGCTTTCAGTGCTGAAACTATAAAAATAACTAGATTTAAAAAAATCTCAGCCATTATAGCTTCCAGGTTCTGTCGGGACCTGTTTGAACCGTTGAAAGCTAGAATTGACGAGATTTGGATAAATCTAGTCCGCCCACAGATATGTTAGTGCAAATTCATAAAAATGAATATTAAATGCAGCAGTTGAATAAATTGAGTAAAGTATATATATATATATATATATATATATATAGTTATATATATACAAAAGCTGTAAAAGGGCGATGGGTTTTCACTTGCAAGCCCGGACTGAAATTGAAATATATATATATATATTAATAAAAATTGTAAATAGCCACAAAATAATCTAGGCTGTGACAGAAATAAAATATATATATATAGAAAAACAGTAAAAAGGGTGAAGGGTTTTCACGCCATTGCCTATACTGAAATTGAAATGGACAAAAAAGTAGTTCACCAGTGACTGGGGAGAGCACCCAGTATGGCAAAGTGTGCAAAAGCAGTAAAATGGCCACGAAATAATCCAGGCCGGAATAAAAATATATATATATATATATATATATATATATATATATATATATTGACAGAAATATAGTCAACCAGGATTGGTATGAGAACCAATGATGGTGAAAGTCGCTTATATATACGTAAATATATATAAAAGCGATAAACTAGCTCGAATTTGACTTTCGGGCTTGACAGAATTGAAATGTTAGTACATTTGCAGTTAAATATGTAAAAAAAATGGCCAAACCCGGACTGGGAAGATGACCCAGTCCGACAGAGTTGCCAGAATGTGTGTGCTAGTACATCGCAGCTGCTGGAGCTGACGGAGCGTCAATCCGAGTTGTAGAAATACAAAAAACTGTGTTTATGTACATAAATATACCAAATTTTGACGAAAAAGGCCACAAAACTAAGTTCCGGGCATATTTAGAAGGTGAAACTTCGTGTGCAAGTGTAAAACAGTGCAAAGTAGTAATAGCAACTTGCTGATCATAAAAATACTTATAATAGCCTGCAAAACGGGCTTTTTGCCAGTTAGTGGGCCTTAAATGTCCAAATCTACTAGTGGTTTTTTGATATGTGGTAGTATATTGGTATATCTACGTATTAGAGTAAAAATATTTGGGTTTAGAAGAGGTGTAATCGTCGAAAAATCAGACAGGTAGAGCTTCGCTGTTTTTTCAAATTGTTAAAAATGAACGGGGGTGCACCTCTATATATAAGCTAGGGAACTGCAGCTCTACCTAGGGCAGCTGCATGTAGAAGTGCTGCTCCCCTAAGTGGGACCCACATGCCCGATTTGGTCCTCTCGAGGTGCGTGCATACCGGGCGACGCGATGTCATGTTCAAAACTTCATAACTTTTGATCGGAGCGTCCGTTTGAGGCGTGCTATAGCTTTTTGGAAAGCCCTCGCTGAGAGTGTCACAATGACATTGGTTTTAACCCTTATTAATTCCCCAAAGGTGGGTTCATAACCGGGTCTTTGTTTCTCCGCAGTTTATCCGTCGAGCCGTCTGGTGCTGTTTTCACTCGGGATCACCGTTGTGGTTCTTCTGACCTTGGCGACATCAATTTGGCTTGAGTTTTACTGAATTGGATGAGAGTTTGTGAAATAACCATTTTGCCCCTCCCGGGGTTGCCCTTGGTGTTGGCATGGCCTCTAGTTAACTTCCGGGAGCTGTTTCCAAGACTTGGATCCCATTCGAGTCTGTTTGTTCTTAGTGTTGCCTCTGTGGTTGACGTGGTCATTCCAAGTTTTCTTCTGGAAGTGTTGTGATGCTTCAAGTTTATGTCTGAAGTCGACCTGACTTCCTAGACTGATGTCGGGGCTGACCTGTACTTCCCGGGTTACTGCCGGGGCTGATTTGTACCTCTCGGGTTACTGCCAGGACTGCGTTGTACCTTCTGGGTTACTACCAGGGCTGCGTTGACATCCCAATATGGTTGATCGGTGTTGTGGTTGTCCCGATATCGGTGATCGGGTTTTAGCTGATGTCCTGATATTGAGATCGGGGATGATCTGATAGTTCGATTGATGATCGGAATTGGATGAACGGTCCAATTAATGATCAGAGCAGGATAGACGGTCCGATTGACTATCAGAGCTAGATTGACGGTCTGATTAACTATTTGAGCTGGATAGGCGGTCCGATTGACTATCGGAGCTGGATTGACGGTCTGATTGACTATTGGAGCTGGATTGACGGTCTGATTGACTATCGGAGTTGACTGGAGTACCGATATTGTTGATCGGATTTGACTAGAGTTGACTGACATTGGAAATCAGATTTAGGCTGAAGGAACAGCATTTAGATTGGATGTCTGGTGTCGGGATCGGGGTTGGCTTGATTGACGATTTTTCCCTCCTACAGTGTTAGTATTGGGGCAATAAAAATTTTGAGTATCTACAGATGCCCCTCTTTATCATGTTTATGTAATGCAATGGAATGAACAGGATAAAGATTGCTAGACACTTGAAATATGACAAGATATTAATGATGCAAATCGCAATGCAATGAATGTTAACACGTTTTTGCAAATCGTATATCGCATTGCATCGCAAATCGCATCGCATCGCATCACATATCGCATCGCATTACAAATCGATTACCTTTACCGGTGCATGTGTTGGGGCTGATCTCAACGGTTGACTTTCATTAGTGCTTCTGATGTCTTTGCTGGTGTTGACTCCAACGGTTTGATTTCCATTGGCGTTGCTGGTGCTTGTTTGATGAAGATAAACTGAAATGTTTCCCAAATTTTTGCTGGGGATGACGTCGTCTGTGATGGCCCTTGCTGTTATCTTGGTTTTAAGGCCAATGGTTTCCCCAATCTGTCGATACTATCAGGGGGCAGATTTTCTCTTGGCTGATGCCATTGTACATTTCTGAAGGCTCCCCTGATGGGGATATATCTCTTTTGCCGAGTTACCTCAGTGGGTGCTCCCGATGCCTATCCTGATGATAACTTACATCTGTAGTTTGCAACAGTGCCTACCCTGATGGTAGGGACAATGGTTGATCATTGGACTGTCCCGATGCCTACTCAAACGGTAGCTGACTTTTTTATTGAGTTTTTGTGTTAGATGTGTATGCATTTTTGACTCTATTGCGTATGTATGCCGAATGTTTTGATGGAGATGTGCGCTGATGTAGCACTTGTTGCACATGTGCAGACCAGACATGATATGATGATCTTAATTTGTCCTAGGTTGATGCATATGCTTAATTGAATTGATGTAGAACCATACCTCACCCTTTATGAGGTGATTAGGAGTTTCTTTTCAGGCATGGATCGGAGTTGGTCTGACGGTCCGATTGGAGATCGGGGTTGATATGATTTGATTTACCGATATTGGGGATTGGATTTGGGTTAAAGGATCGATGTTAGGGATCGAATTTGGCTTAAAGGACTGATATTGGGGATCGAATTTGGGTTAAATGACCGATATTGGAAATTAGAGTTGGTATACTGTCTTCGTCCCTGGATCATTCTCAGATGCTTTGCTGGAGTTGTGCCAACGACTGATCATTGAGTGTGAAAAGGGGCCAGCTCTTTACTTGCAACCCTGCTGGTTTAGCTCTGGCTTGGCTGATGACCCGGGTGATGCTGACGTCCTAGAGGATGTAGCCCATTCTTTTATTGCCTAGATTTGAACTTCAGTGTAGAGGCCTCGACTTGTGAGGACTTGGCGCAGTTTGACATGTTTGATGTGTTGGGTTTGTACGAAATCGTGACGCAATCAAATTGCAAAAATTAGCGGAAGCATGGTATATCAGAGTTTAAAAAATTTCTACAAAACCATTACCCGGATCATCCTTTATGCAAATTATTAATTTAAAACGATAAATAAGAAGTTATGGAATCATACCATTGTAGAACGAAGCTTCCACAGGTACTAGTTCAACTCCTTGTTCTTCGTGATCTCCTTGAATTTCCGGGTTAGATTCCTTCCTTTGATCAACGTTAGCCACCCAAGTGTTTGGCCTCTAGAGGTGATCCACCAAGGAAGATGAATTATCAAGAAGGAGGGTGTTTGGCTAAACCTTAGTTTTCTATCCTCTATAGAAAAGGAGTACTCTCCAACAATTGGAATTGCATCATCTAATATCTATTATAAGACTTCTCTTATATAGACATTGATCAACCCTTCTAATCCTATTAGACATGGGATTTCTTTTAATTAATTAAACTCCTTTAATTAATTTAGGCTTCCCACCACATGGGAATAATTAATTAAATTCATTTAATTAATTTGTCTCCTAATCTTATTATGAATAAATGAGAGTACTAAATATTAAATTAATTACTAAACTCCTTTAGAAATTAAAATAATAATAATTGTAATAATATTAATAAGACTCCTCTTATTAATTTATATTTAATATTTCCAAAATATTAAATAATAAACATTAAGCTATTTAATTTATTCTATCACCATAGATTAAATTAATTATACTTAATGCATTATTACGATTATGCCATTACCTTCTTAAATAATTATTCTTCCTTTTATGGTGTGACCTTTTAGGTTCTCCATATTAAACCGGTTGTGAATAAATCAATTAAAACAATTTTAATCTTATTTAAATAAATAAATTAAACTAATAATCTATTTAAATAAATAATATTTATTCTACAATAGGGATAAGCCTCCCTAGCGATCAACGACTTTCCAGATAATATAGATTTCAACATTAATCATAAAAGAACCTGTGAGTTAATAGTTACCATACAATTCAATCCTTCCACCATACAATTTCCCAATTAAATATAAGATATGGATTTACTGTCAAGTCCTATTTTATTTAATTATATGTATTTCGATTAGAAAATGCACAACTCCAAATAACGCAAATTAAAAACTCCTTTCTAATTTCATTTCACCTTGGCCAAGGATTCCTGGGTTGTCATTTAACGAATCACATAGGACATATCTCCTCTTTTACTAGAGGTGGTAGATTCTTTATTGATCATTCATTATCTCCATATGTAACTCATTATACCCAAGCATACCCTATATATGCCTTAAAAGGTCTTAAGGAATAAGTCAAAGTATAATTTGTTACATACAAGATACTATGATGATCTCAAGTCCAAAGATCACTTGTACTACTATCGCATTAGGAATTCCTATTGACATGCGAGTAAAACTCCATTAGGTATTCCATAGCGAATCACGTTCAGTGAACTTATTCTCCAATAAGCACCTACATACTTGCTTTAGTGTCTCCACACAAATGATCATGAGATCAATCATCCTCATCCAATGAGCAAGCAACATATGTACCAATCTATCCGGATTTACTAATCCCCTTTTTAGTAATCCCACGATTGGGAACTATTTAAGTTTTAAAACTTTCTAAGAATTTAGATCTCATTAGCATGATCATCATCATGATTCTAAAAGCATTGCTTAAAACTATGGGTTATTTACATATTATAAAAACAGCAACATGTAGATAATTAAATGCCTTTAATAAATGAATATTTTATTAATAAATAAATAAGATTGTTTACAAAGTATGTGCTTTATCATCATACATGATTGGCTTGTATGCACACTACTATCATGATGATGCAGATTTCCTTCTCTAGATCTTTTTGTCATCGGGCATCTGTTCTTCCCGAGTTAAGGACTCTGTTGAGGATTTTTCCCTTTTGTAGGGGGACAGCTGATGTCGCCTTGATTTCTTTCAAGAACTCTCCCTCTTCTTTTGATGAGGAACTTGGTCCCGCCGTAGATCCTTTCCATTTATTGGAATGGAGAAATGCCCCAGCCCTTTCGCAGGTTGTTACTGGGGTTCATAGAAAAAACTCGCTTTGTTGACCATGTCCACGGTGAGCAATATCCTACACATTCAGACAAACAACAATATGTGCAGACAGCTTGATGGCTCGGGCCGTCGGGATTAGTATGATCTTGTGAATGAGGCATTTGAAGTTAAAGTTTATGAAATTGAATGCTTGTATTCACCGCTCTTATCTTATCGCTAAAGATTTTGAAAGTGAGTATGAAAATGAATTTTTCCTAAGGATGAATATGAATTATATCTTATCGAGTAAGATGTGATCAACGAAGTATATAAAGATACTAACGAGTTATATAAATTATATCTTAGTTTGATGTGATCAACGAATTGGATACCGCTGGTGTATATATTTGGGGCGTCACATTAATTGAATAATTACGTGAGCACCGAATCGGATACCGTGGGTGTATAGATTTGGGGGCATCACAAGTTGGTATCAGAGCTATAGGCTATAGCTCTAAGTTAGAGGTATCTTAGGATATAGTCTTTGAGTCCGTAAAAATATTAACTACACAAAAAATAACATTAAAAGACTTTTATTTTGTGAAAAGTTTCTTAAAACCTAGTAATAAAAGTAAATTCTTTTGTAGGATGGCCAACTCAGATACCGAGGATATGCCAGAAGTTATAAACCCACCTCAGATAGTGTCAGAACAAGATAGTGAACCGGAGGAGGGGGAGCTAGTGCATGACCAAGAATTGTTAGATGCTGAAGAGGATCACGATCCTGTGGCTGGACAATTAATGGGAATAGAAGAACACAATGAAATAATTACAGCAATAGAACTACAATCTGAAATCTACATTACGAATGTTGAGTTTCGGGCACATATGGCTGAGAATTTGTTGGAGCATGAGAGGGGTAATACCACCCGGCTGGGAACTCGTTGATCTGATCGAAGTATCTTTATATATCTTATCAATATTTACTCGATAAGATATAATTCATATTCATCCAAAGTTCACAGTATCACATAACAGATGGTGATCCTTTATCAGGACAATACATAGCTGTATTTGGATACCCTCACTTAGATGTGTATAGACTGTATCTTATGATTTTCTATTATTCATATTATTTACACAACCGAAATCCATAATATTGATAATAACATGATCAGACCATATTGCTAATATCCTCACTCAGAATGTGTATAGACTACATCATAGGAATATCTATTATCCTAAGACCTACATAATCGAAATCCAGAATATCAGCAATAACATGATCAGTCCATATTGCCAATATCCTCACTCGAGTAGATAGTTCTTAGGGATGCTGTATTAATTCTACTATACTACTCAAACATCTAAGAATGTAAAGAAACACGGTTGCGGAAGCAAAAGATGATAGTATATATATAATAAGTTTGATTACATGGTTCTCAACATAGAGTACTGAATTACAAAAAGGTCTTTAAAAGACTTTACAATACTAAGACGATAATTTAAACTAATTAGGACAAGACATCTTCCCATTATTTATTCCAGACGTTCCAGGGTTACAGTCTAACACTGCAAAGAAAATAATTTGCAAGAATGAGTTATGACATGCTCAGTAAGTGTAAATTTATATACAAATGTTTGATTTGAAGAAATGATAGTTTAACAAGTATTTTAAACTGAGGGTTGATAACCAAATCGGAGTCATATCAACCATTTTTGTCAATCACAAGGACTTAGAAATATATATATTTCATTTGGATATGATATAGGGGATCAGCATAGTTAATATCCTAGGAGTATGCATATCATCCTAATCATGCCCACGTGCACTTAAGTGTTTTATTAACACAATAAAAGTCCCATTTAAGGATAATTTCATCTCAGTATAAGATGTCTTACCAAAACAATTTGGTTTGACTAACCGTTTATGCTTTGATAAACAACAGTGTAATTTCACATGAACAAGTAATTCATTTCTTAAGTTATGTCGTAGCAAGAGCAATAACTTCACAATAGTTGGTAGCAACTTGGTTCGGTATTAGATATTAAAAATAACTCAAGATAGAAATCTTGATTAACAATAAGGTTCAATAACTTACGTAAAGTAAATCGATAGGGTTTAGAATACTTGCCTGAGCGAAGAACGATTATATAATGCTACTTGAAGTATTGGTAACACCTAAATATGTTAAAATATATTTATATAACTCGTTAGTATCGATAACAATCCCTAACTACTTAAACTATTTAAGTTCGGTCTAAGTTTGACATGATTTCGGTATTTTAAAACATCATTATTTATTTATTATGTCAATTTTATAGTTAAACTTTATTTATAAACCTTATTATTATTTTTGATAATTCATTTATCATTTATAATAATTTTTAGAAGCTTATAATAATTTTTAAACATTTAATTATCTTTTTAAATCATTTATTGGTTTGTTTAGATAATTAATATTTACTTAGAATAATTTCTTAAAACCTTAGTTTTATTTTTAATTAATTAATAATCATTTATTATATTTTTTATAATATTAATATCATTTTTAAATAATTTATTATTATTTACAAATGATTTATTTAATTAAATTATTAAATAATTTAATTATAAATAAATAAAATATTTATGGAATTTATGTCAAAATATTAAAAGTTAATTTTTTGTAATTTAAAATAATTTTTAAAACTGATTTTATAATTATTTATAATTTTTTTAATAATTTTTTTTCTATTTATTTTAATTTATTTAATTTTCTGAAAATAATTTTTATTCTGTCCGTCGCTATAGGCCTTTAGCGACTGAAAGTGTTGCTATAGGTGTTCTTCGCCTTTGAAGAACAGGTTTGGTCAACGCTGAGTGGTCAGTTTGACCACTCTTGATCTTGTTGGTTTAATCAGTTCTTAGGTCTCTAAGTGCATCAATCGTGTAGTGTTCATGTAATACTATGACATGATATACATTTTGGACTCTAATAATGACATAATCAGAAGTTATTAATGTTCAAAGTGGCTGTTAGGCCTGTTCTTCAGTTTCTGGGTAACCCAGAAACACGGTCAATGCCGGTCAACGTTCTTGTGGCTTCTAGATCTCTTATTTCGTGTGATAGGTTTGTGTTTTGATTGTTGTAATATGTAGTATATATATCAAGGTACATATATGTTACACCGATTTGGACAGAGTATGACTCTAAGATTTAGATCGTAGTCGGTCAAAGTACAGCCGAAGGCTGTTCTTCATGTTCATCAGTTTTCTGGGTAACCCATAAAACTAGGTCATGCTCGGTCAACGATATTTGACCATTAATTCCGGTAAACCTATGAATTCTTTATGTGTTTAAGTGCTTCAATAGTGTACTCTACATGTTAGACTACAACATAGATACAAAATATAACACTAACAACATTACAATTGAAAGATTCATGCCGGTCAAAGTACCTTGCTCGGGCTGTCTTTAAGATTTCTGGGCAACCCAGAAATCAGACTAGCGTGAACGAGTAGGCACCTTGAATCGATCATATCTTTCAACCTGTTGATCCGATTAACATGATTTCACTTCCAGTTTACTAAGGTCATGTCATACTACAACTACAATACATATAACACATCAAATAATTAACAGGTGAAGATCTATAGGCTCTGACATTAGGCTGTCAGGCCTGTTTTTAAAACTTTCACATATTCGTTTAAAACCTCTTTTGATGCATCTAGACGTTAGAGAAACATGTTTTATGAATCTAGATCACTAACTAACTTGTTATTATAAATATCTAAACATCTAAACAACAAATTAAACATAGCATCAAAGATCTAGCGTGTAATTAGGGTTTGTACCTTTCTTACTTAATTTTTGATTTCTAGCTTCTGATTCTGATCTTGTGGTTGCTTGGGCTTCTTATGGCATGTACTATGAGTGTTTTGGCTTGAAGAATTCGTGGGTTTGTCCAAGGAAAAGGGCTGCTATTTATGGAGTTTAGAAATTAGGGTTTTTGGTCTTTTTTCACCAACTTGCCTCCACAAATATCTTGCTATATTACTTGTGCTGCTTTGGGGAGGATTTCTATCTGATAGTTGGTGCATTGAATCTGGTCTTGATTGGTGGCACATACTTGTGAGCTAGTTCACTTTCATTAGTAGCTTAATCCCACTTTAATTAACCCTAATCGTGATTTGGGTTTTGTTTTTCATGATTAGGATGTTATAATTAAGTAATTAACACCTAATTGAGGTTTAATTATCATAATTAGAGTTAAGGATAATCTAATTAGGGTTTGTAAATTATAATTAGGGTTTTCAAGTTTAGGTTTCCTAACTTGAGATTAGGGTTTCCTAATCTAGGGTTTGCATACATCCTAATAAGCACGACAAAGCAGCTTAAAAAATCAAATATACCGAAAAGTCCGAATACGGGAAAAAAATAATTAAGCACGAGGTGTCAAGCACGTCAATTTTCGGACAAAAATTTATTTGACCTTATTTCTTCAGTAGAGTATATAATAACACAATACGCATTCAGAACGAAGAGATTTTATTAAATAAACACAGAATTTACATAACCGGTTCTTATTAGGGTTTTGGGATCTTACAATATCTATAACAATTATAATATACGTTTAGAAAAACAAAGTTAGAAGAGTTAGTCAGTTAGAGAAAACAAAGAAAGAAAAGAGAAAAGATAGAGAGAAAAAGGAAGAAGAGAGAAGAAGAAGAAGACTTTGAGAAATGCAAAGGAAAGCTAAACACTATCACCATCTTCTTCTTCTAACTACTAATCAAAGGGGTATAATTTCTAATCTTTGTAGTTAGAAATATTGTTTTCCTTATGTTCTTCATAATGTTATTCTTTGTAAAACATGTTTTCATGAAAATTGGGTAATTTTGATTTCTTCATGTTATAGATGCTATATATATATGCACATAAATGATTTGTATGCATAACTAAATAGTTTAATTCATGCATATGTGATGAACATGAGGAATCCATGTTCATCAAATAATTACAGTGAAGTATTTTGAAAATATGTATAGTTTTCTTTTAAAATCAAAAGTTTATGTTTGATTGTTAAATTTTGTTTAAATTAATTGTAGATGATGATAGCATGTTTAGAAACTAATTGACTACGCTTGAAATTGTGTGAATTGGTTTAAAAACAAAAGTACAGTGTTCAATTTCATCAAGAACACTTAATACAATGACATTTCTTCAAAAATCATGAAATTGGAATTTTGATTATGTGTTTTGATGATTGAATATGTTAAAACATGTTAGAAGCTCTAAAATTATATTTTCTATAAAGTTAGTATGAATTATGTTAGCGAAAATCAGAATTTGGTGCGAAGAAATAAGTCAAATTAGCTTCTTCTCTACACAGTTCGCGAACCTGTCTGCCGACGCTGTAGGGGGACCGCCCCGGCGGTCCTATCAAGGCTATAACACCCGCCCCACGGAGGGGTGTGTGTGTGTGTGTGTGTGTGTGTGTGTGTGTGTGTGCAGAAAATAATGATGTTTTATTTTTTTGTGCATTTTGTTTAGATCTTGAAAAGTTAACCTAATGTGATGTAATTGATAACATGTTAGGCATACATTAAAATGCTAAATGAGTAGTAATGTATTTTATTAATAAAATATAATATGTAATTATAATTTAAATAATTATAATTAAAAAGTAAAGGTTTAATTGCAATTATAATTTGTTAAGTTATAATAGTTTGATTTATTTTAATCAAAATAAATGTTTAACTTAAATTATAATTTGTTTAAATTATAATTTAATTAATATAAGATGTAATCATAATTTGATTGAATGTTTAATTTGAATTATAATTTGTTTAATTATAATTTAATTAATATGGATACATAATTATTATTTGATTAATTATGTGAACATATGATGTGATTAACTATGTGGTTATTAATTATTAACTTAATAATCATAAAAGAATGAGTTAACCTAGATTGGGTTAACGAGATATGTGAATTAGTTATGCGATAACTAATTTAGATTATTATGGTTAAATATATATGTGTAGGATTTGTTAAGGACCGTGAGTTGTAACTGTAGCTTGCGTTTGAGGCAAGTTTCCTAAACTCAAACTTGTTATTGTTATGCAAGTGTTATAAATTCAAATATTTATTGTATTCGAGATTGTCCTTTTGTTTCTGCAATGTACAAGTACTTATTTAAAATTCATGATTTATTTAAAGTGACCTTGACTTAATTGTTCAAGTAAGGTCTATCTTATCTTTTGTATGTTTTAAGTTTAAATTCTAAAGCATAAGTTATTTCATAATTCGTTATTATTGAATTATTCTTGATTATTGTGAGTCGATTCAACTACTCATTAGTTGATGATAGTTGAAACTCTAAATTTCCTTTTAGATATCCAAACCAAACTTCTTTGGTGCGGACTTGTATCAAATACTGAGATGAACAACCCTATTTATTAGGGGGAGGTTACAATGCGAAAGCGTTAAATGTTTGTGCAAAATACATGGTACGAAGGGCTGATCCCCCTAAGTACGAGTTAAGAGTCCATAGTCTATATGACTGTTAAAGGTTTTAAATAGAAATGTTTATAACCTAGGACAAAATTCAAGGTCTTACGACCCTCAGATGATTTCAATATTCAAAATTCCAAATATTGAAGAAAGAATTATTATTCAATTCTTTATGAAAGAAAAGTTATTCAAATCTATTGAAACTATTCAGTTATGTTATATTGTTGATATTCCTAGTGAGCTTTCGTTTGCTCACTCTTGCAATTTAAATAACCATTGCAGCTAAAGTTAAAAGTGTTGACGCTCCTTCAACTTGTAAGGGCAAAGGCAAGCTGAACAAGTGAAGACTTGTTTTATTTGTTAATTATGAATTGTAACAAGACTGGATTACTTTATGTTATGTTTTTATTTTCTGCATTTGATGTTTAAGTTAAGGTTAGATTAAACCCTGGGACATTTTTGGACAAAGTTGTAATCCTTTTTACAAGGAAGATTATTATTTAATTATAAGATTGTAATTTATTTTGCATTCCTTATTATTGGGTAGATGTATGTTTTATTTAGAAAGTGAACACCAAATCGTGTGAAAACGAAGTACCCGGATTTGGGGGTGTCACAGAGGCTGACCTATCTTAGGCTACTCTCGCGGCTTTTCGGCATGAAGGTCCCCAGATCATCGCAATCTACTAGAGGGGAAATTAATCCGATCTTTCAACTGGAGCGAATCCGGGTTGTGCATTTTAATGAGCCCTAGAGACTTAGCCGTCCCCAGAGACATTACTTATCACCGAATGGTTTGCCTCCCGGAGGAGGAATCACACAACATACATACATCGTGTCTCACCGTTATGCATATGATAACATGGGTGCGAAGCACTAATATGGGAAGCACTAAAAAGCATGAAAACATTCATTCTCATTCATTCAAATGTAAAGACGCAACATTCACATATTCATTCAATGTAAAAATGCAGCAGTTACACATACGTAGATTTTAAAAAGAGAAATGTTTGAAAAGATTTGAACGCTGCCGATGCCAGCAGAGTCGCCACCTGTTGACGTCGGGAAAAAATATGCCGGTCGGGTCACAACCCGGATCTTTCTCTCTTCCTAAGTTATCTCTACCCTTACTCTTTTTATTATAAAAAATGTTTTGAAGGATTTTTTAGGAAAAGGCCAACATGTATCATGTCGACGATTGAACGTTTTACAGAGTCGCCAGTTGGTAGATTTGAAATGGTTATACCAACTCAAACGAGTTTTGGTTGAAAAACGCCCAATTGCTAAACACTGTCGAAACTTGATATTTGAAAATAAAGTTTGCGTTCGGGGGCTTGGTTAAGTGTGGAGAAGGTGTTAGGCACCCCACAATTCCCGTGTAAACGCGGTACCGCATCTTTTTAATATTTTCCTTTTAAATCTGCAATGTGTGTGTGAATGCTGGAAGAAAATTGGGCCTATGTTTGATGGAAATCAAGTCTATGCATCGTATATACGAATGGTTTGATTTGATTTGCAAAAAGTCTTTGATTTGATTTGCAAAAGTGTTTGATTTGATTTGAAAAAGCTTCTTTTTTCGATAAGATTATTGAAGTGATGTTTTGAAAGAAGGTTTTCAAACCCTTACGCTAACATAGGAATTGAAGCATATTGATACTTTATTTTTATCTTTTCAGCCTTTTGGCTCAATTTGAATGATGATTGTCGGGCTGCAAAGCATCCTCGACCATAAAAATATATACAAGTGTCGGTCTTCTCATGGGCATGACAGCCATCAGAGTGACTCTGACACGACAAATCATATTTTCACTATGTTGAGACCTTAAATCCGGATAACCGTTTTAAGGTCTTTTGTACACATTTTTACAGAAAAGCTGGTAGGGTATGTGACACCCCCAAATTCGGGTACTTCATTTTCACATGATTTGGTGCTCACTATCTAAATAAAATACAACTACTTCCCAATAATAATGAATGCAAAATAAATTACAACCTTATATATAAATAAAAAAAATCTTCCTTATAAAAGGATTACAACTTAATCAAATTAATCCCAGGGTTTGCTAACCTTAACATCAATAATAAATGCGGAAAATAAATATCACATAAGAATATCTTATTTCAATCACATAATAATTCTTAAATAAGTCTTCACTTGTTCATCTTGTTCTTGCCCTTACTAGTCGATGGTGCGTCAACGCTTTCGACTTTAGCTGCAAGGGTTATATAATGCAAGAGTGAGCAAACAAAAGCTCACTTGGAAATACAACAATAATAGTGATGACATATATTGAATAACTTCAAAATATTTGAATAACTATTCTTTCATCAATAATAAAGAATTGAATAATAATTCATTCAACAAAGTTTCGAATTTCGAATATAGAAATCATCTGAGGGTCATAAGACTTGAACTATGTCCTAGGTTATAAATATTTCTATTTAAAACCTTTAACATTCATTAGACTATATGGACTCTTAACTCGTACTTAAGGGGATTAGCCTTTCGTACCATGTATTGTGCACAAACATCTTAAAAATTTTGCATGGTAATCCCCTATTAAATAGGGTTATTCATCTCAGTATTTGATACAAGTCCACACCAAATAAAGTTTGGTTTGGATAAGATTAAAGGAAATTTGGAGTTCAACTACCATCAACTAAAGAGTAGTTCAATCGACTTACAATAATCTAGAATAATTTAACAATAAAGAATTATGAAATAACTCATGCTTTAGAATAAAACTTAAAGCATTTGAAAGATAAAATAGATCTTACTTGAATAATTAAGTCAAGGTCACTTTAATTAAATCGTAAACTTTAAATAATTATTTGTCCATTGCAGAAATAAAAGGACAGGCGTAAATACAATTAAGATTTGAATTTAAAACACTTGCATATAAATTACAAGTTTAGGGATAGAGAACTTGCCTCAAGCGTAAGCTACAAGTTATACTCACGTTCCTTAATTAACCCTACATATATGTAATTAACAATAATAATAAAATTAGTTATTATATAACTAATTCACATAACTTAGTTAACCCATATGGGTTACTCATTCCCCTTAAATTATTAAGTTTAATAATTAATTATCACAGAATTAATCACATGACATGTTCATATAATTTAATCAAACTTAAATTATGTATTCATATTAATTAAATTATAATTTAAAATAAACATTCACTTTAATTATAATTAATCAAATTATAATTATATTTTATATTAATTAAATTATAATTAAACAAATTATAATTTAAATTAAACATTTACTTTTATTAAAATTAATCAACTTACATTATGCATTTATTATAATTTAACAAATTATAAATTAAATTAAACATTTACTTTAATTATAATTTATTAAATTATAATTATATATTATATCTTGACAATATAATTCATTACTGTCCATTTAGTATTTTAATTTTATTAACATGCTTTATAAATTATTAATCTCATAAAATTTTACATTTTAAAAATAACTTTCTGTCCAACCTGCAGGACCAGCGCGGCCGCGCTCCAAATAGCCTTGGGAGCGGCGCGGCCGCGCCACTGTGCAGACAGGTCTGACAGTGTCGCGAACTTTGCAGAAAAAAAAGCCAATTTGGCTAATTTCTCCACACCAAATTCCGTATTTAACCAATATATTTCATATAACACTTAATAGAAAACATAATTCTGAGCTTCTAACATGTTTTTACATATATAATCATTATAACACATAATCAAAACTCTCAATTTTGTAAAATTTGGAGAAAAATAATTTTTTAGTGTTCTTGATAAAATTGAACACTATAAATTTATTTTTAAACCAATTTACATAATTCCAAGCATAATCAATTCGTTTCTAAACATATTAACATAATCTAAAATTAATTTACACAACAATTAACAATCAAACATTAATTTTGATTTTAAATGAGCCATTTATTAAAATCAATTCACTATAACTTTTGATGAACATGAATTCATGAATTAAAAAACTAATTTATGCATACACTTCATATATAAACAATTTGTGAACACATTATATATATATAATCATGTTTACATCAATTTCATGTTAATTCATATACACAAAGAAACTAAATTCATGAAGAACATAGAAATATAATTTAAACTTAAGAATTGAGATTATACCCTTGTTAATAGGTTGGAAGAAAAAGATGATGGTGGTGTTTAAGTTCTAACAATTCCTCCTCCTCCTTCTTCTTTCTCACTTTTCTCTCTAACTTTTCTTCTCTTTATTTTTTCTCTTCTTCTAACACTGACTAACTCTTCTTTGTTTTAACTAACGTATAATAAATATAATATAACTAACATATATTATACATATAATACATATAATTATATCATATATCAATTGTCAATTAATTCCTTAATAAATTATTAGTTTTATATTTTTGAAATTTAAACGTCATAAGGCTTTGTTTGGCAAAAACTCATTATTTTAAAAAACTAGATTTTAAATAGTTAAGCCATGTTTGGTAAAAACTCTTTAAAATAGGTGCAAGAGTCTTGTTTGGCAAAACTCTTTAAAAACAGTTTTAAGGGCCTTGTTTGGTAAAACTAATTTAAAAACCCTTTTATTTCTTTAACACATACTTTTAATGTTACACTTTAATTAATTAAATCTTAACATTCTAATTTTATTAAATTAAAGCAAACATTAATAAATCAAATAACATTTGCCACATAACAATTATAATTACTCGCTAATCATAATCTCATGTAACAATTACCACATAATATTCATTTAATTTATTTATCTCAATTAAATTAAACTATACTATAAAATCATTACACATCAATTAAATTAACATTCATTTAATTAACATATTACACTTAATTAAATTACTCTACAATAATCACATAAAATATTTATTTAACTCAATAAATAAATCAATTAAAATATTTATTGAACTCAATAAATATTAAAATTAATATATAAAATTCTCATTCATTACAGGGTACATTTGTAAAGTGGAGTTTGTCCATCGTAGGAATCAGATTCTGATCAATTAGATCATGAATCCTACGATTCCTAGGCTCACATAGGGAGGCCAATAAACCTGCACAGCTCAAATTTGTACAGAAATATATTCAAATATCGCCAGAACCAAGGATTCTTTCAGTAAACCTGGTTCGCACATAATCGAAGTGTCTCGTTCCCACTTGATAGCGATCTAAGGGCCGCGAGGTTGCTTTTATAACTGAAACTAAAAAATGCTAGATTTAAATAAATCTCAGTCATTCTAGTTTTTTGGTTCCGTCTGGACCTATTTTGAACCGTTTGAAAGCTAGAGTTGGCGAGATTTAAATAAATCTAGTTCGCCCGCAGAAATGTCAGTGTCGATTCATATCAAATGAATATTTAAAGTAATAATTTAATAAAAATGAGTAAATAAATATATATATATATATATATATAATTATATATACGAAATCTGTAAAGGACGATGGGTTTTCACGCCGGTGCCTCGACTGGAATTGAAATATATATATATATATATATATATACATTTATAAAAACTGTATAAAAGTCACGGAATGATCCAGGCTAGACAGAATTGAAATATATATAGAAAAGCAATAAAAAGGGCGATGGGTTTTTTCGCCTGTACCCGGACTGAAAAATAAATATATATATATTTATAAAAAGCTATAAAAGCTATGGAATGATCCAGGCTGGACAGAATTGAAATATATATAAACAATAAAGGGCGGTGGATTTTCACTCCGAGGCCCGGACAGAAATATAAATATATTTAAATATAGACAGAAAAGTAGTCAAACCAAGATTGAGAAGATAACCCAGTGTGGTGAATGGTGCCAAAACAGTAAAAAGACCACAAAATGATCTAGGCCGAATTGGAATATATATATATATATATATATATATATATATATATATATATATATAGACAGAAAAGTAGTTAAACCAAGCTTGGGAAGATAACCCAGTGTGGTGAATGGTGCCAAAACAGTAAAAAGGCCACAAAATGATCAAGGCCAAACTAAAATATAAATATATATATTTATAATTAAATATAGACAGAAAAGTAGTCAACCAAGACTGGAAAGATAACCCAGTGTGGTGAATGTTGCTTATATATATATATATATATATATATATATATATATATATATATATATATATATAAGCAGTAAACTACCGCAAATTTGACATTCGGGCTTGACAAAATAGAAAAGTTAGTATATATACAATTAAATATATACAAAAAAAGCCAAACTCGGACTGAGAAGATAACCCAGTCCGGCGAAGTTGGTCAACACGAAGATATTAGTATATAAAAGCTGCTGGAAGCGACGGATCGTCAATTCGAGTTGTAGAAATGCCAGAAAATGCGTTTAGGTACTAAAATATACCAAAAGTTAACAAAAACGACCACGAAACTGAGTGTAAAAAAGTGCGAAGAAGTAATAATAACTTTCTGATCGTTGAAATATTAATTGTTAATTATTTTCTTAATAAATTATCAGTTTTATATTTTTAAAATTTAAAAGCTATAGGGTTTTGTTTGGCAAAAACTTATTATTTTAAAAAACTAAATTTTTAATAGTTAAGGTTATGTTTGGTAAAAACTCTTTAAAATAGGTGCAAGGACCTTGTTTGGCAAAACTCTTTAAAAATAATTTTAAAGGCCTTGTTTGGTAAAACTAATTTAAAAATCCTTTTAATTCTTTAACATATACTTTCAATGTTATACTTTAATTAATTAAATCTTAACATTCTAATTTAATTAAATTAAAGCAAAAATTAATAAATCAAATAACATTTGCCACATAACAATTATAATTACTCACTAATCATAATCTCATGTAACAATTACCACATAATATTCATTTAATTTATTTATCTCAATTAAATTAAACTATACTATAAAATCATTACACATCAATTAAATTAACATTCATTTAATTAACATATTGCACTTAATTAAATTACTCCACAATAATCACATAAATTATTTATTTAACTCAATAAATAAATTAATTAAAATATTTATTTATCTCAATAAATATTAAAATTAATATATAAAATTCTCATTCGTTATAATCTTCCCTCCTTAAAAGGATTCTGTCCCCAGAATCACAACACAAATTTTTTTCATCCGTTACATTCTTCCCTGCTTAACAAGATTATGTTCCCAGAATCGGTATACAAGAAATTATACAAATAAATGGTGATAAATTTTCTTCATTACATCTTCGAGTTCCCACGTAGCTTCTTCAGCACTGTGGTTCCTCCAGATTACCTTAACAGAAGGTATCACTTTGTTTCTAAGTATTTGTTCTTTCTTATCAACTATATGAACAGGAACCTCTTCATATGTTAAGTCTTTATCGAATTGTAAAGGCTCGTATTCTATTACATGCTTGTAATCGTGTTTGTACGGTCGCAACACGGAAATATGAAAAATGTTGTGTATATTATCTAGCTCCGGAGGTAACGCGACCTCGTAAGCCACTTCGCCCACCCTTCATAGTATCTCGAAAGGTCCAATAAATCGGGGACTCAGCTTTCCCTTCTTTCCAAATTGAATCTTCCCCTTCCAAGGAGATACCTTCAGGAAAACGAAGCTTCTGGCTATAAATTCTTGATTCTGTAGAAGTTGATCGGCATACTTCTTTTGTCTGTCTTGAGCAGAAACCAATCTCGTTCTGATCAGCTTCACGATTTCAGCGGTTTGTTGCACCAATTCTGGTCCCAACAGTTGACGTTCACCGACTTCATCCCAGCACAATGGAGTTCTACATTTCCTGCCATATAATACTTCGTAAGGCGGCATGCCAATACTTGCATGGTAACTGTTGTTGTAGGCAAACTCCACCAACAGTAGATGATCATCCCAGCTTCCTTTGAAGTCCGTAACGCAAGCTCTCAGCATGTCCTCTAGAGTCTGAATCATTCTTTCGCTCTGGCCATTAGTCTGAGGATGGTACGCAGTACTCATTCGCAATTGCGTTCCCAAGCACTCTTGTAGTCGCTTTCAAAAATTTGACGTGAAAAGCATATCTCTGTAGGACACAATCGACACCGGAACACCGTGTCGAGAAATAATTTCCTTCAAGTACAGCTTTGCTATCTGATCTAAGTTAAACTTAATTTTAATCGGTAAGAAATGCGTTGAGTTTGTCAGTCGATCCACTATAACCCATATCGCATCAAAACCCTTTTGAGTCGCTAGAAGACCAACCACGAAATCCATCGTGATATGCTCCCATTTCCATTTCGGAATCTCCAGTGGTTGCAATAATCCACTTGGTCTCTGGTGTTATGCTTTGACTTTCTGGTATGTTAGACATTTCGCAACGCATTCAGCCACGTCTCTCTTTATATTCGGCCACCAGAAATACTTTTTGAGATCCTGGTACATCTTCGTACTCCCAAGGTGAATCTAATATCTCAAACTGTGAGCTTCGCCCAAAATTTTCTCCTTGACGTCTGGTACTGGCGGTACCCAGATTCTTCCTTCAAATAGTAGCAGACCTTCATTATCGATCTTGAACTTGATTTATTCCCCATCGACTATTCTCTTCCTGATCTTCTTGCACTCCACATCGTGAAGTTGTTCCTCTTTCACCTTGTCTACTAGGGTAGAACTAGTAGTTACTTGAAACAGCTTCTCATCCGGTTCCTTCGGATGCTTAACTTCCAGCTCTAACTTAGCCATATCTGCTATCAACTGATCCTAATCAGTTAACATATTTAACTGCTCCCGACCCTTCCTGCTTAAAGCGTCGGCAACAACGTTAGCTTTACCCGGATGATAAAGAATCTCGCAGTTGTAGTCCTTGATAAGTTCCAACCATCTCCTTTGGCACATGTTTAAATCCTTTTGTGTAAAGATGTACTTCAGACTCTTGTGATATGTGTATATCTCACACTTTTCTCCATAAAGGTTGTGTCTCCAAATCTTCAAAGCAAACACTACTACCGCCAATTCCAAGTCATGGTTCGGATACCCTTTCTCGTAGTCCTTCAGTTGGCGTGATGCATAGGCAATGACTTTGCTGCTCTACATCAGCACACATCCTAATCCCTTATGTGAGGCATCACTATATACTACAAAATTTCATGTACTATCCAGTAATGATAACACAGGTGCAGTATTCAAGCTCTTCTTCAGTTCCTGAAAACTTTTCTCACACTTTTTTTTTCGTTTAAACAAACTTAACTATATTACGAGTCAAATTCGTCAACAGAGTTGCAATTTTGGAAAAGTCTTCAATAAACCTTCTGTAGTATCCTGCCAATCCCAAAAAACTCCTTACTTTAGACGGTGTCTTCGGCTGATCCCAATTCATCACAACTTCAACCTTCGATGGATCCACTGAAATCCCATCCTTGTTAATCATGTGGCCAAGAAATTATACATGTTCTAACCAGAATTCACATTTTTAGAATTTTGCATATAGCTTCTCCCGTCTCAGCGATTCTAATGTTAGCCGTAAATGTTCAGTGTGTTCCTCCTCAGTTTTGGAATAAACCAAAATGTCATCTATGAATACCTTTATAAACTGGTCTAGGAATGGCTTAAACACCCTATTCATTAAGTCCATAAATGCAGCTGGTGCATTCGTTAGACCAAATGACATCACTAAGAACTCGTAATGTCCATACCGAGTTCTAAAAGTCATCTTCAGTATATCTTCTCTTCTCACCTTCAACTGATGATACCCACTTCTCAAATCTATTTTCGAGAAGTATCTAGCACCTTTCAATTGATCGAACAAGTCATCGATCCTAGGTAAATGATACCTATTCTTGACCGTGACTTTGTTCAACTCCCTATAATCAATGCATAGCCGCATCGACCCATCCTTCTTCTTCACGAACAATACTGATGCTCCCCACGGTGAAATGCTCGGTTGAATATACTTCTTGTCCAGTAATTCTTATAGTTAAACCATCAGTTCCTTTAACTCGACTGGAGCCATTCTGTATAGAGAAGTCCCCGGTGCTAAGTCGATCATAAACTCTATCTCTCTATCTGGCAGAAGTCATGGCAAATCACTCAAAATACATCCACAAACTACCTAACCATTGAGATCTCTTCTATCTTCAGTCTCTCCTTACGAGTATCCACTATATAGGCTAAATACCCTATACAACCTTGATTCAATAGCTTCTTAGCCTGCATAATCGTCATACAACTCGATTGTCTAGGCGATTTGCTACCATAAAATACAACCTTCGACGAAGTCGAAAGGTTTACCGATTTCTTCTGGCAATCGATTACAGCACCATAGTTAAGCAACCAATCCATACCCAATCTAACATCAAACTCCCCAAGTTTAATCGGAATCAAATCTACCCTTAATTCCTGACCCTTAATATTCAATCTACAATTCTTGTAAACAAACCTAACAGGAATAACCCCCCTATTCGCAATCTCTATATTCAAGGGGTAAACTAATTCCTTTTTAGGTAAGTCTAAGGTCTTAGCAAAATCATCAGATATGAATGACCAAGTAGCATCCGAATCAAATAATACATATACATTTATACTATTGACCGAAATAATACCTGACACAACATCTTTTGACAGCATAGCATCCTACACCGTCATGTTGAACGATCTGGCAGTGGGTCAAACTGCTTGCAGTGGTCCAGCGATAGTCAGAGTGCTGCCGCTGCCATTTCTTCCATTTCTTGTTGACCCTCCAGCTGGCTTCTTAGGGCAACTTCAGGCCATGTGATCCTTAGATACACATGTGTAGCAAGCTCCATTCTTTTGGTTCGGTCAATTTGACGCAATGTGGCCTTCCTGACCACAGTTGAAGCATACCCGCTTCCCCCTCAGATACACTTCAGTATGATTCTTCCCGCATGTAGCACATGCTTCAATCCTCTTCTTCTGCTGGCTTCCCTGTTGACTCCCAACAGATGTGTTGTAATTCCATTTCCTCTTCTGGTTGATAGCACTGCTACCACCAGTCTTGATTTCCGTCTCATTCTTCTTCTTCTTCAAATCCTGATTGTACTTGGTCACCGCGTCGCTTCCACCTTCAGCGAGGATAGCCTTTTCCAGCACAGTTGCAAACGTTCTCAGCTGGAATATGGAGACCTTGCTGTAGAGCCAGGGCTTCAATCCCTGCTCAAACCTTCTCGCCTTCCTCTCGTCAATACTGACCTGGTACGTTGCAAACCTGGCCAGCTCGTTAAATTTAGCGGCGTATTCTGGCACCGACATCGCTCCTTGCTTCAGCTCTAGAAATTGAACCTCCATCTGGTTCTGCGAGCTAATGGGGAAATACATCTCAAAGAACATTTCTTTGAAGCAATCCCACACTATCACTCCTTCCCCTTCCCTCATCTTGTTGGCTTGCCACTAAAAGCTAGCTTCCGACTTCAGCATGAATGTCGCAAAAGCTGTCTTCTGGTCTTCACTAACTCTAGCCACATGGAAGACCTTTTCTATTTTCATTATCCACGTCTGGGCCTCTATCGGGTTCACCGATCCTTGGAATTTCGACGGCCCTACTGCCTTTAACTCTTTAAACGTTGTACCATGAACTTGCGGCTGATTTAAAAGCGTTCCTGTCAGCAGATTCACCAATTGCTGAACCGAATTGGGATTCGTCCCATCATTGTTGTTGTCGTTGTCGTTATTAGTCGAACCCTCGAGGTATAGACGTGTAGGTCTTCTTCTAAGAGGCATCTTTCTGTTAAGAAATACTCTTATTAGATTCTTTACTCATTTCTTAGATATTCAAGTTCATACTTAAACATTTAAATTAATTCAATTCACACTTAAACACCTAGCACGTCAATAAACTTCTTTATTGATTCATAGTTTTAAAACATAGAATAGATAGCATCTCTGCTATTTACATCATCTTTCCTGAACTGAAAAAGTTATAGGATCACATTATTATCTCAAATTCTGGGATTTACATTTATTTATATAAAAAAAGAAATATATAATTAAAGACTCTACTATCTAGGCATGTTAAGACGTCGCACAGCCTCTCTACGTTCTTCTTCCATCACCTAGAACACTGTTCTGCGATCCACCATGTACCACGGTAAATCTTTGAACTGAGCTGGGTAATAGAAGATACGATCTTGGGCCCTATCTATAGCCGTATGGAAAGCATAGTCTGTCTCCCTCAGCTTGGCCTTCTTCACTTGAACCTCGTCCTCAGCTTGTTCTGCACGTTGAGTAGCCCTCATGCTTGTCTCCTATGCTCTAGAGCGCTTCGCTGACTACTCTTGGATGTCTTTTTTTAGTTTTGCTAGTTCGGCCAGTGCATCATCTCTGTCACTCTCCGCGTGAACTAGATCCCACTTTGTGTTTCCAAGCTCACTGTCCAGCTCTTCAATGGTCTCATCTCTCTATTGTATGGTAGTTCGACTCTTGTCTACCAGTTCTTCAAGCTCTTCGACTTTCCCATGAAGCTCCACGTTGCGATCGTAGATCTCTTCGTACATCTCAGCACTAGTCGAGTGTGGTGGGAATTCCTCTTCAGGATCCTCCCCCTCCTCTTTTGACTTATCCTCATCATCTTGGTCAGATACCGGCTCATGCTCCTGACCAGCTACGGTGATCAATGGAGACGGCTCTCTCTGAACCAACTGCTGCCAGACAACATGGATGTCTCGGAGCTCCTCGTATTTAGGCATCTGGGGTAACTCCTCCCAAGCCTGACTGGACTCTCCAACGTTCATCATCCTGACAACAAAATTTTTAAGTTTAATTATTGCGTGATATCGATCGATACTCTTCGAATACTTAAACGTAAACACATAGCACATAAGGTAGTTTATTATCTTTACTATCATCACTATCTTTTTGATCTCCTACAAGGCTATTACCTAAGATTTTCCCCACCTAAGGTTCATAACCTAAAGCTTTGATACCAACCTGTGACACCTCCAAATCCGGGTACTTCATTTCCACATGATTTGGTGCTCACTATCTAAATAAAATACAACTACTACCCAATAGTAAGGAATGCAAAATAAATTACAACCTTATATATAAATAAATAAAAATCATCCTTATAAAAGGATTACAACTTAATCAAATTAATCTCAGGGTTTGCTAACCTTAACATCAATAATAAATGCGGAAAATAAATATCACATAAGAAAGTCTTATTACAATCACATAATAATTCTTAAACAAGTCTTCACTTGTTCATCTTGTTCTTGCCCTTACTAGTCGATGGTGCGTCAACGCTTTCGACTTTAGCTGCAAGGGTTATATAATGCAAAAGTGAGCAAACAAAAGCTCACTTGGAAATACAACAATAATAGTGATAACATATATTGAATAACTTCAAAAGATTTGAATAACTTTTCTTTCATCAATAATAAAGAATTGAATAATAATTCATTCAACAAAGTTCAGAATTTCGAATACAAAAATCATCTGAGGGTCATAAGACCTTGAACTATATCCTAGGTTATAAACATTTCTATTTAAAATATTTAACAGTCATTAGACTATATGGACTCTTAACTCGTACTTAAGGGGATCAGCCCTTCGTACCATGTATTGTGCACAATCATCTTAACGCTTTCGCATGGTAATCCCCTATTAAATAGGGTTGTTCATCTCAGTATTTGATACAAGTCCGCACCAAAGAAAGTTTGTTTGCATAAGCTTAAAGGAAATTTTGAGGTCAACTACCATCAACTAAGGAGTAGTTGAATCGACTTACAATAATCTAGAATAATTCAACAATAAAGAATTATGAAATAACTTATGCTTTAGAATAAAACTTAAAGCATTCGAAAGATAAAATAGACCTTACTTGAACAATTAAGTCAATGTCACTTTAATTAAATCGTGAACTTTAAATAATTACTTGTCCATTGCAGAAATAAAAGGACAAGCGTAAATACAATTAAGATTTGAATTTAAAACACTTGCATATAAATTATAAGTTTAGGGATAGAGAACTTGCCTCAAGCACAAGCTACAAGTTATACTCACGCTCCAAATAACTTTGGGATAGGCACGACCGAGCCACTATGCAGACAGGTCTGACAGTGTCGCGAACTTTGCATAGAAAAAGTCAATTTGACTTATTTTTCCACACCAAATTCCGTATTTAACCAACATATTGCATATAACCTAAATAGAAAATATAATTCTAAGCTTCTAACATGTTTTAACATATATAATCATCATAACTCATAATCAAAACTCTCAATTTTGTAAAATTTGGAGAAAACCCATTTTTCAGTATTCTTGATAAAATTGAACACTGTGAATTTGTTTTTAAACCAATTCACATAATTCCAAGCATAATCAATTCATTTTTAAACATATTAACATAATCTACAATTAATTTACACAACAATTAACAATCAAACATGAATTTTAATTTTAAAAGAGCCATTTATTAAAATCAATTCACTGTAACTTTTGATGAACATGAATTCTTCATGTTCATCATGTTTACATGATAAACAACTAATTTATGCATACAATTCATATATAAATAATTTATGAACACATTATATATATATATATATATATATATATATATAATCATGTTTACATCAATTTCATGTTAATTCATATACACATAGAACTAAATTCATGAAGAACATAGAAACATAATTTAAAATTAAGAATTGAGATTATACCCTTGTTAATAGGTTGGAAGAAGAAGATGATGATGGTGTTCAAGTTCTAACAATTCCTCCTTCGTCTTTTTTTTTCTTTCTAACTTTTTCTAACTTTTCTTCTCTGTATTTTTTCTCCTTTTCTAACACTGACTAACTCTTCTTTGTTTTAACTAACGTATAATACATATAATATAACTGACATATATTATATATATAATTATATCATATATCAATTGTCAATTGTCAATTAATTCCTTAATAAATTATCAGTTTTATATTTTTGAAATTTAAACGCCATAAGGCTTTGTTTGGCAAAAACTCATTATTTTAAAAAATTAGCTTTTTAATAGTTAAGCCATGTTTCGTAAAAACTCTTTAAAATAGGTACAAGGGCCTTGTTTGGCAAAACTCTTTAAAAACCGTTTTAAGTGCCTTGTTTGGTAAAACTAATTTAAAAACCCTTTTAATTCTTTAACACATACTTTCAATGTTACACTTTAATTAATTAGATTCTTAACATTCTAATTTAATTAAATTAAAGCAAACATTAATAAATCAAATAACATTTGCCACATAACAATTATAATTACTCGCTAATCATAATCTCATGTAACCATTACCACATAATATTTATTTAATTTATTTATCTCAATTAAATTAAACCATATTATAAAATCATTACACATCAATTAAATTAACATATTGCACTTAATTAAATTACTCTACAATAATCACATAAATTATTTATTTAACTTAATAAATAAATCAATTAAAATATTTATTTAACTCAATAAATATTAAAATTAATATATAAAATTCACATTTGTTACAGGGTACATTTGTAAAATGGAGTTTGTCCATCGTGGGAATCAGATTCTGATCAATTGGATCATGAATCCCACGATTCCTAAGCTCACATAGGGAGGCCAATAAACCTGCACAACTCAAATTTGTACAGAAATATATCCAAATATCGCTAGAACCAAGGATTCATTCAGTAAATCCTGGTTCGCACATGGTCGAAGCATCTCGTTCCCACTTGATAGCGATCTAAGGGCCGCGAGGTTGCTTTTATAACTAAAACTAAAAAAATGCTAGATTTAAATAAATCTCAGCCATTTTAGCTTTCCTGTTCCGTCTGGACCTATTTTGAACCGTTTGAAAGATAGAGTTGGCGAGATTTAAATAAATCTAGTTCGCCCGCAGAAATGTCAGTGTCGATTCATATCAAATGAATATTTAAAGCAACAATTTAATAAAAATGAGTAAATTAATATATATATATATATATATATATATATATATATATATATATTTCAATTCTAGTCCGAGCACCGGCGTGAAAACCCATCACCCTTTACAGATTTTGTATATATATATATATATATATATATATATATATATATATATATAAAAGCCACGGAATGATCCAGGCTAGACAGAATTAAAATATATACAGAAAAGTAGTAAAAAGGGAATTGGGTTTTCACGTCTGTGCCCGGACTGAAAAGTAAATATATATATTCATAAAAAGCTATAAAAGCTACGGAATGATCCAGGCTGGACAGAATTGAAATATATATTAAACAATAAAGGACGGTGAGTTTTCACTCCGAGGCCTGGACAGAAATATAAATATATTTAAATATAGACAAAAAAGTAGTCAAACCAAGACTGAGAAGATAACCTAGTGTGGTGAATGGTGCCAAAACTAGTAAAAAGGCCACAAAATGATCCAGGCCAAATTGGAGAGTATATATATATATATATACAGAAAAGTAGTCAAACCAAGCTTGGGAAGATAACCCAGTGTGGTGAATGGTGCCAAAACAGTAAAAAGGCCACAGAATGATCTAGGCCAAACTGAAATGTAAATATATATAATTATAATTAAATATAGACAGAAAAGTAGTCAACCAAGACTGGAAAGATAATCCAGTGTGGTGAATGTTGCTTATATATGCATATATATATATATATATATATAAAAGCAGTAAACTACCGCGAATTTGACATTCGGGCTTGACAAAATAGAAAAGTTAGTATATATACAGTTAAATATATACAAAAAAATCCAAACCCAGACTGGGAAGATAACCCAGTCCGGCGAAGTTGCTCAACACGAAGATATTAGTATATAAAAGCTGCTGGAAGCGACAGATCGTCAATCCGAGTTGTAGAAATGCCAGAAAATGCGTTTAGGTACTAAAATGTACCAAAAGTTAACAAAAACGGCTACAGAACTGAGTGTAAAAAAGTGCGAAGAAGTAATAATAACTTTCTGATCGTAGAAATACTCACAATGGACTGCTACACTAGTTTTTTACCAAATCAAAGGCTTTAAACGTCAAAATCTACCGGTTATTTTTTTATATGTGGTAGTATGTGGATATATCTACGTATTATAGTGAAAACATTTGGGTTTGGAAGACAAAAAATAGCTGGAAAACCAAATCGGCAGGGGTTCGGAGCGTCTCTAAATTATTAAATGAACTGGGGGTCACCACTTATTTATAGACCCAAGAGCCTCCACTCTACGTGCTGCTGCCGCAGGTAGAGGTGCGGCTCCACGTGGCGTTGGCCTTGCAGAGGGTCCTGTTGCATCAAAGTGCGTGCACTCCGAGCAATACGATGGCAGGTTCAAAACTTTCTAACTTTTGATCGGAGCGTCCGTTTGAGGCGTGCTGTACCTTTTCGCAAAGCCCTCGCAGTGAGTGTCACAATGACATGGGATAAAACATTTTCTAGGTCAAGGAAGACTGGTACATAACTAGGTCTTCGATTCCTCGCAGTTTTTTCGTTGAGTTATCTTGCGCTGTTTGCACTTGGGATCATCGTTATGGTTCGTTCTGACTTTGGTGGCATCAATTCGGCTTGAGTTTTACCGAATTGGCTTAGAGTTGGTAAAATGATCATTTTTCCCCTCCCGTGGTTGCCTCTAGTGTTGGCATGGCCTTCGGTTGACTTCCTGGGATTGTTTCCAATGTTTAGATCCAAGTTGATTTTGTTTGTCATCAGGGTTGTCTTTGAGGCTGACTTGGTCACTCCAGGTTTTTCTTTAGAGATGTTGTGATGCTTCAGGATTGTTTCTGAAGTTAACTTGACCTCCCGAGTTGAGACCGGGGCTGACTTGCACCTCCTGGCTTAAGACCGGGGTTGACCTGCACCTCTTGGGTTGAGACCGGAGTTGACCTGCACCTCCTGGGTTGAGACCGGGGCTGACCTGTACCTCCCGGGTTGAGACCGGGGCTGACCTATACTTCCCGGGTTGAGACCGGGGCTGACCTGTACCTCTCGAGTTAAGACCGGGGCTGACGTGTACCTCCCGGGTTGAGACCAGGGCTGACCTGTACCTCCCGGGTTGAGACCGAGGCTGACCTGTACCTCTCGGGTTGACACCGGGGCTGACCTCTACCTCCCGGGTTGAGACCGGGGTTGATTTGATGGCCCGGTATTGAGACCGGGGTTGAGTTGACGACCCGATATTAAGACCGGGGTTGAACTAACGGCCCGATATTGAGATCGAGGTTGAATTGACGGCTCGGTATTGAGACCGGGGTTTAGTTGATGGCCCGATTTTGAGACTGAGGTTGAACTGATGGCCCGGTATTGAGATTGTGGTTGAATTGACGGCTAGGTTTTGAGACCGGGGTTGAGTTGATGGCCCGGTATTGAGACCGGGGTTAAACTGACGGCCCGGTATTGGGACCGGGGTTGAGTTGAAAGATAATTTTGCCCTCCTACAGTGTTAGTAACACGGAAAGGAAATTTCAAGTTTCTATAGAATCCTTAATCTCACTAGCAAATCTTTAATTAGATATTACCGAACTGTATAAGTGGGGGTAATATAGTTTGAAGAAAATAGTGGGAGATGCCAATCTAAAATAAGACCTAATTTATTTTGGTATGTAAAATTAATTAAATGAATGTTTGCTATAATGTTGTCTTTCCATATGTAGAATTTTAAAAATATCAAAATCACTAATTTCACTACGTAGCATACTTGATGCTAACAAACTAACCGAGTCGAATTACACGGACTGGTTAAGGAATCTGAGAATAGTTCTCACTGCTGAAAAGATTTTTTAAGTCCTAAATTCACCTGTCCCTAAAACTGTTCCAAAATCAACCTCTGAGGAAGAGATTGCCACTATTGTTAAGTGGCAAGATGATGCATCTGTGGCTCAATGCATCATGCTCGCATCCATGAATAACGAGCTTCAGCGTCAGCATGAAAATATGGATGCTCCTACTATGTTGCTTCACCTCAAGGAGTTGTATGGTGAACAAAGTAGGACTGCTAGATATGAGATATCTAAGGAGCTCTTCTGATCTCGGATGACCGAGGGCACCGCCGTTAAGACTCATGTCCTAAGGGTGATCAATCTAATTGAACGCCTTGGACAGCTTGGGTTCATCATGGATGGGGAGTTGAGTTAAGACTTGGTCTTGTAGTCACTCCCTGAGACCTTCTCGCAGTTCGTTGTTAATTTTCACATGAATAAGTTAGATGTCAGCTTGCCTGAATTACTTAATATGTTGAAAACTGCAGAAGGTCACTTCCCATCCAAGAAGAACCATGTCTTAATGGTGGATTCTTCCAAGAAAAGGAAGGGGCCTAAGGTATCTTCTGAAAGGAAGAAATCTAAGAAGGCTAAGGGCAAGGTGAACACAAAGGAACAAAAGAAACCTGATCCAGCTAGCAAAGGAATGTGCTTCCATTGCAATGAGCCGGGTCACTAGAAGAGGAACTGCAAGAAGTTTTTGGTAGAGAAGAAGCTTGGAGAAGCTTCGACTTCCAATCAAGGTTTGTTCATGATTGAAATTAATTTTTTTGAAAGTCAAAATTCTACTTGGGTATTGGATACCGGCTGTGGTTCTCACATATGTAATACTGTGCAGGGACTGGTCAGAAGTAGAAAGCTAAACAAGGATGAGGTTATCCTACGAGTGGGAAATGGAGCAAAGGTTGCTGCATTAGCTGTAGGCACTTATTATTTAGCAATGCCTACGGGCAAGTCCATTTATTTAAATAACTATTATTTTGTTTCGAATATCATTAGAAACATTATTTCTATTTCTGTATTAGATATGGAAGGGTTTGACATTATAATAAAGAACAACGGTTGTTCTATGTATAAAGAAAATGTTTTATATGGTGTTGGTAATATGCTAAATGGACTTTATATACTTGACTTGCATGAAAATATACTTCACATAGAATAAACTAAGAAAAGGAAAAGAGATGATGTTAATTATACCTATATATAGCACTGTAGATTAGGTCATGTCAATGAAACAAGATTATCCAAGTTGCATAAGGATGGACTCTTAGAGCTATCCAATTTTGAATCATATCCAACTTATGAATCTTGTCTTATGGATAAAATGACTAAATCTCCTTTCAATTGAAAAGGAGAAAGAGTTACAGAGTTGTTAACGTTGGTTCACAAAGACGTTTGTGGACCTATGACAACGAATGCACGGGGAAGATAATCTTATTTTATTACTTTCACTGATAATCACTCAAGATATGGATATGTGTATTTAATGAAATACAAATATGAATCGTTTGAAAAGTTCAAAGAGTTCAAAAGTGAAGTAGAGAAACAAACTGGCAAAAGTATTAAGATTCTTTGATCAGATCGAGGTGGTGTATACTTAAGCGGTGAGTTTCTCCATTGTCTCAAAGAAAATGGTATAATCTCACAATGGACTCCACCAGGTACACCACAGTTAAATGGAGTATCTGAAAGGATAAATCGAACATTATTGGACATGGTTCATTCCATAATGATTTTTACCGATCTTCCAGTATCATTCTGGGGTTATGCCCTAGAAGCGGCTGCATATCTACTAAATAAGGTCCCCTTGAAATCCGCTGTGACACCCCCAAATCCGGGTACTTCGTTTCCACATGATTTGGTGTTCACTTTATAATATAACATACATCTACCCAATGAATAATGCAAAATAACCTACAATTTAAATTAAAATAAATAAATCTCCCTTACAACAAGGGTTACAACCTTTTTAAAATAATCTCGGGTTACTCTAACCCTGACATGAATATAATAAGTGCGGAAATAAAAACATAACCGTCAAATCTTAGTACAATCATTCTCAGTTAAATAAAAACAAGTCTTCACTTGTTTTGCTTTCCCTTGCCCTTACTTGTAGACGGAGCATCAGCGTTATCAACCTTAACTGAAATTGTTATTTAATGCAAGAGTAAGCAACCATAGCTCACTGGAGTTTAACAATAATATATACATGAAAGGATATCTTTCAAAGAATCTGAATAATATGATTCGCTTCAACAATAAAGAATTGAATAATAATTCTTTCATCGCAATTACAATTCAAAAATAGAATTTATCTGAGTGTCATAAGACCTTTGAATTCTTGTCCTAGGTTATAAATATTTCTATTTAAACCTTTAATAGTCAATAAGACTATGGACTTTAACTCGTACTTAGGGGGATCAGCCCTTTGTACCAAGTATTGTGCACAAACATCTTAACGCTATGCGTAGTAACCTCCCCTAGTACATAGGGTTGTTCAACTCAGCAATTTGAATTCAAGTCCGCACCAAAGAAAGTTTGGTTTGGATAAGCTTACAACGGTAATTTAGATTTCACGTTCATCAACTAAGGATTAGTTGAATCGACTATCAATAATTCGTAAATAACAGAATTATGAACTAATAACTGGAACTTAATTAAATATTAATCATCTAATTTAATCAATTAAAATCTAACATCAATAAATCACATAAAATTGCCACATAATTATAATTACTCGTTAATTATAATTCATGTAACACTTCATCACATATCACATCTAATTTAATTCTCTCAATTAAATTAGAACTATAATATAAAATTAATATACATCAATTAAATTAAATTTTACACATTCATTTAATTAATATGTACACTTAATTAAATCACTTCCATAAATTACATAATTTATTTATTTAACTCAATAAATAAATCACATAAAATATTTATTTAACTCAATAAATATTTAAAATTAAATATAAAAATCTCAATCGTTACAATCTTCCCTCCTTAAAAGGATTCTGTCCCCAGAATCGCACATAAAAAAAATAAATTCTCGTCTATTACATTCTTCCCCCTTAAAAAGATTCTGTCCCCAGAATCAGTATATAAGGGGTTATACAAAACTAATCAAATAAATGCGGATAAGATTTCATCATAACATCTTCGAGTTCCCACGTGGCTTCTTCAGCACTGTGGTTCCTCCAGATTACCTTAACAGAAGGTATTACTTTATACCTAAGTACTTGTTCCTTTCTATCAACTATTTGAAAAGGCACTTCTTCATATGTTAAGTCTTTATCAAATAACAAAGGTTCATATTCTATTATATGTTTATAATCGTGCTTGTAAGGTCTTAACACAGAAATATGAAAGACATTATGTATATTCTCGAGCTCTGGAGGTAATGCAATCTCGTAAGCAACCTCGCCCACCTTTTGTAGTACCTCGAAAGGTCCAATAAATCTGGGACTCAGCTTTCCCTTCTTGCTAAATCGAATCTTCCCCTTCCAGGGAGATACTTTCAGGAACACGAAACTTCTTGGTAAGAATTCTCGGTTTTGTCGATGAAGATCGGCATACTTCTTCTGTCTGTCTTGAGCAGCAACTAATCTCGTTCTGATCAGCTTCACAATTTCGGTGGTTTGTTGTACCAATTCTGGTCCCAACAATTGTCGTTCACCGACTTCATCCCAGCAAAAAAGAGTTCTGTATTTTCTACCATATAATGCTTCGTAAGGCGGCATGCCTATACTCGCATGATAACTATTGTTGTAGACGAACTCCACCAATGGTAGATGATCCTCCCAGCTTCCTTTGAAGTCCATCACACAAGCTCTCAGCATATCCTCAAGCGTCTGAATCGTTCTCTTGCTCTGTCCATCAGTCTTAGGAAGATACGCTGTACTCATTCGCAATTGCGTTCCCAAACATTCTTGCAATCGCTTCCAGAAGTTCGACGTGAAACGCGGATCTCTGTTGGACACAATCGACACCGGAATACCGTGTCAAGAAATAATTTCCTTCACGTATAGCTTCTCTAGCTTATCCAGGTTGTACTTAACCCTGATCGATAGAAACTGGGCTGACTTCGTCAGTCAATCCACTATAACCTATATCGCATCAAATCCCTTCTGAGTTACTAGAAGACCTACCACGAAATCCATCGTGATGTGCTCCCACTTCCACTCTGAAATTTCTAACGGTTGCAGCAATCCACTTGGTCTCTGGTGTTCTGCTTTAACTTTCTGTCATGTCAAGCATTTCACAACTCATTCAGCAACGTCCCTCTTCATATTCGGCCACCAGAAATGATGCCTGAGATCCTGGTACATGTTCGTACTCCCAGGGTGAATAGAATATCTATAACTATAAGCTTCGCTCAGAATCTCCTCTTTGACCTCAGGTACTAGCGGTAATCCTCCTCCAAATCTTCTTACATTCTTCATCGTGTAGTTGTGCTTCTTTCACTTTGTCTACTAGAGTAGAACCAGTAGTTACTTGAAACAACATCTCATCCGATTCCTTCGAAAGCTTCACCTCCAACTCCAATCTAGCCATCTGTTCTATCAACTGATCCTGATCAGTTAACACGTTCAGCTTCTCCTGACCTTTCCTGCTCAAAGCGTTGGCAACAACGTTAGCTTTACCCGGATGGTAAAGTATCTCGCAATCGTAGTCTTTAATCAGTTCCAACCATCTTCTTTGGCGTATGTTCAAATTCTTCTGGGTAAATATATACTTCAGACTCTTGTGATCTGTGTATATTTCACACTTTTCTCCATATAAGTAGTGCTTCCAAATCTTTAGGGCAAACACTACTGCCGCCAATTCTAGATCATGGGTCAGATACCTCTTCTCATAATCTTTTAGCTGACGTGACGCATAGGCAATGACTTTTTCGCTCTGCATCAACACACAGCCTAATCCTTTATGTGAGGCATCGCTATATACTACGAAATTCCCCGAACTATCCGGTAAAGACAATACAGGCGCAGTACTCAACCTCTTTTTCAGCTCTTGAAAACTCTCCTCACACTTCTCCGTCCAAACAAACTTAACTATTTTACGAGTCAAATTCGTCGACGGAGTTGCGATTCTAGAAAAGTCTTGGATAAATCTACGGTAATAACCTGCCAATCCCAAGAAACTTCTCACTTCAGATGGCGTCTTCGGCTGTTCCCAATTCATAACAGCTTCAACCTTCGACGGATCTACAGAAATACCATCCTTGTCGATAACGTGGCCAAGAAATTGGACACGTTCCAACCAGAATTCGCAGTTCGAGAATTTAGCGTAAAGCTTATCTTCTCTCAGTGCTTCTAAGGTTAGTCGTAAGTGTTCAGCATGCTCCTCCTCGGTCTTGGAATAAACCAGGATATCATCTATGAACACTACCATGAACTTGTCCAGAAATGGCTTGAACACCCTGTTCATTAAGTCCATAAATGCAGCTGGGGCATTCGTGAGACCAAATGACATCACCAAGAACTCGTAATGACTATATCGAGTCCTAAAAGCCGTTTTAGGTATATCTTCCTTCCTCACCTTCAATTGATGATACCCGCTTCTCAAATTAATTTTTGAGAAGTACCTTGCACCCTTCAGTTGATCAAACAAGTCATCGATCCTAGGTAAAGGATACCTATTCTTGATCGTAACTTTATTCAACTCCCTATAATCAATGCAAAGACGCATCGATCCATCGTTCTTCTTAACAAACAAAATAGGCGCTCCCCACGGCGAAACGCTGGGTTGGATATACTTCTTGTCTAGTAATTCTTGCAGTTAAACCATCAGTTCCTTCATCTCGACAGGAGCCTTCTGTATGGAGCCTTCGAAATTGGAGCAGTTCCCGGCGCTAGATCGATCAAGAGCTCTATCTCCCTATCTGGCGGAAGTCTTGGCAAATCGCTTGAAAAAACGTCCACAAACTCTTTAACTACCGATATCTCCTCCACCTTCGGGCTTTCCTTACGCGTATCTACTATGTAGGCTAGATATCCCACACAGCCTTGTGTCAGAAGTTTCTTGGCTTGCATAACCGTCAGACAACTCACTTGCCTAGGCGATTTGCTACCATAGAACACCAACTTCGACGGAGTCGTAAGGTTTACTGACTTCTTCTGACAGTCGATTACCGCCCCATGGTTGAACAACCAATCCATACCTAGTATGACGTCGAATTCCCCAAGTTTTATCAGAATCAAATCTACTCTAAGCTCTTGACCCTTAATGTCCAGTCTATAATTCTTATAAACACACCTAACAGGAATAACTTCCCTATTCGCAATCTCTATGTTCAAGGGGTAAACTAACTCTTCTACAGGTAAGTCTAGGGTTTTAGCAAAATCATCAGATATGAATGAACAAGTAGCACCCGAATCAAATAATACATATGCATTTATACTATTGATCGAAATAATACCTGACACCACGTCTTTTGATTGCATAGCATCCTGCACCGTCATATTGAATGTCCGTGCAGTGGGTCGAACAGCTTGCAATGGTGCAGCAATAGTAACGATACTGCCGCTTCCATTCCCTCCGCTCCCTGTTGACCTTGCCGTCAGCTTCTTAGGGCAGTTGCGAGCCATGTGATATTTGGATCCACATGTAAAGCAAGCTCCCTTCTTCGAGTTTGGGCAATTAGGCGCGATGTGGCCTTCCTGACCACAGTTGAAGCACACCCGCTTCCCCTTCATGCACACGCCAGTGTGATTCTTACCATATGTAGCACATGCTTCGATCTTCCTCTTCTACTGGCTTCCTTGTTGACTCCCAGCAGAGGTGTTGTCATTCCATTTCCTCTTCTGGTTACAGCGCTGCTACCCCCAGTTTTGGTTTCTACATCATTCTTCTTCTTCCTAACTTGGTTGAACTTCGTCACCGCTTCGCTTCCTCCCTTAGCAAGTATGGCTTTCTCCAGCACCGCTGCAAAGGTATTCAGCTGGAACATGGAAACCTTGTTGTAGATCCAGGTCTTCAGTCCCCGCTCAAACCTTCTCGCTTTCCTAGCGTCAGTGCTGACCTAGTATGTAGCGAACCTGGCCAACTCATTAAACTTGGCGGCATACTCGGACACCGTCATCCCTCCCTGCTTAAGTTCTAGGAACTGGACCTCCATCTGGTCCTGGGAACTCACTGGGAAGTACATTTCGTAGAACATTTCCTTGAAACGTTCCCACATGATGACTCCCTCTCCCTCTCGGGTCTTGTTAGCCTGCCACCAAAAGCTAGCGTCCGACTTCAACATGAAAGTCGCGAACGCTGTCTTCTGGTCTTCACCTACTCGGGCTACGTCGAATACCTTCTCCATTTCCATAACCCATGTCTGAGCCTCAATAGGGTTGGTCGATCCTTTGAATTCAGGCGGTCCTACAGCCTTGAATTCCTTGAACGTTGTACCCTGTACCTGCGGCTGATTCGCAAGAGCTCCGGTCAACAGGTTCACCAACTGCTGAACCGAGTTGGGATTCTTCCCATCGTTATTGTTTTTGTTCGCCTCGGGGTTTTGACGCGTTGATCTTCTTCTAGGAAGCATTTTCTGTTAAGAAAATATTATTATTAGACCCTTTATTCAACTATTAAGTATTCAAGTTCATACTTAAACGTTTAAATGGCTCAATTCACATAGAACACATAGCACGTCAAATAAACTTCTTTTATTAATTACTCGTAGTTTTAAAAAACATCAAACAGATAGCATTTCTGCCATTTACATCATCCTTCCTGAACTGAAAAAGTTACAAGATCACATTATTAACTCATCCCCTTCTTATCTCAAATTATGAGATTTACATTACTTATTACAAAAAGCAATACATAAACAAAACTCTACTACTACTGCTACTACTGCTACTGCTTAGGCATATTAATACGTCGCACAGCCTCTCTGTGTTCCTCTTTCATTACCCGAAACGCCGTTTTTCGGTCCACCACATACCACGGTAAACCTTGGAACTGAGCTGGGTAGTAGAAAATACGGTCCTGAGCTCTCTCTATCGCTGTATGAAAAGCATACTCCGTTTCCCTTAGCTTGGATCTCTTGGCTTCAGCTTCACCTTCAGCTCGATCGGCTCGTTGATTAGCCCTCAAGCTTGACTCTTCAGCTCTGGCACGCTTCCTCGACTCCTCCTGGATGTCTTGCTTTAGCTTTGCCAGTTCAAATCGAGCAGCATCTCTATCAACCTCCATATGTATTAGGTTCCACTGTACATCTCCTAGGTCACTTGCCATTTCTTCGATCGTCTCGTCCCGCTGCTGGATGGTTTCTTCGAGATCTCCTACTCGTCCATGAAGCTCCACATTGCTATCGTAGACTGCCTCGTACATCTCAGCACTAGTAGAGTGAGGTGGGAATTCCTCTTCGGGATCCTCTTCCTCCTCTTCAGGCTCGTCATCTTCTGGAATAGGTGTCAGCTCACGCTCCCGACCAGCTACGGTGATCACTGGAGATCGCTCTCTCCTAACCAGCTGCTCCCAGACAACATGTATATCACGGGGCTCCTCCTCTCTAGGCACCTGAGGTACATCCTCTCTAGCCTGACTAGGTTCTCCAACGTTCGACATCCTGACAAAAGAATTTTAAAGTTTATTATTACGTGATATCGAGTCGTCACTCTTCGAATACTATAATGTAAACACATAGCACATAAGGTAGTTTATTATCTTTTACCTATCACATCTATCTTTTCGATCTTACAGACACCCCCAAATTCGGGTACTTCGTTTCCACATGATTTGGTGTTCACTTTCTAATATAACATACATCTACCCAATGAATAATGCAAAATAACCTACAATTTAAATTAAAATAAATAAATCTCCCTTACAACAAGGGTTACAACCTTTTTAAAATAATCCCGGGTTACTCTAACCTTGACATGAATATAATAAGTGCGGAAATAAAAACATAACAGTCAAGTCTTAGTACAATCATTTTCAGTTAAATAAAAACAAGTCTTTACTTGCTTTGCTTTCCCTTGCCCTTACTTGTAGACGGAGCACCAGCGTTATCAACCTTAACTGAAATTGTTATTTAATGCAAGAGTGAGCAACCACAGCTCACTGGAGTTTAACAATAATATATACATGAAAGGATATCTTTCAAGGAATCTGAATAATATGATTCGCTTCAACAATAAAGAATTGAATAATAATTCTTTCATCGCAATTACAATTCAAAAATAAAATTTATCTGAGTGTCATAAGACCTTTGAACTCTTGTCCTAGGTTATAAATATTTCTATTTAAACCTTTAATAGTCAATAAGACTATGGACCTTAACTCGTACTTAGGGGGATCAGCCCTTTGGACCATGTATTGTGCACAAACATCTTAACGCTATGCGTAGTAACCACCCCTAGTACATAGGGTTGTTCAACTCAGCAATTTGAATTCAAGTCCGCACCAAAGAAAGTTTGGTTTGAATAAGCTTACAAGGGTAATTTAGATTTCACGTTCATCAACTAAGGATTAGTTGAATCGACTATCAATAATTCGTAAATAACAGAATTATGAACTAACATATGCTTTAGAATCAACTTAAAGCATTTAAAATAATAACTGGATCTTACTTGAACAATAAGTTAAGATCATTTCAATTAAATAAACAATTGTCCAATACAGAAATGGAAATGACATTCTCAACAATGAATATATGAATTCAAGAATTTGTATATAATTAACAAATTTAGGGTTAGAAGACTTTCATTAAGCGCAAGCTACTTAACTCAACCACGTACTTAAACACTTCCTATAGATATTCAATTATAATAATCTAAATCAGTTAACACAACTAATTTACATAAGTGATTAACCTTCATGGTTAACTCACTCTAAATAAATAAATAATAATAATCAACTATCACATAGTTAATTACATCACATCTGTAGTCACATAATTAAATTAATTATGTATTTAGTTAAATTATAATTAAACAATTATAATTTAAACACTTAATCAAATTATAATTACATAAATTATAATTACCTTTTAAATTATAAATAATTTATAATTTATAATCAATTAAACTATATCATGCATTTATCATTACACAATTTAATCATGTATTTATCAATTATAATCAATAATTAAACATTCATTATAATAACACAATTTAAAATCCACAATTAAACATGCATTTATTAAATTATAATTACTTAAATTATAATTTAAATTAACATTTAATTGATTAAAATAATCAATTTCTATACATTACAATTTTACAATATTATACTTTAAATTAAACACCTACTCTTAATTATAATTAATCAAATTATAATTAAGTAACTCATTTATAATAAAACAATTATAGTTTATAATTTATATACTATATTAGGTTTTCAAAACTTTCTTTTTCTCAAATATGAATTTATCACAATTATATAACAACATGTTATATCATTTAAATATATGTCCACTATAAATGAATAATTAAACTAAGGCTCAAAAATAATCTGCACAAATAAACTAAACTCACTGCCTAAGCACTGTGCATGGCGCAGCTACGCAGCCAGCTGCCTTAACACCGGCACAGCTGCGCAGGGGTTGAATCTGGGACAGGCCAGTGGCGCAGCTGCGCTGCTCCTGGCCTTGCTGCCGGCGCAGCTGCGCAGCAACTCGACTAGACGCAGACAGCCACGGCTCTCTGCTTTACCGAACAACCCATACAAGCCAACAAACGGAGAATTACAGTAACGTAGCCACTGTAACTCCATACACATGCAATAATACATAACATAACATGTTTCTACAATATAACAACCATCTAAATAATGATAATCACAAGTTTTAAAAATCCAATTTGGCCATTTTCATGAAAACTCATATTTTTCCAAAATAATCCACTGTAAGAAATTTTTTTCCATCAATTCCACTTTATATACATACATTATATACGTAATTACATGTAATCATCAAATAATTTCCCAATAAGCATGTTAGCATATTCTAATTCATCAATTTTACTTTATCATCAAAACATATAAATTCCATGTGAACACAGTTTTCAATTAAAACTTATTCTGACAAAATTTTATTTTCTGACAATCCTTCTTATGGAATATAATTTATATATAACCCATTATAAGCACACTATATATATATGTACACCAAATTTATACAACTCTCATGCTAAAATCATACACAGAGAATTCATACTCAAGGATAACATAGAAAACATAAAAATAAAAATGGAATTAAGACATACCCTTTAACTTATGTTTGAAGAAGAAAATAATGCCAATTGCTTTGATTCTCACTAGTTCTCCCTTTCTTCTTCCTCTTCTTCTTCTCTCTTTCTCTCCTCTGTGTTCCTCATTTCTTTCTTAGTTCTTAGACTAACTTAGCATAAACTAATCTAACGTATAATATAATACGTAGTAATAGATATAGGATTAATTATATATAATATAACTGACAATTATATTAAATATAATGTCAGTTACAAATTTCAAAAGCCACAATGCCTTGTTTGGCAAAACAAGGTTATTTTCAAAAACAGATTATTAATGCTAAGGTACTGTTTGGTAACAGTTTATTTAAAAACAGCTTTTTGATAGTTAGGGCCCTGTTTGGTAGAAATAGGTTTAAAACAAATACAAGGGCCTTGTTTGATTAAAATCATTTAAAATCCTTTTTCTTTTATTTTAACAAATCATTAAACACCTATTTTAAATGTCACATTTTAATTAATTAAATATTAATCATCTAATTTAATCAATTAAAATCTAACATCAATAAATCACATAAAATTGCCACATAATTATAATTACTCGTTAATTATAATTCATGTAACACTTCATCACATATCTCATCTAATTTAATTCTCTCAATTAAATTAGAACTATAATATAAAATTAATATACATCAATTAAATTAAATTTTACACATTCATTTAATTAATATGTACACTTAATTAAATCACTTCCATAAATCACATAATTTATTTATTTAACTCAATAAATAAATCACATAAAATATTTATTTAACTCAATAAATATTTAAAATTAAATATAAAAATCTCAATCGTTACAATCTTCCCTCCTTAAAAGGATTCTGTCCCCAGAATCGCACATAAAAAAAATAAATTCTCGTCTATTACATTCTTCCCCCTTAAAAAGATTCTGTCCCCAGAATCAGTATATAAGGGGTTATACAAAACTAATCAAATAAATGCGGATAGGATTTCATCATAACATCTTCGAGTTCCCACGTGGCTTCTTCAGCACTGTGGTTCCTCCAGATTACCTTAACAGAAGGTATCACTTTATACCTAAGTACTTGTTCCTTTCTATCAACTATTTGAAAAGGCACTTCTTCATATGTTAAGTCTTTATCAAATAGCAAAGGTTCATATTCTATTATATGTTTATAATCGTGCTTGTAAGGTCTTAACACAGAAATATGAAAGACATTATGTATATTCTCGAGCTCTGGAGGTAATGCAATCTCGTAAGCAACCTCGCCCACCTTTTGTAGTACCTCGAAAGGTCCAATAAATCTGGGACTCAGCTTTCCCTTCTTGCTAAATCGAATCTTCCCCTTCCAGGGAGATACTTTCAGGAACACGAAACTTCCTGGTAAGAATTCTCGGTTTTGTCGATGAAGATCGGCATACTTCTTCTGTCTGTCTTGAGCAGCAACTAATCTCGTTCTGATCAGCTTCACAATTTCGGTGGTTTGTTGTACCAATTCTGGTCCCAACAATTGTCGTTCACCGACTTCATCCCAGCAAAAAAGAGTTCTGTATTTTCTACCATATAATGCTTCGTAAGGCGGCATGCCTATACTCGCATGATAACTATTGTTGTAGACGAACTCCACCAATGGTAGATGATCCTCCCAGCTTCCTTTGAAGTCCATCACACAAGCTCTCAGCATATCCTCAAGCGTCTGAATCGTTCTCTTGCTCTGTCCATCAGTTTTAGGAAGATACGCTGTACTCATTCGCAATTGCGTTCCCAAACATTCTTGCAATCGCTTCCAGAAGTTCGACGTGAAACGCGGATCTCTGTCGGACACAATCGACACCGGAATACCGTGTCAAGAAATAATTTCCTTCACGTATAGCTTCTCTAGCTTATCCAGGTTGTACTTAACCCTGATCGACAGAAACTGGGCTAACTTCGTCAGTCGATCCACTATAACCTATATCGCATCAAATCCATTCTGAGTTACTAGAAGACCTACCACGAAATCCATCGTCCTTTACAGCTTTCATATATACAACTGTATATATATTGCTTTACTCACTTTTATTAAATTATTGCTTTAAATATTCATTTTATATGAATCGGCACTGACATATCTGCGGGCGAACTAGATTTCTTTTAATCTCGCCAACTCTAGCTTTCAAATGGTTCACATATGTCCAGACGACCGAACCGGGAAGCTAGAATGGCTGAGATTTATTTAAATCTAGCATTTTTCTAGTTTCAGTTACAAAAGCAACCTCGTGTCCCTTAGATCGCTATCTAGTGGGAACGAGACGCTTCGACCAGGTGCGAACTAGGATTTACTGAATGAATCCTCGGTTCTGGCAACATTTGGGATATATATCTGTTTCTGTTCAAATTTGAATTGTACAAGTTTATTGGCCACTCCTATGTGAGCCTAGGAATCGTGGGATTCATGATTAAGCTGATCAAAATCTGATTCTCACGATGGACAAACTCCACTTTACGAATGTACCCTGCCAGGTTTTCTGTAGAAATGTACATACAAAAAGACCTTAAAACGGTTGTCCGGATTTAAGGTCTCAACATAGTGAAAATATGTTTTGTCGTGTCAGAGTCCCTCCAATGGTTGTCATGCCCATGAGGAGACCGACACTTGTATATATTTTGTGGTCGAGGATGCTTCGCAGCCCGACAATCACCATTCAAATTGAGCCTTAAGGCTAAAAATATAAAACTGAAAGTATCGATATGCTCCAATTCCTATGATAGCGTAAGGGTTTGAAAACTAGCTTTCAAAACATCACTTCAATAATCTTATCAAAAAGATAAGCTTTTGCAAATCAAATCAAATACTTTTACAAATCAAATCAAGGACTTTTGCAAATCAAATCAAACCTTTCATATATAGGTTCAATGAAGCCTGTCAAATACTTTCAAATCAGATATAGGCCCAAATTTCAACCAGCATACACACACACATTTAAGCTTTTTTAAGGGAAATATTGAAAAGATGCGGTACCGTGTTTACACGAGAGTTATGGGGTGCCTAACACCTTCCCCACACTTAACCAAGCCCTCGAGCTCAAACTTTATTTTCAAAGATCAAGTTTCGACAGTGTCCAGCATTTGGGCCTCTTTCAAACAAAACTCGGTTGAGTTGGTACAACCATTTCAAATCTACCAACTGGCGACTCTGTAAAACGTTCAATCGTCGACATGATACATGTTGGCCTTTTCCTAAAAAACCCTTCAAAACCTTTTTCGTAATAAAAAGAGTGAGGGTAGAGATAACTTAAGAAGAGAAAAAGATCCGGGTTGTGACCCGACCCGTGAAATTTTTTCCCGACGTAGACAGGTGGCGACTCTGCTGGGGACAGTAGAGGGCTTAGGCCGCGTTCAAATCTTTTCAAAAATTTCCCTTTCAAAATCACGTATGTGTGAATTCTGTGTTTTACATTAAATGAATGAATGTTGCGTCTTTACATTGAATGAATGTGAATGAATGCTTTCCTGCTTTTTAGTGCTTCACACCCATATTAGTGCTTCGCACCAACTGTCATCATATGCATAACGATGAGGCACGATGTATGTGCATGTATGTTGTGTGATTCGTCTCTCAATGAGGCAAAACCCGTCGGTGATAAGTAATGTCTCTGGGGACGGCGTAGTCTCTGGGGCTCATGAAAATGCACCACCCAGATTCGCTCCAGTTGAAAGATTGGATTAATTTCCCCTCTAGTAGATTGCGATGATCTGGGGACCTTCATGCCGAAAAGCCGCGAGAGTAGCCTAAGATAGGTCAGCCTCTGATTAACCAAATTCGATGGGAAGTTTCTTCATGCCTTCCTCTTTCAATTCAATGTCAATGTTTTCAATATGTTAATCATGTCATCAAAACAACTGACCTCTGTGTTGCAGGATAAGATTAAAAACTACATCATGGCATACATCATATCCCTATCTATCTCAGGAAATTGACATGCCTACGTTTTGTTGTAGGTGAAAAATTGGTCCTGTCACTAGATTTAAGTCTAAGAAAGCACTACGTCCATCCACGGACATGACTTCGATTGCTCAACCAGAATCCACCCCTGTATCTAGGGAATAGTTTGAAGGATTGAGAAATCAGATAGCCGAATTGGCCAATTTTCTAAGAGAACAAAGTAAGGCCCTTAAAGGGAAGCAAGCCCAAACTCACACAGAATCGAAAACACCTGGTGGTAGTGGTGGCAATCAAGAGACTGAAAAGGTTGAAACTCGGATTCCTGGACCACAGAACCAAGACACAACCAACAAAACCCCTAAAATCACCACCCTCAGCAAAGAACTGGAAGTTGGTGACATCGTGAAGAAAATACAACAAATGGAGGAAGCTCTTCAGTCTATCAAAGGGACTGGGGCATTCGGTAGTGTTAATTACTCTGACCTTTGTATATTTCCCGGGGCTCGTTATCCCGAAAAGTTTCAAGTCCCCGATTTTGAGAAATATAATGGATTGGGAGACCCTTATTCACATCTGAAAGTATTCATTGGAGAACTCGGATCCTATGCAGAGGACGAGAAACTTCGAATATAGTTATTCCAAAAGAGTCTGACTGGAGAAGCTAGAGCCTAGTATGCCCGTCTGGACAACTCTAAGATTCACAGCTAGGAAGAGTTAGCCCATGCCTTCCTTAGTCAATACAGCTTCCAATCTCAGCTGACTCCAGACAGATACCAGATAACCAAAATTAAGAAAAAGAACACTGAATCACTCAGAGAGTATGCCCAACGATGGAGGCGGGTTGCAGAACAAGTCACCCCAGCTATGACTGAGTCTGAGATAGTCATGACCGTCATCGATATCCAAGAAGCTCCCTATTATGAGAGAGTCCTAGCAAGCATAGGAAAACCATTCTCTAAGATGATCAAGCACGGTGAAATGGCAGAAATGGGGCTCAAATCCAGAAAGATAAAAGATCTAACCTTCCTCGAAGCTGTTGCTGAACATATTCAGTCCAGAAATTACGAGAGTAATCCCCGGAGGGTACATAAGAAGAAAGATGAAGAAGTGTCCTTAGTATTACAAGGACAGAATCCAAGGGGCGAGTCAAACAGTATGCCCATTCAAAGGAGGAACTATACCCCTTTTCAAACTCCAACACAACCTTCAAATCCTCCATTTCAGAAAAATATGGAGGTCAAGCATCGAAGAACTTTCACCCCTCTAGGGGATTCACTCGAAAATGTGCTAAAGTTATTAACGGCACAGAAGAAGATTGTCCAACTCCTTCCACCCACCAATACTGGTGGACGAAATTTTGATCCAAGCAAGAAGTGTGCTTATCATTCGGGATCTCCGGGCCATGACACCCAAGACTGTTGGTCTCTCAAGCATAAAATCCAAGACGTAATTGACAACGGAGAGATTGTGGTAACAAAGCCTGAGCAACCGCATGTGCAAGACAATCCCTTCCACAGCATAAAGAGGAGAATGTAAATATGATCAGCACCACAAGTGAAGAAGGATCCAAATACCTCCGTTATGTGGGAGAATCAACTCCATCCAGCAACAACACCCCAGACAGTTGGGAAGTATCAGAAAGGAGATTCCTGATAGGGCAAGAGATAAAGTCTATCAAGGAACAAATCGAACAATTAGTAGAACTGGTCGTCTACCAGCATCAGATCACTAGAAAGTTGATAAAACAGGCCAACCAGTCTGACGTCGATCGTCCTCCCACACCGGAAATCAATCCTATGAGGGATCACTACCGGCATCATGAGCATGAACCCTGGGCCGATAAGGTGGCCAAAGAAGAAGAAAGTGTCCAAACTGGTAGGAAGTTCTTATTTCAAAGGAACTTCACCAACTTGAACCAGTCGATGGAAGAAATCCTCCAGATGTTAATCAACGAGGGAATGGTTGCAGATTTATTACCTCCATTGAACCCTCGATCCAGAAAATTCAAACCTAACCAAACTTATCAGTACCACTCCAATTCACCCAGCTATGATACTGAGGATTGCTGGGCACTTCGTAACCTAATTCAGAACCTGATTGAAAGCGGTGAATTGATAAGGGGAAATCAAGTTCTCGACCTCCCAGATAAAGACACTCTCTGTATCCCCACTATATGGAACCAGGATACAGTGGCTATCATTTCATGCGATAGGGAATCGACCCTCACACCCTTAGTCCTACCTAGGGAAAGGGGTCAAAGAAGCATAAAATCCTATGAAGGTGGCCGCACTCGAGCCTTTGATCTTGCCCTTCAGACCTCAGTATCCAGTTATGAGTCTGAAGAGGGTCCCATGGAACTACGAGAATGATGAAGGTTCCACCTCAAATAACATTGTCGTTGTACCAAAGGACAATCCATTGTACCTGCCTCAGCGGGTGATCAAACCAGTATTCAAGGCCAAATTAAAGGTAACCGATGAGAAAATCAAAGAGTTCCTCAACAAGATAGGACACAATAAAATCAAAATAGTGCAGAGCTTGAAGGATGCACCCAAGCAAATGTCCATCCTCGATCTGGTCTTATCATCGATAGAACATCGTGACATTCTAGTGAAAGTACTGAAAGAAGCCCATCTGCCAAAGACAGTGGATGCTGAGAAATTTCATCACATGGTTGAACACATTTTTAACAACAATGTGATATCCTTCACTAACGATGATATCCCTGCAGAGGGAACGGGCCATCGTAAGTCCCTGCATATAGCGGTGATGTCTTTCGGGTATGTGATAGGAGGTGTGCTCATAGACGGAGGATCATCCCTCAACATCTGTCCTTACGATACCTTGGAAAAATGAAGATCAACCCGAACCAGATCAAAACCAGTTATATGGTCATCCGAGCTTTTGATGGGTCCCGACGCCAAGCTATGGGAGAAATAGAGCTACCTTTAGAGATTGGCCCACACACTTTCTATGTATCCTTTCAGGTGCTCAATATCGCCACCGAATATAACCTGTTGTTGGGCAGGCCTTGGATTCACATGGCAGGGGCAATGCCACCCACCCTCCATCAACGTCTCAAATATATTATCAACGACAACCTCATCACGGTCAACGCCGAACCGGAATACCCTGTCGGCATACATGGAGATATGCCAGTGATTAGCCTGGATGCAGGGATTGAACCTGCAAGTTTTCAAGCCCTGGAGGTGAGTGATACTCAGTACCTACCCATTGGGGCACCAACCCTAAAACCAAAGGTCTCCACCGAAGTTATGACAATGGGCTAGGAAATGGTATCTTTGGGTTTCCATCCTTGAGAAGGGTTAGGAAAAAATCAGCAAGGTATCCAAAGTCCTGTACAAATCTCGAGTCAGACTAGGAGAGCCGGTTTGGGATTTTCATCCAGGGAAAATTACAGGAACCCGCATAAGCATCCCAAGGCTCATGCTTCCACCATACTGCTGCCAAACCTCACTAATGCCGGATGGGTAAAACCAGTAAGGAAGATCCCCGCTGTGGTATCAGCCATGCTATTTCCTCCAATCATACATGTCAAAGAAAGAAAAGCCTTTGAGCCTGAGGCGGATAGTGAAAAGGGAAAAGAAAAGATCTTGTATGAAGGACGAGACCCATTTGCTAATATACGTGTTATCATAAATTACGAGGGTATGAATGATGAGATCCCAGACAGTGACGACGAGGATCAAATTCAAATTCCTCACATCAAGAAAGGGAAAGGGGGCAGTTCAATGAAAAACCCTAGTCCTATTATAAAAGATGTCTCAGTCGTTATCCGAGACGAGACAGATGATCACAATTCCTTGATCCTCCCTGTTCACGAGGATCTGACCCTGGATAACTGGAGTAGTGTCCTTTGCCTCGGTCAAAAAGGGTAAAGGGGCAAAGAGTCTGTCTGCCCTTTAAACATGCTTTCATTTGCTGCTTACTTTTCATTGCACAGCTATAGCAACAACTTTGTCATGCTTTGCCAAATGCTCTGTATATTTAAGCAGTTGTATATATTTAAAATGAAAGCATTTTTGTTTTCAGGACTCGAGCATTGGATGTGTTTATCTCTGCTGATGAGATGCCAACCTATCACAGTGACTATAACTTTGATGTAGAACTGAACTTTGACTTGATGGATATTGATCAAGAGGAGGAAGATGACTATGAGGTGCCCGAGGAGATCAAAGAATGGGTTGAAGACAAACCCAAACCAAACCTCGACCAAACCACCACTGTCAACATAGGATCCTCTGAAAACATCAAAGAAATTCAGACAGGTTTAGACCTCACACCAGACCAAAAAGCCAACCTGATCGAACTCCTAACACAGTTTCAGGATATATTTGCATGGTCACATGAAGATATGATTGGCCTGTCTACTGACATTTTCATCCATCAAATGCCTATCAAAGATGGATTCAAGCCAGTCAAATAGAAACTCAGGCGATTAAAATCTGAATGGAGTCTAAAAGTCAAAGAAGAAGTTGTTAAACAATTCAAAGCCGGGATTATCATGGTATCAACCTACCCAGAGTGGATTTCAAATATAGTCCCCGTGCCTAAGCCCGGAGGGAAGGTACGAGTATGCGTGGATTACCGGGATTTAAACAAAGCCTGTCTCAAAGATAATTTCCCGGTACCTTTCATCCACATCTTAATAGACAATACGGCGCAGTACGGCATGTATTCCTTCGTAGATTGCTTTGCTGGTTACCATCAGATCATGGTTACTGAAGAGGACCAAGAGAAAATAACTTTCATCACTCCTTGGGGAACCTTCTGCTACAGACGATTGTCCTTCGGCCTCATCAATGTCGGAGTCACGTATCAGCGAGCCATGATGGCCCTATTTCATGACATGATGCACAAAGAGATAGAGGTTTATGTGGATGACATCATTATTAAATCCCGGAGGGAGGATGATCACATCACCCATCTCAGGAAACTGTTCAACAGGTTGCGTAAGTACAACATCAAGCTAAATCCCGCCAAATGTGCTTTTGGCATCAAGGCTTGCAAGCTGCTAGGATTTTTGGTGAGTAATCGAGGCATTGAGCTAGACCCTGCCAAGATCAAAGCCATCACTGAGATGCTAATACCTCGGAGAGAGAGGGAGATACGAGGGTTTCTAGGGAGGATCAATTTCATAAGCCGATTCATTTTCTAGCTCACATCAACCTGTGAACCCATCTTCAAGCTACTAAGGAAGAATTCTTCGACCAAATGGAATGAGGATTGTCAACGAGCCTTCCTTGCCATCAAAAGGCAGCTAGTCGATGCACCTATTTTGGTACCTCCGAGAGTTGGAGTTCCATTACTCATGTTATCCTAGCAAATTAATGCTCGTGGTATCATGTTTTAACAAATGATACGAAAAATTGTGAACAAAATCATAATTCTGACTTTCTATCCATTTTTTGAGATTTTAAAATTGGAATGTGCTTTTGAAATGAATAACAAAGTTGTAGAGATGGAAGTTAAGAGCGCGTAAGCGCAAGAATCACCCAAAAATATTTTAAAACGAAGAAGTTATAGCAGTTTCTGTAAAGGACGTCAAAGCTAAAAATTTCTTGGAGGCTCTCTAATTTAAGGACTTAAAAGAGCTAAGGTGTTAAGAAGCTTATATCACCTATGAACATAGTTAAGTTAAGTTATTATATGACATATAAAGTTATATAATACAATGAATCTAACCTCTTATGCACTATATGATTGTGTAGGGTTATTTTAATAAGGTTACGCTTATTGTTTATTATACTAAATACCAAGACAAGTTTTTCGCACTATCTGCAAATTTTTTATTTTCATTGCAAGTTTTTTCGCACTATGTGCAAACTTTCTATTTTCATTGCAAGTTTTCTAACTTTATTTGATTTTCGTATTGAATTTAAGTGTTCGAACTTTACCTTTTTCATTGTACAAGTAAACTTAATTCATTACGCATGTTTTTTATTTAATCTTATTAGATTACTTGAATGCCTTTTGATATCTTCTATTGAACCAGATTATTACTTATTTACTTAAAAAGTTACTGCTATTGTTTCAGCATAACTTAAGAAATGAATCACTTATTCATATGATATTGAATTATTGTTTATCAATAATAAACTGTTAGTCAAACCAAATTATTTTGGTAAGGCATCCTATACTGATTTGAATCTACCCTAAATTGGGTTTTCTATATATGTGTCTATGAATAGACAATAGAAGTAAGATGATATGCATACTCCTAGGATACTAAATAGGCTGATCCCCTATTTCATATCCGAATACGCAAATTTCTAAGTCTGTGTGGCTGACAGAAATGGTTGAGTGAAATAAAAATTCCAGAAACGGTCGTCAACCCTCAGTAATGTGAAATTGTTGAACTATCATTTATTCAAATCAAACATTTTGTTTATAAATATAAACTTGTTGAGCATGTCAAAGCTCATTCTTGCAAATTATTCCCTTTGCAGTTTTAGATGATAAATCTTGAACGTCTGGGATGCATAATGGAAAGAAGCTATGCTTAGATTAGTTTTATATTACTGTCTTTATTAATGTAAGTTTTATAAGGCTTTTTGTTGTAATAAGAACGTAATGTTGAGAACCGTGTAACCAAACATATTATATGAAATATATATTATCATCTTTTGTTTCCGCAATCGTGTACATTTACATTCTTAGATGATTTAGAAAATACTATTGAACTAGTATAGTATCCATATGAACTATACATCTAAATGAGGGTATTGAATGACTTTAGGAGTTCTGTAAGCATTGAGGTCGCTCTTCGGTTCCAAGAACAATCTTATCATTCATACTGTGAATATAAGATAGATAGGAACTATTGATATGAAAGAAATATACATAAGATATAAACTTATTCATCCAAGTGAGGGTATCCAAACACAAAGACTGTTCTGACAGGAATTATTATCTGTTATGGGATACTATGAATATTGGAGAGATAGGAATTAAATATTATGGAATATTTATTTACGTAAGCACCAAATCAGCTACGGGAAGTGTAGAGGATTTGGGGGCGTCACAAGAAAGCCCAAACATACGGGAATTACATTGGAGAATTATCAGATGAAATACCTCCTGTTAATCAGCCTTGGTATCAAGACATCAAGGAATATCTACGAGATGGATCTACACCCGCTGGAGCAATCCAATCCGAGCAAAAGAGGATTCACAAAATGGCTATGAAGTTCTATCTGAGCGGAGATGCCCTCTACAAAAGAGATGCTAGAATAGGCCTATTAAGATGCCTTGATAAAGAGCAAGCCCAGAGACTGATGGATGAAATCCACGGTGGAGTCTGTGGTCCACACATAAGCGGTCATCTGCTGGCCAAGAAGATATTAAGAACAGGGCATTATTGGATCTCTCTCAAAGCTGACTGTGATGATCACGTCAAGAGATATTTTCAATGCCAAATACATGGAAATGCCATACACACTCCTCCAAATGAGCTGTACAACATGAGTTCACCATGGCCTTTTTCTATGTGGGGAATGGATGTGATTGGTCCAGTGGAACCAAAAGCCATCAATGGTCATCGATTCATCTTCACCATGATCGATTACTTCACCAAATGGGTTGAAACTTCCTCATTTCCCAAAGTTACAAAAGAGGTCATCATTGGTTTCATCAGAAACAATGTTGCATGTCGATATGGACAACCGGAGGTGATCATATCAAACAACGCCAAGAACCTAAACAATCAGATGATGAAAGAACTGTGTAGCAAGTTCCACATCAAGCATCTCAACTCCGTCATCTATTGACCCAAGATAAATAGTGTTGCCGAAGCGGCCAACAAGAACATCAAGAAGATCATGCAGAAAATGTCCGCCAATCACAAAGAATGGCCTGACTTACTGCCTCTCACCCTGTTAGCATACAGGACGTCAATGCATACCTCTACTGAGGCTATCCCTATTCATTAGTCTATGCTATGGAAGCAATCCTTCCCATAGAAGTAGAAATAGAGTCCTTGCGAGTGTTGATCGATGCTCAGATAGACAAAGATCAGTGGTTGCAAGACCGATACCACCAATTATCCCTGATAGATGAAAAGAGGGCTACAGCCATTTTCCACGGGCAGTTGTATCAACAAAGGATTGCTCGATCCTACAACAAAAAGGTCTGAATACGGCAATTCAAAGAAAATGACTCGGTGCTAAAGAAAGTTTTGGCCAATCAAGATGAAGCTAAAGGAAAGTTTGCCCCTAATTGGGAAGGCCCTTTCATTGTCAAGGAAATATTGACGAGAGGAGCCATCAAATTACAAGAAATGGACGGGAACGAATTTCCCTAACTTATCAATTCAGATACAGTGGAAAGGTACTATGTCTGAAGCGCATGCATACCCGTATTCAGGTCCTGCTAATCAAATCAGGTTAGATTTTTCACTAGAAAGCCGAAACTACAAATGACCTGATCTCCCTCAACCCAAGAGTACGTAGCCAGCCATTTCTGGTGCGGTCAAACCAAACAAAAAGCTCGAAACCCATCAAACCAAACTCAAAGCACAAGACAAATACTTCTCAAACCTCTCTCACACAAAAATGGAACTACGAATGACCTGATCTCCCTACACCCGGAAGTACGTAGGCAGTAATTTACGGCGCAATTTGACCTTCAAGAAAAAAAAACCAATGAAAACCAGTTCCAAGACACCAAAACCATATAAAGGCTAAGTCCTATCAAGCTACCCTGATCCACAAGCTCATCTGAGATACTCTTTGACATCTTAACTGTCAGTCCATCAAGGAGAAGCTCAGGATACATCAACAACATCCAGTCATGAAAGAAGTCATAATCACTCAGCAATGACAATACATATCTGAACAGGGAAGTGAATCAAAAATATATTTCTCTGATATAAAACTGTTTAATATATACATAGTGTCCTGTACATAACAAAAATGGATGATCTAGTCTGTGTAGGAAAAATAAAGCTAGTCTATGGACCCAAGGATAATCGGGCCAGCAATGCCAATATGGCATCTCTCTCTGAAGATGGATGAGTAGATGCAAGTGCAATACCCTCAGCCTCCATACGGCTCAAAATATCTGCAGTCATCTGTAGTGTGGCACTGTGGTCATCAATATATGCACTCATCTCGATAACTAGGCCATGAGTATAAGACCGAAGAGCAGTACTATCGGTAATGTGGAAATCACGGGAAGTTATAGCCTCATCGCTCTCCACAAAAGCTGCGTCCCTAGCAATCAAAGTCTCCTCGATCTCTACAACAGCTACGTCTCTGGCAGATCTGATCTCCTCTAGCTCAATCAATCCTGTATCCTGAGCGGCTCGAGACGCATCTCTCTCAGCCAAAGCTATATCTCTGCCAGACAAGGCAGTCAACATCAATGCTCTAGCCTGATCTGTCTCAAAGGTCATCCTAGCTAGTGAGTCCGCCAAAACCGGATCTGTACCTGCAAGAATGATCGGCGAATCACTAACTAGTGCTACGGTCAGACCCATAAATAACTCATCCTTGGTGGGAGACTCAGGATCCTCCATAGGCTCCTCCTCATCTGAATCTACAAGCGGAGCTGACTGAATGAATACTGTTGATGCGATATCTACCTCCAACCACGCCATGTACTCTGGAGAATGATCCGGATGGCTATTGGAGAAATCAGCCCTCTCCCTGTGAGTCCAACACACATACACTCGAATCAAGTTGGCAGATGACATAGACAAAGCTAACATCCTCTGATCAATAGCCCCCTCAAACTGGTGCAGTCTCTCAAACTGATCAAACAGGCCCATAACTGCCAGAGGATGATAAGTGGTCACTCCCCTCAATCCTGCTAGGGGCAAGTAATCCATGCCAGGTGCGTGGGTAATAAATCTATATGGGGAGGCTAGCCCTGAGCATGGCAAGATCAAGAATGGATGCACAATATCCGACTGAAATGCCGACCATGTCTCCGTATTAGTACACGTTGCAGGCTGAAAGGAGTAAGATGTGGCTACCTCATGGGTGAAGCAATACCTATGGGGTCTGAAAAATCCAATTGGTCGGATATGAGACATAAGCCATACATACAACAAGACTGAACTGCCTCTGAAGAACCCCTCCAGGTGGGTAATATAGTGAGTGGCTGACCGCAACGTCTCAGCCAATATCATCGGGATGATGGTGCTACCCTGTCTAAGGGCCCAAACCACAACTACCAATCCCACATATAAGGGATCCAAGCGTAACGGCATGTAGACGTATGCCACGATGCACAACAGCAACATGTCTACTCTTGCCAAATGACATGCCTCTGCTGAAATAATAAATTTTGTGGCATGTCGATCATAGCTGTCTAGCTCACCAAAACAGTAATTAAGAAGTCAATAGAGATCACCCGTCCAGAGACGATCTCATCCCTCACCACGCTCTGGCGAAGACCGGACATCCGTGTGAACGTTCTCCTCATATCGCTGATCGCTGTCCGAGCGTAGGGAAACTCTAATGATAAACCTGTAAATCGTTGATACTCTTCAAGAGTCAGCATCAGTTCATGCTGTCCAAAATGGAAGACCTGTCTCTCGGATATCCAGAAGGGTAAAAGACCATCCACGAACCCATATAGAACTCGAAAGTCTGCAAGGGCCAATGAATGCCCCAACATCTGATCAACTGTCCCGTTGGCTGAGAAGGACATACTACTATACCATGATCTTAAAGATAAGGCCACCTCAGATGGTGGCAAATGCTCTATGCGACTAACTGTGGATGATGCCATCTGTATCACCATACCACAAGACCATCTAGGGGTCAAATCTGAATTCATTGGTCTAAATGCATACATATAACATAATACATGCATGATGAGAAATATAAATATGATGTGATAGATAGGAAATATAATGAATATCTACAATAAACTATCTACTGCAAGCATCATCCTTGTCTGATAATATAAAGCAAAATGAAGAGTACAGGAATATGAGGCACCACCACCCAGCTACTAACAGTGGTATATCAAAATGAGGCACAACCGCCAAATAGCCAAATCAGTGGTTGACCAAAAATATAGCTGCCATAGCTATCCAAAGAGATCCAGATAATCTACGCTCAGGTTATTAACCTGATCCATCTCCTCCGTGGACACAAAGTTACGGTCGTCAAGCATATCTGGGCGGTACAAGGGAGGATCTGCCCCTATAAAATTATTAGAAAATGGACCTGAGGAGGGGCCTGCTCTTGAGCTGGACGGGTCAAAAGAAGATGCCTCTGACGGATCTCGGCTAAGATGCCTGATAAAGAAGCGAGCTCTATCCAACTCCCCGGTTAGATCTACAATCTGGTCTAAATGAGTAGGTTTCCTGAGGCAAGCTATCCAATTTATCATCATCAAAGACCCTAGCACCATATCTGCTATGAATTGGGTGGCTCTAGTCTGAGCTCTAATTGTGCGAGGGCTCCACCATCTACTGAATGCCTCCTGCTGAACAGGCCCTCTGATAGGGTGAAGCCATCTATGCCCTCCATGGGAATATCTGTCAGCTACAGGACAACGGCCAATAATGCAAAGTAGGAGGAACAATGGGAATGCGGATCTCACCCGTAATACTCCTGATAGCACGCTCTCCCAAATAGAGCTCCCAGCCTCCCTCTGTCAAAATTGGGACTTTGCAGGTCAACAATGTAAACTCTCGACTAGTGGGGAAGCATCCCTCAAATCCAACCGTCAAAAACTCGGAGGTATACGGCATCCATGAGATCGATCCAGCCGTCAAAAGCTCCAACTGTAGGCGAGCATGGGTGAATCCCTCAGCAACAGGGACCTCCGTCAAAGTCGAGTGATGCCAACGCCGTCCTCGAGGATAGGTCTCCAGACCTAAAGCAGTGGTGGGCCGTAGGAAAGGAAGCCTCTCAAATACCCACAACTGGCCATATAAATATCAAAAGTCCTCATGACCAAGACTAACAAATGTAAATGCAAAAATCAAAGAGGTACAAGAAAGATGTACTCACCAGCAGAAACGGGTAGAACCCTAACCAGGCCTCCGTCAAACCCTCCGAAAGTATGTGCATGCCCCGGAGAAAATAGGCAAAGGTGTAGGAACCCCAATCAAAGTCACTAAGGTACTTTATATATCGGGTAGCGCTAACCAGGGCGAAGGACACAGTCGATGTGTTGTCCACCACAAAACAACCCCTGATGATCACCAGAAATAATCACCTCAGAATGCGATCTCTAACCCTCCAATCATCAGGTGGAGGCTCCAGCAAATCCCCATTCTAGGCATCTATACTCAAGGGACCAGATCGGACAGTTTGACCCTTGAGTGCCGTCGTAGGAACTCCCAGCAGGGATCTAACGGCAGTGGGCGTAATATCAGCCATGACAGGAACAGGCTCACCCTTAAACTCAATGTCGGTGATGAACCTCCAGTCCATAGGGGTCATCATCACCTCACAATCCAGCAAATGAAGGGACTGAGTCTTGTGGAACCAGCGCTCAGACAAAGCCCTCATATACTCCAAGGGCAACGGCGGGGAAGAATAGAAAAGAAAGCCTGAAATCCCCAGCCATCAACGATATCCCTATAATCCTAATGCAAAGTATGATACAGGGAATGCACGTTGAACCAGTTCCCTCGAGGCTGCGTAAAGCTAGGAACCTGCATTAAAAACCAACCCATGTCAAAAACCTGTGCCCCGAGAATGGCAAAAGAAAGAAAAGAATCCAAGAAGAGAAAAAACTTCAAGTCACCTCGTTGGTGTGGAGAAACCTCGATGGATGGAGACTCAAGTCTCCCAGCAGCTCCTGGGTCGGCACAACAATACCCAGAACCTCCGCACGTGGAGCCTGAGCCTGAGCCAGAGCAGTAAAAGGAGCCTGCTTCATCTTGAGTTGAATGAATCACCGACTCTGCTAGTCAGCGAGGCGGTCGAACTGGACGTGGTAGAGGAACATCAGAAGCCCTCCGACGTCTGACGCCTAAAATGACTCTGCTAGCACTGCCGGGTCTATCTCAATCCATCACTTGGACAAAGTCTCCAAATCACCTCAGAAAGGGTGTGGTAAGCCTAAAACCTGTGGCTTATTATTTTAAATCAGTACTCTATACATTTATAAATCTCAAAACATGTATGGGTCAGTCAAAAATACCCCGTAGAGTCAAAACTGCATGTTTTTCAAAATATAAATCTTAAAACATGCATGGGTCAGTCAGAAATCCCCAGTAGAGTCAAAATTACATGTTTATTAAATGCTCAGATTTTGAAAAATTTCGCCGGAGTCTCCTTTGTAAAATGGACTGTCCGCATGCACGCAGGCATGACTAGGTGGCCATTCAGTAGCACACCTTCCCAAAAACAGGAACAATTCATATTTATAAAATAAAATCAAAAGTAAACTCACATGGTAGCTGGTAAGTGGTTTGTATAACCACTTATTCAGATATTATCTTACTTGTTTCGTGGCTTAAACTCAAGTATCGTTGTGAGTTTAATGTGTTTTTGCTTTCTTTTGTGATTTTCATATTTAGGAACTCTCTTGGTGCTTTTGAGGCCAAAACGAGTAAAAGGTGGCTAAAAAGGGTTAAAGTGTTGCAATGGAATGATGGCATGCCAATGGAAAGGAAGTTCGGAGGCAAGAGTTATGCCCCGTATGCCAACGGAAGTTAAACTTCATGATTTTAGGTTTTTATTGCACAGCTATCACTTAGAGCTCAATTTCAGCCTTCATCCATCTATTATTTCTCAATGCTCAAAGAATGAAAGTTGTAGAGCTCCTCGATAGCTTCGATTTGACAAGTGACAAGCCTCGTAACTCCTCCCGAATAAGAAGTTATGGCCATTTTCCCAATAGACGCCAGAGTTAAAAATTCCAGAAAAGTGCCCGGCACCGCGACGCCCATTCCTAGTATAAATTCGGTGCTGCAGCGCCCACTTGGCAGAGAATTGTCCCTGCTTCAGCGCCGCAGCGCCCCCATTCAAGCCAAATTAAGACGCCGCAACGCCCGGTCGTGAATTTTGACAGATTTCAGCCTTTAAATGCACAACCTATTGACCCATTAATCATATACTTCATTTTCTTTTCATTTTTTTTTCAACTTAGCTATCAAAAGGGAGGGAGGATAGGAGACTTTGGCCTTAAGCCTTTGCCCTAGTTTTCCATTTCCTTTCCCTTTCAACTCCTTGTCTAGTATAGATTAAGAGTAGATTAGCTTAGAGTTAGTTAGTTAGTTTCTAGGGTTTGATTGGAGAAGAAGATTGAAGCAAGTGGATTCCATTGGAGATTCAACAAGGAGCTTGAGCACTCAGATTTGCTATTTCTATCTTTTGAATCTCTTTGCTTCCTATTTGTAATCTATTGATGTGTATTCAACTTGTGGATGATAAATATTCTTCATTATGATATCTTAACTCTATTTTGAGATTTCAATGGAACCTAATGAGTAGTTGTATCAAATTTCTCTCCTTTTTATTGTATTGACTCATGCGTGAATGGGTTGTTGCATTTTATGCTTATTGATTGATTGCTTGAGACAGTAATCAGTATGGTTTTAATGGATATTGGAAAATTAATATTATGACCTAACTTTAGTGAAATAACACTTGTATTGTTCATGACATGTGTTTATGAGCGATTCTTGCATGATAGAATAGGAATATCTCTATTTGCCTTGTGTAATCAGTGAGAACGGCTCTTAATGACCCTTAGTCTATTTATTTTCACCATAGGAATGTGATGATTTATATTGCTGAGGGATTGCATTTGATACTCAGAAGAGGCCCATGTACACTATTAGTTCTCGGTTAACTATTCATGTAAGTCATTACTTATATTTGGAGAGTTAGGAGATAGACGAATCATTAGGTGAAATTAGAATCTCATGTCTTCTTTATCTGATCTTACTCTAGGTTTAATTAGTTTAAGTTCAATTCCTTGCCTAGTTTTAATTAAAACTCCTTTTCTCCCGTTTAAATAAGACCGAGATGATTATGTGCTAGTTGTTTGGCGACCTTTTATCATTTAATTCTTAGTGGGAATGATCTTTACTTACTCTTTATTACTTGTAGACCGTGTATATTTGCACGTGTTTAGTGATCGGTTTGCCGACTCAGCAAGTTTTTGGCGTCGTTGCCTGGGAATTAATTTGATGACTGTTTGCCAACATTAGTTTCCATCAAATTAGTCCTAATTTAACCATTTTTATTTTTGTTTTAATTCTCTTATTATATTCTCTTTTCAAGTACAATGGACTTAAATTTCTATCCATGGAACTACACAAATCTAGAGCAACCAATGGAAATAGGGAATGATGGCCTCGACCCAATTGCCACACTTTCAGCCCAACAGAGTTGAGAGACGGCAGTGACTTATGACTATGGTGCTGGGAGCTATACGAGCCATCAGGATCCCATCAGTTATGGATAAGAGCAGTATGGGGGTGACTACTTCCACAACGAATATCCAAATTATCAGCAAGATTGGGGGTATCACCTAGAGCCTTTAGGAAGCTATTATCAAAACCAATACTGTGAGCCAAGTCCAATGTATGCACCAGACCCCACATACCAATCTCCGTGTTTGCAAGAAAACCAGTCACTAAGGGAAGTCCTATGTAGGAGTTTAGCGAACCAAGAGGAGATGATTAGGAGCCAAGAACTATCAAACCAAAATTTTCAAAACCAAATGGCCCTAATCAACAATACTCCTACCAATGAGCTTCAGTACATGGATCCCGAGGCTGAAATAGAAAAGGCAAGATCGGAAAGTTTGTGGGGAGATTCCATAGCATCGACGGAGGAGATCATGATTGAGCAAGAGGAGTCGATTGAGGATCTTCAGAATAGGATGGAGCAAATTATCAAGGCTTTAACGAAGGAGGAAGTATTTGAACAAGAGACGACAATGCAAAATCTTCATAATCAAGTACCTCCAATGACTTAAGCCGTGAGTAATGACCCTCGGAATACGTGGTGCTATGATAGGGTTGCTAAAATTGATGGGGAGCCCGAAGTGCATTTGTAACTGGATGAACTGAAAGGAAGCGACATCGAGGAGATAATTGGGGATGTGGAATAATATCAACCAACCGTGACAATACCCCAAGAGCCTTCTCCGCCGAAGTTTGAGTCGCCAGTGAAGTTTGCACACCCTTGCCCCCTTGGTAGCCACATCACAAATACGAATCTCGAGGATATGAGGGAATTCGTATTCCTGAAACCATGGTGGTCAGAAGAAGAGAGAATAGAAGAAGAACCCGTTGTGTTGGGTGAACCTAAATGCGCCAATCATTTCCCTAGCACAACGGAAGCAGTGCCTAGCTCCCCAACCTTCACAACGGGGAATTCTTATACACATCCAATGCTAGGTAGTTTAAATTCGAGCCTTCTCCTATTGGGAAGCCTCCAAGCTCACACGACAATTCTAATGGATGGAGGGTTTCTCAAATATCAGCGGGGGATCGGATAGTAGTCTCAGACAGAGTCTAGCTAACAGACTATAAACTCAGCGCTCGATGGGAGGCACCCCATCAAATCTCTCTCTCTATCTCCTTGTTTAATTCTTCAATTCCTGCTTTCTATCATACTTCCCTCCCTCCTGTTTAATTCTTAGTAGTTTAATTCTTAGTTTTAAAATTTTGAATACTTTTGGTTTTGAAAGTTCATTGCCTACATTTTTGGAACTTAGGCATTTGTGCTTGCATATTTTTGGGACTATGAATGCATATTGATCATATCTTAGAAGCACGAGCATATTGCATATAGGCATAGTTATAAATAGTTAATATTATATTTTGGTGGGTTAGAGGGCTTAATAACTGTTGAGTGCCTTTCTCATGTTAAATTTGCTGGAAGAATGCAAAGCTCAAGGCCAGCCTCAATGCAAGTCCAAATTCTGCAGGAACAGAAATCTGGCAGCCGCGCGGCCGTGCCTGGATAAGGCTAAGTAGGCACGCGGCAGCGACTCGGGCAGAAGGGGCCTGACTTAAAGCAAATTTTTAGCAGAAACTGAGCGCCACATCATTTCATTTGACAGACAAGGCCAACTAGGGGAGTTTCCTTTTTACCTTTACCTTCAATGAGGACATTGAACATTTTAAGTTTGGGGGTCTTTATTGGTTTTGTTTTGCATATAGTTAGTTCATTTTATGTTGTGTTAGTTCATTTAGTGCATGTGGTTTTGTTTTGCATGTAGTTAGTTCATTTTATGTTGTGTTAGTTCATTTAGTGCATGTAGGTAGTGCATGTAGGTCGTATTTTGTTAAAATTTGTCAAAATTTTAAATTTTTGTTTTATTTTTGCATTCTGTGTTAGAGCATACTGCATGAATCCAGTTTCAGTTGGTTAATTATGTTATTTGACCTATGAGGAAACTAAAATTACTTGATTTTTGAACTAATTTAAAACTTAAGCTTGATAATATTGTCATATATATAAATCTTTATCTGTCAGATACTGTGTAACCGGTTAGCACGATAGAGTGACCATCATAACATGCTTAGTTTAAATTTTTACATACTTGTCTTCTGGTGGGAAATCTATGTTTTAATGAAAGAGTTTCAGTTCTCATATGATAATAACTAGACTGTAAAAAGCTTAAGTTTGGGGGAGATAGGAGGTATGTATGCTATTTGGGGAGATGGAGCGTAAGACGCACTCCCCCATGAAAAAGAAAAAGAAAAAAGAGAAGATGCATTGAAAAAGAAAATAAATAGAATAAACTTCGGCTACGTCGAATCCTGTGGCCTTTAATATTGGAGCAAGTAAGCCCGAGGGGTGTCTCTACACTCAGCGCCCTAAGGCCTTTGGTCTGGGAGTCATTGGTCGAAAGCTCGATACACGGATATCATTGAAAAGCCTAAGAGGACTAGGCATTGCACAATCAAGTGTGTACACAGAAAAGTGCGAAAACGCCCTCGTGAGTTAATAAAAAGCATAATAAACCCCCTGTTAACTCTTAGCTTAAGTAATACATGGTCTTAGTTAGAAATTATCTGATTTACTGCTTTTCATAAGTTAAAACTTATTTTTCCCCTAAGAAGCATAGTAAGGGATTTATTTGTTCTAAAGCATGTTTAATGGTTGCTAGGCACACAACGCACAATACATCAGTGCTGACAGCTTTGGATTTGCAAGGATATGCCTTATGATCTTGTTTTTGGTATCTCTCTGTTTGATTATCTTGTGGTTTTTTGAGGCATTGCTTAGAAAGTTCAATACTGACTGAGACATGGATTCGCATTCATAGTAGTATAGGTTGCATACATTGTAGATACTTGCATTGCATCTGTGTTTTAATTTTGTTTTGGTTGCTTGAGGGCAAGCAACGTTTAAGTTTGGGGGTATTTGATAAGTGGTTTGTATGACCACTTATTCAGATATTATCTTACTTGTTTTGTGGCTTAAACTCAAGTATCGTTGTGCGTTTAATGTGTTTTTTCTTTTTTGTGTGATTTTCATGTTTAGGAACTCTCTCGGTGCTTTTGAGGCTAAAATGAGTAAAAGGTGGCTAAAAAGGGTCAAAGCGCTACAATAGAATGATGGCATGGCAATGGGAAGGAAGTTCGAAGGCGAGAGTTATGCCCCGTATGCCAACGGAAGTTAAACTTCATGATTTTGGGTTTTTATTGCACAACTATCACTTGGAGCTCAATTTCAGCCTTCATCCATCCATTATTTCTCAATGCTCAAAGACTGAAAGTTGTAGAGCTCCTCGATAGCTTCGATTTGACAGGTGGTAGGCCTCGTAACTCCTCTCTAATAAAAAGTTATGGCCATTTTCCCAACAGACGCTGGAGCTGAAAATTCTAGAAAAGTGCTCGGCGCCGCGACGCCCATTCCTAGTATAAATCCTGCGCCGCAGCGCCCACTTAGCGGAGAATTGCCCCTGCTTCAGCGCCGCAGTGCCCCATTCAAGCCAAATTAAGGCGCCGCAGCGCCCGATCGGGAATTTTGACAGATTTCAGCCTTTAAATGCACAACCTATTGACCCATTAATCATATACTTCATTTTCTTTTCATTTTATTTTTCATCTTAGCTATCAAAAGGGAGGGAAGATAGGAGACTTTGGCCTTAAGCCTTTGCCCTAGTTTTCCATTTCCTTTCCCTTTAAATTCCTTGTCTAGTATAGATTAGGAGTAGATTAGCTTAGAGTTAGTTAGTTTCAAGGGTTTGATTGGAGAAGAAGATTGAAGCAAGTGGATTCCATTGGAGATTCAACAAGGAGCTTGAGCACTCAGATTTGCTATTTCTACCGTTTGAATCTCTTTGCTTCCTATTTGTAATCTATTGATGTGTATTCAACTTGTGGAAGATAAATATTCTTTATTATGATATCTTAACTCTATTTTAAGGTTTCAATGGAACCTAATGAGTAGTTGTATCAAATTTCTCTCCTTTTTATTGTATTGACTCATGCGTGAATGGGTTGTTGCATTTTATGCTTATTGATTGATTGCTTGAGACAGTAATCAGTATGGTTTTAATGGATATTGGAAAATTGATATTATGATCTAACTTTAGTGCAACAACACTTGTATTGTTCATAACATGTGTTTATGAGCGATTCTTGCATGATAGAATAGGAATATCTCTATTTGCCTTGTTTAATCAGTGAGAACGACTCTTAATGACCCTTAGTCTATTTATTTTCACCATAGGAATGTGATGATTTATATAGCTGAGGGATTGCATTTGATACTCGGAAGAGGCCCAGTGTACACTGTTAGTTCTCGGTTAACCATTCATGTGAGTCATTACTTATATTTGGAGAGTTGGGAGATAGTAGAATCATTAGGGGAAATTGGAATCTCATGTCTTCTTTATCTGATCTTACTCTAGGATTAGTTATTTTATGTTTAAATTCCTTGCCTAGTTTAATTACAACTCTTTATCGCTTGTTTAAATAAGATTGAAATGATTAGGGCTAGTTGTTTGGCGACCTTTTATCTGTTAATTCTCCGTGGGAACGATCTTTACTTATCTTATATTACTTGTTGGCCGCATATACTTACGCGTGTTTAGTGATCGCTCTGCGAGACAACAGTAGCCAAATTACCATGGACATTTTTTAGTTAAAAATCCAAGCTCACGAGGCCTCAAAAAGGATGAGTAAACTGATCAAAAAGAGCAAAAATTGACTGTCATAGAATCTGAATTTTCTTACATCCAAATATGCATTACAGTAAGATATGCATACATATGAAGTCAGAAAATTTTTAACAGGTCATATAAACATACATTTTTCATACATTGCATTTAAAAGTCCCCTACGTGGTTCACATGCTTTTAACGGTCAAAACTTGCAAAAAAGAACGTAAAATGTTACCTGCGCTACACTGAACGCGTAGGAACTGACGGAATCAGATAACAGTTGCCCAAACTCCGTAGATCTGAAAAAGAAGATCAAAATCCGTTTGAAACTCAAAATGAAAATGTTTCAAATGAGCTCCCGCTGCTCAATATAAAGCCACAGGTGGAAGCGGGCCCACCCGCAGCTGCCGCACCTCCACCTGCGGCTCCCCAGAGTGGGTCCCGCTCCCCCGGGCTTGGCTTGGTTCGGTACGAGTTCAAACAGAGTTTCTATGTGCTGAAAAGTCAAATCTAAGAAAAAATCGCTACGCGATTAAGCGGTTTGTCCTGAAATCCTGCGTTTAAGTAGCGTAATCCTGATAGAAAGGGGAACATTCTGAAAACCCTTGGTATTCATCCTGAAGTCATATCCGGGAATCAATGATGCAAACTGCGAAAAAACTACGCAAAAATTGCTCGGAATTTCCAAAAACTGCCACTTTCGAAGCGTCGGGTACTGACCGAATAACAGTTCAGCCGTTGGCACAATCAAGCTGAAGCGTCGGGTACTGACCGATGACAGTTAAGCCGTTGGTTCAACCCCAGTGAAGTTTTGGGTACAAACCGAGTTCAGTTCAGCCGTTGGCACAACCAAGTGAAGCGTCGGGAACTGACCGATGATAGTTCAGCCGTTGGTTCAACCCCAGCAAAGTTTCGAGTACAGACCGAGTCCAGTTTAGCTGTTGGCACAAACCAGCGAACAGAACGAGTCTAATTCAGTCGTTGGTTCAACCCCAGCAAAGAGTCGGGTACTGACCGAAGACAGTTCAGCCGTTGGTTCAACCCAGCAAAGTTTCGGGTACAGACCGAGTCCAGTTCAGCCGTTGGTTCAACCCCAGCGAAGTTTCGGGTACAGACCGAGTCCAATTCAGTCGTTGGTTAAACCCCAGCGAAGCGTCGGGTACTGACCGATTACAGTTCAGCCGTTGGTTCAACCCAACCAAGTTTTGGGTACAGACCGGTGACAGTTCAGTCGTTGGTTCAACCCCAGCGAAGTTTTGGGTACAGACCAAGTCCAATTCAGCCGTTGGTTCAACCCCAGCGAAGCGTCGGGTACTGACCGATGACAGTTCAACTGTTGGTTCAACCCACTGAAGTTTCGGGTACAGACCGAGTCCAGTTCAGCCGTTGGTTCAACCCAGCAAAGTTTTTGGTACAGACCGAGTCCAGTTCAGCCGTTGGCACAACCCAGCGACGTCTTAGCCGTTGAAGCAACCTCCGCGAAGCATCAAAAGGGATCCGTTGACGGAAGCAATATAGTAATCCATCACCAATGATAGAATCTGTTATACACATCCTCAAAAGGAGCACCAAGAAGAATTGGTGATTTAACTGCCTATTGCAAAATGCTGGTGTAAACTATCATCAGAATAGGCATTGGAAGCATCCATTAAGGAAACTCGGTAATCGAGAATTGTCCATAGCGAAGGAGCCTTTAGAAATGTGCAATAGCACTGGCCGAAGGGAAAAAGGCCCTGTGAAGAGTACCGCCGGACAGGGAAACCATTGGTCTCAAACGAACGTAGCATCAATAATATCAGCCCCATCAAAATCTATGTATCTATCGCAGAGGACGTCATCCCCAGCAGAACAAGACGAGAACAATCTGTGATAGCTCAGCTCTGACAAACATGTTAGTGGTTCCCCTACCAGTAATCGTCTTACAGTGCCGCCCAAAAGGCTATCATAAAGGACATCATCCCCATCAGAAATGTAGAAAATATTTCAGTTTATCATCATCAAACAAACATCGACAACACCGATGGGAATCAAACCGTTGGTATCAGCCCCAACACAAGCACCGATAAAGGTAAGCGATTTGTGCAATTTATGATGCGATTTACGATGCAATTAGCGATGCGAAGTGCGAAATGCGATCTGCAAAAGCATTTCAACATTCATTACATTGCATCATTAAAGTCTGGTTATATTTCAAGTGTCTAGCAATCTTTATCCTGCTCATTACATTACATTGCATAAACATGATAAAGAAGGGCATCTGTAGACACTCGAAATTTCCATTCCCTGTTACTAACACTGTAAGAGGGCAAAAGGGCCATCAACTCAACCCCGATCTCAATATCGGGCCAACAAATCAACCCCCGGTCTCAATATCGGGCCATCAGAACAGCCCAGTCTCAACCCAAGAAATACAGGTCAGCCCCAGTCTCAACCCGGGAAGTAAAGGTCAGCCCTGGTCTCAACCCGGGAGGTACAAGTCAGCCCTGGTTTCAACTCGGGAGGTATAGGTCAGCCCCAGTCTAAACTCGGGAAGTACAAGTCAGCCTTGGTCTCAACCCGTGAGGACCAGATCAGCTCCGGTCTAAACCCGGGAGGTACAGGTCAGTCTCGATCTCAACCCGGGAGGTACAGGTCAGCCCCAGTCTCAACCCGGGAAGTAAAGGTCAGCCCCGGTCTCAACCCGGGAGGTACAGGTCAGCCCCGATCTCAACCCGGGAAGTACAAGTCAGCCCCGGTCTCAACCCAAGAAGTACAAGTGAGCCTAGGTATCAACTCCAGAGGTACATATTAGCCCCGGTCTCAACCTGGAAGGTACAGGTAAGTCCCGGTCTCAACTCGGGAGGTACAGGTCAGCCTCGGTCTCAACCCGGGAGGTACAGATCAGCCCTGGTCTCAACCCGGGAAGTACAGGTCAGTCCCAGTATCAACCCGGGAAGTATAGGTCAGCCCCGGTATCAACCCGGGAGGTACAGGTCAGCCCCGGTCTTAACCCGGGAGGTACAGGCCAGCCCCTGTCTAAACCGGGAGGTACAGATCAGCCCCGGTCTCAACCAGGGAAGTACAGGTCAGCCCCGGTCTCAACCCGGGAAGTACAGGTAAGCCCTGGTCTCAACCCGGGAGGTACAAGTCAGCCCCGATCTCAACTCGGGAGATACAGGTCAGCCCCGGTCTAAACCCAGGATGTACAGGTTAACCCCGGTCTCAATCTGGGAGGTACAGGTCAGCCCCGGTCTCAACTCGGGAATTACAGGTCAGCCCCGGTCTCAACCCGGGAGGAACAGGTCAGCCCCGGCCTCAACCCGGAAAGTACAGGTCAGCCCCGGTCTTAACCTGGGAGGTACAGATCTGCCGCGGTCTCAACCCGGGAGGTACAGGTCAGCCCTAGTCTCAACCCTGGAGGTACAAGCCAGCCCCGGTCTCAACCAGGGAGGTACAGATCAACCACGGTCTTAACCTGGGAAATACAGGTCAGCCCCGGTCTCAACCCGGGTAGTACAGGTCAGCCCCGGTCTCAACCCGGGAGGTACAGGTCAGCCTCGGTCTCAAACCCGGAGGTACAGGTCAGCCCCGGTCTCAACCCGGGAGGTACAGGTCAGCCCCGGTCTCAACCCGGGTGGTACAAATCAGCTGCAGTCTCAACTCGGGAGGTTCATGTCAGCCCCGATCTCAACCCGGGAGGTATAGGCCAGCCTCGGTCTCAACCTAGAGGTACAGATCAGCCCTGGTCTCAACCTAGAAAGTACATGTCAGCCACGGTCTCAACCCGGCAAGTACAGATCAACCCAGTCTCAACCCGGGAGGTATAGATCCGCCCCGTTCTCAAATCGAAAGGTACAGGTCTGCCTCGGTCTCAACCCGGGAAGTATAGGTCAGGTCCGTTCTCAACCCAAGAAGTACAGGTCAGCCCCGGTCTCAATCTAGGAGGTATAGATTATCCCCGGTCTCAGCCCGGTAGGTACAAGTAAGCCCCGGTCTCAACCGAGGAGATACAGGTCAGCCCCGATCTCAACCCGGGAGGTACAGATTAGCCCCGGTCTTAACCCGGGAAGTACAGGTTAGCCCCGGTCTCAACCCGAGAAGTATAGGTCTGTCGCGATATCAACCTGGGAGGTACATGTCAGCTTCCGGTCTCAACTCAGGAGGTACAGGTCAGCCCCCGTCTCAACGTGAGAGTTACAGATCAGCACTGATTTCAATTTCGGGAAGTACATGTCAGCCCCGGTCTCAACCTAGGAAGTATAGCACAGCCCCGGTCTCAATTCGGGAGGTACATGTCAGCCCTTGTCTCAACTCGGGAGATACAGGTCAGCCCCCGTCTCAACCCGGGAAGTATAGGTCAGCCTCGGTATCAACCCAGGAGATACAGGTCAGCCCCGGTCTCAACCCATGAGGTACAAGTCAGCCCCGATCTCAACTCGAAAGTTACAAGTCAACCCTGGTCTAAACCCGGGAAGTACAGGTCAGCCCCGGTCTCAACCTTGGAGGTGCAGGTCAGCCCCGGTCTCAACCCTGGAGGTGCAGGTCAGCCCCGGTCTCAACCCGGGAGGTACAGGTCAGCCCTGGTCTCAACTTGGGAGGTACAGGTCAGCCCCGATCTCAACCCGGGAAGTATAAGACAGCCCCGGTCTCAACCCGGGAGGTACAGGTCAGCCCTGGTCTCAATCCGGAAGGTACAGGTCAGCACTGGTCTCAACCCAAGAAGACCAGGTCAGCCCCGATCTCAACCAAGGGAGTACAGGTTCGCCCCGGTCTCAACCCGGGTGGAACAGATCAGCCGTGGTCTCAACCCTGGAGGTCCAGGTCAGCCCCGGTCTCAACCCGTGAGGTACACGCTAGCCCCGGTCTCAACCCCGGAGGTGCAGGTCAGCCACGGTTACACCCGAGAAGTACAGGTCAGCCCCGGTCTCAACCCAAAAAGTACAGGTCAGCCCCGGTCTCAACCCGGGAGGTATAGGTCAGCCCCGGCCTTAACCCAGAAAGTACAGGTCAGCACTGGTCTCAAACCGGGAGATAAAGCTCAGCCCCGGTGTCAACCCGAGAAATACATGTCAGCCCCAGTCTCAACTTGAAAAGTACAGGTCAGCCCCGGTCTCAACCTGGGAGGTACAGGTCAGCCCCGGTCTCAACCCAAAAAGTACATGACAGCTCAGGTCTCAACCCGATAGATCTAGGTCAGCCCCGGTTTCAACTTGGGAGGTACAGGTCGGCCCTGGTCTCAACCTGGGAGGTACAGATTAGCCCCGGTCTCAACCTGGGAGGTACAGGTAAGGCCCGTTTTCAACCCGAGAGGTACAGGTCAGCCCCGGTCTCAACACGGGAGGTAAAGATCAGCCCCGGTCTCAACCCGGGAAGTACAGGTCAGCCCCGGTCTTAACCCGGGAAGTATAGGTCAGCCCTGGTATCAACCCGGGAGGTACAGGTCAGCCCCAGTCTCAACCCAAGAGGTACAGGTTAGCCTCCGTCTCAACCTAGGAGGTATAGATCAACCCCGGTCTCAACCTGAAAAGTACAGGCCAGCCTCGGTCTCAACCTAGGAAGTACATGTCAGACCCGATCTCAACCTAGAAGGTACAAGTCAGCCCCGGTCTCAACTCGGGAGATATATGTTAGCCCCGGTTTAAACTCGAGAAGTACAAGTCAGCCCCAGTCTCAACCCGGAAGGTACATGTCAACACCCGGTCTCAAATTGGGAGGTATAGGTCAGTCCCTGCCTCAACTCGAAAAGTACAGGTCAGCCCCGATATCAATCCGGGAGGTACATGTCAGCCCCGATCTCAACCTTGGAGGTACAGGTCAGCCCCAGTCTCAACCCGGGAAGTATAGGTCAGCCCCGGTCTCAACCCGGGATGTACAGGTCATCCCCGGTCTCAACCCGAGAAGTACATGTCAGCCCCAGTCTCAACCCGGGAGTTACAGATCAGCCGCGGTCTCAACCAGAGAGGTACAGGTCAGCCCCGGTCTCAACCTAGGAGGTACAGGCTAACACCGATCTCAACCCGGGAGGTACAGGTCATCCACAATCTCAACTCGGGAAGTACAGGTCAGCACCAGTGTCAACTCGAAAATCACGGTCAGCTCCGATATCAACCCGGGAGAAATAGGTCAGCACCCGATCTCAACCCGGGAGGTACAGGTCAGCCCCGGCCTCAACCTGGAAAGTACAGGTCAACCCCTATCTCAACCCAGGAGGTACAGGTCAGCCCCGATCTCAACCCGGGAGGTACAGGTCAGCCCCGGTCTCAACCCTGGAAGTACAGGTCAGCCCCGGTCATAACCCGGGAAGTAGAGGTCAGCCCCGGTCTCAACCCGGGAGGTACAGATCAGCCGCGGTCTCAACCCGGGAGGTACAGGTCAGTCCTGGTCTCAACCCGGGAGGTACAGGGCAGCCCCGATCTCAACCCGGGAGGTACAGATCAGCCACGGTCTCAACTTGGGAAGTACAGGTCAGCCCTAGTCTCAACCCGGGTAGTACAGGTCGCACCGGTCTCAACCGGGAAGGTACAGGTCATCCCCGGTCTCAACCTGAGAGGTACAGGTCAGCCCCGGTCTCAACCCGGGAGATATCGCTCAACCCCGGTCTCAACCTGGGAAGTACATGTCAGCCCCGGTGTCAACCCGAAAAGTAGAGGTCAGCCCCGGTCTCAACCCAGGAGGTACAAATCAGCCGCGGTCTCAACTCGGAGGTACATGTCAGCCCCGATCTCAACCTGGGAGGTACAGGCCAGCCCCGGTCTCAACCTGGGAGGTACAAATCAGTCCTGGTCTCAACCTGGGAAGTATAGGTCAGTCCTGATCTCAACCCGGCACGTACATATCAACCTAGTCTCAACCCGGGAGGTACAGATCCGCCGCGATCTCATCCCGAGAGGTACTGGTCTGCCTCGGTCTCAACCCGGAAAGTACATTTCAGCCCCGATCTCAACCCGAGAAGTACAGGTCAGCCCCGGTCTCAATCTGGGAGATACAGATTATCCCCGGTCTCAACTCGGTAGGTATAAGTAAGCCCCGGTCTTAACCGGGGAGGTACAGGTCAGCCCCGGTCTCAACCCGGGAGGTACAGATCAGCCCCGGTCTCAACCCGAGAAGTATAGGTCTGCCCCGGTTTCAACCCAGGAGGTACAGGTCAGCTCCGGTCTCAACCCGGGAAGTACAAGTCAACCCCCGTCTTAATCCGAGAGTTACAGATCAGCCCCGATCTCAACCCGGAAAGTACATATCTTCCTCGGTCTCAACCTGGGAAGTACAGGACAGCCCCGGTCTCAATTCAGGAGGTACACGTCAGCCCCGGTCTTAACTCGGGAGATACAGGTCAGCCCCCGTCTCAACCTGGGAAGTATAGGTCAGCCTCGGTATCAACCCGGGAGATACAGGTCTGCCCCGATCTTAACCCGTGAGGTACAAGTCAACCCCGGTCTCAACTCAAAAGTTACAGGTCAGCCCCGGTCTAAACCCGGGAAGTACATGTTGAAAGTAGTATGCATACAAGCCAATCATGTATGATGATAAAGCACATACTTTGGAGGCAATCTTATTTATTTATTAATAAAAATATTCATTTATTAAAGGCATTTAATTATCTACATGGTGCTGTTTTTATAATATGTAAATAACCCATAGTTTTAAGCAATGCTTTTAGAATCATGATGATGATCATGCCAATGAGATCTAAATTCTTAGAAAGCTCTAAAACTAAAATAGTTCCTAATCATGGGATTACTAAAAAGGGGATTAGTAAATCCGGATAGATTAGTACATATGTTGCTTGCTCATTAGATGAGGATGATTGATCTCATAATCATTTGTGTGGAGACACTAAAGCAAGTATGTAGGTGCTTATTGGAGAATAAGTTCACTGAACGTGACTCGCTATGGAATACCTAATGGAGTTTTACTCGCCTGTCAATAGGAATTCCTAATGTGATAGTAGTACAAGTGATCCTTGGACTTGAGATCATCATAGTATCTTGTATGTAATGAATTATACTTTGACTTATTCCTTAAAGCCCTTTAGGGTATATAAAAGGGTATGCTTGGGTATAATGAGTTACATATGGAGACAATGAATGATCAATAAAGAATCTACCACCTCTAGTAAAGGAGGAGATATGTCCTATGTGATTCGTTAAATGACAACCTAAGAATCCTTGGCCAAGGTAAAATGAAATTAGAAAGGAGTTTCTAATTTACATTATTTGGAGTTGTGCATTTTCTAATCGAAATACATATAATTAAATAAAATAAGACTTGACAGTAAATTCATGTCTTATATTTAATTGGGACATTGTATGGTGGAAGGATTGAATTGTATGGTAACTATTTACTCACAGGTTCTTTTATGATTAATGTTGAAATCTATATTATCTGGAAAGCCGTTGATCGCTAGGGATGCTTATCCCTATTGTAGAATAAATATTATTTATTTAAATAGATTATTAGTTTAATTTATTATTTAAATAAGATTAGAATTGTTCTAATTGATTTATTCACAACCGGTTTAATATGGAGAACCTAAAGGGTCACACCATAAAAGGAAGAATAATTATTTAAGAAGGTAATGGCATAATCGTAATAATGCATTAAGTAAATTAATTTAATCTATGGTGATAGAATAAATTAAATAGCTTAATATTTATTATTTAATATTTTGGAAATATTAAATATAAATTAATAAGAGGAGTCTTATTAATATTATTATAATTATTATTATTTTAATTTCTAAAGGAGTTTAGTAATTAATTTAATATTAGTACTCTCATTTATTCAGGAGACAAATTAATTAAATGAATTTAATTAATTATTTCCCATGTGGTGGGAAGCCTAAATTAATTAAAGGAGTTTAATTAATTAAAAGAAATCCCATGTCTAATAGGATTAGAAGGGTTGACCAATATCTATATAAGAGGATTCTTATAATAGATATTACTTGATGCAATTCCAATTGTTGGAGAGTACTCCTTTTCTATAGTGGATAGAAAACTAAGCCAATCACCCTCCTTCTTGATAATTCATCTTCCTTGGTGGATCACCTCTAGAGGCCAAACACTTGGGTGGCTAACGTTGATCAAAGGAAGAAATCTAACCCGAAAATTCAAGGAGATCACGAAGAACAAGGAGTTGAACTAGTACCTGTGGAAGCTTCGTTCTACAAGGGTATGATTCCATAACTTCTTATTTATCGTTTTAAATTAATAATTTGCAAAAAGGATGATCCGGGTAATGGTTTTGTAGAAATTTTTTTAAACTCTGATATACCATGCTTCCTCTAATTTTTGCAATTTGATTGCGTCACGATTTCGTACAAACCCAACAGTGGCATCAGAGCCAAACTTTTATGCAATTATTAATTTATTTTTGATTTCATATACATATGGGTATATATTTAAAATAATTTATTGGGCATAATTTTATTGTATAAAATTATTTTTTTTAAAGAAAAAAAATGACGTTTTTTTTTTTGGGACGAATCACAAATTTTTTTTTTTGGGTGCTAATCTTGAATTCTGCAAAGAAAATGTGTTGTCTCTTTCTTACTCCAAAAAGAATGTGACCCATCAGGAAAGGACTCTTTTAATAAACCTGCAGGACTCTTTTAATAAAAGAATGTGACTTCTTTTTAAAAAAATAAATATGATATATTTATATATTATATTCTAAATAATTTTATAATTAAAATAAAGAGTTTATTTTAATCTTGAAATTGAATTTCATGCAATTTAAAATTGCCCATTAAATGATACTCATATATATATGGAATGTTTTAATTCATGAGATGAATATTTATTTATTGATATATATAGTGATGTGTATGATAATAAATGGGGATTGATTATGGACTATTTGACCAATGTGATTGGATTTTATTTTAGTTGAATGCTTGAATGAATGGGTTTTATTAAATGGGGTATGTGTACCTCGTCTTCTCTAAATTTTTTTTTTCGTGATGTAAAATTCTATCTCCCTCCTATGTACTTCCCCTTGACTGCTGATCAAGGTTTCTATTTAAATTAAATAGTTTAATGTAATAGAAATAGTTAGAATTATCTTGAAAAAATTGGAGACCAAGGAGCAAGGAGCGCGTGAAGACCCGTTTGTATGGAGCCCGGGTTTAAATGTAATAGTTATGTTTAAATTTAAATTCTTGCACTCCTAGGTTTGACCGTTTGGTTCACTTGGTGGCTCTAGTGAACCAAACTAGAATAAAAGTCCATAATCAATCCGGGTAGAATATAGTATTCTATATTGCATGCTAAATATTATATATATTATATTTTATGCAAACATGCTTCGCATGTTTAATAAAATGACGCGTATTTTATATATATATGTGCATGCGCGCTAAACAAAGATGATACTAATAATAACAAACCCCTCAAAGAAATAATATTAAGTCCGAAGTGTTCAAATGATATTTAGAATATCGAACGTCGCCTTCTAGCATGATAAATTAATAGAGTATTAGATATTTAATATGAGCTTGTTGTGCTATCCACAAGGCGAGTATTGTGTATTTAAGATGTTAATTAATCACATTTGATGCTTATCAAGAAAATTGAACGATCTAGTCTTGTTGTGCTATCCACAAGGACGAACATTTTTCTTTTTTGAATTTATGAAAGTGCTAGACTGGACTTAACTTAAATTATTTTAGTTCGGATGTGCACACACTTGACCATTATGATTTAAGAGGCAAAATAAAAGGAATTACATGGTGATGTAATTGACAAGAGTTGTCTACCTATTTATTTGTATATCGCTTGTTGTGCTATCCACAAGGTTATATACATTTGAAATGGGATCCTTATTCTCATTAGCAAATCTTTAATTAGATGTTGCCGAACTATATAAGTGAGGGTAATATAGTTTGATAAAAATAGTGGGAGATACCAATTTAAAATAAAGACCTAAATTTATTTTGGTGAAAATGAATGTTTGCTAAAATGTTGTTTTTCACATGCAAAATTTTAAAAATGTCAAAATCACTAATTTCACTGCGAAGCATACTTGATGCTAGTAAGCTTACCGGGCCGAATTATACGGACTGGCTAAGAAATCTGAGAATAGTTCTCACTGCTGAAAAGATTTCTTATGTCCTAAACTCACCTGTCCCTGGAACTGTTCCAGAAACAGCCTCTGAGGAAGAGATTGCCACCATTGTAAAGTGGCAAGATGATGCATCTGTGGCTCAATGCATCATGCTCGCATCCATGAATAACGAGCTTCAGCGTCAGCACGAAAACATGGATGCTCCTACTATGTTGATTCACCTCAAGGAGTTGTATGGTGAACAAAGTAGGACTGCTAGATATGAGATATCTAAGGAGCTCTTCCGATCTCGGATGACCAAGGGCAAAGTGAACATAAAGGAACAAAAGAAATCTGATCCAGCTAGGAAAGGAATGTGCTTCCATTGCAACGAGCCGGGTCATTGGAAGAGGAACTGCAAGAAGTTTCTGGCAAAGAAGAAGCTTGGAGAAGCTTCGACTTCCAATCAAGGTTTGTTCATGATTGAAATTAATTTTTCAGAAAGTCAAAATTCTACTTGGGTATTGGATACCGGCTGTGGTTCTCACATATGTAATAATGTGAAGGGACTGGTCAGAAGTAGAAAGCTGAACAATGATGAGGTGATCCTACGAGTGGGGAATGGAGCAAAGGTTGCTGCATTAGCTGTATGAACTTATTATTTAGCAATGCCTTCGGGCAAGTCCATTTATCTTAATAATTATTATTATGTTCTGAATATTATTAAAAATATTATTTCAATTTCTGTATTGGATATGGAAGGATTTAACGTTGTTATAAAGAACAATAGTTGTTCTATTTATAAAGACGATATTTTATATGGTGTTGGAAATTTGCGAAATGGACTTTATACACTTGACTTACAAGAAAATATTTTTCAAATTGAACAAACTAAGAAAAGGAAAAGAGATGATATTAATTATACCTACATGTGGCACTGTAGACTCGGTCATATCAATGAAACAAGATTATCCAAGTTGCATAAAGATGGGCTCTTTGAGTTATCTGATTATGAATCATATCCAACTTGTGAATCTTGTCTCATGGGTAAAATGACTAAATCTCCTTTTAGTGGAAAAGGAGAAAGAGTTACAGAGTTATTGGCATTGATTCACATAGACGTTTGTGGACCTATACAACAAGTGCACGGGGTGGGTATTCTTATTTTATTACTTTCACTGATGATCACTCAAGATTTGGATATGTGTATTTAATGAAATACAAGTCAGAATCATTTGAAAAGTTCAAAGAGTTCAGAAGTGAAGTAGAGAAACAAACGGGCAAGAGTATAAAGATACTTCGATCAGATTGAGGTGGAGAATACTTAAGCGATGAGTTTCTCAATTATCTCAAAGAAAATGGTATAATCTCACAATGGACTCCTCTAGGTACACCACAGTTAAATGGAGTATCTGAAAGGAGAAATCGAACACTGTTGGACATGGTTCGATCTATGATGAGTTTTACCGACCTTCCAATTTCCTTATGGGGATATGCCCTAGAAACGGCTGCATACCTACTTAACAAGGTACCTACCAAATCCGCCCCAAAGACTCCATATGAGATATGGAAGGGGAGGAAACCAAATCTTAAGCATGTTAAGACTTGGGGTTGTCCAGCTTATGTCAAAAAGTTTGAAAACGATAAGCTACAGACTAAATCCGATAAGTGTAGATTTGTGGGATACCCTAAAGAAACTTTAGGGTATTATTTCTATCATCCAACTGATCAAAAGGTGTTTGTTGCGAAACATACTGCCTTCTTGGAAAAGGACTTTATCCATGAAGGGGTCAGTGGGAGTAAGATATATCTTGAAGAAGTTCAAGACCCACAAATTACCACGGATCAAAGTCAGGTACCTGACAAAGTAGAAGAACCTACTATACCACACCCTGTTCGTAAATCTGGAAGAGTACCGAAGATACCTGAGAGATATAGATTCGTTATAGAGGATGACGATGAGGTACACATCATGAATGATGATGATCCATTGAATTACGAACAGGCTATGAGTAATAAAGACTTAGGAAAATGGCTTGAAGCTATGAAATTCGAAATGGACTCCATGTATGAAAAACAAAGTATGGACTTTGATTTCACCACCTGAAGGCATTAAGCCTATTGGGTGTAAATGGGTCTTTAAAAGAAAGACTGGAGCGGACGGCAAGGTAGAGACCTATAAGGCCCGACTGGTTGCAAAAGGTTTCAAACAAAGACAAGGAGTTGACTATGATGAAACCTTCTCACCAGTAGCTATGCTCAAGCCCATTCGGATTTTGCTTGCGATTGCAGCTTATAACGACTATGAGATCTGGCAGATGGACGTGAAAACGGCCTTCCTTAATGGGAAACTTGAGGAGGATGTGTATATGACACAGCCAGAGGGATTTGTTTCAAAGGTTGGAACAAATCAAGTCTGTAAGCTGCAACGATCCATTTATGGATTGAAGCAAGCTTCTCGTAGATGGAACATTCGTTTTGATGAGACAATCAAAGAGTTTGATTTTGTCAAAAACGACGATGAACCATGTGTGAACAAGAAGGTTAGTGGGAGCACAGTTTCATTCCTTGTATTATATGTTGATGATATATTACTGATAGGGAATGACATTCCTATGCTACAATCGATTAAAATCTGGTTATCTAAACACTTCTCCATGAAGGACTTGGGAGAAGCATCCTATATTTTGGGGATAAAGATCTATAGAGATAGATCTAAAAGGATGCTTGGTTTATCCCCAAGGAACGTACATTGATGCAATGCTAAAGAGGTTTAGCATGGAAGATTCCAAAAGAGGTCTCATGCCGATGAGCCATGGAATACATCTCTCCAAGAAACAGGCCCCAAAGACACCTGAGGAGAGATACCGTATGAGTAAGATCCCTTATGCTTCTGCAATAGGATCTATCATGTACGGTATGATATGTACTAGACCGGATGTTGCTCATGCACTTAGTGTAATGAGCAGATACCAGTCAAACCCTAGAGAAGAGCACTGGAAGGCAGTGAAGAATATCCTAAAGTACTTGAGAAGGACTAAAGATATTTTTCTTGTCTACGGTGGGTCTGAATTAAAACTCAAGGGATTCACAGACTCAAGTTTTCAAACAGACCAAGATGACAGTAATTCTGTTTCAGGGTATGTGTTTACCTTGAAAGATGGTGCAGTGAATTGAAAAGGTTCCAAACAACAAAAGGTTGTTGGTTTAGTGACAAAGACAAAGTATATAACTGTAAGTGAAGCTGCAAGTTGATGTTTTAGATGAAAAGTTCATTACAGAACTAGGAATAGGTCCTAAGTCTCATCTTGAATCTAAACATGTGTTGCGGCACTTTGATTAAAGAAATCATTGAAAGAGGAGAGTGTAGACTCTCAAGACAACATTGCAGATCCATTAACTAAAACTTTAACACAACAGCAGTTTGATCGTCACTTAGAGAAGTTGGGTATGAGATACCATGACGATTGGCTTTAGTGCAAGTGGGAGATTGAAAGTAGTATGCATACAAGCCAATCATGTATGATGATAAAGCACATACTTTGGAGGCAATCTTATTTATTTATTAATAAAAATATTCATTTATTAAAGGCATTTAATTATCTACATGGTGCTGTTTTTATAATATGTAAATAACCCATAGTTTTAAGCAATGCTTTTAGAATCATGATGATGATCATGCCAATGAGATCTAAATTCTTAGAAAGCTCTAAAACTAAAATAGTTCCTAATCATGGGATTACTAAAAAGGGGATTAGTAAATCCGGATAGATTAGTACATATGTTGCTTGCTCATTAGATGAGGATGATTGATCTCATAATCATTTGTGTGGAGACACTAAAGCAAGTATGTAGGTGCTTATTGGAGAATAAGTTCACTGAACGTGACTCGCTATGGAATACCTAATGGAGTTTTACTCGCCTGTCAATAGGAATTCCTAATGTGATAGTAGTACAAGTGATCCTTGGACTTGAGATCATCATAGTATCTTGTATGTAATGAATTATACTTTGACTTATTCCTTAAAGCCCTTTAGGGTATATAAAAGGGTATGCTTGGGTATAATGAGTTACATATGGAGACAATGAATGATCAATAAAGAATCTACCACCTCTAGTAAAGGAGGAGATATGTCCTATGTGATTCGTTAAATGACAACCTAGGAATCCTTGGCCAAGGTAAAATGAAATTAGAAAGGAGTTTCTAATTTACATTATTTGGAGTTGTGCATTTTCTAATCGAAATACATATAATTAAATAAAATAAGACTTGACAGTAAATTCATGTCTTATATTTAATTGGGACATTGTATGGTGGAAGGATTGAATTGTATGGTAACTATTTACTCACAGGTTCTTTTATGATTAATGTTGAAATCTATATTATCTGGAAAGCCGTTGATCGCTAGGGATGCTTATCCCTATTGTAGAATAAATATTATTTATTTAAATAGATTATTAGTTTAATTTATTATTTAAATAAGATTAGAATTGTTCTAATTGATTTATTCACAACCGGTTTAATATGGAGAACCTAAAGGGTCACACCATAAAAGGAAGAATAATTATTTAAGAAGGTAATGGCATAATCGTAATAATGCATTAAGTAAATTAATTTAATCTATGGTGATAGAATAAATTAAATAGCTTAATATTTATTATTTAATATTTTGGAAATATTAAATATAAATTAATAAGAGGAGTCTTATTAATATTATTATAATTATTATTATTTTAATTTCTAAAGGAGTTTAGTAATTAATTTAATATTAGTACTCTCATTTATTCAGGAGACAAATTAATTAAATGAATTTAATTAATTATTTCCCATGTGGTGGGAAGCCTAAATTAATTAAAGGAGTTTAATTAATTAAAAGAAATCCCATGTCTAATAGGATTAGAAGGGTTGACCAATATCTATATAAGAGGATTCTTATAATAGATATTACTTGATGCAATTCCAATTGTTGGAGAGTACTCCTTTTCTATAGTGGATAGAAAACTAAGCCAATCACCCTCCTTCTTGATAATTCATCTTCCTTGGTGGATCACCTCTAGAGGCCAAACACTTGGGTGGCTAACGTTGATCAAAGGAAGAAATCTAACCCGGAAATTCAAGGAGATCACGAAGAACAAGGAGTTGAACTAGTACCTGTGGAAGCTTCGTTCTACAAGGGTATGATTCCATAACTTCTTATTTATCGTTTTAAATTAATAATTTGCATAAAGGATGATCCGGGTAATGGTTTTGTAGAAATTTTTTTAAACTCTGATATACCATGCTTCCTCTAATTTTTGCAATTTGATTGCGTCACGATTTCGTACAAACCCAACACATGTCAACCCCGGTCTCAACCTTGGAGGTGCAGGTCAGCCCTGGTATCAACCCGGGAGGTACAGGTCAGCCCCGGTCTTAACTTTGAAGGTACAGTCAGCCCCGGTCTCAACCCAGGAAGTATAGGTCAGCCCCGGTCTCAACTCGGGAGGCACAGGTTAGCCCTGGTCTCATACGAAAGGTATAGGTCAGCTTTGGTCTCAACCTAGGAAGAACAGGTCAGCCCTAGTCTCAACCCAGGAAGTACAGGTCAGCCCTGGTTTCAACCCGGGTGGTACAGATCAGCCGCGGTCTCAACCCGGGAGGTACAGGTCAGCCCCGGTCTCAACCCGAGAGGTATAGGACAACCTCGATCTCAACCCCGGAGGTACAGGTCAGCCACGATCTCAACCTGAGAAGTACAGGTCAGCCCCGGTCTCAACCCAGAAAGTACAAGTCAGCCCCGGTCTCAACTTGGGGGGTACAAGTCAGCCCCGGTCTCAACTCGGGAGGTACAGGTCAGCACTAGTCTCAACCCGGGAGATAAAGCTCAGCCCCGGTGTCAACCCGGGTAGTACATGTCAGCCCAGTCTCAACCCGGGAAGTACAGGTCAGCCCAGGTCTCAACCTGGGAGGTACAGGTCAGCCTCGGTCTCAACCCGAAAAGTATAGGACAGCCCCGGTCTCAACCCGAGAGATCTAGGTCAACCCCGGTATCAACTTGGGAGGTACAGGTCAGCCTCGGTCTCAACTCAGGAGGTACAGATTAGCCCCGATCTCAACCTGGGAGGTACAAGTAAGGCCCGTTCTCAACCCGGGAGGTACAGTTCAGCCCCAGTCTCAACACGGGAGGTACAAATTAACCCCGGTCTCAACCCGGGAAGTACCTGTCATCCCCGGTCTCAACTTGGGAAGTATATGTCAGCCCTGGTATCAAACCGGGAGGTACAGGTCAGCCCCGATCTCAACCCAGGAGGTATAGGTTTGCCCCCGTCTCAACCCAGGAGGTACAGATCAACCCCGATCTCAACCCGAAATGTACAGGCCAGGCTCTGTCTCAACTTGGGAAGTACAGGTCAGCCCTGATCTCAACCTGGGAGGTACAAGTCAGCCCCGGTCTCAACTCGGGAGATATATGTCAGCCCCGGTCTAAACTCGAGAAGTACAAGTCAGCACCAGTCTCAACCCGAAAGGTACTGATCAGCGCCCGGTCTCAAACCGGGAGGTACAAGTCAGCCCCTGCCTCAACTTAAAAAGTACAGGTCAGCCCCGATCTCAACCCAAGAGGTACACGTCAGCCCCGGTCTCAACCCTAGAGGTACAGGTCAGCCCCGGTCTCAACCCGGGAAACACAGGTCGGCCCCGATCTCAACCCGGGATGTACAGGTTAGCCCCGATCTCAACCCGGGAAGTACAGGTCAGCCTCGGTCTCAACCCAGGAGGTACAGATCAGTCGCGGTCTCAACATGAAAGGTACAGATCAGCCTCGGTATCAACCTAGGAGGTACAGACAAAACCCGGTCTCAACCCAAGAGGTACAGGTCAGCCACGGTCTCAACTCGGGAAGTACAAGTCAGCCCAGTCTCAACCCGGGAAGCACAAGTCAGCCCCGATCTCAACCCGGGAGAAACAGGTCAGCACCCGGTCTCAACCCGGGAGGTACAGGTCAACCCCGGCCTCAACCTGGAAAGTACAGGTCAGCCCCGATCTCAACCCGGGAGGTACAGGTCAGCTCCGGTCTCAACTTGGGAGGTACAGGACAGTCTCTGTCTCAACTCGGGAAGTATAAGTCAGCCCCGGTCTCAACCCGGGACGTACAGGTCAGCCCCGATCTCTACCCGAGAAGTACAGGTCAGCCCCGGTCTCAACCTGGGAGGTACAGATCAGCCGCGATCTCAACCCGGGAGGTACAGGTCAGCCCCGATCTCATCCCTGGAGGTATGGACCAACCCAGGTCTCTACCCGGGAGGTACAGTTCAGCCACGGTCTCAACTCGAGAAGTACAGGTTACCCCGATCTCAACTCAGGAAGTACAGGTCAGCCCCGGTCTCAACCCGGGAGGTACAGGTCAGTCCCGATCTTAACCTGGGAGATACAGCTCAGCCCCCGTCTCAACCCAGGAAGTATATGTCAGTCCCAGTCTCAACTCGGGAAGTACAGGTCTGCTCCGGTCTCAACCCAGGAGGTACAAGTCAGCCCTGGTCTCAAACAAGGAAGTACAGGTCAGCCCCGATCTCAACCCGAGAGGTACGGGTCAGCCCCGGTCTCAACCTGGGAGGTACAGGTCTGCCCCGATCTCAACCCAAGAAGTACAGGTCAACCCCGATCTCAACTCGAGAAGTACATGTCAGCTACAATCTCAACCCGGGAGGTACAGATCAGCCCCATTCCCAACCCGGGAAGTGCAGGTTATCCCCGATTTCAACCCGGGAAGTACAGGTCAACCCAGATCTCAACTTAGGAGGTACAAATCAGCACCGGTCTCAACCCGGAAGGTACAGGTCAGCCCCGGTGTCAACCCAAGAAGTACAGGTCAGCCCCAGTCTCAACCTAAGAGGTACAGATCATCGCCGGTCTCAATTCGAAAGGTACAGGTCAGCCCCGGTCTTAACCTGGGAGGTACAGTTTAGCCCCGATCTCAACCCGGATGTCTCAACCAGGGAGGTACAGATCAGCCCCGGTCTCAACCCTGGAGGTACAGTTCAGCCCCGGTCTCAACCCATCAATCTCAACCCAGGAAGTACAGGTCAGCCCCCTGTCTCAACCCGGGAGGTGCAGGTCAGCCCCGGTCTCAACCCGGCGATCTCAACCCGAGAAGTACAGGACAACCCCGGTCTCAACCCTGGAGGTACAAGTCAGCCCCCGTATCAACCTGGGAAGTACAGGTCAGCCCCGATTTTAATTCGGAAGGTACAGGTTAGCCTCGGTCTCAACCCGGGAGGTACTGATCAGCCCCGGTCTCAACCCAAAAAATATAGGTCAGTCTCGGTCTCAACCTGGGAGGTACAGATCATCCCCGGTCTCAACCCGAGAGTTGTAGATCAGCCCCAGTCTTTAACCCGGGAGGTACAGGTCAGCTTCGATCTCAACCCAGGAGATACAGATCAGCCAAGGTCTCAACCCGGGAAGTACAGGTCATCACCGATCTCAACCCGGGAGGTACAGGTCATCCCCGGTCTCAACCCGGAAAGTACAGGTCAGCCCCAGTCTCAACCCGGGAAGTACAGGTCAGCCCAAGTCTCAACCTGGGAAGTACAGGTCAGCCCCGGTCTTAACCCGGGAGGTACAGATCAGCTGCTGTCTCAACATAGGAGGTACAGGTCAGCCCCGGTCTCAACCCAGGAGGTACAGGCCAGCCCCGATCTCAACTCGAGAGGTACAGGTCAGCCACGGTCTCAACTCGGGAAGTAGAGCTCTGCCCCGGTCTCAACCCGGAGAGTACAGGTCAGCCCCGGTCTCAATCCAGGAGGTACAGGTCAGCCTCGGTCTCAACCCAGGAGATACAACTCAGCCTAGGTCTCAACCTAGGAAGTACATGTCAGCGCAGTCTCCACCTGGGAAGTACAGGACAGCCCCGGTCTCAACCCGAGAGGTACAGGTCAGTCCTGGTCTCAACTCAGAAAGTACAGGTCAGCCCCGGTCTCAACCCGGGAGGTACAGGTTAGCCCTGGTCTTAACATAGGAGGTACAGGTCAGCCCCGGTCTCAACCCAAGAAGTACAGTTTAGCCCCGGTCTGAACCCAGGAAGTATAGGTCAGCCACGGTCTCAACCCGGGATGTACAGTTCAGCCCCGGTCTCAACTCGGAAAGTACAGGTCAGCCCCAGTTTTAACCCGGGAAGTACAGGTCAACCCCGGTCTCAATTCGGGAGGAACAGATCAGCTCCGGTCTCAATTCGGGAGGTACAGGTCAGCCCCGGTCTCAACTCGAAAAGTACAGGTCATCCCCGGTCTCAACCCAGGAGGTACAGATCATCCCCGGTCTCAACTCGGGAGGTACAGGTCAGCCTCGGTCTCAACCTAGGAGGTACAAGTCATCCCCGATCTCAACCCGGGGTTGTCAATTTGGAAGGTACAGATCAGCCCCGGTCTCAATCCGGGAGGTACAGGTCAGCCCCGGTCTCAACCCGGCGGTCTCAACCCTGCGGTCTCAACCTAGAAGTACATGTTAGCCCCGGTATCACCCGGGAAGTATAGGTCAGCTCCGGTCTCAACACGGGTGGTACAGGTCAGCCCCGGTCTTAACCCGGGAAGTACAGGTCAGGCCCATTCTCGACCCGGAAGGTACAGGTTAGCCCGGTCTCAACCTGGGAGGTACAGGTCAGCCCCGATCTCAACCCGAGAAGTACAGGTCAGCCCCGGTCTCAACCCGGGAACTACAGGTTAACCTCGTTGTCAACTCGGGAGGTACAGATCATCCCAGGTCACAACCCAGAGACGTCTCAGCCGTTGAAGCAACCTCCGCAAAGCAGCGAAAGGGATCCGTTGACGGAAGCAATATAGTAATCCATCACCATTGATAGAATCTGTTATACACATCCTCAAAAGGAGCACCAAGAAGAATTGGTGATTTAACTGCCTATTGCAAAATACCGGTGTAAACTATCATCAGAATAGGTATTGGAAGCATCCATTAAGGAAACTCGGTAATCGAGAAATATCCATAGCGAAGGAGCCTTTAGAAATGTGCAATAGCACCGGCCGAAGGGAAATAGGCCCTGTGAAGAGTACCGCCGGACAGGGAAACCATTGGTCTCAAACGAACGTAGCACCAATAATATCAGCCCCATCAAAATCTATGTATCTATCGCAGAGGACGTCATCCCCAGCAGAACAAGACGAGAACAGTCTGTGATAGCTCAGCTCTGACAAACATGTCAGTGGTTCCCTTACCAGTAATCGTCTTACAGTGCCGCCCAAAAGGCTATCATAAAGGACATCATCCCCATCAGAAATGTAGAAAACATTTCAGTTTATCATCATCAAACAAACATCGACAGCACCGATGTGAATCAAACCGTTGGTATCAGCCCCAAAACAAGCACTGATAAAGGTAAGCGATTTGTGCGATTTGTGATTCGATTGGCGATGCGATTTGCGATGCAATTAGGGATGCGAAGTGCAAAATGCGATCTGCAAAAGCATTTCAACATTCATTGCATTGCATAATTAAAGTCTGGTTATATTTCAATTGTCTAGCAATCTTTATCCTGCTCATTATAATACATTGCATGAACATGATAAAGAGGGGCATCTATAGACACTAGAAATTTCCATTCCCTGTTACTAACACTGTAAGAGGAGAAAAGGGCCATAAACTCAACCCCGATCTAAATACTAGGCCAATAAATCAACCCCGGTCTCAATATCGGGCCATCAGAACAGCCCGGTCTCAACCCGAGAAGTACAGGTCAGCCCCGGTCTCAACCTGGGAAGTACATGCCAGTCCTGGTCTCAACCCGGGAGGTACAAGTCAGCCATGGTTTCAACTCAAGAGGTACAGGTCAGCCCCGATCTAAACCCGAGAAGTACAGGTCAGCCCCGGTCTCAACCCGTGAGGAACAGATCAGCCCCGATCTAAACTTGGGAGGTATAAATCAGCCTCAGTCTCAACCCGAGAGGTACAGTCAGCCCTAGTTTCAACCCGGGAAGTAAAGGTCAGCCCCGGTCTCAACCCGGGAAGTACAGGTCGGCCCCGGTCTCAATCTAAGAAGCACAGGTCAGCCCCGGTCTCAACTGGGGAGGTACATATTAGCCCCGATCTCTACCCGAAAGGTACAGTTAAGCCCTTGTCTCAACTTGGGAGGTACAGGTCAGCCTCGGTCTCAACACGGGAGGTACAGATCAGCCCCGGTCTCAACCCGAGAAGTGCAGGTCAGTCCCAGTATCAACCCGAGAAGTATAGGTCAGCCCCGGTATCAACCCGGGAGGTACAGGTCAGCCTCGGTCTTAACCCAGGAGGTACAGGCCAGCCCCTATCTCAACCGGGAGGTACAGATCAGCCCCGATCTCAACCCCGGGAAGTACATGTCAGCCCCGGTCTCAACCCGAGAAGTACAGGTCAGCCCCAATCTCAACTCGGAATGCACAGGTCAGCCCCGGTCTCAACCCAGGTGGTACAGATCAGCTGCGGTATCAACCCGGGAGGAACAGGTCAGCCCTGGTCTCAACCCGGGAGGTACAGGTCAGCCCCGGTCTCAACCCGGGAGGTACAGATCAGCCACGATCTCAACCCGGGAAGTACAAGTCAGCCCCGGTCTCAACCCGGGTAGTACAGGTCAGCCCCGGTCTCAACCCGAGAGGTACAGATCAGCCCCGGTCTCAACCCGGGAGGTACAGGTCAGCCCCGGTCTCAACACGGGAGATACCGCTCAGCCCCGGTCTCAAACCAGGAAGTACATGTCATCCCCAGTCTCAACCCGGGAAGTACAGGTCAGCCCCGGTCTCAACCCGAAAAGTACAGGTCAGCCCCGGTCTCAACCCGGGAGGTACAAATCAGTCGCGATCTCAACTCGGGAGGTACATGTCAGCCCCGATCTCAACCCGGGAGGTACAGGCCAGCCCCGATCTCAACCTGGGAGGTACAGATCAGCCCTGGTCTTAACCCGAGAAGTACAGGTCAGCCCCGGTACAAACCCAACACGTACGGATTAACCCCAGTCTCAACCCGGGAGGTACAGATCCGCCCCGATCTCAAATCGAGAGGTACAGGCATTCCTCGATCTCAACCCAGAAAGTACAGGTCAGGCCCGATCTCAACCCAAGAAGTACAGGTCAGCCCCAATCTCAATCCGGGAGGTACAGATTATCCCCGGTCTCAACCCGGTAGGTATAAGTAAGTCCCGGTCTCAACCGGGGAGGTACAGGTCATCCCCGGTCTCAATCCGGGAGGTACAGATCATCCCCTGTCTCAACCCGGGAAGTACAGGTCTGCCCCGGTATCAACCCAGTAGGTACAGGTCAGCTCCTATCTTAACCTGGGAGGTACAGGTCAGCCCCCGTCTCAATCCGAGAATTACAGATCAGCCCCGGTCTCAACCCCGAAAGTACATGTCAGCCCCGGTCTCAACTTGGAAAGTACAGGACAGCCCCGATCTCAACTCGAGAGATACAGGTCAGCCCCCATCTCAACCCGGGAAGTATAGGTCAGCCTCGGTATCAACCCGGGAAATACAGGTCAGCCCCGGTCTCAACCTGTGTGGTACAAGTCAGCCCCGGTCTCAACTTAGAAGTTACAGGTCAGCCCTGGTTTAGACCTGGGAAGTACAGGTCTGCCCTGGTCTCAACCCTGGAGGTGCAGGTCAGCCCCGGTCTAAACCCGGGAGGTACAGGTCAGCCCTGGTCTCAACCTAAGAGGTATAGGTCAGCCCCGGTCTCAACTCGGGAAGTATAAGTCAGTCCTGATCTCAACCCGGGAGGTACAGGTCAGCCCTGGTCTCAATTCGGAAGGTACAGGTCAGCCCTGGTCTCAACCCGGGAAGAACAGGTCAGCCTCGACCTCAACCCAAGAAGTACAGGTCAGCCTCGGTCTCAACCCGGGTGGTACAGATCAGCCGCGATCTTAACCCGGGAGGTAAAGGTCAGCCTTGGTCTCAACCCAGGAGGTTCAGGGCCGCCCCGGTCTCAACCCCGGAGGTATAGGTCAGCCACGGTATCAACCCGAAAAGTTCAGGTCAGCCCCGATCTCAACCCGGGAAGTACAAGTCAGCCCCGGTCTCAACCAGGGAGGTACAAGTCAGCCCCGGTTTCAACCCGGCGGTCTCAACCCGAGAAGTACAGGACAACCCCGATTTTAACCCGGGAGGTACAAGTCAGCCCCTGAATAAATCTGGGAAGTACAGGTCAGCCCTGGTCTCAATTCAGAAAGTACAGGTCAGTCCCGGTCTCAACCCGGGAGGTACTGATCAGCCACGGTCTCAACCCAGGAAGTACAGGTCAGCCACAGTCTCAACCCGGGAGGTACAGATCAGTCGCGGTCTCAACCCAGAAAGTACAGGTCAGCCCCAGTTTCAACTTAAAAAGTACAGGTCAACCCCGATCTCAACCCGAGAGGTACATATCAGCCCTGGCCTCAACCCGGGAGGTACAGGTCAGCCTCGGTGTCAACCTGGGAATTACTGGTCAGCCCCGGTCTCAACCCAAGATGTACATATCATCCCCGGTCTCAAGCAGGGAGGTACAGGTCAGCCCCGATCTCAACCAAGGAGGTACAGGTCAGCCCTGGTCTGAACCCGACGGTGTCAATCCTGGAAGTACAGATCAGCCCCGGTCTCAACCCGGGAGGTACAGATCAGCCCCGATCTCAACCCGGCGGTCTCAACCTAGAAGTACTTGTTAGCCCCGGTCTCAACACGGGAAGTACAGGTCAGCCCCTATCTCAACCCGGGATGTACAGGTCAGCCCCGGTCTCAATTCGAAAAGTACATGTCAGCCCCGGTCTCAACCCGGGAGGTACAGGTCAGCCCCGGTCTCAACCCGGGAGGTACAGATCAGCCCCGATCTCAACCCGGGAGGTACAGGTCATCCTCGGTCTTAACTCGAAAGGTACAGGTCAGCCCCGACCTCAATCTAGGAAGTACATGTCAGCCCCGATCTCAACCCTAAAGCAACAGGTCAGCCCCGGTCTCAACTCAAAAAGTACAGGTCAGCCTCGGTCTCAACCAGGGAAGTACAGATCATCCCTAGTCTCAACTGGGAGGTACAGATCAGCCTCAATCTTAACCCGAGAGGTAAAGGTCAGTCTCGGTCTCAACCTGGGAGGTACAGATCCGCCAAGGTCTCAACCAAGAAAGAACAGGTCATCCCCGATCTCAACCCAAGAAGTACAGGTCAGCCCCGATTTCAACCTGGGAACTACAGGTCAACCTCGGTGTCAACCCGGGAGGTACAGATAATCCCCGAACACAACCCGGGAGGTACAGATCAGCCTCGGTGTTAACCCAAGAGGTACAGGTCAGCCCCGGTATCAACTCGGGAGGTACAGATCAGCCAAAGTCTCATCCCGGGAAGTACAGGTCATCCCCAGACTCAACCCCGGGTAGTACAGGTCATCCCCGGTCCTAACTTGGGAGGTACAGATCAGCCCCGATTTTAACCTGAGAAGTACAGGTCAGCCCTAGTTTAAACCCGGAAGGTACAGGTTATCCCCGGTCTCAATCCGGGAGGTACAGGTCAACCCTGGTCTCAACCTGGGAGGTACACATCCGCCCCGGTCTCAATTTTGGAGATCTAGATCATGCGCGATATCAACCCGGGAGGAACAGGTCAGCCCCGGTCTCAACCCGGGAGATACAGGTTAGCCCCAGTCTCAACCCAGAAGGTACAGATTAGCCCCGATCTCAACTCGGGAGGTACAGGTCAGCCCGGGTCTCAACCCGAGAGGTACTAGTTAGCCCTGGTCTCAACCCGGGAGGTACATATCAGCCCCGATCTCAACCTGGGAGGTCTAGATCAGCCCCGGTCTCAACCCGGGAGGTAAAGGTCAGCTCCGGTCTCAACTCGGGAAGTACAGGTCAGCCCCGGTCTTAACCCATAAGGTACAGGTCAGCCCCGGTCTCAACTTGGGAGGTATAAATCAGCCCCGGTATCAACCCGAGAAGTACAGGTCAGCCCCGATATCAACCCGAGAAGTACAGGTCAGCCACGGTTTCAACTTGGGAGGTACAGATCAACGCCGATATCATCCCGGGAAGTACAGGTCAGCCCCAATTTCAATCTGGGAAGTACAGGTCAACCCCGGTCTCAACCCGGGAGGTACAGGTCTGCCCCAGTCTCAACCCGGGAAGTACAGGTCAGCCCCGGTCTCATCCAAGGAGGAACAGATCATCCTTGGTCTCTACGCGGGAGGTACATGTCATCCCCGATCTCAACCTAGGAGGTACAGGTCAGCCTCAGTCTCAACTCGACGGTGTCAATCCGGGAGGTACAGATCTGCCCCGGTCTCAACCCGGGAGATACAGGTCAGCCCCGGTCTCAACACGGCGGTCTCAACCTAGAATTACATGTTATCCTTGGTCTCAATCCGGAAAGTATAGGTCAGCCCCGGTCTCAACCCGGGAGGTACAGGTCAGCCCCGGTCTCAACCCGGAAAGTATAGGTCAGCCCCAGTCTCAACTCGGAACGTACAGGTCAGCCCCCGTCTTAACCCGGAAGGTACAGGTCTGCCCCGGTCTTAACCCGGGAGGAACAGTTCAGCCCCGGTCTAAACCCGGGAAGTACAGGTCAGCCCCGATTTTAACTCGAGAAGTACAGGTCAACCCCGATCTCAATTCAGGAGGTACAGATCAGCCCCGGTCTCAATCTGGGAGGTACATGTCAGCCCCGGTCTAAACTCGGGAAGTACAGGTCAGCCCCGGTCTCAACCCGGGAGGTATATATCATCCCCGATCTCAACCCGGGAGGTACAGGTCATCCCCGGTCTTTACCCGGGGTTGTTAATATGGAAGGTACAGTTCAGCCACGGTCTCAACCCGGGACATACAGGTCAGCCCCAGTCTCAACCCGGAGGTATCAACCCGTCGGTCTCAACCTAGCGGTCTCAACACGGCGGTCTCAACCCGGAGGTCTCAACCCGGCGGTCTCACCCGGGAAGTACAGGTCAGCCCCGGTCTCAACTCGGGTGGAACAGATCAGCCCCAGTCTTAATCTGGGAAGTACAGATCAGCCCCGGTCTCAACCCGGAAGGTACAGGTTAGCCCCGGTCTCAACCCGAGAGGTACAGGTCAGCCCCGATCTTAACCCGAGAAGTACAGGTCTGCTCCGATCTCAACCTGGGAATTACAGGTCAACCTCGGTGTCAACCCGGGAGGTACAGATCATCCCCGGTCATAACCCGGGAGGTACAGATCAGCCTCGGTCTCAACCCAGAAGGTACAGGTCAGCCCCGGACTCAAACCCGGGAAGTACAGGTCAGCACCGGACTCAACCCCGGGAAGTACAGGTCAGCACCGGTCTCAACTTAAGAGGTACAGGTCAACCCCATTCTCAATCCAGGAGGTACAGGTCAACCCCATTCTCAATCCAGGAGGTACAGATCAGCCCCGGTCTCAACCTGAGAAGTACAGGTCAGCCCCAGTCTAAACCCGAGAGGTACAGGTTAGCCCCGGTCTCAAATTAGGAGGTACAGGTCAGCCATGGTCTCAACCTGGGAGGTACGGATCAGCCCCGGTCTCAATCTGGGAGATCTAGATCAGTCGCGATCTCAACCCGGGAGGTACAAGTCATCCCCGGTCTCAACCTAGGAGGTATAGGTCAGCCCCAGTCTAAACCCAGGAGGTACAGATTAGCCCCGGTCTCAACTCAAGAGGTACAGGTCAGCCCCGGTCTCAACCCGTGAGGTACAGGTTTGCCCTAGTCTCAATCTGAGAGGTACATATCAGCCCCGATCTCAACCTGGGAGGTATAGATCAGCCTCGGTCTCAACCCAGAAAGTATAGGTCAGCCCCAGTTTCAACCTGGAAAGTACAGGTCAACCCCGATCTCAACCCAGGAGGTATAGATCAGCTCCAGTCTCAACCTGGGAGGTACAGGTCAGCCCCGTTCTCAATCCGGGAAGTACAGGTCAGCCCCGGTCTCATTCCGGGAGGTATAGATCATCACTGGTCTCAATCCAGGAGGTACATGTCAGCCCCGATCTCAACCCAGGAGGTACAGGTCAGCCCCGATCTCAATCCAGGAGGTACAGGTCAGCCCCGAGCTCAAACTAGGAGGTACAGGTCAGCCCCGGTATCAACCTGAGAAGTACAGGTCAGTCCTGATCTCAACCCGAGAAGTACAGGTTATCCACGGTCTCAACCCAGGAGGTACAGATCAGCGCCGATCTCAACCCGAGAAGTACAGGTCAGCCTCAAGTTCAACCTGGGAAGTACAGGTCAACCCCGATCTCAACCCGGGAGGTATAGATCAGCTCCGATCTCAACCCAGGAGGTACAGGTTAGCCCGATCTCAACCCGAGAAGTACAGGTTAGCCCCGATCTCATCCCAGGAGGTACAGGTCAGCCCCGATCTCAACCCAGGAGGTACAGATCAGCTCCGGTCTCAACCCGAGAGGTACAGGTCAGCCCAGGTCTCAACCCGACGGTCTCAATCTAGAATTACATGTTAGTCCCGGTCTCAATCCAGAAAGTACAGGTCAGCCTCGGTCTCAACCCGGGAGGTACAGGTCAGCCCCGGTCTCAACCTGAAAAGTACAGGTCAGCCCCAGTCTCAACCCAAAACGTACAGGTCAGCCCCCGTCTCAACTCGAAAGATACAGATCTATCCCTGTCTCAACACGGGAGGAACAGGTGAGCCCCGGTCTCAACCCGGGAAGTACAGGTCAGCCTCGGTCTCAACCCGAGAGGTACAGATCATCCCCGATCTCAACCTGGGAGGTACAGATCAGCCTCGGTCTCAACGCGGGAGGTACAGGTTAGCCCAGGTCTCAACCCGTGAGGTACACATCCGCCAAGGTCTCAACCCAGGAAGTATTGATCAGCCCCGGTCTCAATTCGGGAAGTACAGGTCAGCACTGGTCTCAATCGGGGAGGTACAGGTCAACCCTGTTCTCAATTCGGGAGGTACAGGTCAGCCCCAATCTCAACCCGAGAGGTACAGATCAGCCCCAGTCTCAACCTGGAAAGTATATGTCAGCCCTGGTCTAAACCCGGGAGGTACATGTCAGCCCCGGTCTCAATCAGGGAGGTATAGGTCAGCTTTGGTCTCAACCCAGGAAGTATAGGTCAACCCCGGTCTAAACCCGGGAGGTACAAGTCAGCATTGGTCTGAACCCGGGAGGTACAGTTCATCCCCGATCTCCACCCGGGAGGTACAGATCAGCCCCGGTCTCAACCCGAGAAGTACAGGTCATCCATGGTCTCAACACGGTAGGTACAGATCAGCCCCGATCTCAACCCGGAAGGTACAGGTCAGCCCCGGTATCAACCCAAAAGGTACTGGTCAGCCCCGGTCTCAGCCCGGGAGGTACAAGTCAGCCTCGGTCTCAACTCAAGAAGTATAGTTCATCCCCGAGCTCAACTCGGGAAGTACGGATCAGCCTCGGTCTCCTCTTGGGAGGTACAGATCAGCCCCGGTCTCAACCCGGGAGGTACAGATTAGCCAAGGTCTGAATCCGGGAAGTACAGGTATGCCCCGGTCTCAATCCCAGGAAGTACAGGTCAGCACCGGTCTCAACATGGGAGATACAGGTTAACATTGTTCTCAATTTAGGAGGTACAGGTCAGCCCCGGTCGCAACCAGGGAGGTACAGATCATCCCTGGTCTCAACTCGGGAAGTACAGGTCTGCCCCAGTCAAAACTAGAGAGGTACAGGTCAGCCCCGGTCTCAACACGGGAGGTACAAGTCAGCCTTGGTCTCAACCCAGCAAGTACAGGTTAGCTCCGGTCTAAACTTGGGAGGTACAGGTCAGCTTCGGTCTCAACCCGAGAGGTCTAGATCAGCCCTGGTCTCAACCTAGGAGGTACAGGTCATCCCGGTCTCAACCTGGAAAGTACAGGTCAGTCCTGGTCTCAACTTGGGAGGTAGAGGTTAGCCTTGGTCTCAACCTTGGAGGTACAGTTCATCCTCGGTCTTAACCGGGGAGGTACAGATCACCCTCGATCTCAACCAGGGAGATACAGGTCAACCCCGGTCTCAACCCGGGAGGTACAGATCAGCCAAGGTCTCAACCCGAATATTACAGGTCAGCCCTGGTCTCAACCCCGGGAAGTACAGGTCAGCATCGATCTCAACTTGGGAGGTACAGGTCAGCTCCGGTCTCAACCTGGGAGGTACAAATTAGCCCCGATCTCAACCCGGGAACTACAGGTCAGCCCCAGTCTAAACCCGAGAGGTGCAAGTCGGACCCGGTTTCAACCCAGAACGTACAGGTCAGCCTTGGTCTCAACCTGGCAAGAACAGGTCAGCCCCGGTCTAAACCCGGGAGGTACAGGTCAGCCCCGGTCTCAACCGGGGAGGTACAGGTCAGCTTCGGTCTCAATCCGGGATGCACAGGTCAGCCCAGGTCTAAACCCATGATGTACTGGTCAGCCATGGTTTCAACCCGGGAGGTCTAGATAAACCCTAGTCTCAACCTGGGTGGTACAGGTCTGTCCCGGTCTCAACCCAGGAGGTACAGGTCAGCCCTGGTCTCAACCCAGGAGGTACAGATAAGCCGCAGTCTCAATTCGGGAGGTCTAGATCAGCCTCGGTCTCAACCCAGGAGGTACAGGTCATCCCCAATCTTAATCCGGGAGGTATAGATCAGCCCCGATCTCAACCCGGGAGGTACAGATTAGCCCCGATCTCAAACCAGGAGGGACAGGTCAGCCCTGATCTCAATACGGGAGGTACAGGTCCACCCTGGTCTCAACCCAAAAGGTACAGATCGACGCCGGTATTAACCCAGGAGGTCTAGATCAGCCCCGGTCTCAACCCGGGTGGTAAAGGTCAGCTCCGGTCTGAACTCAAAAAGTACAGGTCAGCCCCGGTCTCAACCCGGGAGGTACAGGTCAGCCCCGATCTCAACCTGGGACGTAAAGGTCAGCCACGGTATTAACCCGAGAAGTATAGGTTAGCCACGGTCTCAACTCGAAAGGTACAGGTTAGCCACAGTCTCAAAGCGGGAAGTACAGGTCAGCCACGGTCTCAACCCGGGAAGTACAGGTCATCCCCGGTCTCAACCCAGGAGGTACAGATCATCCCCGATCTCAACCCGGGAGGTACAGGTCAGCCTCGGTCTCAACCTGGTGGTGTTAATCCTCTAGGTACAAATCAGCCCCGGTCTCAACCCGGGAGGTACAGATCATCCCCGGTCTCAACCCGGGAAGTACAGGTCAGCCCCAGTCTAAACCTGGGAGGTACAGGTCAGCCCCGATCTCAACCCAGGAGGTACAGGTCATCCTTGGTCTCAACCCGGCAAGTACAGGTCAGCCCCGGTCTAAACCCGGGAGGTACAGGTCAGCCCCGGTCTCATCTCGAAAGGTACAGGTCAGCTCCGGTCTTACCCAAAAAGTACAGGTCAGCCGCGGTCGAAACCCTGGATGTACAGGTAAGCCCCGGCCTCAACCCAGGAGGTCTAGATCAGCCTTATTCTCATCCCAGGAGGTACAGGTCAACCTGGAAAGTACAGGTCAGCCCCGATCTCAACCCGGGAGGTACAGGTCATCCTCGGTCTCAGCCCGGGAGGTACATATCATCCTCGATCTCATCCCGGGAGGTACAGATCAGCCTCGATCTCAACCCAAGAAATACAAGTCAGCCCCGGTCTCAACCCGGGAGGTACAGATCAGCCAAGGTCTCAACCTGGGAAGTACAGGTCAGCCCCGGTCTCAACTCCGGGAAGTACAGGTCAACACCGATCTCAACCTGGGAGGTACAGGTCAACCTCGTTCTCAATTCGGGAGGTACAGGTCAGCCCCGGTCTCAACCCGAACGGTACAGATCAGCCCCGGTCTCAACCCGGGAAGTACAGGTCTGTCCTAGTCTAAACCCGAGAGGCACTAGTCAGCCCCGGTCTCAACCCGGAAGGTAAAGGTCAGCCTTGGTCTTAACCCGGCAAGTATAGGTCAGCCCTGGTCTAAACTTGGGAGGTACAGGTTAGCCCCGGTCTCAACCTGGGAGCTATAGGTCAGCCCCGATCTCAACCCGAGAAGTATATGTCAGCCCCGATCTAAACTTGGGATATACAGGTCAGCCCCAGTCTCAACCCGGGAGGTCTAGATAAGCCCTGGTCTTAACCCAGGAGGTACAGGTCAGCCCCGGTCTCAACCTGGGAGGTACAGGTCTGCCCTGGGCTCAACCCGGGAGGTCCAGATCAGCCCCGGTCTCAATTCGAGAAGTATAAATTATCCCCGGTCTCAACCCGGGAGGTACAGGTCAGCCCCGATCTCAATTCAGGAGGTACAGGTAAGCCCCGGTATCAATCCAGGAGGAACAGATCAGCCCTAGTCTCAACCTGGGAGGTACAGGTCAGCCCCGGTCTTAACTCGGGAGGTATAGGTATGCCCTGGTATCAACCCGGGAGGTACAGATTAGCCCCAGTCTCAACCCGGGAGGTCTAGATCAGTCCCGGTAGCAACCCAGGAGGTGAAGGTCAGCTCTGGTCTCAACATAGGAAGTACAGGTCAGCCTCGGTCTCAACCCAGGAGGTACAGGTCAGCCCCGATCTCAACCTGGGAGGTATAGGTCAGCCCCGGTATCAACCCAAGAAGTACAGGTCAGCCCCGGTCTTAATCCTAGAATTATAGGTCTGCCACGGTCTCAACCCGGGAGGTACAGATCAGCCCCGGTCTCAACTTGGGAGGTATAGGTTAGCCCAGTTTCAACTTACAAAGTACAGGTCAACCTCAATCTCAACCCGAGAGGTACAGATCAACCCCGGTCTCAACTCGAGAGGTACATGTCATCCCCGATGTCAACCTTGGAAATACAGGTCATCCCCGGTCTCAACCCAGGAGGTACAGATCATCCCAGATTTCAAATAGAGAGGTACAGGTCAGCCCCGATCTCAACCCAGGAGGCACAGGTCAGCCCTGGTCTCAACCCGACAGTGTCAATCCTGGAGGTACAGATCAGCCCCGATCTCAACTCGGGAGGTACAGATCAGCCCCGGTCTCAACCCGGCGGTCTCAACCTAGAAGTATGTTAGCCCCGGTCTCAACCCGGGAAGTACAGGTCAGCCCCGGTCTCAACCTAGGATGTACAGGTCAGCCCCGATCTCAATCTGGCAAGTACAGGTCCGCCCCGGTCTCAATCCAAAAGGTACAGGTCAGCCCCGGTCTCAACCCAAAAGGTACAGGTTAGCCCCGGTCTCAACTCGGGAGGTACAGGTCAGCCTCGGTCTCAACTCAAAAGGTACAGGTCAGCACCGGTCTCAATCCAGGAAGTATATGTCAGCCCCGATCTCAACCCGAAAGGTACAGGTCAGCCCGGGTCTCAACCAGGAAAGTACAGGTCTGCCACGGTCTCAACCCGGGAGGTACAGATCATCCCCGGTCTCAACCCGGGAGATACAGATCAGCCTCAATCTTAACCCGGGAGGTACAGGTCAGCCACGGTCTCAACCTGGGAGGTACAGATCCGCCAAGGTCTCAACCCAGGAAGTACAGGTCAGCCTCGATCTCAACCCAAGAACTACAGGTCAGTCCCGATCTCAACCTGGGAACTACAGGTCAACCTGGGTGTCAACCAGGGAGGTACAGATAAGCCTAGGTCTCAACCCGGGAGGTATAGGTCTGCCCCGGTCTCAATCCGGGAGGTACAGATATGCCAAGTTCTCAACCCGAGAAGTACAGGTAAGCCCCGAACTCAACCCCGGGAAGTACAGGTCAGCATCGGTCTCAACTTGAGAGGTACAGGTAAACCCCGTTCTCAATCTGGGAGGTACAGGTCATCCCTGGTCCTAACTCGGGAGGTACAGATCTGCCCTGATCTCAACCCGAGAAGTACAGGTCAGCCCCAGTCTAAACTCGGGAGGTACAGGTTAGCCCCGGTCTCAACCCGAGAAGTACAGGTCAGCCTTGGTCTCAACTTGGGAGGTACAGATCAGCCCCGATCTTAATTTGAGAGGTCTAGATCAGCCGCGATCTCAACCCGAGAGGTACAGGTCAGCCCCAGTCTCAACCCGGGAGGTACAGGTCAGCCCAGTCTCTACTCGGGAGGTACAGATAAGCCCCGGTCTCAACTCGGGAGGCACTGGTCAGCCCCGGTCTAAACCCGGGAGGTACAGGTTTGCCCTGGTCTCAACCCAGGAGGTACAGATCAGCCCCGATCTCAACCTGGGAGGTATAGATCATCCCCAATCTCAACCTGGGAGGTAAAGATTATCTCCGGTCTCAACCCGGGAAGTACAGGTCAGCACCGGTCTCAACCCGGGAGGTACAGGACAACCCCGGTCTCAACCTGAGAGGTACAGGTCAGCCCCGGTATCAACCCGAGAAGTACAGGTCAACCCCGATCTCAATCCAAGAAGTACAGGTCAGCCACGGTCTCAACCCGGGAGGTACAGTTCAGCGCCAGTCTCAACCTGGGAAGTACAGGTTAGCCCTAATTTCAACACAGGAAGTACAGGTCAACCCCGGTCTCAACCCGGGAGATATAGATCAGCTCCGGTCTCAACTCGTGAGGTACAGGTCTGCCCCGATCTCAACCCGAGAAGTAAAGGTTAGCCCCGGTCTCATCCCAGGAGGTACAGATCATCCCTGGTCTCAACCCGGGAGGTACATGTCAGCCCAGATCTCAACCCAGGAGATATAGGTCAGCCCTGGTATCAACCCGACGGTGTCAATCCGGGAGGTACAGATCAGTCCCGGTCTCAACCCGGGAGGTACAGGTCAGCCCCGGTCTCAACTCGGTGGTCTCAACCTAGAAGTACATGTTAGCCCTGGTCTTAATCCAAAAAGTATAGGTCAACCACATTCTCAACCCGGGAGCTGCAGGTCAGCCTCGGTCTCAACCCGAAAAGTATAGGTCAGCCCCAGTCTCAACCTGGAATGTACAGATTAGCCCCCGTCTTAACTCGAAAGGTACAGGTCTGCCCTGGTCTCAATCCGAGAGGAAAAGTTCAGCTCCGGTCTAAAATCGAGAAGTACAGGTCAACCTCGGTCTCAACCCGAGAGGTACAGATCATCCCCGGTCTCAACCCGGGAGGTATAGATCTGTCTCGGTCTAAACCTGGGAGGTACATGTTAGCCCCGGTCTCAACCCGGGAGGTACAGATCGGCCAAGGTCTCAACCCGGGAAGTACAGGTCAGCCCCGGTCTCAATCCAGGAAGTACATGTCAGCACCGGTCTCAATCGGGGAGGTACAAGTTAACCCCGTTCTCAATCCGAGAGGTACAGGTCAACCCCAATCTCAATCCGAGAGGTACAGATCAGCCCGAGTCTCAACCTAGGAAGTATAGGTCAGCCCTAGTCTAAACCCGGGAGGTACAAGTCAGCCCCGGTCTCAACTAGGGAGGTATAGGTCAGCCTTGGTCTCAACCCGAGAAGTACAGGTCAACCCCGGTCTAAACCCGGGAGGTACCGGTCAGCACCGGTCTCAACCCAGAAGATACAAGTCAGCCCCAATCTCCACCCGAGAGGTACAGATCAGCCCCGGTCTCAACCCGGGAGGTACAGATCAGCGCCGATCTCAACCCAGAAAGTGCAGGTCAGCCCCAGTTTCAACCCGGGAAGTACAGGTCAACCCCGGTCTCAACCCGGGAGGTATAGATTAGCTCCGGTCTCAACCCGGGAGGTACAGGTCAGCCCCGATCTCAACCCAGAAAGTACATGTCAGCCCCGGTCTCATCCCTGGAGGTACATGTCATCTCTGGTCTCAACCTGGGAGGTACATGCCAGCCCCAATCTCAACCCAGGAGGTACTGGTCAGCCCCGATCTCAACCCGACAGTGTCAATCCGGGAGGTACAGATCAGCCCCGGTCTCAACCTGAGAGGTACCTGTCAGCCCCGGTCTCAAACCGGCGGTCTCATCCTAAAAGTACATGTTAGCCTCGGTCTCAATCCAAAAAGTATAGGTCAGCCCCGGTCTCAACCCGGGTGGTACAGGTCAGCCCCGATCTCAACTCAAAAAGTATAGGTTAGCCCTAGTCTCAACCCAAAACATACAGTTCAGCCCCCGTCTCAACCCGGAAGGTATAGGTCTGCCCCGGTCTCAACCTAGGAGGAACAGGTCTGCCCCGGTCTCAACTCGAGAAGTACAGGTCAGCCTCGGTCTCAACACGGGAGGTACAGATCATCCCCGGTCTCAACCCGGGAGGTAAAGATCAGCCTCAGTCTCAACCCGGAAGGCACAGGTTAGCCCCGGTCTCATCCCGGGAGGTACAAATCCGCCAAGGTCTCAACCCGGGAAGTACAGGTTAGCCCCGGTCTCAATCAAGGAAGTACAGGTCAGCACCGGTCTTAATCAGGGAGGTACAGGTCAACCCCGTTCTCAATCCGGGAGGTATAGGTCAGCCCCAATCTCAACCCAGGAGGTACAGATCAGCCCCGATCTCAACCTAGGAAGTATAGGTCAGCCCTGGTCTAAACCCGGGAGGTACAGGTCAGCCCGTTCTCAACCAGGGAGGTATAGGTCAGCCTTGGTCTCAACCTGGGAAGTACAGGTCAACCCCGGTCTAAACCCGGGAGGTACAGGTCAGCACTGGTCTCAACCCGGGAGATACAGGTCAGCCCCAATCTCCACCCGGGAGGTACAGATCAGCCCCGGTCTCAACCCGGCTGTCTCAACCTAGAAGTACATGTTAGCTCCGGTCTCAATCCTAGAAGTACAGGTCAGCCCTAGTCTCAACCCGGGAGGTACAAATCAGCCCCGGTCTCAACCTGGGAAGCACAGGTCAACCCCGATATCAACCCGGAATGAACTGGTCAGCCCCGGTCTCAACCTGGGAGGTACAGGTCAGCCCCGATCTCAACTTAAGAAGTATAGTTCATCCCCGGTCTCAACTCGAGAAGTACAGGTCATCCTCGGTCTCAACCCGGGAGGTACAGGTCAGCCCCGGTCTCAACCCGGGAGGTATAGATTAGCCAAGGTCTCAACCCGGGAAGTACAGGTCAGCCCCGATCTCAATCCTGGGAGGTACAGGTCAACACTGATCTCAACATGGGAGATACAGGTCAACCCCGTTCTTAATTTGGGAGGTACAGGTCAGCCACGGTCGCAACCTGGGAGGTACAGATCATCCCCGGTCTCAACCAAGGAAGTACAGGTCTGCCCCAGTCTAAACTCGGGAGGTACAGGTCAGCCCCGATCTCAACCCGGGAGGTACAGGTCAGCCTTGGTCTCATCCTGGTAAGTACAGGTCAGCCCCGGTCTAAACCCGGGAGGTACAGGTCAGCACTGGTCTCAACCCGGGAGATACAGGTCCGCCCCAATCTCCACCCAGGAGGTACAGATCAGCCCCGGTCTCAACCCGGCTGTCTCAACCTAGAACTACATGTTAGCTCCGGTCTCAATCCTGAAAGTACAGGTCAGCCCTAGTCTCAACCCGGGAGGTACAAATCAGCCCCGGTCTCAACCTAGGAAGCACAGGTCAACCCCGATATCAACCCGAAATGTACCGGTCAGCCCCGGTCTCAACCCGGGAGGTACAGGTCAGCCCCGATCTCAACTCAAGAAGTACAGTTCATCCCCGGTCTCAACTCGAGAAGTACAGGTCATCCTCGGTCTCAACCTGGCAGGTACAGGTCAGCCCCGGTCTCAACCCGGGAGGTATAGATTAGCCAAGGTCTCAACCCGGGAAGTACAAGTCAGCCCTGATCTCAATCCTGGGAAGTACAGGTCAGCACTGATCTCAACATGGGAGATACAGGTCAACCCCGTTCTCAATTTGGGAGGTACAGGTCAGCCACGGTCGCAACCTGGGAGGTACAGATCATCCCCGGTCTCAACCAATGAAGTACAGGTCTGCCCCAGTCTAAACTCGGGAGGTACAGGTCAGCCCCGATCTCAACCCGGGAGGTACAGGTCAGCCTTGGTCTCAACCCGGTAAGTACAGGTCAGCCCCGGTCTAAACCAGGGAGGTACAGGTCAGCCTCGGTCTCAATCTGGGAGGTACAGGTCAGCCCCGATCTCAACCCGGGAAGTACAGGTCAGCCCCGGTCTAAACCCAAGATGTACATGTCAGCCCTGGTCTCAACCCGAGAGGTCTAGATCAGCCCCTGTCTCAACCCGGGAAGTATAAGTCAGCCCCGGTCTCAACCCGAGAAGTACAGGTTAGCCCCGGTCTTAACCCGGGAGGTAGAGGTCAGCCTTGGTCTCAACCTTGGAGGTACACTTCATCCTCGGTCTCAACCCGGGAGGTACAGATCAGCCTTGGTCTCAACCCGGGAGATACAGGTCAGTCCCGATCTCAACCCGGGAGGTATAGGTCAGCCTCGGTCTCAGCCTGGGAGGTACAGATCATGCTCGGTCTCAACCCGGAAGGTACAGATCAGCCTCCATCTCAACCCGGGAGATACAGTCATCCCCGGTCTCAACCCAGGAGGTACAGATCAGCCAAGGTCTCAACCTGGGAAATACAGGTCAACCCCGGTCTCACCCTCGAGAAGTACAGGTCAGCACCGGTCTCAACCTGGGAGGTACAGGTCAGCCCCGTTCTCAATTCGGGAGGTACATGTCAGGCCCGGTCTCAACTCGGAAGGTATAGATCAGCCCCGGTCTCAACCCGGGAAGTACAGGTCAGCCCTAGTCTAAATCTGAGAGGTACAGGTCAGCCCCGGTCTCAACCCGGGAGGTAAAGGTCAGCTTTGGTCTCAACCCGACAAGTACAGGTCTGCCCTTGTCTAAACCTGGTAGGTACAGGTCAACCCCGGTCTCACCCCGGGAGGTACAAGTCAGCCCCGATCTCAACCCGAGAAGTATAGGTTAGCCCCCAGGTCTAAACCCAGGATGTACAGGTCAGCCCCGATCTTAACCCGGGAGGTCTAGACAAGCCCTGGTCTCAACCTAGGAGGTACAGCTCAGCCCCGGTCTCAACCCGGAAGGTACAGGTCAGCCCTGGGCTCAACCCTGGTGGTACAGATCAGCCCCGGTCTCAATTTGGGAGGTCTGGATCAGCCCCGATCTCTACCTGGGAGGTACAAGTCAGCCCCGGTCTCAATCTGAGCGGTACAGGTCAGCCTTGGTATCAACCTGGGAGGAACAAATCAACCTTGTTCTCAACCTAAGAGGTACAGGTCAGCCCCGGTCTCAACCCGGGAGGTATAGGTCAGCCCTGATTTTAACCTGGGAGGTACAGATTAGCCCCTGTCTCAACCCGGGACGTCTAGATCAGCCCCGATAGCAACCCAGTAGGTAAAGGTCAGCTCTGGTCTCAACTTGGGAAGTACAGGTCAGCCTCGATCTCAACCCAGGAGGTACAGGTCTGCCCCGATCTAAACCTGGGAGGTACAGGTCAGCCCCGGTATCAACCCGAGAAGTACAGGTCAGTCCCAGTCTCAATTCGAGAATTACAGGTTAGCCATGGTCTTAACTAGGGAGGTACAGATCAGCCCCCGTCTCAACCCGGGAAGTATAGGTCAGCTCCGATTTCAACATGGGAACTACATGTCAACCCTGGTCTCAACCCGAGAGGTGCAGATCAGCCCCGGTCTCAACTCAAAAGGTACAGGTCAGCCCCTGTGTCAACCTGGGAAGTACAGGTCAGCCCCGGTCTCAACCCAGGAGGTACATATCATCCCCGGTCTTAACCATGGAGGTACAGGTCAGCCCCGATCTCAACCCAGGAGGTACAGGTTAGCCCTGGTCTCAACCCAGCTGTGTCAATCTTGGAGGTACAGATCAGCCCCGGTCTCAACCCGGGAGGTACAGATCAGCGTCCAGCCTCAACCCGGCGGTCTAAACCTAGAAGTACATGTTATCCCCGGTCTTAACCTGGGAAGTACAGGTCAGCCTCGGTCTTAACCCGGGATGTATAGGTCAGCCCCGGTCTCAATCCGGGAAGTATAGGTCAGCCCCGGTCTCAACCCGAAAGGTGAAGGTCAGCCCCGATCTCAATTCGGGAGGTAAAGGTCAGTCCCGATCTCAACTCGGGAGGTACAGGTCAGCCTCGATCTCAACCCGAAAGGTAAAGATCAGCCCCGGTCTCAATTCGAGAAGTACAGGTCAGCCCCGGTCTCAACCCAAAAGGCACAGGTCAGCCCCGGTCTCAACCCAAAAGGTGCAGGTCAGCCCCGGTCTCAACCCTGGAAGTACAGGTCAGCCACGGTCTCAACTCGGGAGGTACAGATCATCCCCGATCTCAACCCAAGAGGTACAAATCAGCCTCGGTCTCAACCTGGGAGGTACAGGTCAGCCTCGGTCTCAACCTGTGAGGTACAGATCCGCCAAGGTCTCAACCCAGGAAGTACAGGTCAGCCCCAATCTCAATCCGGGAAGTGCAGGTCAGCGCCAGTCTCAATCGGGGAGGTACAGGTCTACCTCGTTCTCAATCTGGGAGGTACAGGTCAGTCCCGATCTCAACCCAGGAGGTACAGATCATCCCCGATCTCAACCTAGGAAGTATAGGCCTGCCCTGGTCTAAACCCGGGAATTACAGGTCAGCCCCGGTCTCAATTTGGGAGGTATAGGTCAGCCTTGGTCTCAACCCAGGAAGTACAGGTCAACCCCGGTCTAAAGCCGGGAGGTACAGGTCAGCACCGGTCTCAACCCGGGAGGTACAAGTTAGCCCCGATCTCAACTCAGGAGGTACAGATCAGCCCCGATATTAACCCGGTGGTCTTAACCTAGAAGTACATGTTATGCCCGGTCTCATCCCGGGAAATACAGGTCAGCCCCGGTCTCAACCCGGGAGGTATATATCAGCCCTGGTCTCAACCCGAGAAGTACAGGTCAGCCCCGGTATCAACCCGGAAGGTATTGGTTAGCCCCTGGTCTCAACTAGGGAGGTACAGGTCAGCCCCGGTCTCAACTCACGAAGTACAGTTCATCCCCGTTCTCAGCTTGAGAAGTACAGGTCAGCCTCGGTCTCAACCCAGGAGGTACAGGTCAGCCCCGGTCTCAACCTGGGAAGTACAGATTAGCCATGGTCTCAATTCGGGAAGTATAGGTCAGCCCTGGTCTCAACCCAGGAGGTACTGATCAGCCCCGGTCTTGACCCGGGAAGTACAGGTCAACCCCGGTATCAACCCTGAAGGTACTGGTCAGCCCCGGTCTCAACCCGAGAGGTACAGGTCAGCCCCGGTCTCAACTCAAAATATTTTTCATTAAATGCAACAAGAATACAAACTCAAAATCTCATATGAAATGCAACAAAGCACCTGCTTCTGTACTTTTATCTCCCGATGCATTATCTTCTACTATCTCAAGCACTTTAATTATTTCAGAAAATAAGTTAATGACACTAAGAATTGTGTCATAATATGAGCTCCATCGCGTGTCTCTGGACCGCTTTAAGTTCGCTTCTTGATTCAACCCAGGACCGATCTTGATTTCACCAGAATCAACTCCTTGAATTATACTCTAAAGGAGGAAGTGGAATGAGCAACAGATTCAAGCAGAAGCAAAAACGACTAAACGAGTGCTTGAAGTATGCTACAGGGTCTGTACTTTGTATTTAGAATTAGAATAAAACTTTTTTTTTGGCCCCTCCAAGATTAACTCTTCCATTAATGTGGCCCCTTGAGTTTATTAACTTATATTTCTCCCCCCTACCCCTATACCTATATCTAAAAAAAAGACAGCATAGGCAGAGCTACCTATGCTGCCCTGCTAGTACATTCGCCCCAGTATATATATTTATATATATATATATATATATATATGTATATATATATCATGATTTGTTGATTCTACTATTTAAGCCACACTTTCTTATTATTCTATGTTCTGAATATGAATGCCCCAATCTGGACACCCTAAGACTTGAGGCTTCATATGTAAATTCTATATGATGCGCACTCGCAAGTTGGATGCTTCAACATTTTAAGCTCCTTTTTCTCTTTAATTTCCTTTCATTTTCATTTCCATAGCATGCCTGTAGAATTTTCGCTGCGCTTTTGCCTTGAACTGTCAGTTTTTCTTCTTCGAGATATCAATTATGTCTACAACATTTCATCTGGGTTAATTCAATTAATTTTACTCGGGAAGTATCAACTCGGGAAGTACAGGTCAGCCTCGGTCTCAACCCGGGAGGTACAGGTCAGCCTCGATCTCAACCCGGGAGGTACAGATTAGCCAAGGTCTCAATCAAGAAAGTACAGGTCAGCCCCGGTCTCAAATCCTGGGAAGTACAGGTCAGCACCGGTCTCAACATGGGAGGTACAGGTCAACCCCGTTCTCAATTCGGGAGGTACAGGTCATCCCCGGTCGCAACCTGAGAGGTACAGATCATCCCCGGTCTCAACCAGGGAAGTACAGGTCTGCCCCAGTCAAAACTCGAGAGGTACAAGTCAGCCCCGATCTCAACCCGGGAGGTACAGGTCAGCCTTGGTGTCAACCCGGTAAGTACAGGTCAGACCCGGTCTAAACCTGGGAAGTACAGGTCAGCCTCGGTCTCAACCCGGGAGGTGCAGGTCAGCCCCGATCTCAACTCGGGAAGTACATGTCAGCCCCGGCCTAAATCCAGGATGTACAGGTCAGCCCCGGTCTCAATCTGAAAGGTCTAGATCAGCCCCGATCTCAACCCGGGAGGTACAGGTCAGCCCCGGTCTCAACCCGGGAAGTACAGGTCAGCTCCGGTCTCAACCCGGGAGGTAGAGGTCGGCCTTGCTCTCAACCTTGGAGGTACAGTTCATCCTCTGTCTTAACCCGGGAGGTACAGATCAGCCTAGGTCTCAACCCGGGAGATACAGGTCAGCCCCGGTCTCAACCCGGGAGGTACAGATCAGCCAAGGTCTCAACCCGAAAAGTACAGGTCAGCCCCGATCTCAACCCCGGGAAGTACAGGTCAGCACCGGTCGCAACTCGGGAGGTACAGGTCAACCCCGTTCTCAATTTGGGAGGTACATGTCAGCTCCGATCTCAACCCGGGAGGTACAGATCAGCCCCGGTCTCAACCTGGGAAGTAAAGGTCAGCCCCCGTCTAAACGCGGGAGGTACAGGTCAGACCCGGTCTCAATCCAGGAGGTACAGGTCAGCCTTGGTCTCAACCCGGCAAGTATAGGTCAGCCCCGGCCTCAACCCGGGATGCACAGGTCAGCCCCGGTCTATACCCAGGATGTACTGGTCAGCCCTGATCTTAACCTGGGAGGTCTAGATAAGCCCTGGTCTTAACCTAGGAGGTACAGGTCTGCCCCGGTCTCAACCCGGGAGGTACAGGTCGGCCCTGATCTCAACCCGGGAGGTACAGATCAGCCCCAGTCTCAATCCGGGAGGTCTAGATCAGCCCCGGTCTCAATCCGAGAGGTACAGGTCAGCCCCAGTCTTAATCCGGGAGGTACAAGTCAGACCCGATCTCAACTCGGGAGGTACCGATTAGCCCCGGTCTCAACCCAGGAGGTACAGGTCAGCCCCGGTCTCAACCCGGGAGGTAAAGGTCAGCCCTGGTCTCAACTCGGGAGGTACAGATCATCGCCGGTATCAACCTGGGAGGGCTAGATCATCCCCGGTCTCAACCCGGGAGGTAAAGGTCAGCTCCGATCTCAACTCAGGAAGTACAGGTCAGCCCCAGTCTAAACCCGGGAGGTGCAATAGATGAAAAGGGTGAGCTCAACTAGCCCAGTAAAGAATATTATGACTAAGATAATGGAAAATAAATTATCGTTAGTCTTCAACAATTCAGATAAAATATTATTGACAACAAGTTTTAGATTAATATTCGCAGCGAAAATAACAATTCATTAGAAGAGTTAAGTAGAGAATGAAGTCTACTATCTTCTATGATTTAAAAGTCCATCATCAATATTTTATCCCTGTAACATCAATCAATATATATCTCAAATCAAATATTCATCTTTGCACTACGGGCCAAAGATATTCATTTGTATCACCAGTGGTCATGTTCATCTCAACACCTGTCCATCTTTGCACTACGGCCAAATATATTCATCAGGTAATCATTCATCTTTACTCTACAAGCCAAAGATATTCAGTTATATCACCTTTTAGGACTGAGGATGATGAAAAACATTTTAAAGAACGAATCCAGTAAGATAAAGGACAAATATTAAGCATTCGTATTTTAGTTTATCCAATTCAAAAATACTTCGTAATAATCAATTGTGGAGCAAAATTCAAGAATAAAGCTCAAAACTTAGATCCAATCAAAGATAGGAACCTTCACAAGCAACTTGGACAAAAAATTTAATTTTTCTGTGAATAGTTCCGTATACGTGAATAGTAACCCTGACGAAAAAAGTAAGAATTTCATAATAAAATTCATGCCAATATTTTGGTATAATGATATTGAAAAGAATAACATCATTTACGAAAGAAAATAACATCCCTTACCTCAAAAGAATAGTATTTCTGACTGAAATATCGGATATAAGGCTGAAGAAAACTTGCACTGAATAGCAACACTCAAAGTGTCTAAATACTCACAAAAATACGCTCGATATTATAGAGAGAGAAAACTTCTGATTCTGGTGTGATTTTCAATTCTAACCTAAGCACCCTATTTATAAGAAAAGCTTAGGATGCCAAAGTAGACTTTTGCGTCGGCAGCTTTCACCCAGCACACCTCGTGAGATTTGAAAATTCAGCATTTACAAGCCAACAAAAGTGGGGCCCACCCATATTTTTAAAAAATATTTATTTTTTGAAACTTCAATAATTCATAATAAATAACCCTTTATCAGAAAAATACGAATTCTATATTTTTTTCATAGAAAATTTAATTCTCTACAACTTTGCAGAAGGACGTTTTTCCAAATTCCCAACCGAAAATGGCCGAAATCCACAAACGGGTGATTTTCCACAACAAAATACTGATAGAAACACCTTAGAACTAATTCCTTCTTTTATATCCACAAAATAAATATTTTCTTATCATATAAATCAATAATTAATTATTCACAAGTAATATTATAGAACTACAATATTGGTAACCAGGTCGTTCCTAGGAAAGAGGGGGCCTTTCGATAAGAATTTCTCCTTACTGGCGCTCAATTAAATAACCCTTCCTAGACAGAACTTCCTTAGACATTGTCAATAATGCTATCTAATAATATTATTCAAATAATATGAATTATTGAGTTGATAATATGAAATACTATGCAGTGACAATTATTGAATCAATAATACAAAATATCAACGGTAGCAATTATTGAATCAATTATATAAAATAGCAACGTAGCAATTATTGATATAAAATATCAACGTAGCAATTATTGAATCAATAAAATATCATGTAATTATTGAATCAATAATATAAAATATTAAACAGTAATTACTGTAACAATTATTGAGTAAGTGACTTCTTACGTAAGAATCAATAATTTAAAATACTGTGCAATACCGTGTGCTACTGTGCACAACGCGTATTACTGTATTTTTATCACCGGGTATTTCAACAGTTTAACCACAACAATTTTACCGTTATTTATAAAAAGATTATTTCTGTCGCTTTCTATATCCGACAGTTATTCCGTTGTGGGGCCCACAAATAGATGCGCCGTCGTACGAATATTCCCCGACAACAAGAATATTGTACGACCAAACGAATATTCCCCAACAAAAATGAATATTTTATAACCACTTGCTTATTTTGAAATATTTGCACATTTCACCCATAACTTTTCACATTTATCAAATCAACACCTTACTATTTCGAAATAATATATAAAGAAAATTAAATCTTTATTTATAAAATTCGGGGTCTTACAAGGGAAGTACAGGTCAGCCTCGGTCTAAACCCAAGGATGTACAGGTCAGCCCTAGTCTCAACCCCGGAGGACTAGATCATCCCCATTCTCAACCCAGGAGGTACAGGTCAACCCCGGTCCCAACCTGAAAAGTATAGGTAAGCCTCAGTCTCAACCTGGGAGGTACAAGTCAGCCACGGTCTCAGCCCGGGAGGTACAGATCTTCCTCGGTCTAACCCCGGGAGGTACAGATCATCCTTGATCTCAACTTGGGAGATACAAGTCAGCCCCGGTCTCAACCCGGGAGGTACAGATAAGCCAAGGTCTCAACCCGTGAAGTACAGGTCAGCCCCGGTCTCAACCCCGGGAAGTACAGGTCAGCACCGGTCTCAACCTAGGAGGTACATGTCAGCCCCGTTTTCAATCCGGGAGGTACAGGTCAGCCCCGGTCTCAACACGGAAGGTAGAGATCAGCCCCAGTCTCAACCCGGGAAGTACAGGTCAGCCCCAGTCTAAACCCAAGAGGTACATGTCAGCCCCGGTCTCAACTTGGGAGGTAAAGGTCAACCTTGGTCTCAACCCGGCAAGTAAAGGTCAGCCCTGGTCTAAACCTGGTAGGTAAAGGTCTGCCCCGGTCTCACCCAGGGAGGTACAGGTCAGCCCGGATCTCAACCCGAGAAGTATAAGTCAGCCCCGGTCTAAATCAAGGATGTACAGGCCAGCCCCGATCTCAACCTAGGAGGTCTAGATAAGCTCTGGTCTCAACCAAGGAGGTACAGGTCAGCCCCGGTCACAACCCGAGAGGTACAGGCTCGCCCTGGGCTCAACTCGGGAGGTACAGATCAGCCCCGGTCTCAATTTGGGAGGTCTAGATCAGCCCCGGTCTCAACCCGAGAGGTACAGGTTAGCCCCTGTCTCAATTTGAGAGGTACAGGTCAGCCCCGGTATCAACCCGGGAGGAACAGATCAGCCTTGTTCTCAACCTGGGAGGTACAGGTCAACCCCGGTCTCAACCCGAGAGGTATAGGTCAGCCCTGGTCTCAACCCGGGAGGTACAAATCAGCCCCGGTCTCAATCTGGGAGGTCTAGATCAGCCTCGATCGCAACCCAGGAGGTACAGATCAGCTCTGATCTCAACCTGGGAAGTACAGGTCAGTCTCGGTCTCAACCAAGGAGGTACAGGTCAGCCCCGGTATCAACCCGAGAAGTACAGGTCAGCCCCAGTCTCAATTCGGGAATTACAGGTCAGCCACGGTCTCAACTCGGGAGGTACAGATCAGCCCCGGTCTCAACCCAAGAAGTACAGGTCAGCCCCAGTTTCAACTTGGGAAGTACAGGTCAACCCCGGCCTCAACCCGAGAGGTACAGATCAGCCATGGTCTCAACCCGGAAGGTACAGGTCAGCCCCGGTGTTAACCTGGGATGTACAGGTCAGCCCCGGTCTCAACCTAGGAGGTACAGATCATCCCCGATCTCAACTAGGGAGGAATAGGTCAGCCCCGATCTCAACCCAGGAGGTACAGGTCAACCCTGGTCTCAACCCGGCGGTGTCAATCCTGGATGTACAGATCAGCCCCGGTCTCAACACGGGAGGTACAGATCAGCCCCGGTCTCAACACGGCGGTCTCAACTTAGAAGTACATGTTATCCCCGGTCTCAACCCGGGAGGTACAGGTCAGCCCCCGGTCTCAACCTAGGATGTATAGGTCAGCCCCGGTCTCAATTCGGGAAGTACAGGTCAGCCCCGGTCTCAACCCAAAAGGTAAAGGCCAGCCCCGGTCTCAACCCTGAAAGTACAGGTCAGCCCCGATCTCAACCCAGGAGGTACAGGTCAGCCTCGGTCTCAACCTGAAAGGTACAGAGAATCCCCTGGTCTCAATCCAGGAAGTACAGGTCAGCCCCGGTCTCAACCCGAAAGGTACAGGTCAGCCTTGGTCTCAACCCAGGAAGTACAAGTCAGCCTCGGTCTCAACCCGGGAGGTACAGATCATCCCCGGTCTCAACCCGGGAGGTAAAGATCAGCCTCGGTCTCAACCCGGGAGGTACATGTCAGCCTCGGTCTCAACCTGGGAGGTACAGATCCGCCAAGGTCTCAACCCAAGAAGTACAGGTCAGCCCCGATCTCAACTCGGGAACTGCAGGTCAGCACCGGTCTCAATCAGGGAGGTACAGGTCAACCCGTTCTCAATTCGGGTGGTACAGGTCAGCCCCAATCTCAACCCGTGAGGTACAGATCAGCCCCGATCTCAACCTAGGAAGTATAGGTCAGCCCTGGTCTAAACCCGGGAGGTACAGGTCAGCCCCGGTCTCAACTTGGGAGGTATAGGTCAGCCTTGGTCTCAACCCAGGAAGTACAGGTTAACCTCGATCTAAGACCGGGAGATACAGGTCAGCACTGGTCTCAACCCGGGAGGTATAGGTCAGCCCCAGTCTCAACCTAGGAGGTACAGATCAGCCCCGATCTCAACCTAGTAGTGACATGTTAGCCCCGGTCTCATCACGGGAAGTATAGGTCTACCCCGGTCTCAACCTGGGTGGTACAGATTATCCCCGGTCTCAACCCGAGAAGTACAGATCAGCCCCGGTATCAAACCAAAAGGTACTGGTCAGCCCCGGTCTCAACCCTGGAGGTACAGGTCATCCCCGGTCTCAACTCAAGAAGTATAGTTCATCCCCGATCTCTACTCGGGAAGTACAGGTTAGTCTCGGTCTCAACCCGGGAGGTACAAGTCAGCCCCGATCTAAACCCGGAAAGTACAGATTAGCCAAGGTCTCAACCCGGGAAGTACAGGTCAGCCCCGGTCTCAACCCCGGAAAGTACAGGTCAGCACCGGTCTCAACATGGGAGGTACATGTCAACCCCTTTCTCAATTCAGGAGGTACAGGTCAGCCCCGGTCCCAACCTTGGAGGTACAGATCATCCCCGGACTCTACCCGAGAAGTACAGGTTAGCCCCGGTCTCAACCCGGGAGGTACAGGTCAGCCTTGGTCTCAACCTACCAAGTACAAGTCAGCCCCGGTCTAAACTTGGGAGGTACAGGTCAGCCTCGGTCTCAACCCGAGAGGTACAAGTCAGCTCCGGTCTCAACTCGGGAAGTATAGGTCAGCCCCGGTCTAAACCCAGGATGTACAGGTCAGCCCCGGTCTCAACCTGGGAGGTCTAGATTTGCCACGATCTCAATCCAGGAGGTACAGATCAGCCCCGATCTCAACCCGAGAAGTACAGGTCAGCCCCGATCTCAACCTAGGAGGTACAGGTCAATCTCGGTCTCAACCTTGGAGGTAGAGTTCATCCTCTATCTCAACCCGGGAGGTACAGATCAGCCTCAGCCTCAGCCTCAACCCGGGAGACACAGGTCAGCCCCGGTCTCAACCCGGGAGGTACAGATCAGCCAATGTCTCAACCCGGAAAGTACAGGTCAGCCCGATCTCAACTCCAAGAAGTATAGGACAGCACCAGTCTCAATTTTGGAGGTACAGGTCAACCCCGTTCATAATCCAAGAGGTACAGGTCAGCCCCGGTCTCAACCCGGGTGGTACAGATTAACCCCGGTCTTAACCCGAAAAGTACAGGTCAGCCCCAGTGTAAACCCAGGAGGTACAGGTCAGCCCCGGTCTCAATCCGGGAGGTACAGGTCAGCCTTGGTCTCAACCTGGCAAGTACAGGTCAGCCCCGGTCTAATCCCGGGAAGTACATGCCAGCCCCGATCTCAACCTGGGAGGTACAGGTCAACCCCGGTCTCAACCCGAGATGCACAGGTCAGCCCCGGTCTAAACCTAGGATGTACTGGTCAGTCCCGGTCTCAACACGAGAGGTCTAGATAAGCCCTGGTCTCAACCTGGGAGGTACAGGTCTGCCCCGATCTCAACCTGAGTGGTACAGGTCAGCCTTGGTCTCAATCCAGGAGGTACAGATCAGCCCAGTCTCAATCTGGGAGGATTAGATCAGCCCCGGTCTCAACCCAAAATGTACAAGTCAGCCCTGGTCTAAATCTGAGTGTTACTGATCAGCCCCGGTCTCAACCCGGGAAGTACAGGTCAGCCCCAGTCTAAACCCGGGAGGTACTGGTCTGCCCCGGTCTAAACCCGGGAGGTACAGGTCTGCCCCGGTCTAAACCTGAGAGGTACAGATCTGCCCCGGTCTCAACCCAGGAAGTACAGGTCAGCCCTGATCTAACCTCGGGAAGTACAGGTCAGCCCCGTTCTAAACCTAGGATGTATAGGTCAGCCCCGGTCTCAACCTGGGACGTCTAGATCAGCCCCATTCTCAACCCGGGAGGTATATGACAGCCCCCGTCTCAATTTGGGAAGTACAGGTCAGCCCCGGTCTCAACCCGGGAGGTACAGGTCAGCCTCAGTTTTAGCCCGGGAGGTACAGATCAACCTCGGTCTCAATCCAGGAGTTACAAATCAGCCTCAATCTCAATTCGGGAGATACATGTCAGCCCCGATCTAAACCCGAGAGGTACAGATTAGCCAAGGTCTCAACCCGGGAAGTACAGATTAGCCACGGTCTCAACCCCGGGAAGTACAGGTCAGCACCGGTCTCGACTTGGGAGGTACAGGTCAACCCCGTTCTCAATTCGGGAGGTACAGGTCAGCCCCGATCTCAACCTAATAGGTACAGATCAGCCCCGATCTCAACCCGGGAAGTATAGGTCAGCCCCAGTCTAAACCCGAGAGGTACAGGTCAGCCCTGGTCTCAACCCGAGAGGTACAGGTCAGCCTTGGTCTCAACCCGATAAGTATAGGTCAGCCCTGTTCTAAACCTGGGAGGTATAGGTCAGCCCCGATCTCAACCCAAGAAGGGATGTACAGGTCAGCCCCGGTCTCAACCCAGGAGGTCTAGGCAAGCCCTGGTCTCAACCCAGGAGGTACAGGTCAGCCCCGGTCTCAACCCGGGATGTACAGGTCAGCCCTGGTCTCAACCCGGGAGGTACAGATTAGCCCCGATCTCAATTTGGGAGGTCTAGATCAGCCCTGGTCTCAACTCGAGAGGTACAAGTCAGTCCTGATCTCAATCCAGGAGGTATAGGTCAGCCCCGATATCAACCCAGGAGGAACAGATCTGCCTTGTTCTCAACCTGGGAGGTACAAGTCAGCCCCGGTCTCAACCCTGGAGGTACAGGTCAGCCAAGGTCTCAACCCGTGAAGTACTGGTCAGCCCCGGTCTCAACCCCGGGAAGTACAGGTCAGCACCGGTCTCAACCTAGGAGGTACATGTCAGCCCCGTTTTCAATCCGGGAGGTACAGGTCAGCCCCGGTCTCAACACGGAAGGTAGAGATCAGCCCCGGTCTCAACCCGGGAAGTACCGGTCAGCCCCAGTCTAAACCCAAGAGGTACATGTCAGCCCCGGTCTTAACTTGGGAGGTAAAGGTCAACCTTGGTCTCAACCCGGCAAGTAAAGGTCAGCCCTGGTCTAAACCTGGTAGGTAAAGGTCTGCCCAGGTCTCACCCCGGGAGGTACAGGTCAGCCCGGATCTCAACCCGAGAAGTATAAGTCAGCCCCGGTCTAAATCCAGGATGTACAAGCCAGCCCCGATATCAACCTTGGAGGTCTAGATAAGCTCTGGTCTCAAACAAGGAGGTACAGGTCAGCCCCGGTCATAACCCGAGAGGTATAGGTCAGCCCTGGGCACAACTCGGGAGGTACAGATCTGCCCCGGTCTCAATTTGGGAGGTCTAGATCAGCCCCGATCTCAACTCGAGAGGTACAGGTTAGCCCCTGTCTCAATTTGAGAGGTACAGGTCAGCCCCGATATCAACCCGGGAGGAACAGATCAGCCTTGTTCTCAACCTGGGAGGTATAGGTCAACCCCGGTCTCAACCCGAGAGGTATAGGTCAGCCCTGGTCTCAACCTGGGAGGTACAGATCAGCCCCGGTCTCAATCCAGGAGGTCTAGATCAACCTCGATCGCAACCTAGGAGGTACAGATCAGCTCTGGTCTCAACCTGGGAAGTACAGGTCAGTCTCAGTCTCAACCCAGGAGGTACAGGTCAGCCCCGATATCAACCGAGGAGGTGCAGGTCAGCCCCGGTATCAACCCGAGAAGTACAGGTCAGCCCCAGTCTCAATTCAAGAATTACAGGTCAGCCACGGTCTCAACTCGGGAGGTACAGATCAGCCCCGGTCTCAACCCAAGAAGTAAAGGTCAGCCCCAGTTTTAACTTGGGAAGTACAAGTCAACCCCAGCCTCAACCCGAGAGGTACAGATCAGCCATGGTCTCAACCTGGAAGGTACAGGTCAGCCCCGGTGTTAACCTGGGAAGTACAGGTCAGCCCCGGTCTCAACCTAGGAGGTACAGATCATCCCCGATCTCAACTAGGGAGGTATAGGTCAGCCACGATCTCAACTCAGGAGGTACATGTCAACCCTGGTCTCAACCCGGCGGTGTCAATCCTGGATGTACAGATCAGCCCCGGTCTCAACCCGGGAGGTACAGATCAGCCCCGGTCTCAACACGGCGGTCTCAACTTAGAAGTACATGTTATCCCCGGTCTCAACCCGGGAAGTACAGGTCAGCCCCGGTCTTAACCCAGGATGTATAGGTCAGCCCCGGTCTCAATTCGGGAAGTACAGGTCAGCCCCGGTCTCAATCCAAAAGGTACAGGTCAGCCCCGGTCTCAACCCTAGAAGTACAGGTCAGCCCCGATCTCAACCCAGGAGGTACAGGTCAGCCTCGGTCTCAACCTGAAAGGTACAGAGAATCCTCGGTCTCAATCCAGGAAGTACAGGTCAGCCCCGGTCTCAACCCGAAAGGTACAGGTCAGCCTCGGTCTCAACCCAGGAAGTACAAGTCAGCCTCGGTCTCAACCCGGGAGGTACAGATCATCCCCGGTCTCAACCCGGGAGGTAAAGATAAGCCTCGGTCTCAACCCGGGAGGGACATGTCAGCCTCGGTCTCAACCTAGGAGGTACAGATTCGCCAAGGTCTCAACCCAAGAAGTACAGGTCAGCCCCGATCTCAACCTGGGAAGTGCAGGTCAGCACCGATCTCAATCAGGGAGGTACAGGTCAACCCGTTCTCAATTCGGGTGGTACAGGTCAGCCCCAATCTCAACCCGTGAGGTACAGATCAGCCCCGGTCTCAACCTAGGAAGTATAGGTCAGCCCTGGTCTAAACCCGGGAGGTACAGGTCAGCCCCGGTCTCGACTTGGGAGGTATAGGTCAGCCTTGGTCTCAACCCAGGATGTACAGGTTAACCTCGATCTAAGACCGGGAGATACAGGTCAGCACTGGTCTCAACCCGGGAGGTACAGGTCAGCCCCAGTCTCAACCTAGGAGGTACAGATCAGCCCCGATCTCAACCCGGCAGTCTCAACCTAGTAGTACATGTTAGCCCCGGTCTCACCATGGGAAGTACAGGTCTACCCCGGTCTCAACCCGGGTGGTACAGATTATCCCCGGTCTCAACCCGAGAAGTACAGATCAGCCCCGGTATCAAACCAAAGTACTGGTCAGCCCCGGTCTCAACCCGGGAGGTACAGGTCATCCCTGGTCTCAACTCAAGAAGTATAGTTCATCCCCGATCTCTACTCGGGAAGTACAGGTTAGTCTCGGTCTCAACCCGGGAGGTACAGGTCAGCCCCGGTCTCAACCCGAAAAGTACAGATTAGCCAAGGTCTCAACCCGGGAAGTACAGGTCAGCCCCGGGAAGCACAGGTCAGCATCGGTCTCAACATGAGAGGTACATGTCAACCTCTTTCTCAATTCAGGAGGTACAGGTCAGCCCCGGTCCCAACCTGAGAGGTACAGATCATCCCCGGACTCTACCCGAGAAGTACAGGTCAGCCCCGGTCTCAACCCGGGAGGTACAGGTCAGCCTTGGTCTCAACCTGACAAGTACGGGTCAGCCCCGGTCTAAACTTGGGAGGTACAGGTCAGCCTCGGTCTCAACCCGAGAGGTACAGGTCAGCTCCGGTCTCAACTCGGGAAGTATAGGTCAGCCCTGGTCTAAACCCAGGATGTACATGTCAGCCCCGGTCTCAACCTGGGAGGTCTAGATCAGCCACGATCTCAACCCAAGAGGTACAGATCAGCCCTGATCTCAACCCGAGAAGTACAGGTCAGCCCCGATCTCAACCCAGGAGGTACAGGTCAATCTCGGTCTCAACCTTGGAGGTACAGTTCATCCTCTGTCTCAACCCGGAAGGTACAGATCAGCCTTAGTCTCAACCCAGGAGATACAGGTCAGCCCCGGTCTCAACCCGGGAGGTACAGATCAGCCAATGTCTCAACCTGGAAAGTACAGGTCAGCCCGATCTCAACTCCAAGAAGTATAGGTCAGCACCGGTCTCAATTTTGGAGGTACAGGTCAACCCCGTTCATAATCCAGGAGGTACAGGTCAGCCCCGGTCTCAACCTGGGTGGTACAGATCAACCCCAGGTCTCAACCCGGGAAGTACAGGTCAGCCCTAGTGTAAACCCAGGAGGTACAGGTCAGCCCCGGTCTCAACCCGGGAGGTACAGGTCAGCCTTGGTCTCAACCCAGCACGTACAGGTCAGCCCCGGTCTAATCCCGGGAAGTACAGGCCAGCCCCGATCTCAACCTGGGAGGTACAGGTCAGCCCCGGTCTCAACCCGAGATGCACAGGTCAGCCCCGGTCTAAACCTAGGATGTACTGGTCAGTCCCGTTCTCAACACGAGAGGTCTAGATAAGCCCTGGTCTCAACCTGGGAGGTATAGGTCTACCCCGATCTCCACCCGAGTGGTACAGGTCAGCCTTGGTCTCAACCCGAGAGGTACAGATCAGCCCCAGTCTCAATCTGGGAGGATTAGATCAGCCCCGGTCTCAACCCGAAATGTACAAGTCAGCCCCGGTCTAAATCTGAGAGGTACTGATCAGCCCCGGTCTCAACCCGGGATGTACAGGTCAGCCCCAGTCTAAACCCGGGAGGTACTGGTCTGCCCCGGTCTAAACCCGGGAGGTACAGGTCTGCCCCGGTCTAAACCTGAGAGGTACAGATCAGCCCCGGTCTCAACCCAGGAAGTACAGGTCAGCCCTGATCTAACCTCGGGAAGTACAGGTCAGCCCCGGTCTAAACCTAGGATGTATAGGTCAACCCCGGTCTCAACCTGGGACGTCTAGATCAGCCCCATTCTCAACCCGGGAGGTATATGACAGCCCCCGTCTCAATCTGGGAAGTACAGGTCAGCCCCGGTCTCAACCCGGGAGGTACAGGTCAGCCTCAGTTTTAGCCCGGGAGGTACAGATCATCCTCAGTCTCAATCCAGGAGTTACAAATCAGCCTCAATCTCAATTCGGGAGATACATGTCAGCCCCGATCTAAACCCGAGAGGTACAGATCAGCCAAGGTCTCAACCCGGGAAGTACAGATCAGCCACGGTCTCAACCCCGGGAAGTACAGGTCAGCACCGGTCTCGACTTGGGAGGTACAGGTCAACCCCGTTCTCAATCCAGGAGGTACAGGTCAGCCCCGATCTCAACCTAAAAGGTACATATCAGCCCCGGTCTCAACCCGGGAAGTATAGGTCAGCCCCAGTCTAAACCCGAGAGGTATAGGTCAGCCCTGGTCTCAACCCGGGAGGTACAGGTCAGCCTTGGTCTCAACCCTATAAGTATAGGTCAGCCCTGGTCTAAACCTGGGAGGTACAGGTCAGCCCCGATCTCAACCCAAGAAGGGATGTACAGGTCAGCCCCGGTCTCAACCCGGGATGTACAGGTCAGCCCTGGTCTCAACCCGGGAGGTACAGGTCAGCCCCGGTCTCAACCCGGGAGGTACAGATTAGCCCCGATCTCAATTCGGGAGGTCTAGATCAGCCCTGGTCTCAACTCGAGAGGTACAGGTCAGCCCTGATCTCAATCCGGGAGGTATAGGTCAGTCCCGATATTAACCCAGGAGAAATAGATCAGCCTTGTTCTCAACCTGGGAGGTACAGGTCCGTCGCGGTCTCAACCTAAGAGGTACAGATTAGCCTCGGTCTCATCCTAGGAAGTGCAGGTCAGCCCCGGACTAAACCCAGTATATACAGGTCAGCCTTGGTCTCAACCTGGGAAGTACAGGTCTGCCCCGGTCTAAACCCGGGAGGTACAGATCAGCCTTTGTCTCAACTCGGGAGGTACAGATCTACCAAGGTCTCAACCCGGGAAGTGCAGGTTATCCCAGGTCTCAACTAGGGAAGCACAGGTAAGCACCAGTCTCAACCTGGGAGGTACAGGTCAGCCTTGGTTTCAACCCGAAAAGTACAGATCTGCCCTGGTGAAAACCCAAGAGGTACAGATCAGCCTTGGTGTCAACCCGGGAGGTACAGGTCAGCCCCGGTCTCATTCCAGGAGGTACAGATCAACCAAGGTCTCAACCCGGGAAGTATAGGTCAGCCCCGATCTCAACTTAAAAAGTACAGGTCAGCACCGGTCTCAACCTGGGAGGTACAGGTCAATCCCGTTCTCAATCTGAGAGGTACAGGTCAGCCCCGGTCTCAATTCGGGAGGTACAGATTTGCCCTAATCTCAATCTAGGAAGTATAGGTCAGCCCCAGTCTAAACCCGGGATGTGCAGGTCAACCTCGGTCTCAACCCGGGAGGTACAGGTCAGTCCCGGTCTTAACCTGGGAGGTACAGGTCAGTCGTAGTCTCAACCCGGCGGTCTCAACCTAGAAGGACATGTAAGCCCCGGTCTCAACTTGGGAAGTAAAGGTCAGCCCCGATCTCAACCCGGAAGGTACAGGTTAGCCCCGGTCTCAACCCGGGAGGTACAGGTTAGCCTCGATCTCAACCCAGGAAGTACAGATCAGCCCCGGTCTCAACCTGGAAAGTATAATTCAGCCTCGGTCTCAACCCGAAAGATACAGATCATCCACGGTCTCAACTCGGGAGTACAAATCAACCTCGGTCTCAACTCGAGAGGTACAGGTCAGCCCCAGTCTCAACCCGGGAGGTATAAATCAGCCAAGGTCTCAACCCGGGAAGTACAGTTCAGCCCTGGTCTCAACCCCGAGAAGTATAGGTCAGCATCTGTCTCAACTTGGGAGGTACAGGTCAACCCCGTTCTCAATCTGGGAGGTACAAGTTAGCCCCGGTCTCAACCCGGGAGGTACAGATCAGCCCCGATCTCAACTCGAGAAGTACAGGTAAGCCCCAATCTCAGCCCGGGAGGTACAGGTCAGTACCCGATCTCAACTCGGGAGGTACAGGTCAGCCCCAATCTCTACCCGAGAGGTACAGGCCAGCCTTGGTCTTAACCTGGCAAGTACAGGTCAGCCCCGGTCTAAACTCGAGAGGTACAGGTGAGCCCCGGTCTCTACCCGGGAGGTAAAGGTCAGCCCCGGTCTCAACCCGGGAAGTACAGGTCTATCCCGATCAAAACTCGGGATGTACAGGTCAGCCCCGGTCTCAACCAGGGAGGTCTAGATAAGCTCTGATCTCAACCCGGGTGGTACAGTTCAGCCCTGGTCTCAACCCGGAAGGTACAGATTGTAACGATTGAGATTTTATATTTAATTTTAAATATTTATTAAATTAAATAAATATTTATGTGAATTATTTATTGAGTAAATAAATAGATTAAGTAAATTATAGAAATGATTTAATTGAGTGTTACATATTAATTTAATGAATGTTATTTAATTGATATGTATATATATTAATTTGATATTATAATTCTAATTTAATTGAGATAATTAAATTAGATGAGATATGTGATGAAGTGTTGCATGAATTATAATTAGCGAGTAATTATAATTATGTGGTAATTTTATGTGATTAATTGATGTTAAATTTTAATTGATTAAATTAGTTGATTAATATTTAATTAATTAAAATGTGACATAAAATGTGACATTAAAGTATGTGTTAAATGATTTGTTAAAATAAAGAAAAGGTTTTAAATTATTTTGCCAAACAAGGCCCTTGTGTTTTTTTGAATTTTGTAACTTATATAATAAATGTATTTATTATATATATTAAGTAATTAGCAGTTACATATATATCATTAGTATACGTATATTATATTAGTTATAATATATCTATACTACGTTAGATTAGAAGTTAGTCTGTAAAGCTAAGAACAAAAAGAGAAAAGAAGAGCAGAGAAGTTAGAGAAGAGAAGGAAGAAGAAACTTGTGAAAGCTAGAATTAGTCATTGTATTCTTCTCCAATCATCAAAAAGGTAATTAATATCTTATAGTTTTAAAGAATTGTGATTAGTTGTTCTTCATTGTTTTGAGTTTCTATAAATTTAGTTTTTTGTGAATTTCATGAAATTATGTAATCATGAATTTTATATATATGTATGGCATCCATGTGTTGATTGTGGTAATTGTATGACATAAGAGGATTTTCAGAAATCAAATTACTGTAGAAATATATTTTTAACAGAAAATTCATGTTTATATGAGTTCATATGGAATTTCATGAGTGTGGTTAATTTTAATTGAGAAATTCATGCAATTGGTATGTGTTAATATGCTTATTAAGTAGTTTCTGGATGCTATCTTCAACTTCGTATGTAATGCATGTATATAAGTTCGAATTGATGGAGAAAAATAGTTACAGTAGATTATTTTGAGAAAAATATGAGTTTTCATGAAAATGGCCAAATTGAATTTTAAAAACTTGTGATTATCATTGTTTAAATAATTTTGGATTTTGGAAGCATGCTTTATATATGTGTAATAGCGTATATATGTTTTACAAAGTCTATAGTACTGTATTTTTGGCGTTGTTGGCTTGTTTGGGTTGGTCGGTTAAACAGGGGGCCGTGGCTGTCTGCGTCTGGCTGAGCTGCTGCGCAGCTGCGCCGGCAGCAAAGCCAAGAGCAGCGCAGCTGTGCCACTGGCCTATCCCAGAATCCTTCCCTGCACAGCTGCGCCGGTTATAGGGCAGCTAGCTGCGCAGCTGCGCCGGACACAGTGCTTAGGAAGTGAAGGTTAGCTAATTGTGTAGTGTTGATTTTAAACCTAGTTTAATTATGCTATGACAGTGAGCATGTATCTAGTTGCTACAATATGTTGTTAACATAAATTTGACAAATTTATATTTAGAAAAGAAAATAGGTTTGAAAACCTTAAAGTATGATTTGAATTGTTATTTAAATGTGATATATGATTATAATTTAAATAATTATAATCAAAAGTAAATGTTTATTTTAAATTATAATTTTGTTAAATTATAATGAATAAAGGTTGATTTATTAGAAGTTAATTTAAATTATAATTTATGTAATTATAATTTAATAAATGCATGTTTAATTATGGATTTTAAATTGATAATTACATGATTAATTATAAATTGTGTAATTATAATACATGTTATAATTTAATTAATTGATAAATACATGATTAATTATAAATCGTGTAATTATAAATGCATGAATGTGGTTTAATTGATTATAAATTATAAATTGTTTATAATTTAAAAGGTAATTATAATTTGATTAAGTGTTTGAATTATAATTGTTTAATTATAATTTAGTTAAATACATAATTGATTTAATTATGTGAATATGTAGGTGATGTAATTAACTATGTTATAGTTGATTATTATTATGTAATTAGAGTGAGTTAACCATGAGGGTTAACCACTTATGTGAATTAGTTACGTGTTAACTAATTTAGGTTATTGTGATTGAATATATATGTGTAGAAAGTATTAAAGTACTTGAATTGTGTTAAATAGCTTGCGCTTGAGGCAAGTCTTCTAAACCCTAAACTCGTTAATTCAATGCAAGTCTTCTAAACCCTCAACTCGTTAATTTTATGCAAGTTTTCTAAACCCTAAACTTGTATTAATTTTTTATGATCTCTTGAATTCATATATTCATTGTTGAGAATGTCCTTTCCATTTCAGTATTGGACAATTGTTTATTTAATTGAAATGGTCTTAACTTATTGTTCAAGTAAGATCCAATTATTATTTTAATATTTTAAGTTTACTTCTAAAGCATATGTTAATTCATAATTCTTTTATTATGAATTATTGGAAGTCGATTCAACTAATCCTTAGTTGATGAACGTGAATTCTAAATTACCCTTGTAAGCTTATCCAAACCAAACTTTCTTTGGTGCGGACTCGAATTCAAATTACTGAGTTGAACAACCCTATTTACTAGGGGAGGTTACTAAGCATAGCGTTAAGATGTTTGTGCATAATACATGGTACAAAGGGCTGACCCCCCTAAGTACGAGTTAAGGTCCATAGTCTTATTGACTGTTAAAGGTTTAAATAAAAATATTTATAATCTAGGACAAGAGTTCAAAGGTCTTATGACCCTCAGATAAATTCTATATTCGAATTTTAATGTTGATAGAGAATTATTATTCAATTCTTTATTATTGAAGCAAGCTAAGTTGTTCAGATTCTTTTAAATATATCCTTTCATGTCTATATTATTGTTAAACTCCAGTGAGCTGTGGTTCGCTCACTCTTACATTAAATAACAATTTCAGTAAAGGTTGATAATGTTGATGCTCCGTCTACAAGTAAGGGCAAAGGAAAGCAAAGCAAGTGAAGACTTGTTTTATTTAATTTAGAATGATTGTAATAAGACTTGAATGTTATATTTTTATTTTCTCACTTTATTATATTCATGTCAGGGTTAGAGTAACCTGGGATTTTTTTATAAAGGTTGTAATCCTTGTTTTAAGGGAGATTTTATTTATTTTAATTTAAGTTGTAGTTTATTTTACATTATTCATTAGGTAGATGTATGTTATATTAGAAAGTGAACACCAAATCATGTGGAAACGAAGTACCCGGATTTGGGGGTGTCACAGGTTGGTATCAAAGCTATAGGTTATGAAACCTTAGGTGCGGAAAAACCTTAGGTAGTAGCCTTATAGGTAAGATCGAAAAGATAGATGAGATAGGTAAAAGATAATAAACTACCTTATATGCTACGTGTTTACATTATAGTATTTGAAGACTGACGACTCGATATTACGTAATAATGAACTTTAAAATTCTTTTGTTAGGATGTCGAACGTTGGAGAACCTAGTCAGGCTAGAGAGGATGTACCTCAGGTGCCTAGAGAGGAGGAGCCTCATGATATACATGTTGTCTGGGAGCAGCTGGTTAGGAGAGAGCCATCTCCAGTGATCACCATAGCTGGTCGGGAGCGTGAGCTAACACCTATTCCAGAGGATGAGGACGAGGACAAGTCTGAAGAGGAGGAAGAGGATCCCGAAGAGGAATTCCCACCTCACTCTACTAGTGCTGAGATGTACGAGGCAGTCTACGATAGCAATGTGGAACTTCATGGATGCGTAAGAGATCTCGAGGAGATTATTCAGCAGCGAGACGAGACGATCGAGGAAATGGTAAGTGACCTAGGAGATGCACAGTGGAACCTGATACAAATGGAGGTTGATAGAGATGCTGCTCGATTTGAACTGGCAAAGCTGAAGCAAGACATCCAGGAGGAGTCGAGGAAGCGTGCCAGAGCTGAAGAGTCAAGCTTGAGGGCTAATCAAAGAGCCGATCGAGCCGAAGGTGAAGCTGAAGCTGAAGCCAAGAGGGCCAAGTTGAGGGAAACGGAATATGCTTTTCATACAGCGATAGAGAGAGCTCATGACCGTATTTTCTACTACCCAGCTCAGTTCCAAGGTTTACCGTGGTATGTGGTGGACCGAAGAACGGTATTTCGGGCAATGGAAGAGGAACGCAGAGAGGCTGTAAGACGCATTAATATGCCTAGCCAGTGGCAGTAGCAGTAGTAGCAGTAGTAGAGTTTTGTTTATGTGTTGCTTTTTGTAGTAAATAAAGTAAATCCCATAATTTGAAATAAGAATGGGATAAGTTAATAATATAATCCTGTAACTTTTTCAGTTTAGGAAGGATGATGTAAATGGCAGAAATGCTATCTGATTGATGTTTTTAAACTACGACTAATGAATAAAAGAAGTTTATTGACGTTCTTGGTGTTCTGTGTGAATTGAATTGTCTAGAACGTTTAAGTATGAACTTGAATACTTAATAGTTGAATAAAGGATCTAATAATAATATTTTCTTAACAGAAAATGCCTCCTAGAAGAAGAGTAACACGTCAAAACCCCGAGGGTTTGACGAACAACAATAATAACGATGTAACAAACCCTAACGCGGTTTAGCAATTAGTGAACCTGCTGGCAGGAGCAATGGCGAATCATCCGCAAGTGCAGGCCACGACATTCAAAGAGTTTAAGGCAGTAGGACCGCCAGAATTTAAGGGATCGACAAACCCTATAGATGCTCAAACATGGATTATGAAAATAGAAAAGGTATTTGATGTGTCTAGGATCAGTGAAGACCAGAAAATGGCATTGGCGACTTTTATGTTGAAGTCAGATGCTAGCTTCTGGTGGCAGGCGAATAAGACTAGAGAGGGAGAAGGAGTCATAACGTGAGAACGTTTCAAAGAGATGCTCTACGAGATGTACTTCCCAGTGAGTTCGCGGGACCAGATGGAGGTCCAGTTCCTAGAACTTAAGCAAGGAGGGATGACGGTGTCCGAGTATGCCGCTAAGTTTAAAGAGTTGGCCAGGTTTGCTACATACCAGGTCAGCACTGACGCTAGGAAAGCGAGGAGGTTTGAGCGGGGACTGAAGCCCTGGCTCTACAGCAAGGTTTCCATATTCCAGCTGAATACCTTTGCAGCGGTACTGGAGAAAGCCATACTTGCTGAAGGAGGAAGCGAAGCGGTGACGAAGTTCAACCAAGAGAAGAAGAAGAAGAATGAGGTAGAAACCAAGACTGGGGGTAGCAGCGCTGTGAACCAGAAGAGGAAATGGAATGGCAACACCTCTGCTGGGAGTCAGCAAGGAAGTCAGCAGAAGAGGAAGTTCGAAGCATGTGCTACATACAGTAAGAATCACACTGGCGTGTGCATGAAGGGGAAGCGGGTGTGCTTCAATTGTGGTCAGGAAGGCCACATCGCGCCTAATTGCCCAAACCCGAAGAAGGGAGCTTGCTTTACATGTGGATCCAAAGATCACATGGCTCGCAACTGCCCGAAGAAGCTGACGGCAGGGTCAACAGGGAATGGAGGGAATGGAAGCGGCAGGTACCGTTACTATTGCTGCACCATTGCAAGCTGTTCGACCCACTACATGGACATTCAACATGACGGTGCAGGATGCTGTGCAATCAAAGGACGTGGTGTCAGGTATTATTCCGGTCAATAGTATAAATGCATATGTATTATTTGATTCGGGTGCTACTTGCTCATTCATATCTGATGATTTTGCTAAAACCCTAGACTTACCTGTAGAGGAGTTAATTTACCCTTTGAACATAGAGATTGAGAATAGGGAAGTTATTTCTGTTAGGAGCGTTTATAAGAACTGTAGACTGGACATTAAGGGTCAGGAACTTAGAGTAGATTTGATTCCGATTAAACTTGGGGAATTCGACGTTATACTAGGTATGGATTGGTTGTTCAACCATGGGGCGGTAATCGACTGTCAGAAGAAGTCGGTGAACCTTACGACTCCGTCGAAGTTGGTGTTCTATGGTAGCAAATCGCCTAGACAAGCGAGTTGTCTAACGGTTTTGCAAGCTAAGAAACTTTTGACACAAGGCTGTGTAGGATATCTAGCCTACATAGTAGATACGAGTAAGGAAAGCCCGAAGGTGGAGGAAATATCGGTAGTTAAGGAGTTTGTGGACGTTTTTCCGAGCGATTTGCCAGGACTTCCACCAGATAGGGAGACAGAGTTCGTGATCGATCTAGCGCCGGGAACTGCTCTGATTTTGAAGGTTCCGTACCGAATGGCTCCAGTCGAGATGAAGGAACTGATGGTTCAACTGCAAGAACTGCTAGACAGAAGTATATCCAACCGAGCGTTTCACCGTGGGGAGCACCTGTTTTATTCGTGAAGAAGAAGGATGGGTCGATGCATCTTTGCATTGATTATAGGGAGTTGAATAAAGTTATGATCAAGAATAGGTATCCTTTACCTAGGATCGATGACTTGTTTGATTAACTGAAGGGTGCGAAGTACTTCTCGAAAATCGATTTGAGAAGCGGGTATCATCAGTTGAAGGTGAGGAAGGAAGATATATCGAAAACGGCTTTTAGGACTCGATATGGTCATTACGAGTTCTTGGTGATGTCATTTGGTCTCACGAATGCCCCAGCTGCATTTATGGACTTAATGAACAGGGTGTTCAAGCCATTTCTGGACAAGTTTATGGTAGTGTTCATAGATGACATCTTGGTTTATTCCAAGACCGAGGAGGAACATGCTGAACACTTACGACTAACCTTAGAAGCCCTGAGACGAGAAAAGCTTTACGCTAAATTCTCGAAATGTGAATTCTGGTTAGAACGTGTGCAATTTCTTGGCCACGTGATCGACAAGGATGGTATTTCGGTGGATCCAGTCGAAGGTTGAAGCTGTTATAAATTGGGATCAACCAAAGACGCCGTCTGAAGTGAGGAGTTTCTTGGGATTGGTTGGTTATTACCGTAGATTTATCCAAGACTTTTCTAGAATCGCAACTTCGTTGACGAATTTGACTCGTAAAATAGTTAAGTTTGTTTGGACGGAGAAGTGTGAGGAGAGTTTTCAAGAGCTGAAGAAGAGGCTGAGTACTGCGCTTGTATTGTCTTTACCGGATAGTTCGGGGAATTTCGTAGTATATAGCGATGCCTCACATAAAGGATTAGGCTGTGTATTGATGCAGAGCGGCAAAGTCATTGCCTATGCGTCACGTCAGCTGAAGGATTACGAGAAGGGGTATCCGACCCATGATCTAGAATTGGCGGCAGTAGTGTTTGCCCTAAAGATTTGGAGGCACTACTTATATGGAGAGAAGTGCGAAATATACACAGATCACACACAAGAGTCTGAAGTATATATTTACGCAGAAAGATTTGAACATGCGCTAAAGAAGATGGTTAGAGCTGATTAAAGACTACGATTGTGAGATACTTTACCATCCGGGAAAAGCTAACGTTGTTGCCGACGCTTTGAGCAGAAAAGGTCGGGAGAAGCTGAACGTGTTAACTGATCAGGATCGGTTAATAGAACAAATGGCTAGATTGGAGTTGGAAGTGAAGTTTTTGAAAGAATCGGATGAGATGTTGTTTCAAGTAACCAATGGTTCTACACTAGTAGATAAGGTGAAAGAAGCACAACTTCATGATGAAGAATGTGAAAAGATTCGGAAGAGGTTAACTGATGGCGAAGAGTTCAAGTTCAAGATCGATAATGAAGGTCTGTTACAATTTGAAGGTAGAATCTGGGTACCGCCAGTACCAGAGGTCAAAGAGGAGATTCTGAGCGAAGCTCATAGTTCTAGATATTCTATTCACCCTGGGAGTACGAAGATGTACCAGGATCTCAGGCATTATTTCTGGTGGCCGAATATGAAGAGGGACGTTGCTGAATGCTGTTGCGAAATGCTTAACGTGCCAGAAAGTCAAAGCAGAACACCAGAGACTGAGTGGTTTGCTACAACCGTTAGAAATTCCAGAGTGGAAGTGGGAGCACATCACGATGGATTTCGTGATAGGTTTTCCAACGACTCATAAGGGATTTGATGCGATATGGGTTATAGTGGATCGACTGACGAAGTCAGCCCACTTTCTGCCGATCAGGGTCAAGTACAACCTGGATAAACTAGCGAAGCTCTACGTGAAGGAAATTATTTCTCGACATGGTGTTCCAGTGTCGATTATGTCTGACAGAGATCCACGTTTCACGTCTAATTTCTGGAAGCATTTGCAAGAATGTATGGGAACGCAATTGCGAATGAGTACAACGTATCATCCTCAGACTGATGGACAGAGCGAGAGAACGATTCAAACGCTTGAGGATATGTTGAGAGCTTGTGTGATGGACTTCAAAGGAAGCTGGGAGGATCATCTACCGTTGGTGGAGTTCGCCTACAATAATAGTTATCATGCGAGTATAGGCATGCCGCCTTACGAAGCATTATACTGCAGAAAATGCAGAACTCCTTTGTGCTGGGATGAAGTCGGTGAACGTCAATTGTTGGGACCAAAATTGGTACAACAAACCGCTGAAATTGTGAAGCTGATCAGAACGAGATTAGTTGCTGCTCAAGACAGACAGAAGAAGTATGCCGATTTTCATCGACAGAACCGAGAATTCTTCCCAGGAAGTTTCGTGTTCCTGAAAGTATCTCCCTGGAAGGGCAAGATTCGATTCGGTAGGAAGGGGAATCTGAGTCCCCGATTTATTGGACCTTTTGAGGTATTACGAAAGGTGGGCGAGGTAGCTTACGAGATTGCATTACCTCCGGAGCTCGAGAATATACATAATGTCTTTCATATTTCTGTGTTAAGACCTTACAAGCACGATTATAAATATGTAATAGAATATGAACCTTTGCTATTTGATAAAGACTTATCATATGAAGAAGTGCCTGTTCAAATAGTTGATAGAAAGGAACAAGTACTTAGGAATAAAGTGATACCTTCTGTTAAGGTAATCTGGAGGAAAACCACAGTGCTGAAGAAGCTACGTGGGAACTCGAAGATGTTATGATGACATCTTATCCGCATTTATTTGCTTAGTTGTGTGTAACTCCTTATATACTGATTCTGGGGACAGAATCCTTTTAAGGAGGGAAGAATGTAATAGACGAGAAATTTTATGTGTGATTCTGGGGACAGAATCCTTTTAAGGAGGGAAGATTGTAACGATTGAGATTTTATATTTAATTTTAAATATTTATTGAATTAAATAAATATTTATGTGAATTATTTATTGAGTAAATAAATAGATTAAGTAAATTATGGAAATGATTTAATTGAGTGTTACATATTAATTTAATGAATGTTATTTAATTGATATGTATATATATTAATTTTATATTATAATTCTAATTTAATTGAGATAATTAAATTAGATGAGATATGTGATGAAGTGTTGCATGAATTATAACCCTTGAAAGAAATGAATCAGATATAATGCATGCAGATTTATATACTTTGGCTGAATTGTTATTACTTTGGACCCTGTTTAAGGCTTCAGATAATGTATTTGATAATGTATGATGGTTAATAGATTTTGAGTTGTAAAGTTTAAATTTTTACCGATGTATAAGGGTTATTGAACGTGGTTGTAAGTTTTAGTTTATAATAACTTTGACGAAGCGATTCATGAAATAAAGTTGTATCAAAGTTATGTAACGATAAAGGTTGAGATTCAGGAAAATAAAGAAGGAATAATATAAAATTAACCACATTTCATATATTATAATGTTTGTTTCATTAGAATCGAAACACTATTTAAGTGTATTACCACATTACACGGCGTTTCGACGTTTATACGTCACACGCCTAACTCGCCTCTTTTGCATGTGCTTTGCATGCTCCTATATTGGGTTACATTACTCTATAATGTTTTATTCTTATTAAAAACATAATATTAAATAAGGTCATACACACTCGTTACGGCATTGAGACGCTTGCACGTTCGTACGCCAAACTTGCCTATTCGAACGCCAAACGACACGCTTAGCACGCCTAAAAATACATCAGTCCCAAAAATAACCATTTTGACCCTAGCTAACGACCTCAAATTGAAAAACTTAAAGAACAAAAGTTGTAGCTCTACTCGTGCTCATTCCGGATCATCTTGAATCACCTCAATCCGGGTCCGTATGAAAACGTTATGGCCATTTTACCACAGGAGGTCAAAATAGTCCCAGACTGACTTTTCCTCCCGGCGCAGCTGCGCCCCAACTAGCCTTGGGGGCAGCGCAGCTGTGCCCCTGGAAGCGTGCTACGCGAATTTTTTTTCTAGTTTGTGGTTCTGGCAAATTTTCTAACCCTTTCCTCCTTCCAATCATCATAAATCAAGCTATACACATCCGATTGAGTCCGTTTTTGACTCTATGGATTCGTGAAACACTGAACTACTCATCTATATGATAATTATAAAACTTCAAAAACATTAACAATTCTTTTTAAAGGCTACAATTCAGTGTTCATGCTAATGTTTTATGTTTTACACATATTTAGCAAATTCAATCACTATGAATTCGTTTTACATCCGTTTTGACTCGTTTAACTTGGGTTGTTTTTGTTTTTTCGAGTACTATCATAATACATCATCAATTTCAGATTTCTATCAAGAATTTATCATCAATTTTAGTCTCTAAGTAGACAAAAATATATATTTTTTTAACTAAAACACTCAACTTCATCTTTCAACACATTCTTACGAACTTGATCACTATCCAACAACTTTCAGATGATATAGAACGGATTAAACATAACTATTAACATATATAACTAATTTCTTAACAAATTAAACATAGAAATCCAATTTCTCAACGAAAACTCAAGAGAATGAAAAAATAGATTAATACCTTTTGATTCTTCTAAACCTTGTCTAGATGAATTGAAAAACCTTATTTCTTTTGATTTTTCTAGCATCTCTTCTTCTCCAATTTCACAGAGAACTTCTATTCTCTCTCATTCTCTCCTCTGTTTCTCTCTTTCTCTTTTCTTCTTTCAGTTTAGACTTAGAAACAAAACTCGTAACTCATATAACTGATAATATAATACGTATATTACTAATACTTATTATATTACTTAATATACAATTAAATTAGGGGTTATAGAAATCCAAAAACCACAAAGCCATGTTTGGCTAGCCCCTTCAAACATCCTTTTAATCAAAATTCATACAATACAACTCTCGACATCGGTCGTTAACAATACATCCTTATTCAGACTTTACATCATTAATCAATGATACAATCACTAAAAATACAGAATATTTAAAACTTTTATATTATTCTTTCTTTATTTCTCTGAATCTCAACCTTTATCGTTACATAACTTTGATACAACTTTATTTCATGAATCACTTCGTCAAGGTTATTATAAACTAAAACTTATAACCACGTTCAATAACCCTTATACATCGGTAAAAATTTAAACTTTACAACTCAAAATCTGTTAACCATCATACATTATCAAATACATTATCTGAAGCCTTAAATAGGGTCCAAAGTAATAACAATTCAGCCAAAGTATATAAATCTGCATGCATTATATCTGATTCATTTCTTTCAAGTAGCATATAGCGTTACCTTGAATCCTTAACCTGCAAAAGTGATTATTTGCAAGAATGAGCTCGACAGCTCAGCAAGATCTAACAGCTTTCATGCATCACATAGCACATAAATACATGTTCAACATACATCTCATAATAATTAAAGTAACATGACATACATGCTTTACTTCACATAACAAATATAAAGATTGAGTTCTTACTCAATCAACATTCTTTAATCAATCAATGTAGTCATAAATTGACTTTAACATTTCATGCTTACAACATATATACAACATATCATGCTCTTTACAAAACAATTTAAAATAGTTCATCATCAAGTTCACGTAGAAAATAGGAACTGAAAGACTTGCCTTATTCATACAATACAACTCTCGACATTGGTCGTTAACAATACATCCTTATTCAGACTTTACATCATTAATTAATGATACAATCACTAAAAATACGGAATATTTAAAACTTTTATATTATTCCTTCTTTATTTTCCTGAATCTCAACCTTTATCATTACATAACTTTGATTCAACTTTATTTCATGAATCTCTTCGTCAGAGTTAGTATAAACTAAAACTTAACCACGTTCAATAACCCTTATACATCGGGTAAAATTTAAACTTTACAACTCAACATCTGTTAACCATTATACATTATCAAATACATTATCTGAAACCTTAAACAGGGTCCAAAATAATAACAATTCAGCCAAAGTATATAAATCTTCATACATTACATCTGATTCATTTCTTTCAAGTAGCACATAGTGTTACCTTGAATCCTTAACCTGCAAAAGTGATTATTTACAAGAATGAGCTCGACAGCTCAGCAAGATCTAACAGTTTTCATGCATCACATAGCACATAAATACATGCTCAACATACATCTCATAATAATTAAAGTAACATGGCATACATACTTTACTTCACATAACAAATATAAAGATCGAGTTCTTTACTCAATCAACATTCTTTAATCAATCAATGTAGTCATAAATTGACTTTAACATTTCATGCTTACAACATATATACAACATATCATGCTATTTGCAAAATAATTTAAAACAGTTCATCATCAAGTTCACGTAGAAAATAGGAACTGAAAGACTTGCCTTGATCGTTGTTTACCAATAACAGTTTAACAGCTTACAGATATCTGCACTTCACGTGCCCTACACAATTATATAATCATGCACATCAACTATTAGTCACATAGCAAAGCATATTAGTTGTAATGTAAACTTTACTCTACATCTCATAACCCTTCCTATTATCAATATACAATGTTCAATTTGATTGTGTTAACTATCGACTTATATTTCACTATATTTCTTTTTCGTAATATTCAAAATTCATTCAAGTGTTTAAGTCCTGCTAGGACTACCTATTGGTTTTGTGACGCCCCAAGAATAGGTCCAGTCAACCCAACCCATTCTGAGTCGCCAAATACATGGTACAGAATTCAAATACAAACTTTATATCACACGGTCGTGCAAAATACGACCACACAACTGTGAGTGTCAATACAAATCGTATATAATACGAAATATTAACATTCAAATTCATTCTTTATTTATTACAATTATTATCCCACTATTTTACAAAAATAGCGAGGACTACTACTGCTCTAACTCGGACCATCACTCTATCCCCCGACTAATTCCCGCAACGTTCTCATTTCCTGAAGAGGACAATAGATGAAAAGGGTGAGCTCAACTAGCACAGTAAAGAATATTATGACTAAGATAATGGAAAATAAATTATCGTTAGTCTTCAACAATTCAGATAAAATATTATGGACAACAAGTTTTAGATCAATATTCGAAGCGAAAATAACAATTCATTAGAAGAGTTAAGTAGAGAATGAAGTTTACTATCTTCTATGATTTAAAAGTCCATCATCAATATTTTATCCCTGTAACATCAATCAATATATATCTCAAATCAAATATTCATCTTTGCACTACAGGCCAAAGATATTCATTTGTATCACCAGTGGTCATGTTCATCTTAACACCTGTCATCTTTGCACTACGGCCAAAGATATTCATCAGGTAATCATTCATCTTTGCTCTACAGGCCAAAGATATTCAGTTATATCACCATTTAAGACTGAGGATGATGAAAAACCATATAAATAACGAATCCAGTGAGATAAAAGACAAAGATTAGGGATTCATATTTTAGTTTATCCAAGTTCAAGAATATTTCATAATAACACTTTGTGGAGCAAAATTCAAGAATGACGATCAAAACTTGGATCCAATCAAAGATAGGAACCTTAACAAGCAACTTGGACAAATAGAAGAAAATTTATTTTTTTTGTGAATAGTGCCGTATACGTGAATAGTGCCGTATACGTAAATAGTAACCCCGACGAAAATAAAAATAAGAATTTCATAATAAAATCCATGCCAATATTTTGGTATAATGATATTGAAGAGAATAACATTATTTACGAAAGAAAATAACATCCCTTACCTCAAAAGAATAGTACTTCTGACTGGTATATCGGATATAAGGCTGAAGAAAACTTGCACTGGATAGTAACACTCAAAGTATCTAAATACTCACAAAAATACGCTCGATATTATAGAGAGAAAAAACTTCTGATTCTGGTGTGATTTCTAATTCTAACCTAAGCACCCTATTTATAGGAAAAGCTTAGGATGCCAAAGTAGACTAAATTAATAAAATAATAATTTTTTAAACAAAATTCCGCCGCCGGCTGTTTTCAAAAAATCAAAATTTTTCAACAAAACAACAAAAGTGGGGCCCACCCATTAAAAAAATATTTATTTCCCGAAACTTCAATAATTCATAATAAATAGCCCTTTTTGTCAGAAAAATACAAATTCTATGTCCTTCTATAGGAAATTTAATTCTCTACGACTTTGTAGAAGGAAGTTTTACCAAATTCCAAACATAAATAATCCGAAATTCATAAACGGATGATTTTTCACACCAAAATACTGATACAAACACATCAGCACTAATTCCTTCTCTTATATTCACAAAATAAATATTTTTTTATCATATAAATCAATAATTAATTATTCACAAATAATATTACAGAACTACAATATTGACAACCAGGTCATTCCCAAGAAAGAGGGGACCTTCCGATAAGGATTTCTCCTTACTGGCGCGCAATTAAATAACCCTCCTAGACAGAACTTCCTTAGTCATTGTCAATAATGCTATCTAATAATATTATTCAAATAATATGAATTATTGAGTTGATAATGTAAAATACTATGCAGTGACAATTATTGAATCAATAATACAAAATATCAACTGTAGCAACTATTGAATCAATCATATAAAATAGCAACGTAGCAATTATTGAGCCAATAAAATATCAATGTAACAATTATTGAGTCAATAATATAAAATATCAACGTAGCAATTATAAAATATTGAACAGTAATTACTGTAATAATAATTGAGTAAGTGCCTTCTCACGTAAGAATCAATAATTTAAAATACTGTGCAATACCGTGTGCTACTGTGCAACACCGCGTATCACTGTATTTTAACCACCAGATATTTCAACAGTACTAACGGTAACAACTACGCCGTTATTTTATAAAAAGGTTATTTCTGTCGCTTTCTATATCCGACAGTTATTCCGTTGTGGGGCCCACAAATAGCTGCGCCGTCGTACAAATATTCTCCGACAACAAGAATATTCCACGACCAAACGAATATTCCCCGACAACAAGAATATTTTATAACCACTTGCTCATTTTAAAATATTTGCACATTTCACCCATAACTTTTCACATTTATCAAATCAACACCTTACTATTTCGAAATAATATATAAAGAAAATTAAATCTTTATTCATAAATGTTGGGGTCTTACAACCTCCCCTCCTTATGAAATTTCGTCCTCGAAATTGACGTACGTACCTGGTATGTCGAAAAGGTGAGGATACCTCGCTTTCATTTCCGATTCCAACTCCCAGGTCATTTTCTCAATAGCATGGTTTCTCCACAAAACATTAACTTGAGGTATAATTTTCGAGCGTAGGACATGCTCCTTTCTATCCAAGATCTTGACAGGTACCTCTTCATACGTTAAATCTTCGGCTATCTCGTCTGGTTCTAACTCAATAATGTGGTTTGGGTCTTTCACATATTTACGAAGTACGGATATGTGAAAAACGTTATGAACACGAGACATGCTTGGAGGTAAAGCAAGTCTATAAGCCACATTTCCTACTCGGTCAAGAATCTCAAATGGACCAATGAATCGTGGATTGAGCTTTCCTCTCTTCCCGAATCTCGTAACTCCTTTCCACGGAGCAATACGTAAAAATACATGGTCCCCAACATTAAATTTTACGTCCTTTCGATGAAGATCCGCATAACTCTTTTGTCGATCTTGTGCGGTTTGTATACGTTGTCGGATTATTTGGATCTTTTCCGTAGTCATACGTACTAACTCCGGTCCCAACAATGTTGTTTCACCCACCTCGTTCCAATATACTGGAGAACGACACTTTCTCCCATACAACGCTTCGAATGGAGCTACGCCTATACTTGCTTGATAACTGTTATTGTAGGAGAATTCCACCAATGGTAAGTACTTATCCCAACTCCCTTTGAAGTCTAGAACACAAAGTCTTAATAGATCTTCAAGAGTTTGAATAGTTCTTTCCGATTGTCCGTCCGTTTGAGGATGATAAGCTGAGCTGAATCGTAAATTCGTGCCCATAGCTTTTTGCAAACTGATCCAAAATCGTGAAGTAAATTTGGTCACGATCCGAAACTATGGATACTGGCATGCCATGCAATCTCATAATCTCATTTACGTACATATGAGTAAGACGTTCAAGGGAATAAGTCTCTCGTATCGGCAAGAAATGAGCAGACTTGGTTAGTCTATCAACAATAACCCAAATCGCATCTATGCCTTGAGAAACCTTGGGAAGACCCGTAACGAAATCCATCGTAATGTGTTCCCACTTCCATTTTGGAATCTCTAGTGGTTGCAATGGACCCTTCGACACTTGATGCTCCGCCTTTACACGTTGACAAGTTAAACATCTTGAAATAAACTCCGCGATCTCTCTTTTCATATTGCTCCACCAAAATGTATGTCGAAGATCACGATACAATTTGGTACTCCCAGGATGGATTGCAAATGGTGTGTTGTGTGCCTCCATCATAATTCTATGCTTCAAGTCAGAATCGTTAGGAACACAAAGTCTGGAGTTGACTCGAAGTATTCCCTCTTCATTGATTCTCGCTTCTGGAATAGCACCTTCTTGCACCTTCTTCTTCATCTTCATCAGCTCCGCATTCGTAGCTTGAGAAGCTTTAACTTTATCAATCAAAGCTGGTTCTACGCGTATACTTAACATCATCGCACTCGTTCCCGTATATGATCTTCTACTCAACGCGTCAGCTACCACGTTCGCTTTTCCAGGATGGTATGATCATAATCTTTCAATAGCTCAAGCCAACGTCGTTGTCACATGTTGAGTTCCTTTTGACTGAAGAAATATTTAAGGCTCTGATGATCCGTATAAATCTCTACTTTCTCCCCATACAGGTAATGTCTCCAGATCTTCAATGCGAAAATGACTGCTGCCAACTCTAGATCATGAGTAGGATAATTCCTCTCATATTCTTTGAGTTGTCGCGAGGCATAGGCTATGACTTTCCCATGTTGCATGAGAACACATCCTAACCCTTTGCTCGAAGCATCGCTGTAGATAACAAATCCATCCGAACCAGATGGAATTGTCAGAACAGGTGCCGAGATAAGTCTTCTCTTGAGCTCTTGGAAGCTCTTCTCGCATTTCTCGCTCCAAATGAATTTTGTAGCTTTCCGAGTTAACTGAGTTAATGGAGTAGCGATTCGAGAAAATCCCTCTACGAACCTCCGATAATAACCAGCTAAGCCCAAAAAGCTTCGTACTTCGGTCACCGACTTAGGTTGCTCCTAACTTTGTGTTGCTTCAATCTTTGTCGGGTCAACAGATACTCCACGTTTCGATACCACGTGCCTAAGGAATGCTACTTCCTCAAGCCAGAACTCGCATTTCTTCAGCTGATAATATCCAGAACGAAGATCGATCTTTGAAAAGAATTGTGCTCCTTGCAACTGGTCAAACAGGTCATCAATACGAGGTAGCGGATACCTATTCTTGATGGTGACATGGTTCAACTCCCGATAGTCAATACAAAGTTGCATACTCCCGTCTTTCTTCTTTACGAATAAAACAGGAGCACCCCAAGGAGACGTACTAGGACGAATAAAACCGATGTCTAACAATTCCTGTAATTGGACCTTTAACTCCTGAAGTTCAATAGGAGCCATTCGATATGGGATTTTAGAAATGGGTTTTGTACCGGGTTCAAGGTCAATAAAGAATTCAACTTCACGTTCTGGGGGTAGACCGGGAAGTTCTTCGGGAAATACATCAGGAAACTCATTAACAACGGAAATATCATTCAAATCTGACATATTCTGGTTTAGATCAGTGACATGAGCTAAGAAAGCTTGACATCCGTTTTTCAATAAACGAATAGCCTTGTGATTTGAAATGATATTGACTGATTTTAGTGGTTTGGTGGTTTGGATTCGCACAACAGGTTGATTAGGAATATGAAAACTAACAACCTTACGAAAATAATCAATTTTGGCATGATAAGTGGTTAACCAGTCAATTCCTAAATTACGTCAAATGCAAGTATTTTCAAAGATATAAGATCAACAGGTAAGGTAAGGGTACCAATCTGAATCAAGCAAGATTTGTAAACTGTAGATGTAACGAAGGTTTCTCCTAACGGAGTTTCAACAGATAAGTCAAAGTCTAATTTATCAGAAGTCAAGTTCAAACGTTGAGCACAAGCAGGTGAAATAAATGAATGGGTAGCACCGGTATCTAACAAGGTATAGACTTCGCAAAAATTTATGATTAACTAACCCGTGATAAATTCATTCGGGTTCCTCGCGTTTTGGGACACCGACTTTGATTTGTCTGGAACAGTCTTGGGTGTCACTATCCCAACTGGTCTTGACTTTGCTATACAGCTCATTCCACCCTCAACTGCTTCGTCACACTCCTGATCCATGATTTGAATCATTACTCTTCGATCCATATCAAATTGGGGTTGACCGCTATGCACAGGATAATTCCAAACTCGATGTTGGATTCTTCCGATTGCTATCCAAAAAGTAAAATCCATGTCTTCTATTTTGGCCTTCTTAGATCGGACGTCTCTTTCAAAAATATCAACGCGTCGTGCGGCTTTTACCCATGCATCTTCAATTCTCACTCGTTCCGTTGCTTCTTTTTTCAGCTGATTGTTGACATTTGCATTTTCAGATTCTAGCTCTAATATCATATGCTCTGCCAGAGAGAGCTTCTGTTCAAGCCTCGCATAACGAGTAGCAAAATCTTGAATTTCTATATCCCTTTCTTGAATTGTTGTATCCCTTTGTTCCACGGCTGTCTGTCGTTCTTCACCCTGCTCTTCTAACTCAAGAATACGATTTTGCAGTTCTACATTTCGATCATAAAATTCTCCTAATAAATCCTCCTCCTCAGGTTCCTCTTCTTCCTCACTCTCAGCTGCTACCTCTACGACTAGCTCGGGTGCAACTATTAATTCCTCACTTACCACATGGATATTTCTAATTTCTTCTTCCCCCGACATCACATTATCCTGGTCGGTGATTAGCGGTGCCTCCACGGTCTCATTCACTCCATTGTTAACATTCTCAGCTGCCATTCTCAAATACTGTCATAAAATAAGGGTTAATTAAATAAATAACATATCACATATTAACCCTATGCTCCGACTGACCAATTAAATACCACATAAGCTTAGGTAGGACATACTAGTGAAGGATTTACTCGTCTCTCCCCTCCTAGTTCTATTCCCTGATCTCCGCCAGAGATCATATCCCTAAGCTCTGATACCAACTGTGACGCCCCCAAAATAGGTCCAGTCAACCCAACCCATTCTGAGTCGCCAAATATATGGTACAGAATTCAAATACAAACTTTATATCACACGGTCGTGCAAAATACGACCACACAACTGTGAGCGTCAATAAAAATCGTATATAATACGAAATATTAACATTCAAATTCATTCTTTATTTATTACAATTATTATCCCACTATTTTACAAAAATAGCGAGGACTACTACTGCTCTAACTCGGACCATCACTCTATCCCCCGACTAATTCCCGCAACGTTCTCATTTCCTGAAGAGGACAATAGATGAAAAGGGTGAGCTCAACTAGCCCAGTAAAGAATATTTTGACTAAGATAATGGAAAATAAATTATCGTTAGTCTTCAATAATTCAGATAAAATATTATTGACAACAAGTTTTAGATCAATATTCGCAACGAAAATAACAATTCATTAGAAGAGTTAAGTAGAGAATGAAGTCTACTATCTTCTATGATTTAAAAGTCCATCAGCAATATTGTATCCCTGTAACATCAATCAATATATATCTCAAATCAAATATTCATCTTTGCACTACAGGCCAAAGATATTCATTTGTATCACCAGTGGTCATGTTCATCTCAACACCTGTCATCTTTGCACTACAGCCAAAGATATTCATCAGGTAATCATTCATCTTTGCTCTACAGGTCAAAGATATTCAGTTATATCACCATTTAAGACTGAGGATTATGAAAAACCATATAAATAACGAATCTAGTGAGATAAAAGATAAAGATTAGGAATTCGTATTTTAGTTTATCCAAGTTCAAGAATATTTCATAATAACACTTTGTGGAGCAAAATTCAAGAATGACGATCAAAACTTGGATTCAATCAAAGATAGGAACCTTAACAAGCAACTTGGACAAATTGAAGAAAATTTAATTTTTCTGTGAATATTGCCGTATACGTGAATAGTAACCCCGACGAAAATAAATAAGAATTTCATAATAAAATCCATGCCAATATTTTGGTATAATGATATTGAAGAGAATAACATTATTTACGAAAGAAAATAACATCCCTTACCTTAAAAGAATAGTACTTCTGACTGGTATATCAGATATAAGGTTGAAGAAAACTTGCACTGGATAGTAACACTCAAAGTATCTAAATACTCATAAAAATACGTTCGATATTATAGAGAGAGAAAACTTCTGATTCTGGTGTGATTTCTAATTCTAACCTAAGCACCCTATTTATAGAAAAAGCTTAGGATGCCAAAGTAGACTAAATTAATAAAATAATATTTTTTAAAAAAAAATTCCGCCGCCGGCTGTTTTCAAAAAATCAAAATTTTTCAACAAAACAACAAAAGTGGGGCCCACCCATTAAAAAAATATTTATTTCCCGAAACTTCAGTAATTCATAATAAATAGCCCTTTTTGTCAGAAAAATACAAATTTTATGTCCTTTTATAGGAAATTTAATTCTCTACGACTTTGTAGAAGGAAGTTTTTCTAAATTCCAAACATAAATAATCCGAAATTCATAAACGGATGATTTTTCACACCAAAATACTGATACAAACACATCAGCACTAATTCCTTCTCTTATATTCACAAAATAAATATTTTTTTATCATATAAATCAATAATTAATTATTCATAAATAATATTACAGAACTACAATATTGACAACCAGGTCGTTCCCATGAAAGAGGGGGCCTTCCGATAAGGATTTCTCCTTACTGGCGCGCAATTAAATAACCCCTCCTACACAGAACTTCCTTAGTCATTGTCAATAATGCTATCTAATAATATTATTCAAATAATATGAATTATTGAGTTGATAATGTGAAATACTGTGCAGTGACAATTATTGAATCAATAATACAAAATATCAACTGTAGAAATTATTGAATCAATCATATAAAATAGCAACGTAGCAATTATTGAGTCAATAAAATATCAATGTAACAATTATTGAGTCAATAATATAAAATATCAGCGTAGCAATTATTGAGTCAATAATATAAAATATTGAACAGTAATTACTGTAACAATAATTGAGTAAGTGCCTTCTCATGTAAGAATCAATAATTTAAAATACTGTGCAATACCGTGTGTTACTGTGCAACACCGTGTATCACTGTTTTTAACCACCGGATATTTCAACAGAACTAACGGTAACAACTACGCCGTTATTTTATAAAAAGGTTATTTCTGTCGCTTTCTATATCCGACAGTTATTCCGTTGTGGGCCCACAAATAGCTGCGCCGTCGTACAAATATTCTCCGACAACAAGAATATTCCACGACCAAACGAATATTCCCCGACAACAAGAATATTTTATAACCACTTGCTCATTTTAAAATATTTGCACATTTCACCCATAACTTTTCACATTTATCAAATCAACACCTTACTATTTCGAAATAATATATAAAGAAAATTAAATCTTTATTCATAAAAGTTGGGGTCTTACAGGTTTTATATTAACCACATCTCATATATAATAATGTTCGTTACATTAGAATCGGAACACTATTTAAGTGTATTACCACATTACACAACGTTTCGACGTTTATACGTCACACGACTAACTCGACTCTTTTGCATGTGCTTTGCATGCTCCTATATTGGGTTACATTACTCTATAATATTTCATTCTTATTAAAAACATAATATTAAACAAGGTCATACACACTCGTTACGGCGTTGAGACGCTTGCACGTCTGTATGCCAAACTTGCCTATTCGAACGCCCAAACGACACGCATTTGCGCACGTTTAGCACGCCCAACCGAATTGTCTAATACTCAAGGGTTAATACTAAGTATCATTATAATACCTAATAGTCATGTTATGGAAGTTAGAACATCATTTTACATGGTCGGGAGCATTACATGTGCATACGTGCATGCCCGACGCCCCCCGATTGGCTCCAAAAACACATCAGTCCCAAAAATGACCATTTTGACCCCTGATAATGACCTCAAATTAAAACACTTAAAGAACGAAAGTTGTAGATCTACTCGTGCTCGGTTCGGATCATCTTGAATCGCCTCAATCGGAGTTCGGATGAAAAAGTTATGGCTGTTTACCACAGGAGGTCAAAACAGTCCCGGACCGACTTTCCTCCCGGGTACTTCGTTTCCACATGATTTGGTGTTCACTTTCTAATATAACATACAGCTACCCAATGAATAATGTAAAATAAACTACAACTTAAATTAAAATAAATAAAATCTCCCTTAAAACAAGGATTACAACCTTTATAAAAAATCCCGGGTTACTCTAACCCTGACATGAATATAATAAAGTGTAAAAATAAAAACATAACATTCAAGTCTTATTACAATCATTCTCAATTAAATAAAACAAGTCTTCGCTTGCTTTGATTTCTTTTGCCCTTACTTGTAGACGGAGCATCAACATTATCAACCTTTACTAAAATTGTTATTCAATGCAAGAGTGAGCAAACCACAGCTCACTGGAGTTTAACAATAATATAGACATGAAATGATATATTTAAAAGAATCTGAACAACTTAGCTTGCTTCAATAATAAAGAATTGAATAATAATTCTCTATCAACATTAAAATTCGAATATAGAATTTATATGAGGGTCATAAGACCTTTGAACTCTTGTCCTCGGTTATAAATATTTCTATTTAAACCTTTAACAGTCAATAAGACTATGGACCTTAACTCGTACTTAGGGGGATCAGCCCTTTGTACTATGTATTGTGCACAAACATCTTCACGCTATGCGTAGTAACCTCCCCTAGTAAATAGGGTTGTTCAACTCAGTAATTTGAATTCGAGTCCGCACCAAAGAAAGTTTGGTTTGGATAAGCTTACAAGGGTAATTTAGAATTCACGTTCATCAACTAAGGATTAGTTGAATCGACTTCCAATAATTCATAATAAAAGAATTATGAATTAACATATGCTTTAGAAGTAAACTTAAAGCATTAAAATAATCATTGGATCTTACTTGAACAATAAGTTAAGACCATTTCAATTAAATAAAAAATTGTCCAATATTGAAATGGAAAGGACATTCTCAACAATGAATATATGAATTCAAGAGATCATAAAAATTAATACAAGTTTAGGGTTTAGAAAACTTGCATAAAATTAACGAGTTTAGGGTTTAGAAAACTTGCATAGAATTAACGAGTTTAGGGTTTAGAAGACTTGCATAAAATTAACGGGTTTAGGGTTTAAAAGACTTGCATAAAATTAACGAGTTTAGGGTTTAGAAGACTTGTCTCAAGCGCAAGCTACTTAACACAATTCACGTACTTTAATACTTTCTACACATATATATTCAATCACAACAACCTAAATTAGTTAACACGTAACTAATTCACATAAGTGGTTAACCCTCATGGTTAACTCACTCTAATTACATAATAATAATCAACTATCACATAGTTAATTACATCACCTACACATTCACATAATTAAATCAATTATGTATTTAACTAAATTATAATTAAACAATTATAATTCAAACACTTAATCAAATTATAATTACTTAAATTATAATTACCTTTTAAATTATAAACAATTTATAATTTATAATCAATTAAACCAAATTCATGCATTTATAATTACATGATTTATAATTAATCATGTATTTATCAATTAATTAAACTATAACATGTATTATAATTACACAATTTATAATTAATCATGTAATTATCAATTTAAAATCCACAATTAAACATGCATTTATTAAATTATAATTACATAAATTATAATTTAAATTAACTTCTAATAAATCAACCTTTATTCATTATAATTTAACAAAATTATAATTTAAAATAAACATTTACTTTTGATTATAATTATTTAAATTATAATCATATATCACATTTAAATAACAATTCAAATCATACTTTAAGGTTTTCAAACCTATTTTCTTTTCTAAATATAAATTTGTCAAATTTATGTTAACAACATGTTGTAACAACTAGATACATGCTCACTGTCATAGCATAATTAAACTAGGTTTAAAATCAACATTACACAATTAGCTAACCTTCACTGCCTAAGCACTGTGTCCGGCGCAGCTGCGCAGCCAGCTTCCCTATAACCGGCGCAGCTGCGCAGGGAAGGATTCTGGGATAGGCCAGTGACGCAGCTGCGCTGCTCTTGGCCTTGCTGCCGGCGCAGCTGGGCAGCAGCTCGGCCAGACGCAGACAGCCACGGCCCCCTGTTTAACCGACCAACCCAAACAAGCCAACAACGCCAAAAATACAGTACTATAGACTTTGTAAAACATATATACGCTATTACACATATATAAAGCATGCTTCCAAAACCCAAAATTATTTAAACAATGATAATCACAAGTTTTTAAAATCCAATTTGGCCATTTTCATGAAAACTCATATTTTTCTCAAAATAATCTACTGTAACTATTTTTCTCCATCAATTCGAACTTATATACATGCATTACATACGAAGTTGAAGATAGCATCCAGAAACTACTTAATACGCATATTAACACATACCAATTGCATGAATTTCTCAATTAAAATTAACCACACTCATGAAATTCCATATGAACTCATATAAACATGAATTTTCTGTTAAAAATATATTTCTACAGTAATTTGATTTCTGAAAATCCTCTTATGTCATACAATTACCACAATCAACACATGGATACCATACATATATATAAAATTCATGATTACATAATTTCATGAAATTCACAGAAAACTAAATTTACAGAAACTCAAAACAATGAAGAACAACTAATCACAATTCTTTAAAACTATAAGATATTAATTACCTTTTTGATGATTGGAGAAGAATACAATGACTAATTCTAGCCTTCACAAGTTTCTTCTTCCTTCTCTTCTCTAACTTCTCTGCTCTTCTTTTCTCTTTTTGTTCTTAGCTTTACAGACTAACTTCTAATCTAACGTAGTATAGATATATTATAACTGATATAATATACGTATACTAATGATATATATATAACTGCTAATTACTTAATATATATAATAAATATATTTATTATATAAGTTACAAAATTCAAAAAAACACAATGCCTTGTTTGGCAAAACAAGGATATTTTCAAAAACAGATTTTTAATGCTAAGGTATTGTTTGGTAACAGTTTATTTAAAAACAGCTTTTGATAGTTAGGGCCCTGTTTGGTAGAAATAGGTTTAAAACAATTACAAAGGCCTTGTTTGGCAAAATAATTTAAAACCTTTTCTTTATTTTAACAAATCATTTAACACATACTTTAATGTCACATTTTATGTCACATTTTAATTAATTAAATATTAATCAACTAATATAACATACATTTAATATAACATTAAAGTGATACCTTCTGTTAAGGTAATCTGGAGGAACCACAATGCTGAAGAAGCTACGTGGGAACTCGAAGATGTTATGATGAAATCTTATCCGCATTTATTTGCTTAGTTGTGTGTAACTCCTTATATATTGATTCTGGGGACAGAATCCTTTTAAGGAGGGAAGAATGTAATAGACGAGAAATTTTATGTGTGATTCTTGGGACAGAATCCTTTTAAGGAGGGAAGATTGTAACGATTGAGATTTTATATTTAATTTTAAATATTTATTAAATTAAATAAATATTTATGTGAATTATTTATTGAGTAAATAAATAGATTAAGTAAATTATGGAAATGATTTAATTGAGTGTTACATATTAATTTAATGAATGTTATTTAATTGATATGTATATATATTAATTTTATATTATAATTCTAATTTAATTGAGATAATTAAATTAGATGAGATATGTGATGAAGTGTTGCATGAATTATAATTAGCGAGTAATTATAATTATGTGGCAATTTTATGTGATTAATTGATGTTAGATTTTAATTAATTAAATTAGTTGATTAATATTTAATTAATTAAAATGTGACATAAAATGTGACATTAAAGTATGTGTTAAATAATTTGTTAAAATAAAGAAAATGTTTTAAATTGTTTTGCCAAACAAGGCCCTTGTAATTGTTTTAAACCTATTTCTACCAAACAGGGCCCTAACTATCAAAAGCTGTTTTTAAATAAACTGTTACCAAACAATACCTTAGCATTAAAAATCTATTTTTGAAAATAACCTTGTTTTGCCAAACAAGGCATTGTGTTTTTTTTGAATTTTGTAACTTATATAATAAATATATTTATTATATATATTAAGTAATTAGCAGTTACATATATATCATTAGTATACGTATATTATATCAGTTATAATATATCTATACTACGTTAGATTAGAAGTTAGTCTGTAAAGCTAAGAACAAAAAGAGAAAAGAAGAGCAGAGAAGTTAGAGAAGAGAAGGAAGAAGAAACTTGTGAAGGCTAAAATTAGTCATTGTATTCTTTTCCAATCATCAAAAAGGTAATTAATATCTTATAGTTTTAAAGAATTGTGATTAGTTGTTCTTCATTGTTTTGAGTTTCTGTAAATTTAGTTTTTTGTGAATTTCATGAAATTATGTAATCATGAATTTTATATATATGTATGGTATCCATGTGTTGATTGTGGTAATTGTATGACATAAGAGGATTTTCAGAAATCAAATTACTGTAGAAATATATTTTTAACAGAAAATTCAAGTTTATATGAGTTCATATGGAATTTCATGAGTGTGGTTAATTTTAATTGAGAAATTCATGCAATTGGTATGTGTTAATATGCTTATTAAGTAGTTTCTGGATGCTATCTTCAACTTCGTATGTAATGCATGTATATAAGTTCGAATTGATGGAGAAAAATAGTTACAGTAGATTATTTTGAGAAAAATATGAGTTTTCATGAAAATGGCCAAATTGGATTTTAAAAACTTGTGATTATCATTGTTTAAATAATTTTGGGTTTTGGAAGCATGCTTTATATATGTGTAATAGCGTATATATGTTTTACAAAGTCTATAGTACTGTATTTTTGGCGTTGTTGGCTTGTTTGGGTTGGTCGGTTAAACAGGGGGCCGTGGCTGTCTGCGTCTGGCCGAGCTGCTGTGCAGCTGCGCCGGCAGCAAAGCCAAGAGCAGCGCAGCTGCGCCACTGGCCTATCCCAGAATCCTTCCCTACGCAGCTGCGCCGGTTATAAGGCAGCTGGCTACGCAGCTGCGCTGGACACAGTGCTTAGGCATTGAAGGTTAGCTAATTGTGTAGTGTTGATTTTAAACCTAGTTTAATTATGCTATGACAGTGAGCATGTATCTAGTTGCTACAACATGTTGTTAACATAAATTTGACAAATTTATATTTAGAAAAGAAAATAGGTTTGAAAACCTTAAAGTATAATTTGAATTGTTATTTAAATGTGATATATGATTATAATTTAAATAATTATAATCAAAAGTAAATGTTTATTTTAAATTATAATTTTGTTAAATTATAATGAATAAAGGTTGATTTATTAGAAGTTAATTTAAATTATAATTTATGTAATTATAATTTAATAAATGCATGTTTAATTGTGGATTTTAAATTGATAATTACATGATTAATTATAAATTGTGTAATTATAATACATGTTATAGTTTAATTAATTGATAAATACATAATTAATTATAAATCGTGTAATTATAAATGCATGAATGTGGTTTAATTTATTATAAATTATAAATTGTTTATAATTTAAAAGGTAATTATAATTTAAGTAATTATAATTTGATTAAGTGTTTGAATTATAATTGTTTAATTATAATTTAGTTAAATACATAATTGATTTAATTATGTGAATATGTAGGTGATGTAATTAACTATGTGATAGTTGATTATTATTATGTAATTAGAGTGAGTTAACCATGAGGGTTAACCACTTATGTGAATTAGTTACGTGTTAACTAATTTAGGTTATTGTGATTGAATATATATGTGTAGGAAGTATTAAAGTACGTGAATTGTGTTAAATAGCTTGCGCTTGAGGCAAGTCTTCTAAACCCTAAACTCGTTAATTCTATGCAAGTCTTCTAAACCCTCAACTCGTTAATTTTATGCAAATTTTCTAAACCCTAAACTTGTATTAATTTTTTATGATCTCTTGAATTCATATATTCATTGTTGAGAATGTCCTTTCCATTTCAGTATTGGACAATTGTTTATTTAATTGAAATGGTCTTAACTTATTGTTCAAGTAAGATCCAATTATTATTTTAATGCTTTAAGTTTACTTCTAAAGCATATGTTAATTCATAATTCTTTTATTATGAATTATTGGAAGTCGATTCAATTAATCCTTAGTTGATGAACGTGAATTCTAAATTACCCTTGTAAGCTTATCCAAACTAAACTTTCTTTGGTGCGGACTCGAATTCAAATTACTGAGTTGAACAACCCTATTTACTAGGGGAGGTTACTACGCATAGCGTGAAGATGTTTGTGCACAATACATAGTACAAAGGGCTGATCCCCCTAAGTACGAGTTAAGGTCCATAGTCTTATTGACTGTTAAAGGTTTAAATAGAAATATTTATAACCTAGGACAAGAGTTAAAAGTTCTTATGATCCTCAGATAAATTCTATATTTGAATTTTAATGTTGATAGAGAATTATTATTCAATTCTTTATTATTGAAGCAAGCTAAGTTGTTCAGATTCTTTTAAATATATCCTTTCATGTCTATATTATTGTTAAACTCCAGTGAGCTGTGGTTTGCTCACTCTTGCATTAAATAACAATTTCAGTAAAGGTTGATAATGTTGATGCTCCGTCTACAAGTAAGGACAAAGGAAAGCAAAGCAAGTGAAGACTTGTATATATTTTGTGGTCGAGGATGCTTCGCAGCCCGACAATCACCATTCAAATTGAGCCTTAAGGCTGAAAAGATAAAACTGAAAGTATCGATATGCTCCAATTCTTATGATAGCTTAAGGGTTTGAAAACCAGCTTTCAAAATATCACTTCAATAATCTTATCAAAAAGATAAGCTTTTGCAAATTAAATCAAATACTTTTACAAATCAAATCAAGGACTTTTGCAAATCAAATCAAACCCTTTGTATATAGGTTCAACGAAGCCTGTCAAATACTTTCAAATCAAATATAGGCCCAATTTTTAAACAACATATACACACATTTTAGTTTTTTTAAGGGAAATATTGAAAAGATGAGGTACCGTATTTACACGGGAGTTGTGGGGTGCCTAACACCTTCCCCACACTTAACCAGGCCCCTGAGCTCAAACTTTGTTTTCAAAGATCAAGTTTCGATAGTGTCCAATATTTGGGCCTTTTTTTAAATAAAACTCGGTTGAGTTGGTATAACCATTTCAAATCTACCAACTGGCGACTCTGTAAAATATTCAATCGTCGACATGATACATGTTGTTCTTTTGATAAGTAGGTTTTTAACCTACTTAATAGGTATTTCTTAGCTTGATTTATTGTAAATACTTAAGTGTGCATGTTACTTTTCATATGTTTTGTGTGCATGTGCAGGATTGGAGTGGAGCTAAGCTTTAAGGGACAAAAGGGAGGATTAAAGAAGAGAAGAATTACAAGTCAACAAAACTAACAGCCAGGCGCAGGGCGCGCTGGCTTAACACTGCAAGAGGCGTGGGCCGCGCCATGAGGAAACCAAAGTTGCTGCATACATAGCGCTGGGCGCGCCAGGCATAGAAGGAGACGGGCGCGGGGTGCGCTAGCCAGACAAATTTGACAATGATTATGGTTTTTAAAGCACAAGTTGACTAGGAAAGGGATTGTAAACTTACCTTATTTGATTAGGGTTTTGTCTAGGCTATTTATAGGAGTTATTTTATTAGTCTTAGACTATCTTTTCATCAGTTTTTATTTCTACATTCTCTTGGATTGCTTGGAGGCTACAAACCTTTGTTTTGGAGATTCAAGCATGTCAGGCTAAGTTCTCTATTTCAATCCTGAAGGGATGTTGAACTTATTTATCAATTAATGATTTGATCAGTTTATTCTATTCATTCTTCTATCTTGAGATTTATTCTGATTATCCATATGAACTTTCATACATGTCATCCAATTGACTAATTTGGTTTCTGCAGGATTAAATTAGTAAATTGATATTATCTGCTAGATTAAGACAGATTTTAAGCAAACGAAATGTGTTTAATCTAAGTAGCAATTAACAATATTTTATTGTGGTCAAACTTTGAAATATTGTTAAGGTTTTCAAAAGACAAGTTAAATAATTCCTGATTGTGTAATTATTGCTTGAAATAATCTAATTCTCATACTTAATGTTTCTATCATATTAAATCTAGGCTGATAGTTCTAGGTTGTATGTTAGTTAGAATCTTTTGTTGGCAATCGTTGCATTAGATCTACACTTAAGGAGAATTTCGGGTAATTTACGATCGCGGTTATCTAGGGTTATTAATCTTAGTGGAAGATAAATAGTATAATTACTTGGTTAAATCATAATTGTTAAAAAGGGACACTACTGAAGAATTGATCTTTTTACTCATTGATATTTTCTTTAAACTTAATTTTGTTAAATATAGTTTTTAAAACAAAAATCCCCCAATTCATTGGAAAATTTTCCTAAAAAACTTTTCAAAACCTTTTTCTCAATAAAAAGAGTGAGGGTAGAGATAACGTAGGAAGAGAAAAAGATCCGGGTTGTGACCCGACCCACGGATTTTTTTTCTGACATCGACAGTAAGCTAAGGAACCCGAATAGCTAGGGTTTTATAAGAATGTAAGAAAACGTAGAAAACGTGAGTCGTGAAGTCAAGAAGAACGAATTCCGGGTTCGTATGAACGAATTACGGGCGAACAAAAATTTAACGCTAAGTTAAAAAACTGAGCGAGGGAGGACTTTCGACCCAACTTTAAGGTTTGTTAGAAACTTAGAAAATTAATTTTATTCAGAGGGATGTGTAGTTGGTGTTGCGAGGTTTCCAACGCCTCCGAAACAGATCAATTCCGTTATCGGGAGAGGAAGTTATGACGTTGCGAAGTAAGCGTCTCAAACATGTTCAAAGACTTAGAAATTTTTTTGAGTTTTAAGGGAGGCGCCACAGTGCCGCCCAACAAAGGGGAACTGACGCCGCAGCGCCAGGTCCGGGGCTCAACTGCTGCAAAGTGGCACCACAGAGTCGAATTTAAAGGGGAGAGTGGCGCTGCAGCGCCCTTAACCCAAAAACGTTTGACTGAAGATTTTTATTTTCCAACTTTTTGGATGGTAATTAAGGTGCAAGCATGAATGCAATGTTCATGAAAAGAAATAACTAGAATGATGATTAAAACCTTGAGTTTGACGCTTAAACATCGAATAAAGGTTATAAAACGACGAACGCGAATTACATAACCGAGATCCGGGGACCGTATTCGCTGTTAAACGAACGTGTGGGATTGCTATGCTTGTGATTACTTAGACGTTGAGTGACGAAGGTGACTTATAACATTTTAATGTTATAATGTCGTAATGAAAGTTAAGTGTAAAGCGTATATACACTATAAATGCAACGTTGTTGCGATGAACGATCGGTCTTAGCATACAACAAACCGTATGGCTTAGATATAATGAGATGGTGATGAGCGTGATGTTCATGTAGTGGATAACTAATGAGAGAGATTAAAACCTTAAGTAAAGGTTGAATGAAGGTTTAAAAGACGAACAACGTGAACTCATAATACGTAAACGATCCTCTTGAATCGTATTTGCGTCGAGCGAACATTCTAAGTATGCATTAGTTGTATGACTTAGACGTTGACGAATGTAGTAAGTAAGATATGTAATTATCAAGAAATCCATAACAAACGGTAACGAAGTTAATGGAGGTCCGAGTATTAATCGGATAACAAGCGTAGAAAGGAACATAAACGTTAAACACTTGAACCGACGTGAAGGTCTTGAGTGTACGCGTATATTAAACGTGCATCACCTACACACCGTGTATGGTTTGAACGTAAAAGAATGAAGAGTAATGAATAACGTAAACGTTGACCAAGCCGAGTTAGCAATGATAACTTGAATAACGTTTCGAGTCAAATGGACCGAACGTTGAAAGATATAAAGAAAAGATAATGTAAAATGTGTAAAAGCTATGAACACATAGTATTAACATTGATTGTTCGTTCTCGGCATGTAAATGACTGTATGACCTAGACGTTTATGAATAAATCATGAAGTATGGCATTTAGTTGCCAGAAAGCCATAAGGAATGGGAAATAAACTTAACGCACATTATAGTTTTAATGGTTCGGATAGGTTAGGTTTAAGTTGTGGTACAATCGTACTCTGTGATGGTTGATGTATGGTATCTGGGTTAAACGATTCCGTTAGAGAGAAACAGTTAATACGAACTAGCAACCGATCTAACTCGCTGTGAAAGACAATGTAGACGAGATAAGAAACTAGTTTGTTGGTTGTTTGTGGAAAACCACTTAGTGTACCATATTGAACACTGTTAGATACTCGATGTGTGCTAGGGGTGAAGTTGTGGATACGTATACTGAAAAGGTGATATTTTTCACATATGTAGATGTATAGGATGAGTTAAGTTCTAAAAATGGTTTAAGAAGAAGATTATAATGTAAATCTATCGTAAAAGATGGTTATAAAGTTTATGCCATCTCCGTATGTCACAATATCGAAGGAATGAAAGTAAAGTTGGTCGCGTAGACTTAGATTACAAGGACGCGATCCATAAGAAGTAAAGTTAAGTTTAAACCAATGCGTAAGTCAAATACATGACTAATTAGTGTATGTGTTATTCCTTCTGTGATATATAGGGATTGCTGTAAATAGTTCAGCGTGAACTATAAGTTGTAGCTATGCTTAAGGAAAGTTTTCTAACTTCATTCATATTTTAAATGAATGTTAGTTTCCTAACTTTCTCAGATGTTGAACATGAGAAACTATTTCGTATGTGCAAATGTGTGATATTTGTACAAGGTGGTTATGTATGAGGCCTTGTGTCAAACTTTCAACACTTATGTGTTTCTGTGAAATAAACTGTTCTGCGATTGAACGGTTTAATGTGACATGGTTCTATTTGTGAACTATTAGTGTTAATTCTGTGCTAATGATTCTAGCCAGACTGAATGTAAGGTATGGAAAAGTAAATGTGATTAATGTTTTAAAATGATAGGAATCAAAGTTTTTCCTATTATTCAAACTGATTCATAATCTTTGTTCGGTTATTGAAGTTTTAAAAGAATATGTGATTCTTGTTTAGTTGTTATTTAACTTCTTTAACTTGCTGAGCAATTGAATGCTCACTCTTGCTTTAAATAAAAATATTTTCAGCGAACGATGTTAGAATGAACTTAAGGATTCCGTAAAGATCAAGCTGACCAGTATCCCGATGAAGAGCCATTCATTATATGAATGAGTGTGAAGATCAAGCCAAGACTTGTAGTATAGAATAGGTAGTTAAACTATAAAGTAGTTTAGCGAACTGTTATGTATCCTTTGTGGCCGATAAAAGCCACACTTGCGAGATGTAAAGAATAATGTAATTACCATTATTTGTAATGAACGAGGTTTTAAGGTAATAGAACCTGAGATTTAAGGATGTATGTTGTTATATTTAGTTGTATAATGATATATGTTTAGAATGAGATGTACTCGTGATGTACAAAATTCGGGTGTGAAGATAGATCGGATTTCGGAGCATCACATTAAGTGTAAAAAAAACGTAATAAACACATGAATGAACATTGTGTATTAAAGTTAAAATGGGAAGAGCGATGAAATATAAAGTAAAGCTAACATAAGTGACTAATAAACGACATTATGTGGCTAATTGTGATTATATATACACTTAATCGTGTAGGACAATAAAAGAACGAATTCTCCTAACAGCGCAAAGAACGCTTCGAGGCAAGTTCTTCAGTAATTTGCTCTTATGTGATATTGTGTATTAAACTATGTTTATGGTAGTTAATGTAATATGTGTTTTATGTGAACTTGTTGATTACATGAATGTTATGTGACTAAATGCAAAGTATAGAATTTATGAAATATGTGTTAAATATACAACATGAAGATTATATTGTGTTGTATGATAAGTATGATGCATATAAAGATGTATATCATGAAATGTGTGATGCATATAGAGATGCATGATACATGTGTAGATTTATTGACTAAAATTTTTGATGCTTGAATATATAAAATTTATATGCTATGTGAAGCATGAAATGTGTAGACTGTTGGACTTGCTGAGCCGTCGTGCTCAATCTTGCAAATAATTTTGCAGATAAAGGTTAATATAAACATATTACCATAGTGTCAAAGGATTCAGAATAGACAAAGGATCACGAGAAGAAATAATGATCGAGGATGGTTTGTGTTTTAATAACAAACTAACATATTGGTGTAATCTTTTTAGATTGATATTACTTGGAAATGCTAAAGGATAGAACTTTTAATTGCGTAATTCCTAGCTATGTTAGATGAACGTTAATATTATACATCGTAGATGTGTAGTTGAAGAATACTGTGACACCCCTAAATCCGGGTACTTTGATTCTACGAGATTTGGTGCTTACTATCTAAATAAAACATACATCTACCCAATAATAAGGAATGCAAAATAAATTACAACCTCATCACTAAATAAAATCTTCCTTATAAAAAGGATTACAACCTTAATCCAAAAATATCCTAGGTTTGCTAACCTTAACATAACAAATAAGTGCAAAAATAAAATATCATAAATGAAATCTTATTACAATCAAAATCAAAGATAACAAGTCTTCACTTGTTCATCTTGCATTTCCCTTTACTTGTTGACGGTACGTCAACGTTCTCGGCTTTAACTGCAAGGGATTATTAATATGCAAGAGTGAGCAAACAAAAGCTCACTGGGAATACAACAATAATATGACATAATTGAATAACTTCAAAAGATTTGAATAACTTTACTTTCATCAACAATAAAGAATTGAATAATAATTCTTTCATCAATATTTAGAATTTCGAATATTGAAATCATCTGAGGGTTATAAGACCTTGAACTATGTCCTAGGTCATAAACATTTTCGTTTAAAACCTTTAACAGTCATTTAGACTATGGACTCTCAACTCGTACTTAGGGGGATCAGCCCTTCGTACCATGTATTGTGCACAAATATTTAACGCTTTCGTATAGTAACTTCCCCTAATAAATAGGGTTGTTCATCTCAGTATTTGATACAAGTCCGCACCAAAGAAAGTTTGGTTTGGATAGCTAAAAGAAAATTTGGAGTTTTCAACTATCATCAACTAAGGAGTAGTTGAATCGACTCACAATAATTAAGAGTTCAATAATACAAGAATTATGAACCAAGTATAAGTTATAACAATAGACTTCATATTAAATAGGCATGCTTTAGAAATAACTTAAAGCATTTGAAAGATAGATAAACCTTGCTTGAACAATTAAGTCAAGGTCACGTTAATTTAATAATGAACTTGATAAGATAACTATTTAATATATCAATTATAGAGAATACAATATCTTGCATATGAATAACAAGTTAGAATATAAAACTTGCTCAAGGAAAGAGTATAATTAGAAGACTTGCATAAACGTAAAAGAAAAGTTTAAGAAACTTGCTTCAAGCGCAAGCTATACTTTACAATTACAAACCACTTCCACAATTATCCTATATTTTACATTATGTTTACAACATCAATTAGTTCATAACCATGACGTTTAAACCGTTGAACTTCGTACTTAAGTTCAACTCACAACGTGATTTACAACATAAGTCCCTAACTAACCACATACGTGAGTCTACACTCACAACATAAACATCACAAGCTTATAATGCTTTAAACTACCATGTCGTACCTTATGAAAGTAATATCTAAGTACACACATAATATATTAATATAAGACTTCAAATTATCTTAAACATATCAAAAATATGTTATCTTATTGTCTAATACACTTAACATGTCATCACATTAAGTTAGCTAAACAAACATTGCACAAAAATTACACGAAGCATGAAAATTTTTCCCGGACAGCCACTACCCCTGCTGGGGCAGGGTTCCCTAAGCTTAATACCCGGCTGGGGCTGGTCCACCCTCTGGTGGCTCCCCTAGTTCGCGATCGTGAAGAGAAATTAGCCAATTTGGCTTATTTCTTCGCACCAAAGTCCGATTTTAATCATCATAATGTATATAAAACTTTATGAAAACAAAATTTAAAGTTTTAACATGATTATAACATTCATAAATACTATAACACATAATCAAAACACAATTTTCATGATTTTTGAAGAAAATAACATTCTTAAGTGTTCTTGACGAAAATTGCTACTGTGAGTTTGTTTTTAAACCAAATCACGTAATTCAAATTGTATTAACTCTATTTCTTAACATATTATCTTACTCCAGGATCAATTTTCATAACAAAGCATAATCAACCACCAATTTTGATAATTTAAAGACTATTTTCACAATAAGTTCACTGTAAATTATTATGAACACAATTTCATCAGGTTCATCATATTTACATGAATTCAAACACTTAGACAACTATAGGAATCATATATAAGCATATATATATATATATATATATATATATACATATACATCACATATATACATCATAACCAAGTAATTTTCATGAAAAATATATTACAGAGAAGTTATTTTTGAAAAATATGGAAGATAAAAAACACAATATAAAGAAATTGAAAGTTAGAGATTATACCCTTGATGATGAGAAGAAGATGAAGATTATGTTGATGTTTTGCTTTTGATCAAGCTGTCTCTCTTTCCTTTTCTTCTTCTTCCTCTCTTTGAGTATTTTCTCTCTAGCTTTTCTACTCTGTTATTTTCTTTGTTTTCTATAACACTGACTAACTCTTGTTTTAACTAACGTATATTGATATATTATACATATAATACATATAATATATATATATATATATATATATATATATATATATATATATATATATATATAACTGACAACTACTAATTAACCCACAATAAATATAATAATTATAATTAATACATGAGTTACAAATTTGAAATTTAAAAAGCCCTAAGACTTGTTTGGCCAAAACAGCTTTATTTTAAAAACAGATTATTAGTAGCTAAGACCCTGTTTGGCAAAACGTGATTAAAATAGGTGCAAGGGCCTCGTTTAGGTAAAACAGATTTAAAATAATTTTTATTCTTTTAATAAATCCTTTAACACATAATTTAAATGTTACACTTTATTTAATTAAATTTTAACCTTCTAATTTAATCAAATAAAAGCTAACATCAATTATCCATATAACAATTGACACATAACAATTATAATTACTCGCTAATTATAATTTTATGCAACGATTATCACATAAAATACATCTAATTTAATTATTTCAATTAAATTAGAATTATATCATAAAATCATTACACATCCATTAAATTAAATATTAAATATTTATTTAATTAATATATTATACTTAATTAAATTACTCCACAACAATCATATTATTTATTTAACTCAATCAATAATTCAACTAAAAATATTTATTTAATTCAATAAATATTTAAAAAAATTAATATAAATTCTCATTCGTTACAATCTTCCCTCCTAAAAAGAATTTTGTCCCCAGAATCACAAAAAAAAAAAAATCTCACCTGTTATATTCTTCCCCCTTTAAAAAGATTCTAACCCCAGAATCGGTGTACAAGAATTTACACAATTAATTAAGCAAATAATTGGGGATACATTTTCATCATTACATCTTCGAGTTCCCACGTGGCTTCTTCAGTACTGTGGTTCTTCCAGATTACCTTAACAGAAGGTATCACTTTATTTCTAAGTACTTGTTCCTTTCTTTCCACTATTTGAACAGGCACTTCTTCATATGTTAAGTCTTTATCAAACTGTAAAGGCTCGTATTCTATTACATGCTTGTAGTCGTGTTTGTAAAGTTGTAACACAGAAATATGGAAAACGTTGTGTATGTTATCTAGCTTTGGAGGTAATGCAACCTCGTAAGCCACTTCGCCAACTCTCCGTAGTATCTCGAAAGGTCCAATAAATCGGGGACTCAGCTTTCCATTTTTGCCAAATCGAATCTTCCCTTTCCAGGGAGATACCTTTAAAAAAATGAAGTTTCCTGGTAAAAATTCTCGATTCTGACGATGTTGATCGGCATACTTCTTTTGTCTGTCTTGAGTAGCAACCAATCTCGTTCTGATCAGCTTTACAATTTTAGCGGTTTGTTATACCAGTTTTGGTCCCAACAGTTGTCGTTTACCAACCTCATCTCAGCACAATGGAGTCCTGCATTTTCTGCCATACAATGCTTCGAAAGACGGCATGCCAATACTCGTGTGGTAACTATTATTGTAGGCGAACTCCACCAATGGTAGATGATCATCCCATCTTCCTTTGAAGTCCATAACGTAAGCTCTTAGCATATCATCTAGCGTCTGAATCGTTCTCTCGCTTTGGCCATCAGTCTGAGGATGGTACGCCGTACTCATTCGTAATTGCGTCCCCAAGCACTCTTGTAAACGCTTCCAGAAATTCAACGTAAAACACGGATCTCTGTCGGGACACAATCGACATTGGAACACCGTGTCGAGATATAATCTCCTTAACATACAGCTTCACTAACTGATCCAAGTTGTACTTAATCTTGATCGATAAGAAATGTGCTGACTTCGTTAGTCAATCCACTATCACTCATATCGCATCGAATCCCTTCTGAGTCGCTGGAAGACCAACCATGAAATCCATCGTGATATGTTCCCACTTCCATTCCGGAATCTCCAATGGCTGTAGCAATCCACTTGGTCTCTGGTGTTCTTCTTTGACCTTCTGGCACGTTAGACATTTCACAACGCATTCAGCAACGCCCCTCTTCATGTTCGGCCACCAAAAATGATGTCTGAGATCCTGGTACATCTTCGTACTACCAGGATGAATCGAATATCTAGAACTGTGAGCTTCGTTCAAAATCTCTTCTTTGACATCTGGTACTGGAGGTACCCATATTCTTCCTTCAAATCGTAATAGTCCTTCGTTATCGATCTTGAACTTGATCTCTTCGCCATCACTTATTCTTTTTTGGATCTTCTCGCACTCCTCGTCGTGAAGTTGTGCTTCTTTCACTTTGTCTACCAGAGTAAAACTAGTAGTTACTTGAAACAGCTTCTCATCCGATTCCTTCGGATACTTCACTTCTAGTTTCAATCTAGCCATCTCTGCTATCAAATGATCCTGATCAATTAACATATTGAACTTCTCCCAACCCTTCCTGCTTAAAGCGTCGGCGACGACGTTAGCTTTACCCGGATGGTAAAGTATCTCGCAATCATAGTCCTTGATCAGTTCCAACCATCTCCTTTGGCACCTGTTTAAATCCTTTTGTGTAAAGATATACTTAAGACTCTTATGATCCGTGTATATCTCACAGTTTTCTCCATATAAGTAGTGTCTCCAAATCTTTAGAGCAAACACTACTGCCGCCAATTCTAAATCATGGGTCGGATACCCTTTCTCATAGTCCTTCAGCTGACGCGACGCATAGGCAATGACTTTGCCATTCTGCATCAGCACGCAGCCTAATCTCTTATGTGAGGCATCGCTATAAACCACAAAATTCCCCATACTATCCGGCAATGCCAATACCAGTGCAGTACTCAACCTCTTCTTCAGTTCCTGAAAACTTTCCTCACACTTTTCCTTCCAAACAAACTTAACTGTTTTACGAGTCAAATTTTTCAACAGAGTTACGATTCTAGAAAAGTCTTAGATAAATCTTCGGTAATAACCTGCCAATCCCAAAAAACTCCTCACTTCAGACGGCGTCTTCGGCTGATCCCAATTCATTACAACTTCAACCTTCGACGGATCTACCGAAATCCCATCCTTGTCAATCACGTGGCCAAGAAATTGCACACGTTCTAACCAGAATTCGCATTTCAAGAATTTTGCGTAAAGCTTCTCTCGTCTCAGCGATTCTAAGGTCAACCTCAAGTGTTCAGTGTGTTCCTCCTTGATCTTGGAATAAACCAGGATGTCATCTATGAACACTACTATGAACTTATCCAGGAATGGCTTAAATACCCTATTCATTAAGTCCATAAATGCAGCTGGGTCATTCGTTAGACCAAATGACATCACTAAGAACTCGTAATGTCCATACCGAGTTCTAAAAGCCGTCTTCCGTATATCTTCTCTCGTTACCTTCAACTGATGATACCCACTTCTCAAATCAATTTTTGAGAAATATCTAGCACCCTTCAGTTGATCTGAACAAGTCATCGATCCTAGGTAAAGGGTACCTATTATTGATCGTAACTTTATTAAATTCCCTATAATCAATGCATAGCCGCATCGATCCATTCTTCTTCTTCACGAATAAAATGGTGCTCCCCACGGTGAAACGCTCGGCTGAATATACTTCTTGTCCAGCAATTCTTGCAGTTAAACCATCAACTCCTTCATCTCGACTGGAGCCATTCTGTATGAAGCTTTCAAAATTAGATTAGTTCCTGGAGCTAAGTCGATTACGAACTCTATCTCTCTATCTGGTGGAAGTCCTGGCAAATCGTTCTGAAATACGTCCACAAATTCCCTAACCACTGATATCTCTTTTATCTTCAGACTCTTCTTACGAGTATCTACTATGTAGGTTAGATATCCTGCACAGCCTTGTGTTAAAATTTTCTTGGCTTGTATGATCGTCAGACAACTCGCTTGTCTAGGCGATTTGCTACCATAGAACACTAACTTCGATGGAGTCGTAAGGTTTATCGAATTCTTCTGACAGTCGATTATCGGCCCATGGTTGAACAACCAATCCATACCCAGTATCACATTGAATTTCCCAAGTTTTATCGGAATCAAATCTACCCTCAATTCCTGACCCTTAATGTCTAATCTATAGTTCTTGTATACAAACCTAATAGGAATAACCTCCCTATTCACAATCTCTATGTTCAAGGGATAAACTAATTCCTCTTTAGGTAAGTCTAGGGTCTTAGCAAAATCATCAGATATGAATGAACAAGTAGCACCCGAATCAAATAATACATAAGCATTTATACTATTGACCGGAATAATACCTGACACCACATCCTTTGACTGCACAGCATCTTGCACCGTCATGTTGAATTTGCGGGCATTGGATCGAAAGGCCTGCAGTGGTCCAGCGATAGTCAGAGTGCTGCCGCTGCCATTTCCTCCATTCCCTATTAACCCTGCTACTGGCTTCTTCGGGCAACTACGGGCCATGTGATCCTTGGATCCACATATGTAGCAAGCTCCCTTCTTTGGGTTTGGGCAATTTAGCGTAATGTGGCCTTCCTGACCACAGTTGAAGCACACCCGCCTCCCCTTCATGCACACTCCAGTGTGATTCTTCTCGCATATCACACATGCTTCAATCTTCTTCTTCTTCTTTTCCTGATTGAACTTGGTTACCGCGTCGCTTCCTCCTTCAGCGAGTATAGACTTTTCCAGTACAGCTGCAAACATATTCAGCTGAAACATGGAGGCCTTGCTGTAGAGCCAAGGCTTCAGTCCCCTCTCAAACCTTCTCGCCTTTCTTGCGTCAGTACTGACCTGGTATGTAGTGAACCTGGCCAGATCATTAAATTTCAAGGCGTATTCTGACACCGTCATCCCTCCCTGCTTAAGCTCTAGAAACTGGACCTCCATCTGGTCCTGCGAGCTAATGGGGAAGTACATTTCAAAGAACATCTCTTTGAAATGGTCCCAAGCTATAACACCTTCTCCTTCTCTGGTCTTATTAGTCTGCCACCAGAAGCTAGCATCAGACTTCAACATAAAAGTTGTGAAAGTCGTCTTCTAGTCCTCGCCAACTCTTGCTACTTTGAAGACCTTCTCCATCTCCATTACCCACGTCTGGGCATCTATCGGGTTTATCGATCCCTGGAATTCCGGTGGTCCTACTGCCTTAAATTCCTTAAATATCGTACCCTGCACTTGCGGCTGATTCCCAAGTGCTCCCGTCAGCAGGTTCACTAATTGTTGAACCAAATTGGGATTCGTCCTATCGTTATTGTTGTTGTTGTTATTGTTCATCGAACCCTCGGGGTTTTGACGTGTAGGTCTTCTTCTAGGAGGCATTTTCTGTTAAGAAATATCCTTATTAGATCCTTTACTCAATTCTTAAGTATTCAAGTTCATACTTAAACACATAACACGTCAATAAACTTCTTTATTAATTCATTCGTTGTTTTAAAAACACATAATAGATAACATCTCTGCTATTACATCATCTTTCCTGAACTGGAACAAGTTACAGGATTGCATCATTATCTTATCCCATTATTATCTCAAATACTGGGATTTACACTTATTAATAACATAAAGAAACACATAATAAAATACTCTACTATCTAGGCATATTAAGACATCGCACAGCCTCTTTGCGTTCTTCCTCCATCACCCGGAATGCTGTTATGCGATCCACCATGTACCATGGTAAACCTTGGAACTGAGCTAGGTAATAGAAGACATGATCCTGGGCCCTCTTTATAGCCATATGGAAAGCATATTCCATCTCCCTCAGCTTGGCCTTCTTCGCTTGAGCCTCGTTGTTGGTCGGATAACCGATCAATGAACACGCGCAAGTATACGCGGTCAAATAAGTAATATAGTGATAAAAATAGGGTGTCGAACCCACAAGTACTAAAGTACTAAAATCTATCCAAACACTAAACAAATCATTACAATCTGGTTCAAACAGTTGATAATCGGTTGTTTGTTAAACTAAAACTAATTAAAACAGTAAGTGATATAAAGAGTAGATTCAAGGAAGGCAAACTAGAATTACAACTCCCCTAATGCGTTGTTTAATCTCCTAACCCTCCAAATATAAGCAATGACTCACAAGAATGGTTAACCGAGAACTACCAGTGTACATAAGCCTCTTTCGATGGTCAAATGTCATCCCTCAGCTATATAAATCATCACATTCCTATGGTGAAAATAAATAGACTAAGGGTCCTTTAGAGCCTTTCTCACTGATTACACTAGGTAAATAGATATATTCCTATTCTATTATGCAAACATTGCTCACAAGCACATCGTCATGAACAATACCAGTGTTGTTGCACTTTGGTTAGGCAATAATATCAATTTTCCAATATCAATTAAAACCATATAAATTACTATCTCAAGCAATCAATCAACTAAGCATAAAGTACAACAATCCATACACACATGAGTCAATAGAGTAAAAAGGAGAGATATTTGATTAAACTAACATTAGGTTACATTGTAATCCTAGAAATGAATTAGTTCATAACTACTGAACTAATTATCAACATCAAAGGGTTCAACATGCTCAAAATTACACAAAAGAATAAAAGATTTGGCTAAAGAAAACTCCTCTCGTGAAGTTTTCTGGCTCCAACTCTTCCTTTCGCTGTGTAGAGTCAGAGTTGTGAAGGACGCAATGAATTCTGAATACTTTAAGTATAACTAAATCTTTTTTAAAAGCTAGAAAACCATAAAAGCTAGTCTAAAACTGTTGTAGGGAGTAAAGGAGGCTAGCTAAAATTCATGATATGATAAATCCTCCCTTTCTAGGTCATTTAATGATCTTATCTGCCAAAACACCGGAGCTGGCGCTGCGGCGCCAACTTTTAAGCCTTGCAGCGGCGCTGGTAAAAAATCTATTAGAGGCAGTGCTAATAGTCTAGCGATGTGGCGCTGGCTTTGTACTGGCTTTGGCGCTGCTGCGCTGGGCATGCAAGGAATCCATCTGGCTCTGGCGCTGCAGCGCCACCTAAAAGAGGAAACCCGGTGCCGCGGCGCCACCTTTATAAAAATGACCGAAAAGCCCTCAAAAGCTGGATTTACCCTTATAACACCTGCAAAACACTTTGAAACCAAAAATGCATTAATAATATATAAAAGCATTAGAAAAATATGAAAACAAGTTAAATCTCAAAGTTAAAAGATATCAATTCGTGGGTATAAATCCCACTTATCAAACACCCCCAAACTTAAGCTTTTGCTTGTCCCTAAGCAAAAATAACTGTACAACATAACAGAAAATAAACAAAATAATTAAACACTAATCTACTTCTATACCAGCCTGGTGGCCTCAAGATAGAGAATAAAAAATTCAAAATGGAAGCAAAATCAAAAATAAGGCCTAGAATTAATCTCATGATTCGCCTGCTTATTATCCCAATCTGTGTGCGTGTGAACACCAACAAAACTAACTAAAAATCATTCAAAATCTAGACGATTGCAATAAGGGAAATGTTAACTCAAAATGCTCAAGCTATATCAAGAATCCAGAGTAAGATTCAAATGGAAGGACCAATCACCTGGTAATAGAATGCGAACGGTAAGAGTTGACTTGTGCAAAACTCGGCTACCTTAGGTTGCGTTACTCCTGTAGCGAGGTTTTGATCAGTGACTCCTAAGTCAGACAACTTTTAGGGCACTAGGTGTAAAACACCCCTCAGAATCTAATAACTCAAGTAATACTAGCCACGTATCTGAATTTAAGTCAATCTAGAATTTTTAGCCGTTATCAATAAGAAATTCAACCTTAAGTACGACCGTGCAATGTCTACTCACATTAGGCTATTCAGGGTTACCCATGTAATGAGGTTTTGATCAATGACTCCCAAGTCAGATGACTTTAGGGCATTAGGTGTAAAACACCCCTAAGGATCTATTAACTTGAGTAACAAAGGCTACGCGATTAAACTTGGCCAACTAAAGTTCTAACAATGCTCTTTTTTTTATATATATGCTTACAGACCAAGGATGAATCCAAACTTGCATAAAAATCTATATCCTACTACATCGATTCACTTAAGTTCACATGAGCAGAAGCATAAAAAAAAATTCCCTTAAAATTACCAATTAAGTCCATTAGAACAATACTTAGCAAAGTTAGTTGGTACATGCACAATAAATAGATTGGATCAACAACAGTCTAACATAAAATTAATCTAAGAATTCCCTTTAATAATGCTTAACCAATTTGACAAAGCCATAAACATGTATATCATTGGCCACAAATTAAAAATTACTAAAAATATCCCCTAACATATGAACAGTTAACTAACAGGGATAATCCAAAAGGCTACTCTATAGTGCCACATATGGCACAAGCATACTAACTGTGAACGCCCCAAAAATTGGCTATAACCAATAAATATCCTGAAAATTAAACCACATTCATAAACAGAGAATAAAATATGCATCCATAATAGATAATATGTACATATGCATTAATAATAATAATAATACGAGGCTACCGAAGCCCAAAAACCAACATCCAGGGCAACCAATGCCCATAAAACATTATTAACATAGTCTGGGCTACCAAAGCCCGAAATCATAAACGTAGATACTCACAAGCAGTTCATATATATAACAGATAATAGATAATAAATAAATGAAGAGATCTCCCCCCCAAACTTGAATCCGACAATGTCCTCATTGGAGTTAAGTACAACATTCTGAATGTAAGGGCTTGCTGTCGAGACTCAATCATTCGCCTCCGCCTCCACCTTCTCCTTCGCCACGCTCCTCGCCTTTGCCATCTGAGGATGGTGGTGGATATGGTGGAAAGAACGGCATTTGCGGAAATTGGTGGGGCACGGACTGTTGGGTTTGTACGAAATCGTGACGCAATCAAATTGCAAAAATTAGCAGAAGCATGGTATATCAGAGTTTAAAAAAATTTCTACAAAACCATTACCCGGATCATCCTTTATGCAAATTATTAATTTAAAACGATAAATAAGAAGTTATGGAATCATACCCTTGTAGAACGAAGCTTCCACAGGTACTAGTTCAACTCCTTGTTCTTCGTGATCTCCTTGAATTTTCGGGTTAGATTCCTTCCTTTGATCAACGTTAGCCACCCAAGTGTTTGGCCTCTAGAGGTGATCCACCAAGGAAGAGGAATTATCAAGAAGGAGGGTGTTTGGCTAAACCTTAATTTTCTATCCTCTATAGAAAAGGAGTACTCTCCAACAATTGGATTTGCATCATCCGATATCTATTATAAGACTCCTCTTATATAGATATTGGTCAACCCTTCTAATCCTATTAGACATGGAATTTTATTTAATTAATTAAACTCCTTTAATTAATTTAGGCTTCCCACCACATTGAGAATAATTAATTAAATTTATTTAATTAATTTGTTTCCTAATCTTATTAGGAATAAATGAGAGTACTAATATTAAATTAATTACTAAACCCTTTTAAAAATTAAAATAATAATAATTGTAATAATATTAATAAGACATCTCTTATTAATTTATATTTAATATTTTCAAAATATTAAATATTAAACATTAAGCTATTTAATTTATTCTATCACCATAGATTAAATTAATTATACTTAATGCATTATTACGATTATGCCATTACCTTCTGAAATAATTATTCTTCCTTTTATGGTGTGACCCTTTAGGTTCTCCATATTAAACCGGTTGTGAATAAATCAATTAGAACAATTTCAATCTTATTTAAATAAATAAATTAAACTAATAATCTATTTAAATAAATAATATTTATTCTACAATAGGGATAAGCCTCCCTAGCGATCAACGATTTTTCAGATAATATATATTTTAACATTAATCATAAAAGAACATGTGAGTAAATAGTTACCGTATAATTCAATCTTTCCACCATATAATGTTCCAATTAAATATAAGACATGGATTTACTGTCAAGTCTTATTTTATTTAATTATATGTATTTCGATTAGAAACGCACAACTCCAAATAATGCATTTAATGAATCACATAGGACATATCTCATCTTTTACTAGAGGTGGTAGATTCTTTATTGATCATACATTATCTCCATATGCAACTCATTATACCTAAGCATACCCTATATATGCTTTAAAAGGCCTTAAGGAATAAGTCAAAGTATAATTTGTTATATACAAGATACTATGATGATCTCAAGTCCAAGGATCACTTGTACTACTATCACATTAGGAATTCCTATTGACAGGCTAGTAAAACTTCATTAGGTATTCCATAGCGAGTCACGTTCAGTGAACTTATTCTCCAATAAGCACCTACATACTTGCTTTAGTGTCTCCACACAAATGACCATGGAATCAGTCATCCTCATCCAATGAGCAAGCAATATATGTACCAATCTATCCGGATTTACTAATCCCCATTTTAGTAATCCCGCAATTAGGAACTAATTTAGTTTTTAAGCTTTCTAAGAATTTAGATCTCATTAGCATGATCTCATCATGATTCTAAAATCATTGCTTAAAACTATGGGTTATTTACATATTATTAAAAACAGCACCATGTAGATAATTAAATGCCTTTAATAAATGAATATTTTTATTAATAAATAAATAAGATTGTCTCCAATGTATATGCTTTATCATCATACATGATTGGCTTGTATGCATACTACTTTCAACCTCCCACTTGCACTAAAGCCAATCGCCATGGTATCTCATACCCATCTTCTCTAAGTGACGATCAAATTGCTGTTGTGTTAAAGCTTTAGTAAATGGATCTGCAATGTTGTCTTGAGAGTCTACACTCTCCTCTTTCAATGATTTCTTTAATCAAAGTGCCGCAACACATGTTTAGATTCAAGATGAGACTTAGGAACTATTCCTAGTTCTGTAATGAACTTTTTATGTGAAACATCAACTTGCAGCTTCACTTACAGTTATATACTTTGTCTTTGTCACTAACCCAGCAACTTTTGCTGTTTGGAACCTTTCTAATTTATTGCACCACCTTTTAAGGTAACGACTTACCATAAAGTGGATTTTGCTGTCGTCTTGGTCAGTCTGAAAACTTGAGTCTGTTTAGTCTTCTAGTTTAATTCAGACCCATCATGTGTCATGATGACATCCTTAGTGTCAGTTAAGTACTTGAGATGTTTATCATTGTCTCACAGAGATCTTCTCCAGAATATGACTGATCAACATCAAGTCTCGTATATTTCATTACATACATAATAGTTACTCATGCGATCTCTCTTTTACTGAGAATAATTTTAGAGAGATACACTCCATGGCTCATCATCATGAGGCACCTTTTGGAGTTTGCCATGCTAAACGCCTTTAGCATCTAATGAATATACGTTTCCATGGGTTACGCCGAACATCCTTTTAAATCTATTAATACAGATTTATATCCCCAATGCGGGATGTTCTACCCAAATCATTCATGGAGGAATGTTTAAACAACTTTATTTTGATCGATTTTAACATAGGAATTTCATTCCCTATCAGTAATATATCATCAACATATAATACATGGAATGAAACAGCGCTCCCACTAACCTTCTTGTACACACATGGTTTATCCTCGTTTTTGATAAAATCAATCTTTTTGATTGTCTCATTAAAACGAATGTTCCATCTACGAGAATCTTGCTTCAATCTATGAATGAATTGTTGTAGCTCATATACATGATTTGCTTCAATAATTGAAACAAAAAATCATTTGGTTGTATCATACATACATTCTCTTCTAATAATATATATTTGAGGAAGGGCGTCTCTACGCCCATTTTGCCAGATTAAGTAAAATAAGCTGCAATCGCAAGAAAAATCCAAATGGACTTGAGCATAGCTTCAAAATCCATTTTAGATTTTATGGTCATCTACCATTTCTCTGAGTCTTTATTACTCATAGCCTGTTCGTAATTCAATGGATCGTCATCATCAATGAGGTGTACCTCATCGTCATCCTCTATGACGAATCCATACCTTTTAGGTATCTTCGGTACTTTTCCAGATTTACGAATAAGGTGTTGTACAGTATGTATCTCTACTTGGATAGGTTCATCCACTTGATCTGTAGTGGTTTGTGGTTCTTGAATTTCTTCAAGATCTATTTTTCTCCCACTAGCCCTTTCAAGGATAAACTTCTTTTCCAAGAAGGCAGTGTGTTTCGCAACAAACACCTTTTGCTCAGTAGGATTGTAGAAATAGTATCCCAAACTTTCTTTAGGATATCCCACAAACGTGCATTTATCAGATCTTGTCCCTAGCTTATCATTTTGAAACTTTTTCACATAAGCTGGACATCCCCAGATCTTAACATGCTTAAGACCAGATTTCCTCTCTGTCCACGTCTCATATGGAGTATTGGGGACGGATTTCGAGGGGACCTTATTTAGTAGATATGAGCCATTTCTAGGGCATGACCCCAGAATGAAATTGGAAGATCGGTAAAACTCATCATGGATCGAACCATATCCAACAATATTTGATTTCTCCTTTCAGATACTCTATTTAACTGTGGTGTACCTGGTGGAGTCCATTGTGAGACTATACCATTTTTTTTGAGACAATTGAGAAACTCACCGCTTAAGTATTCTCCACCTCAATCTGATCGAAGAGTCTTAATACTCTTTTCTGTTTGTTTCTATACTTCACTTCTGAACTCTTTGAACTTTTCAAATGATTCTGACTTGTATTTCATTAAATACACATATCCAAATCTTGAGTGATCATCAGTGAAAGTAATAAAATAAGAATACCCACCACGTGCAATCGTTATCATAGGTCCACAAATGTCTGTGTGAACCAACGCTAACAACTCTGTAACTCTTTCTCCTTTTCCACTAAAAGAAGATTTAGTCATTTACCAATGAGACAAGATTCACGAGTTGGATATGATTCATAATCAGATAGCTCTAAGAGCCCATCCTTATGCAACTTGGATAATCTCGTTTCATTGATATGACCGAGTCGACAATGCCACATATAGATATAATTAATATCATCTCTTTTCCTTTTCTTAGTTTGTTCTATTTGAAGTATATTTTCATGCAAGTCAAGTATATAAAGTCCATTTCGCAGATTTTAAATACCATATAAAACATTATTTTTATAAATTGAACAACTGTTATTTTTTATTATAATTTCAAATCCATCCATATCTAATACAGAATTTGAAATAATGTTTCTAATGATATTCGGAACAAAATAACAATTATTTAAATAAATAGACTTACACGTAGGTTGTGCTAAACAATAAGTGCCTACAGCTAATGCAGCAACCTTTGCTTCATTTCTCACTCGTAGGACAACCTCATCCTTGTTTAGTTTTCTACTTCTGACCAGTCCCTTCACAGTATTACATATGTGAGAACCACAGCTGGTATCCTATACCCAAGTAGAATTTTGACTTTCTGAAAAATTAATTTCAATCATGAACAAACCATGATTGAAAGTCGAAGTTTCTCCAAGCTTCTTCTCTGTCAGAAACTTCTTACAGTTCCTCTTCCAATGACCCGGCTCATTGCAATGGAAGCACATTCCTTTGCTAGCTGGTTCAGGTTTCTTTTGTTCCTTTATGTTCACCTTACCCTTGGTCATCCGAGATTGGAAGAGCTCCTTAGATATCTCATATTTAGCAGTCCTACTTTGTTCACCATACAACTCCTTGAGGTGAAGCAACATAGTAGGAGCATCCATGTTTTCATGCTGACGCTGAAGCTCGTTATTCATGGATGCAAGCATGATGCATTGAGCCACAGATGCGTCATTTTGCCACTTTACAATGGTGGCAATTTCTTCCTTAGATGATTATTCTGGAACAGTTCCAGAGACAGGTGAATTTAGAACATAAAAAATCTTTTTCAGCAGTGAGAACTATTCTCAGATTCCTTAACCAGTCCGTATAATTTGGTCCGGTTAGTTTATTAGCATCAAGTATGCTACACAGTAAAATTAGTGATTTTGACATTTTTTAAATTTATGTATGTGAAAAGACAACATTTTAGCAAACATTCATTTAATTAATTTTTCATACCAAAATAAATTTAGGTCTTTATTTTAAATTGGTATCTCCCACTATTTTTATCAAACTATATTACCCTTATTTATATAGTTCGGCAACATCTAATAAAGATTTGCTAATGAAAATAAGGATCCCATTTCAAATGTATATAACCTTGTGGATAGCACAACAAGCGATATATAAATAAATAGGTAGACAACTCTTGTTAATTACATCACCATATAACTCCTTTTATTTTTCCTCTTAAATCATAATGGTCAAGTGTGTGCACATCCGAACTAAAATAATTTAAGTTAAGTCCAGCCTAGCACTTCCATAAATTCAAAAAAGAAAAATGTTCGTCCTTGTGGATAGCATAACAAGACTAGATCGTTCAATTTTCTTGATAAGCATCAAATGTGATTAATTAACATCTTAAATACTCAATACTCGCCTTGTGGATAGCACAACAAGCTCATATTAAATATTTAATACTCTATTAATTTATCATGCTAGAAGGCGACGTTCGATATTCCAAATATCTTTGAACGCTTCGGACTTAATCTTGTTTCTTTGAGGGATTTGTTATTATTTGTCTCATCTTGTTTAGCGCGCCTGCACATATATATATATATATATATATATATATATAACGCGTCATTTTATTAAACATGCGAAGTATGTTTGCATAAAATATAATATTTAGCATGCAATATAAAATACTATATTCTACCCGGATTGATTATGGACTTTTATTCTAGTTTGGTTCACTAGAGCCACCAAGTGAACCAAGAGGTCAAACCTAGGAGTGCAAGAATTAAATTTAAATATAACTATTACATTTAAATCCCAGGCTCCATACAAATGGGTCTTCACGCACTCCTTACTCCTTGGTCTCTAATTTCTTCAAAATAATTCAACTAATCCTATTACATAAACAATTTTAAATTTAAATAGAAACCTTGATCAGCAGCCAAGGGAAAGTACATAGGAGAGAGATAGAATTTTACATCAAGAAAAATCAGAGAAGACGAGGTATGCAGACCCCATTTAATAAAATTCATTCATTCAAGCATTCAACTAAAATAAAATCTAATCACATTGGTCAAATAGTCCATAATCAATCCCTATTTATTATCATACATATCACCATATATATCAATAAATAAATATCCATCTCATGAATTAAAACATTCCATATATATATGAGTATCATTTAATGGGCAATTTTAAATTGCATGAAATCCAATTTCAAGATTAAAATAAACTCCTTATTTTAATTATAAAATTATTTAAAATATAATATATATATATATATATATATTTGATATTACCGTATATATATATATATATATATATATATATATATATATATATTATATATATATATATAACGAATCAGGTTATATATATAATATAATATAATATAAATTCACGTTTATTTTTTAAAAGGAAGTCACCTTTTTTTATTAAAAGAGTCATGCAAGTTTATTAAAAGAGTCATTTCCTGATGGTTTACATTTTTTTTTGGAGTAAGAAAGAGACAATCCCTTTTCTTTGCAGAATTCAAGATTAGCGTCCAAAAAAAAAATTGTTATTCGTCCCAAAAAAAAAACACCATTTTTTTTTCTTAAAAAATTAATTTTATACAATAAAATTATGCCCAATAAATTATTCTAAATACATACCCATATGTATATGAAATCAAAAATAAATTAATAATTGCATAAAGGTTTGGTTCTGATACCACTGTTGGGTTTGTACGAAATCGTGACGCAATCAAATTACAAAAATTAGCGGAAGCATGGTATATCAGAGTTTAAAAAAATTTCTACAAAACCATTACCCGGATCATCCTTTATGCAAATTATTAATTTAAAACGATAAATAAGAAGTTATGGAATCATACCCTTGTAGAACGAAGCTTCCACAGGTACTAGTTCAACTCCTTGTTCTTCGTGATCTCCTTGAATTTTCGGGTTAGATTCCTTCCTTTGATCAACGTTAGCCACCCAAGTGTTTGGCCTCTAGAGGTGATCCACCAAGGAAGATGAATTATCAAGAAGGAGGGTGTTTGGCTAAACCTTAATTTTCTATCCTCTATAGAAAAGGAGTACTCTCCAACAATTGGATTTGCATCATCCGATATCTATTATAAGATTCCTCTTATATAGATATTGGTTAACCCTTCTAATCCTATTAGACATGGAATTTTATTTAATTAATTAAACTCCTTTAATTAATTTAGGCTTCCCACCACATTGAGAATAATTAATTAAATTTATTTAATTAATTTGTTTCCTAATCTTATTAGGAATAAATGAAAGTACTAATATTAAATTAATTACTAAACCCTTTTAGAAATTAAAATAATAATAATTGTAATAATATTAATAAGACATCTCTTATTAATTTATATTTAATATTTTCAAAAGATTAAATATTAAATATTAAGCTATTTAATTTATTCTATCACCATAGATTAAATTAATTATACTTAATGCATTATTATGATTATGCCATTACATTCTAAAATAATTATTCTTCCTTTTATGGTGTGACCCTTTAGGTTCTCCATATTAAACCGGTTGTGAATAAATCAATTAGAATAATTACAATCTTAATTAAATAAATAAATTAAACTAATAATCTATTTAAATAAATAATATTTATTCTACAATAGGGATAAGCCTCCCTAGCGATCAACGATTTTTCAGATAATATAGATTTCAACATTAATCATAAAAGAACCTGTGAGTAAATAGTTACCGTACAATTCAATCCTTCTACCATACAATGTCCCAATTAAATATAAGACATGAATTTACTGTCAAGTCTTATTTTATTTAATTATATGTATTTCGATTAGAAAACGTATAACTCCAAATAATGCATGTAATGAATCACATAGGACATATCTCCTCTTTTACTAGAGGTGGTAGATTCTTTATTGATCATACATTATCATTATGCAACTCATTATACCTAAGCATACCCTATATATGCCTTAAAAGGCCTTAAGGAATAAGTCAAAGTATAATTTGTTACATACAAGATACTATGATGATCTCAAATCCAAGGATCACTTGTACTACTATCACATTAGGAATTCCTATTGACAGGCGAGTAAAACTTCATTAGGCATTCCATAGTGAGTCACGTTCAGTGAACTTATTCTCCAATAAGCACCTACATACTTGCTTTAGTGTCTCCACACAAATGACCATGGAATCAGTCATTCTCATCCAATGAGCAAGCAACATATGTACCAATCTATCCGGATTTACTAATCCCCATTTTAGTAATCCCGCAATTGGGAACTATTTTAGTTTTTAAGCTTTCTAAGAATTTAGATCTCATTAGCATGATCTCATCATGATTCTAAAATCATTGCTTAAAACTATGGGTTATTTACATATTATTAAAAACAGCACCATGTAGATAATTAAATGCCTTTAATAAATAAATATTTTTATTAATATATAAATAAGATTGTCTCCAAAGTATATGTTTTATCATCATACATGATTGGCTTGTATGCATACTACTTTCACGGACTCCGGGTCATCTCCATTAAATTGGGTGTAGATATTGGACACTGTGGAGGTAAATTCTGCATGATACCAATGGAACAAGTCCTGTCACACCGCCACTGTGTCGATCCTTCGGGTGATCCGCTATGTTGTTGCATCCATTCGTCAATTGAACTGCCGTGTCTCTCCATGTAGGAGGTTGAGAGACTACATGATCATTGCTAGAGAGCCTGGTTGTGCTCCAATATCAGGCTGCTGTTCGGGTGGCACTTCCTCGACTGAAGGAGGGTTCACGGGAAATAGAAATCCTTCACCACGTGGATGGGCCACGGCTCCTGCCCAAATTCCAAATCGCTAAATTTGAGTATAATCAAGGGTATGCATAGGGGATTGAACCAATTTATCCGGATGCCACGGGACTCCGACTTATTTGTACAGTTCCGTAATCAGGGAAGGATGAGGAAGTCCTCAAGTTGAACTGCCTTTGACTGCACGGAATATAGAGTCCTAAATGACAACTGTAGCGTCCACTTCTTTCCCAGTGATGATGGCAAACAGAAGCACCGCCCGCTCTTTGGTTACATCACTTATATGTCGGGAAGGCATAAGATTGGCACATATAAAACTGAACCAAGTTTTTTCGTAGAGGCTAAGTGCACTTTGGGGAAAATTTATCGTTTCCACTGTGTTCTGCCCTGTCTTCCAGGTTGTCCCTGGTTTGCACAGCCTTCTGACCACTTTATTGAGGTTATATTCCTGCATCCCTTGTGCAAGATAGTCCCGACCAATATCAGGCATGTGGTAGAATGCCTGGATGATGCTGCTATGATATGAGACTTTAATTCCTCGAACGATCACTTCTGGAGGCCCTTCTGTTTTAGCATTTGCATAAAATTCTAGTACCAAGGCAATGATGGCATTATCGGGCGGTGCCGTGAATTGAACCCATTCTTTCTCCACAATCATTGGCCATAATTCCCCGTCAATATTTGGCTCGGGTCGTAAACCCCTCTCTGGAATCAAGGATTTTCCTGCTACGGAGGAATTGTACTTTTTCCACGCCTCTTCGGTGGGGAATTTCTTTTTGTCCCACTTTTGAGCCGAAGACGAAGTGCTTCCTTCAGTCTTTTGTCTCTTGAAGGCCATTTGCACAGTGTTTCTGAAAATCACAACACAACTCAACCATAAATATGTCAAAGATAGGCTAGAAATAGATAAAAACTTTCTTAGACATTTTGTCAAACACTTGGCGTACATAATTAAAAATCTAAAGAAAGAGTTGAGTTTGGAATGTGAAACTAGCCAATTTTCATCAGTGGAAATCAATCCAAGCAACTGTATAAGAAAACTAAACTCAACCATATAGAGGAAAGAATCATTATTTCAATCAATTGATAATATAATTGGGAAAATAAAAGGAAATAATGTCATACCTATTTGGTTGAATGATGAACATGCAAGGATAGATAACAATAGAAATAAATAACCAATTAAGTTTGTTGCTTTGTGAGTGCAGGGGAAAATAGGAGGAGGAGAAGAGATTATATAAAGAGGAGAATGGGAAAGGCTGCCCAAATTTGGCAGTTATGGGAAAAACTGCTGAAAATGACTGTTTTTAAAAACAAAAAAAATCGCATCTGGCACTGCGGCGCCAGGTTTTATTCTTGAAGTAGCACTGCAGCGCTACCTATGCAGGGAAATTGGTTCGATTTTGGCACTGCGGCGCTGAATCTGCTCTGTATCTGGCGCTGCGGCTCTTGGTATGCAGGGTTTCCAATGGTTTTTCGGTGCTGCGGTGCCAGCTTTAAGCCTTACATAGGCGCTGTGGCGCTGGCCCTGCATCTGGCAAAAAAATTTTAGCCTATCAACATAGCTATTTCCAAACACAGATATCTACATCTAAACGCCACAATAAAAATGAGCTAAGCAAGTACTGAACTGTACAGTCATAAACCATTCTACATACGACACAATATACTAATTCACAAAATCAAAAAGGGATAGAAATTGATACTGAGATGGGGGTGCCTCCCCACCAAGCACTTATTTTAAAGTCGTTAGCTTGACTATTTTCCCCGTATCAAACTGGGTCAGCAAGGGTAACCGACGTCATCTGACAGTCGACGTCTCCACCCCAATAATGTTTGAGCCGCTGTCCATTTGCTTTAAAAGACCTTTCTGAATTTGGATCAGCAACTTCTATAGCACCATGTGGGAGCACCTTCAAAAATTTAAACGGTCCCGACCATCAGGACTTCAGCTTCCCTGGAAATAACCTCAATTTGGAATTAAACAATAGGACATTTTACCCTTCTTCAAACTCTCTCTCAACTATTTTCTTGTCATGCCACCTTTTTGTCTTCTCTTTATACAACTTAGCGTTTTCATATGCTTGAAGGCGGAACTCGTCCTACTCATTCAGTTGCAATAATCTCTTCTCACTAGCCGCATCCATATCGAAGTTGAGCTTCTTAACGGCCCAATATGCATTATGTTCCAATTCTACTGGAAGATGACAAGCCTTACCATAAACCAACCGGTAAGGAGACATCCCAATAGGCATTTTATAGGCCGTTCTATAAGCCCATAATGCATCATCTAACTTCTTCGACCAATCCTTGCAGTTCGGATTGACAACATTTTATAGAATCCTTTTTACCTCTCTGTTGGACACCTCAGCCTGCCCACTAGTCTGGGGATGGTAGGCTGTAGCAATCTTATGGGTGACCCCATACTTGGCAAGGAGGGCAACAAAATATTTGTTACAAAAGTTTGATCCCTCATTGCTTATGATCACCTTTGGTGTTCCAAATCGGGTAAAAATGTTCTTTCGCAAGAAATTGAGGATGACCTTGGCATCATTTGTGGGTAATGCAACGGCTTCAACCCATTTAGAAACATAATCAACCGCTACCAAGATGTAGAGATTATTATAAGAAGACGGGAATGGACCCATAAAATCAATCCCCCAGACATCAAATAGCTCCACTTCCAGAATATTCTACAAAGGCATTTCATGCCTTCTAGATATGGTTCCTACTCGTTGGCAATTATCACATCGCGATACATAAGCATAAGCGTCCTTGAACAAGGATGGCTAATAGAAACTTGACTGCAATACCTTCGTAGCTGTACGTTGTCCACCAAAATGTCCTCCATATGTGGATGAGTGACAATGATGAAGCACACTTTCTATTTCACCTTCTGGAATACATCTTCTGAGGAGTTGATCAGCATATTGCTTAAACAAGAATGGTTCATCCCAAAAATACTGTCGAGCATCATAAAGAAATTTCTTCCTTTGTTGATAATTCAATTTTGGAGGAAGCACATTGCAAGAGACATAATTGGCAAAGTTTGCATACCAGGGGGACATTGTATATACTGTATAAAGTTGCTCATTGGGGAAGGAATCATTAATTTCTGCCTCATGAGCCCCTGAATGATTTGAATTCTCAAGTCTGGAGAGGTGATCCGCTGCCGGATTTTTTGTACCTTTCCTGTCATGAATCTCCAGATCAAATTCCTAGAGTAAGAGAATCCATCTAAGCAGCCTCGGCTTTGCATCTTTTTTAGAGATCAAGTACTTAATTGCCGAGTGATCTGTATACACAATCACCTTGGTTCCTATTAAATATGCCCAGAATTTGTCAAATGCATAAACAACCGCCAGTAGCTCCTTCTCAGTTGTCGTATAATTGAGTTGAGCGTCAGTCAAGGTTTTACTGGCGTAGAAGATAGTATGAAACACCTTATCTTTTCTTTGCCCCAATACCGCTCTAATAGCAAAGTCGCTAGCATCGCACATTAGCTCAAAGGGTAATTCCCAATTCAGAGCTATTAAAATAGGAGCAGATATGAGCCTTTGTTTCAAATCATTGAAGGCAGAATGGCAAGCCTCATCAAAAGTAAACTGGACATCTTTTTGCAACAAGCTACACAATGGTTTGGTAATTTTAGAAAAGTCCTTAATGAAACGCCTATAAAATCCGTCGTTCCCCAAGAAACTCCAAACTCCTTTAACATTTGTAGGAGGAGGAAGCTTTTCTATCACATCTATCTTGGCCTTATCTACCTCAATACCGCTGGCTGATACTCGATAACCCATAATAATCCCTTCATTCACCATAAAATGGCATTTTTCCCAGTTAAGCACCAAATTTGTTTCCACACACCTTTTCAAAACTTCTGTTAGATTGGTCAGGAAAACATCAAAAGATTTCCCAAAGACGGAGAAATCATCCATAAACACTTCGACAGTCCTCTCCACCATATCAAAAAATATAGACATCATGCACCGCTGGAATGTTGCAGGAGCATTACACAACCCAAATGACATTTTTTGAAAAGTAAATGTTCTATAAGGGCAAGTGAACGTTGTTTTCTTCTGATCTTTGGGCGAAATAGCTATCTGGTTGTAGCCCGAATATCCATCCAGTAAGCAATAAAATTCATGTCCCGCAAGTCTGTCCAACATTTGGTCTATAAAGGGAAGTGGAAAATGGTCCTTGTACCTAGCTTTATTTAACTTACGGTAATCCATACACACCCACCACCTAGTCACGGTCCTTGTGGGAATAAGCTCATTATTCTCATTGGTAACAATCGTCATGCCACCCTTTTTGGGTACGCATTGAATGGGGCTCACCCAAGGACTATCCGAGATGGGGTAGTTAATTCCCGCATCTAACAGCTTTATAATCTCCTTCCTTACCACTTCCTTTATTATTGGATTTAAACGCCTTTGGTGCTCAATGGATGGTTTGGATCCCTCCTCAAGGAGGATCTTGTGCATAGTAAAGGAGGGATTAATGCCCTTAATATTCGCAATAGACAACCCCAAAGCTGTCTTATAGGTCCTCAGAACTTGTATAAGCTTTTCTTCTTGGGTCCCATCTAAGGATGCAGAGACTATAATAGGCAAGGTTGAAGACTCGCCCAGAAAAGCATACCTCAGATTGCTTGTGAAAGGCTTTAAATCAAGCACAGGAGGTTCAACAATAGATGGTTTTGATCCAAAAATTGATGCTCCTTGTGCATCTAAAGATTCAAAATGACGCTTGAAATGACTAGGCGTCGGGTTAGCATCTAACCATTTAACACACTCGAGTTGAGTGACTTCATCCTCAATATCGATATCCGTCACACAAGCCTCAAGCGGGTCAATGCAACAATTTTCAGAAAACACCTTCTCCACAGCTTCATCTACTAAACTGACCTTGAAATAATCCTCGGCGGCAGCAGGGTACTTCATCGACCAGAAGACATTAAAAGTGACTTCCTGGTCTTGTACTCTCATGGTGAGTTCCCCCTTCTGAACATCAATAAGCGTTCTGCCTGTAGCCAGAAATGGTCTGCCCAATATGATAGGGATCTCCCTATCTTCCTCAAAGTCAAGGACAATGAAATCCGCAGGAAAAATGAACTTGTCGACTTTGACCAGAATATCTTCCACTATTCCCTTCGGGTAGGTAAGAGATCTATCAGCCAATTGCAACATCACACTTGTAGGTTTGGCCTTATTTAGTCCCAGCTTCTTGTAGATAGATAGAGGCATAAGGTTTATGCTCGCCCCAAGATCACAAAGAGCTTTCCCGATAAATTGTTCTCCAATAGTACACGAAATAGTGAAGCTGCCCGGATCCTTTAACTTTGGAGGGATTTTGTTCTGAAGGATTGCACTACACTCCTTAGTCAGTGCCACCGTTTCATAATCTCCCATCTTCCTCTTCTTTGACAAGATGTCTTTCATAAATTTAACATAACTGGGCATTTTCTCCAAGGCCTCCGCAAATGGAATATTAATGTGAAGTTTCTTGAAGATCTCCAAGAACTTGGAGAATTGCTTATCCAGCTTTTGTTTTTGTAAACGTTGGGGGAAAGGAACTTGTGAAAGCTTTGGACTTGGCTTGTTAATAGCAACATGAGTTGGCTTGTTAACAGCAGCAGGAGTTGGTACTGTAATTTTCTCGGGCACCTTCTCCTTTTCCTTAGCTTATTCACAAGGTGGCTCATCATTACTTTCTTCTTCAACAATTATTGGTGGTTTAGTTAAAGTTTCACCTTTATCCTCAACCAATGGTTTACCGCTTCTAGTATTCACTGCCTTGCAATGCTCCTTCCCATCCCGTTTGGGATTAACATCTGTGTCACTAGGCAATGTGCCTAAGGAGCGACTATTCAGAGCAGTAGCCATCTGTACCTCTAGATTTTGGATAAAAGCCTCTTGATTCCTTATAAAAGCCTCTTGAGTATTTCTCCTTGATTCACTCTGAGCAATATATTTGGAAAACAACTCTTCCAAACTTAAATTTCTCTTTTGAGGCGGTGGTGTTCGGTGGAAGCCTTGTTGTTGTTATGGTGGATGGTTTTGCTGTTGATATTGTTGTTGTTGTTGAAATTATTGAGGTTGTTGTTGTTGAAAACCTGGAGGATTTGTAAATGGAGGCCTGGGGGCAGAAGTTTGTGCTTGGTTGTTGTTACTCCATGAGAAATTCGGATGATTTCTCAACCCTGGGTGATAATGTGTAGGAAGATTAGCATTCTGAGGCCGCCCATAATTGGATACGAATTGAACCGCCTCGGGGCTAATGGCACATTGGTAAGTTGAGTGGCCTCCCGCACATAATTCACATACTGGAGCAATACTTTGTGCTGTTTGGACGCCCATTCCATCAAGACGTTTTGTTAATGCTGCCATCTGTACAGACAATGCAATCACGGTGTCTAACTCATACACCCCAGCAACCTTTGTTGGTGCTAGCCTATCATTAGGCCATTAATAATTATTTACTGCCATTGTCTCCAACAGATTATAAGCATCAGTATGGAATTTTGTCATAAAAGCTCCTCCGGAAGCCGCATCAATGCTTGAACGAATAGTTCCCGACACCCCATTATAGAAAGTCTGCACAGGAAGCCATTCGGGCAACCCGTGATGTGGACATTTTCTTAACAAATCTTTAAACCATTCCCATGCCTCATAGAGAGTTTCCGAATCCAATTACTTGAAAGAGGTGATATCACTTCTGAGCCTTGTAGTCTTTGTTGACGAAAAGAACTTCGCCATGAATTTGTCAGCCATATCAGCCCAGGTAGTGATAGAACCTGCAGGAAGCGAATGTAACCAACTCTTGGCCTTGTCTCGAAGAGTAAATAAAAACAGTCTGAGTCGGATAGCCTCATCAGTAACTACATTAATTTTAAAGGTGTCATAGACTTCCATGAAATTCATCAAATGATCACTGGGATCATCATTTGGCATCCCACTAAACTGGACATTGTTTTGGATCATTTGAATGGTACCCGGCTTTATCTCAAAATTATGTGCTTGAATTGCAAGCCGGAGTACACTTGCTTGAATATCCCCAACATGAGGCATAGCATAATCCCCAAGGGTTTTCCTCATTTCCTCAGCCATAAAAATAGGGATTGTTTTCTCCTTTGCTCTGTCTCTCTTAAGTCTTCTGCCGGTTCTTGAACCTTCAGGAACAGAAGAAGTTTTATTCTGGTCCCGACGAGGTGGCATAAACAGTCACGAAGTACCTGACAGAAAGATTAAACAGATGAATCAGTTTAAAGCAAGATCGTTATGAATGGTCCTCAAATTGAACGACAAATAATACTAAGTCCCCGGCAACGGCGCCAAAACCTTGTTGGTCGGATAACCGATCAATGAACACGCACAAGTATACGCGGTCAAACAAGTAATATAGTGATAAAATTAGGGTGTCAAACCCACAAGGACTAAAGTACTAAAATCTATCCAAACACTAAACAAATCATTACAATCTGGTTCAAACAGTTAATAATCGGTTGTTTGGTAAACTAAAACTAATTAAAACAGTAAGTGATATAAAGAGTAGATTCAAGGAAGGCAAACTAGAATTACAACTCCCCTAATGCGTTGTTTAATCTCCTAACCCTCCAAATATAAGCAATGACTCACAAGAATGGTTAACCGAGAACTACTAGTGTACATAAGCCTCATCCGATGGTCAAATGTCATCCCTCAGCTATATAAATCATCACATTCCTATGGTGAAAATAAATAGACTAAGGGTCCTTAAGAGCCTTTCTCACTGATTACACCAGGCAAATAGATATATTCCTATTCTATTATGCAAACATTGCTCACAAGCACATCGTCATGAACAATACCAGTGTTGTTGCACTTAGGTTAGGCAATAATATCAATTAAAACCATATCAATTACTATCTCAAGCAATCAATCAACTAAGCATAAAGTACAACAATCCATACACACATGAGTCAATAGAGGAAAAAGGAGAGATATTTGATTAAACTAACATTAGGTTACATTGCAATCCTAGAAATGAATTAGTTCATAACTACTGAACTAATTATCAACATCAAAGGGTTCAAAATTACACAAAAGAATAAAAGATTTGGCTAAAGAAAACTCCTCTCGTGAAGTTTTTTGGCTCTAACTCTTCCTTTCGCTGTGTAGAGTCTGAGTTGTGAAGGACGCTGTAACGACCATAAATTTTAAACTCCTTATTTATTAAATATGTGATTTAAGTTTAACGAGTTAGTTTTGTGAGTTTATTTAAACCTTATGTGGTGGTAAGAATTTATGAAATGATTAAAGGAAGTCACTAATGAGTTATTTAAATTAGTGGACTGACCTTAAGGATTTAATATCAGAGAATTGATGAGATTATTAATAATTAAATATTCAACTTATTTGAATATAGTGGCATGAATTGAACATAGTGATTAATTTCAATATTGAGTAATTAATCGATAACGTATGAAATTATTATTGTTGGAAATAATATATAAATGAACAAAGAAGTAATGAATATAATATATAATTATATTTACTTAATTAATTATTTCATACAAGCATGCGATACTAAACCTTTACTATATGGTAGTTATCTATATTATGCATAATGCAATGTGACATATTAATGTGGTGAATATTGCATGTATGGACTATATAGTAAGATGAGATAAATTGAAGGTATATGACACTATGTGGACATTCATGTATACCCTATTGTCATATAATAAGATCAATTATTAATTAATATTGATTTTATTGAGTTATTATAATTATATTATAATGATTATAATAATGAGTAATAATAATACTCAATTGCTTTACATGCGGTATTAAGGAAAATGTACATGGATTATATGTTGTGTACCTATTCATTATTAATTGCTATTTGAAATAACATGGTAACACCCATTTAAATATATATGGAATGGATACATGTAGCTTAAGTATATACTATGTGTATATATATATATATATATATATATATCATATAACCTATGTATATACTATGTGTATATATATTATATTAGCTAAGTGTAGTTAATATATAATCCAAGTGTAGTTAGTATAAAACTAAGTATTGGCATACATTACATACAAATACAAGTTGCTGAGGTTTGTTTGAGAGTTCCATTTCTTCCCACGTGAAAAGCTAGTATACTCTACTTCTTCTCAAATTCACAAATCCTAGCTAATGATTATAAGGGATGTGATCTTCATGATGGATTTCACCTACCAATCAACAACTCTTTATTAGCCAACAAGTAATTCTTCATTCCATTGGTTTTAATTGGAAGGCAATCACATTGTCTGGATATACAAATTGACTATATATATAACATCTCTTCTCCTTCATTCATTTGCTGAGTATTTCATTTGATTTAAGGGTGAATATCATAGTGGCATTATAGATTTTGTTTAAGCAGCAAGTTCATTTACAGAGGTATAACTCCATTTCAATTTCTGTAACATTCTTAATCTTTGATTCTTGGAATTAAGCATGTAATTGTTGATAATTGATTTGGAATATGTTGTTTAGTGTTATACAAGATGTTAAACATGTTAGAATTGTAATGTGTTATGTTAGAATCAATTTTCGTAGGAATATTTTGCAGTTGGGCTAAGTTCTGCCGTTGTTGGGCAGCTACTGTCACTGGCCAACAGCCTCCGCAGCTGCGCCGGTTATGTACTGGCCAGCGGCGCAGCTGCGCCGGGCCCTGGACAGAGTTTCCTGCTTCTGTTAAGCTACTGATATATACTAGCATGTAGCATTACTTAGGACAGGCTTGCGAACATGATTTAACTTGTACAATGACATGATATAAGTGTGTATTTCTTGATACTACATACATAATGTTAACCATGTTAGTATGTACACCATGAAAGGAAAACTTATGGTTTTGTAATAAAAACTTGTAGTTTCGATTGTGGACTTAGACACATACGTAACATGTGCATATTCTGATATTCTAAACATGACCGTATGGTTTATATTGACATGAAATGGATGTTTAAAGTGTGTTCACACACTAGCATACGTGATTGCAAGATTTAAAGGTTTTCGAAATGAGAAACTTAAGACTTTTCAAAGTGAACTTGACCAAGACTTTTATCTTGTAGATTCTGACCATCAGAATATGTTTATATGGCGTTGTTATGTGTTTCAAATGAATATAAACTATATGTCGAGATGCCTTGTATATACTAAGTTGACTTAGTGTACTTATCAACAAAAAGCTTAGAACGTGAAAGATTATATCATCGATCACCATGTGGATTACGTATTGATCATGCAAGCATGTATATTACAGTTCATTATTCCTATAGACATATTAACATGGACCTCATTTGTTTATACATGGATTTTGCATGTGCACGCATATTCATAGAAAATAAATTTATAAGGCATAACCTATGTAATTTAAGTATATATGAGTAATATACGCACAATCATGCTTACTAAGTATGGTTAGACCGTGATGTGGTAATATGACTATGTGGCTAACCCTCGTAACATGAACTTGTATTAGTTAAAGTATGTGAATTACCGGCATGAAAACATGACTTTGAATTAGATTAGGATAAGCATGCTAGTTTTGAACTCAAGTTTATAAAACTTATAAGCATGTGTGTTGATTTATAACTTGAAGTGCTATATTGATGCATAGTAACTAGATAATCTAAAGTTATTAAATCTAAGACATAAGTAGATGGACTTACATGAACTATGTGCTAGAATTATATGATAATTAGATTCTTGTTAGTGTAGACTCATATTAGTTTACACATGCTAATTGAAAGGCTGACTTATTAATGTTAGGTCGTTTCAACGCAAGTTAATTAAAGCTAGAACTTAATTGTAGCTGAGCAATCAGGCAAGTTTCCTAACTTCATTTAATTGTTATATTGAATGCAAGTATTCTAAATTCTTGCACTACCTTATTAAATGAATCGTGTAAGCGAGTTTCTTAACTTCACTTGATTTGAATGCAAGTCCCCTTACACCCTTTATTGTGCAAGTCCCTATCCTTCTCATATTGTATTGAGCAGGTTATTATCGTATTGACGGT